>BSBN01000395.1:0-1250000 GCA_027924645.1 Cunninghamia lanceolata | reverse complement strand
GGCTCAGTGCCGGAGGTAAGGCCAAGTGGTAAGCTACATGATTGATTTCCTCAAGTACTTCAAAAGGCCCGACATAGCAAGGAGCTAGCTTTGACTTCCTTCCAAAAGAGATGGAACTTTTATGAGGTCGGACTCTTAGGAACACCTTTTCACCAACTTGAAATCTTCTAGGTGTCCTATTCTTATCTGCATAACTTTTCTGGCGGTCCGAGGCTTCCTTCAACCTCTGTCGAAAAAGTTGTACTTGGTTGTCCATATCTTTCAACATTTCAGGGCCAACCAGTATCCTATCTTCCAATTTATCCCAACTTAATGGTGTTCGACAAGGTCTCCCATAAAGAGCTTCAAAGGGTGCCATACCTATTGCTACTTAGAAGGAATTGTTATAGGCGAACTCAACTAATGGCAAATATTCCTCCCATTTAGTCTGTTGATCCATACAATACATACGAAGGAGGTCTTCCAAAATTTGGTTGGTTCTTTCTGTTTGTCCATCTGTCTCAGGATGATAAGCTGTGATGAAATTCAACTGTGTTCCTAAGGCAGCTTGCAATGTGGTCCAAAATCTAGAAGTAAACTTTACGTCTCTATCAGAGATAATTTTCTCAGGAATTCCATGCAACCTAAAAATTTTCTTTATGAACCTTTTTTCTATTGCTGGTGCATCATCTATTAGGTTTCCTGGTATGAAGTGGGCAACCTTAGTGAGTTTATCCACTACCACCAAAATGCAATTATGCCTATGAGATGTCATTGGTAGCCCTTGGACAAAATCCATACTTATGACTTGCCATTTATAGAAAGGTACATCATGTGGATAAAGAAGTCCTGCTGGGTGCACATGTTCTGCCTTAACCCTTTGACATTCTAGGCATCTAGCAACTATGTCTACCACATCCTTCTTCATTCCTGGCCAAAAATATATTCTTTTGAAGTCTACATACATCTTATTCACTCCTGGATGTCCTGAATAGGGAGCCTTACGTGCCTCTGTCAAGATCATACCTCTTAGTTCCACATTATTAGGAACGCATATTCTTCCCTGGTACCTCATTAGTCCATCATAATCAAAAGCATAGTCCAAATACTTAGGTTTCACAGAGATATTAGCTAGAGATGTCTTAACCTGAGCGTACCATGGGTCATGTTTCTGCTTGAAGAGTATTTGTCACTTTAGGTCTATGTGCAAGTTGGATATGGCCTTTATATGCCTCCTCCTGCTGAGAGCATCGGCCACCCTATTTTCTTTCCCCTTGATATATTGAATATCAAAATCATACTCACTTAGAAACTCTAACCACCTTCTCTATCTTGCATTCAAATGAGGTTGAGTAAAGATATATTTTAGTCCTTGATGGTCTATTTTTAGCTCAAATGGTTTTCCCAACAAGAAATGTCTCCATTTTTGCAAGGCATCAACTATGGCTACAAGTTCAAGGTCATGGGGGGCATAATTGACTTCATGGATTTTTAGTTTTCGTGATTCATAAGCCACTACTCCTTTCTCTTGGAAAAGAACTCCTCCTAGTCCTTCTATGGATGCATCTGTTACTACTGTGAAGTTACCATTAGGGTCAGGCACTTTTAGAATTGGAGGTGATGTTAGTCTTTCCTTCAGTACTTGAAAAGCCTTATCACACTACTCAGTCCAAATAAACTTTTTATTCTTCTTTTGCAAGGATGTGATTGGATTGGCTATCTTTGAAAAGTCTTTCACAAACCTTCTGTAGTACCCTGCCAATCCCATAAAACTTCTTACTTCGGTCACATTTGTAGGGATAGGCCATTCAGTGATGGCTTTTACTTTATCAGGATCTACTGCTATACCCTTGGCTGAAATGATATGCCCTAAATAGTGAACCCTCCTTTCAAAGAAGGAGCATTTGGATAACTTCCCAAACAACTTATGCTTCTGCAACCTTTGTAAGACTACCTGGAGATGGGTTAAGTGTTCCTCTTCATCCTTGGAATATATTAAAATGTCATCTAGAAACACAATCACAAACTTATCCAAAAAATCATGGAACACACTATTCATTATATTCATAAAGGCAGCTGGAGCATTTGTTAGCCCAAATGGAACTACAGTGAATTCATAGTGTCCATACCTAGTCCTAAATATTGTCTTTGGGATGTCTTCTTCTTTTATCCTTAATTGGTGATAGCCCGAGCAGAGGTCAATTTTGGAGAACACTGAGGCTCCTCTCATTTGGTCAAATAGATCATCAATACAAGGTAAGGGATACCTATTCCTCATAGTGGCCTTATTCAACATTCTGTAGTCAACGCACAACCTTAGTGTCCCATCCATCTTCTTTACAAATATGACTGGTGCTCCCCAAGGTGATACACTAGGCCTTATCAACCCTTTCTCTAGCAATTCTTGCAACTGTATTTTCAATTCTTGGAGTTCTATGGTGTTCATCCTATATGGGGCTTTAGATATAGGTGCGGTTCTAGGAAGTATATTGATTGAAAAATTGAATTCCCTTTTAGGAGGTAATCTGGGTAGCTCTTTAGGAAACACATCCTTGTAGTCCCAAAGGAACGAACTATTTTCAAAGGTAGGGGCTTCTTTCTCTTCTCCCTTCTCATCTAAAGATACTAAGAATATCTGATTTCCTTGTTTTCATCTTGCCCTCTTTAGTTGCATAGCAAAGATGGTCCCCACTAATATAGGTTTGTAAATTCCTTGGATCCTAACTCTACACCCATTATCATCTACACACTCCACCACTTTGTTATAGCAATCTATGTTAGCCTTATGACTCGTTAGCCAACTTATTTTGATTATGACATCATAGGCTCCTAGGGGTGCAACATATAAGTTAGCTCTGGTTTCTAATTCAGGAAATTTAATGAGGGCTCCTCTTATATACTTCTTCACTTTTCGTATAGCCTTGTCCCCATACTGAACCGTCCATGATGATTCCATATTCTTAATTTGCAAGGACATTTTTCTTACCAATTCTGGGGAAATAAAATTCTCGGAGGAACCAGTATCTATCAAAATAGTTATGGGTTTACCAAAAAGCATACCTCTTGTCTCCATAGGTACATTTTGATGACAAGTTTGTTGATTTCTGATGGCAGCATGTATTTGATGTTGCCGAGGTTGCTGTGGCTGATTGTACCCATTCCTTTTTGAACAATCCCTTGCATAATGATTGCCTCCACACATAAAGCATCCACCAGGGGGTCCATTAGAAATTTGGGGTGGTGCATTCCCATCATTCCTCCTGACATTACTATTGTAATTGTTCCTGTGATCCTGATTACTAGTAGATTCTATTCTACCCCAGTCTCTCCTTTTGTTCTTCTGAGCTCCTCTATTGTCCTTATTGTCGAGTTTCCTTTTGAAGACAAATTGTTTGTCCCGAAAGTTTTTCTTTGCCATCGATAGTGCCTGTAATTTCTTTTCCTGTTTGAGTGCTTTCTCTAAGACTTGATTCATGTTGTCAGGGGCAAACATATCCACTTCTGCCCCAATATCAGTATTCAACCCCAAAAGAAACTTCCTTGCCTGAGACCTTTCATCCTTTTGATAGATAGGAACATATTTCAGTAGCTTCGCAAATCTATCCCAATATTGTTGGACTGTGAGATTTCCTTGTCTAAGATTCAGAAATTCAGTCATCTTCTCATCATAAAATTGTTGTGAAAGCCATCTCTCACAGAAGTGGCTCACAAACTACCTCCAAGTCAGGTTTTCCTTTGAATAACAATATTGCTCTTTTATGTTATCCACCAACTAGTAGCTTCTCCTTCTAACTAATAGGCTCCCCAGGTCACCTTGATGTTTTCTGAGTAGTTTCTTAGTTCAAAATATTTCTCCATTTCGATTAGCCATCCTTCTATAGAATCCCCCACATGTTTACCGTCAAATTTAGGAGTTATCTTCTTGAGGTCTTGTGAGATATCTAGAGTGGTAATTTCTTGTCAAGGCCTAGGAACCTCTAGCTCATTAATTGTTTGAGCAATGTGTACTTTCGCACCTTGATGTTCACCTTCAAGTTCCAGAATGTTTTCTATAGTCCCCTGTCTAGTCTTCAAGTCTTGTACAGTTTTCTCAAGGTTTTCCAACTTTTCTCTCTGTTCTGTCAACAACTAAATAATTGCTTCTATACCTGCATTTGGGTTTTCAACTGGTTCTTGGTTGACCGGTTCCTCTCCATGCAAATCTCGCAAATTTTGGGTTCTCGCCATTTAATTCTGAAACAAGGAGAGAGGTAATTTACCACTTGCTACAATTTTTTTGGTTTACAACATGCAAATTGACTATAATTAAATCTATCAAAATTCTTATCTTGAATACTAATTATTATCAATTTTGAGTTTGTAGGCCTCCAGGCTGAGTGTTTGAACCATGCTCTAATACCACATGTAAGGACCCACTTGATCCAAACTTGAATTTTCAAAAATTTTACTTTATTAACAAGTTCTTATGAGATATATCAAGACTTTCATTGAGTCCTCAGGAAAAACTTCAGCCAAAACGGCCATATGTTCAAAATAGAACATTAATTTCAGCCAAAACGGGCCATATGTTCAAAACGAAACATTCTTAAGCCAACCCGGGCTCTTCTATCCTTTGGGCAAATACGTTCATACGGAACCAAGTCAAACAGACCTTATCACTACCTGATTCGGGTAGAACAAATAGTGGCCAAAAGGCCTGGTGGGTCAAACAGACCAATACTTTATCCAATCTAAGATACATAAACATAACAGCCTAACAGGCTAAAGAGGATAGGAATCATTATGCTCTTGCCAGAGACTTCTGACTCCCTCGGGACCAATACAAGTTCATGAGTCACTTCCTGGGGACCACAGTCTACCCAGATACTATACTGAGGATGTCGACCAGGGAACACATAACATCAACTTGTACTCACCTCAGTTTACAGCAACACCAGGTACAAGTAATCCACCCCGGGGATTCTTCTGAGTACTAGGAGAGTTCTTAAGTTACCTAGTTAACCTTTAAACTAGAGATCGGGATTATGAAGTTGATTATTATAGAGTTACCCTATATCTGAGGGACCTGAGTACTGGAGGCATCCTTCGTCGTCCAGACTGCCTACATACCCTGTATCCATGGGATCAAGGCCCTCTACGGATGCAATCTACATGACGAATGCGAACATGTAGTTCTGTCTTGCACTATGTTTTATGTAACTGTGGTTGGTACACAGTTCTTTGCCAACTGCCCATTTACTCAAGTGATATAGAGATGGAATTCCTAAGAAACTAGTATTGCAAACACACCTCCTGGGAGTGTTTGGCGTTTAAGTTTTCAAGTGTGAATAATTTACCTATCATGCATATTTCCCTGATGAGGTCTTCCCGTTGATCATCCTACAATAATTTTTGATAGTCTCACCTTTTTCTTTTTCTTAATCTTTTTAGTCAGGTATCCGAGAAGATTTTCCATTCCTACGGATTTAACTTAGATATGTTCCTTATTACTCCCTGACGATTTAGAGGGACAGTTCCCAGACGTCATTGTTGCAGCTATGTTAGGCACGAGGTACTTGGTTCAACACGATGGCATTACCCATAAACATGACCCAAAGGTACCTAAATACCGAACACTGTGAATGTTTGAGTTTGGATGTTTAATTACAAGGTTTAGCTTGCTAATAGAAAAACTTTATCTATATCAAAATAAATAAAAAGATAAAGGGAACATGCTTGATAAATTTGTTTATGCAAATTGAATAGGCCTAGAAATGATACAATTACTGCCATTAATTCATAATTGTACTAGAAAGGATATTTTATCAATAATGCACATAAGGATGCAGTCTTAAGAGAACAAGGGAATTTTATTTTATCATGTAAGTAAAGAATTGATACAATTTCTTGCATGATCATTGCTAACTTTCTTTTAAACCAATAAGTCATAAAACAAGGTAGACATCTTCAACAAGAGCATTATTTCCATAACTTGAGTAAAAATAAGGTTCTCATTAACCAAAACTAGTCAATAGATATTCTAATTGTCCAACCAATTTAAAATATACATAATCTATGTTTATTCAAATTTAATACACATATATTTATTGTTGCACATGATTATTAAATAATTGTTGTATTGTGAGGTGGCTTCAAATATAAATCTTTATGGTGAATATGGACTCCATCACATATAATGGACCACAATAGTGATTTTTATTTATTTGAATTTCATTCCTCACATCTTCCTATACTCTACAATATACTACCTTTCATCTTATTATATTATTATAGTTCAATGTTTTATTTTACTCCTCCAAACATACTCATCCATTCATTACCATACCCAAGAAATGGGTTTTCCACATTCTAACAACATTCACAACATCATGTATACCAAGCTAAAAAGAAAGATTGTTTGAAAGATCTTCTCACCAATTTGCTACACATTTAATCTTATGATGTTGTCGATATCCAAATCTTTGCTTGTTAATAATTAAATATCTTTGTATTTATCTTGGTTCTTTCATTGATAAAATATAGAAGTTGTGTGAAGAGTTGTTGAAATATCATAGGGAGCATGTGATTGAGGTTCCCATGGTAGACCTCAAACAGAGGATGTCACTTAATAGATCTAGTGTTATTTGTAGCTATGTTGCAACACATATATATACATGTTCTGCTAATTATTTTGTTGATGATAGATGTGGAGGTCATGAACCAACGAGAAATTAACTACTTAAACACATAGAACAGAATGTTATTTCGTACAATCTAGTAGGTGTTTAGAACAACGTATGGGTTTCTAACAGGTACAAAGGAAAGTGATTTGCACAGACATGAACTGTTTGTCAAAATGCCTTTAAAAACTTTCAAGCACAAGCAATCGTTAGATGAAAATTCAACATCCACAACTTTTGCTAGTATCCTCACTACCTGTGCACTAACGCTAAGAGAGAAAGGTATGGATTTCTATCATCATGGAAGTGGTGATTATAGTTGGAAATACTCTGGTAGGCATATATAAATAAAAAAAAACACAAACAGGGCACGTCATTTGTTTGACAAAATCCCTCAAAGTAGTGTGGCCTCATAAACTACAATGATTTCAGGATATGTATAAAACGAGTTTGTTGATAAGGCATTAAAAACAATCAAGCAAATGCAATTGTCAACTGTAAATCTAAATTCCACAACCTCTGCCAGCGTCTTCTCTGCCAATGCCAGTGTGGGAGCTTTGGAACATAGCACAAATATTCATCAAACCATAATTGAAGGTGAGTTTTTGGAACTCTTGACAAAATCCCTCAAAGAAATGTTGCCTCATGAGCCGCAATGACTACAGGATGTGCACAGAATGGATTTGATGAAAAGGCTTTAAAATCAAAACTCTCAAGTAAATGAAATTGGCAGGTATAAAACCAAACTCCGCAACTTTTGCCAGCATCCTCCCTGTGTATGTCAAAATGGGAGCATTTTTGAACTAGGTAACCGAATTATAGTTGGAATTTCTATGGTAGACAAATATGCAAATGAGGAAGCATAGGAAAGGCATGCGAACCATTTGATAGAATGCCTCAAATGGATGTCATCTCCTAGAATGCATGATCGCAGAATTGCACAAAATGGAGTCGTTAAAAGGGCTTTAGAAACTTTTAGGCAAATGCAATCGGCAAAGGTAAAGTCAAATTCTACAGCCATTACTAGCGTTCTCGTGCCTGGTTAGCATGGGAATTTTGGAGCAGGGTATGGATTTCTACAAAGCATAATTAAAAATGAATTTTGGTCAGATGTATTGTTGAAATTGCCCTCGTAGAAATGTATACAAAACGTGGAAGAATCGACAAGGTATGTGAACTTTTGACAAAATGTCATCTTGTGGAATGCAACGATTGCAGGGTAATGGTTTGGTGCTATACAATCTATAATTTGATTGAACCATAGTATCACTATTCGGAATTGGAATTGACTCAGCAAGCTAAGTATAAAATGAATTCAATTTGAAATTAAAACTTATGCAAAAATTCATAAATCTAGGTTAGTTAAATACTGCAAACAACAAGCATTAATGTCAACAAATCATCTGAACAAAAATTTCAAGGAAAAGAACAAAACTATGGAGAGAAGTGCTCTTACAGTTTACTCCAGCACTCCAAACCAGAGATCAGTGCCTTTCTTCCTCACAATTCTAGGCAATTTATAGAAAAATCCATCCTCCACTCTTTTTTTTTTAATGATAATGCATCCTCCACTCTATTTCTTTTAATGATAATGCATTCTCGACTCTTTAGTGGATTTACAAATCTTATCCTCAATTTTTTTTAAGTGTAATCCATTGTTAAATTGTTTATTATTTGTATTTTTAAATGAATATACATTTTATGTTTAGTTTTCAAATTTAGAATTCAAAAATTGAGTTGTGACAAATATCCTAGTTATCTAAGCTGGAAGTCCTGGATTTGTCAGGGAATAGATTTCATGGAGTAATACCTGCACAAGTTGGAAACATGAAAGGCATGCAACATTCTTCTGGCTTATATCCTCCACCCTGGGATTCATCTCAACTTTGGCAAAGATTGACGTTTCGTATAACAAGTTGTCTAGGAGAATTCCTATAAGTGCTCAGTTTTCAACATTTGATGCAGAAGCATTTAGCAACAATAGTGGTCTTTGCGGATCACCACTACCCACGCCATGCCTCAACCAATCAACATCTGTATTTGCTCCACAAGAGGGAGATGAAGAAGATGAAGAGTGGAAATTTCTTACGAGCATGTGTATAGGTTATGTGATGGGAGTTGCCTTTATCTTAATGGGGATGTATATGAGCAAGAGAATAAGCAGTCTGATTCTAGGCAATCCAGTTAGAGTGCCTCCACGTTATGGAGTATATAGGTATCCCCGTTGAATGGGCTAAAATTGTATTGTATTAACAAGTTTTCCAGAAGTATTTTGTATTGGTAGACAGTTAATTTACTAGTTATTAGTAGTTTCTTTTGGTAGTATTATTGTGATCAAAATCATTTAATTAGTGATTAGTAGTTGTATTTATGTACCAATAAAATTTTACATTTTTTCTACCTATCGTTTATGTCTAATTTTTTATAAATTAAATCTACAATTTTTATAACTTGAATTTTTTTTTTTAAATTATCAATAATTTAATTGGTTTCTATGTTTTAGGTATTATTTTGATTGACTCATATTAATGGAGGCCTTCACTAATAATAGAGCAAGGTATTCCATGGAGTTTGAAGACAAAATTGAAGAAGTGTTGAGAAACCATATCAATATTGTAAGGGTGAGGTAATGCACAGAAACATGGGTATATTTGGTCAAGTGTTCCACCACAACCAAAATGAGCTATTTACCAGGTCTGATAGTGGAATCCCCATAATGAAATCCATTGAAATATTAGTCCAACCCATATCTAGAAGAGGAAGTTCCTACAAAAAACCTAGGGCTTTGAGAGTTTCCCCTTTACTCCTTTGATACACATCACATTCAACTACAAAGAGCATTTAACATACTACTTAAGGTCATCCTAAAAGAAATCCCTCTTGACTCACTTGTAAGTCTTCAAAAAACTTGAATGACCTATAGTAGGGGAGGAGTGAAATTCTTTCAGTAATTGAGGCTTGAGTGGAGAGTGGGGAAGTAAATAAATCTAGCCCTAATAGGTGAGGACTTGGCCTGTCTAGTAGAACCCCATTACAAACTATAGATCTAGTTCCAACTACCAAATGATACCTTGAACCATATGGTTAGTAACCCATTCACTCCTAATCTCATCTATGCAATTGGGTACCGAGATAGAAAGAGAAAATATTATGCCTTCCTCTACATATTGATGTGAGAGGGCATCTATTACCACATTTCCCTTACCCTTCATTATAGACAATCTCATGGTCACATCCCTACATTTTTGTCACCCATTTCTATGGTTCAAGGGAGGATACCCTTTGTCACAATTAATAATTTGAGCTATGATGATCTATTTTGATATGGAACTTGTGGCCCAATAGGTAACGATTTCATTGTTAGACAACATGGAAGAAAGCTAGCATTTATTTTCATATGTAGATTTAGTTAGACTATGTCATGTGAGTTTATTTCTTGTGAAGGCAAGGGGCCAACCTTCTTGTATCAACACCACACCCATGCCAATTCCAAAGGCATCACATTCAAGAATGACAGGTTTACAAAACTTTGGCAAGGCCATAATTGGAGTGGAATACATTATAGTCTTGAGAATAGTAAAGGCCACCTAAATGGATTTGGTCCAAATGAAGGAGTTATTTTCTAGAAAATATAGCAAGGGCCTAATAATTTTACCATAGTTACACATAAACTTGTGATAGTACCTTGTCAAGCCTAAAATCCTCACAAGCTTTTGAGGGACTTTGGTCATGACTAATCTTGCATTGCCACACTTTTCTTAGGGTTAGCCTAGAAACTAGCTTGTAAAACAATATTACCCAAATACTCAACATGTTGGACTCCAAAGGCATGCACTTAGAGTAATTGACAAAAGGAGAACACTCCTTTAAAATCTTGAGGACTATCTCCACATGGTGAAGATGATTTGTCTAGGTCCTACTATATATGAGAATATCATCAAAGAAGACTAATATGAAGTTATACAAGTAGTCATGGAACACTATATTCATGAGGCTCTAAACAGTAGAAGGAACATTGGATAAACCAAAGGGCATTACCAAAAATTCATAATGGTTGTCATGAGTCTTGAAGACAATTTTTAGGAATATTAGGTTAGATTTGACTTGAATTTAGTGATAGCATGAAGATCTAGCTTAGTAAAATATTTAGCCCCTAAAAGCTCATTTGAAAAATCATCAATAACAAGGATATGGAATTTATCCTTGATGGATAATTTATTGACTTCACAGAAATCAAGGAACATCCACTATCTCCTATTCTTCTTAGAAAGCATAACTATAGGAGAGGAGTATGGACTAGTATTGGGTAAAATGATACCCACGTATTGGATCTCTTTAGCCATCTTCTCAATTTTGTTCTTTTACCCAAAGGCATATCAATAGGGATAAATATTTGAAGGATGACTACTAGGAATGAGGGGAATGACACAATCATGACAACTTGGAGAGGGTAACCCTTTGGGTTCCTCAAATACTTGTTGATACTTATCAAGGAGGCCTTGCAAGTCTGATGGAGAAGAGGAATTGGAAAGAGGTTGAACCTCTAATTGGACCAGGATACCAAAACACCCCTTCAACAATTTATCCATATGATGGGAACTAACCATCTGAACCTCACCCACCTTTAGTTGTTGTAATGTATATTCTCAGTCATCATGGTGGAATTTGAGCCATAGTTGGGAGTAGTCACAAGTGATTGGGCCTAAGGTTTGCAACCAATAGACATCCAACACCACATCTATGCCACATAAGGAAAGAGAAAACATATTCATGGTCAATTGATTATCCCCTAGAGTAAAATTGACATTGAAACACTTGCCCCTTGATAGGATATTCAAAATAAGTCTAGAGATTCTTCAAAATTCATTTGTCAACTTCACTTAGTTGTTTCCCTTGAATATATATTTATGGGAACTTGTTTCTTTTATAACTAGCATGACTAAAGAACCTTGAGAACATTTTTAATCTTCAAGGATATCATGAAGTCTTAAATTTGGAAATTAGCTTTGCCAATACGATCTAGTTGCCTAAGTTTATAGAAAAGCTACTAGACTCAACTACTGGAGAGATTAGGTTGTGCCTACCTCTAACATACTCTTCATGTAAGTGGTCACTTCCCCCATTCATTTGTATTGATGACACTTACTATGTAGGAGTAAAAGTAGGAATTTAGGCTACACACTTGGCTATAGTGATTGCATTAGGATCTCGTGACTTGAGGTTAATCTAACTATATGAAAGACATTTAGAATTTTTGGAGTTTACTAATAATATCATATGGACAAGAAAGGGGTGGTAATTACCTAATTTTTGAACCCTTAAGAGTTTTTTCTTAGATGAATTACATCTAGGGGAATGGTTGTTCTAATTTGCATGTTCCAAATTTATAGATTTTAAGCACTACTCTACATTCTCACAAAAAGTACATACCTTGGTCAAATTATCTACAATCCCCAAAGAGAATATAAGATATCAACTAGAATCCTCTAAGATATGCATATTAAGTAAGAGTACAAATCCAATCAAAGACATGAATATATTATTTAATTTTATTGATAATATTTCTTAAATTAATCCTACATTCTCAAGATCCACATAACATTCTTAGAAGTATATCAATTATATTCAAGATCTAGCTAGCATCAATATGCTTACTAAAAATTTTGTGTGGCTTTTATGGTTTCTCCCTTTTTATTTAAGAATTTGGAATTATCCTTTAAAAGACTTATAATTCCTATAGCATCTTATTGTGCAACTTTGATACTACTTCTAGAAGCTGTTGTGGTCTTAACCCATTCATCAATGGTCATTAGTTAGACAACTTGGGATTAGATTTAATCTAAGAAATAATACATAATCATAGAAAGAGAAGATAAATCACAATCAACACACAATCACAAAGATCATAAATAAACTATAGGCTAATGTCCATTATTATGGACTATTTCAAATAATTTGGACTTATGATCTAAATTTGGACTC
Organism: Cunninghamia lanceolata; assembly: GCA_027924645.1. Classification (NCBI taxonomy): domain Eukaryota; kingdom Viridiplantae; phylum Streptophyta; class Pinopsida; order Cupressales; family Cupressaceae; genus Cunninghamia; species Cunninghamia lanceolata. The sequence goes on along the minus strand of BSBN01000395.1, from coordinate 1,237,380 downwards.
GAGAGATTTTTTTCTCCATTTAAAATAGACCTAAGTACAAATATTTGAAATAATTTGGGTTTGTTCTCCACAATATAGACTAGGAATAGTATTCCTATATTTAAAATAGTTTGGATTAATAGTTAGATATTTTGAATAATTTAGGCTTATTTGAAATTACCATTTTTAATTGAGTCAACCCACAATAGTGTGTCCCACTTTTTGGCCAAAGTGGGACATTGAAATCAACATTTTAAACCAAATTTTCACTTTCTAACACCTATAGCTACTAATCTGTTAAGAATTTGAAGATGACGTGAACTAGTGTTTTTTAAGATTTTGTATATAGATTCTAAATGTAATTTTTAAAAAAAATTTATGAAATAATTTGTGATTTTTATGCAACTTTTAATAACTTATTTTTTATAGTTAACAACATTTTAAAAAAGTTATGTTTATACCATACAACACAAAAAAAATTATAGAAAGGAAAGAATTATAAATTTTTAAACATAGATTTGTAAAACCAATATATAGTGCATAGACATTTTTTCATATTTTTTTGTTGCATATTTTTCTAAATTAATTTTTGAAGTGAGATTAATTATAATATAGACATAAGTTTGTACCATATAACATAACTTTTTTTGTGTGTATCCAAATTAATTCTCATTTTTTTGTTGAAACAAGGACATCAATACCTAGTGTACAAAGTCACTAGAAAATATAAAATAAATATAATAATCAAATGAAATATATTTAATATCATACTTTTTGGAAAGATTATACTAAGGGCTACATACTTACAAAAAAAAATTTCTAAATGACTTCATTTTATTGCCCAAAAGGTGAAGCAAATTTGGTATTTTGTCAGCATTTTGATAGGTGCAGAAAGGACTCCATCGAGGGTTTGATTTAAGACTAGGGGGTTATTTCTTAGGGGGTTTTATCTAAGGGAGTTTTATCTAACCCCCTTCAGTTAAATCCCTTTAGATGGAACCCTCAAGGATTAAATCATTAATTTTTCTAAAAAGTATGTAATTTCAGACAAAAAATCAAGATGTACCATAAGTGGGACACACTATTGTGGCATCACCCAATTTGGACTAGTAATAAGATGACATTATGTGAAACAATTCATTATTTAATTATATCTAATTCACTTGTCCTTCCTTTGGAGTTTTAATATTCTTTCTCAAAGGGCCAAACCTAAACATTAGGCCTATTGTTTCACTAATACATCTCGTAGTTGGTATTTAGTTTCATAAGGAGTTTTAGTGAGGTGGATAACTACCATTAGATCTCATAGCTTGATTGGCATTATGAAGATTCAAGGATATACATAACCATTCTATGTTACCACCTTGTCAACTGTTCCATCACCCAATACTCCTTGACCCACACATTTACACACATGAATTAACATCCAAACCAAATTTAGACTTGTAGAGACATAGCCTAGGAGGGCTATACAACCACTCCAATGGGCCCAAGCATGTGTGATCAAGGAAATATTTAGCTACAATTGATTCAATCATGCTACAATCAAGGTGGAATCATATAGTTATAATAAATATTACCATCATTTGACTACAAATTAGATTACTATCATCGGGCTATAACTAAGATGACCACCTAGTCCACAAGGTAATATGGAGTTCCACTATCAGATTAGTCATAGCTACAATGTGTCCCACTTGGTTGAAATTTTAACCTAGCCCACCAATACCTCAAGGCTATACAAAAAATTTCATGTCTTCCCCTATGCCACCTATGACCATGGAGTACTTAATTAATAGAGTATCCTTATCACTAGTTTACACATACAGCAACATAAAACCATTTTTTACACATAAAGAAATGATATTCATAGAATCAACATTGCATGTCACAACAGAGGTATTATACCTTATTTGAGCCTCCACTTGCTCCCTTTTTCTTATTTTTCAACTTCCTCCAAACTCCTCCACCTTTCATGCACTTCCTCTTCTATCCACTCTAATTATCACTTATTAATAAGTTTAGTATACTTCATTTGATAGTCTCCTATAGTATTTATAGTAATTCTCTTTACTCTCCTCTATACATTTATTCTCTAAATACATGTCCAAGATTTTTGTCTACTTACATAAATTAAAATATTCCTTGGACTATCTACACCATTCTTGTTCTAATTATCTTTCTTTTAGTGATGAACTCAATTTGGCATTTCTACCTCCTTCCCAATATTTCACCATTCACCACTTTTTCTTGTCTTTTTCCTTAACCACTTACCATTAATTTTCTTGTTTCTTATAGTGATCTTGAGAACTTCTATTTTTATGAAAATCCTAGTTCATTTACTCTAGGCTCATGCACCCTAAATTTTTACGTGTGCCAAACAAAGAAATTTGATAACTCCTATGATCATGATGATTAACATGTAGTCCATCTCAATTAGCTCAACATCACTATAAGATTATGCTTGCACCATCACCAACTAGCAATAATTTACGATGTGAAATGGAAACCCCTTCTACTTGGTTTGGCCTTGTCTTGATCAACAATTTCCTTTTACACTTCGATCAATTCATCAATATATTGAGCTTCACAAGATAATATAAGAAATCATAAATCTAAATAAGGATTAGTCTAAATAAACATTCATCAAAATTTTAATCATCTTAGTCATCAATTATCTTCTTATGGAATAAAAATAAATATCAGTAGTCAGGGAAGGTGTAAACAGGAGGCTCTAAGATTGATCGAGGGTTTATGAATCCCTCCATGAGCAATATGTTAGAGTCCTCTTGCCTTGGAACACCTTCTTCTTGATCATTTATAGTATTTGTCTTCTTAGTTCTTTCATGGTGTCTCTAGTTTAATCTTGTTAATATATTTTTTTGTTTCTTTCTTTTGTGTGTCATTTATTTTTTTGTGGACTAGCTTTTGAAATAGAAAGAATATATTCATATTTATTTTCCTACCATAGAACCATACGTCACTTAAGGTTGTTAGGATCCATTTCCCTATGCCTGGCTATTGCTTGGGAGTTGGTACTCCTCTAACCATAGCAATAATTGCTTGATCGTAAGGGAAGATGGATGATAAAACAAACGGTGAGAATGAAAAATCTAACAAAAATTCTAGAACTTACCTTGAAGGATGAGTCCTTATATTGTATAGGATAATGTACATGTACTACAATCTCTATGGAATACACTCCAGTCTCTCTAGAATGTATTTGTGCCTCACAAATTTGGAAATTTGATCCACTTGAGGTTAAAAGACATCCTAATATTTTAACATTTACGACCTTTAAAACCACATGGTAAGAAAAACTAATTGTAAAATTAATATCTTGTTCTCTATAATGATGGAAGCTTTCAAATTCTATCAAGAAATGTATTCCAATTCCAACACACCCTACAAGGTACATTCGTATTGAGATCAACTATGATACCAAATTTGTATTCAAAATTTCAAGCATGATATTATTTAGTTCTAATAAATTTTAAATTGAATAGAATTTTAGCTATGATACATGATTTTTAGTTCTAATTATTTTTCTACTAGTTTGCAATAAAAAAATTTTCAGTGATTTTTGAAGGAGTTAATGCTTAAAGACACCGAATTTCTTCTTGGGTGCCATGTATCTTCCACCACCCATCACCCACTCCACCATTCTTTTTGCCAATTGTCTTCTTTCATTCTAAATACATTGATAAATTTTTTTGATAGTTGTTAATTAATTGTACATTTGTTAAAAATATCATTCTCCTTTTCTCCATGTAGATGTTCTATTCTCTACTCCCAAGGAAAGAAGGGATGCATTTTTTCTATGTATTATTTTTGTTTCTTTTATGATCTTTTTTTGATATTGTATTGCTCTTTGGAGGCTACTGCAAAGGGTTTTATTCTCCTGAGGAATATTATTGACTGAATACAATAATCTTCTAAAGGTTGCTGGATATTTCTCTTGAGTTATGGGTTGTCATCTATATAATTCTCTACAGATGTGTTTTTTTAATTTTCTAGAGATTTTCTTGTTCTATCCAAATTATCGATTTAGTTGTATTGGGTTCAGACCCTACTATAGTTGCCAGATTGTTTTGTTTGGTAGAAGATCTTAAGTTTGTATCTAACTTTAATCAATGAATACAAAATATATTGCTGCAGTATTTTATATAGTTGTCTCTACATCCTTTGGGTTAATATGAAATGTTTAACATGATAAAAATTCTATTTTTGTAATTGTTTTATTCATCCAAAAAACTAACAATTGGTATCAAAGAAAGTAAAATTCTAGGTGTGGAGTTTTATTCTAAGAAGAGAGGTGTGTTTTTATTTAGGTTGGTTTAAAATTTAGTGTAAATTTTATCTACAGAAGGAAGAATTAAAATTAAAAGTTTGTGAAGAGTGAAGGCTAGTTGAAAGTTATATTCTATGAGAGAACTATGGCAGCCAACAACAATTTAAAGTTAACCTAGCCTCAAATGTATGTGTTTAAAGGAGATTTAATTATGACTTCTTGAGCATAAAAATGAAAACCCTCTTTATTTCACAAGATTTGTGGGAGTTAGTAGAAAATGGTTATAGTGAGCCTGCAGATGCTCAAGCTCTTACATCCTTAACTCAGGCACAAAGAGATCAATTAAGAGAAAATAGAAAGAAAGATTCAAAAGGCTTGTTTATCATCCAACAGGTTGTACATGAATCAATTTATCCTTGAATAGTTGCAAGTACAAAGTCTAGACAATCTTGGGATTTGTTGCAGAATGCTTATCAGGGAACTAAAAAAGTGAAAACAATCAAACTCCAAATGCTCAGAAGAGACTTTGAAAATATGTCCATGAAAGAATCTAAACCTATGCAAGAGCTTTTTACTTGTGTGATGAATTTGATTAATGAGATCGGATCTTATGGAGAAAATTCATTAGATCAAAAGATTTTGGAAAAAATTCTATGGTGTCTCCCTCCTTATGTCGATCTTGTTGTAGTATCCATTGAGAAGTCAAAATATTTAAGCCTCCTATCTGTGAATGAGCTTATGGGTTCTCTTCAAACCCATGAGCAAAGAATGAATAGGTCTACTGAAAAATTAGTTGAGCAGGCCTTTCAAACAAAAATAGGTATCTCAAAGAACAAGGGATAGGATCAGAAGAGGGATATTATAGGGGAACATGAAGGTTTAGAGGAAGAGGATGAAACAACAATTTCAATAGAGGAAATAGTAGTGGACAAGGCAGAGGTTATAATAGTTATGGAAGTGGAAGAAATTTCAATGACAATGAAAGAGGCAATCAAAACCATGACAAATCACATGTTCAATGTAATACTACAAAAATTTGGCCATTATGAAAGGGAATGTTGGAAAAAGAATAAATAATGAGCACATTTTTCTAAAGAAAAGGAAGAATACAAAGGAAGAGTCAAAAAATGTATGGCTTCTTGACAGTGGTTGTAGTAGCCACATGACAATGAATAAAAATATATTTGTAAATAGGGATGAGTTAGTTAAAACACAAGTGTGACTTGGTGATGACAAAGAAGTTGAAGTTATAGGTAAGGGGACAATTGCAATCAAAACAAAACAAGGACAAAAAAGGTACAATTGTGATGTCTTGTATAAACCTGGGTTGGCACATAATTTGTTGAGCATAGGACAACTGATAGAAAAGAGATATTTTGAAACATTTGAAAACAATGAATTTTACTTATGACAAAACAACAGCAATCAGATAGTGGCAAATGGGTAAGTGCAGGATCATGATGGGCCAAACACTACCCATAAGTGGCAATATAAATGTTAAAAATAGACTTAAGTAACTTCATGTCAAAAATTGAATGATTTATTTACACAATCTAGAAATAAGGTAGTAATAAAAGTTGTAATAAATCGAGTGTAGTTTATGAGATACTTTTTTTTAAAAAAAATTTTAACAATAGTTTGGTGAAAATTGGATATTTCAATGAAGCACTACTAAATTTTTTAGGAAAATGTAAAAAGTAGGTGTCATTTCAACCAACCTAAGTATGAGAAAAAGATAATATTTTTCCTCTATGATTTAGATTTAAGTAAAGGACATATGAGTGGATGTGATGCATATTCTTTTTGAATTCTTTAAGTAAATAAATAATTATTTATGAATTTTTTACTGTGACTTTTATAAAATATTAAAAATTAATTTTCCAGCCAACCTAACTTGGTCAAAAATATATGAAAATAATTTTTTAAAAATTTTAATGTATACCCAATAAATCCTAGAATGTGACGCATATTTTGAATTTAAAAAAGGATTAATATGTTGAAAGTTATGGGTGTTTTTCAATATGTATGTCTATCAAGAAATCAGACATAGCATATGTAGAAAATTAATAATAATTGCCTATTAAAATTATTATGAGACATATATTATAGTTTTAGAATCTTAATAGCTTCCTCTATAAACCCTTTTCATTTGATTAAATTCAGTTACTAAAAAGTCTGTCATCTTCAAGGATGACATTGTGGAAAATTTCAAGATAACACTATATGGGTAGTTTTGCAAGTTTCTTTGGCAAGTTTTGGGACTCCCACTTGCCTAAATATGAGGTAATCCCAAGGCATTTTCAGAGGGAATCCATACTTAAGATAGAAATATTAATACCCTTTCCATCCAAATCTAAATATTAGCACATTTTCATTCAGCAATTTTTTTCTCCATTGCCACTATTTGACCCATCATGATCTTGCACCCATCCAAAATTTGGCATGTTACAAAATAGGATATTCCCTTTGAGACTTGCATAGAGTGAAACTCAAGTTCTTAATACTACCTTGAAGGATGAGTCCTGTCTATGGCATATAAGATATGGACATTTGAATTTTAGAAGGCTAAAATTGCTTTCTCGGAAGAAAATGGTGAGAGGTCTTCCACTTACCAAGTAAGATTATCAAATTTGTGAAGGTTTCATTGTTGGCAAGCAACATTGAAATTTCTTTCCAATAAGAGGAACTTGGAGAGCAAAAGTACAACTTGAATTAGTACATGCTTCTATTTGCGTTCCCATGTAGACTTCCTCTCTCAATAAAAATAGATACTTTCTCATTTTTGTGGGTGACTTCAATAGAAAGACTTGGGTCTATTTTATCAAAGAAAAATATGAAGCCTTCATCAAATTTCAACAATTTAAGGCTAGTGTGGAGAAACAAATTGGTTGTCCTCTAAAAATCCTACATACAGATAGAGGGGGATAATTCACCTCTAACAAATTTCATGATATTTGCAAAAGGAATGGAATTCAAAGGCAATTAACTGCTAGTTACACCCCTCAGCAAAATGCAGTTGTCAAACACAAAAAATTCACTATTGTGGAGATGGCTAGATGCATGCTGAAAGCCAAAGTTTTACCAAATACTTTTCGGGTTGAGGTTGTTGCTACATCTATCTATTTGTTAAATAAATGTCCAACAAAAAGTCTATGAAATGTGACACCTTATGAGGCATGGTGTGGTAGAAAACTTGGTGTAGCACATCTTAAAGTTTTTGGATGTATTACTTATGCTCACATAGATGAACAAAAAAGATAGAAATTTGATGATAAGAGTGAGAAGTGCATTTTCATTGATTATACTGAAATCTATTCCCCTATTGCTAGGTTGGATACCATAAGAATAGTTTTAGCACTAGCAACACATTTTGGGTGATATTTTATCTATTTTAATGTTCAATTAGCTTTTATAAATTGTTATTTGAATGAAGAAGTGTTTCTAGAACAACCACAAGGGTATGAGGTTGTAGGACAAGAACAAAAGGTTTATAAATTGAAAAAGGCTATATATGGACTCAAGCAGGCACCTAGAGCATGGTATGTAACACCCCACCAAGGAACCCAGAGGATAACACAACTAAACTTACAATAAGGACATTTTTTTTAAATGAAAGAAATAACAACAATAATTTATTTATTCATAACATATAAATTAAGTTTATCCTCTAGGGTTCCATGGCTGCATTGTTGACGAACTAAAATAAGATCTAACCGACATTATGAATTAACTAACAACCATAGTTCATTCTAAGTCTAATTGCATTAGATGAATAAACACATACAATTTCATATTATATCATTAGATAAGTAAGCATCAAGATCCTACACATAGGATCACAAGTACATAATCAAGTTCTTTTACAAGAGAGTACAACATTACATTGTTTACAATATCACTATCTAGATTACATTGGAGTACATACGTCAAGATAACAACACATGATTCAACTGATATAAAAGACTAGAACATGAACATAAGTATCTATCTCCTCAAGCTAGAATAAGATCTGTAATCTAATATAAGAGGTACATCCTTCTCGCACACGAACAACAGCATGGGAAACCAATGGAGATAAAAGCACAACCACCCAACCATATGGAACCCTAAGGTCCACCCCCGTGCTAGGAGATAATAATAAGGTCCCACTAAGAAAATAGTCAAGAAGAAAATAGGCTAATAGGTGTAAGGACTACACATGACTTAAATACAACACTGGTCAATATGAACATCACAAGCAACTCAAACAACACTTACACACTTAACTTCACTTCCAGAGGCACTCACACAACTGAAGGAGGAAAACACAATAAGGGAATGCTAGGCTGTAGTAGGGATGAGTGTCATCGCATGGTCCTGACATGGGTTACCGTGATAGTCTCTAGCTAGACACCGGCCCCCATCCATGGGTTAACCTAATAGTCTCTCTCTAGGCGCCGGCCCCCATCTATGGTTACCCTAATAGTCTCTTACTAGATGCTGGCCCCATAGGGTGACACATGTGAAACCAACATTCCTTTCATGAGGACAAGGAAGTTGATTTTGCCAAACACAGCCTTCTCATCCCATCCTTAGCATGAACGAGCGCTATAGGCATGCGTGAGGCATCCAATTATCTTAATTAGTGTGAAAACTACCCAACCCTCTAAATTTATTATTAAGTTATCACTAGATTAACAACTTCCAATGAGTTACCTTGACAAGCCACTTTAGGCACCAGCCCCACATTGAAAGCCACTCCCCCTTCACTGCATCTAGATTCTCAAAGCCCAAAATAAAACCCAAGCATGAACTATCACATTTCTCATCATGATACATTTACAACACAAAATATACATCATTTCACATTACACAGAGCAAGGCATTACTCATCTTACATAGTTATCATAACCACATGAATAGGTACATTGAGCAAGACATTATCCATCTTGCATAATCATCATAACCACATGAATAGGTACACTGAGCAAGGCATTATCCATCTTGCACATGTACCATACCAACATGAATAGGAGGAAACATTCCAGAATAACAATTTACTCAACTCACATGATGCACACATAGCCAACTCGCACATAATCACACCCTCCTAGGCCTCTGGAATCATCTTCCCCAAATCACACAAACACTTGACACCACTAAACACAATAGTCACGCATCACATTCACTCTCAAATGTACAACATAAACTACGATCCTTCATCAATATTTCAAATACAATACCACAAATGCAACATATGATATAATACACTAGTTATGGGTCTTAAAAAATGTAACATTAATCCAATCATGATCAATCATCTAACAATTATAAAGTGAATCTATCTCATTAATACAAAACTATAACTTTCTAATCACCAGTAGCAGTTATAATATGATCATAAGATATAAGTGTCCACGAGTATCAATATTTTAACTAATAATTCTCAAGACTTATTTTAATTTCATTTAATTAAAATGATTGTGAACAACATGCAAATAACCCTAAGGCATACAAATTAAACACCACAATTATTTACACTATTTACATTGATGTAGATTTCATTAATAATCTAGACAATTTTGTAAATACTATTAAATATAATTGTATAAGAAAGGGTAAAAGCCTATAATATTATAATTTTATAAATATCTTACATTAGTTAGAATCACAAGATACAAATCCTGAAGCTAGAATGAAAGAACCTTGTTCTAAGGTTAGCCTGAGAGGAAAGGAATACAGAACAACAAAACATTCCTATTGACCTAACATCTTCATCAAATCTACCACACTTTTAACCACATGAATTTTATAGGATCGGCACAAAATGAATTTGTTAAGAAGGCTTTAGAAGCTACCAACAATGCAAAATGTCAAATCATAGACAAGGCATGCAGACTGATTAGTAGAATGCCTCAAAGAGAGTCATATGATGGAAACCAATGATCATAGGATATGCACAAAATGAATTTGTTGAAACATCTCAGAGGAACTCAGTTCAAAAATATAGATTTATTGGTGACGCAACTAACTGTTTTAATAGAGATGAAACAGGTGAGAGGTACACAGTCACAAAATATTCATATCTCAAAAATGACAAACTGGGTATGGCTTATTTTTGGATACCATTTAAATATCCAGGTCATGCACCATATATAAAAAAATTAGAGAAACTTAGTTCGTAAAAAATAAAGTTATGGGTAACACAATAGACTGCTAAAATAGAGACGAAATGAGTGAGAGGTAGACAGTCATAAAATAGTCATATCTCTAAAATGACAAACTGGGTAAGACAGATTTCTAGATATGGTTTAGATAACTAGGTTGTCCACCTTATATCAAACATTTAGAGGAGCCCAATTTGTAAAACTAAAGTTATAGCTAACATAACAGACTTCTAAAATAGAGACGAAATGGATGAGAGATATATAGTCAAAACATATTCGTATATCCAAAATGCCAAACTAGGTAAGGATGATTTTTCGATATGATTTAGAAAACTAGGTCACGCACCATATATCAAAAATTTAGAGGAACCCAGTTTTCATATCTTAGTTTCATATCCTAGTCCATACTTGGAATATTGTTTCAATCACATCTTCACAAATTTCTCAGCTCCCATCCATTTTTCCCCAAGTCTTTTCTTCTGAAAACTATGGTTCATGGTGCCAAAAGAAAAAATAAAAACTTATTGAGAGAGAGAGATACCCAAAACATAAAACATATTCTCCATTTGAAATGCATGCTCCTCGCCAAATTATGTCTTCAGATTTCAAAAATAAAGTTGAGCATGCATAACCACCCCCCATAATTTCTTCCAGAAGATTCTCCTTTATTATTTTCTTACAATTTGTTATTTTTGACCAAACAATAATGTCTCTCTAATTTTATTTATTTTAGAATTATCTATTTATTTCATTTACAACCAAACAAAAATAGTTTCTTTCTACTTTTCTAAAATTAGTCTCTTACACAAAAGAAACAATTATTTCTAAGATTCCCTCTTGACTTAATAATTTTATTTTAATGAAGCAATTAACCAAAAAATTAATTAAACAATTCCAAACAAAATAACCCAAATGCCAAACAATACTTGGCACTATGCACGATCGAAAAGCATAACCACAACGACAGTGACTGACTATCACGCCCATACAGACAATATTAATTGGGTGCAAAACTAGATACTCATCCTTTTCAAGGATGATGGCTAACTAGGGGACCATATGTTATCTCCATTCAATAGTTTCCATTGAATTTAAGGCATGCTCAGACTTGTCAATTCATGTGGAGTCGTTGCCAGGTACCTGCATCCTGCAACAACCAAACAGTCAAACAAATATACATATATAATCATATAGTCAAATGCATCATGTAAAGGGAATCACAGCTTAGTAGGGTACTCATGCATGAGTAATGCGACACTGTCCCTTTCACTAATACATTAAACACGTAATCACAACACACATAGCAATCAGTTACTGAACGATTAAATAAGAACCATAATCAGATAATCACATGATACACATAATAAGATTAATCTACACAACACATCACAACATAACATCCTATGATACAAAATCAGTCACATAAAAATCAATTCTAACATATGACAATCATAATAAGATCAACATCATAATCATCTGAATGTAAAACAATGTCAGAGTATATAAATTATCAATGTCGCAACAACAATTATCGATAAAACATACTAACTATCATATGAAACCACACATGAGCATAATCAGGAATGTCATCAACATGAATGTAGCATCTACCAACATCATATAATGTACAACATCAACTGTCTAACATACCCTAAATATTCATATTATTTTACCTTCATCTTCATGCTCCTTAGCGAGACCATTTGCACATCCAAGATGAGAAATGGAGGGGCATTACATCCTCCCCCCCTAAGACTTGACTTACTCCTAGAAGTCACAGACTAGGGTGGAAATGTAGCATATTAGTACTGTAATTTTCTATTACCAATATATGCATCCATATTAAGCAATTGTTCATAAGAAAAGCACAATCGTCCAATAAAGACTAGCAGGACATCAATTCCTTACCTTTAAGGCGTATCATGTGATCTACTTATAACCAATCACATATTTTGAGAATTTTAAATGATTTAGGGAGTTGCATTCACATACTAACAAATACATCTCATCTCTTATTTCCACTATGGTTCCCACTAATTACCGAACATGTAAAGTACAATCCTCCGCGGAGCCCTCCCTTGAACACACTATTAGAGGTTCGAAATGAACATGATAGAAATAACACTTAACACGAAACAGAGCCAACAGAAACAAATATTCAGAATAGCCACCATAGAAATTTCAAAAATGTAAACCCAAGTGGGGAATAATCAAATTCAATCTTAAGTGAAAAAATGCCGGCAATTTTCAATAATAAATCAAGTATTAAAAAAGAGTTTTGGTGACCACTCCTATCATAAAAGAGTTCAAAGAAAATAAATTCACTATTATCCCACCCACAACACATGAAACAACTATCAAAAATTCTAAAACAACCAATATTACAAACAAATCCACATCACGGTGTGACTAATTTTAGCCACAAAAGGGAGTATCCGCTACACAACACCCTAGGACTCAAAGTCCAGAATGCATTAGAGAATGTACACCAAACACACAAATAACTAAGTTTTCTACATCTTCTTATTTAAGCAACTTTTATACAAGGATTTAAGGCAACACAGTCGCTACTTATTTACAAAAAAAATCTATTTTTAATGCAGTGCAATTCCTGTTTACCCAACTATGAACATATACAATTACTTCATTATGTAAAAAGATACTTACAGAGGAAATGTATGATGTCACACACAAGAATAATTCAAAATTCTAATTGACTTACAATATCACATTCATGATCTCCTGGGTCCAACACAGGCTCCAATTTGATCTCCTGCACATGTTTCTTATTCAGGCATACACAATGATAACTTTCATAAATCACGACAAAACTTCCACATGAGGTCATGGCCAACTAAGAAATAGATATTAGATTATCAAGAAACCACACAAAGATACCCCACACATGACAACACCACATGATGCCACTGAGTGATTAAATCATTCCAATACTTACACATATAATGCAATTAACATAAAGATGGTACAGTGCTTCTACACCCATAGCTAAACATAACCCCCAAGTATGATTACTTCACCAAACAAAGGAACATTAAACACCACTGGCCTTTCACAACACCCCACACATAATGGGTATAGGATATTCACATTACTAGAGGGGGCATATACCACACTCCTAATCACATGCACTAATAGTAATCATGCTTCTTTCTTCTAAAGCACTAGAGACCACAAGAGAGACTCAAGGCCTCAACAAATCAACAAGCACTAACATTCAGAAAACACATATTGTGAGATATAACATCACATTTTTAGAAAAGGAGAGAGAACACATAGCAGACACATAAGTAAAACAAGGCATAAAGAATTTATTTCTTCCAGAATCAAGAAAAAGTCTGTAATTTTATCAACTTTCTAATGTCATACTAAGGCACATAGGTGAGAGGTATTATTACCAACTCGCCACAAGGAGAAAAATGCTTAACCTAGAACAACAACAACAATCTAGAGATCCCAATGTTGTAAACTTGGCTCTGATACCGAATGTAACACCTAGCCAAGGAACCCAGAGGATAACACAACTAAACTTACAAAAATGACAAATATTTTTTTTAAATGAAAGAAATAACAACAATCATATATTTATTCATAACATTTAACTTAAGCTTTATCCTCTAGGGTTCCATGGCTACATTGTTAATGAACTAAAACAAGATCTAACCAACATTATGAATTAACTAACAACCATAGTTTATTTTAAGTCTAATTGTATCAGATAAATAAACACATACAATTCCATATTATATCATCAGATAAGTAAGCATCAAGATCTTACACATAGGATCACAAGTATATAATCAAGTTCCTTTACAAGAGAATACAACATTACATTGTTTACAATATTGCTATCCAGATTACATTGGAGTACATACATCAAGATAACAACACATGATTCAACTGATATACAAGACTGAAACATGAACATAAGTATCTGTCTCCTCAAGCTAGAATAAGATCTGTAATCTGATATAAGAGGTACATCCTTCTTGTACTCAAACAATAGCATGGGAAACTAATGGAGATAAAAGCACAACCACCTGACCATATGGAACCCTAAGGTCCACCCCCCATGCTAGGAGATAACAATAAGGTCCCACTAAGCAAATAGCCAAGAAGACAATAGGCTAACAGGTGTAAGGACTACACATGACTCAAATACAACACTGGTCAATATGAACATCACAAGCAACTCAAACAACACTTACATACTTAACTGCACTTCTAGATGCACTCACACAATCGAAGGAGGAAAACACAATTAGGGAATACTAGGCTACAATAGGGATGAGTGTCATCGCATGGTCCTAAAATGGGTTACCCTAACAGTCTCTAGCTAGATGCCAGCCCCATGCATGGGTTACCCTGACAGTATCTCGCTAGGCGCTGGCCCCCATCTATGGTTGCCTTGACAGTCTTTTACTAGACATCGGACCCATAGGGTGACACATGCGGAACCAACATTCCTTTCTTGAGGACAAGAAAGTTGATTTTGCCAACCACGGCCTTCTCATCCCATCCTTAGCTTGAACGAGCACTATAAGCATGGGTGAGGCATCAAATTATCTTAATTAGTGTGAAAACTACCCAACCCTTTAAATTTATTATTAAGTTATCACTAGATTAACAACCTCCAATGGGTTACCCTGACAAGCCACTTTGGGCACCGGCCCCACATTGAAAGCCACTCCCCCTTCACTGCATCTAGATTCTCAAAGCCCAAAACAAAACCCAAGTATGAACTATCACATTTCTCATCATGATATATTTACAACACAAAATATACATCATTTCACATTACACAGAGCAAGGCATTACCCATCTTGCATAGTTATCATAACCACATGAATAGGTACACTGAGCAAGCCATTATCCATCTTGCATAATCATCATAACCACATGAACGGGTACACTAAGCAAGGCATTATCCATCTTACACATGTACCATACCAACATGAATAGGAGGAAACATTCTAGAATAGTAATTTATTCAACTCACATGATGCACACATAGCCAACTCCCACATAATCACACCCTCCTAGGCCTCTTGAATCATCTTCCCCAAATCACACAAACACTTGAAACCACTAAACACAATAGTCACGCATCACATTCACTCTCAAATGTACAACATAAACTACGATCCTTCATCAATATTTCAAATACAATACCACAAATGTAACATTTGATATAATGCACTAATTATGGGTCTTAAAGAATGTAACATTAATCTAGTCATGATCAATCATCTAACAATTATAAAGTGAATCTATCTCATCAATATAGAACTATAACTTTCTAATCACCAATAGCAATTATAATATGATCATAAGATACAAGTGTCCACGAGTATCAATATTTTAACTAATAATTCTCAAGACTTATTTTAATTTCATTTAATTAAAATGATTGTGAACAACATGCAAATAACCCTAAGGCATACAAATTAAACACCACAAGTATTTACACTATTTACACTGATGTAGATTTTATTAATAATCTAGACAATTTTGTAAATACTATTAAATATAACTGTATAAGCAAGGCTAAAAGCTTATAATATTAGAATGTTATAAATATCTTACACTAGTTAGAATCACAAGATACAAAACCCGAAGCTACAATGAAAGAACCTTGTTCTAAGGTTAGCTTGAGAGTAAAGGAATACAGAAGAAGAAAACATTCTTATTGATCTAACATCTTTATCAAATCTACTACACTTTTAACCACATGAATTTGATAGGATCAGCACAAAATGAATTTGTTGAGAAGGCTTTAGAAGCTACCAACAATGCAAAATGTGAAAGCATAGACATGGCACACAGATTGATTGGTAGAATGCCTCAAAGAGAGTCATATGATGGAAAGTAATGATCGTAGGATATGCACAAAATGAATTTTTTGAAAAATCTCAGAGGAGCCCAGTTTGAAAATATAGAGTTATTGGTGATGCAACTAACTATTTTAATAGAGATGAAACAGGTGAGAGGTAGACAGTCACAAAATATTCATATCTCAAAAATGAGAAATTGGGTATGGCTAATTTTTGGATATGATTTAGATATACAGGTTGTGCACCATATATCAAACATTTAGAGGAACCCAATTCATAAAACTAAACTTATAGCTAATGCAATAGAATACTAAAATAGAGATGAAATGGGTGAGAGATAGACAGTCACAAAATATATATATATATATATCCAAAATGACAAACTAGGTAAGAATAATTTTTGGATATGATTTAGAAAACTAGGTCATGCACCATATATCGTAAACTTAGAGGAACCCGGTTCGTGAAAATAAAGTTATGGCTAACGCAATAGATTGGGTTCAGAAAATGTAGAGGAGAATTCACATAATTATTCACTAAATCTAATGCAACAATAAATCAGTTTCATATCTTAGTCCATACCTAGAATATTTCTTCAATCACATCTTCACAAATTTCCCAGCTCACATTCATTTTTCCCCAAGTCTTTTCTTCTGGAAACTATGGTTCATGGTGCCAAAAGAAAAAATGAAAACTTCCTGAGAGAGAGAGATACGCAAAACATAAAACATATTCTCCATTTGAAATGCACACTCCTCCCCAAATTATGTCTTCAGATTTCAAAAATAAAGTTGAGCATGCATAACCATCCCCATAATTTCTTCCAGAAGATTCTCCTTTATTATTTTCTTACAATTTGCTTTTTTTAATCAAACAATAATTTCTCTCTAATTTTATTTATTTTAGAATTTGCTATTTATTTGATTTATAATGAAACAAAAATAATTTCTTTCTACTTTTCTAAAATTAGTCTCTTACACAAAAGAAACAATTATTTCTAAGATTCCCTCTTGACTTAATAATTAACCAAAATATTAATCAAACAATTTCAAACAAAGTAACCTAAATGCCAAACAATACCTGACACTATGCACGATCGAAAAGCATAACCACAACGGTGACTAACAATCACGCCCATACAGACAACACTGGCTGGGTGCAAAACTAGATACTCATCCTTTTCAAGGATGATGGCTAACTAGGGGACCATATGTTATCTCCATGCAATAGTTTCCATTGGGTTTAAGGCACGCTCAGACATGTCAATTCAGGTCAAGTCGTTGCCTTGTAAATACATCCTGCAGCAACCAAATAGTCGAACAAACATACATATATATAATCATATAGTCAAATACACTGTGGAAAGGGTATCGCAGCATAGCAGGGTACTCATACATGAGTAATGCGACACTATCCCTTTCACCAACACATTAAACACATAATCACAACACATATAACAATTAGTTACTAAAAGACTAAATAAGAACCATCATCAGATAATCGCGTGATACACACAATAAGATTAATCCACACAACACATCACAACATAACATCCTATGATACAGAATCAGTCACATAAAAATTATTTCTAACATATGACAATCATAGTAAGATCAACATCATAATCATCTGAATGTAAAACAATGTCAGAGCATATAAATTATCAGTGTCGCAACAATGATTATTGATAAAACATACTAACTGTCATATGAAACCACACATGAGAATAATTAGGAATGTCATCAACATGAATGTACCATCTACCAACATCATATAATGTACAACATCAACTGTCTAACATACCCTAAATATTCATATTATTTTACCTTCATCTTCATGCTCCTTAGCCAGACCATCTACACATCCAAGATGAGAAATGGAGGGGCATTACATGGTATAGCAAATAGATGGTTATTTTCAAAAGAATGGTTTCAAAAGGAGTGAAAGTGAGCCCACACTCTATGTGAAATTTTTAAGTACAAGTGATCTCATAATTTATCTGTATGTTGATGATTTGATATACACAGGAAATAGCAAAAAGTTAATGGATGAGTTTAGAAATGCCATGAAGAATGAATTTGAAATGACATATTTGGTTTTGATGCATTATTTTCTTGGGATAAAGGTAAGACAGTTGAATGATTTGTCATTTTTAACTTACAAGGAAAGTATGCTAATGATCTTCTTGATAAATTCAAAATGCAAAATTGTAAACCTATGAGCACACCTTTGAATATGAGTGAAAAATTGATTACAGATGATGGTACAAAAAAGGTGAATTTATTGGTAGTCTTATGTACCTCACAACTACTAGACTAGATATTATGCATGTTGTTAGTTTGCTTTCAAGGTTTATGCAGAATCCAAGTAAAGTTCATTTTGGTGCAATGAAAGGAATTTTAAGGTATGTTCATGGTACTAGTAATTTTGGCATCTTATATACCCCTATAGATGATTTTAGCTTAGTTCTAGGATATACAGATAGTGATTGGGTTGGATCTATTGATGATAGGAAAAGCACTTCAAGTTATGTGTTCAATTTGGGATCTATTGTCGTTTCTTAGTGTTCAAAAAAACAATTATGTATTTCTTTGTCCTCAACAAAAGCTGAATATTCTGTTGTAACTTCAGCATCATGTTAAGCAATTTGATTGAATATAATTATGGTAGATTTAAAGCAAGAACAAAATAAGCCAATTGTCATTTATTGTGATTATTTCTCATTAATAGCTATCACAAAAAATCTTGTCTTCCATAGTTGCACCAAACACATTGATATCAGGTATCATTTTATCAAAAAACTTGTGGCTAATGGACAAGTTGAGTTAAGGTTTTGTAAAACCAATGATTAGCTTATTGATATTTTTACCAAAGCAATTTCGAAAGAAAATTTTGAGAAATTAATGAAAAGGATGGGTATTTCCACATTAAGCATTAAGGGGGAGATTGAAGGAGTTAATGCTTAAAGATACCAAATTTCTTCTTGGGTGCAACGTATCTTCCACCGCCCATCACTCACTCAACCATTCTTTTTGCCAGTTATCTTCTTTCATTGTATATACGTTGATAAATGTTTTTTGACATATGTTGGTTAATTGTACATTTGTTAAAACTATCATTTTCCTTTTCTCCACATAGTTCTCTTCTCTGTTACCAAGGAAAGAAGGGATGCATTTTTTCTGTGTATTATTTTTGTTTCTTTTATGATCTTTTTTTTTATATTGTATTACTCTTTGGAGATTGCTGCGAAGGGTTTTATTCTCTCAAGGAATATTATTGACGGAATACAGTAATCTTCTAAAGGTTGTTGGATATTTCTCTGGAATTGTGGGCTATGATCTGTATAATTCTTTGCAGGTGTGTTCTTTTTCTTTTCTAGATATTTTCTTATTCTATCTAGATTATCAATTTAGTTGTATTGGGTTCAGACCCTATTGTAGTGGCCAGATTGTTTTGTTTGGTAGAAGATTATAAGTTTGTATTTGACTTTTATCAATGAATACAAAATATATTACTGTAGCATTTTATATATAGTTGTCTCTACATCCTTCTTGTTAATATGAAATGTTAAACATGAGAAAAGTTTTATTTCTGTAATTGTTTTATTCATCCAAAAACAAACAATTTCTACCCTATAAAAAACACATTTAATAAACTACAAACAATTTGTATCATCTTTCATGTAATTATGGATTGACTATGAAAGATTATCTCTCTCTAACAAAATTTTACTATAATTTTTTTTGAGCTTGGCTATTGTGATGGTGGTGGATGGAGACAAAAAACCCACAACTCATGAAACACACAAATTGGTCCAGGCATGAATACTACAAATTCATAGAATTTCCATTTACTTGATAATCAAATGATTACAACTACAAGTTGCCTCATTTTATAGAGGTCTTCACAAGAGATACTCAAATGATCATTGTTTTTCTTTGTTTCTTTCTTCTCTATGATTGTTTGGTCTTAGCTGGAATGCATCTTTTGACCTCTTTAAAAACAAGTTTGATGGAGGTTTATGCTCTTCTTATGGCCAGCTTTTGGTGCTTCAGTGAAACAGGCAAAATGGTTTGTTTGACTACTTAATGTTTCCATAGATGGTACAGAGTTATTCCAGATCTTTGGCTACTATGCTCAATGTAATGTTATTTTGTTTCAGCTCTGTTTAGCTCAAGTTTGGGTGAACCACATTAAAATTGTCTCTTGCTATTATTATTTCTATGTATTTTTCATTCCTTTGTTTAATCTTTATTTGCATTTAATTGATATCTTCTGCATGTAATCCCTAACAAGTGGTATCAGAGCAGGTTGTGTTTGATTATCATCTACAGGAAGGTCTCACAATTGAGTGGGAGTCTCATGGTTCAGTGGGAGCAATGGTGGATGAGGGTATTTGAAGGTAGATAAATTCAATAGGTAGAACTATCATTTATGGAAGGTGCAGATGGAGGATTATCTCTATTAGAAGGATTTATGGAGGGTATTAGAAGGAATGGCAAAGAAACTAGAAATAATGACTGATGAGGATTTGAATCTTCTAGACAGAAAGGCACTGCAAACCATTTGGTTGTGCATGACACCATCTGTGGCATTCAATATAATAGAAGTGAAGACAATAGATGAACTGATGAAAGCTTTGGCTAAATTGTATGAAAAACCCTCAGCCTCAAATAAGGTATTTCTCATGAAGCATTTGTTTAATCTAAAAATGATTGAAGGTGGATCCGTGACAGATCATTTAATGAGTTTAATACGATTACCAGTCAATTAACTTCTGTAAAAGTAAAATTTGATCAAGAGGTGAGGGCTCTCTTAGTTTTATGTTCTTTGCTAGAAAGTTGGAATAGCTTGGTAATGGCTATAAGTAACTCTCTCTAGTTCAAATACTTTAAAATTTGATGATGTTGTTGGTGTTATCCTTAGCGAGGAAATGTGACGAAAAATATCAGGAGGGTCTACATCAGGTAGTGTTTTGAATGCAAGAAGTAGGGATAGATCAAAGGAAAGAGGAAAAGGTTCTGGAGGTCATGAGAAGTCACGAGAAAAATCAAAGGACAAGAGGTCCCAATCCAGAGGATAGAAGGATTGTTGGTATTGTAGGAAACTAGGTCATCTGAAGAAAGATTGTTGGTCTGGGAAGAATAAAGAAGGAGACAAACAAGAAGGCAATAAGGAGGCAAATGTGGTAAGTAATAAATCTGAAGATGATGCTTTGATTCCTTCCCTAGATAATGCTAATGATTCATGGGTTTTAGATTTAAGGGCCTCATTTCATGCTACGTCCCATAAAAGTTATTTTCTTGATTATGTCCAAAGGAGATTTTGGGCTAGTTTTTTTGGGAGATAACGAACCTTGTTAGATTGTTGGAAAGGAAAGAATCAATATTAAGTTGTAGAATGGGAATCATTGGCTACTACAAGAGGTAAGACATGTTCCAAGGTTAAGTATGAATTTAATTTCAGCAGGGTAGCTAGCTGATGAAGGTTACATAGTTACTTTCAGTGATAAAAATTGGAAGGTTTCAAGAGGTGCCTTAATAGTAGCAAAAGGTGTGAAAGTAGACACCTTATATCTATGTATAGGTCATAATGTTCTTTTTACTTTAGTTATTGTAGAGAAAAACCAAACAGGTTCAGGAACAGTTGCTATGGGTCCGCAGGAAGAGACTGAAATAGTTGCTGCATGTTTTGAGACAACACTGTGGCATAACAGACTTGAGCATATGAGTGAAAAAGGTATGAAGGTACTTCATTCTAAGAAAGTTTTACTAGGTTTGAAATGTACTAATATGGATTTCTGTGAAAGTTGTGTGTATGGCAAACAAAAGAGAGTTAGTTTTCAGAAGGATAGGAAGCAAAAGAAAGATGAAAAGTTGGAGCTTGTGCATACAGATGTATGGGGACTGACTTAGGTATCTTCTCTCAGTGGCTCTCAGTATTATGTTACATTCATAAATGATGCAACTAGGAAGGTTTGGATTTATTTTCTTAGGCAAAAATTTGATGTATTTGAAACATTTAAGAAATGGAGAAGCTTGGTTGAGAATGAGATGGGTAAAAAATTAAAATGTCTCAAATCTAATAGTGGTGGTGAGTATTGTAGCAAAGAATTTGAGGATTATTATTCCTTTAATGGAATTCTTAGACAGAAAATGGTTCCAGGGACTCCACAAGAAAATGGAGTGGCTGAGTGCAGGAATAGGGCAATAATGGAGTGTGTAAGGAGGATGAGATTGCATGTTGAGCTGCCTGCCTTTAAACATGTGGGTAGAGGCTATCAATACCATTGTATATTTAATTAATAGAGGTCCTTCAGTTCCTTTGGGCTGTGGTATTCTAGAGGAAGCATAGACAGATAAGAAGGTGAGTTATTCTTTTCTCAAAACCTTCAGAAGTGAAGCATTTGCACATGTAGATTCTAAAAATAGAACCAAGCTAGATGCAAAATCAAAAAAGTGTATCTTCATTAGATATGGCATTGATGAATTTGGTTATAGGTTTTGAGATGTTGAAAATATAAAAGTTGTGAGAAGCAGGGATGTTGTATTCAACGAGAAGGTGTTGTACAAAGATCAGTTGCAGCAACATGAGAAGAAATAAAAGGATTATGCGGTGCTAGATGATACTCTAGATAGTGATGTTCCAATTGTTCTTCATGCTCTACAACAGCAACAAGAAATACCACAAACTCTAGTGAATGTTAGATGATCAACAAGGCTAAGTAGACCTCCTAAAAGGTTTTCTCCCTCTTTGTATTTTATTTTGTTAATAGATGTTGGGGAACTAGAAGGGTATGATAAAGCTATGCAGGTGGATACAAAGGTTCAATGAAAGCTTGAAATGAAAGAATAAATGGACTCCTTGCTGAAAAATTAGACTTAGAAATTATGTAAGTTGCCTGCAAGTAAAAAAGTTTTACCAAACAAATATGTTTATAGGCTGAAAGAGGAAGATGAAGGTAAGTAAAAATTTAAGCTAGGTTAGTTGTAAAAGGATTTGTATAGAAAAAAGGTATTGATTTTGATGAGATTTTTTTTCCGGTTGTTAAAATGACTTCTATTCATACTGTCTTAAGTATTGTGGCTTCTGAAGAATTTACATTTGGAATAGCCAGATGTGAAAATTGTTTTTCTCCATGGTGATTTGGAGGAGGAGATATATATGAAACAACCACAAGGATTTGAGGTCAAAGGTAAGGAGAAATTGGTGTGCAGATTGAAGAAGAGTTTATATGGCTTGAAAAAAGTACCTCAAAAATAGTATTTAAAATTTGATAGTTTTATGGCTGAGCAAGACTACAACCAATGTAATTCTGACCATTGTGTTTATTTTAAGAGGTTGGATAATGACAACTACTTTATTTTATGTTTATATGTTGATGGCATGCTTGTAGCAGAGTCTAACATGGATCACATAAGAGAGTTAAAACAATAGTTAGCACTATCATTTGCTATGAAGTATTTGGGCATAGAAAAATAAATCCTTGGTATAAAAATTTACAGAGATAGGAAGAACATAAAATTGACTATATCTCAGGCTGATTATGTTGAAAAGGTGTTGTAGAGATTCTATATGGAGAATACAAAAGTTGTCAGCACACCTTTGCTTAGTCATTTGAAATTAACTAAGGAGATGTGTCTTAAGACACAAAAGGAGGAAGAAAAAATGTCCAAGGTACCATATACTTTAGTTGTAGGAAGTTTAATGTACGCCATGGTATGCATGAGACCAGATATTGCACATGTTGTAGGAGTCGTAAGCAGGTATATGAGTAATCCCAAATTGGAGCATTAGAATTCGGTAAATGGATTCTCATGTATTTGAGAGGTACATCCACTAAACACTTATGTTTTGGGGGCTCTAAAACTGATTTAGCAGGCTATGTGGACTTAGATTTGGTAGAGAATATTGATACTAGGTGGAGTACTACAAGTTATGTCTTTACTGTAGGTGGGACATCGGTGAGTTGGATCTACAGGTTGCAAAAGGTGGTTTCTTTATCCACCATGGAGGTAGAGTATGTCGTTGTAATAGAGGCAAGCAAGGAGATGATATGGTTGCAATCTTTCATGGAAGAATTAAGTAAACAACAGGCTAATAGTTATTTGTTTACAGACAATCAAAGTGCCATACATCTTGCAAAGAATTCTGCCTTGCATTCAATGACCAAACACATACAACTAAGCTATCACTTCATCCAATCGGTGTTGGATGATGGATAGTTATGGTTGAAAAGGATACATACAGATGAAAATTTAGCGGATATGTTTACAAAGGCAGTGACAAGGGAGAAGTTGAGCTCCTCTTCAACTTCGGTTAGTCTTCAAGACTGAAAATAATAAAATCTGAACAACAGGGTCCAAGGTGTTTATTTCTAGTGGGAGCTACAGGGTCAACAGTGTTATGATCACTCTCCAAGTGGGAGATGATATGTTGTGGAGTCTGATCAGTCTCCAAGTGGGGGATTGTTGTTATATGGAGCCTAATCAAACTTGGAGGTTACATTTTTCCCACTTTTATTGGTGTGATTTCCCCCCAAATTATTTAATGGGGTTTGGGGGCAGTGCCCCCAAGACGAGGTCAAAGGGTAGCACCCTCGAAACCTCAAACGACTTTTATTATTTTGTAAAGGCATCGGGAGTTATTTTTTCTGTTGTCCGACATAAAATACCCTATTTTGTAACTGACATAAGTCTTGATAAAATAGCTAAGGATTAGGGTTTCTAGATATTGTAGTGTAGCATTTGTAGCGATATTGAGTTGCAAGGATTGCTGGTTGTAATCGGTTCGATTGCTGGATAATAATATTAGACTCTTTGTTGGTGGATGTAGCCCAAGTTTGGGTGAACCACATTAAAATTGTCTCTTGCTATTACTATTTCTATGTATTTTTCATTCCACTATTTAATCTTTATTTGCATTTAATCGATATCTTCTGCATGCAATCCATAACAATTTGTACATCCTCTCCTACATTGGCCAAAACAATTAAGAGATTTTTTTAAAAAATAAAAGAGGGTAAAAACTTTATTAATCAAAGAGAGTAGTATAGAGCATAAAAGCAACAGGAGGCCCAAACGGGCACAGAAACATCAAATAAGAAATCAAGAAGTGATCATGCAACATCTCACATCCTCTATAACCAAATCCTCCAAATCCTAAGCCAGATCCCCAGGTAAACTATCCCAATCATCCACCAACCAGGTCCCATTCTTCTTAGAATCCCATTTGGCCAACCCATTAGCCACCTTATTCCATTCCTGAGGGATATGAGAGAAGGTGATAGATTCAAGTAATTCTCCAAGACTGGTGATTTACTTAACCACCACTGTAAGTTGCCAACTAATACCATCAAACTACCTTCTATTTATCAAGTCTATCACCACCTGAGAATCTAACTCGTAGATAATCTTTTTCCATCCAAGGGCTATGTCCTCTTCAAATCCAAAAGAGTAGCCAAGGCCTCCATAAGATTATTAGAGTGTTGGCCCTATATTCTAAGAAAAAAACACAACCACCCCAGAACTGTCTTTGCCCACCCCACCAATGCCAGCATGCCCAGGATTACCCCTTGCAGACCATTAGTATTGATTTTCAAGACTCCAGTGGGAGGGGGCAGCCAATGTCCTACCCTAAAGACCTTCCCTCTAGAACACCTGATCTGCCCAATCTTAGGCCTTCTGGTACCCCCAACAGGGATCCCCATATTATGAATCACTCCAGTATCACTAGGATTCACCAGGGCTGACAGATCACATTTAGCATACAAGGTCTCCTGCAAGGCCCCAAGAATGCGAGACCAAACTTGACCCACCAGCAACTTTTTATCCAAAAAGACCCTATGGTTGCGGTCGAACCAAATGTGCCATATAATCAGACTAGGGCCAATTGGCCACACTATGTGCAGAAATGAAGTCCTCACCAAAATGTGCCCAATGTTCCACCAAAACTCCTCTAGAGAAGAAGGGTGCCTGCACTGCAAGTTCCAAGCCCCAAACCAAAAATACCAAATAGTCCTAGCAAATGGGCACTGAAAGAAAAGATACGAAATTGTCTCAACATCTTTTAGGCATAAGAAACATAATGAAGGCCTTGGAAGCCTCACTTATAGAGGTTATCCCAAGTCAAACACCTGCCATAAACCACTAGCCAAGAAAAGAAATTGCGTTTTGGCCAAGAGAATTTATTCCAAATATTTTTCCAATAAGGAGCCTATGCACTACCCCAGGCCTGTCTATCCAAAACATGATACCCTGAAGCAACAGTGAACTTTCCTTTAGGATCGGGACCCCAAGTCAACACATCCCATTCCGGAAGAGAACAACAGACTCTATCAGCCAAAATAGAGGACAACTCCCTCCTATCCTCCAAACATCCACCCATGGGCCATTCTTGCATATCCTTCCACTAGTAAACAATGGTCTGTCCCAAAGCCTGAGGGGCTTTGAAATCCATCCCTCTACTCCAACCATCCTGAACAAAAATCCTACATAAGTCCCCCAAGTGAGGATGAGAGGAGAGGATAGGCGGGAAGCCATCCCAAGAATCATGCCAAAAAAGAGCATCAGAGTCTCTATTGCATATCCAAAAAAGGCCTTTTTTAACTAGCGTAGCCCCCCTCTTGAGCATATCCCAGATCATAGAACCTTTCCCTAAAAGACTAAATTGAGGAACCTCAGCGTCATCCACCTCCCCAAGGTACTTGAAGGTAAGGATCCTGGCCCAATACTGATGTTGTTATGAGCACCATCTCCAGTATAGCTTATTAGCTAAAGCCTATCCATTCCAATCTACCTTACGCAAGCCCAACCCACCATCATGCTTTGGCCGGCAAACAACTTCTGACTTAATTAAGCTCCACTTCTTCGAAAGGAGATTACCAGACCAAAGAAACTTCCGACAGAGGCCCTCAAAAAAATTTATGAAGCTTGAGGGAGCAGTCAACACAAAGCACCTGTATAAAGGAAGGGCCTGCACCATGGACTTCAACAAAGTAACTTTGCTAGCCGTGGATAACCATCTATTGGTCCAATGACAAACCAGCCCTCAAAATTTATCAATCACATCTTGCCAAAAACACCTGGGAAATGGGCGAACATCCAGGGGGATGCCAACATATATAAAGGGAAGTTTCCCCACCTGAAACCTTAAGATCCTAGCAATACACTGCTGAATAAGCATGGGCATATTAAAGAAATAAATGCAAGACTTACTTTCATTAATTCTTTGACCCGAGGCAACAAGGTAACAATCCAAAATTTGATGCAAAGGAACAGCTTCAGCCACCTTAGCAGCACCCATCAAAGTCGTATCATCCACAAACTGAAGATGAGTTTGAGGAGGAAGAGAATTACTCCATTTCCAACCCTCACTGAGCCCATCCATAACATGAGACTTAATGAATCTCCCCAAGCCTTCATCCATCAAGATGAACAAAAATGGGGATAAGAGGTCCCCCTGTCGAAGACCTCTATAGGCACCAAACAGATCGGAAGACTCCCCATTTATGAGAATGGAAAAGGAGGAAGTCTTCACATAGCTCATGACCCAATCAATCCACTCACAACTGAACCCAAAGGCTTTGAGAATTTTGGTCAAAAAGCCCCATTTAACTCTTTCATAAGCTTTAGCCATGTCCAACTTTATAAACATAGCCTTTTCTTTAGAAGAGGCCATGGAGTGAATAGTCTCAACTGCAATAACTACTCCGTCCAAAATTTGTCTACCCGCAACAAAGCCTCCTTGTTCCTCCAAGATCAACTTATCCATCCATGGCTTCAAATGCTCAACAATTAGGCTTGTAATGATTCTATACACCACATTGCACAAAGAAATTGGTCGAAAAAGATCCAGAGAATCAGCACCCTCGCATTTTGGGATAAGAGCAAGAAATGTGGCATTAATGGCTTGCAATATTTGCTTATTCCTTAAAGACTCCTGCACCACCTCCAAAAGATCTAGGTTGATCACTTCCCAAAATTCCTGAAAGAACTCAGTTGAGAACCCATCAGGACCAGGAGCCTTCCCTTTTTCAACTAAAACACTACATCCTCCAACTCCTTCAAAGAAATAGGATTAAGAAGAGAAGCATTCATATCCATAGTCACTAGAGGAAGAATACAAGCTAGGATAGAAGCTTCCTCCTCACTAGTAGGTGGGGTATCTTTAGAAAAGAGAGCAGAGAAGAAATGAACTGCCTCACTAGAGATCCCCAAAGAGGAAGAAAGAATCGAGCCCTCAGGAGAGCAAAGAGAAGAAATAAAGTTACCTTTTCTTTAAGCCCTCACCAAATTATGAAAGAAGGAAGTATTCCTATCCCCTTCCTGAAGCCAATCGACACAAGCCTTCTGTTTCCAAAAAATTTCCTCACGAAGCTCCCATTCCTCAAGTTCTTTAACTGCACTATCCTCTAGCCTGCTTAAATTTGCATCAAGACCCTGATCCTGAATCTGTCCGATAATAGAATCCAAGCACTCCTGGGAAACCCTTTTCCTTTGAAACACATTGCCAAACTGAAACTTATTCCAATGTTTCAATTTATACTTCACATATTGAAGCCTCTTCACAAATGAGTACATAGCCGTACCAAAAGTAGGTCGTCCTTTAGTCCACCATTTAGAAACCAAGTCAAGAAGACTCTCCTCCCTTAGCCACATGAGCTGAAACCTAAAAGTCTATTTCTTAGGACCACTAGCCAAATAGGCAGAGAATTTGATCGGCCAATGGTCTGATCCTCACCAATCTAAAATTTCTAAACCTGATAGCCACTTGTCAGCCACCCAAAAATTGGAAACAAGAAACCTGTCTAACCATTCAGAAATGGCATCATCCCCAAGCTTCCTATTATTCCAAGTAAACATGCCATTCAAAGATTTGATATCCACAAGCCGAAGCCAAACCAAATTATCCCTTAGGAGATCAGAGGAGGGGTCCAAACAAGGCACACCCCCCCTTTTCTCCTTTAGAGAGGCAATTGCATTGAAGTCCCCTGCTATAATCCAGGAAAGGAAAGGAACCAAAGATCTCAGAAAATTGATATGAGACCACATGAGACTCTTACCAAGAACATCTGTTGAAGCATAAATGTTAGAAAGAAGAATTTTTCCCCCCGTCTCCAAGCTAATTGCAACCAAAGAAATGGAGAATCTGCTGGAGAGCCACCAAATAGGAGAAATTTGTCAAGGATCCCAGAGGCAAGCAAGACCCCTAGAGCTACCCTATTCACCCACACACTAACAAAACCCTATGTTCCAAATTTTAGACACACACTGCATCATACCATCACAGATAACTTCATCTCCTGGAGGAAAACCACATCCAAAGAATGAGCACTAACCAAGTCCCGAATAGCCTTTTGTCTAGGGATGCTATTCATACCCCTTACATTCCATGATAACACAATCATCACAAAGGGTGAGAGAAGTGAGTATCCAATGTCTACACTGACCCAAATTCCACTAATGTCTCCCTAGCCATCTTAACTTTCTTCTGATCCTTCTTCCTCCCCACCTTTTGGGGCTTATCAGGAGCACTCTTTTTTAGAGGGTTTTGCTATAAACCCAAAATAGGGGTAGAGAGGGCTTTATTCTTACCAGAGTCTTCCAAACCCGGTCCACCCGCTAAACTCACCCTTTCAGCCAAAGAGGCCATAGGGGTTTCCACCAAGTCATAAGAGTCACCAATCCCAGTATCGGGGGGAGGAGCAACCAAATTCATCACCACCCCGGAAGCCACCCTAGGAACTAGGGCCGAGGTAGTAATAGGCAAAGACTCTGGATTATGATCAACTAAAGGAGAAGCTTCGACATGCATGTCAGAAGAAACCCCCTCCTCATGGACTAACTCATCCAAAGCCTCAAACTTATTAAAAAATCTCCTCCTCTTGACAATCTCAAAGAGTCCTCTTCTAACCTCGATTCTTGTTTCTTGACTTAACTGGCACAAATCCATCTTTATCTGGTACCACCCCCTACATGGTGCTTTACCCTTTTCCACCCTTGGATTAGATGGAGCCTTCAAATTATCTAAACCACCAACGCTTGAGGCACGAGGGCACCTCTTTTGAAGATGACCATACTCATGGCACAACTGGCACCCGAAGGGTAAAGTCTCATAGTCTAACTGTTGAGTCTAGGAGCTAGACCCAACAATTAGATCAATAGAATTTGGCACAGGGTGGCTCAAATCAATCTCCACACATACCCGGCATAGGAAAAAATTCATTTCTCTGTAGTTTGCTGAGACGAGCCAATAGGCTTCCCCAGTAGTAACGCAATTGATTGCAGAATTCATGTATCCAACATTCCAATAGCAATTGAGGAAAATGAACCCACATCGGCACCTCTGAGGGCAGCTCCTTAGCTAAGTTAAAGCCTACGTGCCAAGGCTTCATGAATAGGCCAACTTGATTATAAAAGTAGGTCCCTCCCTCAAACGCCTTATTATGATCAGAAAAAACCACCAGAAAAAAGTTATTTGCGACTAGCAAGATGTCAAAATCACCTTCCAGATTCCATGACTTATGAATCTAGGGTTCCAGGAAAGGCATCGAAACCCTCAAACACATAAATTTCTAGATTAAAACATGTTTGCTATAATACTCTAAGTCCTTAGCTACCAACTCTATTTGATTCACTAGCTTTGGATGAGCCTGAGCTCTCACCAAGCATCTATTTATCTTTTGCAATTTCAAAGAACTAGTGCTAAAAACCCTAACATTAGGATGGGATGGATGTGGAAACCCGTCACCAACTTCTGCCATAGCAGCATCCCCCGACATCTCACCCAAAGGCACAGACCCTGCTATTAAAAAACCTTTCAAGCCCTTGTACCTCACACCTGCACCGAACAGCGCACACACTTGAGAAACCCCCCCCCCCCCAAAAGCTAAAAAACCCCTCCCCTCGCTGGAAACAACCACACAAAGCCTGATCTGCAAATAAAAAATGCATACAACAAAGAACAAACACATCAGACTATGTCCTGCTATAGGCCATAGGACTGCATAGGGCTCTCGCGCATACGCTCCATCCTCTATTCAACAATTAAGAGAAAATAAAAAATAAAGGAGATAGAATTTTTTTTATTCTATGTTTTATCACTTTAGCAAGTTTAAAATAGTAATAGTAAATTGTTTTATTAACTCCTAAAATGTAGCCAACTTGGGCTTTTAGTGGAGTTAAGATGTTTTATTATTATTATTTTTAAATTTTAATTGTTGTCTTTTAATAAGTTGTACTCATAGTGGTATATGATCAAGTTTAGAAATAAACATTTCTTTAATTTTAATCTTCATATTATTATTATCTCCATGATTTATTTTAGTTTAAAGTTTTTATTAAATTTTAATGTAAGTGAGGTTTTGATTTTATTTATTATGTTCTATTAGAGTAGGAGTAATGGATTTAATTATTGTATTAAATGAGTTTGTTTATCATCTTAAAATGTCATAGAGGAATGTATTTAATTATAGGATTTATTTATAATTAAATCTTTTAGTTATAATAAGGGTTAGGGTTAACTTTAGAATTAGAATTAAGGTTAGGGTTAGCCTCAAAAATAGGGTTAAGGCTAAAATTAGAGTTAGAAATAGGGTTAGGGTTAGTGTTAGAATTAGAGTTAGGTTTAGGGTTAGAGTTAGAATTATGGTTACAAT
Source organism: Cunninghamia lanceolata (assembly GCA_027924645.1). NCBI lineage: Eukaryota > Viridiplantae > Streptophyta > Pinopsida > Cupressales > Cupressaceae > Cunninghamia > Cunninghamia lanceolata. The sequence continues at coordinate 1,205,454 of BSBN01000395.1, read as the reverse complement.
TAGGTTTAAGGTTAGTATTAAGGTTAGGGTTAGGGTTTGTAGTATGGTCACCATTAGGGTTAGAGTTAGGGTTAAAATTAGAGCTATAATTAGGGTTATAGTTAAAAATAGGGTGAGAATTAGATTGAGAATTGGGGTCAAAAGTAGGGTTATAATAAGGGTTAGGATGAGAATTAGGGTTGGGGATAGAAATAAGGTTAGGGTTAGGGTTCAAATCCGTGTTATAATTAATTTTATGAATAGAATTAGGGTTAGAATTAGGATTAAGATTATGGTTTAGGTTAGGATTAGGGTTCAATCTATGATTAGAATTAGGGTTATGGTTTATTTAAAATTAGGGTTAGGGTTAGGGTTACAATTAAAATAGGGTTAGAATTAGGTTTAGTGATAGAAATATGATTAGAACTTGAGTTAGGATTAGGGTTCTAGTTAGAATTAGGATTAGGGTTGGGATTAAGGTTATAATTATGAATAGAATTAGGGTTAAGTAGATCTAGGAGTAAAATTAGGGTTGAGAATAGGGTTAAAATTAAGGTTATAGTTATTATTACAATTAGGTCTAGAATTAGGGTTACAACTATGGTTAGAATTAGGGTTGGGGTTAGGGTTACAATTAGGGATAGATCTAGAAATTAACTAGATCTAGTGGTAGATTAGGGTTAGGGTTAGAATTAAGGTTAGGAATACAATTAGTGTTATTATTAGGGTTAGAATTATGGTTATAATTAGTGTTACAATTAGGGTTAGGGTTACAGTTACGGTTAGAATTAGTGTTAGAATTAGGGTTAGGGTTAGGGTTTAGGTTAGAATTAGGGTTATGGTTGGGGTTAGAATTAGGGTTAGTATTGGCCTAAATGTTAGGGTTAGGTTTAGGGTTGGGTTAGAATTATACTTAGAATTATGGTAGTATTAGGGATACAATTAAGGTTAGGATTATAGTTACATTTAGGGATAGCATTAGATTTATGGTTACAAATATAATTAACAAAAAATAGGGTTAGGGTTAAGGATAAAATTAAGATTATCAATACAATTACGATTAGAGATAGAGTTAGGGTTTGTGTTAGAATTAGGGGTAAGTAGATCTAAGGGTAGAAATAGGGTTAGGGGTACAATTAGGGTTAGGGTTAGAATTAGGGTTATTTTTAGGGTTAGAATTATGATTATAATTACGGTTATTTTTAGGGTTAGAATTATGATTGTAATTAGGGTTATAACCTTGACTTTAACTATATTCATAAACAAAACCCTAATTCTAATCTAACCTTGGTTCTAGCCCTAACCCAAATCCTAATTGTAATCATAACCCTTAATCTAACCCTAATTATAATTCTAACCATAATCAGATGATTACACTTAACATTGATTTATAAGCCTAACCCTATATCTAACCCTATTTATAAGGCTTATATCCTAAACCAATCCCTAAGCAAAACCATAATTCTAAATCTAACCTTCATTCAAACCTTAACAAATAATATAATTAGGGTTAATACCTTTACGGTTAGGGTTAGTTTAGTATAAAATATGTTGAGAGCTATATTATAATATATCTAACCTCTGTTATAATATTATATTATACAATAATAATTTTTAATAAGGTAAATAATATAATTAGAATTATGCTTGTCGCTCCGGATGCTACTAGTATACCTATATTTTAAAAATATATCTAAAGTATGCTGAGAGATATCCTTCTCGAGGTGCCTATTTCCACCTATATGTAGTAAATTGATTTAAAAAATAGGTGCCTCGAGAAGGATATCTCTCGGCATACTTTAGATATATTGTTTTAAAATATAAGTATACTAGTCTTATCGCATCTAGAAATTTTCTAACAAGACACTTGTAAACTTATCTAGAATCTTCTAATTACAACTTTACCTTTTAATTATTAGTACCTTCCATGGCATGGTACTCTTTCATTCGATATTCAAAACTTTTGCATTAATCCTCTCAACTATTGATGAATCATATTCTTTTATTTTTGTTATGACTATAGTTTGTAGTTTTTGCAAAAACTTATGATTGGCTATGAGATTTTACCTCTTATTGTTGCCTTCACGTTAATCTATGCAAACAATAAGTGCCTCAATCAATATCAACCAACTCCCTGTTTAGAAGAAACTTTCAAGGACACAATTGCCTACTAACTTCTGCTTTTTCACTTCTTTCTTATACATGACCAATTGCTTGTCACTGCAATAGACATGACGTTTGGAAATTAAATATATATGTATTAATATCTATCATATTTATGTTCTATTTAAACATGCCCCCAACTTCTCACATAGGATTGTAACATACTCATTTATAACTTTGTTTTTTATAATTGTTTTGTTTCAAATAATGTTTTTTTTTTAATTGTCTTGATTTTAAAACTTATGGACTATATTATGATCGCAAATATTGTACAATCATATCAAAAATTATATAGTAGAGATTTGTAAATCTCTTACCTCCTTTAAGTTGATTGTGATCATATGACCAGCATATTCACTGCATTTATGCATGTTCAACTATAAATCATGGTTCATAGAATCATTCATTTCAACATAGGGAGACCTTTGAGATCTTTGATCAGAGTAATCTCAATATCCTACTTGGATGTGTTCATTTCAAGTGGCTACTAAAGTTCTAAATAGTCCACACCGATGAAACCTAAGGATTTCATAAAGAGAAAATGAGCATGGGCTTGTGGCCTTATGAAACACATAGCAAAGACAATAAAATATATATAAACTCAAACATAAGAGTAGGCTTTGTTGACAACTTTAAGTGTAGTATCAAGATTATGTTAAGACAATAAACTCTCCATAATTTTTTTTAAAGATGTTATAGCCATGAAATTCCCATATTTTTAAGGATCCTATCTTTGGAAAAAGCAACCACAGAAATGTTTTGCTGCCAATTAAAGTCTGGGAAGGTTTTGTTATTGCAATTAATTCTCTCCAAATATAACTATCAAAAAACAACAATGCCACCAGCATGAATTTACCACGTTATCAAGAGCCATAAGTTTTGGGTAAAAAGGGATAATATATGACAGGGCAAGAGAACAATTGTTTCTTAAGTATGATATGATTGAAGATGAAGGATGTTTGTTATATGCTACTTTGTACTTGTTCACATTCGTTACTCAAAACCAATCCAATACTCTACTATACCACATTATTCTACTTAGAACACCTTTGATCCATTTCTCATAACATTACTACTTTAGATTAGATTGACCCATTTTTTGTCCTCTAGACTAGATTGACCCATATTTTGTCCTCTAGACTAGATTGTGAGTGCAATTTTTTTCCTTATTTCAAAAATTCTAAATGCATGTAATCTAATGCTTATAATCTAGGGCATTCCCATTCCTTCTTTCATTGCCAGGCAGTCAAGGATGCCCTTCAAGTGTTGACTAGACGTGAAATTCTTCAACAATCCCTTAGCATTTTGTACTTCCCTAAGGTAGTTACTCTCTTTCAAGAATCCATTGATCTCTTTCTATCTAATTCCATTGATCTCTTTCAAGAATCTGCTCTCTTAAGAAAGCTTGGTTTCAATTACATACAAGACCATCTGATATCTAAAGAAAGTCTAAACACTACTCTAACTAATTACTGCATGGGCAATGGGACAACCCTTGTTGGAAGGTTATCCAACAATAGGGATATTCAAAAATATCCTGCTACTATTTGTATCTTTAATGCCATAAAACATGGACTCAAAAATAATTGTTCAATCACAATGAAAAATTCCCTCCATTGTCACTACTTTGAGATTGGTCATTAACTTGTCGATAAAATTGATGCCACTTACCATGCACTATATCTTCTGCTCAATCATGTTCCACATCTGTTAGATAATGCAAATGATGCAACAATTCAACCACCTATAAATTATGAGTGAGAAGATGTCAATCAATCTACTTCTTATGTTCATCATCCTAATGTTAATCATGATGTTGCCTCTACAAACTAGCTTTCTTGAAATGTTAGTCTTTTTAAAAGACCTTCCAGTATATTTTTGCTACAATTACTATATAATTTCCTTATTTCTCTATTTGCTATTCATTATATACATGTAATTGAAATCATATGTTGTTTTGGGTCATGATACTCACTATTTTTTAATTGGGTACAATGTATATTTGCTAAACTCTCTTTTTCTTTCCTCCAGATTGTAGAAATTTATTATTATATTATAATAATATTTTCATGTCACTTTATCTTTTGCAAAAGTGCTAAGAAGGTTTATTTGTTACCGCATATCTTTTGCAGAATATCAAAAGAATTAATTAATTGCGTATGTAGTAGTAGTTGCGTAGATTGATTACAACTGACAGTAACAACAAATTTAGGTTATAAGATGACAAAGGAATTGCTAGAGCAACAAAACTATCAAGACTATGGGAGAAATAATCAAGTTACTGTAGATTGCACTATCAGTCCTACGAACTTCAAAAATTCAAGAAAGGAAGTAAGATATAAAGGTGTGAGAAAATGTGCAAATGGTCATTATGGGGAAAAAATCTATGACTACAACTATAACCAACATAAATGGCTAGGTACCTTTGATATAGTAGAAGATGTTGCCTATGCTTATGACAAGGCGGCTATATCCATCAGGGGCATTAACACCAAAACCAATTTTACATAAAAAAATTTAGAAGCATGCAAGCACATATCCAACCAACCTATTGTTTTTGAATCCCCTTTCCATTCTACCTCCATATCCAAAAATTTCATCAATGTATGTAAATATAGAGGTGTTAGACAACGCCCATGGGGTCATTACGATGTAGAAATTCGGGACCCAAACTCCAAGAAACATCAATGGCTTGGAACATTCAATACAACAGAAGAGGTTGCATATGCTTATGATAATGCCAACATTTCTGTGACAGGCATCAAAGCAATTACAAATTTCATTCCCATGACTTCAGATCCAAGTAAGTTCATTTCTAATCAATTCATTCTTTCTTTCCCTAATTTCATCTCTCGCTAAAAATTTAATACAAAATATACTAACCCTATCAATATCTTGCAAGATGCTTGCTCTGATTATACATGTAGGAATTTCAAATTTCAACATTTTGCACTAGATGCTAAAATGTACAATTCTGGTGACCTTCTCACAAACAATTCCATGCACTCTTCAACAATGATACAAAACAATGATCAACTTCATGGAGGTTCTTCAAGCAACTTCCAACTATCTATCTCTCTTCCTAGACTTATTGCCAACACTAGCATGAACATGGCCATTGACAAGCCTTTCGAACAAGATCCAACGACTATTTCTATTCATAATCCTGAATGGCCATTTTTATGTTCAAACACCTCCTCCATCTCTCTTTTTCATTGTCCTCTTCACAACAATAGCAATGGTGATATAGAATTAGGCTTATTGGATCAGGTAATCCAAAACTTCATTCTTAAATAGGAACAACTACAACTCAAGAAATATTCCATGCACGTTGCTTGGAAGCACAAATACAAGATATTTCAAAAAAATATGTTTTAAAACAAATCATTTCTTAATGATTTGTAAACTATTTTCTATTGCAATGTCTCGTTCTGATGCATTGATAGCTCTTACTTTTACTACAATACATATACAAACCCAAGCAAAGGGCAGGGACTAACCACTACATAACACTTGTTAAAATTACAATACTGCAGCACTTTAAACAAATCGGTCTTCAATGAATGAATAATTGGAGCCAACTGAAGTAAATGATGTACTGACGTCTTCCTGGCCCGTAAAATTATATTTCAAACTTTTTCCTGTTCGCCAAGCTAGTACGAAATGTGAATTTTACCATAGCACTCAAACTTAGAGCCACATTATTACAATTTTTAAAAGCAAAGCTGAGATTTGACAGAAATTGGGCATAGCTCATATGAATTGATTTATCCCCGCATACATAAATTAACACCAGCTGTACCCGACAGAAGATCCAGATTTCACTGTTGTTTTCCATCCGCATCGTCACCCTGAGACGACATAACACAACACCAGAAGCTTACAAGACCATAAGTTAGACCTGATCAGACGCGTATCAGTTAACATCAAAATCATAAATAGTTACCTCTGATTAATGACCAGCAAGTTTGTTGTTCCTCGAAGATTAGATTGATGGTCTTGGAACCTTACCGTAACGTATCAGCCACCGATTTAATACTGTAGAAGTACTTTCAGATAGCCTTACTCATGTGAAGAATGCTTTACGTGGAGTTATGATAGGACTGTTATGTGCAAATATTCAAAACACTTTAAATTTGTGGCCATCATTACATATCGCACTTTAAACGCAACAAAGCCGTCAATTCTTCTAGAGTTCCGTGTCAAACATCTTGTTGCAGAAACATGTATGCGCGTCTTGTGTTTCTAAGTCAAGTCATAGCTCACTTGACTCCACATAACCATAACCAAAATATTTCGGTGTGGTCTAAATGAATTGGGTGCCTCTCACGTCAAGCATAAAAATTTTACTAAGTACTTATTGAGGTGAACAAAATTTACATAAAAATTTTACCAAGTACTTATTGAGGTTAACAAAACTCAAATAAACCCTACTACCATGTTCAATTTTTTTTTTTTAATTTTTGAAAAAAAATCATTTTCACATTAAAGTTTTAAGGTTTGAATTTTAAAATTGATCAAGTGTAAAAAATAGTTAATTTTACAATTTGTATGGATTTTTTAACTTCTAGACTCAATGGAATAAAAAATGGCATCTATCATAGAGTATCCTTGAATATTTTTCTAGATCTGATAGTTCTAAATGTTTTACCTTTTATTTTATATTTGATTGTACAGTTTGGATCCACCTCATTTGTGTTTCATATTTTTTTATCTTGATTAGGTTTAGAGCTTCCATTGTTTACTATCCCTTTCCACCCACCCTTTGATTGTGTGTGATTGTTATGTTTTCATGCCTATCTAGCGTCTCCTCTTTCATGGACCTTGTTTATACATTTCCATCCATCTTAGATGACTATATTTCACTTGTGCACTTGATCCATGATGAGTATACTCGTTGTGTGATGATTCATGACGGTGATGTATTCGTACTTTCATTAAGGGATGATTATCTATGTGATATTTATACATCTTCCTTAGATATTCATTATATTGTTGAACATTGTGATGCTATTCTTCCTAGATTGCATGATATCCCCCTTTCTATACCCTTAGGTTCATGTTCTCTTGATGTTTCATCTTATGAGTAGCTTGGGATAATGATATATGCGTAGTACCTTCCTTATTACATGTGATGATGATGTGCATCATAATGGAAGTTCTCTTGAATTTCAAGTTGATTATATTTATATTCATTATGGTTCATTGATTTGTGCTACATTACATGATGATATATATGCTCTTAGTGAAGAATTATCACTTACTAACTTTGCTCGTACTGGTATCTGCATCTTTACATGTTGAATCACTTTTACTTGTGAACTATGAGTAAATTGATGATGATATATTATTGATGAGTGAACTTAGACTTGCTTCAATTGATGAAGTATTGAAATGGTTTGATTCATCTTGTATGCTTTAGAGTTTAATCATTATATTGGCTCATTATTTTATTGAATATTTTTCTTGTCTTATGGTGACTAAAGATAGTTTGAACATGTATATTCCTTCTCATCTTACATCTTTAGCTACTTCTCCATGGTCATCACCAAATGTTTTAAATATGACATTTCTTCTAGATTCCTCCAATGATGTCTTATTTTTTCATTCTATAGCTAATTCATCTAGGCTATTTACTTCCCATGTTTTATGCCATGCCTAATTCACCTTGACATAAACCATGTATTTCATGCTATACTTGATTTATGTAGGCCTAGACATGTATTTCATGAGGCACCTTCTTATTAGGGTTATCAAATTAGCCAACTTTTCCATCTAGTGATCTAGTCTTGCCTCCACCTAAGTTGATAGAAAATGAACATAAAGAATATGTTTGATTGATTAACTTAAGAACACTCTAGAAAAATTTATTTGGGATCTAACACATACACCATAAATTTATATAGAGATTATAATACCTCATAGTTTCTCCATTTTATTAATACTAGGACTAGTACTAAATGAACCTAAGAACTTTATATAGTTCAAGGACTCCATTCTTAATTTTATGCAATCATAATAATCTAGATGATATGTTTTATATTAATCTTGTTTAATATAAGAAGATAATTGAAAGCTTGGACCTAATTATATTATATGCCTTCAAATGCTAAATATTTTAATAATGATTAGCATTATTAAAATCTTGATGAATGTTTATTGGGATTAATGTTTATTCTAACTAATGCTTATTTAGATTTATGATTACTCAAATTATCTTGTGAAGCTTAATGCATTGATGAATCAATCCAAGTGTAAAGGGAAATTATTTACTAGGACAAGGCCAAACCATGTAGAGGGGAGGTATTCCATTTCACATAGTAAATTAACACTATTTGTTGATGGTGCAAGCACAACCTTATAGTAGAGGATGATGAGCTAGTTGAGATGGACTACATGGTAATCATTAGGATAATAGGATTTACCAAATTACTTGATATGTTTGACACAAGTTAAAATTTTAGATGAATGAGCCTAGACTAAATGATTTAGAATTATCAAGGATTTTCTTAAAAATAGGGGTGTCCATGAAGATTGTCATAAGCAACAAGAAACTAAATGGCAAATTTCAAAGGAAAAAGGCAAGAGCAAGTGGCAAATGGTGAAACATTAAAAATGATGTGGAAATGCCAAATCGGGTACATCACTAGAAATAAAGACAATTAGAAGAAGCCAAATTTCTTGATGGTTCAAAGAGTTTGAGGAATGTTTTTAATTATGTAAGAAAAGGAAAATCTTGGATAGATATTCAAAAAGTAAATGTGTCATCTAGATCAACCATTGAAATTATAGAGAGAAGAGCCAAGAGAATTACTATAAATACTTTAAGATTTATGGTTGAGGATTAAACGTACCAAATAACTTATGCATAGTTTTAAAGGTTATTTCATCCTATAGATGACAAATCATGTATCTCCAACTAGAATTCAAAAGTTGGTAGGGTTTCAAACTAAATCCTTCAGCAATAAAACTAAAAACAAGGTTACATGGCTTGAAACAAGGAATCGATAGTACAATAATAAGATTTAGCAAACAACATAATATGTGGTGATCTATTCAATTGGGTTGCAACAAAATGGAAAAAAACATGTCATGTTTTTAATGGACATGGAAAATAGCCTAAGTGTGGTGTCTAACATTATCCTTATACCATAAATAGCCTCGTGTCTAATAGATCCTATAAAATCAATGCTAGCCATAGGATCTTTCTTGTAATTAACAATCTAGGTGCTAGTTCATAGGGCATGAAGAAATTTTGTGTACACATGTGCTAATGTGTTGTGGCCTTGTTATTTGAAGTGTGATCTCATGGTCATTCTTTGATCACCATACTATCAAATGCTATGATAGGTGTTGGATAAAAAAATATTTGTCTTAGTAGAAATTCATATTCAATAGTTATTATTGTATACCAAACATTTGTGGCACTAATACTATTTGTTATGCAAGTTTATAAATACTTTAATTGTATGTGACATATTTTTTTAATGTAGGTATAATATACGTTCAAAATAAAAATTTCAATAATATTATGAAAACAACTTTAGAAAAGTAAAAGACAAAATGAAGATCTTTAGGAAACACTAAAATAATTTATAAAATATTTCCAATATAATTAATAACATATGATTTATTGATCACTATAGTTCCTACCTTGGTAGAGACTAATAATCTGACCAAATTTGTAATCAACATTCTCATGTACATAAAATATTTCAATAAACTCTTAATAGAGTGTGTTGGTATTTAAAACCAATGTTCCATTCTCCTGGTGTTAATACTCAATATCAAGACAAGGGTAACAATATTAACCTAAATAGAGAAGCAAGACTTGTCCTCAAAGAGTGGATAGCTAGGCACCAATTAATAGGAGAAGGCATGTCCTAGACACTTTAGGCTCTACTAAACCTAGGAGGGTGTTCCCTAAGACCAGTGGATAGGAAAATTAAAGAGAAATTCAAAACTATCATTTATACCTTAAGCAAGCATATCCCATGGCTGCCATGAACAAACCTGCAAGACCTCACTTTAACAAGATGACAAATATCTTACACATGCATCAAAAGATGTGAATAAAATTTAACCCTTTAGACAAATCCCCTTAATATTGCATACACAATGCAACATGGAGAGAATATAAGTATGATTCTCAAAATGCGTATTAGATTTGTGTTCTTAAAAGATTTAGCAAGAGTTATAATACTAAATGATGCAAGTAGACAGGGAAAAAACCAACACTATATATTTATGAAAGATGTAATTTAAAGATTTAAATTGTGGTAGAAGGACAAGCTATACTAGACCAAATTTCTCGATCTCATGGGAAATTGAGTGAAATATTAGGCCTCAAAAAATAAACACATGTGTTATCCAGAGTATGAGAACTAAGCATGCAATTGAAAACCATTAGCATGGATCTATGACACTCCAAATACACACCTATATGTATTACAAACATTCATGATGAAGAATAATTTGAAGTTCCATAATTGAACAAGAAAAATATATATAATGTATTAAAGACATTTATTCAAATGTACTTTGAAACAATTTTACAAATCCCCGCAAGGATTAATTGACCAATACAACACTTGGCTAGAAAATGTAGCCTCAAGAACACATACGACGTATCTATCCACTAAAATCATCCATGTAGCTATGTAGACACTTGTATCATGAAGAGGCTTCTACATTCATCACCTTAGAAGACTTCTGACACACAAAGGCATGAGAAAAATAAAGTTTGAACTACAAGGATTGCTACCCTAAAATTAGCTTGATTAGTGGAGACACAAACATTTATATCAAGAATAGGACCAAAACTAACTAGAGCCTATATTGCATTAGAAAAACATTCATATATAGAGCTCATACATTACCCTAAAACCCATAGGATGTTTCCACTTGTCATCATCTTAAAGCACTACAAAATACACCAACCCTTTGTTTTAACATTTATTTCACTTGTAGCAAGTGAAAATAATTAGATTTGACTATGTAGGTAGGAAAACCTCATTGGATTTGAAATCACTATAGGAACAATTGAGAATTCTCCTCATGTTGCATATAAACTCCTACAATCATCTAACACATATGTTGGGATTTGGTTTTCAAATATAATTCTAGAATGTTGGCATGCCTCGACGATCTAATTTTGGTTTATCTCTAGCACACAACACAAGCTCAGTCGTGTCTACATTTATTTCCCAACAACTATTTGATGACTCAATAAATCAACATCCACCATGTAAGACACGCAGTGTACATATCTAAAATCAACTATCACAACTATCAAATCATCTCAAGCCTAACACCTATGCTTGCACACTAAATTCCTCAACTACCCATGAGTAATGCATACTACACATTCTTTTATTTTTTATTCATAGCACCTTCAATTGAAAATCTATGGGATTATTGTCTCCACACATAGAGACCCCAAACATGCCACTTGTTTGTCCTTTAGACCAAAATACTATTTTCATGTGTGCAAATAAATCCAAAAAAAAAGACACGTCTTCTACATTACATATCACTTTTTGCAACTACAACTCCATGAGTAACTTTTCCTTCTCCAATGCCTAGTTATAGTAAAGTTATAGGATGTCAAACTTCATTAAGAAGGCATTTGTAGCTATAGAAACTTCTTATTCCACCATATGCAACACCTCATCTTTCATGTTTCCTCATAAACAACAACAAACTCATCAAAATGCAATTCATTTCATAACCAGGGCCTCCATATGTTCCTCATTTTCTCATCATCTCTGCTAGGACTTGATCTTCTTCAAGCATTTCATGGCATTTCTAAACTGGATCAGCCAATCAAGAACCTTTGGAATGTCGTGACAGTAACAAGGTCTTCAAATCAGGTGAATGAACAACAATTCCTTTTTAATTCAGCTTCAGGACTTCTTCCCAATCCTTATCGACAACGTCTAGCTTCAAATTTATAGAGATACAACAAGGATATAGGCGTGATATTTTAAGTACTAATAACTAGTAAATTAACGTTTATCAATACACAACATTGATTGAACTTCTTGAAAACTTGTTAATACAATACAATTTTAGCCCATTCAACGGGGATACCTATATACTCCATAACGTGGAGGCACTCTAACTGGACTGCCTAAAATCAGACTGCTTATTCTCTTGCTCATATACATCCCCATTAAGACAAAGCCAACTCCCATCACATAACCTATACCCATGCCTGTAAGAAATTTCCACTCATCGTCTTCATCATCTTCCTCTTGTGACGCAGGTGGAGGAATCAATACAGGTGTTGACTGGTTGAGGCATGGCGTGGGTAACGGTGATCCGCAAAGACCACTGTTGTTGCTAAATGCTTCTGCATCGAACGTAGAAAACTGGGCACTTACAGGAATTCTCCCAGACAACTTGTTATACGAAACGTCAATCTTTGCCAAAGTTGAGATAAATCCCAGACGAGAGGGGATCGATCCCGAAAGCTGGTTGTGAGAAACATCCAGATTTTCCAGAAAGCCCAGATTCCCAAAGCTCTCTGGAATGTGGCCGCTGATGTTGTTCCATGATATGTTCACAGAGAAAAGCCCCAAAAGCGAGCCTATTGACGATGGAATCTCTCCTGTAAATCTGTTGTCAGAAAAATCCAACAGTTTGTATCCCAGTACTCTCAGCTCCCTAACCTTGCCCTTGTAGTTGAGGTAAATGTCGACATTGTGAAAGAAATAGCTTCTTCTGTATGGTGGTGGATATAAGCCAGAAGAATGCTGCATGCCTTTCATGTTTCCAACTTGCGCAGGTATTACTCCATGAAATCTATTCCCTGACAGATCCAGGACTTCCAGCTTAGATAACAGGGATATTTCTACAGGAACTGTTCCCCAAAGCTTGTTTCGGCGAAGAATCAAAACTCTTAGGCTCAAGAAATCGACAACGGTGTGTGGAAAAGATCCTGATAATAAATTTCCGCCCAAATCCAGAACGAACAGTCGAGACAGGCCCTCCATTGCTGAAGAAATATTACCTCTGAATTTATTGTTCGGAAGCATCAAATAGTTGAGATATTTTAGAATCCCCAAATTGGTGGGAATAGTTCCGGAGAGCCGGTTATAGCCAGCGTTGACAAGATTCAGAGCTGTACAGTTAGCTAAATCCGGTGGAAGAATGCCTGTAAGCTGGTTGTTGGAGAGGTCCAGCAGCTCCAGGCTTGATAGACTTGTTATTGAAGGAGGTATCTCACCGCTCAGATTGTTTACAGAAAGGTTGAGGAATCTGAGACTAATGCAGTTGCCTATCTCTGCCGGAATCGATCCTGCAAACAAATTCTGCGACATATCCAAGAAGCTCAGGAACTGTAAATTGATCAGTCCTGGCGGGATGACTCCACCAAACATATTCTGGGCTATGTTTATAAACTGAAGGTTTTCGAACGATGAAATCCAAGATGGAAAGGTCCCCCAAAGCTGGTTCTGAGCTATCTCCAGAAGGATGAGGTCGTACTGAGTGGATATCCATGGCGGTAGGAGTCCGCTGATATTGTTGGCAGCCAAATCCAAATGTATCAGCTGAAATTTGGGTATCAATGTTTCATTTCCGCCGTCTGTAAAACGATTCTGATAAAGAAAAAGCAGCATCAGCGACGAGACATTTCCTAGAGCATCAGGAATTCCGCCGGAAAGCTGGTTGGTGGATAGATCAAGCAGCATTAGACTTCTCAGATCGCCAAAGGTAGTGGGGATCGATCCATTCAGAGAGTTGGAAGATATATTCAACCAGATAAGTTGGTGGAGATTTCCTAAAGTCGATGGAATGGGGCCGCTGAATTCATTGATCCCCAGATATATGTTCTCGACATTGGAAAGATTGCCTAGGGACGCTGGTATTGAGCCACTCAGAAAATTTTCTGAAAGACTTAAGGTCTTGAGAAGCGAAAGCCTACCTAGCGTCCATGGTATGGGTCCTGCGAGAGAATTGTGGGACAGATCCACATATTCCAAGCTGGATAAATTGCCGAGCTCTAGAGGAATGGAGCCTGTGACTTGATTTGCAGAAACATCCAGCTGCTTCAAACAGGTTATCTTCCCCACTGATGAAGGCAGAGACCCGCTTATGAGATTCCTGGCAATGCTGAGGTCTTGCAGTCTAACAAGGTTGGATATGGTTGCTGGAAGTTGGCCGCTTAGGCCGTTGTCATGAAGATACAAGTTTTTCAGGCTTTTGAGATTTGTGAGAGCAGAAGGAATTCTTCCTGAGAAGTTATTACCAGTGAGATCTAAGTACTCCAGAAGCTGCAGCTGGTGTATCTTGTTGGGAATAGGACCAGACACTCCAGCTGATGATATTGTGAGACGTGAGAGGTTCCTCAACTGGCAGAGCTCCGGAGGAAGAAAGCCATGGAACAATTTTCCATGAATTTCAAGAGCACGCAAACTCCCTATGCGACCCAGCTGGGCGAGGCTTCTGGTGGAACTCGCCACTGAATCACTGCTATCTGAAAAATTGAGGGCGATGGCCTCTATAAACCCAGTGTTGGCATTGCAAGAAACTCCACGCCACTCGCAGCAATTAAGAGATCCACCCCACGAAGGCAAGATGGCATGATTACCCATCAACAGATTCTTGAAGCTCAGCAGGGCTTCTAAATCTTGGTTACTGCAGGGCCTTAATTCACACAGGGCGCTGCTCCATATTAACACCACTGTTAAAACTGCGGTCATCACATTTCTGATCTCGCTCCCATTACATGCCATTTTCTTAGAATTCCCTAAGTAAATTATACAATACTCCGCATGAATGGTTGCAAACTTATAAGCTAGCTGATGTGTTACAACGTATGGACGAAGAGAAAGAGAAAGACCACGGTGACTTGAATTTGTTAAGCGGTCATCCTTAGTAGGGGTTGTAGGTCAAATATGCTTTGATCATAAAATCACTATAAAATAATTATATATATTGGGTTATTATCTTAGACTCTATAGTTTAGGCCTTTTTTTCAAAATTATACAAATTTATTTTAAACAAATAAGAATTATTACTATTTAACTACACCAATCATATCAGATTTGTATGTAATTCCTTGAGGATATGGTTTAAGGGCATGTATTACATAGAAATTTATAATATTAGCAATCACACTTCAATATGTATTGGGCACATCAATAGCCATGTACAATGAGTGTAATTTTCTTTTAGTGTCAAGTAGATTGATGGGTTTTAACGAGAGTCATTTTGCAATGAGCTTTATTATTTATACAAATTAGCTATATGAATTAGAACACAATGACAACTCTTCTTTTACACTAAAGAGGTGGAGCATTTCATTGATTGTTTCAATGGATTAGTCAATCATTATCAATTAACATTGTATGCAAGTGTTCCTCTTCTTGTTTTTGTAGTGCCACATATGCACTATCCTTCATGCATACATAACATCGATATGTAAAGCTAGGGCACGACCCTACCATTTTAAGGGGTAGCTAGTGGCACCCACCTCAAGTTATCAAAATTCACAAATAGCAAAGTTCAAATGACACCATTGTATTCCCTTAGAATTATTACTTCTTCCTACCTACTTATATGTCTTTTATTCTCTCCCCTTTCACCTTTATTTTTACTACTTTTATCCCCCAACATATCCCTCAAACCTATGACTTCCACTCTCCTCCTCACATCCCCACTCTCTTTTTGTTTCCTATATTTTCCTAACATCCCAATCTTCATCTTCCCTAGTTGCGACTTGATAATTCTCTTAAATTTTATGTCCTCCCCCTCTTCCATGTCCCTAAACCACCTAACCCATTCCCTTTTCACAACACATCATTTACTAGAGTAGATTTCATGATACATTTTTCACAAGCCATAAACACTAAACTTATTTAATATGCCCTTATATTTGCACAAATCAAACTAAAGCATAATTTGTCATATCAAATTCTTTGTGAGGAAAGAAAAAACCAAGGCAATCATGTGAATAAAAATATCTTCATTAATCACAAGGAGATATAAACAAGAAAAGGTAGTGAGATACAAAACTCTATGGAACACTTCTTTTCCAAATGTGGATCATTCCAATGATGGATTCAACCTTGTACATTGTATTTTTTGTGGTTATCAAGTGTAGGCAAATAACTAACTTGTCATCATTGACTGTTTCATCTGCCACTAGTTGATTAGTTGCCTTCCTTTCTTATTTGAGGAATATGGCTATGTAGGTAGTGGAGGGAACACCACTTCTCTTTTTATTGACCAACACAGGAGGGAACATGCTCACTCAATCAAACAAGCCAAGTCATTGCTTAAATCCACTTGATTAAACATGCTTGATCTAAGTTAATCCTTGCATCACCAATGAAAACCAAATCTATTGACAAAAGGGAGGGCCAAATGTGGGGAGAAAACCAAACCCTAGAATGAATGAATCAACAGAGAGAGTGCACCAACTCACCTTCTCTCCTCTCTAACTAAATAAATGAGGAGAGAGAGGATTTGTGAATGCCTAGTTTCATGTGTCTAGCGTCAAGTCAAATTACTTAGGTGACATGTGATGACCATTGACTTTGACTCATAGATCATTCTCTTTTTAAAAAATGCATTGATTTTAAATATGTCAATAATCAACGAGCAAGGCTAGTAACCAATCTAGAGAACCCATTAGAAACATATTTAATAACAAATTAATGAATTGCCTAGAGTAGCTCAAATTTCCTTTTAAATATATTGTATAGGATAATGTACGTGCACTCCAAGCTCTATGGAATACACTCCAATCTCTTAGAATGTATTTGTGCCTCATAAGTTTGGAAATTTGATCCACTTGAGGTTAAAGGACATCCCAATATTTTAACATTTATTACCTTTAAAACCACATGGTAAGAAAAATTAATTGTAAAATTAATATCTCGTTCTCTATGATGATGGAAGCTTTCAAATTCTATCAAGAAGTGTATTTCAATTCCAACACACCCTCTATGGTAGTTTTGTGTTGAGATCAATTATGATACCAAATTCAAAATTTCAGACATGATATTATTTAGTTCTAATAAATTTTAAAGTGAATAGAATTTCAGCTATAATACATGATTTTTAGTTCTAATAATTTTTCTACTCCTTTGAATAAAAAAAATTTCAATAATTTCTACCCTATAAACAACACATTTAATAAACTACATACATTTTGTATCATATTTCATGTAATTATGGATTTGACTATGAAAAATTATCTCTCTAACAAAATTTCACTATAATATTTTTTTCCAACTTGCCTATTATGATGGTGGCGGATGGAGATAAAACACCCACAACACATGAAACCCACAAATCACTCCAAATACAAATGCTACAGCATTCACAAACCTTCTATTTACATGATGATCAAATGATTACAAGTAGGGCCTAAATTTGATGTCGACCCTGTTAAACAATTTTTTTATGATAGTTATCCATTCAAAGGTGCCCTTAGAATACTCTGACATGTTTGTATAAGTAAAATTATATATAAACCAAATGTATATTTCATCATAATCCTAGATAAATTTTGACAATCTGTCCAAAATCTCTCTTTTCATGTAATAGAGTCTTTCTAAAATTTTAATTGTATTCTATGGCAGAAATGCCTAAATACAACTATACAGCAATCAACTTTAAACCTTGAATTTACGGGTTGCCTCATTTTATACAAGTCGTCACAAGAGATACTAATATACATTGCATTTGATAATTTTCCCCTTCTAGACATTTAATCCTTCCATCCATACTTCCTAAACTTTATCTTTCTAACAAGACATTTCTAAACTTATCTAGAATTTCAAATTATAATTTTACCTTTTAATTAATTACGCTGAAAGAAGAAATCAGGTCTTCAATGAATTATTGGAGCCAAGTGTTACGTAAATGACGTACTGACGTCTTCCTCGCCGACCTCGGTAAAATTATATTTCGAACTTTTTCATGTTCGCCAAGCTACGAAATGTGAATTTACCATGGCACTCAAACTTTAGAGCTCCATTATTACAATTTTTTAAAAGCAAAACTGAGATTTGACAGAAATTGGGCATATCTCATATGAATTGATTTAGACGTAAACCAACACCAGCTTTATCCCACAGACGATCCAGATTTCACTGTTGTTTTCCATCCGCATCGTCACCATGAGACGACATAACCCATGACGCGTATCCGCTAACATCAAAATCATAATTGTTCCATAGACTATAAATTTGTGGCGATCATTACATATTCTAGATTGTTGATATAATTGCAAGATATTCAAACCACTTTAAATTTGTGGCCACGTTACATATTCCACCATGAATATGGACAAACTTGTCCCAGTTTAAACGCAACAAAGCCGTCAATTCTTCCACAGTTTCGTGTCAAACGTCTCGGTGGAGAAACAAGTCATACCTCCCTTGACTTCACATAACTATAGCCAAAATTATTACAAAGATTTTTAGTAGTTTGAATACCTAGTGTTAGCCTCAGAAAATGTTGTTCAAACACTTTGAGAAAAAACAAAAAACAATGGATTATTACTCTAAAGCGGTCTAGGTGTAGTCTAACTGAGTTAGGTGCTTCTCACATCAAGCATAAGAAATTTTACTTAGTATTTATTGACATTATTATGTTTATTTGAGAAAAAATTAAAAATAATCGATTATGTAATCTAAAGCCATCTAGGTATATCTAAATGAATTGGATGTCTCTCACATCAAGCATAACAAATTTCACTGAGTCTTTATTGACATTATTATGTTTAGACACTTGAGGTGAACAAAATTCAAAGAAACTCCACTATCATGTTTCTTCAAAAATATCATTTTCACACAAAAAGTTTAAGGTTTGAACTTTAAAATTGACCTAGATAAAAAATAGTTAATTTTACAATTTGTATAGATTTGTTTAACATAAAGATAACTTCTAGACTCATTGATGGAACATAAAATGACATCTATCATAGAGTGTTCTATATTGGATCCTACAACTAAGTATCTTAATCCCTTTTGTTAAATTTTGTGTTTATTTATGAACATGTTTCAATGATTTTTTTTTATCTTAATTCTAATATGTAGGTGTACTGATAATGGCACATTTTCTTAAATTTGTCCTAGATATTTTACGTTCAGTGATTTTATTGCCTCCTACATGTTAGTGTAGGTTTTTATTTCCTAGTGGGTTATTTATTTTTTCCTATATTCCTAGGTTTTTTCTACACTTCTATTAATCTCGCTTAGGTTAATAAAGCATGTCTTATTAGGTGAGTGGTTGCGAGGTGTCACCTTCCTACATGTAGGCATTCATTAGCTATCTTGGGAAGATACTTTGCTATCTTTAGTCCAATAGATGGTTGCTCTTAATTGGTCGGTGCCACCTCCTCCCCCTCCTTAGTCTGTATAAGCATGCTCCCTAGCTTGTATTTTGTAACTTTTATTTTTGCATCCTCTTAATGCTATTTTACTTCTAGCATTTGCATTACTCTCTTGGAGACTAACTCTATGTTGTTATTTTGATTTCGTATCATTTGCATTCATAGTTTAAATATCTATTTGTTTGCACTAGTTTTCTAGGTTAATAATCTTTTCAAATTCTAACATGGTATCAGAGCCTTGCTATGTGCAAGAATAGATTTTAGTTCCCTTATTTGAGAGATTCATGAGGGGGGCTAATAAATCTTATTATAGTTTTTTGAAAAACTCAGTATGCTCTTCTCTTGTATCTTCGAATGATCTTGAGAATCAGAAATGTTCGACGGAAACTTTTTTAATCTCTAGGTTTCAAAATGTGTTTTATGAAATCTGGGTGATTGCAGCATTTCAAGTTATACTAGTAGCATTTTTGGTTGTTCCAACACGTCCAGGAGGCTTAAGAAAGTCATATTTAGCTTTCGTTTTGCCAAAATCGGAGATCGTCATACACAGTTGCGGAACTGGGGTTTCAAGTTCAAATCTGACAACCAGCTTCCATATTTGGTGTTTTTAATCAATATTACAGGTTCCAACATGCCTTTTCTTGTCTTAAGTAGCTAATTCAGCCTTTGCATGTCATTTGTTGGTTGCTGGGGTCATTTTTTGTTGTTAAAAGCGTTATGTTTACATTAGAACTAAATCTTCTATACATCAACAAGAAAAATGCCTTATGGGTTTTGTTCGCAGCACAGAAAAACCATCTAGGTATCTTTCAGTTTTTGTATGCAGTCTGTATATTTTACAGAATCAAACTTAGAAAGATATAGTAGTACTCCTCTCCGTTGGCAATTGCAGTTTTGAAGGCAGTTTTCAAATGCTTCGTTCTTGCTCATATGGACTCCTTTTCCACAATTTTTTTTTTAATTTTGGCTATTTTTTCGTGCTCTATGCACTAGTGTAGACGTTTTTTTATTTTGATGCTAAGATTTTTCAGAAATTGCAGATTCTCAGTCGTGACATTGCACAGTTCTCGTTTTAGGAATTTCGGAGGATCATAACTTTCACATACGACCTCATATCAAGGTGATTCTTTTTTTGAAAGTGCATAATTTTTTGAGTAGATCGTAATGGTGTTGTTTATTTCTCTAAGTATTGTGCCAAAGTTGTATTTTTAGCATATGCTCTTCGTGAGGGTTTTGTATTGCATTGAAATCAAGACCACTTAGTATTTCTTGCTAGTGGTAGTTGTAAACGCACTAATATAAAGTGTCAAATCATATTTTCTTGGGGGGTTCTTTGATTGAGTGAAAAGGGGGGGTTGTCTTGGTTGTGTTCTCTTCTTTTCGACATTTCTTCTCTGCATTTCTTCATCATAGATCAAACAAATCTGCCCATCCTAACTCCATACAATTACTTTGAGTGGAAATCACGCATGACAATTCATGTAAGGAAAGTTAGATTAAATAGGATAACTATGGGACTTGAAATTGAACCTGCTAAAGATGAAGATAAGCCTAAGTGGTTTAACAAATGTGATGAGGCATATGGAACATTGTGTTTGTCTATTTCTCTTGATTTGTTCTTTCACATTGAGTCTTTGAATACACCAAATGAAATCTGGACAAAGCTAGAAACACTATTTGGCACACAAGATTCAATGAGGGGTCATATGTTAGAAAATGAACTAATTGGTTTAAGTCTAGGCAATTTCAACACAATCCAGGATTTCTTCACTAAATTGAAATCACTAAGGCTACAGTTAAAACAATGTGGAATTGAAAAGAAAGATGAACAACTGATTCTTAGTATTCTCTCTAAGCTAAGTTCAGAATATTCTGTGTTTGTTTCTACCTTCTATGCTACTAAGGGTGCACTTGGTACTAAATTCACCATGCCATCTTTAGATGATTTTGTTGTCAATCTCACTCAGGAATAGGACAAGCTAATCTATATGGGCACTCTTAAGTCATCTAAGTCACATGCCTTGGCTGCCAACCAAGGCACAAACGAACAAAAAGGACAAAGTGGTAACAATAATAGTAAGGATAAGAAACAGAAGAATAGCAAGGAGAAGAAGGATCATATACCGGTTGCTTCAAAAGCAACTAATGAGAGCCAATCTTCCAAGGGTGACAAGCCTAAGAAAGAGAGGGTCCAATGTGCCTATTGTAAAAGACCTGGTCATGATGAACATAAATGTCTAAAGAAATAAATTGATCACTAGACACACATTCTTGAGAAGAATAATATCAGTGTTCCTGAGTCTATCAAATAGAGTTCTAATGAGGGGTCTAATAAGGCAAAGTAAAACAGCAAGGGGAAAGGAAAGGGCAAGGCCCTTGTTGCAGTTACTTCTTCACCATCCACTTGGGTTCTTGATTTGGGTGCTTCACACCACATGGCTTCATCTAAGGAAGAACTTGCATCTTTGGAGCCATGTACTATGCCTTCTATTTTGATGGGTGATGACACTCCTATTGAGGTGTGTGGGAGAGGGTCTGTTGATGTGGGGGATGGCACATTCCATGATGTTCTTTGTATGCCCTCATTATCAACTAATCTCCTATCGGTATACCAGATCACTCACACAGGTTCAAGCAAGCGGGTTGAGTTCACTCTTGATTCAGTGGAGATTTGTGAGTTGCACAGTGGTTCTACAGTTACAGTTGGGAGAGCAGATCATCAGTCACAGCTCTATCTGTTTTCTCACTTTGTTCCTGATCCTCCTTCGACTATTTTTCTCACTCATTCTAATGATGTGAGTAGATTATGGCATGAGCGGTTTGGCCATCTTAACTTCCGCTACTTGCAGCAGCTCAACCAGTAGAGCATGGTCATAGGGTTGCTTCAGTTCAGTTTTCAGGTGGCGTTTGCCAAGGTTGCATTCTTGGAAAGCATCCTAAGGAAAAGTTTGACAAAGGTAAGGCATGGAGAGCTTCACAGACACTGGAGTTAGTTCACAGTGATTTGGCTGGTCCATTTCAGCTTCCTTCTTTTAGTAGGGCTCGATATCTCCTCACATTCATCGATGACTTTTCTCGATATAATTGGGTGTACTTTCTCAAACAGAAGTCAGAGGTATTTGATCATTTCTAGGACTTCAAAACTTTTGTAGAGAAGCAATCTAGGAAAGCCATCAAAGTTTTGCGCACTGACAATGGTGGTGAGTATGTCAACCATCAGTTTGAGAGGTTTTGCACTTCAAAGGGGATTGATTTGCAGCATTCAGTTCCATACAATCCTCAGCAGAATGGTGTTGCAGAACAGAAGAATAGGTCCTTGAAGGAAATGGTGAACTGCATGATTCACTCCAGATCTCTTGCACCACAATATTAGGCAGAGGCCATTAACTGTACTTGTTATAACCAGAACCGTGTTCCTCACTGAGCCTTGAAGGGAGTCACTCCTTTTGAAGCTTGGAGCAGTTGGAAACCATCAGTTAAGCACTTTTGAGTTTTTGGTTCTCCTGCATGGGCCCACATTCCTACAAAGAAACGCAAGGCCTTGGATCTGTAGAGCAGACCTTACATATTTGTAGGTTATCCTGATGGTGTGAAGGGTTATCAGTTGCTCCACCCTACCACACATGAGTTGTTCATTGAGAGGAGTGTTCAGTTTGAGGAGGGCTCTTCGAGCTCACTTTCTATCACTTCTTCAACTCCTTCTACTTTGACATTGGAGTCACTTGGGATACAAGACAGATCTTCTGATGACTCAGATTCACTTGAGCAGTCTTCTACCTCCACTTCCGATGCAGAGAGTGATTTAGAGGACTCACCTCCTTCCTCTCCTAGTCATCATTCAGAGGTTAATGATTCTCCTCCAGATTCTCCATCTTCTGGTCCACTTTGGGCTAGACAGACCTTGCAGTCTGCAAGTGATTAGGTTGGGGATCCATCAAACACCAGGCAGACTCATTCACAGTTCCAGGATGCTCCACATGTCTTCATTGCTACTGCCTTAGATCCACAGTCCTTTCATGAGGCTTCTGGTATTCCTGAGTGGGATACAACTATGCAGGAGGAGTATAGCTCCTTGATGAAGAACCACACTTGGGATCTTGTCCCTCTTCCTAAGGGAAGAAAACTTGTTCGATGTAAGTGGATCTATCAGACAAAATTTGCAGCAGATGGGTCAGTTGACAAGCATAAGGCTTGCTTGGTCGCCAAAGAATTCTCCCAGGTTCGTGGGATTGACTAATCTGAGACTTTTACGCTAATTTTCTGAATGAATTCCATCTGACTTGTTCTTGCCATTGCTGTAGCTAATCATTCAGAAGTACACCAGATGGATGTGAAGAGTGCTTTTCTTCACAGTGACCTTCAGGAGGAGATTTACATGGAGCAGCCACAGAGGTTCATTCAGGATTCTTCACTTGTGTGCCAACTTCAGAAGTCTCTCTATGGCCTCAAACAGGCTCCTCGAGCCTAGTATGCCAAGATGGACTCCTTCCTTCTATCAGTTGGGTTCACTCGGTGCCATTCTAATCCCAATGTCTACATTCTGCAGCAGGATGATTCACTCCTATTTTTGGTTCTGTATGTTGATGACTTGCTGATCACATGGAGTTCTTCATCCACCATTGGGGCTGTCAAAACTACCCTTCATGACAGGTTTTTGATGACTGACTTGGGCTTGTTACATTACTTTCTCAGGATTGAGATCTTTTAGTCTTCTTCTGGGATCACCATCACACAGTCCAAGTATACTCTAGATTTTCTCTCGAGTTTTCATATGGTTGACTGTAAGCCTGCTCCGACTCCCTTTCTTTCTGGAGTCAAACTTAAGGCTCAGTGTTCTTCTCCACTTGTTGATGGCACTTTGTACCGACAGCTTGTTGGGAGTCTCATTTATCTGACTCATACGAGACCTAACATTTCATATGTTGTAGGCATGGTCTCTCGATTCATGTAGGAGCCTCATGAGCTGCACTAGAAAGCAGCCAAGCGGATCCTTCACTACATTCAAGATACTCACAGTTTTGGGATTCACTACACAGCGGGCATTGAGCTTGACTTGGTGGTCTACACAGATTTAGATTGGGTGGATGATTCTTAGGATCGCAAGTCTACTTTAGGTTACAGCTTCTCACTTGGTTCAGGTTGTGTTTGTTGGTCGAGCAAGAAGCAGTCTGCTATTGCTCTATCTTCTACTAAGGCCGAGTATCGGGGGGCTATGAATGCCTCCACTGAGGCCATTTGGCTTCAAAATCTTCTCACTGAGTTTGGTATCTAGATCAGACAGCCATCAGTCATATTTTATGACAACTAGAGTGTCATTCAGATGTCACGAAATCCAGTCCATCATCAACAGACATACACTACATCCGGGAGCTCATCCATGGCCACGTCATTGACCTTTGCTACTGTCTGACTTCTGAGCAGGTTGCTGATATCTTCACCAAACCCTTCATTGAGAGCAAGTTCCTTCATTTGTGAGCTTTGCTAGGGGTGCGGGATGCTTCATCTTCTAGGGGGCTTCTTCCTCTCACTTAGAGTCCTGACTCTCTCTACTTTGGGGGGTCTCTTCTCTCTCTATTTTTTTTGGGGGGGGGAATTTTCTCTCTCTTTGGGGGGAATTTTATGTACATGGGTACCTCATCAGGCTTGATTTGTCGGGACCGATTTTTACATCCACCTAAGCTTCGCTTATGGGGGGTGTTAGTGTAGGTTTTTTATTTCCTAGTGGGTTATTTATTTTTTCCTATATTCCTAGGTTTTTCCTACACTTCTATTAATCTCGCTTAGGTTAATAAACCATGTCTTATTAGGTGAGTGGTTGCGAGGTGTCACCTTCCTACATGTGAGCATCCATTAGCTATCTTGGGAAGATACTTTTCTATCTTTAGGCCGATAGATGGTTGCTCCTAATTGGTCAGTGTTGCCACCTCCTCCCCCTCCCTAGTCTATATAAGCATGCTACCTGGCTTGTATTTTGTATCTTTTGTTTTTGCATCCTCTTAATGCTATTTTGCTTCTAGCATTTATATTACTCTCTTGGAGACTAACTCTATGTTGCTATTTTGATTTCGTATCATTTGCATTCATAGTTTAAATATCTATTCATTTGCACTAGTTTTCTGGGTTAATAATCTTTTCAGATTCTAACACTACATTCTTGATGAACTTGACAAGAATCACACATGCAACCCTCTAGTCATGGCCTTAAGGTCTTATTTCTGATTTTGTCTTTCAAATCTAAGATTTTTTTGATTTTCTAATTCTTACACTAGGTACCAACCTAATTTGATTCTTATTACCTTTTAGTGTTTGTGCCTTTGTGTTTATGCCAAAGTCTCATAGTCATCTTTATCTCCCTTTGAGAAGAAGTCTTCCATTGAACCCTACATTTGTGTGAATATTTAGTAAAAAATGGTTTGGATGAAAACCCTCATTTAAATGGGAAAGAGACATTTGATCATGATGCCCATGTTGAGTTGATGTATAATCAAGATATTGCCTTAACGAAGCATATGTTATCTTCCAATCTTGTACATTTGGCTAGTGATATTTAAATCCCACATCTTGATCGATATCCGGGTAGATGCAAGAAGTTGTGTCCACTTAAGGTGGAAGTTTCAGAGTTAGAAAAAAATCCAAAATCAGGGAACGAAAAACAGGATCCCGTTTATATAAAACGCGATCCCGTTTATATAAAACGCGATCCCGTTTTGCCTCGGGATCCCGAGCCTAGAACCAAAAACGCGATCCCGTTTTTCCCGGGATCCCGAACCTAGAGGCCATAAACGCGATCCCGTTATATAAAACGGGATCCCGTTTGTGAAAAGTATTAAATTTTTTAAAAAACAGCAAAGACCCCATTTTCAACAGCGACAGGGGACACAGGAAAATGGGATCCCGAGTTTATTAAACGGGATCTCGTTTTATTCACGACCGATGGAGTAGTAAACGGGATCCCGTTTTATAAACGGGATCGCGTTCTATAAACGGGATCCCGTTATTCAAAATTTGAATTTTAGGCTCGGGTTTTGCTTTGTAACCCGCTTCGGAAAATGCTTTGGGGACCCGACCCTGACCTCTGGTCCTAGTTTGACCTGCACCTTGAAGGCCCTGTCAATGTTACAACAAAATAGTGACTTTGGGCATATATTTAAAGGTATATTTTGCAGAATATTTTGACGAAATTAAAACCCATTATAGAGGAGACAATGTAGATTCTAAATATGTAATTTTTTTTACAATTAAATTATTATTTTTATTTTTTAATCAATTTATGATGAAATAGGTTCATAACCTTGAATTATCAGGGTTTTTTAATATTTTAATAACTTTTTATTAAAATATTTTTTTGTAAAAAAAATTGTATGAAAACATACTTTAGACAATTCTTTTCAATTTAAAAAAAAAAATTTCAAAAAATGTTAAGTTTAGGTCATCTTATGCGTGACGTACACGATGATTTTTTAAAAGACAAAAAATGACCAATAAAAAATTAATAAAAAAAAAATTGTTCAATAAAAAATTACAAATAAATATGAAAACGTGCTTCAGTGAGTTACAAAGCTTTTCCCAAAAGGATTTTGAAAAATATGATTATTTAGGTCAAAATATGGATGACGTACACGTACATGGTATAGTAAAAAAAAAGTGACTTTTAAACAGTGGTTTTTAGAAACGCCTATTCAAAATCAATTTCTATCATCTGGGTATTGAAAAAAATTACATATTTGGAAACTAGACTCCGAGTACTAATTTCATATTTAGTGACTTTTTCCAAGATTCCACCTTTAAGTGCTTCAAATTTTTAGGTCAAATGTGACAAATTCTGAAAATCAGGAAAAACACTTCCACTTTTTGGCCAAAAAGTGGACACAACTTCTTGCACACACCCATCCTAGAGTTGAGTGTCACTTCCCCTACCACACAAGCTTCCTCTTTTCTTTTTCTCCTCCTAATTCTACTCCTTGCCATGGTATGCCTTTCTCCATTCTTTTTGAGGTTGAGCCACTTATCAATTTGTTTGACTAGGTATGTTTTTTCACCTCATCCTTATTGTGTTGCATTAATTTTCCAAACTAATCTCACTAGTGTCACGACTACCTCTCACCCTTCTAGTGTTGCCATTATGTCACTTTTTCCCCCCACTAGTTCTATGCCCACCTCTCATGTTGTTTTTACCTCATCTTCTTCTATTATGTCACATCCTATCTATACTTCACTGATTATGTCTCATTTTTCCACTTCCATGCTTATTCCCACCCCTAGTGTACCCCTTTCTATCCTTGACACACTTATTGTAAGGCTTGATAGAATGGAGAATAAAGTTGACACATTACCTATGAAAATAATAAGGATGAATCTATTGGAGCACAATAAACTTCACTTGCATTTGAGATTGTAACTTATCCATTACTAGTTGGATTTGTGACCCCTTGGCTTCAAATATATAATAGTAAAAGTTATCCCAAAATACATAATTTGAGTTTTTTTACTACTGCATGCTTGGATTTTGTATATGAGGCTCAGTTATTGGTCGAGTTTTTCCAAGAACATTTAAAGACTATGCTATTGAGTTGTTCTTTTCTCTCAAGCATATGGATCTATTCATACATTTTTATTTGACAAGGCATTTGTGTGTCATTTCCATGTACTTATTATTGTATATTTGCTTTAATGTAGCCTAGATATTTTATGTAGGGCAATTTAATTCCCTTACATTTTTGGTGAACCCAAAATTCCATACACCACATACAACTTATCATTAGGGATTATCCTTGAATGTTTTTATAGATCTCATAGTTCTAAATGTTTTACCTTTCATTTTAGATTTTATTGTGGTTTGGATCCACCTCATTTGTGTTTCATATTT
Organism: Cunninghamia lanceolata; assembly: GCA_027924645.1. Lineage (NCBI taxonomy): Eukaryota > Viridiplantae > Streptophyta > Pinopsida > Cupressales > Cupressaceae > Cunninghamia > Cunninghamia lanceolata. The sequence goes on along the minus strand of BSBN01000395.1, from coordinate 1,177,093 downwards.
TTTTATCTTGATTAGGTTTAGAGCTTTCATTGTTTACTATACATTTATACCCATCCTTTGATTGTGTGTAATTTCTATGTTTTCATGCCTATCTAGCCTCTCCTCTTTCATGGACCTTTTTTATACTTTTCCATCCATATTAAAGATGACTATATTTCACTTTTGTAATTGATCCATGATGAGTATACTCCTTGTGTGATGATTCATGATGGTGATGTATACCTACTTTCATCAAGGGATGATTCTATATGTGATAAGGTTACATCTTCTTTAGATATTCATTATATTGTTGAACCTTGTGATGCTATTCTTCCTACATTGCATGATATCCCCCTTTCTATACCCTTGGGTTCATGTTCTCTTAATGTTTCCTCTTAGTACCTTCCTTTATACATGTAATGATGATTTACCTCATAATGGTAGTTCTCTTGCATCTTAAGTAGATTATATTTATATTCATGATGATTCATTGATTTGTTTTACATTACATGATGATATCTATGCTCTTAGTGAAGAATTAACAGTTACTAACTTTGCTCTTACTAGAGCATTTACATGTTTACACGTTGAGTCACTTTTACTTGTGAACTATGAGTAAATTGATGATGATATACTATTGATGAGTGAATTTAGACTAACTTCAATTGATGAAGTATTGAAATGGTTTGATTCATCTTGTATGCATTAGAGTTTAATCATTATATTGGAACATTATTTCATTGAATATGTTTCTTGTCTTATGGTGACTAAGAATAGTTTGAACATGTATATTCCTTCTCATCGTACATCTTTAGCTAATTCTCCATGATCATCACTGGATGTTTTAAATTTCTTCTAGATTCCTCCTATGGTGTCTTTTTTCCATTCTATAGCTAATTTATCTAGGCTATTTACTTCCTATGTTTTATGCCATGCCTAATTCACCATGACCTAAACCATGTATTTCATGCTATACTTGATTTATGTAGGCCTAGATATGTATTCCGCAAGGCACCTTCTTAGTAGGGTTATCAAACAATTTTTCACACTTAACAGATGATGGCTCGAGGATAGAAAGTTACATCCAATTAGCCAACTTGTCCATCTAGTGATCTAGTCTTGCCTCCACCTAAGTTGATAGAAAAATAACATAAAGGATATGATTTGATTGATCAACTTAAGAACACTCTAGAAAAAAATTATTTGGGATCTAATGTGCATACACCATAAATTTATATAGAGATTATAATACCTCATAGTTTCCCAATTTTATTAATAATAGGAGTAGGACTAAATGAACCTAAGAACTTTATATAGTTCAAGGACCCCATTATTAATTATGGAATCATAATAATCTAGATGATATGTTTTACATTAATGTTGTTTTAATATGAGAACATAATTGATAGCTTGGACCTAATTGCATTATATGCCTCCAAATGCTAAATATTTTATCAATGATTAGTATTATTAAAATCTTGATGAATGTTTATTGGGATCAATGTTTATTCTAATTAATGCTTATTTATTTTTATGATTACTCAAATTATCTTGTGAATCTTAATGCATTGATGAATCAATCCAAGTGTAAAGGGAAATTATTGACTAGGACAAGGCCAAACCAAGTAGAGGGGAGGTATTCCATTTCACATAGTAAATTAACACTATTTGGTGATGGTGCAAGAACAAACTTATAGTAGAGGATGATGAGCTCATTGAGATGCACTACATGGTAATCATTAGGATAATAGGATTTACCAAATTACTTGATATGTTTGGCACAAGTAAAAATTTGAGATGAATGAGCCTAGAGTAAATGAATCGGGATTGTTATGAATTAGGATTGTTAAGGATTTTGTTGAAAATAGGGATGTCGATGAAGATTCTCATAAGCAACCAGAAACGGAATGGTGAGTGGCTGAGGAAAAAGGCAAGTAGATATGGAAAATGGTGAAACATTTAAAAGGATTTGGAAATGCCAAATTAGGTCCATCACTAGAAACAAAGACAATTAGAAGAAGCCAGATTTCTTAATGATTCAAGGAGTATGAGGAATGTTTTTAATTATGTAATTATAAAAGCGAAATCCTAGATAGATATTCAGAGAGTAAATGTGTCATCTAGATCAACCAATGAAATTATAGAGAGAAGAGCTAAGAGAATTACTATCAATACTTTAAGATTTATGGTTGAGGATTAAACTCACCAAATAACTTGTGAATAGTTTAAAAAGCCATTTCACCCTACAGATGACACATCATGTATCTCCTACTAGAATTCAAAAGTGTGTAGGGGTTTAAACTAAATCCTTTAATAGAAAAATTAAAAACAAGGTTGCATGGCTTGAAACAAGGTATCAATAGTACAATAATATGATTTAGCAAACAACATAATAACATGTGGTGATATTCAATTGGATTGCAACAAAATGGAAAAACACATGTCATGTTTTTAATGGAAATGGGAAAATAGCCTAAGGTTGGTGGCTGACATCATCCTTATACTATTTAGCCCTATATCTAATAGATCTTATCAAATCAATGCTAGCCATATGATCTTGCTAGTAGTTAGTAGTCTAGGTGCTAGTTCATAGGGCATGAAGAAATTTTGTGTACACATGTGCTATTGTGTTGTGGCCTTATTATTTGAAATGTGATCTCATGGCCATTATATGATCACCATACTATCAAATGTTATGATAGGTGTTGTATAAAAAATATTTACCTTAGTAGAAATTCATATTGAATAGTTATTATTGTATACCAAATATTTATGGCACTAATCTCATTTCTTATGCAAGGTTATAAATATTTTGTATGTGACATATTTTTAATGTAGGTATAATAAATGTTCAAAATAAGAACTTCAATAATAGTATGAAAGCAACTTTAGAAAAGCTAAAGACTAAATGAAGATCTTTAGGAAACACTAAACTAGTTTATAAAATATTTCCATTATAAACTATTTCCAATAGAATTAATAACATATGATTTATTGATCACTATAGTTCCTACCTTCATAGGGACTAATAATATGATCAAATTTGTAATCAACATTCTCCCGTACATAAAATATTTCTATAAACCCTTAATAGAGTGTGTTGGTAATTAAAACCATTGTTCCAATCTCCCAGTGTTAATACTCAATATCAAAACAAGGGTGTTAGCATTTATTTGATTACATCACTTTTTGTTTTGTATATGTTAATAATATTTATATATTATTAACATTATATAACTTATAACTATTTGACATAGTTATAAGTTAGTTGACCGCCTGGATCTAGTTGGTTATTTACCAACCTTATACTTATACTTGTATTTATTGTTGCTTCCATTTTAATCAATCTACTCATTGCATTCTCAGATTTATTATGGTATCAAAGCAATTTTATTCCTGTGCATGTGTGAGTAAAATTTGGAGGCTAAAAATCATGTAAAGTAGGTGTGTGAAGGAGGACTGTGTATTTGAAAGAAGGGTGAAGCTGAGTGAAGGTGTTGATGTTGCGTAGAATCCATTTGAAGCACCAGTGTGAAAGATCCACGTGAGAAATAGAGGCCAGGCACAAGCAAAGTTGTTGAAGGAGATTCACAAGCGGTCGCCCATGTCGTTTGAAGATGTTGAAGAAGCTGAGAAAGGAATAGCTTTAGAACTGATGGCTCATCGTTTTATTTAGCAAAGCTTGTTGGCTTTCCTCTTTGATGTTTTTCCACAACAAATTGATGGTGTTTTGCAGGAAAACATAATTCAAGGAAAAAGGGGAAAATCCATTAATGGAAACTACATATAAGCAAGAAGTCACCCAAGGATTTCAAAAGCTGTGTAATGATGATAGTTTGAGATTCTCCTTATCTAGTGTGGCTAGAGGTTTAAAAATTGCATCAAATGTTTATGTTTAGGTTGTTGAAGGCTCTATAGAATGGTGTTGAATTCTCTATACTGCCTGTCTAGTGGCATCGATGAGTGCTTGCTATGTGAGAAAGCAAACGAAGTCTTCAGGCAATGTTGAATTGATTTTTTTTCAACATTGGCATCCAATTTTTTGCACAAAGTAGTGGAGAGCAATCACACCTCCAAAAAAAAATTAGGTTTCCGAAAAAGGTGCAATTTTCTAATTATCTCCTTTCTTTTTTCAAACCTAAATATTTTGGAAAAGAATTTTAATAATAATCCAAAATCATAAATTATTTTTAAAATTCTTTTTCTTTTTAATAGTTGAACTTTTGAAGTATCCAAAAGTGCAAATTAATGTTAAATCAAATTCAAGAACTATATTTTTATTCAATTCCACTTCAAATATTTATTTTGGGAGCAAAATTGTACATTTTTGCAAGTCATTATTAAATTTGAAAACTCATTTACAATCAAATATTTGGGTGGGAGATATAAGGTTCCATCTAGAAAAATAATGATCCTCAAAACCAAAAATAATGGCTACTAATCCACCAAAAATCATGTTTCGGGACTCTCAACTAAACATACAGCTGAGAGAATTGGCTCGTGTGTGCAGTACGCGCTTTCAAATAATGAACTTGGTCTCAATCCCCACCAACTACTGAATGATGTACTCAGGCTTGCTTCGCAACTTCCAAATCTAGTAAACAATTTCTCTCTTCAGTATATATCTCAGCGAGATCGCATCTGCTCTGGTACCAAGAAATCTTTTTTGGCTGAAAACGTGGAAATGATTCAAATTTTGTTTCTCTGCTTGTTATTTAGCATTGTCTCGACGACTGCTGGGCTGGACATAAGCGAGTTTCCCCCGAATTTCATGTTTGGAACTGCTTCCTCTGCCTATCAGGTTACTTCACATGCTGCCTTGTGAATGATCATTTATTGTCTAATATTTAAGCCTTTTCTAATACCGCTTATTGCTGTAACAGTAACAATAACAGTATGAAGGTGCTTGGAGAGGAGGAGGTAAAGGTCTCCGCATCTGGGATGCCTTCACACATTCATCAAGTCTGCTTTCTATGCTATTTGTTCAATATATTTAAGTGTGCGTTTACAACTATTTTTTGAAATTAATTTGGTGTTGTTAATCAACTTGAACAATACAGGAAGTGTAGAAGATGGAAGCAACGGAGAAGTAGCGGATGATCAATGTAACAAATATCTGGTACGCAATTATCATCTATTCAATCTATTTATAATCGTCAATTCTCTCAGCTGTATGTTTAGTGACCATGATTGCAAAAACAGGAAGACGAGCATGCCTACGATAGTAGTAATCATGAAGAGATGATTTTATAGACATATCAAAGGTTCAAAATGCTACAAGTACATAAGAGTACAAGAGCTTAAACAAAACGCTCTCATGAAAAGTAAGGCTCCCCATACAATGGGGCACGATAAGGAAACAAATAGACAAAAGCCTCAAGAACGGCTCCCTCCAACTGAACAATCAAGGCTCCTACTCCTATGCCTCTGAACAGCACTAGAATCTCCATGAGATCTATGAGAACGACGAACCCTGTGGTGAGCCCGAGAATGTGAAGGACCTGTTGTGCTCGGATCATGACGCCGAATCCCAAGATGATCCGTCTCTCGAAGAATGGCATTCTCACCCCTAAGAGTATGATTCTCTACTCTCAAAGTGGCGTTCTCCTTGCAGTCATGGTAGGAAGGAGCAAAGATATATGTGCGCCGACCAGCCCTAGTAGGTACTCCAAGATCAATAAGAAGTCGCTCCCATGATAGACCAATAAAAGGACCGACTAAATCAATAGAAGTGTCACGAACAAAGGTCCTCCATTCCTCGGTGCTACCTAAAAGATAAAAAGAAAAGGAATGTTGATTTGAGAGTCAACAAGAGGATACAATATAAAATACAAAAACAAGATAAACTTACGAGGATCGCCAAAATGCCAAGTGGGATCAATACGCCTCATGTCGTCTTCAAAAGAGGAGGTCTAGGACCTGAAGAAGTGGCCTCTAGCACCTCCTCCTCATCTAAATCAACCTCTTGGTCGTCTCTAGCTAAGCCATCATCTGACTAATCGTCCCTCTTAGGATCATAGTCCTCATTAGAAGAATTGGTATCCTCCAAGACGATGAGTCCTCAGGAAGGAGCTCCTCTCCCTCCCCTTTATCCACCTCTCAGGGTCCTAGAAGTTTTGGTAATTAAAACCCCAAGAGTCAAAGGAGTCCAAACAACAGGCCTCTAGCCGATCTCACCCATCTCCCAGATAGATCGGTAGCAAGTAGGAATCAGGGGCAAGTCCTCTAGAAAATCACCTCCTAGTTGCTAAAGGACTCGCTCAACACGGTGAGCCTCGACAAATCCATTTTGATCAAAAAACTTGAAAACACTACAACAGTAATCTCGGATCTGTCTATCATGAGACCAAGTGCCCTCCATATCAACATAAGGATCAAAGATCATGTTTGCATCAATAAGAGTGGCCACCGTGCATCATGAAGTATCAAAATGACCAACCTGAGCCCATCAAGTAGCTCTCGGGAGTCTAGGATTAGGAAGTGGAAGCTCCTTCTGATATGGCTTGATGTGCTCATAAATCCACGTCATGATCAGAGTGGAGTGACTGAATGCAAGAACTCCACAGGGAGCAATGCGAAAGAAATCATGATAGACCATAGCAAGGATGTCATCACCTCATGCAAAAATTGTACCCTACTCTATGCACTGAATGATGGACCGTGTTAGCACCATCTAAGATAAGTCGAGGCCTTATCTCTCGACAACCTCAATGCAATCAAGCCAATAAGAAACTTCCTCAAGAGAGGAATGTGAAGACGAGGTATTGTAGTGAGCCGAACTCCAGACTACTCATCAGGACGACTCACCCCCATGATCGAAGCCCAAGATGCCTTGTACTCAATGGACTCATTGGTAGGAAGAACAAGTGGGTGTCCTCTCACAAATACTCCTAGGATGCAATAGACATCGTACAATGTAATGGTCCACTCCCCTGAGACTTGGGGGAACATAAAGGTGTTCCTATTAACATCCCAATAGGTTAGGATATCACATCAGATACGAGAGGTAGGATGTACAACAAGAACCTGACAAATCCTCTCTAAGCCTACCCTCTTCATAACAACAAGATCACCAAGAGATAAAGAATCATACATCTCAGATAGCCACAACTGCTCACGGTTTGCATTCCAATGAATGCGCATATCTTGTCATCAGAAAAAAAACTTTTGTTAGATTCCGTCAAACTTAGAAAATCCAAAAAATTCATATAACTTGTGAAAATTTCACCAAAAAAACATATAAAACCTACAAAATTGCAATAAATTGATGAATTTAGTGTTTAAATTAGACCAAAACGGAGTGCTATAAATGTTAGAAAACTTCAAATTTCAGTCAAAATTAAATTGGTTGGGTTGCCCCTTTCATCAAGTCAAATCTCCCCTAGGCGACCCAGATGTACAACAGGATCTCCCCTAGGCGACCCTGTTGCACAGTCAGATCTTCACCGAGCGACCCTGTTGTAAAGCCAAATCTCCCCTGGGTGATTTGGACTGGCAAAATGGGTGACCCTGTTTCACATCCCCTCATGCTAAAAACACTCTAAAAACTACAAATTTTGACTAATTTCGATGAATGAAAGACCTATTCTACTCTAAACGAAAAGACAAACACAGTGCAACAAGAAAAATTGAAAAAAAATAGACATATTCACAAGATTTTTCACAAAAAGAAAACTAGGGTTTAGAGGAGAGTTTTTCACTGATTGTGCAACTGATTCTCAACAGCAGAAGTAGTGACCATCTTTGCAATCTCCTTGGCGATATCTTTCCAATCACTGCTTGCACAACCAATTTCGTCAGCATTTCAGTCCATTCACTCTAATTTCTCCACTCTTTTCCTCTCTTAGCTTAGTTTGTTTTATGCATTTCTAGAATAGTTGTTGCTTTTATGCATCTTTTGTTCTCTCGTTTTGTGTGCTTTCATCCCTACAGGTCTCCTCGACAAAAGGAAACAACTAGGTGAACTCACGAATCTATGGCATGTTCAGTCATTTCAGTTGTCATTACTTGTTTTGATATATCTAAATGTCAAACTAATACTAGTTATTGCAGGTACTATTGTGAGAAATCGACAACAAGTAAGGCCTACCGTCCCCAAGGGGGCAAATATGTAAGCACCAAAAACACGCAGAACCTCCACGAGGACCCCATGATGACTCATAATTCTTGTCACGTACATGTAAGCGTGAAATAATGCCCTCTCAGCAGTGATTCTCTTGGTAACATATTGGTTTCCACGTCTCTTTTTATTTCCCCTTTGTTGTACTAACATTTCCCCCACTTTCGACACTTGTTTATTTTCGCTTTTTGTTCTTGTGACTTCATCTCCAAGCCCTTTATTCATCTATTTGTTGTAATTTGATCTTTCCCTAGTGCTTTTCATCCAACTCAACCCATAGGAGCTCTATAGAGAACCTCCTAAGCCATCTCCAACTTTTAGTTTTTAGTTATGTTCAACCAGGACTAATCCCCTCTATTATTTCAGGATCTCCCCTAGGAGATTTGACATTTCCAAGTGGAGATTTAGTTTTTGATCACCTTTCAACTGATTTCCTGAGGCAGTTCACCTCCTCATCACCTAACTAACCATCTCCCATCATGCATTTCAACCGAGGTCCACTCCTTTGTGGGTTGCCCATGGGTCACCCCCGGGTGATTTGGACTGGCAAAAGGGGTGACCCATGGGTGACCTTGCCATCATTTCCAGCCACGAAAAAATTTAAATTTTGGACGCAAAAAAGCTCTGTTTTGACCCGTTTTTCTTCCTATTTGCATGAGTTTTTGGCCTAAACATAGAGTTAACTATTCCAAGCCTTCAAGCATGCATAATTAGCTCCTTTTAATCTATACTTGTCATGTCATGCACTCTTGAGGACTCCATTTTTGCTTTAGTGATAAGTTATCTTAGCATGTTCACTCCCTAATCAAATAAGTTAACTCTCCAATCAAGGAAGTTAACTCTTCAATCTCTCCCACCTTTCATGATCCCTTTCAACCTATAAATACCCCCCTCCCTCAAGCACAAAGGGAGGTAATTTCATTTTTGCATCCAATCTTTGCAAGTTTTTGCTCTCCACATAGCATCCATATGCTCATACAGGACTTATGAGCCTTTTATTTCATTGTTGTTTTGCCAAATCTTTGCGAAAAGATTCTCATTGTGTCATTATGATGTCTGTTTGCAAGCCATAGTGTTCTTTTTGCTCACATTGAGCTCACATTTCAAGCTTTCTAAAGCTATTTTACATCCCTTCCCTATTGTTGCCAAGAGGAGATCCTCGTTGTTGCAAGAGGACGAAAAGGTAGCTAACACAAGGATTCATGAGGGTAGTGGAGGCTCATGCGTCTCACATTCCAGGTTCTTTAGTGTTTTTTTTCATTGTGATAGTAATTAGCTAATCTTAGAATTGCTCTTGGGAATAGTAATTGGATGTTGCAATTTCCTTGATAGGATAAATAGAATTCTTTTGTTAGATTAGTTTACTTCAAGTACTTTGCATCATTAACTTAGTTTGTTTTAAAGCAATTTCATTTCTTAAAACTTGATTAGATCCAAAATATCAAGAAAAACAAAAAAAACATAGATCAGATTGCATTAGGTAAACCTATTTTAGATTGCATACATATTTCAAATTCTAGATTAAAAAAACACTTTTCTTTCATAAAAATCCACAAAAGCACAAAAATATTGTCTTGCATACATATAGGTTGCATACATTCAAAAAAAAACAACAAAAACACAAGCATCACATGAAGATCACAAACCCTCAATTTCATCACGACGTCATCCAAAGTCAAAACAAGATGAAAACTCAAGTAAACCCTCGATTTCATCACGAGGTCAACACTAGTCAACCAACGCAATGCAAAGCAAGTTAAACCTTAGGTCATAAACCCTAAGTCAAACCTAAGTCAAATCAAGGTCAACTCCAACCAACTCTCTCGATTTGGGCTCACGAATGTGTCTTGGGCTTAGAGGTGAGTGGGTGAGGGTGATCCTTGAAGAGATTGAGGAGATACACCCAAGGCCACAACGCGATCAATTGACGATTCATGAACAACATAGGCTAAGGTTACTTCAAACATGAGTCATCATATAATGATTTGAAGAGCGACTCCAACTTGACTGAAACATAAATGAAAACAATCAACAACCCACTCAACGTTGGAATCCTCAGAATCCAAATAGGAGAACAGTAAGTAGTGACCCTTTGGGTCATATAGTTATTTCAACAATGGTCACAGAGCACCATATCATAATCAATACCCAAAAAAGGCCCCAGGACTAGCCGACTGCTCTCCACAAAGTCCAACTCTCAAGCGAGCAGGACCGCCCCCATGTCTTGCCTCCTCTCGACTGGCTACTTCCATGAGAGCGAAAGTGACGTGGAGGTTCACCCCATGGCAAGGAGAAGGGTCCGTGTGCTCGCCAAAGCCGACTCAACCATCCCGTGCAACTGAGTCGTGTTTTTGAGTGTACAGATTCCCAACATCTTCAACAACATATTCCTCCCTCCACAATTCAACTGAGTACCTTATTTTATTTATTTCAATTGTGTATTAATTTCAATATCAATCCCTACTCATTATCCTAAAGGAAATTTGTTTATCATTGTGATTAATTATTTGTCTCAAGATAATTATGTAAAAGGTCTTATTTTTCCCTTACAATATTTAATTGGATGGTCACAATAACGTTTCTAGTTTTCAGAATAGATTCTGGTCACAAATAGATAATAACGAATAAGAGTGAACTAAGCCATTATTTTTGAATTTTTTATCAAAATAAAAAATTGTATATTTGAATGAAGGTTTTATAGTCATAGAAACAATTCCAGGAAGCATATTTTTTTAGGTATGCTAAAAATATTTTGTGTACATGAGAATGTTTATTATAACTCCAATTAGATCATTAATATTATAACTCCAATTAGATCATTTATATAGTTTTATAGACATTGAGACTGGCCTTCAAAGAACAAGTCCAAAAATTTAGAAATTTAACATTAGCCATTAGATTAGGGATTAGGAATTGGTTTGATGCTAGAGAATGCAAGTTGGAATTAAAGGTGGTTAAATATTAATGTAGAATGAGATTTTAGGCAGAGAGAATAGCTTTATGAGCCATTAATTTAAAATTTATATCAATGGATAACGGGGGTTTGTAGGGTGAGATTTCAAAACACATTTCAAAGTAGAGTTGTATATAGTATATGTTATATTATTAAATGGCTTGGCTACCAAGGTGAAACGCCCTATGTCCACCAATTACAACATCCATTATTGAATGAATTTTGGTTGCTAAGTTTGGGAAATGAGAAAAAATGCGCCTAAACACATGGACATTGTGCAAAATGTTAAGGATGGAGAAGATAGTAAGGTGAGTTGGCAAGAACGTGCTCTAAGGAAACTCAGACAACTCAAGTTCCAATTGAATCCTAGTAGATGTTAGAGGATGTTTGGGGACAATTGAAGAAACTTGTTTCTAGGTCACTAAACTAGCCACCTACACCCAAATTTATGTAGCTTAAACATGTTTTGACACCCTAAATAAAGTACCAACTCTTGCAAACACTAATGAACTAGCCAAATTGAGCAATTTGTTAGAGTTGGGGAGATTTTGACAATACAAGAGATTCCAATGGACTCATAGTATCTACAAATGAATTGGATGTGCAAGAACCCTTACAATTAGAACCTATATAATATGAGGTACCGACTAAAGAACCCAATATTAGTCATGAATTGATATGTATATATATTGATTAGACCATGAAATGATTGAAAAAGCATGCAAAGGCATCTCAGGCATAAGAACAATCTTGTATCAACCAAAAATATTTGTTTAATGTTTGTTTGTCTTCTGCAATTTTTTCCAACTACCACAATCATTCCATTTTTCTAAAAATGTTAAGTCTTGCCGCAATCTTCATTCAAAGCACACAATCCCCCAAATAGTAATTCTACTGTGCAATACTATTGGTTCAACAAAATCGCTTCAAATTGTAATTACAGAATGTTAAAAGAGTGTCCTTAACATGACCATGTATTTGCTAAGTGTTTAATGTAGATTAATGCGATGTGACTTGTTACACCTACTTAAGGAAGGCCTATTTAAGTCATGCACCACATATTTGAATTCTATACCAATTGATAATGTTTATTCAAAGAATTTATGGTCCCAAGGAGGCTGATGGTTAAAGTTGCATTAAGTTTCAAAGCCTACATCTTGTGGCACTTATCAAAGAAGGGTTATTCACATGTTTCACCACTAAGTGTCCAATTCCAAGGCAAGATTACAACAATCATTTAATATTGGACCCATGACCCTTATCTCATGGGCATAGGGCAATGTACATGTTTGGTCAACACTATCTTACCACATCATCTTCCCCTATAAAAGCAATGGCATTTTCCACATTGACAAGAGGGGAGATTTAGCAGGTTGTCTGGGTTGGAGGTTAAAATATAGAAAATAAAAGAGAGCGTCAGAAAAAGATCAATTCATAAGTCTAGTGTTTCAAAAATTGCACTCTCATTTGTGTTTGTTCATGATTATAATCGAAGGCTTGAGCCTAATTATGATTGTATGTTGTAGACATAACCTATTGATGTAATTACAAACTTTGAATCAATAAAGTATTGTTTTGTATATTTCTTGTGTGATGTGAATACTTGAATTATGTTGTATGATTCTAGTAACTGATTTCTACTAGATTGCGTGGTTGGATAATCTTTAATTAGATCATCCATCCATATAATGACATCAAAAACTTGAAGCATATGATAGACCCCATAAAGCATATGATCACCAATCTAATATTTCGTGTTTATACCAAATAGACCATATGGAAGACACCATTATGAACAAACATATGATAGGAATAGCATACTAGGCTTTAAGAAGTCCCTGAACTATAAAAATTACTTTAAAACCCTCACAATCATAAATTTCTAACTCCTTTAGATGTTGAAACATCATTAATTTCAATGTTCAAAATATTTTCTAAACTATTATACTCTTTCACATCCAAACCCAATAATAACTTCTTTCACAACTTTTATGCACCTACCTCACTGTAAAATCCAATTATCAGCTACTCTTTCTTCTTTTTTGCCACCTGGTTTGCAATCGAATATGAGAAATGATCAATTGATCTTGTATGCTTGAAACTCCAAGCTTTTGTGAAAACCAATTCTTTTTGTACATGTCTTAATAGTTTGAAATTCTTGGCACTTAATCTTATACCTTCCAATATCTGTATGCCATGAATTAGGATTTCTTGGTTTTATAGATGATAAATTTGCCCCTATCGCTACCAATACCCATACAATTAAACCTATAGTAAAATAGATTAATGCAAGGTATGGTAAACAAAAGCAAACCAGAAGATATGACACGTGCACATGCACCCCGGGAGGTATCCTGTAGGGGGCAGGGTATGTATGCCTCATATTAGAAGCACAATCAGGTGCCTCCTGCATATTGGGAGTATCAGGTAGTCTCATATGTTATAAGCCACCTATAGACCCAAAATCAGGTCACCCGACATTGTAGACTATAAAAGGATCCATTTCCATTTCCCCTAAATAACGCTGCCCAGTGCAATTCATTAAGACAAGTACCCAAACCATCATTACCGGTAACCTCTAACATCATGTAGGTGCTTCCCCCAAAAGCTATCATTCGGGTCCAATTACATAGAAGAATGTTGTTTTATTGAGGTAAAATGGGGTCGCTTGGCCACATATCTTGGCCACATATCCAGACAGAACCTTTAGATGTCTGCTCACGTCTAAACAATTTAGTCAAGAGAAGTAAATTTTACACATCAGAATTGACTATCTCCACAGCCATGTTAAATAACTTTTACCCATCTGGTTGGTTAACTGGGAACCTCCTCAATCCTAGCATTAGTTCTTATGCATGATACAATTACATCAAAACCCATTGCAACCTCTGCATGGGTGCTCTTTTAGCAAATAGGTTGCATTTTTTCAAATCATAGTTGAGCATAAAATGTGGTTTCATGGAGCACACTTTCTTCAAAAAAATTGATGTAGAGAAGGGGTAAGAATTAACTAGACATAACCAAACTACCATCCATCAAAACCCTAGGTCTCTCTCTATTGGGTCTTCCTTCATAACTGACCTCTTTCCTTGTAGCCTTTTAAAAAGGCATTTTTGACATAACTTGTGTTCTAGACCTGAACTTCAAAAAGTATGACCTATTTGAGATACCCCTTTGGGCTTTACAACACATACCGAGAAATGGGGTGGGGTTGTTTTGTACGGTTTGGCCCAAATTTTGACTGTTCCTTGTGCAATTAGGCCTAATTAGGCCTCCTAGGGTTGATCCACTCTTGTTCACTATGACACCAAGACAAAAATGGGGGCTATGATCTTCCAACAGGGTTTAAGACACTTATGACCTTCCTTTCAATACACTTTGAAGGATTTTTAGCACTTGTTCAAGGTAAGGGACCTCAACTTGGACTATACATAGTCTTGTCTCATACTGTCCAACTCTACCAATATAGGACAGTCTGCAAAAAGGAACAAACATTTAACAATTGTTCAAACTATGACTTGGTAAGTCATCTCAGGACTCTTGACACCTTTCCCAAGCACCTCTAACCATGAAGGGGTCTGAAACCAACACCAAAATACACAAATTTCTCTCTTTATTCACTCTGTCAGCCTGATACATGAAATATCAGTCCTTCATACCTCCATTGCACTTGCCAAGTTTCCCCTCTGCTCCTACAAGTCTGAAGAATCAAAGTTTATGCTATTATAAGCCATTCCATAAGGTTTCAGCATGATCCACCTATGGAAGGCCTCTGTTATGCATTTATTTTGTTCATTGTTTACCCTAGTCAGGGTTTTTTGACAGTTTTAATAGTTTTAATAAAAATTCCTATGACTTTCTTATCTTTCAGTGAAATTGAATGCAACAAAAAGATAAAATGTAGTAGACTCCAAGTACTTTCATGCCAAGTCAGTTTCAGGACAGGGCATGTCCGTACAGGTCTGTACACAGCATGAGAACAGCAGAAAACACGTTGGAAATTGCAAAAAACAGAATTTTCATTACTCCAAACTCCTTGATTTCAACAACCAACCCTACCTTTGACCACACAAGGCCTTTTAAACACTCACCAACCATATTCCAACGATGCATAACCAACTTTCCCAAATTACAAAGGTTTCATAATCAGTTTTTCACTTTACAACATTGGTCCCTTTAAGGCATTTAGATTCCAACTTACTCCTAGTGACTCAAATCAGACCCCAATATATATGAAATGGTCTTAGAAGACCTTATTACATGAAAAACACCAAAACAAAACCAGAAGTTAACTTATGACCCCTTGAAAACATGAAGATCTGTGGGTGCCCCTGCACCAAAAATACCCTAAATACCATGATTGGCTGTCTCCATGGTGACATGTAGTGACTTTAATTGATCATCCACTTAATATAATGTTTTGGATATTTTCTTGTGCCAATATTGTTTTATAAAGAATTGAATGAAATTTATATTTTGCTTACATCGTTTACTGAAATGTGTAAGGTATGCAAGTTTCAGCAAAAGATCTTTTCTACATACAAAAATATAGAATAACATGAAAGTTTTGTAATTGGTTGAAAGACACTTGATCTCAGGATCTGCTTAAATGACTCGCTTGCCATACTACCGCTAAAATGAAGATGACTTTTCAAAATCATCTTTACATAAATCATTGTACAATTTTAACCTGCAGAAATAACCATCACCAAGAATGAATTTAACCCAAGTAAAGTATTTCAAGACATTGAACAAAGTTGCCATTACAAAGAGAATGAACCTTAATGAGGCTTTATACACGGGAATTTCACTAATTTTTACAAGCAGAGCAACTTGATGTAAGCTAGAAGTATGTATTCTTATAGAAATGGATTACTTCGCTGGCAGAAAATCCTGCTTCCCAAATACTGATCTCATAGGAGTTTGGGATGCATGCATAACATGCAGTGAGAGACTACATATGACCACAACTACATTTTGATTTCAACAATTTGACTACATTATAAAAATGCAATCTTGGTGATATGTATTGGAAAGCATAAAATGTGTAAAGCCAAACACCTGACATCAGAGATTGATGCTATTAAGGGTTCAGTTTCTATTGGTTGGGTGCTCCACAAAATCATTTTAACCAATGAAAATCTAAAGCATCATTCTTTAAATAGAACTATGAACAAAAGGATGGTGATGTCATTCCCTGACATAAAAACTTGTCCTTGTGGCTTCTTGTGCTTACAGGGAAAAAAAGATACAAAGATGGATGTCGGAACAACAGTGTGAGACACATATTTCTTTCAGCTTCTTGCATTTATTTCCATTCAAATAAAAAAATTTCACTCCAGTGTTCAATCTGACTTTTTGTTATTGCATACAGAAGAAATCAGAGCTATTAACATTCAGTAATGGTAACGTAGAACGATCAGTTCCTGAGGTATACCCTAGTTTATGCTATTATGTATATTATTTTGCATTCTTCACTAAATATAGGTGATCTATTTCAGTCAAGATAAATTAGCTTTAACATATACAATGTTTCAATTTCATGATTTCTTCTCTGACTACACTTGAAAATATGTTCAATTCTTACATCTTTATTTAAGATTTCAATTACAATTATTCAAATCAATTTGAGAAGGGTGTGTTCTAGTTCAAGCATGCAAGAACCCCATTCACCAAGCTCTGTTCATTGTTCATGCAGAATTATTTATTTGATTCTAGGTTCGTTACTCAAATTTTGGATCTATGTGTGTCATTTAACTATCCAGTTTCTTTTGAGTTGGTAACATCAAATATTGTAAATGTTATTGTATTATTGGCTCACTTCTTAAGTAATCACTTCAATCCTGAGTTTATGTTCAATTTAATCTTCTTACACTCATTAAAATGCTGATGGAAGCAGGCATTCATGGTACTCTACAATGTACGTTGAAATCCTGTTTGGATACTAGAATGATGATTTCTAGGATGTCAGTATCCTCAATTGTAACATAATATTGAATTTCAATTTGTATATATGTCATGAGATGCTCTCTTTATAGGATCTGACCTTGTATATATCTTCCTCATTGTAAACATATGAGTGCACACTTGGCTTAGTTCATTTGAGCCCTTACTAACTGCACATACAGTCGACTAATTGAGAGCCTCTTTTCATTCCTCTTGTAAATATCTTTAAACCCTTACAGAGAGTTTACAGAACCAAGTTTTGGGGTCTATATCCTTGCTTTATCTGCCGCCCTTCTGTATTTCCTTGATTTTCTGCTGTGTTACTGTCTAGTGAGGCCATAACTATGGGCGAAGCTAATTTCAAGTCAGGCACATGTGATTACATTTCGTAACTGCTCAGATTATCTAACTAAAGGATATACCAGACCTAGAAATAAGACTTGAAAAATCTTCTCTATTCATGACATGGTATGATGGTGTTATTAACCATGGAACAATATTTCTAAATGGATCACATTAACGATTGATTCATTGAAACTTTGAAAGTACCTTAATTGGATGTTTGTGCCAAAAGTATTATATTGTCACTAAATGGCGATCAATATTGACATAAAGAGCTAACATAGTTCTGTCATGCAATACTTAATTTCATGGAACACAACATTGAGATATGATGTGGAGCATATCAGCTTATGGAAGGCAGCAGAACTGCAGGGATAAGAACTACAAAAGAAGACGACAAAGCATGGGCACAAGTTACTGCACAATGCATATGCCATAGGCATTTGAGGAAGAAATCTCAATCAATTCCAATGAATCACTAAGGCTGAATTCAGCTATCAAGCTAATTGGAAATCAGATTATGGGGATCAACAGGACCAAATGGATACAAATGTGGATTTTTGTAACGTGACTATATCTAAGGTAAGAATTGTACCTTTTTGCTGAATGACTGAAATACAAACAAGTGCCTTGGGTTTATCTTCTCTGTTTTCTGTTTCTTAAATGTTTTAAAATACATGCAATATAATTAATGATTAACATATTGTACTTGATGTCTAATGAGTAGATGTTGAATTATAATCTGTTAGGCTCTGCGAACCTCGGGGGAGTAGCAAGAGGAGAATGTTACAAGTCATACTGTTCCTCAGGGAAGGGCATGATAGAGTTCTATCAGAGCCACAAGTTGCAATACCTTTTTAGCAGAGTTGTCAGTAATTATAAGACCAGAGTGGTTTGTCAGAAGACTCAGAATATAGGTTGATGACACCAATTTGTTCTGCCAAACCTTGATGACAAGGTAGCATTTTTTGAATTTATTCACAACGGTGGTACATGGAGGAAGAGGTGAACCATTTAATGATGAGCAGGGAATAAGGATAAGAACCATTGAGAAGGATCACGGATTGATTAATATGTCATGATAGTGGTCTAAAAGAGAGTACAACCACGAGAGAAACTTCAACAAAATTGCATATTCAACTATGCCAAAATAAGAAAGAAAAAATCCAACTTGTAGTGGAAAGAGGGCGCATCGTTAAGATGGACCTCAAAGAATGGAGCATGGTTAGTGGAAAAGCATTGAGTTACAAAGGAAGCTGCAATGTTTCTCCTGATCTGTCATTAAGCTCACTGAAAAGACTTGTAGTAGAGTGCAAGGATCCCTGTATAAGGAGATGAAGATAATACAACCAGTGCTCAATGGAAGCTCATTTAGAAAGCAATTAATTCATGGCTGCTAGGAATCAGAAGGTATTTCCTGTTGCATAAATCAGCTGACCATAAGAAGGCCAAGATAGCATTGTATCATTCAAGTGCTAAGGCATCTCCCTGCTGAGAGCACCACAAGCTAGTGAAGGATCTAAAAGATAAAGATTTAACATGAGAATAATTTGAGCACCACTTTTATGAATCCATCTGTTTTAGCATTATGTGGACAAGCACATCCAAGTGTCAGCAACTTGATTTAACATGGGGATAATTTGAGCTCCACTTTTAATAATCAATCTCTTTTAACACTATGTGGATGAGCACATCCATGTTTTAAACACTTCTGAGGCAAGAAGTTGTACCTTTTTTAAAATACAATAATGACTTGTCGAACTTTTGCAATGTGTGGATTATATGATGGACGAGAACCTCAGAATGAGGAAGTTTGTAAGTTGGCTGATTGTAGGAATCACAAGATCCCTCGAATCGTTGGAACCAAATACTTTACAAAAAGAATCTACCCACATCAAAGATCAGTATTGAGGCAAGCAAGAGTTGCAAAGAAGTGTAGGACAAGATTTCTGTAAATCCACTAAGGGACTAAAGGAATTCTTGGCACAAGTGGTGCAGAGATGTTTCTTGAACCTTAATGGCAGTGAGACATGTCTAGATTTGCATGTGACACATCTCCAACAATATATTCTTGTCCTTGATATAGAATGACTGGGCCCACACATTGCCAGGGCTTAATGTCACTATAAGAGTGTCTACTGTATGAAAAGTTGAATATCCTGTTTATTGAATGCACCCAGTAGCAGGTTTTACTTGTTCAGATTTCAACAATAAGTAAATAATAGTTAGTGGAAAAAATCACATTTGTATGCCATGAATGTGGCCTCAGATATAAAAGATCATCTTTTACTGAAGGAATTTGAAGATGCTATGTCCAATGGAATTACCAAATCTATTGCTAAGAAGATGTTGGATTTCAAAAATTAATCAAATTGTGGTAATGCAAAACGCATGTTGCATAAACTTCAAGACATGGGATTTATACAAAGCTAGCATGACACCTTTGAGTGCAGCGATGGTATTTATGCAAAAGAAACGTAGAACATCTAGACTCTAAGTCAATTACATAGAGTTAAATAAAGCAAAGGTGAAGAAATGGTATTCATTAATCCTAATTGATCGCATATTTCATCAAACGACAGGCAGGAGAGTATTTTTCAAGATTGATTTGTGGTTGGATTATTATTAGCTCTATATTAGCGAGGAGATTCTTTCAAAGTATTATTTAAGTTGCCTATGAGCATTATGAGCTTCTGTTTGCCTGTTGGAATGTCAAATGAACCAACTTTATTGATTACTATGAGGAAAAGTGTGTTAAGGAAAATCCTAGACTACCTCAATGTGTTGGTGTTTTAAAGCCATGTACTGCATGTAAGTATTTAAGATCATAAAAAGACTATGATCAACAACTTCAAGTACTGTTCAAACCTTGCAAGAGGATAATCTATACATAAAAATTTTTAAAATGCACATTCCACTGGGATAGCTGTACTATTTGTACTATTTAAGAATCTTACCTTCAGATATGCACTCATAGTGGGATAGATATGTACTTAGTGGGATTGAAAAATTAGAAGGGATAATTTACTGAAGATGCCTCAGAATGTCATAGAAGTAAGGAGTTTTATGCAATTAGTCAGCTATTACTAGAGATTTATTTAAGGAGTTTCAAGGATTACATATCCAGTCACCAGGTTCCAAACAAAAGGGTGTGAGTATGACTAAAACATAAAATATGAAGCCAGCTTCAGAGAGTTGGAGTCATGTGTGATTAATGAACTGGTGTTAAAGATTCCGAACTCAGTAAATACTTCGTTGTTTTTACCAACACCTGTATGTAGAACCTTGACAAAATGTCACTGCAAGAAAACAAGACTGTTTCCTATAAATCCAAAAAGCTTACAGAAAATGAGTTGAGCAAAACACTTGTTGACTTAAGTTATTAGCTTTAGCACATGCTACGTGAAGGAGATTCAACTGAGAACATGCCCTAGGGTTTTAAAATCCTTTTACATGGCTAGAATTGAATGTGCAACAGAGATGACCAGGATACAAATTTGACATTGCCCATGTGAAAAGATACGGCAATCTTGTTGTGGACACATTGAAGAGGATCAAACACCTAAAAGCTGAGAGTATATGAAGACAGACTTGCAAAATAGAATCCTGAAGGAATCTATATATAATGAGTTTCAGGGGGGATCACAAGATGGTAACAATGTCGTCCCCAAAGGAACCATTTAGTATGATATCGAGCCCCAATGGCATGATGCAGACATTGAAATATATTAACAGAATATGTGTACCTAAATGTGAAGGATTGCAAATATGAAAGGCCAAACCACCTAATAAGGCATTAAAGTTACTAAATGACAATAAGAACATTCTGGTGCTAAAGCTGACAAAGGGAATGCAACAGTGATATTAGACACCAAGGATTACATTGAGAAAATGAATAATCACTTATCAAACAGTGGCAGTTATAGAGTGGTGAATAAAGACCCATTAAAGACAGTGCGAGTGGAGTGACCAAGTTAATTACTGGCTCTTTTCTGAATAAGAAGTTGATCTGTAGGTTGATACCACAGACCTTATCATGCCTGGAATATGTAGGTGATGCATACAAGGATAGGGGGTCAAATTAATGGCAGTCCATCCTTGCAGCCATGACCTCAAAACCACTCAATACATGCATTATTTGTTGCAAAAATCATTGGGGAGTTACACCAAACTTTGATTTTATTGCTGCAATCAAACAAAAAATCATTACAGGCACAAATAAATTGCTGATGATAGTACAGTGCACAGAACGAGCTACAAACAAGGATTAATGCTGCAAAAATGATATGTTACATGCAGAATAAACAGAAAAAAAATAACAGATTATTGTTCCTGATGAACTTTACATGCCATTGTTTTATTTATGGAACCCAGTCGCCCCTAATAGCACAACTAACTCTGTAGCAGCTATGGAATGTAGCAGCTCCAGAACTCATGTAAATGGCCTTCACAGTTACAGCCACTCCAGCCTGATTACCTCTCCCTTTTTCCGTCCCATTGTGTCCTAAAATAATTCCAAAAACCAATATAATGATGGAGCATTCAATGTTAGATAAGTGACTCTTGGCCTTCCATGTTAACCCTTTGTATCCTGCTGACTTCTCATCTTCCTTCATCATTTTTGGAGTGTAACCACTACAAAACTCTCCATTCAAACAATAATGAACAGTCAAACTGTAGGTTTCATTTTGTTTTGTTTTGTTTTTTTCTATATCCTCATTACCCTATCCGTGACATCTTCTTTTTGAAGTATTCATGATCTGCTCAACCAAGCTGAAGGAAATAAATAAAACTGGGTTATTTTGCCTTTGAATAGTTCCTCACTAAGATCACCACAAAATTACTGTGATTGGTTTTCAGCAGCAATGTGTAACCACCACCAACATCTTTCTGTACAACTGTGTAACTACAATCGTCTTTCTGTAACAGTTGTTGCTGCAAACATATTTTTGGTAGTCATGTAATTGCTGCAATGCCTGTCCATGGCAACTGCAGAATTGTTGCAACCTACTTTCAGTAGCAGTCGTGTAACTACTGCAAAGGTTTTTCCATAGCAGTGGTAGAACTGCTGCAAGCAGCTCTCCACACCAACTAAAAGATTGCTATATAATGAACTCCTACAGCAACAATTTTTGCTACGGAACAACTCCCTTAGTTCTACAAAGTCTACCAATGCGTTATATGAGACACTAGTTTTTTGGGTGATGCAAGATTAATGTTTTACCCAAAGATGCTCGTGCATCAAAAATCTCAGGTAATTAAAACATGATCTCCCGCTCAAGAATCCTGATTGAAACCTTGTATAGAGTAGATATAGTGACCAGCTTCAGTTGGATTCAACTAAGTCGAATCCTTTATACTCCTGTCCTTCCATTTGACTATATTTAACATATTCCTTACCTTCTATTTGCTTTACAACTTTGAAATCAAGAATAGCATCTATATCTTCTATTCCCTTCTCAGGTACGTGTGTTTTCCAATCAAGGAGAATCTGATTCTTCAGTGTCATCTATAGGTGATAGTGATACTTCATGGAAGGCATATAGATCTTGTTAGTATCTATGTCGGTACCCCTATGAAACTTTGCCTAGAGTCAATTTTTTAGTTAGTATCCATTGTGTTCTTGTCATGATAGTCAAAGTTAGTTGGATTCTCATTCTTGTCAATGTATTAATGATGTAGGAGCATCCGGGTTCACTAGCAATCGTGTATCACCAAAAACATATTTTATTTTCTAAGTTGGTTTTCTACTTTATTTTCTTTGCAAAGTTGGTTTTGTGTTTTAGGAGGCAAATTCAGATTAATCCGGCCAAGTTTAAGGCATCATCTCGTCAAAGGGCCAATTGGGTATCTCTAGTTCAAATTTGGTGAAGTTTGGATGAAAAATGGCTAAGTTAGAACAAGTCGGCTAATTCTCTAGTTTGCGAACTGCTTAGTTCGCCGACCCAACAATTTGCCGATAGCCTAGTTCCCCGATCCAACAGTTTGTTGATAGCCTAGTTCGCCAATGGGGACTTTTGCCGATTAGACTTAAAGACAAGTTCGCGTTTCTCCAAGTTTGCTGAAGGAGAGCCTTTGGTCGGCAAAGTTTCTAGTTCGCGAACTGCTTAGTTCGCCGATCCAATAGTTTGTCAATAGACTAGTTCACCGATGCGGGCTTTTGCCAACTAGTCTTAAAGGCAAGTTCACGTTTCTCCAAGTTTGCCGAAGGGGAGTCTTTAGTCGGCAAAGTTTTTAGTTCGCAAACTATTTAGTTCGCCAATCCAGCAATTTGCCGATAGCTTAGTTTGCCAATGGAGACTTTTGCCGATTACCTTTTCATGAGTTGGACGAAGTTTTGTTCGTTGTCGGCAAAGTCAAAGGTTGGCGAACTTGTGTGTTTCCGATAAAGGCTGGAATCAACAAGAAAGCTCACAAGATTATAAAATTGCCGATTGAATGAAATTCTTAAGTATCGGCAAGTTCGGGAGTTTTGAAAGTTACCGATTTGCCGACAAAGTGAATAAGAGGCACCTTTGCCAAGTTCGGAAAAGATGAAATCGCCGATAGAAGGAAAGTGAGCATTATCGACTAGTTCATAAGTTTTGGAAATCGCCGATTCATCGATAAGTGCTTTAGCCGAGCTTTTGTAAGTTCATGATGCTCAGGGATGACCGACGAGCGTATACGAAGGAGGTAGCAATATAGGGGATTGGCCAATGGGATATATATATATACCAGTGAACTTAAATTACACAAATAATTAGGGATGCATTAAATATTCAAATGAGAAAATTCCATTTTGGTGGATGTTGGCTGATCCGTTGTGGCCGGTGAGGTCCATTCAGTTTTTTAACGAAATGGTGGTGGTTCAACTTCTTTTCTGGGATATCATTCTGTAATATCCCACCCCCTTATGGTTTTCTGTTGTTTAGTTGAACCTGGTGCATTTGATGTATTTTTGCATTTGACATAACACATGTATGTTCATATATTTTCGAAAATCACAGGAAATAGAAATATCCAGATGCTTATTCTCAATGGAAATGCATTACAATACATAGATATGCTCAAAAATATCAAGGTTTTCAACATACCCATTCGCTGTCCAAGAGGTACATGGCTGGAAATGACTATGACAGCAGTTTAAGAGACTTCAAGCTTTGACAAATCATACTCAAACTCAATCTATTACTTCAAAGACAATGTACAGCAGATAATATGCTTGGACGCCTCAACTGCAGGCCTTGCGATAACACCAAACAAAGTTCTTTGAAGCCAAAACAAACCCATGCCCTCAGCTCATGTATAGTACAGCCCTGCTGGAGGTGCAAACAGCATTTAATCAACAACAAACTACCTCTTATCACTGCTGGTAACTCTGTTTATATCTGCAATGTCCTCACGTTCAGCTGGGAGAAAGAACTCTACCAAATCAGTTTTGAAACACACATAATCTCCACCAAATGGGACGGCCCTGCCTGGGAGCTGTACGGCCAGTCTAGGAGGAAAATACCACAGCAAAATACCTCCAAAACTCAGTCTCAGATCTGCAATATGTTCTTCAATGTTGTCCAACAATTGTCATGCCAAAAACTGAAAGATATGTCCATGGAAATCAGTCCGCGACAAGTCTACTATCCGCCATTAAAGCACAAGTGTGATCTCTAGAATAAGACCACTCCAACAACACCCTAGAGATGTATCTCAACCCCGCAGGTGCTCCAAACAATGAAGGTTTTCGTCTTCAAAGTCTGCTGGTTCAAAACCTTAGCATAGCCAGAGAAACAAAGATCATACAAGAAAATATGCAATAGTGAATGAGGAAAAAGACTTCACTTTTCACTTTTATTCCTTTCTTGTTTTCCAACGCCACTTTTGGGATATTAAACTTTTAATAATATTTTTCCTTTTTAGCCTTGGGCGCCCATCTCATAAAGTCATGACTTTATTCACTTTAATTTTCGCTAAGTCCCCAATAAATAATAAAGCCACTTTATTAAAGATAAATTAAGTTATATCTTTAATTTAACTTAAATGTATCAATTAATAAATAATAATTTAAACAGTCCTTTCAGATGAGTTTCGTACTACTGCCAAGTTGGCCAATGGAACAAAGACCAATTCCAAGACCGTTGCACCAACTTGCTCTGATGCCCGTGAGCCCCTGCTGAAAATAGTAAGTTTGGCCAAATGGCCCAAACTCACTCCAGAAAGTGCCATATGATATATCCCGCCAAAAGAAGTCCAACTCATCACTCCATTTAAGCCAATTGAGCCTTGATGAACCAATCTCTGTGGGCCCCCTCACCACCTTTGCTAGTCTACGGGAACTCGTGTAGTAGACTAACTTGATGAAAATGTGCTAGCCTAGGAAGGGGACATTACACATTGAGTTTCTTAACGAAATGGGGCGGTTCAACTTCTTTTTCGGGGTATCATAAATACATTTCATCTGATCCTGATAGGGGGTTCGACTTCCTGGAGAAGAGTGGTGTCACATAAGAGTTATGTAGAGGAGGCTGGTGTATTGGTTAAGTGTGATTGTGTGAAGAATTCGTACTCCTATAACTATTTTGTTGCTGCAGAAATAAATAGAAATAATTGTTGTGGTTGTGGATACTGTTTTGTGTTGATATTTGAGTTTTGTTGCTTAATTCAATAGTTTGATAAAACCCCTAAATTTTGTACTACACCAATTAAGTTATCAGGCAGTGGCTTTGTTCGTCTACTAACAATGTTTGCAGATTGATCATGGACAAGGAACGGTATACTATGATGAGTCAAGCTTTCTAAGGTTGAAATCTTGGGAGAGAAACAAAAGATGATACATCAACAAAGGCTGGGAGGCAAGGCCAAGGTTGGAGAATAGTTTACAAAGTCTCTTCAACATTCCATGCAAGCAAAACAAGGATGAAATTAAGAAGGTGCATAATGTTAGTGACAATGCCACAAGGCAAAGACATTCAAAACTTCATATGGTAATTTCAGTCTAAAACAGAAATAAGGAGAAAATGCATTCAACTAAGGGAAAATTTGCACTTTTCTATTGGCAATGGTCTAAAACTCCCATTTAAGTAAAAATGGCGCTAAGAGGCAACAAAAGGCATAAATAAGAAGTTATTGCCATTTTTCATTGGCAAAGCTAGAAAGTAATTGCACCAAAGAGGCTAAAGCATAAGAGATTCACACGAAGTTTTGAAGATGGAGCAAGGGTAAGTGTATCGCACTTTTCCAATGGCAATGCCAGGTGGAAATGACAATTTAGATGGCCAAGTCATACCAAAAGCACGACCAGAAAAAAGGAATTTAAAGTGTTAAAGTTACACTTTTCTAGTGGCATTACCAGTCCAAAAGCACAACGTAATTCGCTGAGTTAGAGAGAGAGCGACAAGCATGAAACTTAATTTACTTAACTAGAAGTCACGTAATGTTAGTGGCAATGCTAGTATGGTATGGCACTTCAAGTGGCAGAGTAATTAGAAAAGCCTGACCAGTAAAAGTGAGTTTAAAGACATAAAGGAGAAGTCGTGCTTTTGGCATGATAATGCCACTTTAAAGTTAAAACTGGATTGGCAATCATATCATAAAACCACACCCATTGAATAACAAGTTAAAACATAAGGATGGTTGTGATTTCCACCTATCAATGCCATTCCAAAAATGCGACCAAGGAGTAAGTCAGCTATGAGCAAGTTCAAATGCCTATCTTCATTTTCAGAAAACAAAAAACACTTAAAATTCATGGTGCCCTTATACCAGTCGACCGGTTTTAGAAAGAAAGCAAGATTTAAAGCATGGCAAGGCTATTTAAACAAGCTTACATTCATTCCATAACACAAACAAATTAAGCTTCTAT
Source organism: Cunninghamia lanceolata (assembly GCA_027924645.1). Classification (NCBI taxonomy): domain Eukaryota; kingdom Viridiplantae; phylum Streptophyta; class Pinopsida; order Cupressales; family Cupressaceae; genus Cunninghamia; species Cunninghamia lanceolata. Next base: position 1,149,916 of record BSBN01000395.1, on the reverse strand, counting down.
TGTCTATAAGCAGAAAATAGTCCTCTTTCTATGCTATTGTAGGTTTCAAGAATGGATTGGTAATCTTTGTGAAGATGGCACAAGAACAATTGACAATATATTCAGTTTGTTGAAAGAGCTCCAAGTAACCATTCAACAGGCCATTGATTTATAGTGTTCTATGATTGCTAGTGTTTCCTTGTGTAGTGGTGTTCTAACCATTTTAGAGCCAAAAGAGTTTGAGGGAGTGGAAGAATTGATGAGATTGAAGGTGATAGTTGATCTTGAAAGTTATCAAATTCCAAATTGGAGACCTAATTGCTAAGTGCTATCTAAGTTGCAAGAGCCTGCTTTGAAGATCATTAAGGAGAATACAGAGAAGTTGAAAATCATAGAACAGGATATCCTATCTTTCTACACACCTCTACCATTCACATTTACTAAAAATATTTAGATATGGTAAAGTGTAATTTTGAGCAGCTAATCACAACTCAGATTCAAGAGTATGGATGAATTAATGAAGATTGCAGTAAAAATCGCTGCATATACACTTAAGTTGCCTAAGTACCAAATATTGTTTATGAACAGCAAACGCTATGTGCAGTGATAGTTGGATAGAGAAGAATCAACATGGAAGCCTCCAATCACATAAATTGGAGAGTTCTTGTATCAAGTTTGATTGGCAAGAGAAAATGATAGTACACCATGTCTTAAGTCTCCAGATCATTTGAAGAATTCAAATTTAGATACTAAAATAGAGATTGATGATTCATAAATAGTCATTTTTGCCTATTTTATATTTTCAGACCATTTTTTATTTTTGAGCAAAAGTGAGAACCTATTTATGGCTAATTGTAATTCTTTATTTATTCTAGCATTAATTGTTTTAGGATAGCTTTACTTCCTTAGTTTAGAAGATAAGGATAAGTTTTGCTTTAAAGCAGGAGCTTTTTGGGATTATTTTATTGAATTATTCTTATTTTCCCTTTAAAGATTCTTCTCGAAAGCTTATAAATAAGTGCCTAGAGAAGATAGATTGTAATGGAAGTTTGTGCAAGACTTATTCTGCAAAAGTCTTTATTCAAATTTTCAGTTTGTCTATTGTGTTGAGAGTCGCTAAGTCAAAAAAGAGAAGATTTGTGTCCAACTTTGCTTAACAACTATCCTCTCTTCTTAATCAGTAGCTTAGCATGCTTTTAAGGATTGCTGCCTTCAATCTCACATCATGTTTCGTATTGTTTGTGGAATGTTTCTTATGTCAAATCAATCCTATTGTTATTACTAATTCATTGGTCTTTGTTTTAACCATTGAATTTGTTTCCAGTTCGTATTGTTATTCAATTGCATAAAAAAAAAAGCCTCGTGATGAGATAAGAACTTTGTGAGTCTTGTGCTACTACCTTTGAGATCAAAAAGATTTGTTTTTCAATATTTTTATTCACAGACAAAACCCCACATGATAATTAAATCACAAAGCTTCCCCTACAAATTTGAGGAGAGGATTTCCTCACACACTGTTCTGGTTTGAGTTGTCTTGGAAAGGACAAATTAAAATTCTAACAAATTTGTTACATAAAAGATCGGAGAGATATCAATGCCCTTAGGCAATTCAATCATAATCATATGCATTCTCGAAAAGTTGCCTCAAAATGTAATAGCCAATGTCCTGGTAGGGTTTTATGCCAATGTTTTCTTGTTTTCTCACTGCTGCTTTGGTTTAGGGTTTATATGTTTTTTGCATGTGTTTGTTTTGCAATATAACAATGAAAACGAAGCATGCAACGAATACCCAGAAAAACTATAATAGATATGCACAAAATAACAAAGACCCAGTTCATAAAATCACTCAAAATGAATTACAATGACATACCCATTTGCATTTCTTCAACTTGACATATTTGTTGTACATGAACCAGCAACATGCACATTGGAAATCTCCTTCAAATCGCATACAATGAAAATTCTTACACAAACAACAGTGGAAAGGTGTTTCACAATCCTAGGCGCCAATAATGAGTGATATGGAGTCCACAGAAGTGAGGCGTTTGTCCTCCTAGAGAACCCACGACTAGGTCACAATGCTATACGGCCTGGTTGTGATGATTTCAGCATAAATCATAGTCCAAACTCCCTAAAAACTGCTCTGAAATCTCTGCATCACAATATCACCTTGAATCGCCTCCAAACTAGTAGATTAATGCACAATAAAACTCAATAATTTGCATACAAGGAGGTACGGCCTGTCTCTAGAGGGTATGGCCTGTAGTAATGCATAAACAGTCCCAAATCTCCAAAAATCCTTCACCAGTCTGATCTGCTATTGTTTGTTAACAGCTGCTCATTAAAATCTGAATGGTATCATCATGAAATCTCCTCAAGATTGCATCAATTGAAGCACAAAGTGAAGCCCCTGGATGAGACTTCCCACAACCCGCCTGATGTTGTCTTCCAAACATGAAGCAAGTGATTCTACGAAGATTTTTGTCTCAGCAGAACCCTAGATCAGCAAGAAAGCCAAGCTTCAAGCTTCACGACAATGTCTCTTTTTTGCAAAGTCAATAGACGCAAATGAAATCTCAATTCTTTCTTTTATTCCTTGGCTTCCAATGCCCATGAGGGAATTCTTTTATTTCTTTTATTTTATTTCTTTAAGTCCCAAAAGTCCCCATGAAGGGCACCCAACTCCTAGCACACAACTTAAGTCATAACTTATAACTCCGTAAAGTTAAGTCACTTTTATAACATAAGTGACTTAGGCTATTAACTAGTGTAAATTAAATATTTAATTTAATTTACATTTCGACCATTTATCCCTTAGCCATCTCAAAACCAACTATAATGTGCTAGGTGCTCCAACTTGCAGTGGCTATAAATAGAAAAGTCGGGCCAACACCACCCATGATCCCTCCTGCCTGACTTACTATAAATAGTAAGTCCTAGAAAAATGACTCAATTAGGTTCCTAATCACATCCATTAGCCTACGGGAACCCTGGAATATGCTAATCAATCCATCTATCTGCATGGGCTAAGAAGGGAACATTACAGTCCGCCCTCCCCAAAATTGCTTGTCCTCAAGCAATCTTAGCTCAGGATGCTGCAGTATCTGCTCACTCTCCCACGTTGCATCCCCAACTGGCAAGTTCTTCCACTTCACCAGGTACTCCTTGATGATCTGCCTCTTGAGATTCCTCTCTCATGTGTCAATGATGGCTTCTAGAACCAAGATTAGCTTCCCTTCCTCATCCAACGGTGGAAGCTTTGCTGAAGGAACAACATTATGTCCAAGTGCTTTCTTAAGCCTGGAAACATGAAACACATTGTGCACTCGACTATCTGCTGGAAGCTCTAGCTCATAAGCTACTTCCCCCACTCTCTTGGCTACTTTGAACGGACCATAAAACCTAGGTTTAAGTTTTTCTGCTCCACTCCTTTTGAGAGTAGACTACCTGATTGGTTGGAGTCTCAAGTAGACCATATCTCCAACCTCGAAACTCCTCTCTACTTGGTGCTAGTCTGCATATAGTTTTTGTTGATTCTGTGCTTGTTGCATATTCTCCTTGAGCTCTTTCATGATACCCTGGCTCTCTTGCAACAAGTCAGCTTTTGGCACTCTACTGTCACCAAGTAGCAAGTCTATGAAACAGGGGACATCATACCCATATAAGGCCCTAAATGGAGTCATCCTGATGGACATGTGATATGTTGTATTGTAGCAGGACTCCCCCAGGTGCAACCACTTAATCCATGCTTTCTACTACCCTGACACATAATTCCTGAGATACCCTTCCACCCATTTATTCACTATCTCTATCTGACTATCAGTCTGCGGGTGGTAACTAGTACTGGGAGTAAGTTTAGTGCCACACAATCTGAACAACTCCTACCAAAACAAGCTTAGGAACTTGCTGCCCCTATCGCTCACAATGCCCCTAGGTATCCCATGTAACCTAAAAATCTCCCTAAAGAAAAGATCAGCTACCTGTACTGCTGTATGGGTCACTGATATGGCAAAGAAATGCGCAAACTTGGTCAACCTGTCGACCACTACAAAGATGCAGTCCTTCCCCTGTGCTTTTGGTAGCCCTGTAATAAAATCCATGGATATATTCCCACTTCTGATTGGGAATTGTCAAAGGCTGAAGCAAGCCTGCTGGATAAGTATGTTCATTTTTGTTTTGCTAACAAATAGGGCACTCCCGAACATACTTGAGAACTTCATTCTTAAGTCCTTTCCCTTGAACTGAGAGTTAGGCACCAGAAATATTCTATCCTTGTAAATAATCAAATCATTCACCACAGAATACTTGTCATCATGTATGGTGCCCTCTATGATTCCTGCTACCCAAGAATCCTTAGCATATTTTGTTGAAATTGACTCTCTTCAATCAACAGATATCTCCCCTAGTAGGCACAAGTGGGGTCTCCTGGATAATGCATCTGCAACTACATTCTTCTTACCCTTGACATACTCAATATCAAAGTCATATGCCTAAAGCCGACTTACCCACTTCTATTGTCGATCATTCAAATCCTTCTGGTTCATAAAATATTTTATGTTGTTATGATTCCTTTTGATGATGAATTTGCCACCAACCAGATAGGGTCTGAATTTGGCCAATGCATGCATTATGGACAACATGTCTCGATCATACACCGAGTAGCTCTTCTCCACACCCCTGAGCTTCCTTCTCTCAAATGCAATGGGGTGTTTCTCATGCATCAATATTGCCCCTATCCCCTCACCTGAAGCATCACACTCCAACTCAAATGGTTTGGAGAAATCGAGGATCGCTAACACTGAGTAGGTAGACATCAAATGTTTGAAGTGTTCAAAACACTTCTGTGCTGAATCTGTCCATACAAAGGCTCCCTTAGTTAAATCTATAAGTGGAGTCGCTGTCTGAGAGAAGCCCTTCACGAACGTCCTGTAGAAGCCACATAGCCCAAAGAACCCCTTGAGTTGAGTAAGGTTCGTTGGTGTAGGCCATTCCATGATAGCCCTGATCTTCTTTGGATCCACCCTCACACCATTTGCACTGATTATGTGACCCAGATGGAGCAACTTTGTCATGCCAAAGTCACACTTGGACTCCTTGGCATACAAGGACTCACTCTCAAGGATACCCAAGACCTCCTCTAGATGTCTCATATGCTCTTCCCATGTCCTGCTAAATATTAGGATGTCATCGAAGATCAAAACAAACTTCCTCAATTGTTTCCTAAAGATCTAGTTCATGCAACTCTGGAAAGTAGCTGGTGCATTTGTCAACCCAAATGGCATCACCAGAAACTCGAAGTGGCCGTAATGACATCTGAAAGTTGTTTTCTCTATATCCTCCTCTCTTGTCCGAATTTGTTGGTACCCTAATCTCAGATCTATCTTCGAGAAGTAACATGCCCCATGCAACTCATCAATCAACTCATCAATGCAGGGAATAGGATACCTGTTTTTTATGGTCTTCTTATTCAAGGCTCTATAGTCTATGCACATCCGAATGGTCCCATCTTTCTTCTTGACCAGAACTACTGCAGAAGCAAATGGGCTCTTGCTAGGCCTGATGTGCCCCATCTCCAACAGTTCCTTGATAGTCTTCTCTATCTCATCCTTGAGCCTCTTAGGATGACGACAGAGAGTAGTAATTACAGGCTTGGACACGTCCTCAAGCTCTATGACATGCTCGATGCCTCTATCAGGTGGTACTCCCAGTGGTATACTACGAAACACTTTGCTATGTTTGGTCAACAACCTCTATATATCTGGATGATAGTTGTTCTTTGGTTGCCGGGGAGCCTCTAGCATAATTAGGCATTCAGCCGCCCACTCTACCTGATCATGTCTCAACATTCTCTCCATCCTCTTGAGAGAGACTACTCGAGGTCCTCCATCTGACAATGCTCTAAGTACTATCTTCCTCCCATTGGACTCGAATTTCATTTCCATGTTCTTCAAGTTCATGGTGAACTCCCCAATGGTCACCATCCAATGCATGCCCAATACCACATTTGTATCTCCTATGCCCACAACATAGAAGTCATCCTTGAGCTCATACTCTCCAAGTCGTATGCTCAACCCAGAAATCTTTCTGGTGCAAGTGAGTTTGAAGCCATCTGCTACCATCACCTTGAAGCCTTCAAACTCCTTTGTTTTGAGTCCTTGTTTAGCCACCAACCCTTCATCAATGAAATTATGTGTCGCACCTATACCAATAAGGGTGATGATGCGCTATCCACCTAGGACTCTAACTCTGAATGAGCCAACATTCTGGAAGCTAGAAAGTTGTGCCATCACTCCCTCACTGTCATTGCTACCTTGAGATGCATTCACATCATTACTGTCCTCTCTGTCTAATGGCTGATCCGATTTTTCTGAATTTGACTCCTCAACTGAAAAGTACTCTATCTGCTTTGCTTTGGCCTTGTTAAGGCACTTGTGTGAAGGATCCCATGGCTCTCTGCAGTGGAAGCAAAGCTTCTTGGTTCTATACTCATTAAGCTGGTCATGAATGAATGAATGAATGAAAGATTTTTAATAACGTTCACAAGGCCAGAGCAGTCTAAGGGACCCAAAACCGCACAGCACGAGCACTAAACAGTTTGAAGCCCCCTTTCAAGATCGATCTCCTACAGTGAATTTTGATCAATAGGTTTGCAGCTTTGTCTAATCTCGCTTCTTCAAACAAGGTGCTTAAACTGTTGATATTCAAAATGCCTTCATAGCTAGCACGAATGTCACTGTATGCCGAGCACTCCATGATGAAATGCCACTCTGTCTCCACCACACCTTTGTTGCAAAAGAGGCATATTCTATTTTCCCACTCCTCTTTGGGAATCAGCCACCTCCCTGTTTCACATCTAAGATGATGTGAGCTAGTCCTTATTTGAGCAATCAACATTTTTGCTTTCCACTTAATATCTGCCCCTAAGTAGGCTTTTTCGACATGGTCCCACATGGGGTTGAACTCCTTGATATAGTAAGCTTTTTTCCGTCCCTTTTGATTAGTCCATATGTTGTGTCTAAATTTTTCTTTAACATACTTTTTTATTTCCTCGTTGGTGTGTGGACACTCCTGCATATCAATGCCCCATTTCTTTAACCACTTGTCATTTTGCTTCCTCCATGTCTTCTATCTTCTATTTAGCTCTTCCTCCATGATTAATTTAGGCCAACGGTGATTTTCCATATTTTGAGTCTTCCTTAGGTAACTTACCAAACGAACCGTCCCTGACGCCTCCAAAGGGAACAAACCTGTTTCAGCCAATAAAATCTCATATGGGACAGCAGTCTTAATTTTAAGACTGCAAATGATGAGATGCTTCTGGATCCTTTCAATTTGCTTCCATTTCTGATCAGACATACTGCTGCCCCAAATTTTGCAACCATAGAGGATCACAAGGGTAACAAGCAAACCGAAAAGAGTTCTCTTGGTTTTCCAATCCCATAATTCCGCATTTCTACACCTATTCTGAAGGGAATAAAGTGCTTTCCAGCCACCCTGAATTCTTTTTGCTCTACATGTTTCCCAACTGAGCTTGTTGTGGAAATCAAGCCCGAGGTATTTATACTCATCCACAATTTCTAGCGGGCTGCCATCAAAAAGAAAGCTAAGTTCTTTTTTTTCCGCAGCAAGAAAATCATCACTTTGGTTTTGGTAGAGTTCACTTGCATCCCCACTTCTTGACAAAAGGTTTCCAACGCCCTAAGGTGTTCTCTCAAGCTATCAGTGGTTTTAGCAATTAATATGAGGTCATCTGCATACAACAGTAGCTTTATAACATAATTAGCCAACTGAACTCCTCCTCCACTAATTTGGTTTATCCAGTCTTCTAGCTTATCAATGTATAGCCCAAACAAGGTTGGGGAAAGCGGGCAGCCTTGTTTGACACCAATATCGCTTCTTATCCTTGTCCTTCTTGTATGGAAATCCCTTCGATTGGAATTTGCTTCTAGATGACGAAGACTCCATATCTCTAGCCTTCTTCATAGCCTCATGTAGAGAAGGTGGGTTGAGGCCCTTAATCCAACCTCGTAATGGATCGATGAGTCCATCAATGAAAAGAACCAGTAACCTACGTTCTGAAATGTCTGTAACCATCACCGACAGTTTCTGGAACTCTGAGATATAGCTCTCTACCGAACCCCACTATCTGAGTTGTGTAAACTCCTTATATTGCAATTTAGGGTACTTTTTGCCGACCCTGTCTATGAGACATCCAATGAACTTTGCATAGGATGTGATCTGGTCATGACCCAAAGTCACCTTCCCATGGTGCCACCACTTATGGGCAATGCCGTCAAGATGTAGGGCAGTGTATGTAATGGCCTTCTCCTCAGACATAGGGCTAAGCTGCAGGAAGCTACCAAGCTTTTGGACCCATGCTCTGGCTGTGGTCTTCCCTGACCCATCGAAGTAAGATATGTTGAGCTTATTTACTTTCTTCTGTAGCTCAATATTCTGTTGTCTACCATTACCCTTAGGTCTATGTTTCATTCTCAAATCTGAGTACTCTCGAAAGGACATCTCTGCTCTGAACTCCTCACTGGAAGCTCTGCAGTCTCTGATGATAACATCCTGAAACTCCAACTATGTAGGCTCAGGCTCTGGTGCATTATTTCTAGGAGTAAAGGTAGGTATCCCTAGTCTATCATATGTTGTATGCTGAGTGACCCCTCTGTTATTAACTGATGCCTCACCTTCATGTCTCTATCCTCATCATCCCTGTGTCTGTGCCTGTCACCATTGTTCCTGTCACCAATGTTCCTGTCACCATTATTGTTCTAGTTCCTGTCATTGTTGTTATTGTTGTTATTGTTGTTATTGTTATTATTTCCAGGATTATCGAAAACATGATTGGCTATCATCTCCATCATACGGTTAAAGTTATGCTACATCTCTCTGTCCCTTGGCCAAGTCATTCAGAATGTCACGAGTGCTAGGTTCTTCCCGGTCTCTATCACCCATTTCCTCTGTTGGAACTATTACTGTATCAGTACCTGCAAAAGGATCTATATGCTAAGGTACCTCAAGATCTGGTTGTGACCTGTTCCATCTAAGGTAGTATTGGTGCGTACCCGGCTGCATCACTCAATACCCACTCTGCATATTCAAACTAACCTCACAGGATGGCAAGATTTTTTGTGCTCTAATACCACTGTAATAGCCACTGTCCTGGTAGGGTTTTATGCCAATGTTTTTTCGTTTTCTCACTACTGTTTTGGTTTAGGGTTTATATGTTTTTTTGCATGTGTTTGTTTTGCAATATAATAATGAAAATGAAGCATACAACGAATACCCAGAAAAACCATAATAGATATGCACAAAATAACAAAGACCCAATTCATAAAATCACTCAAAATGAATTACAGTGACATACCCATTTGCATTTCTTCAACTTGACATATCTGTTGTACATGAACCAGTAACATGCACATTGGAAATCTCCTTCAAATCGCATACAATGAAAGTTCTTACACAAACAACAGTGGAAAGGTGTTTCACAATCCTAGGCCCAATAATGAGTAATATGGAGTCCACAGAAGTGAGGCATTTGTCCTCCTAGAGAACCCACGACTAGGTCACCATGATGTACGGCCTAGCTATGGTGATTTCATCATAAATCACAGTCCAAACTCCCTAAAAACTGCTCTAAAATCTCTGCATCACAATATCACCTTGAATCGCCTCCAAACTAGTAGATTAATGCACAATAAAACTCAATGATCTGCATACAAGGAGGTACAGCTTGTCTCTAGAGGGTACGGCCTGTAGTAATGCATAAACAGTCCCAAATCTCCACAAATTCTTCACCAATCTGATCTGCTATTGTTTGTTAACAGCTGCTCATTAAAATCTGAATGGTATCACCATGAAATCTCCTCAAAATTGCATCAATCGAAGCACAAAGTGAAGCCCCTGGATGAGACTTCCCACAACCTGCTTGATGTTGTCTTCCAAACACGAAGCGAGTGATTCTACGGAGGTTTTCGTCTCAACAGAACCCTATATCAGCAAGAAAGCCAAGCTTCAAGCTTCAAGCTTCACGACAATGTCTCTTTTTTGCAAAGTCAATAGACGCAAATGAAATCTCAATTCTTTCTTTTATTCCTTGGCTTCCAATGCCCATGAGGGAATTCTTTTATTTCTTTTATTTTATTTCTTTAAGTCCCAAAAGTCCCCATAAAGGGCGCCCAACTCCTAGCACACAACTTAAGTCATAACTTATAACTCCATAAAGTTAAGTCACTTTGATAACATAAGTGACTTAGGCCATTAACTAGTGTAAATTAAATATTTAATTTAATTTACATTTGACCATTTATCCCTTAGCCATCTCGAAACCAATTGTAATGTGCTAGGTTTTCCAACTGGCAGTGGCTATAAATAGAAAGTCGGACACTTGTGATCCCTCCTGCCTAACTTACTATAAATAGTAAGTCCTAGAAAAATGACCCAATTAGGTTTCCTAATCATGTCCATTAGCCTACAGGAACCCTGGAATAGGCTAATCAGTCCATCTATCTACATGGGCTAAGAAAAGAACATTACACAAAATTCTACATGGCCCAATCTTTTTCCAATTGAGCTTGTTGCAAGTTCCTTTTAGAAACCTCTCTCTCCTCAAGTGTGCTAATACCCAATCACCTATCTAGAATTTATTTTCCCTTCTCTTGTGATCAACATTCTCTCTTATCTTCCCCTAATTTGAATCAGCTAAAGCCTTGCTTGTTTATGCACTTCTTGAATATATTCTTCCAAATCTTCTAATCCAGCACTCTTCACACTCAAATCTACAATAGTCCTCAACTTTGTGACACCTCTAGAACTATGCCCATACACTATTTGGGATGATGTTTTCTTTGTACTTCTTCACTAAGTTACTGTATGCAAACTCTACTTGTGGTAAGACAAAAGTCCCATTGGCCATACTTACTTTCTACAATACATCTCAGCACGCTTCCAAGGCTGCACTTTGCAACCTTGGATTGTCCATCTATTTGGAGGTGGTATGCTGAATTGTATTGCAGATTTGTACCTAAATTATACCACAATGTTCTTCAAAAATGCCCAACAAACAAGGTGTCCCTATCTACCCATGCAATCTCACATTTCTCTAAAAGACAAATTTGCCATGTTAATAGCAACATCAGACTTCTTGCATGCAATGAAGTGTCATTTTTCAAAACCTTTGTACAACCACAAAATCTAAATGATTGCTCTTTTGTGTGCAAGGTAATCCCAATACAAAATTCATGCTTATGTCTTCCCATGATCTCTCGAGTATAGATAACAGTTGGTACAATCTTGCATTTTGACTTGTACCCTTAGCATATTGGCATATTCTACAATTGTCAATTTTGCACAAACTTCCTCACAGTTGTGCTCATCCCTGGCCAATAATATCACACTTAGTTGTGCTAATGTCTTATCTATACCAAAGTGTCATGTTGATTATCCACTATCTTTTCCATTTATCAAATTCTCTCTAATGGATCCTTGTTGAATGCACAAGTGGTGTGCCTTTTAACAACCACCCATCTTGCAAAAAGAAATCCAACCATGGTGTTCTAGCCATGTTCGTCGGTTCCATACCTATGTTCCACGGCATTTTGGGGACGGGGACTACGGGATGACAAGGGATGCATTCGGGAATGACAATCCAAGGGCCATTTTTAGGGGGTGGCGACAAAATTCTACAAGTTTAACTAACTATACACAACATCAATTTTGAGTTTAGACATTCATATAATGTATTGAATTCAATATTAAAATTAAATCAAAGATTCAAAAATTCAAAATGTAATAAACATGGCTAAAATAATATATCATGATACAGATTCATAGTTTATATCACTAAAGCCTTAGTTCTCAGAAAACAAAGCTTTGTAACCATGGATTTAGATCACCATCTATAGTTTTCGAAAAAAATGATTCTTGGTTGTTGTGGCTTTGCTTTTTCCTCTTTGGAGATATGCACTGCATGATAGAATATTATTATATTTTGTAATCTAAGTCAATTATCAAGAAAAACTATGTAATTAGGGATATGGATAATCACCTGTACTTTTTTCCAGACACCTAAAGATCCTCCTCAGATTTATAGAAATAAAGACCCTCCTCAGATGAACAAGCACCATCAAGTTCTATCTACTACATTTGTTGGAACTTCTTGTAAAGCATTAGTCTAAAGCTAAACATAGGGCGTTCAAAATGTGTTAGGATGAAAGTATTAATTCATGAAATCTTTTGGAACTGTAACCACCTTGGTTGCTTAATACAACTGGGATTTGAATATGTGCATTAATAGAACTTTTTTTAAATAAATTCAAGTACTACCTTTTTTTATAAGAACAGACAAAAAACTTTATTTCTATCTAGGATGCCTAGGATAGTTGAGGGATGTCTTGGATGGCCAAACATCTTGCAAATGTTTTGTAGGGTTTTGTGCCATTTCAAGGATGTCCTGCAATTTTGGAAAAATTTGGGGACAGCCAAGGGACGTCCCTTCTTGTCCCATCATCTCAAAAATGTCATTGGGGATGCGGATGCCAATTTTAGGGTTAAGGATGCATCCCTATGGAACATAGGTGTTCACAGTTCTTTGAAATTGTTGGGTCCCAAATCAGCAAACAGTAAACCCTAAAGATTTGCCAATTCTTATGATCAGGTTTACTGTAGGACTTGGCCAACAAAGACGGGAGACTGTTTGCACTTGTCTCCCCTTCACTTCAGGTTCTGCCACACCTAGGAGGGTATTCCTTTATTTACAACCAAAATATTTATCTTTGACTACTTCAGGCAGAATGTTCTTAGGTATGCACCAAGATTTATAAGCTAAACCCTAGATTGGCATTGTTCTTGGATTATCTACACTAGTTAAATCTGAGAACATGTAGCACCTAAATCTAAATAAAAACATAAAATGACTGATTTAAATGATTTGTCTTTATATTCAATGAGTTTCTAGACCTTTGGGCAAATAAAATTCCAGATTGGTGCCTTATTTGGGTAACAGTCATACATTCAACCTATGCAAATGTTTCTTAATGACAGCACAACTTCATATCCAGAGGGCTTAATATAAATTATTACTGTCTTGCAACAATGGCCCAAGAGAGTATTTTCTACAACTCTACTTACAAATCCCTAAAAGAATACACAGTCCCCCATATCCCATCTAAAGCATTTTTAATTCATTCCTTGAATGAAAGCAACAAATGGAACATGCAAATTCAGCAAATGTGAATAGATAAACTCAAAGATCCTTAATCTTTTTGCTTAAGAGGAAAATGCATGCATTCATGGAGACAATTACAAAAAATACACACTGCAAAGTGTTTTTCATAGATTCCAACTTGAATAGAAACACTGTCATACAGAAAATGATTCACTTACAAGGCAAGAATGCAATTTGCAACCCAGAACCAGACATTTGCTCTTACAGAATGCTATTTCCCCAACATGTGAACACTTTGTGTTCAAAGTCCAGCCTCCCTTTTACAATGAGGAATAGCATGTTCTTATAAGCACAAGAACATGTTGCCCTAAAAATTTAATACATTCTGGAGGTACGTGAGATATTTCCTTACATTATGCCTCCAAAAATACATTGGGAAATATAATATTCTACATTAAAAGTGGAGAAGACTAAATAAATAAAATATGTTTAATTTTCCTCTTTTAATTTTTACATTTTCACTTATTCCCAATTTTGCACAGCAGCTGAAGACTCCTCATTCCTCTGCACTGATGCAATATGTGACCTGAGACCTCCTTCTTCAACTCTATGATAGCATTCAACCTCAGAGGAACATTATAGCAGCTCTCGCTCAATCAATTACCTTTGGGTCATTTTTGGTGAAACAAGGGCGTTTTTGGTCCTTCCGGCAACTAAAAATCATTGCAAACAAGCTAAAAACCTTCGCCAATGCCTTAGGAATGATCATAGGGCGATTTTGCAGCCTATAACAGCAATTTTAGGCCAAACAGAGCCTCCAAAAATTGCCCTAAAGCTAAAAAACGTGATCTGCACTTTCATTCTGCAATGAAATCCGCCTGAAGCTGCTGAAAACCCGTTGGAAATGCCAAAGAAGTGAAGGAAAGATGAGTATTTACCGTGCACAGGAGGAGGAAGGGCAGAAAATGCCCTGCGATGGGCATTTCGCACCATCGCAAGGGTCCCTGTGCACACGGCAGAGAGGCTACGATGGTGCGAAATGCACCATCGTGCCTTCTATTTCCTTCATAAACTTTAATCAAAGTTTAATTAAACTTGTTTGATATTATTTGCCCTTAAAAACTTTCATTCCAACTTTGTTAAAATGTCTTTTAATATTTAATTTTAATATTTGCATTTTAAAACTTTGACTTAGGCAAAACTTTAATTCCTCTTGTCGGGCACATGGTGTTTTTTCATCGCAGGCAAACCAAACATCCGATGACCGCGAAAATTTGCACAAGGGCGTCATTAATTATTTCAAGCAAACTCATATCCTCAGAATCCGCATTGCTAACCGAATTCAGGGACCTACTTTGTAAATTGACCCGCCGGATGAGTTTGCCGCAACTGAGATGCATTAAAATAATGCATCATATGGTCTCTGATTTTGATGAAACTGAAATTGGAGATGTTTGAGACCAAATCGAGAAATGGGTCACCCTCAGATTTGCGAGATTTGCAACTTTCCGAAATGCCAATTTTAGCTCAGTCGCAGTCAGAAAAGAATTAATTACCCATCAAACTTCATCCTGGAAGCACAAAATTGAGCAGGCACTTTACCATATGTGTCAAAAAACATTCCACCAACCGAATTTGCAATATGACCCCTGAGTTGAAAATTTTTAATCGGCAAAAGTGGCCTCCGGGGTAGATTGAGCAGCATGTCGACCTAGCCTTTGTCGACACCTAGAAAAAGTACACACTTCAAATTTGCAAAATTTGAAGGTGCCAACATAAATCAACATCCTCCTTGTAAATTCCTTTATAATATCAAAGCCAATGACCCCTACTTGCATCTCTTTCAACAAAAGACTTCTTCTACTCAAGGCATCTTCTACTTTGTTAGATTTCACACTTCCATGTTTCAAAACAAATGAGTAACTTTGAAGAAACTCTATCTATTTCATATGCCTTTGATTTAACTCACCTTGGTTGTTTATAAACTATAGTGCTTCATGGTCTATATACAAAACAATAGCATAGAGTTCTTTGTCATACACTAAGTATTTTCTTTTTTGCATCATTCAACTCCTCAATGAAGTATGCCATGCTTCTGCCCTACCAACTCAAAACAGCTCATATTGCTGTCATACTATCATCAAAATCAACTTGGAACACCTTGTTGAAATCCAATTATGTTAACACTAGCTTTTAGATTACCTTTCTCTTCAAATTTTCAAAATTCTTCTCAACTGCTACCATCCATTTGAATCCCCTTCTATTACCCCTCATGGTTTCAATTGTTGGTGCACAAATTCCGCTTAATTTTACAATGAACTTCTGGTAAAAACTAACTAATCCATGAAAACTCCTTGCTTCAAACATACTTTTTGATGTTGGCCAGTCCAAAATGGCTTTCACCTTTTCAATCCATTCTTAATTTGTCTTTGGACACCACAAAACCCATATACACTAATTTAGTCTTCATAAAGCTACAACTTTTTATATTTACCAGCAACGTCTCTCTTAGCCTTTGCAACATTTGTCTCAAATCCATCAAATGCTCTTCCTTCATTTTACTAAATATCAAAATATCATTCAAATAAACAATGAAAAACTTACCAAGATGCAGGTTCAACACTTTTTTCATGAGTCACATGAATGTACCTAGTGCATTCATCACACCAAATGGCATAACCAGCCACTCATACAATCCTTCTTTTGTGTTGAAGGCTATCGTCCACTCCTCACCTTCCCAAATTCAGATTTAATAACAACCACTCTTCAAATTGATCTTTGTAAAGTACTTTGATCCACTCAAGTAATCCATCAAATCATCTATCTAAGGTAATAGAAATGTGTACATAATTGTTATCTTGTTGATTTCTCTTGAATCCGTGCAGATACACCATTCTCCACCTTTCTTGGGTGCTAACACTACTAGAATTGCACATGGGTTCAAACTTTCCCTCATAGCCCCTTCTCCAACAACCCTTGAACTCGTCTTTTCAACTTTCATTCCTTGTGACTGCCAATTCATATGTTGCTTTATTTGGCAAACTAGCTACTAGAATTGAATCCATATGATGATCAATGCTCCTTGTTGGTAGTAATCCTTCTGGTACACATTTGGAAATAATTTCAACACATTCACTCAACAAATCCTTCATTTCACCTGGCATTTCACTTTCCTTATCCATTGTCCCATCTTGCATGGACTTGGGAATGAAAGCCAACCATGCCTTTTCATTATTTGCTGCTTTCAAGAACAATTTTATGGAAATAATCAACACCTTAGAACTATTGTTAGCTTCCTCCTATTTGTCCTTCATTGTGCTCAAGGTGTATTTTTTTTCCATTCTCAAGTATGTAGATATTTTCCCTACCATCATGAATGGTCTTTCAATGAAATTGCCAAGGTCTACCCAACAATGCATAGCATACATCCATAGGCATGATATCACACCAAACTTCATCTTTGTATGACCCAATTTGAAAATTGACCAAGCACTATTCACAAAATTTGATGCTCTTTTTAGTTTTTACAACCATGACATCTTGTATGGATTTGGATGTATCACCTTTTAAAACTCAAGCTTATCAACTATTTCTTTTGACACCAAACTATTTGTGCTACCACTATCAATGAGGATCTTGCAACACTTACCTCCACATTTACAAATTGTTCGGAAAAGATTCTTGCTTTCTGCGAATTCCTTATCCTCCTTTGGTGGCTTTAGCAGCATTCTCTTCATCATGAGAGCCTCTCCTTGCTCCGATTCTTCAATGTGTTTAAGTGATGTGACCAATTCATCCTGCACTTGTACTACATGTGTGTCTATTTCAATTCTCTTACGACTATTATTGGTGCTTGAGGCTAGTCATAAGCCCTATGCTCAAGTTGTCCACACATAAAACATGTTTCGAAGAGTATGGCCTACCTCCATAGCTTCCTCTTCCTCTTGAAGAGTATGGTCTACCTCCTTGTGCAAGGTCGGGTTCATGAGAAGTGCTTGCTACTCCCTCACGGTTATGTTGTCCTATTCTAGCGTTTGATTGACCTCATGCTCTAGAAAATTTGCCTCTACCTCTTGTTTTTTCGTTGCCTTTTAGATAACTTATGGATTTCAAGACAAAAAGATAAGCCTCTTCCACTATGCAATCAAACCATACTTAACTCATCTTGTACGTTCACTTTCAGCCCATTTATGGGTGAGTGCAAAATCGTGAAGGGCCAAACAATACCCCTAAATGGCAATAAAAATGCTAAAAAACAGACTTAAGCAACTTCACATAAAAAATTGAATGGGTTATCTACAAAATCTAAAAAAATATGTAGTACTAGAAGTAGTAGGAAATTGAATGTAGTTTATGAGCTACTTTTTCTTTTTGAAAAAGTTTAAATTAATTTGGTAAAAATTGAATATTTTAATGAGGCACAACTAAAATTTTCAGAAAAAAAATAAAAGGTAGGTGTCATTCTAGCCAACCTAAGTATGAGCACACCAAAAAAAAACTACAAACTATAGATATAATTAAAGGACACATGAGTGGATGTGATGCATATTTTTGTGAATTTTTTTTGTATGTAAATAATTAGTTATGAATTTTTTTTTGTGACTTTTTTAAAATATTAAAAAATATATTTTCAGCCAACCTAACTTGGTAAAAAAAATGAAACTCAAAAAAAAAAAATTAGACCTGTAGCCAATGAAGCCAAGAGTGTGATGCATCTTTCAAATTTGAAAAAGGATAAATGGTTTGAAAGTTATAGATTTTTTTCAATCAATATGTTTATTAGGAATTCAAACATAATGTATGTAGAAAATTAATAATAATCACTTATTAAAACTATAATCAGGAATATATTAGATTTTTAGAATCCTGAGAGTTTTTCGAATACATACGCTTTACATTTTATCAAATTTGGATTAAAAAAAGTCTACCAATATCAAAAGGTGAAGTCGAGGAAAATCTACAAAAGCATCCCAACTCGTCATTTGCATGGAAAGGGCAAGTTTGGGATCCCCATGCAATTTTGGGGGGGAGAACTTTTAAACCAAAACAGATATCCATTCTCCCATCCGTTTTGACTCCCCATGCACTTTGAAGCAAATTGGGGGGAAATTTGAAATAAACAAAACAGATATCCATTTTCCTTTTCTTTTCACTTACCCAAGTCAAAATACGAGCCTAAAAAAGAGTTTCGCAATTTTGGCTAACACTTTCATGCGATTTTTTCCTTCATTGCCAATGTTTGGTGGTTGGCCTATCATGATCTTGCACTCACCCTAATGTATCTTGCAACTTTTTCTTGGTCTACTTCATGATAACCAAACATATAGTTATCTTATATAACTCCTCAGTATAGTCTTTCATACTAAGCTCTCTTTGCCTCAAGTTTTAGAGTTTTTTCAACAAGTCAAATTGATGATATATAAGCAGAAATTTGCTCTTCATCTTTGCAACTATCCTATCCTAACAGGTAATCTTTTCCTTGCTCTTATTTGATCCAACAAATTGGGTCAAGATGCTAGACCATTAGGGTCATGTTGTCATCATCAATCGTTTGAGGTTGCTTTATGCATCGTCTTCAAGAGTTTGTTACTTTTTGGTGTGTTATGATACAAAAGGAATTGTACTCAAGCTAGAGTCATGTTTAGGATGATCCGGAGCATAGTTGGAAAATTCGGACTCGGTAGCCTAAAATTTTGACTTAGACTCTGAACTTGACAAAATTTGACAAAAAAAAGTATAATCTCTAAAAAATATCAAAAAAACTTAGCAAAACCTGGTCATGACTTGGCAAGTACTCAACCATGACTCAAGACACGAATCTTGCATGAGTAACACAATTCCCTTTCTAACTCACAAGTCTACATGAATCATGCTAAGTTTTCCTTCTATGATCTAGATCATCTCCAAGGTGCCTTGAAATTAAAGTGCAAGAGCTTAAAATTAGCAATTTTTCAATTGCAACAAAATCCAAACCATTGTGAACGATTTCAAAAACTACCCTAGCAATTTTGAAACCACCTCTCTACAACAAGCAACAATTTCACTATGTTTCAAACAATTGTGGAATTTGAAGGGTTTTTGGCATTTCAACTTGCTTTTCTAACATTTGATATTCCTTTTTCAATGTTGGGAATTTAGAGGGAAGGCATATGCTTCTTGTAAAGGTTGTTGGACATTGTTGGGAGTTTTGCCATTCATTGCAAACCTTCACTTTTGTTCATTTCATGACTATTGCAAGTGGAAGAGCAGGGTTTGATAGTGATGAGGTAGTTTGCAAGTGTTAGGACTAACAGATAGTGCCATCAGGAGCTTGTGCTCACACTTCTTAAGTTTTTTTCCCTATTTTAGGGTTTCTTCAGCTATAAAGTCTATTCTTTCATCTTGTGTCTCATTGCATTATTTTGTTCTAATATACTCTGTAAATGATGTTGCAATTCTAATGAACATGTTATATTGCTTAAATAACCAATGTATGGTAGAAGAAAGTAGTGTTTGCAAAGTTTGTTGAGATATAATCCATTGTTGATGAGTAGTGTGTGGTCTCACCATCATGTTTACTGATCAAGCAGTATCAAAGACGGTTCATGTTACTAGTGTTTGTGGGAGTTTTCAATAGTTTGTTCATACTTTCAGATTATGCCCTCCACAAGATCTTGGGGGATGGAAACTTAGTACCTTTTGAGCCTAAAATTGGAGCTAAAGAATAGTTAAGGACAGCTAGGATAGAAAAATAAGAAAATTATGGAGAAGCTCAATTTAGTAAGTTAGAACAAGATGTTGCAAGGATTTCCAACATTGAGAAGATTGATAGGCTTGAGAGCATGATGATAATCTTGATAACAAAAATGGAAATTCCAAATGAGCACCATAAAGGAAAAGAACCTAAGAAAACCAACTTTGAGTGAGAACAAGGAGAGACCTCAGGTGGGAGATTATTTAAAGTTGAAACCAAGATTGATATTCAGCCTTATGATGGTGAGATAGGTGCTAAAAAGTTGGATTAATGGGTGTCCCAAATGGAGGTATATTCCAATCTCCATAAATTGTCTCCTCATTAACAAATTTGATGTGCTAGATTAATACTTTCTAGACATTCTCTAACATGCTATCGGAGTTATGCACATTCTTTGGAAATACGTAAAGTGCCACAAATCTCCAAGTGAGAATTTTAAGGGGCTGCTAAGAAAGCAATTTTACCCTATTTTCCATGAAGAGGAAAGGGTGAGGCAGTGTCATTACTTGAGGCAATGGCAAGAGCAAAGTGCCCAAGCCTATACCAGCAAGTTTAGGAACAGAGTGGTTAAAATTGATAAGGATGTTATGGACCATGAAGTGTTAACGAATTACATTGGTGGGTTGTTTGGTCACTTAAAGAGGCATTTTTTGATGGTCAAACCCCAAGACCTTGACAAAGTGTGCCCAAGCATATTATTTGGGGTTGGATAAGAAAGGGAACTCTTCTTATAAACATAAGCAGCAGAGTGAAGAGCAGCAACTTAGTGGTTAAAAGAATAAAGAGTAAAGTAAAGGTAAAGACAAGAACACCACTTCTACAAAGGGTAAAACTAAACAGAAGTTTCATTGTACTCATTGTGACAGATGGGGCATTCATAATAGAGGTGTTTGGAAGTTACATCCGGAGTTAGGACCTTCTTGGAGTAAGGAGGGCAAGAATATCACTCGTGTGAGCAAAGGAATAGAAATTTAATGCAGCTCAGGCATCGATGAGAGATCGTCTTTTGCCACAATTTGCAAGGGAGATTTTAAGGTGGATGATGGTTCGCCTAGTGAAGAGGAGTTCACTCAACTCTTCCACATCAAGGTTCAAGTGAAAAGTAAGAAGGTTGATGCTATGTTTGACTCATGTCACGAGAAAACCTCATTTCTTATATGCTGGTCAGCAAACTTGGTTTGGAGATGTCAAACCATACTCATTCATACTCTTTAGGGTGGCTGCAACATGGAGTTGAAATGAGATTGACCAAGCAATGTAAATAGTATTTTGGACTTAATCCACAATTTAAAGATGTAGTCTTGGTAGATATAATCCCCTTAGACGTTTGTGATGTCATTTTTGGGAGCCCATATCTCCATGAGAGAGATACCATTTACTTTAGGAGAAAAAATCAATATAGGCTATGTTTGAAAGGGAAGAAGTTTACTTTGCATTCCTATGTTAGAAAGTCCAAGGTTGCCATGGCAAGTACTCCAAAATACAAGGAGTTGATCAATGCTAGTGGAAAGATTGTTCCTCTATTGTTGGGGGGACAACAAGAGCAAGAGAGAGTCGTAGTTGGGGCTATGTATGGGTTTCAGTCACAAAAAGAGCAGCAAGGAGTAGGACAGCAGATGCACCAAGGTTCCAAGTTGCTTCATAAGCCCAAAGGACTGCACTCTCAGAAAGGTAATGAGCATGGAGTTTAGGTGTTGCCTTCAAAGACATGTGAGTAGTCTTCCTTTCAGTTTTTGTGATGTTTTCATTGGATCAGCCAAGAAATCTGTCAGGTCCTGTCCATATCAATTTGATGAGCAAGTTGACTTGAAGGTGTTTTTGCAGAATAAGGCCAAGCGGGGTTCTAAAGAGGATATGGGAAAAGAATTCCTCACCTTTTATATTGGTAAGCTTTTGGAGACCAAAGGCATCCCTATGGGGGAGGTATGAATAAAAAAATTGGGTCAAGATGTTGGACTACTGGGGTCATGTTGTCATCATCAGTCGTTTGAGATTGCCTTATGCATTGTCTTCAATAGTTCGTTGCTTTTTGGTGGGTTATGATGCAAAAGGAGCTATACTTGGGCTAAAGTCATGTTTGTGATGATCTAGAGCGTCTCCAAGGTTCCTTGAAACTGAAGTGTACGTGCTTAAAATTAGCAGTTTTCTAATTGTAACAAAACCGTCAATTTCAACAGGCATTGAAATCAAAACCAATGCATTGATTTTGAAACTGCCTTCTCTGCTGCAAGCAGCAGTTTCATCAGGTTTCAGATATTAGTGGAATTTAAGGGTTTTTGGCATTTCTAATTGCCTTTCTACTCACTGATCTTACTTTTTCAACATTGGGAGGTTATAGGGTATGCCTATTCACTTCTTGTAAAGGTTGTTGGACGTTGTTGGGAGTTTTGACAACCATTGTGAACCTTCATTTTTTATCATTTCATGATTGTTGCAAGAAGAGCAAGGTTTGATAATGTTGAGGTAGTTTGTACATGTTGGTTGTTACCATTGTGAAACCTTGTTTTATGCCCTAAAGGCTCTGTAACACAGCTTGTGTTCACTCTTCTAGAGTTTTTTCCCTATTTTAGAGTTTTTTCCAGGTGTAAGTTTGTGTTTCCAGCTTGTGGGCGTGAATCATTGCAGTATTTTGTTCTATTATGCTCTCTATATGATGTTGCAAGTCTGATGACCATGGTTGCTTAAATAACCAATTTGTGGTAGAAAAAGGAAATGTTTGAAGGTGTTTGGTGGGTTTGTTGAGATAGAATCTGTTGTTGATGAGCAGTGTGGTATCACCGCCATGTTTATTGATCACTATTTTTCTCAATTTGTATCTTTCTCTCACCATAGGGCTGCATGACTTTTCAATTTGGTCTAATCCACTTTCACTCTCCTTGGGTCAATGACCTCATCAAACTCGAAATACTCTTTTATGTTAGTGAGCCAATCAATCAAATCCTCAAGGTTCAAAGTGCATAAAAAACTGGGAACTTCCTTCTTAGTTCTCCTTCAATCCTTGCAATAGCTCTAAAGATCATATTTTCCTTGCATCTAACTGCAATTCATTAGCTTGCTTTTATTCCTCATTCTCCTCTCTTGCTTCTTCTTCCACATGACTCACAACATCTCTTGGTGCAAATCCCCTCCTATCATCTTCAACAACATCTAACCTTGCTTGGAAAACTCATAGCACATCCACAACTTCATCCAATCTTCCTGCCACATCAGCAACTCCTACTCTATCTCTTTTTAGCTATTCTTCTGGGAGACATGTTGAAACCTTTGTCAATCAAAACCCACTATTGTAATCCCTCTACTTACAATTCTATGCGGGCTAAGTACACACCAATAAATGGGATTCAGACCAGCTCTAATACCATATGATGCAGCCAAGAATAGGGGTTCAAATTAATGATAGCCCATCCTTGCATCCATGTTCTCAAAACCACTCTACACACATTATTCATTGCAAAAATCATTGGGGAATAACACCGAACTCTTATTTTATTGTTGTTCAAACACAAAATTGTAGGCACATAGGGTAGTGCACAAAACAAGCTATAAAGAAGGCTTATTGCTGCAAAATTGGCTTCAAGGGGAATAAATAGAACAAAACAAACAAATTATTGTTCTTGAATGGAACTTTACATGCTAACATTTTACTTTTACAACCAGTCACTACTAACCCTCCAACAAACTTCGTCACAGCTAAAGAACACAACCAGAAGCTCCAGAACATG
Source organism: Cunninghamia lanceolata (assembly GCA_027924645.1). Classification (NCBI taxonomy): domain Eukaryota; kingdom Viridiplantae; phylum Streptophyta; class Pinopsida; order Cupressales; family Cupressaceae; genus Cunninghamia; species Cunninghamia lanceolata. The sequence continues at coordinate 1,126,308 of BSBN01000395.1, read as the reverse complement.
TGCAAATGTCCTCAATTGCAGCCGCTCTAACCTAATCATCTCTCCCTTTTTTCGTCCCTCTACCTCCCAAAAAGATTCCCAAAAACAATCTAATGATGGGGTACTCAACATTGGATAAGCGACTCTTCACCTTCCATGTTAACCCTTTGTATCATGCTGACTTCTCATCTTCCTTCATCATTGCTAGAGTGTAAATCAAAACTGTCCAATCAAACAATCATGAGCAGTCAGACTGTAGGTTTCATTTTATTTTTATTTTTTTCTATATCCTCATTACCTTGTCCATTGCATCTTCATGACAGTCCCCCTTTTTGAAGAGTTTGAGATCTACTCAACCAATCTAAAGGAAATTAAAAAAAACTGGGAAATTTTGCCTGAGCAGATCTTCGCTGAGATCACCACAAATTACTGTGACTGGTTTTCCACAGCAACATGTGACTGCCACCAATGCCTTTCCATAGTAGCTACAAAATTGCTACAACCTACTTTTAGTATTAGTGATGTAACTTTGCATTTGTTTTTTCATAGCAATTATTGAACTATTGCAGGCGACTTTCTGCAGCAACTGCAAGTGTGATGGACCAATTCTCTTTAATTATTTTATATAGATTTAGATATATTTAAAAAAGATTTAGGGATTCATTTCCACATTTTACCACCACAAACATATAATGAAATCTATTAACATTACAATAATTATTAAACTATTCATAACCAATGAATCAAATAACAATTTCAAAGGATGTACCCAGAGCTAGCCCAAAATCATGAATATATTTAGATTTCCAATGTGTTCAGACGATAGCAAAACCAATACTTATTTGAGGCAACCTTCTGGAATGGCTACTTGCACCCCTGGAAGAATATGTGGCATAGGCCCTTTAAGGTATGGCCGCAATCCAAAAGGAATTGATTTCAATAAACACAACATGTACTCATGCACAACAACCTTGGCTAAGACAGTCTTAGGTGTACTTTATACCCTGAGTTGGACACACACTGTGTGCCCCTTCTCCAAAGCCTATCCACCATCTCTGCTGGGTGACCTAAGTTCTCCGCCATTTCCAAAGCTATTCCAAGGGGATGGTTTTCAAACCATCATACCCTTTCTTATCTCAATTACAACTATTAAATCTTTTGCTTTGTTTTCTGTCAGATTTATTCCTTCTTAGTTTTCACCCAATAATCAATTATTTAATATTTTTCAAAATATTTTCCAAAGGTAATTACATATTTTCCTTTTACCCATCTTTTAACTTAAGGGTTATTACATATAACTTTTATTTTTATCTGTCTTGTAACCAAAGGGTCAAATAACAATAACTATTATCCCCCTTTTATTTCCAAAGGGTCATTTCCATGGGAAAATAACTTATAACAGCAAGGCCACTACAAAATAAATTTGTACAACAATCTCAGAAATGAAACGACTCCCTTAGTCCTACAAAGTCTGTCGATAAATGTGTGTTAGACACCAATTTTTTTGAGTGATGCAAGATTGTTGTTTCGCCCAAGGATGCTCCTGTATCAGTGGGGCACCTCAAATACACAAGCCTTATGTCTCCACAAGATCTATTGTTGACACAATTGATTTGTCAGCGTACCATCTAACTAGTTTCCTTTCTAGCAAGTTAGAACCATAAATTTGTATGACTCCTTTTGTCAAGTACTCCACAAATTTTGTAAATACCATCTCAGATTTTAAGATTGATGAAAATGACATTTTAGTTAGTTTTGGTGTGGTATCTCTCTATGCCACAGTATCTCTCTACACCACTATCGCATTGGATGAGTGTTGTGACCAAATCACACATCGCCCCATTGCAAATGGGGACCCCCTTTTTTTGGAGCTCCGATGCTTTGCATTTGGTTTTGGATGATGTCTTAGGTCCGTTTCCTCTGCCAATCAGACAAGAAGTCTGTCTCCTAGAAGATTTTGCTTTATAATTGGAGGTCTAATCCGGAACATGAACTTGCAGTAATGAAAAGAGTCTTGATCAATTTCCATCCAATTAATGAACACTGAGACCAATCCTGAGGTATGTTTGAGACCCTGAAAATGACTAAGTCTGGTAGCCTGAAATCCTGAAAATCCTGAAAAATTGACTAAGTCTGAAATCTGGTGAATCCTCCAAATTCTAGATTCTACATGTTAAATCCGGTGGATTCGAGACCTATCTCAAACATCCTGAAAGGTATATTGAAAAGTATTTAAAGTACAACTTATACTTAAATATATTTTTCAATATACCTTTGCTCTAAGGACCCTAAAAAACGACTAAATTCTTTGAGAGAGCGCAAATTTCTCATCCAGTGCGACAAAAGATAATAGTGGCGCAAAATCTTAGCGGAATGCATCACTATCAACCGAGCAATAAAATCTTGAAGTGATGCGCCCAACTAATGCGCCAATCTTGGAAGGTAAAGCAAGTGAATTTTGAAAAAATGTTGGAGGAAAGATCAAAATGATGATCTCTTGCGCCCAAGCATAAAGTGACTTGTGATCATAGCAACCGAGTAGCAAGATCTTCATCCATTCTGCCAAAATCAAGAGGAGATCAAAATGGGCATCCAATGCGCCCAAGGATGGGATGATTGGTTTTGAGTTTTAAAGCGATCATTCAAGAGGATTCACAACTTCTATCTAATGCGCCCAAAGACTAGGATCTCAAGAAGCCTTAACCCTTACGCCAATCATAAAAGATATTAAAATCTGACTTTTTGAAAGCATTTTAAGAGGAACTCAAAAGTCTGATCTAATGCGGCACCTATTGGCTGTTTTGAGGATGACTTCAAATCCAAATATTCCTATCAAGAAGAACTCAAAATCATAATCTAATGCGCCAGCCTTATAGAGGAGGATTTTGTTTAAGTAAAGCATCTTTTAATCAAGGATTTTAAATCTAGATCCAATGCGCTTAAAGGAGAAGGCATTTTGTTAAGAGTTGTAAGGTAATATTCATAAGGATCCAAGTCATGAAATGATGCGCCAAGGGGGGAACAAGGTTGAATTATCAAAGTTTAGGTTCATGAGATTGCAAGGGGATCTAGAAACCTGATCTAATGCACTGATCCAAAACCTCAATCTGCTGCTCCAAGGATGAAGTGAATCTTGCATTGAGTTTAAACTTTACAACCTTTTGAGGAGGATTTAAGCCTTTAACCATTGCGCCACATGTGGAGATAAGTGTTAAGTGTTCTGATATACTTACAAGAAGATCTCAAACTCTTCATCTGCTGTGCCAAGGGGGGGATAAGGAGGAATTATCAAGATTCAGAGTCATGAAATTGTAGAAGATCTCAAAATCGTGAAGTGATGAGCCAACTCTCAAGAATAGGATGCAAGCTTTAGAAGTCTAAAGACAAGAAGATCCTGATATCACTATCCAATGCACCACTTGTAGAGGATTTTGAAGGTGTTAACTAGTGTGCCAAGAGTAATATAGAAGTCTATGAGGATGTTTTTCAAATGGAAAATCCTAAAATCATGAACTGATGCGCTTACAAAGAAGAAATCAGATTCCTTATCTAATGCGCCAGAGGTAAATGTGGAAGTTGTTTTCTAAGTCAAATGGAGACCTTGAAATTTTAAGAAGTGACCCTGAAATTTTAAAATGATCAAATGCTTTGAAGAACTTGAGCTTTCATCTGTTGTGCCTGGGGTTAATAGAAGTTTAAAGTCAGTTTAATGCATCATCTTCCAAGTAATCATAACAAGAAGAAACTAGATTGTTGATCCAGCGCACCGCCTTGTAAGAAGAAGTTCAACCAGCTTGGAGTATCTTTTAAGAGGTCTAAGAGTCTTTATCCAATGCGCCCCATTTCTAAAAGAGGAGTTTAAGACCTGATCTAAGGTGTTTTAAGTTTTGATGAGATAAAGATCTAGAAGAATTTAAATCTCCCATCCAATGTGCCAAAATAAGAATAAGGTAGAAGTATCAAAGCCCATGTTCATGGAATTGTAAGGAGGTCTCAAACTTATGATCCAATATGCCAGCCTTTAGGGGATCCAAAATGCTAATCAAATGCGCTTGATGCAAGAGGAAACTGTCATACCCAACCACTGCACCCTTGTAATCTTTCAGCATTTTCTAAAAAGCAAAGCAATTTCCTAGGAAGTCAAGTCTGATCTTAGTCAAGTTGAGTCTGATTTTAAGGTATCCCTCCAAATTAGTCCTTTGGAAAGTTTGATCTAAAGGTAAAATTTTAATTTCTCTTTCATTTTCAGCAGGTTCATTGAGTTCTAAACAGAAAAATTGTCTAAGTGTTAATGAAATTTGCATGAAGGATAGTCAATCATTATGATCTTCTTGTGAAATCCCATCTTATAGGAGGCTGAAATGATTTATTCTCATAGTTATTTATTCTTGTTTATGTCTTGTAGGATGGGTAGTAATAAGGAATCATCAAGAAGAAAAAAGCTTGAACCACCTGAAGTTGACAAGCTGCTATGTTGAAGAAGACATCCTATCTGTTGTTCCTGGTGATCATCTTCATCAAGACTTCCAAAGGCATCCGCTCTACTTCAAGTTCTTTCAACCTTCAAGGAAGAGTCATCATGCCGCAATACTTCAAGATCATCAAGAGCAAGTGCTTGAATCACCTTCAAGTTGCAGAGGAAGCATCATTCCAAGGACACTTCATCCATTCAACTTCAAGTCCCTCCTGAATCTTCAAGTCTATGAGAGTCTACTCTACATATGAAGAGGATGGGAAGCATCATCATCTACTCTCTACTCTCTTCGTGAAGGATCATCCAAAGATCATCATGTATCTTACCTGCGAGAAAAGAAGAAGCATTACAAATGTTCAATCAAATGAGCAACATCTATCATACATCCAGTTTACAAGAAGATAAATAAGGCAAGATCAACAAGTTACATCCCAAATTCAAGTTCATTCAAAGATATCACAAGGTGATACAAGTTGGGATCCATCAAATATGCTAAAGTGGCATCTACGTGGCAGACATACATCATCATCCAATCATAACCAGCCACATCATTTCAACTGCATTCAATGTATCATTTAATAAAAAAAGCCAAAGGGACGCCTATGTGGAAGATGTTTTAAATGACTTCATCTTATCTTATCTTCTTGGAAAGCGTGCCTTCATTGCCTCTCTCTTTTGTACTAAAAATAGCAAGTTGTTGTAACTACCTATTGAGGTGGCATGATTTAAGCCCTTGGCTATCGAATTGATCTAAGCCATTCATTGTAATCCTGGACCTCTATATAAAGGCTTTGTTGCCTCATTTGTAATATATAGAATAGAGAAGACTAGAGATATAGTTTTTGTAGGAGTAGAATAGGAGAGACTCTCGAAATTCTCTGAGAGTGCTTGGAGGAGTTGTAAATATTTTCAAGATTAATGCAAAGGACATTGGAGTTCGCTTGGTGTTTAAGTGTTATCTTGTGAAATAACATGGTTTCCTGTATCTTGATGAAATGGAGAGGTGTTTCAAACTAGATTAGAAATAGATTAGCAGTTCTTTGATGTTATGTATGTTGTATTGAATATTTGATCAACTCCTAACTCATGCTTTTAACATTCATTGCTGGTGAAGTGTTGTGTAAAGCTAGTCTGAGCCTCATTTGCATAAGTTCGATTGTGGATGCTTGTTTGAGCTGCGTCATTTAATGGGTGCTTGTATAAGCTTTCATGATGTGAAAACCTTTCGTTTACCTTAGGAGATTGCACCAACTTCATGTAGTTGTAGGCATCCTTGGCGAAGTGGAGTTAGGTTAATTCAAGAGTTTGTCTATTCATACATCATCATTGCTTCATTGACCTTAGATTAGCTTTCTAAACCCTTATCTTTTCTGTTTCTTTGTTATTGGGACCTTGTATATAAATCATCCACACTGAAGGAGAAATAAGCTAAATGAAAGATGAAGAAGTCTAATGTAAGTCCCTTTGTGATTATCGGCAAGATCAAATGTAATCACTGAGTTAACCCATCATAAATCATAATAAAAAGAACCTTGGAGTTACTTCACTAGATCACATAGTTCAGCCTTTGAAGAGCTTTATTCAAGAGAGAGTGGGATACTCTAGTGTTTTACTCTATTGTTGACCTATCTAAAAACAATCATCAACAATGAGGTTATCCAAGCTACACAGAAATTATAGATAATGAGACTGAAGTTGGTGGAATTCTGCTTACGATCCACCTACTTTAGTTTCCTAGGTGTTATTTATGTACAAATGGGAGGGGTAGCCATGGGCTCATCCCTTTCCCCCATTATCATCAATTTACTCAAAGAAAAGTTTGAGCAAAAGGCAATCCATTCCTCACCTTTAAAACCATCTTGGCAATATCATTTCATAGATGACACCAATGTAGAATGGACCCATGGAAGAGACACCTTAGACCTGTTCCTTTCTAATTATTAAGCACAATCAAAACACATGCAATTCACTATGGTGGCAGAGGAAAACAACTGCCTCTCATTCTTTAATGTCTTGCTAACACATAAAGCAAATGGTTCCCTTTCCCCTTAAGTTTACAAGAAAAAGGACACTAATATTCACATCAAAGCCAATTCACACCATCACCATCTCAAAAATTGGGGTATTAAATACCTTGTTCACAAAAGCCGTTAGCATATCTAACCCGTAACATCTTAAGATTGAAGAGAAACATCTCTGTAGAACCCTAAGAAATAACATATACCAAGAATGAAAAATAAAAAATGCTAATAGGAAGGTAATGAAAAGAAGAAAAACACCTAAGGCAAACATGGATTCATAAAAAGAAAGCCATCCTTTCTTATGTCCAAGGAATCACTGAGAAGCTTGCAAGAATTTAAAAAAAAATGGCATCAAAACCTACTTCAAACCTTGCAAAACCATTACAAATTGAAATAACCTAAGAAATAAGAAAGATCATCTCAAAGAAAAACTTTAGAAAGGTGTTTATAAGATCTCACGTTCTTGTGGCATTTCATATATTTGCATAATAGGGAGACCTTTTCAAACTAAGGATGGAATAGCATGCTACAGACATCTAATGTTGTAGGCTGAAGTAATCAGCATTACTGGAGCATGACCACCTCCCTAACCACCCAATAAACACTAAGGATTCCAAAATTATCACAAGAGGTCATTAGAGGAATAGAAGAATTAGAGAGACTCCTAGTCACTTTAGATAATATTCTCCTTCCTTAGAGTAGGCACATTTTTTTAATTTTTCATGCCATCCTCCGTTAGAATTTGTCTAACATTAGTTTAACCATATAAATTTGTAATAAAAATTAATAATATAATTTTTTTAAACCCACTTTAGCTTCTACTTCCATCTCTTTGCCTTTTCTTTTTAACCCATGTAAGTGAATAGATGATTTTTTTTATTACACATGCACACACATATCAGTGTACCCCAGGGATGTATCCCCAAGGTTTTGCAGCATTTTGGGGACAGTAACAAAAATCAATAATATTCTTTTTTTAAACCCACTTTAGCTTCAACTTGATCTCTTTGCCTTTTCTTTTGAATCCATGTAAGTGAATAGGCAATCTTTTTTATTACACATGCACACAAATCAGTGACCCTGGAGACGCGTCCCCAAGGTTTTGCAGCATTTTGGGGACACGGACAGAACGTCCCTTCCCTGTCCCCATTTTTTTTTTCTTTTTTTTTGGCAGGGGGGGAGAGGGGCGTGGGGGTTTCCCAAGGATATCTCCCCAAAGTGGGGGATGTTTCCTAGGACGTCCCCCTTTTTTGGGGAACCTGTGGGGATGGCCTGCCATCTCTGACATCCTCTGCAGCAATAAATTTTAAGCATGTGAAAAAAAATAAAAAACACATCTTGACCCCATTTTTAACAATATGCTCCTTTGCTTATCATTTTCCTCTTAAAAATGTCTGCTTGGACATTCGTGCAATATACAAATCCTGAAGCCACAAAGAGCTGTAATAAATGGCATGGTTTAGTGCTTGGTAACTAAAATCTGCAGCAGGCAAACAATGGACTGCAGAGTCGAGCCATATAGATGGAAAGTGCATCAAGCTCCATGGAACAAGGTTTGGTTGTAAGTCCGAAGAAAGACTTTAGTTTAATAGTACAACTACATTTAGTGTGTAAACAATAAGGGTATACATCTGAAGCATCATAGAAAGTAAGAAGACCTTTTTGTTGATACTTTAATCACCACCAAGATGAGATATGTCAGGCTGAGAAACAGCTTGGATATATTTAGCAGAAATCCCAGCTCTATATGTAAGATACTTGAAAGATTATGAATGACAGAAAGCAGTATTTCAACATCAGGTTCTGGCATTCTATCTGATTCAGTTGAATGACTAGCAAGCAGCATGAGATAAGAACTCGGAATGTTTTCTACAAGGTTTGACAATCTATTACAGAGCCTAGACAATCAAACCCACATTTTTCTTCCTCTAGGATCATTGAGTTGAATCCATTATATTTGTCAAGCATCTTCGTTGAAGAAGAATGCAGGTCCTCCTCACATATGATTGGTGTATTGTTCAAGCGCAATAAGTCATAATACACAAGTAGGAGAAACAACTGATGAGATACATTTTGAAGCTTTTGAACCAAACCATAAATCAATTATGGATCCCTAAGAACACTATTGACCAAGCAAAGGTTGGAAAGTGGAAAACAAAAGGACGAAGTGACTTTCTCACCTGTTTTCTCCAGCACCATAGATATGGTTTTAGGACTGGAGAATGTAATTCTCCAATTGTGTGGACCTTATCTTTTCCTAGATGCTAAGACCTGAATGGCATATAGAATGCTATTGTGCAAAGAAATACATGACCTAAAGGGATACAGAACAACTTACTTTTATCATTTATGGAGAGTGTTGTGACGTTATTGACCATATAAAAGAATTGTCCTAAGGATCCAATTGTCCAAAGACCACTAATGAAATCCCAATTGGATCCTACACCCGTGTTTGAATAGTTGCAACATGTATTGTCCAAGGGTACACGGGGACGCCCCCCCACCTCCTCCAGCCCCGTCCCCGTCCCCTATGGCTTAAACGCCCAGGGTTAGGTATATTGAAAAATATATTTAAGTATAAGTTGGAATATTTTTCAATATACCTTTCAGGATGTTTGAGATAGGTCTCAAATTCACCGGATTTAACATGCAGATTCTAGAATTTGGAGGATCCACCAGATTTCAGACTTAGTCAATTTTTTAGGATTTTCAGGATATCAGGATACCAGACTCAGTCATTTTCAGGATCTATGTACAAACAACTGAGGGATGCAACCCAAAACACTGAGTATACACATGCCCTAGATCATATGGCACGTGTAATGTTTGAATTATGGCTCTTATGTTCTCTAAATGCATTAATTTCTTTTTGTTTTTTTTGTAAAACTACGGTTTTCTTCTTTGCCGAGTCCTAGCCGAGTTTTTAGCCAAGTCCTGAGTCTGAGTCCTATTTTGGGCTGCCGAGTCCGCGGCGAGTCCGAGTTTTCAAACTATGGTTTTAAGCCTTTATTTAATATTGAAAATGTTGCAATGTCTATTACCTTCTGTATCATGAAACTATTATTAGCACCCATAAGAAACTCAGTTTTCATCCCTCTTTTAGTCAGTTTGTTATCAATTAATCCTTGAGTTTGCACAGTCTGAGGCAATTGTCAACCTCCCAGTCAGTTTGCAAAGGTTATCTTGTCTTTGTCCTTTCAACTAACAATTTTGGAGGGAAAACATAATCACATCAGAGCAACAAATGATAAAAACAATGGAGCAAAACAACGACAAAGTCAGGGAAGATTCGAGGGTTTTTCTGTCATGCAAGCAGAGGCAGTCATGGAATGAAAGTTGGAATGAGATAGCAAGGGCATAAGGCACATTTATTCATGGTAAAAGCCATTAGATTGTAGCATCTAAAAGTCAGAAAAGAGCTTATGAAAACTCACCAAGGTATCATCAAAGAAATTAAGTCAGAACAAACTGCACATTTTGGTGGCTTGGCCACTAGAAATCTCCACCTAAGGGCATATAATGCAGAAATCACCTAAGGAAAGTGCACTCAAGCTAAGTAAGAATCCAAGGTGACAAAGTGGCACACTTTGTCTTGGCAAAGCCAAGCTAAATCTCTGCCAAGTTTGATGTAAAGTGGCAACAGCATTATGAAAGCCGCCCATGGAAGAAGAGGAAATGATCAAAGAGTTCAAGTGTTGTTTTCAAGTGGCAAGGCCAGTAAAAAATTTAGTTTATAGTTTATACTGCTGTTAGTATGTTTCACTACTGCTGTCATGATTTATTCACATATTGATATTGTTGTTAAGTTATTAACATATATGATATCTCTATTTCATATTGATATTTTGAAAAATTCTTATATATTGAAAAATTCATATATTGCCGTCCCCTGCCGTCCCCAAAAATTGGCTCTCGGACTGCCGTCCCCGAAACGCGTCCCCTGCCGTCTTTGTCCCCCCGTCCCCGAAACGCCATAAAACATAGGTATTGTCCCTTTTTGAATTGTTGTTATTTTCTTTAAATATAATAAAACCCTAGCTCACAATAATAGTTGCACAATTAATTAACAACCTAGAAATTGTAGTTTTAACAGTTTATTATATAATTCAGATTTAATGCTTAGAATATATCTCAGAAAAGATAGAACTTATCCTCTGTGTCTGCTGTTAATCTTTCTAAAACCTGCAGTGATCTACCTTTATTAAATTGCTTTTGAAATGTCTTTGAGTCTGCCTGAATCAGGGGCTTTCGTCCACTAACTAAGCAATGGAAATTAAGAGATTTCCGTCCTTTATTTTCAAACCTTGAGGGGTTTCGTCCTCAGGTTGCTGAACCACAGTTCACGCTCCACAAGGATTAATAATTAGATATCAGATGTCTTCACAATGATGTCTCATTCTCCTTAATCGGTCTTCCTTATATACCAACCCTTCACATGCCTTTTGACCATTATTAAGAACTTTTATTTAATTTCAGTTTTATAATATTAATAATAATTATCTTTTTCCTTAGGCAATTCCTTTATTACCCTCTGCAGCTTGTATTTATGATTGCATTCACCATTTTTTAGTGATCTGCCTTTCTAATTATCGGCGACCCTCTGCTGTGTGACCTCGTCTTCTGACTTGGGCGAATTAGTTTGAAGGCATCACTAATCTACAACTCCTCTATATCTGAATGTGTTAACAAGACTGGCAACCTCCCTCTTAACAGTTCAAACTGGGCGTTCCAAGACTGGCAGCCTCTCTGGTCGATTTTCCCTTCATTGGCAATTCCTAACTCTTCGATGGGTGATTAGATTGTTTTTTAGGTGGGGACATTACACAACATGACAACAAGGACCAATAAGGCTGTTGTGAGCTCAAAATTGTAACCATACACAACATCAAAAATAAAGAAGCTTATGTTTGCTATGATGCAAAGTATATCAAGATTTAAAAGCTGCGGAACTGCAAAGATAAGAAACATCAAAGAAGATGCCAAGCATTGCCATGGGTCACCAAAGTCCAAAATGCAAATTGTAGGACACATGAATAATTTAGGGAGAAATTAGGATGAGTTCCAATGATCAGCAACACTTGGCTAAACTAAGAGATCAAGTACATTGAAATTTGGGTTGATGATGAAATTTGAAGAGACACAAAGATAGGTTCTGAAGTACAAAAGCAACTAAGAGGAATTAATTCTTTTCAATAACCAAAAAACAATTAAGTTTGCGAGTTTGGGATCTGGAGACGATGAGAGAGAGCATTTGCGACATATTCCAAGAAGCCGAGATGTCATCAAAAGGCTTGTCACTAGTCTCATTGTGTTGCAAAACCACTTGTTGCCAAAGTGTGTTGTCACTGAATGAGATGTCACTGGCACTTTGCTACAAGAAAAGTTCATTGCCAGGCTTGTAACAAGTACATGAATGCTTTTAAAATCAAGGACCATAGAAGAAAGAATTTTAAAGGATGATGAGGCATTACAAGTCGACATAGATGGTTGAGTTAGGACTGACAGGTGGACAATGATTACAAGAACACCTGAGGGGCACCCAGCCACAAAAAAATATTCTTAAAGGTAGATGTGGAGACCATGATGCCAGATGGAAAGATGTTCATCCCGACTGAAACATGTATGAGGACTGATCAGAGCCACCATGTTGGGATTTCACAGAAGATCAAACAATCAACCATGATGGGTCAGAAGGAAAGAACCTGTATGAATTGCACTAACCAAAATAGGCAATGAAGTTAACAAGTAGAAAGCAAACTATGACAAACATGTCAAGGACACAAATAACTCTAATATGACATGATGAATGATAACCACGGATAATAAGATATAGAGAACTCAACTTCTGGATGGTCTATAAATATCTGCACATTGAAAAAAACAGGGTGCTATTTAGAGAGACCAATGAGTTACTAGGTTGTATGCTGAGCTGAGTATAGAATTCTGTTAAGTTGAGAGATCAATAGGTTGTAACAGAGAGCGAGAGTTCTGCAAGCTATCTAAGATTCACTCGGTGCTCAAATTCAACTGAGGGCAAAGACTGAAAACTTAAGTATCTTTTCCAAGGTGAATAATGAAATCTCCAGGCTGTACTGCCACTGGCATAGGGGCTTGTTGAGTTCACATAGCCTGATCCTTGAGCAGCACAAAACAAATAACCTAATGAATTCCAGAGAATCATCTTTGAGGGGGCCACTCTAAGAAGAGTGATTCTTAAAGCATGAAAGTACAGAAAAATTTGTTGTAGAGTTGTATGTTACATTATTACAGGGGTGATCAAGAAAAAAATCTTCATCATTGGGACAGTGGAGGACTTCAGGTCTCCTCATACTAGGCTTTTGAGGTTGATTTCTCTGAAACATATGCATTCTGTATCATCAGAGTTCCTGAGTAACCCAATCGATTTCATGGGAGAGCATCGCAAAATTTCATGAATGAACAAAATAGAGACAACAGCCTCACGTTAATCTACTCTATCTATGAGTTACGATTCAGTATCAGTACTAGTTGAATTTTTTTATTTTATAATATATTAGGTGCTTTTGTATGAGAGAACTTGTACGGGAATATTTTTGAACTAACAGCACCCCTTGGGCAGAGGTATGATAGATTTCTCTCAGATATTAACATACATGACCTTCAATTTGAAATGACTCTGACACCTAAATCCAGTACTACTGTTTTAGATCTCTTTAGAGGAAAAAAGAAATTTTTTCATCTACATCAAAAGCATGAATAAGTACCTATAGAAACAGACACTTTTTAAAACACTTGCTTCTACATAACCTTCCAAGCTGCTGCATTGGATGCAGGAAGCAAGGTATCTCTTCCAATCCACATTTACTGTTCTACATGCAATCAGTTCTCTATTTAAAAGTAAAACACACTAAAAATCTCATCTGAGGAATTGAGAAACAGAAGGCTTGCATGTGATTAGATCTAAAAGTAGCCATTGGATTTTGAAAGGAAGGAGTCACTGATCTCTTATTAAAATAATATAAATAGACCATTGATCAGAAAGGACAAAAAAATCACAGAGCCTTCAAATCTGCTCGAATATCATGAAATCAGCAAAAAAAAAATCTTTCACATAAGTGCAATTGAATAAGGCCTTGAAAAGCACCTTGTACTAATTCCAATTGAATCACATATTACTTATACAATTCGTTGCCTGACTTAAAATCAATAACAGAATTATTTAAAATATATGCAATTGAATAAGATCTTTAAGAATGGCCTATTTCACATGTACTAATTCCAACACGATCCAATGCCACTTATGCAATTTGTTAATTCGCTTCAGAGCAATAAAGGAATTATTTAACCTAAAGCATAAGATCTTTAAAAGTGTCGTATGGCACATGTCCTAATTCCAATTGACTCACATACTACTCATACACTTTGTTGTATTGGGCAACATGATTCAAGATGGACCAGAAACCAGCCTTGCGTATCATTTATCAATTTCTAAGCCTCCATGATATAAACTTACACAGATTAGTCTCATTTCAACCAAAATTAGAGGAATTCAACACTTGGGTGACAACTTCCATCTATCCCTACTCTGCCTTCTGGGTTCTGGCCTTTTCCTTCCTAGAATAGAAACGGATTAGCCCAGTCCAGAGCTTGTAAACCCAAATGGTACTCCCGAAAATGGCCAAAATAACAGTAATCATCCAAGAATAAGCCAGCCAGCGAGGAATAACTGCATCTGCCTTACCAGCAAAGTAAAAGGCGGCCAACTTCCAAGTCAAATAAGGACCAACGATGCATCTCATGACAGTAAAATAGACAGTGAAAAATGGAGAAAGTGAAGTGTAGATCCGGTTTGCCAATGCCGACCCTGTTCTAGCCATCCTAGAAACAGTCCATACATTCTGGACTGGGCTAGTGGCCTCCCCCGCAGCTATCAGAGATATGGCGGAGAGGCCTCCATGGCCAGTGAAGTATCTACAAGACAGCATGTAGAATGAAGTTGCAGTGTGGTGAAAAATGTAGAGGTAATCAGATGGATTCACCAGCAAATAATGGAGCAGGTCCACTGCAAAATATGCAGCGCTGAATTCCATGATTTTGTTTTCCAAATATGTATTTGGTGCATCAAGTTTCCATGGGTTCTTTAACATGTCATAAACAGAGAGAAGACATGTGGCAGTGCCATGAACCATTGAAATCCCACAACTTGCAGCCTCAAACCTGTTTTTGCCCTTCCAATTTCTGAAGACTACAAAATACCCAAATGCATACAGGGCGGCAAAAAGGCCTACAGAGACCAGAAGTACAGAAGAATCCATTTCTGGCAAAGAAGAAGATTGACTAATTTCCGACATACCTGAGCAAAATTGAGATGTGAACTTCGTTGCTACGGCCCACAAAACTCCAATCAAATAAAAACCTCTGTGTGAGTATATCAACCATGCACGAATGTGTGTATAATATCGATTTCCACCAGTCGTTTACTTTACTTGACAGAGACGATTAACCTGCTGTACAAAACATTTTTCGTTAAACTACCAATAATTAGAGAGCATTTAACGCCTAGATTTGCATATATGTTGAGAATATCCAGAGTAGATGGGTGGTGGTTTGGTAAAGGTTTAAATGCAACATAATAGATCTGCGGATGTCTTTAGCTACAACTTTCTTCACAAAATAAAGTTCAAGAAGAAAGTCAATGTGATATAGGTAACATTATTAGGAAGGAAGGGCTCACATAACGACTGTACGGGACGGTGTACATGCGCTCCAATTTCTCTGGAAGCTCCGAATCTACACCGTACATCAACCCGTTATTTGAGCTATTAGAATGGGTCGCCCTAGCTAACCGTTGATTTGATTTGATTTATGTAATAATAATATTATTGTAAACGATAAAGTATAAGAGAAAGAAAAGTACATCCTTTACAATAATGTTATCTTCGTGCATTTTCTTTCCCTTGAACTTTTCTTATTGTATGTGTATATTCATGAATATGGATGCATCATGCAATAGTAGGCATGAATTTTCCACATTCCATAGAATTAAGAAAGAATATTTTTGGATTTCATTCTTGTATTTCTTTGTTTCATATGGATGCACACCCTGACTTCGCGCACATCAAGCACATAGCTAGACATATCGAATTTCAACGATTTTTTTTAGGTTTTTCTGTATGTGAGTGAAAAGCTTAAAGCTATTCTTTCAGCTTCTAGGCATTTATACATTTCCCTGTAGGATGCGTTATTTGCACATGGGTCGAAAAATGGTCATTTCAACATGTCGCCCCATACATGCGCACCGATGTGTTGGTAACCGCTCGCCATGGCCCCCAAAAATATTCGCCCCTTCACTAAAAAGGCAACACACTTGATCACTTTTATAGTTAGAGTAGGTTAAAAATATGTTTATGAACATCCCACTATAAATCACGTTGGTGGGGCCTTCAAACTTACCCGCCTCCTTCCTAAACATCCCCACACCCATCGTAAGTCCCCTTACATAGATTTATGGGACAACATGCATGGTAATGTGTTTGCTTAGGCACGGACGGAAAACAACATTAAATCCATTCAATGTTCGTTCGGGTCTGAATACATATTCCACTTTCCACCAAAAAGTTTACCGAGTGCTTTCCCTGTTCTCCACAGTGCGATGGAAATGTGAGGGTTTCACCGTGTCCGTCAGTTGTCGCTCTCCATGCAGATCCGTCTCTGTGCAGGTAACGAGTAAACATCATTTCTCCATGTGATTTCAACTTTGCTTTCAGTCCATTGTTTTGGTTTCATGCAATGGTGCCTAAGCAAACACGTTGCAATGCATGTTGTCCCGTAAATCATGTCTGTTAAATCATTCAATAGATTAAATCATGTATGTTAATGTAATATATATATATTCGAGGTTCATTGACAACGGTTAAGGGTTTTATTATATCAGGGTTTTGAATGTTTAGAATCCTACAGCGCTATCTCATTAATAATTTTACAATCAGATTCTTCTTAGTTTTGTCCAAATAATATTTATTAATTATTGTTACATTAGATATTTACAATTGTTTTACTATGTTGTAATATAATACATTGAGGGTTTCGTCTTATATAATCTATCTAGGATTTATATAAAAAGCTTTTACATATATTCGGATTAGACTGTTAATGTACTGTATATATATACATGCCTATCTATATATACATGTCTATCTATATATATGTATATCTATAGACATATGTTTATAGATATACATATGTATACCTATCTATATATACATGTCTATCTATATATATGTATATCTATAGACATATGTTTATAGATAGACATATGTATATCTGTATACATATGTATACATATCTCTATACATATCTACATATCTGTATATCTAAAGACATATGTAGATCTATAGACATATATGTATATGTATAAACATATGCAGCGTAGACAATGGAAACATTTCAAGCTGATACTTAATATTTCAACATTTTACAATTCTAGATATACATGTTCAAAAGATTAGTTCAATTTGTTTGCTAAATTTTACTTCATCTTTTTTAGTTGTTTGTTGCATGGATAACTTCATTGAATGGATTAAATTGTGTCTGTTACTGTAGTGATTATATATTGGAAACACATAATGCTGAAACCCTCAACCGTTGATAACAAGTCTAAAATGGAACAACAAAATGGAACACGTTATGTTTGTCGTCCATGCCACTGCAATAATGATGCCTCAATCTATTTTAAGTCATTGCACTAAGGATGCCATTTTTTCTACAAATCACTTCCGGTACTGATTATACATATGTATACATATCTACATATCTGTATACATATCTATAGACATATGTAGATTGATATTCATTTGTATATTGATTATACATA
Source organism: Cunninghamia lanceolata (assembly GCA_027924645.1). Lineage (NCBI taxonomy): Eukaryota > Viridiplantae > Streptophyta > Pinopsida > Cupressales > Cupressaceae > Cunninghamia > Cunninghamia lanceolata. The sequence continues at coordinate 1,108,982 of BSBN01000395.1, read as the reverse complement.
TTTATATCTATAGATAGACATATGTATATTGATAGACATATGTGTGTGTGTTTATGTGCATCTGTGTGTGTATACATGTATATCTATAGACATATGCAGTCTAGACAGTGTTAACATTTCAGTCTGGTACTTAAGATTTCAACATTCAAACTAAACAATCAAATTCAATTCTACTTATCATATCATCGAATACAGTAGCTTCTACGCATTTAATCAAATTCAAACTCAACAACCAATTTCAATGCATTCTTTTTTCAAATTCGGATCCATTATAAGAGGAACATTATGCAGCGTAGACATTGTTTTTAGCATAAATTCCCTGAAGGATCACTGCAAAACCTATCTGGTACTTAACATTTAAGAATTTTAGAATTGCAGCACATCTATATGTTAGAAATTGTTGAAACCCTTAAACGTTTATAATGCACCCTTAAAAATAAATACATATGTCATAATATTTAATATATATGTATACGTACAAATATATAATTACATGTATATATTATACATGTATTTCTATATGTGTGTGCATAAATTATATAAATTCGAATATGTTATGTTTGTAGTCCATATGTCCACAACATTCACCTTAACATAGATGAACAAAACCAAAGGTGTTGGCACAATTTGTAAATATATTATTAAATGCATGAAAGGGGTGTCAAGAGGTTTAGGAAATGGGTGGCTAAGTTCCAAGGCTCCACCAATTTGATTTATGATAGGGTGTTAATAAACATATTTTTAACCTACTCTAACTATAAAAGTGATCAAGTGTGTTATCTTTTTAATGGAGTGGATATAAATGATATATACATATATATGGATACATGTAAATTTTTATTATGTATACATATGTGTATATGTATCACTATATATGTCTGAAATATATAGTTGCATCATTGCACTGCTTGAATTTATTTGGATGATTTGATGTTTGTTCGTTACTACCTAGATGACTACTCGGCATATAATTTCTATGATTGCAGGCATATGAGAGGTTTGCAGAGCACCTTGCATTGCGAACACTCGATGAAGGTAAAGTCTTATAAAGCTTTACTTACATCACTGGTTGACGAATTGTACTATGCATTTGTGTTTGTTAACACACCACTATTCATGGAATATTTTGCCCTGATGGATCTAATGGAATATTTTGCTCTGTTACAATATTATAGTCTTCTTTTGCAATTGTATGTAATTATTTAAAATAATATGCCTGAATGCAGTTCATATTTTCTTTTGCAAATGCATGAGATTATTTGGATGATTTGATGTTTGTTCGTTACTACCCGGATGACTACCCGACTTTTGAATTCTATGATTGCAGGCATGTGAGAGGTTTGTAGAGCACCTTGCAAGGTGAGCACTCGATGAAGGTAAAGTCTTATAAGACTTTACTTAAAACACTGGTTGACGAATTTTAATATGCAATTGTGTTTGTTAACACACCACTACTCATGGAATATTTTGGTCTGATGGCTCCGATGGAATATTTTGCTCTCATGGCTCCGATGGAATATTTTGCTCTCATGCTTTATTATGTGCATTCTTCTTTTTCAATTATTATATTTTGGTCAGATTAATAAATGGAACAATGCAATATGTAACAATGGAACAATGCATTTACCTTTTTCTGTTTATTACATCTTATGGAACAATGTGTTTAGATAGATGCACTTGTAGTTCAATTTAATGATTTTTTTATGATGTATGTTTGTTATTGCCTCAATTATCATTTATATGTTTGCAGGCATACAACTATGGTCAATGCTTTCTAGAACACCTTCGATTGAGTTTAATCAATTCAGGTAAAGTCTTATAAGACTTTACTTGGGCAATGATCCACTAGGCTTTAGGTTTTTCTTCATAGTGGTTTTATATTCTTTTCAATCATTTTCCTTTACTAAACTTTTAATCAATCAATCAATTTACTTTACTTTAATTTTCCTTTACTTTAATTTTAGGTTATTTTCAATCATTTTCCTTTACTTTACTTTTAATTAATCAATCAATTTACTTTACTTTAATTTTAGGTTATTTTCAATCATTTTCCTTTGCTTAAATGGAACTACATTTACTTGGATGCTTTAATGATTTCAATTAAGGTAGAATTATGTGAACAGAATGCTAAAACAACATGCTACTACAAGCAAATTATGTAGACAACTTGTAGTACCATGCTAACAAATCATTCAAGTCTTATTTTTTTTCCAAAAACAGTTACAGTCATACAAACATATAAACATAGAAACATGAGATCAACACGGATATTTCAGAAATAACCATTTAACTCTTATTTTTTTTCTAAAATAGTTACAAACATATAAACATGACATCGATCTATTCTTTTTTCACAAAATATTACAAATAAATCAATAGATAGACATGACATCGATCTGTTTTTTTTCAAAACAATTACAAACATACAAACATATAAACATTACATCAATATGTTCCTTTTTTCACAAAATATTACATAACGATATGACTAAATTAGATGTACGCATAGAAATTTCACTAATGTCAAGTATCTCCATCAAAAAAAATTCTTCTTCAATTCTCCATAAATCCAGGAAAAGAAATAGGTTGTTCAGGTTCTGTAGCAGCACATTCATTTGCAATCTGAGTTAAACTGAGTGGCTCAATTATAGTCTGTAGTGATGCAGCAATCTGGGCAAACAAAGCTTGATTAGAATATCCATTTACAAGCAACTCATTTGAGCTTCCTGGGCTAGACCCTACCTGCAGATTGCTTAGAGCTGCAAAGGCTAGGCTTAAGATGGCAAACATGTCCATTAGAATGGGATGTTGCCTGGGTAGAGGAGAATTCGGGGTACTCAATGGTCTCTCATTTGCTGATTTTTTCCCTTTCTTTTTTGCTGTCTTCTTTCCTGGAGCACTCTTTGCCTGCTCACGCTGAATTTCCTTCTCCTGTTTTTCCTCCACCGCTCTTTGTTTTTTTAACACTTTTTCCAATTTTTTCTCTTTCTCTTGTTGTTGGGCTTCTTTTTCAGCTTTCCTCTCCAACATCTGTTCCTTTTTCTTCAGCTGCAGCTCTTCCTGACGAGCTTTCTCCCTCTCTTGTTCGTTGAGCATTTCAATGTATGCATCAGATGTTAAGATCTGGGACTGCCTACTTAAACATAGTACCCCAGTCTTATTCTTACCACCCCTTGCCTGTACCCTTCAAACTGAGAGCTTGAGAAATCGACTAACTAGCTGTGGTTGAATCTCACTATCTTGGGTGCAAGGCACATAATCTTCTTCCAAATCACCTATACATTCTTCTTCTTCTTCTGCAATGTCCTCGTTTTGTGGATCCCAATTTGATGCAGTAGTGAAGTAGTGTATAATGTCAGATGGATCATGATCGGGTGGTGAAGGCATTGAAAGACTGACATCCACCTGACTAAAATTTGTTTGTACCCCCATGTTTCTAGCAGCTTCAGCCATCCATTTTGGTTGGCTAACTTGACTTAGCAAACTAAGACCTTCCATATTACAAATTGTATCAATAGTGTTAGGAAATCTATTAGCAACATTAGACACTGTATCAGTAGCATTGGAAACAATATCACCAGCATTAGGAACTGTAACAACAACATTAGAAATAGTTTCAGCAGCATTAGGAAGTAGCTGTAGAATATCAACAGCATTAGAAACTGTTTGACTTCCTGGCATTTCAGTGCATTCTTCTTGTACTTCCATTGGATTCTGTACACTTCCACTTTTAATGTATGTTCTGATGAATTCCTCAACTTGTGCATCTGTATATCCAGTGAATTGTAAGAAGGTTTCAACTGCAATTATCTCAGGATCCCCATCCACTGCGAAGGCCTGATTCTCTGGTGCAGTGGCCATAGAACCTTGACTGTCTTCATTTGATACTTGGAAGCCATCACTTGGCCTCATGTCTTCTTGAAGCGCAGACCTATTCAGTGGCCAAATGCCTGTCCTTCTGACTCACTAATTATATTAGTAGGGGTCAAGGCCTGCTTGAATGCCTTACTAGCAAGAGTGGCCAACTCTTCTCTTCCAATTTCTATTTGCAGATGGCTTGCCATCCATGCAAACCTTTACTTTTTGAAATAGTTTTTGAATGGTGAAAAAATACTCACATCTAGTGGTTGCAATCTATGGCTTGTATGTGCTGGGAGGATGATGAGGTCAATTCCTAAATGACGTGCTTCCTCTATGGTCTTGAAGGCAACATGGCTGCCATGACCATCAAAAATTAAAAGAGCTCTGTTGGTTGGTGAAACCCCTCCGAGAATAGATGCAGCAAAATGTTGCAACCAATTCAAAAATAGTTCTTTCGTCATCCACGCATGTTCTTGAGCTGCCATGCATGCACCCGGCTCATAGTTGGCTATGTAGTTTATGATATGTCTTTTAGATTTAAATAGATAAAAACTAGGTATACTACAACCCAATGCACTAACACATGCCAAAACAGTAATCCACTCCCTACTTTTTGAGATAAGGTGGGGCACACAATGGGATCCCAGTTTTGCTATTACCCGCATTCCATAGTTCCTGTCAGCCTGTACCTCAGTTTCGTCGCAATTCCATATTTTGTTGGACCCATACTTATGTGTCTTGTAAAGATTTTCTAGATTGTCGTAGAATAAATTTACTATGCTTGGCCTTAGCATAATGGCTCTATTGGTGTCCACACCATGTGCAGTGTGAATAGTTAGATCTAGATGCCTTTTCCTAAATCCCTCCCACCATGACCTCCCTGGCATCCCATCTGTAAAAGGATTTGGCCTAGACTGAATGACCTCTGCCACAGTAGATTTCAGCTGTGAAATTTCAACCCCATGGCCTATGTCAGCCATGTCCTTGCACCATTGAACTATTTATGCCTCCTCCTCATCAGTCAGGATGGTCGGTGGCCCCTGCGTTTGGTACTCGTGAGACCTAGTAACCAGGACCTCAAATTGCTAGCAGACACTCTCCACTTCTTTGCAGCTGCTCTGATTGACATACATTTATCCTCGACATCAACCATAGCACTTTGGATGTCATTGTTTGTCCATATACTTCTGTTCAACCTTGAAGAACCTATTTCCACAACAATAGTTTGAAGGCAATCTGTATTGGTTTCCAAATCCTCTATATGTGCGAAGGGAAATATACATTCCACTACAACATGATCTGGTTCTGTGGTATGTGTATCTTTGTCCCCCGACACCACATTAGGAAACTTGCACCCCCTAGGTTTTTTGATTGTCCTCCTTCCAGAAGTTCTCCTCCCCTTTTTACCTTGAGCCATAAGTATTTATACACTTTCAATAAATGCAAACATCATCAATACCAGAAGTGATTTGTAGAAAAAATGGCATCCTTAGTGCAATGACTGAAAACAAATCGAGGCATCATTATTGCAGTGGCATGGACGACAACCATCACATGTTCCATTTTGTAGTGTTTCATTGTGTTGTTCCATTTTAGATTGTGTTATCACCTCAATCTGGTTTCATCATTATGTGTTTCCAATATATAATCACTACAGTAATAGACATGATTTAATCAATTCAATGAAATGTTGAAATGTTAAGTAAGTACCAGATATACAAATATGTATATAGATATGCAGATATGTATACATATGTATGCAGATATGTATAGATATACACGTGTATACAGATATGTGTAGAAATGTGTATAGATATACATATATGTAGATATGTATAGATATGTATAGATATACACATGTGTATACAGATATGTAGATATGTATATAGATATACATTTGTCTATCTATATACATATGTGTATAGATATACATATGTATATATATAGACATATATATATATATATGAGACATTAACATACATGATTTAATCTATTGAATGATTTAACAGACAACATGCATGGTAACATGTTTGCTTAGGCGCAGACGGGAAACAACATTAAATCCATTCAATGTCCGTTCGGGTCTGAATACATATTCCACTTCCATCGAAAAGTTAATCATTTTACTAACTGCTTTCCCTGTTCTCAACGGTGCGATGGAAAGTATTTCTAGAAATGTAAAATGTTGATATGTTAAGTACCAGCTTGAAATGTTTCCATTGTCTACGCTGCATATGTCTATACATATACATATGTATATCAATATACATATGTCTATAGATCTACATATGTCTATAGATATACAAATATGTATACAGATATCTAGATATATATTCAGTCAAAATTGGGAAGAATCTGACTGTAAAATTATTATAGAGACAAAGCTGTAGGATTCAAAGGATTCGAAACCCTAGTATAATGAAACCCTTAACCATTGACAATGATATGATGAAACTCTTAACCGTTGACAATGAACCTTGAAAAATATATACCCTTATATATATAACATGATTTAATCTATTGAATGAAGCTACCCATTATATGCTAAGTGCCAACCTGAAATGGTTGTCTTAGACATAATAGGTAAGAATGCCATTGCAAAATATATACCCTTAAAAATATACAAACCCATCTGTATGTGTAAAATAAAACCCTTATTATATAACAGTTTATTATTCTGTACAGTGAAATAATCACAGCACAAGGGTTGTCTAAGACAAAACAGGTTGTACAGTATGCTGTTCAAAAATGAAGGTAAATGACTGTATAATGATTGTATAAACAAGATCATATGAAACCAATAGAATGGAATGAAAGTAGTGCTGAAATCACAAGGAGATACATACTGTCTATTAATGTAAGAGATAGATACTGTAAATAGATAAATGTTTGCATGTAGCAACATTTGCATAAAATAAAAGCTTTTATATAGTTTTTTTATCATATTATAGCACTGCTTGTCAAATAATACAAAAAAACAATGCTGAAGAATATATTTTCTATAAAACAAATCCTTCTCTTGGACAATGTGGTCTTTTAGATGCTTAGTACACTGAACGTAAGTAGACATCTACAGTAAAGTTGAAACCTATGTATGGATCTACACTAAAGTTGAAACCTATGTATGCATCTATAGATATACAAATGTATATCAATATACATATGTCTATAGATCTACATATGTCTATAGATATATAGAAATATATGTAGATATGTATACAAATATGTAGATATGTATAGATATACATATAGATATACAGAAATGTATACATATGTATACAGATATACATATGTCTATAGATATACATATCTATATAGATAGACATGTATATATACAGTACATTAACAGTCTAATATGAATATATGTAAAAAAAATTTATATAAACCCTGGATAGATTATATAAAATGAAACCCTCAATATATTATATTACAACATAGGAAAACAATTGTAAATATTTAATGTAACAATAATTAATAAATACTATTTGGACAAAACTAGGAATATATACAGTACATTAACAGTCTAATCTAAATATATGTAGAAGCTTTTTATATAAACCCTGGATAGATTATATAAAATGAAACCCTCAATATATTATATTACAACATAGGAAAACAATTGTAAATATTTAATGTAACAATAATTAATAAATACTATTCGGACAAAACTAGGAATATATACAGTACATTAACAGTCTAATCCGAATATATGTAGAAGCTTTTTATATAAACCCTGGATAGATTATATAAAATGAAACCCTCAATATATTATATTACAACATAGGAAAACAATTGTAAATATTTATTGTAACAATAAGTAATAAATACTATTCAGACAAAACTAGGAAGAATCTGACTGTAAAATTATTAATGAGACAAAGCTATAGGAAACCCTCAATATATTATATTACAACATAGAAAAACAATTGTAAATATTTAATATAACAATAATTAATAAATAGTATTCAGACAAAACTAAGAAGAATCTGACTGTAAAAGTATTAACTAACTTTTAGTGCATATTAGCTCTCTATTTTGCAGGAAAAATCAATTTTGCAAAGGGCAGATGATGTATGTCCCGGATCAGCACCTACAACATCGAATTAGCGCCCATTGTCTGGAGTGGCACCTAGTCCAGCATATCAACACCCATTTTCATTTAGCATAGAACTAATGTTTTTTGTGTGTTTTTTCTAACCTTAGTGTCTAATAGGGGTTTGTAGGCTTCTAACCATCCTTTTATGTAGGTTTAACTCTCTGTTTTGTAGGAAAAGTTTATTTTTCAAGGGGAAGGTGCTAATTGTCTCGTATCAACACCTAGTCTTTTTGGTTGCCAATAATCCCCTTTCCATATCATCCCCCAACATTATATGCCATGTCATCCATAGCCATGTCCATTTATCCCTCTTAGCTTGTGATCCACTCTAATCATCGATCATTATCCTTATCATCATCTTCATTAGTTTATAGAGTATCCAAGTCATCCATAGTTAATTAGCCATAGCCCATCATTAACCCTATCATTGCCTGTAGCATTATCCTTGTAATAATCAATCATTAGCCCTAGCCATCCTTAGTCAAATCTTTGTTTGTCATCCATTATCATCCTTAATCAATCCCTATCAATCCATAATCAATCAAATCAATCCAATCCTTATCCAATTATATCATCCCCATCCATAATCAATCCAAAGCACCTCCATATCCTAAGGTTAGAATCTAGATCAAAATCATCCTTTTGTTTATGTTAAGCTTAAGACTTCGTCTATCTTAAGTTTAGTATAAGTTAGGCATCATCCACCCTCTTGGATAAATTAGCTTGGGAACGTAGACAACTCCTAAGTTGATTTCAAGAAATCCCATTTTGCTTGGTGCATCTTGTCTACCCCAAGTAAGATAATCATATTTTCCTTTTGCTTAGGCTCTCTATCCACCCTAAGTATATAGGATAATCCTTGATCTTCGATCATTTTGATCTAGATTATAAACTTAAAGTCAAATCCCCATTCATCATCATTGGTACCTCATCATCCAAATCCTACCCTAGTTCACCTTTTATGCCTCCCATCATGCGATCACAAGCTAAGAATAAAATGGATGCACGCTACCAACTTCTCTCTCCCCATGACTCTACCATGAGTAATACAGAGGGATATGTCAACCAACCCGAAGTGGGTAAAACATCCACTCATCCTCGCCCATATTCCCCTACCTTTGTCAATTTTCTCAATGAAAAGGGATTACATGACAAATTTGACCAATTCATTGACAACCATAAGAATGAATTCCTCAAACGTCTCATTGAATATGGTGCACGATTTCCATACTCATTCGACCATGATAAACTCAAAAACATTTTCCATGACAAACCACCATCACACATTCAAGATCAACCATGGGGACGTGTCCCTAATCCCAACGAACCCGTTCATGACAACCCATGGGCTAGTTATGCATCCAACACCAACGTCGTCCACACTCTTGATCAAAACATAGCACGCAATGTTGTATCACAACCACAAATATCGGAGCAACCTTATGGAATGCCTTCTCATATGATACCTGATCCCAATATGCTCACCAATCCAAAAATTGTCATTCCACAAAATATGACCAACATTCCTTGAGACCCATCCAACGCCAATCTCATACCACAACCACTTCCTCCTTTGAATATTCCTCAAAGGTTGATAATCACTCAAACAGTACTACCACCCACAACACAAACGACCATCCAAACCTCTAATCCACTTAATCAAACACAAAATCCCTTGATGAGCTATAACAACCCCACTCACACATATCAATCTTCCATGCATTAACAACCTCCCCATGGGTCCTTGATGCAAAATCCATACATCACTCAACAACAACCACCATTCCAAAACCAACAAAACACTCCATATGGGTCCCATGTTTATACGCAAACTATGGGTCCACCTCCATACACCCAACAACAACAATACATCCATCCCCAACACCAACAATCGACATCACAACAACCCCCATACATGCCACAACCACCTCTTGCTAACCCTTTTGACCAAAAATGGCAAGAGATGAAATACACACTAAAAAACATCCAACTAGGGACCCAAAAGAAACATTATAAGTTCAAAGACTTATGTCCCTATCCATTTGATAGAAACATCGCCATCACACATTTTCCTCAACACTTTGAAATGCCAAAATTTGATAAGTACAAAGGAAAAGGAGACCCTCATGATCACATCAAAGAATTATTAATGGCATGCCAAGAAGTAGCCTATGATGACCAATTCCTCCTGAGAGCAAAGAAAATGGACAAGGTTAGAAACACAAACAAAATGCACAAAAACACTAAGTTATACCTTGTTATTTCTTCCTCTTTTGATAAGGTTGAGGATCTTGCACCCAAGAGCTCCTCCTAGCTTTACCCAATGTTGAGATAGAGAATGTGGATTGCTCCTTGCTTGTTCAACATAATATGATGAGGATAATGGATTTAGATAGAGATTGAGATGGAGATGAGGATGAGAGATGGTTTAGCTATGGAGACGAGGATTGATTTTGGCATGGTAAGGGTATGATGAGAGGAGATGAGAGAAATTTTGGCATAGTGATGATAGGACGAAGAAGTGATGTAAATGGCTTGGGCGAGGGCTCTATTTATAGGCCATTTGAAGGGGATTTGAATCCAATGTTTAGGATTCAAAGTAGAGATCAATAGTTGAGATGAGAAGATGAGATCAAGGGTTAAAATCTCATCAACAATATTGGATGGATGGGATTAAATGTGAATTTTAAATTCACATGGGGAAGGGTGATGAGAATTAAAATGAATTAACAATTCATTTTGGGGAAGAGTTAGCATTAAATGAGATTAGATGGATGAAGAAAAATAAATAATTTCCTTAGAGGAAGTGGAATTAAAAATTCCACTTTATGTGTAGATGTGCAAATCAAGGACACATGTGTAATTATGGGTTCTTACACATGTAAGGAAGGTGTGACCTTTTGAATTTTTATTCAAAGTGTGTGGGAGGATGGGTTAAGCAAGGTTTGACCAAGCTAATCAAGCAGATTAGCTTAATTAATGTGGCTGGAGAAAATTAGTAAATGGGTTAATGGAGGGTTACAAATAATTAAATAAGGGTTTATTTAATTAATTTAGGTCTAGGGGTCATGTAGTAAGGGTTTATTTAATTAATTTAGGTCTAGGGGTCATGTAGGCTAGGATAGCTAATTAAATCATTTCTATTTAATTAACTAGGCTGGGTTTAGGTTGATTAGTAGGGTAGATTAATCAAATAAGTATGCTTTATTTAATTAATTGGAGTTAGGAGATAGAGAAATTAACTAAATAAATATTGAGAATATTTATTTAATTAATGAGAGATAGTGTTGTAAGGTTCAGTGATAAATTAAATCAATTAAGTGGTCACAAAGGATGGATAAATGGTTAAAGGTAAATGATTAGGGACAAATTAATTAAATAAAATGAATTTATTTAATTAATAGGAGGGATAATTGGTGGTGTAGAGATACGGGAAATTGGTTTGTGGAGCAAGTCAATTTTAGGTGTCTACACCTCCATCTTTTTCCATGAAGCTTAGGAGGAGAAGCCCTAGAATGGTTTATGCACTTGCCCTACGGCTCCATCTCAACTTTTGCTAACCTTTCGAAGAAATTTGTCGCCCACTTCTCATATAACGTAGAGCATGAAATCACTATGCCCGACCTTTGCAACTCCAAACAATGAAGTGGTGAAAGTTTTGCCGCTTACCTACAAAGATGGAGGTCCCTTGCTAGTAAGCTACCTTGGACAACCCCCAAAAAATAACTCATCCACATTTTCATCCAAAATCTCAATCAAGAGATGGCCTTCCACTTGCAAGTACACTGCGCATCAAATTTTGATGTAATCATAGAAAAGGGGTCACCATTGAAAAAGCCCTTATTGCAAAAGGTTTAGTCAAAATCTACAACAAGAACGACAACGACAAATCATCCAACGACAAACCTAGATTTTGGGCTAATAACAAAAACATCGTAGGAGATGGTGCTACTGATTCCAAGTACATCCAAATTGCCGCTCGTAAGAAAAAAGAGACAAATGTAGTATAAAATGTTTCAAACAATGTCTTAGTTCCATCCACTCCTCTAAAGTAGAATTCCCCTAACAATCCAAAACGTAAGTATACACCCTTGGGTGAACCACTCAAGGTTGTGTTTCAAAAGTTGGTCCAAGAAAACACAGTTGAGTTCCCCATGACAAAACCATTTGATGAAAACTAACCTAAACCCACGTGGTACAAAGAAAATGAATATTGTGACTATCATCACATAAAGGGCCATGCCACAAGCAAATGCATGCAATTAAAAAACTATATCCAAGACCTTGTTGATCGTGACGACATCCAAATAGAAGGAAACAACAACACACCACCCAAAGATGGCCTAGGTGTCTACTAAGACCCTCTCCCCCACCACAATAATAGCCAAACCGCATCCAAACAATCATCCTCTAACACTAATCCTAACAACCAAGCCAACAACATCAACTGCAACAATGTTCTGCCTCCTTACAACAATGTAGTTAGTCGAATTGATTTCGATTCTACTTGTGTCACCACCATCAAACTCAAAAATACCACCCCAAAATGTGTCTTTGCCACCCATTGTGGGCGTGTAACTGTAAAGGGACCTTCCCCATCCTCCACTACTACCACTTCTAAATACAACCTCCTCGACCACCTTGGGAAAACCCCTGCACAACTCTCCATTTTGGAACTCCTCAATACATCCACCATCCACCGCAAAATCCTTGACAAGGCTCTCTAAGAGTCCCATGTCCCCACCGACATACCTCCCGCTTAATTCCAAAACCTTGTCGCTCAACTATCTTCATCCCACCAGCTCACTTTTAGCCACGCCGACATGCCACCCATCGATCCCATGCATAATAAAGAACTCCATATCGAAGTCCAAATTGCCAACCACAAGATCAAGAGGGTCCTCTTGGATAATGGATCTGGTTTGAATATATGTACATTAAAATTCATAAAACTCATGGGGTATTCAGCAGCTGACCTAGAGTCTTTGGTTATGTCCATCAAGGCATACGACAACACAGAAAGAGAATTTGAAGGTACCATATGCCTCCCTATCAAGGTGGGCCCACTCACCATGCCCACTCTATGTCATGTGATTGATCTTGACCTTCCATATAATCTCCTCCTAGACCGACCATGGTTGCATGCCATGCAAGCTGTTTCATCCACCTACCATCAATGTCTCAAGTTCCCTTATAACGGCGTAGAAGTCACTATTCCCATCGATCAACAACCCTTTGAATATTGCAAAGCTTTAGAGGTAGTTTATGATAGACAATTTCATTTTCCAAGCACCTATGGGGATCATGTCAAAGAACCCTCATCCACTCCATCCACATCATCAGTCACTCCACAAGTCACCATCGATCCATCACAAGCTTCCACCTCATCTTCCACTCCTACTCCACAAAAGGTCAAGATCATATATAAAGGGTGTGGTGAATATGAGCTTCACAACACCTTCCACATGGGATAGCTACCATTGTCCCCCCGCTCCCATGGTCGTCATCTTCAGAAGAAGGAACAAGAACAACAATGCATGATCAATGATAAAATTCCCTTTGTACCAGCACAAGTCTCTAGAGAAGAGGAAGCTGAAGAAACCACTTTGAGTGATTGGCTATACCATGATGAAACCACCCCAGCACCTGTAAATATGGAATAATTCAAAGAAAAATATCCCGTACCATTTCAAATTTGTACCAAAAGTCCTTACAATGGAACGAGACTTAGTGCTGATGAACAATGTGTTACAGAACCCTTTTGCAAGTATGGGTCTAATCGGTGTTGTCATTGATGTCAACATACTCCTGTTGTATTAATGATAAGGATTGGATGACCTATGAGCTGAGGATATTGAGAAAATTAGTCTCAATCAGGAACAGTGAAGAACAGTGATGATAGTAAGGTAAAAGTCAACGATAGGATGAGGATCAGAGGATGCGGATTAAAGGGTTTGTAGATATGTATCTTAAGATAGTCCAATAGAGATTTTAGAGGTTCACATGAAGATCTGAAGAAGTTATGGCCGCTCAAGTAGAATTGGTTCCGGCAAGTATTCAGAGGTAACAGAATAACACAGATAGGTCCAGTGAGATCCGAAAATACATTTTCCTATTCCGCAGATTTGAGGAAGTGTTGAGGAAGTCTCAGAGGAGTGTTATATAGATTGGTTCATGGTCTGAAGGTCTGGAAGCATGTATTCTTCTGTGACAGTGATGACAGACTGTGTTCTTGAGGTTCCGGATGAAGGAGAGATAGTTTTCAGTAAACAGATAAAGTGCGGATGTTCTTGGTGAGTCAAGATTTCTTGTGAAGGTCTTTGGATCGTGTCCAGCTCATATTGATGGTCCGCATTGGAGTTGGAGCCCGCAATTGAAGAATAACCTCCGGATGATGATGTTCTTCTTGAGACAGGCCGACCAGATGAGTTATCCATCTAGCGAATAATCTTATGAATGTTTGCCGACTTAGATGATCATTCCTAAGTTGATGCCTTGTATAAATAAGGGATTGCAAAATCAGTTTGAATTTGTCCTTATGGTGATGAGTGTGTTATAGCGAGGAGGAGGAGAGTGAAAAGGCAGAGCAGAAGTATTGGGCTTAAATGGAACGGATTCAAGCATGGTGAAGATGCTATTCTCCAGTTCATGTATGTGATATTTATCTCTTTGTAGACAATGTGTCTCTTGTAGGCAGTGAGCCTCTTGTGAGCAGTGTGCTTGGGCAGTGAGCCCTAATTGGCATGTGCCATTTGTTCTTTCTATTCTTTTAACAGAGAATACAATCTTGGGTTAATCACCCCGTGGTTTTTCCCTTAACTGGGTTTTCCACATCAAAATCTTGGTGTCTTATATGTTGATGTGTTTCTGCTCTTGATTTGAATGCATTATGGTTCATTATTAATATATTGCTAATCACTAAGAAGATTTAAGTGTTTTATTGAAGAAAGTTTTATACAACTGATTCACCCCCCTTCTCAGTTGTATGCCCTAAGTCTAACAATTGGTATCAGAGCTAAGTTCCTCTAAAAGAGCTTAACCACATGAGGAGATCCAGGATGTCGTCCTACAAAAAGGATAGCTTGAAGTTTGATGGAACAAATTTTAATCTTTGGAAAGGTTGCATGAAGTGTCACTTGCAATGCATGGGTATGGCATACTGGACCATGGTTACAACACAGTATGTACCTCCACAGGGTGTTCCAAAAGCTCAAAATGAAATCACAGATGCTGAAAACAATCTGCGGACTATAGAAGCTCTTCTAAGTGCATTATCTAATTCAGAGCTCTCAAATGTTATTGACCTACCAACTGCTTTTGAGATTTGGAAAAAAATGGAACTTTTGCATGAAGGAGACCAGTATGTTAAATGTGCAAAGTTACAAAGTCTAAAAGGAAAATTTGAAAACTGAAGATGAGAGATGATAAAAATATTACTTCTTTTATGCCAAGAGTAAATGAGCTTGTTTGTGGAATTAGAAATACTAGTGGAGTCTTGGATGAAAATGAGATTGTTGGCAAAATTCTTAGATCCCTTCCTGCTTCTTACAAAATCAAGGTTGCTACCATTGATGAATTCATAGCCCATACAACTGTCACAAGAGATCAATTGGCTAGCAAATTGGCTGCATTTGAAATGACCGAGTTTGGAGATGATCCCCCTAAGATTGAATCTACATTCAAAGCCAATGCCTCTGTAAAAGGTAAACAAAGGTTTGATCCAGGAGAGAACTCATCAAGGAAACTGTCATGGTATGAAAAAGCAAGAAAAGACATGGAAGAAGAAGAAGTAGAAACTGCTCAACTTGAATCCCTCATTGCAAAGAGACTGCCAAGAGGATCCGGTAAGTATGAAGGAAAATTGCCTTTTAAGTGTTTTAACTACAATAAGATTGGTCATTTTGCCTTAAGATGTCTGGAAAGATTTTCAAGGCAAAATCCTAACAAATCAAGGTTCCAAAAGAATTGTTACTATGTTCATGAAGAAGATGATAATGAATGAGTAACAGATGATGAATCAGAGACAGGAAACAAATCCATAAGTGAATGGGTGTTTATTGCCATCAAGGAAGAAGAACCAATATCCTCTGTATCTATCAATCATAAAGTTGTAGAAAGAGCTCTGGCTGCCCAAGTTGAAGAAAAGGATGATTGGGTCATTGACAGTGGCTGCTCTCACCATATGACAGGTGACAAAAATAAGTTCATAGATTTGGAAAGGCATGAAGGAGGAGTGGTGAAGTTTGGTGATAATTCTGCTGGTAGAATCAGAGGAAGAGGAACTATTTCTTTTGATGGAAGGAACAAAACTGATAATGTTTTATATGTTGAAGGCTTGAAGCACAATCTTCTCAGTGTTGGACAGTTGGTGGACAAAGGCTATGATCTCCGGTTCAAGAATGGAAAATGTAAGATCTTTGAAAGCTCAAGAACATAGATTGCATCCGGTACCCAAACTAAAGGTAATATCTTCCACTTGGTTGGCACTGATAAAAGTTGCTTATTTGTTCAAGTTGATCAAAGTTGGTTATGGCATAAGAGAATGTGTCATGTGAATTTTGATAATATCATCAAGATAAGAAATACTTAGGTTGTAAGAGATCTTCCAAAATTGGTGAAACCTACAAATAGCCTGTGCAAAGAATGTCAATTGGGCAAGCTGAGCAGAATCACATTCAAGAGTAAGGAACTATCTTCTACCAGGTTATTGGACTTAGTTCATACTGACCTTTGTGGCCCGGCAAGAATTAGGAGTATGCAAGGTGATATATACTTCATGTTACTAATTGATGACTATTCCCAGATGATGTGGGTAACCTTTCTGAAAGAAAAATCAGAAGCTTTTGAGAAATTCAAAATATTCAAGGCTATGGTAGAAAATGAAACCGGATTGAAATTGAAATGTCTGAGGTCTGATAGAGGTGGAGAATTCACATCCAGTGAGTTCATAGAATTATGTGAGAAACATGGAATAAAGAGACAGTTGTCTGCTCCTAGGACTCCATAGCAGAATGGAGTAGTGGAAAGAAAGAACCAGACCATACAGGAAGCATCTAGGACCATGATGATGGAAGCAAATGTTCCTCACATCTATTGGAGAGAAGTTGTCAGCACTGTAGTCTATACTCTCAATTGAGTTCAAATCAGAAGCAATACTAGTAAGACTCCTTATGAACTTTGGTTTGGCATCACTCCTACTGTGAAGTATTTCAAAGTTTTTGGTAGCAAATTTTACATTAAAAGAGATGAAGATCTAGGAAAGTTTGATGCTAGAAGTGATGAAGGAATATTCTTGGGTTACTCTACTCAAAGCAAAGCATACCAGTGTTATAACAAAAGACTGAGAAAGATGATAGAAAGTACAAATGTGAAGGTTGATGAGGGAATTGAGAAACCCTCAAGGTTTTATGAATATGATGAAGATGATCAAAATGGTGTTCTGACTCAAGAAGCCCAAGTCTCATCTGTTAGTCAGATTCAAGCTAATCTGGTAAACCAGGAAGAAGAAATGAGTCTTAATGAGCCTGATCAAGAATCAGAAGTGCAAGAAATTCCTAAAGTTCCCAGGAATGTAAGACTGAACCACTCTGAAGATCAAATCATAGGTGATAAAAGCAAAGGTGTACTGCCAAGAAGGAGAATTGCTCAAGATTCAAAAAAGTATTGTTTGATTTCAAAGATTGAACCCAAGACAGTGAATGAAGCCTGCAATGATGAAAACTAGACTAAAGCAATGGAGGAAGAGCTGGTGAAAATAGAGAAAAATAACACTTGGGATCTTGTTCCTAGACCTAGAAACAAGAATGTGATTGGAACCAAATGGGTCTTCCGGAACAAACTAAATGAAGTTGGTGAAGTAATCAGAAATAAGGCCAGATTGGTCTGCAAAGGCTACTCTCAAATAGAAGGAATTGATTTTGAAGAAACTTTTGCTCTAGTAGCAAGAATTGAAGCAGTCAAATTATTTCTTGCTTTTGCTGCCTACAAGGATTTCAAGGTATATCAGATGGATGTCAAGTCTGCCTTTCTAAATGGTGACTTGGAAGAAGAAGTGTATATAGAGTAACTGGATGGATTTCAATTGTCTGTTCATGGTGATATGGTCTACAAGTTGAAGAAGGCAATCTATGGATTGAAGCAAGCCCCAAGAGCTTGGTATGAAAGATTGGACAAGCATCTTTTGAAGATTGGTTTCAACAAAGGTACTGCTGACAGTAACTTATATTTCAAAATTGATCATGAAAACATCTTAATTGTTGAAGTATTTGTTGATGATATCATCTTTGGAGGAAGAGATAGTATGTGTAAAACCTTTGCAAATCAAATGAAAAGTGAGTTTGAGATGTCTATGCTTAGTGAAATGAATTTCTTCTTGGGTTTGCAAATTACTCAAACAAAGAAAAGAATCTTCATTTCTCAGACCAAATATGTGAAAGAATTGTTGAGGAAATTTGGGATGGAAGATTCAAAGCCAATGAATACTCCCATGGCAACTAGATGTAAGTTGAGCAAAGATGATGACTCTTCTAAGGCAGACTAGACAAAGTACAGATCAATGATTGGAGGATTGTTGTATCTCACTCAAACTAGACTAGATATTATGCAAGCTATTGGTCTTGTTGCTAGATTCCAAGCTGATCCTAGAGAATCCCATGTCATGGCAATCAAGAGAATTTTTAGATATCTAAAAGGGACGGTTGAGTATGGTCTGTGGTATCCTAGAGATCATGATTTCTCTCTTCATGCATATACAGATGCTGATTGGGCAGGAGATGTGGATGACTGAAAAAGTACCAGTGGTGGAGCATTCTTTTTGGGAAAAAGATTGGTTTCTTGGCTAAGCAAGAAACAAGAGGCAATATCTCTATCTACAACTGAAGCAGAATATATTACAGCAGTAGGTAGTTGCACTCAAGTTTTATGGATGAAACAGATGCTAAGAGATATCAAAGTGGAGTATGAAGAACCTATCACAATCTTCTATGATAATTCAAGTACCATAAATATATCTAAGAATCCAGTACTACATTCAAAGACTAAACAAATATCCATCAAGTTTCACTTTTTGAGAGAGAAAGTGAACAAGAATGAAGTCAGATTGGAGTTTGTGCCTTCAAAGGATCAGATTGCAAACATCTTTACTAAACCTCTACCTAAGGACTCTTTTGAGTATCTCAGGGAGAAGTTAGGGGTTATTCCCCCTCTGGTGATGAACTAAGGTGCACTGTTGTGCATCAGTCCGGTGGGTATCTCAGTCACATCTTGTGATCCGGATTGATGTTGGGGAGCTGCTACTCAGGGGGAGCAGCAGGTATAGTTCTAAGATGGTGGAATTGCAAGTATGTACCCTTTTCCATTGATGTCAAAGGGGGAGAGAAGACATGTTGTGAAAAACAAGTAGTTACTAATCAAAGGGGGAGCAGTAAAGGGAGAGAAGACATGTGAATGGTTGTTGCTAATAAGGGGAGTTGTGACAGTAAGGAGAAGTTCTTGTCTTGATGGTTTTTCACATCATATGTTGCCATCAATGACAAAGGGGGAGATTGTTGCAAGTATGGGTCTAACCGGTGTTGTCATTGATGTCAACATACTCATGTTGCATTAATGATAAGGATTGGATGAGCTGTGAGCTGAGGATATTGAGAAAATTAGTCTTAATCAGGAACAGTGAAGAACAGTGGTGACAGTAAGGTAAAAGTCAATGATAGGATGAGGATCAGAGGATACAAATTAAAGGGTTTGTAGATATGTATCTTAAGATAGTCTAGTAGAGATTTCAGAGGTTCGCATGAAGATCTGAAGAAGTTATGGCCGCTCAAGTAGAATTGGTTCTGGCAAGTATTCAGAGGTAACAAAATAACACAGATAGGTCCAGTGAGATCCAGAAATACATTTTCCTATTCTGCAGATTTGAGGAAGTGTTGAGGAAGTCTCAGAGGAGTATTATATAGATTGGTTCATGGTTTGAAGGTCCGGAAGCATGTATTCTTCTGTGACAGTGATGACAGACTGTGTTCTTGAGGTTCCGGATGAAGGAGAGATGGTTTTCAGTAAACAGATAAAGTGCGGATGTTCTTGGTGAGTCAGGATTTCTTGTGAAGGTCTTTGGATTGTGTCCAACCCATATTGATGGTCCGCATTGGAGTTGGAGCCTGCAATTGAAGAATAACCTCCAGATGATGATGTTCTTCTTGAGACAGGCCAGTCAGATGAGTTATCCATCTAGCGGATAATCTTATGAATGTTTGCCGACTTAGATGATCATTCCTAAGTTGATGCCTTGTATAAATAAGGGATTGCGAAGTCAGTTTGAAGTTGTCCTTGTGGTGATGAGTGTGTTATAGAGAGGAGAAGGAGAGTGAAAAAGGCAGAGCAGAAGTATTGGGCTTAAATGGAACTGATTCAAGCATGGTGAAGATGCTATTCTCTAGTTCATGTATGTGATAGTTATCTCTTTGTAGACAGTGTGTCTCTTGTAGGCAGTGAGCCTCTTGTGAGCAGTGTGCTCGGGTAGTGAGCCCTAATTGGCATGTGCCATTTGTTCTTTCTATTCTTCTAACAGAGAATGCAATCTTGGGTTAATCACCCTGTGGTTTTTTCCTTAACCGGGTTTTCCACGTCAAAATCTTGGTGTCTTATATGTTGATGTGTTTCTGCTCTTGATTTGAATGCATTATGGTTCATTATTAATATACTGCTAATCACTAAGAAGATTTAAGTATTTTATTGAAGAAAGTTTTATATAACTGATTCACCCCCCCTCTCAGTTGTATGCCCTAAGTCTAACAAACCCATCCCAGTTGATCCTACATCTCCCAAGAAATATGCTCAACACTTCAGTTTAGGATATGCTCCACTGAGTGTGACAATATGTGGACCCGCTAAAACTTCAGTACAAGTTACCTAATCCTCTTCTAGTATTGAAAACATCACTCTGGGTGTCATCATAGCTTCATGCGAAGATCTTGATCTTTCATGCATCTTCCCTGATAACGCCATCTTCATTATTGACCTCCCTCTCATTCATCCCAAACTCATTGCTTGGGATTATTAAGGACCTTCACCTCTCGACATGTTTCCACAGATGAGGCTCTTTTTGCATTCCTAGAACTCCATGACACCTCACAATATGACATATTCTTGCATGCTCATGCCTACTTTGGGGAAGAGGAGATCCTTAGTCCAAAAAAGTAAAAATTAAAAAATAGAAAATTGTCCCCTAGTAAAAACCTCTCCGAGGTACTTTCAAACACAAAAGAGAAAAATAAAGACATATCACTAGAAGATGAGGATCTCCATCTTCCCCCTATGCCATCTTACTAGCAAGAGCATTCCATTATTCTAATTGAAGGCACCCAAGAAATCAACCTCGACACACAAGACATACCCAAGCTTACACACCTAGCAGAAAGTCTCGGTACTGAAGAAAAATCCAACCTCTCCTTGGTGCTTCATGAAGCAACTAATGTGTTTGCTTGGTCCTATGCCAACATGCTAGGATTGGATCCATCCTTGGTTGTTCACCATCTTGTGGTACATCCCAGTGCAAAACCTATTAAGTAGAAACTCTGCAAGATGCACCCTCAAGTCGCCTTACTCGTCAAAGAAGATATACAAAAGATATTAGATGTCAACTTTATCCACCCTATTGACTATCCATAATGGGTCTCCAACATTGTTCTAGTTGCTAAGAAACCTAGGGGCATCTGTTGTTGCACAGACTTCCGAGACCTTAACAAAGCATGTGTGAAGGATGATTTTCCACTCCCCAACATTGACATGTTTGTAGATCTCACAGCAGGACGTGAGATGCTTTCCCTCGTGGATGGCTTCTCTGGGTACAATCAAATCAAGATTGCCCCTAAAGATCAACACAAAACCACTTTTACCTATCCTTGGGGCACATATTGCTGGCAAGTCATGCCCTTTGGCCTAAAGAATGTTGGGGCAGCATATCAACATGCAATGACTACCATCTTCCATGACATGATACATAAGATAATGGAAGACTATGTTGATGATCTCCTAGGGAAGTCTAGAACAAGGGAAGAACATCCTGAGGTCTTGCAACAGATCTTTTCATAACTCAAAGAGTACAAGCTTCACCTCAACCCCAAGAGATGTGTCTTCGACGTAACATCAGGAAAACTCTTGGGGTTCATTGTTTCCCACAGGGGCATCGAGGTGGATCCCGCTACAGTCACAACTATAACAGAAATGCCTTTTCCTAAGACACTCAAATAGCTTTGAAGTCTCCAAGGCAAACTATAGGCTATTCGCAGGTTCATCTCTCAACTAGCAGATAAATGTCATCCTTTTGCCCATTTGCTTCTCAAAGATGTACACTTCAAATGGGACCAAAATTATCAACAGACATTTGACCACATCAAGGAATATTTAGCTTCAACACCAGTCCTAATGGCACCTATCCCTAGAAAACCCCTGTTATTATATATATCAGCAACTTCAGTAGCACTTGGGGCACTTTTAGCACGACAGGATGATACCGGCGGTGAAAGGGCTATATACTATATCAGCAGGACCCTAGTCGGCTATGAGCTTAGCTATACCCCCATGAAACGCGCGTGTCTAGTTGTTGTTTTATACTCCCAAAATTTACGACACTACATGTTGAGTCATTCTATCAAGATCATCTCTAAAGTCGACCCTCTCAAGTACATGTTTTCTAGGACTCCACTCACAGGGAGAATGGCAAAATGGGTTATGTTGTTGAGTGAATTTGACATTGAGTATGTTGACAGAAAAGTAATCAAAGGACATGTTGTAGCAGATCAGCTGGCCAAAGCACCCTCACAAATCATTAACCACTAATCATTGACTTTCCAGACGAGTCCATCTTAATCATGACAGAATCAACAAACTAGAAATTGTACTTTGATGGATCCTTCACCAATCACGGTTTAGGGGTGGGCATACTATTGGTAACCCCAGAAGGTGACTATATCCCCAAGGCATACAGACTTGCAATCCCATGCACAAACAACCTGGCCAAATACGATCTCAAAACAATAGTACAATGGAATATCTTGCAGCTACAAGTCTATGGCGACTCCCAGTTGATCATCAAGCAAGTATATGATGAGTTTCTCACCAAGGATGACAAACTAGTGCCCTATAAACAAATGGTTGATGAATACAAACTATTCATCACCTACATATAGTTTGAACAGGTACCTCATCTCCACAACAAAGAAAATGATACCATGGCTACTATTGGCTCTCTTCTGGATATGCCTCATGACGACCATCAATATGAATTTCTTGTGGAATAGCTCCTAATGCGATCATATCGCATCACTTAGTTAGAATTTGTTTGTGCGATTGTTGCTCTGGAAAATCCTTAGTATCATGATATCTACACCTACCTCCAACATCACACTTTCCCACTCGAATCCACCCGTAAACAATAAAGATCCCTCATTTGCCGAGTCACTCACTACACTATCCTTACAGACACCCTCTATCATTGAAGTTGTGATGGCATTCTTCTTCGATGTTTAAACATGGAAGAAGCTTCCCTTGCCTTACATGAAGTCCGCGTAGGTATCTGTGGAGCACACACAAGTGGTATTGTCCTAGCCAAGAAGCTCTTGTATACTGGATATTATTGGCCTACTATGGAACATGATGCATGTGAGTGCGTGAAGAAGTGTAAGCCATGTCAGCAGCATGGAGATCTCATTCATGCTCCCTCTCAGGCTTTGCAACCTATCACCACACTATGGCCTTTCTCTTAGTGGGGCCTAGAACTCATTGGCAAAATCCACCCATCCTCCTCTGATGGACACAAATTCATCATCACCACCACTGAATACTTCACTAAGTGGGTTGAATCCATTCCCCTCACTTTCACCATAAGAAACCAAATCGCTAAGTTCATCCTTTACCATATCATCTGTCATTATGGTATCCCATCCACCATTATCACTGACAATGGTAAACCTTTCAAAAACCATGATGTTCGAGACCTTTGTGAATAATTCCACATCCAACATCATTGGTCCACTCCATATTACCCCCAAGGTAACAACCAGGCTGAGGCAACTAACAAAACCTTACTCAAAATCCTCAAGAAAGTTGTCAATGAAACTAGCCATGATTGGCACCTCCACATTCATCCTGCCCTTTGGGCCTATCACACTAGCATTTGCACAGCTACAAGAGCTACGCCATATTCCCTAGTCTTCAACACCAAAGCTATCCTGCCAATAGAGATTGAATTTCCCTCATTACGTATCTAATTGCGTAATGTCATCACTGATGAGGAATACCATGTTGCATGTCTTTAAGAGCTCGAGCTATTGGATGAACAACACCTCAACACCCTCAATCACCTCCAAGCATACCAAAACCAGCTTTGCATATCCTACAACAAGAAGATCCATGCTAGAGAGTTTTCAATAGGAGACCTGATCCTGAAAGAAAATCAAAGGAATCTATCAAAGAGAGAAAAGAAAGGGAAATTTGAGCCTAATTGGCTAGGCCCTACATTGTCACTGCAAAGTATGGCTCTGGAGCACACCACCTTTCCACTCTTGAAAGGGAAGAACTTGATGAGCCTATGACCAACATCCACCTGAAGTGGTTTCATAGTTAGTTCGTTGAATGCCCTATGTCAAAAATACAAAAAAAAAAAAAAATGGCAAAGAGAAATAATCTGTCCTATGGTGAAAACCACTTCTTGTGGCGCCTTGGATAAGTACCATGATGAAAACCTACTTGCAAGCGTCATGTGTAGGTTCAACCCAGATCCATTGTTCAAACCACCTTCTCATCATCATCCACACTATCCAATGTATCTCATGATACCCTCATCAGAGCTTTAGAACAAACCCATCATATGAGCTTCCATTGTCCATCATTCCCAAAATATCTCCCATATCCCAAAACAACATTCCATGCCACTAACATACACCTGATTCCCCTCATCCATTCATAAGCTTGGCCCCTTTAATGGTTTTGCATAAACATCACGTCTTTATGCTACCATTTCACCACACTAACACTATCACCACCATGGTTTTTCTATCATGGTACAGTCGAATAACTGGCATTCACTACCGCTAGCCAACACTTCCTCCAATAACATGAACCAACCCCTATCCTTACATCATCAAGTCTACCAGAACTACATATCATCATCACCCGCAATGTAATGTGCCTTGATCCCATGGATATAGGGTATGTAGGCAGTCTGGAATATGAAGGAAGCATCCAACATGTAGGTACATATGATGAACCCATCCAACCGGTTTGGATGGTCCCACTTTCCTGAGCTTGTTGATTGCACTTGATCTACAAATGATACATTTGCTAAGCATCCTATCAAAGCAAAACAATCCCACAAAAAATATTTCACCAGCAGATTGACTTTTCTATAACTAGCAGCCTATGTCCCCCTGCCTATCTTTAGTTTATCTTAATCCATCATCGATTCTTGTCCTAGGATGCATCCTTCCTACAATGGGCAAAATCACCAATCCTCCATCCATTTTTGGCAAGAGATACAATGGCTTTGTATTTTGGGCTAGTCAGTCTTTTGGTCTTTAATTTTTATCTTGTGCACCATTCTTAGATTACTTCAAAGCTATCTTGATCTCATTATATCATGACATGTGGAGAAAAATCTAGAATGGGGCATAGTCATTTCTTTTGTATGTTATGCTTGTGGGAGGTTCTCATTACTCCACCTTAGTATTCATATCTTGTGAATTGTAGGGTCGATTCTAGCATATCATCCCCCTTTTGCATCTAAGGTTCCTCATACCTTTGGTGTACTAAGGGTTTATGGCTCGAATCGCCCTCGTTCATCTAGACAAGGTTTTACTATTATGGGCATGCATGGGTTCATCCTATTGTTTGCAGTGTCAAGTCCTATGCATGGATGTCTTGCCACCTTGGTTCCACGTACCTAGTGCATAACATCCCATGCTATATCAACAGTAGCACTTAATTTTTATTGGTAGAATGTCTTAATATGATATCATCCCATTTGTCCTACACATTTACATCTACCCTCATCACCTCATCCCACTACTTTTGCTCCAAGATTCATCAAACACACATTTCCATCATCCCCTACCTTCTATTATCCCATCTTCCCCCTACCATCCTGTGACCATTTTCGGTGACCTAGTTGTGTATCATGATCACTCGCATCGCATTCCTAATACCTACGCATCCATCCTCACGCACAACCCTGCATCACATACATCTTAGTCTAACTATAATCATCCATAAATAATCATAGACCATCCTGCATCACAAACACGTTAATATCCATACTCCATCATATAATATAATATACACACACCTACATCATATATAATAACACATATACATGCTCCATCTTGCATCCAAACACAAGTCAAATCATAACATCTTACATCACAACCATCATAAGCATATACATATAAAATAACATTCCATCATATAATCCATCATATAAAATACATCAAATATCCATCACACATATATATCATATATATCCATGAATGCATCCATCAATAACACATAGTACATGGGTCAAATAATCCATCTCACATATATATATCAAAGTGTGATGATGATACAAAATGTGGTCCTCGGACCTATCAAAAAATAATACATATATATATCATGCCCCTAGGTGGATCTATCCCTGCCTGAAACCTCTAACTCGGTTGGCCCTAAATCCCTCTGGGGGGGAGACCCCATACCCTGCTAACCTACCTATCTCAATACCTATGGAGGCAACATCTGTACTATCACTAATGCTTGTGATGGTGAGGGTTGTTGAACAGACCTCTCCAACTGCCCTGATCTCCTGGATCCAGAAGATGATGACCGACTACGGTAACTGGCTCTCCGCTCTGCTGGCACTAACCCCTCATAAAATGTCCTGTAGTGATAGGCCTCCCTGGTACTATTTGCTATCTGTTGCTACAAATCCCTCACTACGTCTCCCATCCCTTGGCCCAACGTCTAGCGGGCCTGGTCCCTCTCGTGTGCATACCGCTGCGCTAATCCCTGCACATGTGTCACCTATGCCTGCAACCCTATAACTTGCGCTTGTATGGTTCTTGTCTATGCCAATCCCCCTGTAACTGGACTACTTGTCCCTCCAGATGGGCTATCTATGCCTGTAGCTGGCATACCAGAGTCTATGCTCTTGCCAACTCTGCAGTGCTCCCATCTCAGGCTTGTCTCTGTAGCTGGGCTACATGTGCCTGTAGCTAGCATATTTGATCCTGTACCCTAGCCAACTTTGATCCATCATCATAAGCACCACCAACCTCATCACCTCCACCATCTACATCCATCTCCTTTACCCACACCTCCTCCTCATGCTCCTCATCCTCCTCATCCTCATCCCTGTCATCATCCACCTCCTCTGTTGCCACCTCCCATACTGTTACCTCAGCTGGTGCTACATATCCTATTGGCAGTATAAGTCTCACTAACCTCTGCTATGCCCACCACTGATCATATGCCAGCATAGTCTTTGTATCCACTACATCCTGTCTCGCATGCCATGCCTATGGCTGGAGTCCCTCAAACTCCACTATCACCATCTGTGTATTAGGAGCCAATCCCCACTAAACTTGTACCTATCGTATTCGCGTGAACATTGCATCTACCTTTGGCACATCCTGTACTAACCTAAATTGTCATTGTACCCACTCTGACATATATCTATCCACAATCAAGTGTGTATGTCCCATAAAAAATTGTGACTACATCGCATAACCCAGCTATGCCCTATCCTCCTACCACCTCTCTACCTCCCTCCATGGCCACCACACAAACTCCACGATAACATCCATCACTCACCTCTAGTATCTCATATCCCCCAATCGATGGTGGATCAAATGTCCCCTGTATGCATAAGCAACTGGTCGATGACTTGGCCTATCTCGCACTACCAATGGCTGTGTCATTGGTATGTGCTCCCACGCCTAGATATGCAGCAATGTCACCCCGCATCCCAAGCCCCCAGATCACCTGTATACCATGTCATCCATGTCATGAAATAAATGAGCCTGTATGCATGGTCCCCACACACAGGTCACGCCATCTTTGATCTTCCATAATAGAACCACTCCCCAGCCCACTAGAAACCCATGCGACCTCTTGTCTGGGACCAAGGTCCCTGCTATCAATCCTGTCAGAAATATGGGCAATTGATAAAGGCCCCTATCTATCACCCGCTGATATATCATCTCTGTCCCATCACCACCATATGACACTTGTCCCAGGGTAAACACCTGATCTACATATGTTCATACCTGTCTATGATCATACACCACTCTCTAACCATGTATGGGGACCCATAGGATCCTCCATATGTCCTCTAATGTGATCATTGCCTCCCCTGTGGGCAATAGGAAGGCACACCGCTCTGTTTGAAACTGCTCCACTAAAGCGGTCATCATCACTTTGTCTGCTCATATCTGCAACATCTTTGTGATATGTTGTAGTCCCACCATCCCCAAGAAAAATCTCTTAGTCCTATCTAGCTCCTCCCACATGTCAAACATAGGTGGCTACCTCTCCCGCGACTAAAGAACATACTCGTCATCCTGCATCATCGCATAAAAGCACTATGTCAGCCTCCCTTTTAACACAAGGTACTATAACCCAAGGCATACCCTTCCCATGCTCGTTCCAAGTGAGGTGGCGTGTCCTTTGCAGTACTCATTGGCATCTCTTCCTCTTAGTTGGATCCTTGTCCTCCCCTCGACTAGGCATCGTTCCCTTGGATGCGCACTTTGGCACTGGCCGAGCATCATTCCCCTAGTCGTGCACTTTGGTATAGGCTAAACGCCCTGGCACTAGACCAGGCACTCTTCGTCTCGATCGGGTGCCTTGGTGTCAGCCTGGGCACAGTTCCGTTCGGCTAGGTGTTGGCTCAGCACAACTCTACATTGGTCAGGCACCGGGACGCCAGGTCGGGCACCGCTCGCCCTAGTCGCGCATCATGGTGATGCCAACCCAAACCCTTAATGCGCGTCACTTCACCCCTCCTGCGCCATTTCCCATGCCCCTATCTAAACCCCTATTCATGTCTATTTTTTACGCGACTACCCAAACCCTAGGTGACTATCCAAAAAACCAAACAAACAAAAAATACAAAAAAAATCACAAAGAAGGCAAAATGTACTTACGGCTCGCCTGCTACCATGGGTCACAGGTACTCCCTCACCCACTCTGCCTGATGCTCCTCTTGTGGGATGCCTGTCATCACTCCGCTCTCCTTTTTTTCTTCTCCACTCACACCTCCAACTTGCAAAAGCCAAATGAGCTTTATGAGCTCCTTTTCCAATTTATAACCTTCCCCCATTTCTTTTTTCTTTTTTCTTTTTTCTTTTTTCTTTGTTCTTTGTTCTCCCCCCCCCTTTTTTTCTTTTTTCTCCCACCACTCCACTTTTCACCTTTTTTTTCTCGTTCTTCAGTCTCAGGACCCCTTTCTCCTTGCTTTCATCACTTTTTCAACTTTTTTTCGAGAGATTGCCGAAAATTTTATTTTTTCTGCCGATCTTTCGAGGGGGCATCACCTAGTCACCCATTCCCCTTCTATTCACCCACCGGGGCATATTTATCAAAAAAAAATTATTCTTTGATATCCCACCAACCGCGACAGCTATGACGCCATATCAAAGAGGGGCAAAATGTAGACGTCTGAAAATGGTCATAGCCACTTTCATCCACCTACGCAATCCAACCCTAATTCACCTGCACCATTCCATTCAACCCAATTATTAATTAAATAATTTTTAATTATTTAATTAATTTATCCTGTGCCTTTCCCCTTTCACAAAAATCAAATTCTTGTACTATAGTTTAAAAATTAAATATTTTTTACTATAACTCATAAATCACATTCCAAAAAATTAAATAAATTATCCTATTTATTTAATTCCTATTTTGTTCACTTTTGATTACTTTTTGTAATCATCATTATTTCTTATAATCCATGTGCACATGAATTAATTCTAATTAATTCATGATTACAAACCCCCATGTATCTGGAAGTCCACTTGTCACCTTATGTACATGAATGTACATAACACGTGGTACTTTAGAAGCATGGCCAAATCTTTCATAATGTGTATATTTGTCCTATTTCTTCCACCCCACTCCATGTGTCACTATTCATACAAATTTAAAATTACATGTGGCACTATTTAAACACTATTCATCTAATTTAAAATTCCACTTGTCCTCTCCATCCAATTTAAAATTCTTCACTAAATCCAAGCCTTACCTTTTCATAAATGAATCCTTACATGTTATACACCTACCCAATCCTAGCCATCCATCCATTCAAACTTGCAATCTCATCCATTGATCATCCCTTGAATTTTAGAGCAAAATTCTCATCCAATCCTAGCTTGCCATTTGTCTAATTCTCCTTTCTTGAGGATACTCAAGCAATCTTAACCATTGATCTTCCAAATTTATCCTAATCCTCCATCTCTATCTTCAAAAATCTATAAATTGAGGCCTCCACCTCCCATTTTCAAGAAGCCATCATATGCAAAGTTACTCTACCAAATGGAGTGCCCACATCCATCTATAATAGTGCAATCATAAGTACCATAGTTTAATTTCATAGTCATATAGAGAAAATCATCACTAAGTTGTTTATATAGGGTGCAATTAGGTGTTTAGAAACATATTAGTGATCTAGCTGAATCTTGAGGTCCCTTGGACTTGGGATTGGGTGCATTTTAGGATAGTTTGCACTTAATTTAGGATCCCATTTCATAGGTAGACATATTGAATAAATTTGAATAGTACAAGAGAAATGTAGCCACAAAGAGTCACTATACTTCCAAGAAAGAACAAAAAAACAATAAACAATAAACCCAATTGAGGTTACAATACCAAATATCACAGCTATAAAAACAACCAACAAAACACAAATTTTAAACCATATAATTCAACATCTTAAGAGTTTTCTTTGATTTCCTCCAAAACTAGTTTTTTCCATTCTTCCCTCACACTGGCACATCGAGTACTTAGTAGAGAATATGAAATTTATGTGTCCATGTATGTATATAGTAAATTAAATAGTTCTAAAGTAAAATAGCTTTTTGTCTTTTCTTCCATCTATTTACTTATCTATTTGTGTATTTATAATAGTTTAAATAGATATTAATTTTTTTGTATTGAAACAAAGTGAGAGAAAAATACAAATGAATGAGAAAGTAGCACACGATTGCAAGAAGAATTTACAATGTCCAAAACAAAGTAGAGACTAGGCTACAAAAAGAAAAATAGTTTGAAAACAAAGGTAGGGCCTACAAACAACACGTGGAAGATACAAATCAAAATATCCAACTAGCCTAAAGATCTGACCAAAAACCTTCGCAAATTCCCTCCAAAGACATGCTCACCATAGCAATTGTGATGTCAAGAGAGTCATGATAACATGCTTCAATAGTGCCAGATAGAGGTATAAAAAACATGAGCCTAACCAAACAACAAGGCCTCGAGAACAAAAAATGACAAAGGAGAAACATCCATAATGCACTACTGAAGCCAAAGGAAGATGCATAGGGACAACACTTAACCTTTCAGAGACAGAGAAAATAGGCTAAAAATGGTAGCCAACCAAGGAAGGAAATTAGCCCAGATTGTACCATGCCAAAAATTAAAACTTGGATATGGGAGGGCCAAATGAATACTCTTCTCATCATCAAGAACCTCATAATAGAGAACAAAGTAGTGAATTTGGACCAAAAACTATTGAACCAAAGAGCATAAACAACTACTCCACCCGGCATTACAATAAGATCTAGCTAAACAAAATGCAAATATGAAAACCATTATCATATGGCTCCAATGCCAATCAAACAAGGCAATGTGCATAGCATTGACCCAACACTGAGAAAATATAAACTGAAAAGCTAGGATGAAAACTCCCAACATTAAAAACATCTAACATTGTACATCTAAGATCTTATTCCTTAGGCTTATTGAGAAATTTGCATTGAAGGCTGGTGATTTGGGACTTGATCAAGTCCAATTGGAGAGAAACATGAGGATATATGTTCAGTGAACCCTGTAGTTGAGCACATAACACTGATTTGAACATTTTTGTTAGAGTAAACTTTAGCAATTTCAATGGTTGGGTGAGTGTTAACTTTTGAAAAGATAGTTGTACATCTAATTTTCCAAATGCATAACAGAATAATATGCCTCACAGTGTTAGTGTAGGTTTTTATTTTCCTAGTGGGTTAGTTATTTTCCTTATTTCCTAGGGTTTTCCTACACTTTTATTGAGTTTACTTAGATTAAATAAAGTGTGTTTAATTAGGTGAGTGGTTCATTTGAGGTGTCACCATCCTATGAGTGAGTTACATTTACTATGTTTAGACCATTTGGTGGTCTCTCCTTATTGGTTGGTTTTTCCACCTCTACCCCTCTCCCTAGTCTATATAAACTCACTACCTAGCTTGTATTTTGCATCTTGTATGGCAATTTTGTCATTCTTGTGTAGCTTCTTCTTTGAGCTCATAATGTAATTCTATCATCTTGACATTTACATATATCTCAAAATCATTGATTTGCTTTTGTTTATGCATTTACAGCTTTGTAGCTTAGAATCTCTCTTAAAAAGTTTCTGGGTTATTCATCTATTTCAGATTTATAACATGGTGTCAAAGCTTTTGTTTTAAAAATTATGAGTTCATAGATTCTCAATTGAGAGTTTGAGTTTTTTTGTGAGTTCTTGTAAAATATTGTATGCTATTCTCTTACATTTTTAAACAATCTGGAGAATCAGGAAGAGTTTATGAAGATTTGATAACCTCTTCATTTTGCATGTGTTTTGTGGGATCTGGGTGATTGCAACTATTATGGTTATACTGGCAGTATTTTTTACTATTCCAACACATCCAAGAGGCTCAAAAAATTCAAGATTGGCTTTCATTTCATCCAATTTGGAGATCATTTGACACAATTGCAAACGAGGGTTTGAAGCTTAGATCTGGTGATCAACTTTCATATGGAGCATTTCTAGCGAAAAAGGACCTTGCTATTAAGTCCAAAAGACTGAATAGATGAATTTTGATATATAATTTGCCTAGTTTCGGCATCGGGAGCTACTGAGGCAAAATAAAAATTCAAGAAGGTCATACAACCTCCCCAACATGCATATCGAGGCAATATTTTTTCAAAAAATTCAAAAAAAATTAAGTTCTACAATTTTTTTTAAATTTATATACTTTTGAAAAATTGTAATGTAGGCTTTTTTTGAAAATTCATTGGAAAGTTTTTAAACAAAAAAAAATCAAAAAATTTAAAAGGGGTATGCAGGTACCATGGTACCTATGCCCTTGCAATAGGTCACAGGCCTAGGGGTACATGGGTACCCATAGCGCCCCATAGCTCTTTAAAGGTTGCAAGCCTTGTCAAGGCCACGAGCCTTGGATTGGCCATGAACCCCTCCATTGTAGGTTGTGGTGTGACCTTTGGCCCCTGTAGACACCCAAAAATGTCCTTTTACAACTCTTTGTCACAACATTACATCATTTAGGCATCTTGTAGCATGTTTTTCCCTAGGTACCCATGTCACCACCTAATTAGTTAAATAAATCTTATTTATTTGACTAATTTCATTTATTCCCTTCCTATTCATAACCCCTTCTTCATCCTAGCACTTCCTCTAAAAAATAAATAAATTTAACATTTATTTAATTTATCCCATCCCTTCACATTATTAAATAAATAAATTTTATTTTCCTCTTGAATTAAATAAAATAAATCTTTTATTTTATTTTAATTTATCACTTATGTCTCCCCACTTAAAATAAATAAATAAATAATTTTATTTATTTTATCCTCACATTCCTCATGATTTAAATAATATTAAATTATTTAAATTATTAAGCTCACCTTCCATTTCCATCTCTCAAGATGACTCAAATCATCTCTCAAGTTAACTTCATTCACCTTCCATTTCTTCTCTCTTGTTGTACGATCAACTTTCTAATTCCACTACCACTCCCAAGATGGAAGTTTTATCCCTACATTCTCTCACTTTTGCCTATAAATTGAGTCCTTCTCTAGTCTTTTTGGGGATTCCATCTCTCGCATGCAACATCATTCTGTCGAAATTCCTCTAGCCCTTGCATCTATCTTCTTCTCATCAATCTCCATCCTATTGTTATGCTGCGAACGTGAGCGATCAACATCCAATCATTTGAGTAATCAATCATACATGCACAAATCATTCAAGATATCGAGGTAATCAAAAGGTTTGGTCAAAGGTAATACTTGTATTGTTTTATCTTTCATTTTGTCCAAATTGTTTAGTTACATTTCTAGCATGCTCAGTGGGAGCCACTTCTCTTGATCGTTTTGTAGGTTTTCGGTTGTAAAAATTTGCATTTTTCTAACCCTCGTTTGTCAAGTTTTGTGAGTTGATTGTTGCAGGTGACCTCCTAGACAAAAAGCAACTATGCCATCATGTTCAAGAAGTCATTTCCATGGTTTTTGACTATAAACTTGGCTATGTTTCATGACTGTAAAATTTCTTGAAAATTTTTGAATTTTTTTAAACTAGTAGACAGTACAATACGGATCCGTACGGACTTGTACTATATGGATCTTCTGTACATCTCTGCAAGCTCCTGGATTTCCTTTCTATAGTATATCGCTTTCAAATTTTAGGTTATTCATATGTTTAATGTTTGACTTGTTGCAGGTTTTAAACATTGGTGTTGTAGGTTCAAACAATTACCAAAAGCCCTAAATTTAAACCAGTTGTTGCCACTGCTAAGGTCGCTATCCCCATTTAGATTTGGTCACCACCAAAGACTCTCTTGTCGCCACTACTAAATCTGTACCACTGACACTAGTATCTCTGAACCCTAGATCTTGTCGCTTGATCTCCGCTTGATCGTCAACTTCCTTCCAAAGAGTCACCTCCACTCTGAGTATTGTCACCACCTCCTTAACATTTACCTCTACCATTCCTAAACCAAATCTTTAGTAGATCTCCTTATTGACACTAATGGATGCCCTAAACACCCTGGTCGTAGTCTTAAATCTTGGTCATAGTCAAAATCTTAAGTCGCAATCGCTTGCAAACACCAGTTCGCCTTTCACAAACCCTAAACTGTCAACTGCCTATCCTAAACTACCTAGGCCATGTTATCACTTCATGAAACCATAACCACCATGGTGGATTTGGTCTTAATGGTTGGGATTAGTGTTTAGGATTAATATAATGAGTTTAGTGTTTTAACATTTAGTGTCAATCTTTAGTGTTTAGCATGTAAGCGCTTAATAGTTAGACATAGGTTTTAAGCCTTTGGTTTAAGTTCCTTTTTATTTTTCCATCATTTTAGACCCCGGTCATATTAGAGACCAAGGGCTGACTTGACATTAACTTCTAGAGAAAACTGCCTACCCAAACCGCCATATGTGACTAGACTAAACTAACTGCTAGTGGTCAACTAAAATAGTCAAGCCTACCTTGTGTCTCCATATGCCCTAGGAGGGCATTTTTTTTCTCTTTTTATCATAACTTGGTCATACGGGCTCCAAATCCCGCAAAAGAGGACTCTGTGGAAAGATAACAAGATGAAATTTGCAATGGTGGAGATTTTATTAGGTAATTTCATCATTTTATCAAGTATTTTTATAGTTAAAATTTAGCTTCTTTTCAAACTTCAATTGAGCATATCTTGAGCAAAACACATCCAATTTCAGTGAATTTTTTTAAAAATTGCTTAGAATTTTTCAGATTTTCTGTTTATACAGTCTGTTTTGCTATATTAGACTATTTATTTCAGATTTTTAACATATTGCATATTTTGACCTAATCCTCTTTGGCTTGCAAGTTCGTTCTTCTTCTTGTCATTACAACATTCTTATCATTTTGTTGAAGAATGGCGAATCTGAAAAAAAACTAATTTATCTTCTGTATGTTCGATCGGTCGAAGAAAAAAATATTGTTTTCCCACTAAATTAGGAATATTTGGGCTTGGTGCTTAAAATAAACCCTGCATGCTTTGTGTCTGTTTTGCTTTTTTGTTTGCTTGTTGTGCATGTTTGTAACCTAATTTAACAACAAGAGTATCCTCTCCCCCTACCTATCCAATGGATCTGGGGTGTAAGAGAAATTTTTGTTATCTCTAGAGGGCATGCCTCCTGTTGTGAAAGGGAACAACCCAAGTGGTAACAAGCTAAAGCCAAGATCATTCAAACTGCTATATAAAAAATGTGTTTGTGATGAAATTCATAAGCAACAGGTGCAGATGTGTCATATCGACGAATGCCTCCCTTAGTACCCTTGTGGTGCGTGAAAACCTGTAGAGCGTAACCTCTACAGGCTAGGAGGCCTCCTAATCAGAGCGAATCACCGCACATATGCCCACCTGAATGAATGCCCTTACTAAAAACCTTGTTTAGTAGCCAAAATCCTTCTATTTGCTGGCGTAGGAGGTCGGACCTCTGAAGCCATCCCACGTTCTTGTAGTTCAAAGCAGAGATGACAAATTCTCTTTGAGAATTCAAAGTTTGGTATTCCCAAGAAGTGTGTGACGTGTAAGAGGGAGCTAGTGCTACCAAACTTCTAAGATATCCGCTCTGAATAAGTGCGGTTGGAGAAATCCAAGTGGGAATCCAGCAAATATTGTCCTTGCCAGCTTAGGTTGTTCATGTTTGTGACTATCTTGTGTGCCTGTGTCTTTTGTTGTGTATTCTCTTGCTAAAATACTACCAATAAACAATTTGCCACATCATCCAATCTTTCCAAACCAAATCATCCTAGTCATTCAAGCCATCACATCCTAATCATTCTAAATCATCATCATAATCCTAATCAAGCACTTGCCAAAAAAAAGGTCTTAATCTTTAAACACATTTGTGACATCATGCCAAAATTAGAAGACCTAGCACCCAAGTTCCAAAACCTCCTCCAAAAACTTTACTGAGAACCACAACCCCTAGACCAAGGAATCATTCAAGAGCTACAAGCCTTCATCCAAGAAATTCAACCTCAAGTAAGCCAATCATCTCAAATACAACATCTCATAGCGCAAGCCCAACACCTCATGGCCACTTATCAAACCCAACAAGCACAACATCAAATCCAATCACCATATCAACAACTTCTACATCATTCCTATGTGTCACCTACAACATCATATCAACCCTATCCATCCACCTATCATGTCAATGCCATATCAACCTACCAATGTCCATCCCAAGATTATCCACTTCCTCATTCCAACCTTCCAAGAATCACCCAACCCATCCATGAGGCAACCAAGTGCCCTCACAAGAAGCATATGCAAGTTTAAGTGGCATTTTCTACATAAATAAAGTGAGCCCAAGTCACCCAATGCTAGATTTAATATCTTTTGATGAGGGAGATACCAATCTAGTCAATGCATCCTATGAGTCACCTCCACCATCCAATCACATGCCAACACATGAGCCTACTAGTCCTATCTTGGCACCACCATGTGATCTTATTCCTAGTCTTCATCCATCTAATCCCCTTATCCTTCCATCTAGCCCAAGTCCTAGCCCATCTAATCCCATTATCCATCTCACAAGCCCTACCCCCTACCTACAAAGGATGTGATTCAAGGACTACTAGCAAGGGATAAACCATCCCCATGTCAAGAACCCATTGATGAGCCTACCAAAGAACCTTTGAATTCCATGTCCACTTCTTCAACCCCATCATGTGGTCCACAACCCCTTGAGCCTATTAAAAATTTTCCTCCCATGAGTCCATCATGCCCTCATGTTGTTGAAGAGTCATATACTTCTATTTAAACAAACCAAGAGCTATGTCAAGAGTATAATCCAACACGTGGAAACATCAAGCCCTTGTCTAAATAAATATTAAAGCATCTCTAAGTTCAATTCATCCATGATCTATGTACTTTCTTTGATCAAGATATTATTTATGATCATGATCCTGTTTGTGAGCAAGTTTATCTCATTCATAGCCAAATTAATCCTATTTATGCTCACATTTGTGATCAAGATTCTATATATGATCATAAAAACCATGATGATCCTCTTGCCAAACTTTATGCAATTTATGATCAAGAGCTTATCACTCCACCTACCCTTGATCCCCAAACATCCACTTGTCATGATGAGACACATGCCTCCCAAGAACACATAAGCATAGAAGATCAAACAAATCCCTTGGATCTAAATGAACATAAGCAAGATCCTAATGGACCTTCCACATCCACTATCGATCACATTTCAAATCCACCATCATATCCACTTGGTCTATCCACCTTCATTCATGAATATTTCTCCCTAGGAACACAACAACCATTGTCTACCACCTCATCTTCTCCATCCAATAAGGAACTCAAGCCTAGTGTCCATACCCAACATATTCCCATAGTCAATCGCATGCTCCAAAACATGAACAACCAAGGTAAAGGCCTAGGCCTTCATGAAAAAAGTATTTTGGAGCCCATACATGTCAATGTCCCTCCACGCTCACATGGCCTTGGATACTCACCCCAAGGACAACAATCTAAAGATGTTGGTACTTCCTCCAGGCCTCCTAAGTCCACCAATTTTCACCATAAGTCCCATCATATACCTAAATCATATGTTGCCATTCCACCTCCATCCTCTTACAAATGTCAAAAGCATGTGACAATACACCTCCCACCATCCAATTTACCTCCGCTACTTCCAACTCCTAATATCCCTCCATCAAATCTACCTCCACTACTTCCCACACCTTATCCATCCATCCATAAATCCTCTAAAAATCCTGATCATGACCAACAAATGCACATATTGTCTAAACATGAAGCTTCCTCTCCTTCCACCATGTCCATGGGATTCAAAAATAAAAACTTGGATGTCTCTACCTTTAAAGCAAAAAATCCTAAGGGTCCTAATACCTTAGGGTACAAATTCAAAGAATCAAAGCAAAATCCATCCAAACCCATACCTCCACAAGAAAAGTCAAAAAGTAAAATGATATGGTTCCCTAAGCAAAAATCCATCAAGTCAAAAGATGCATCCACCTCTCAAAAATCCCAACAATCCTCTTCCATCCTTAAATCCCACAAGCAAAGCAAAAGTCATAAAAATACTAAGTCTATGTGGGTCCCTAAATGCTTGCACCACCCATCCCCTAAGAAAACAACACCATTTCTTCCTACACCACCTTCCCATCAAAAGCTTCAATGTTTATCATGGTGTGTACAACCGTTGGTCATGGTTCCCTTCCATTCCACAACATTTCCACATACTTCCATCTCCCCTTCCTTCAACCACTATCCTACATATTTCACTCATCACTTCCCTATGGTCCATGCTTTTGCATAAGCCTTCCATCCATAAGTCCTACATAATCCACTATCATTCCCTCCATAATCCGCTATCTACCTATTCCATCTCACTTTCATGCAATCTCCCTTATCAACATCTATGAGCACATTTGACATGGTCCATGTGGCACCTATATCCAATGGGACTATCACCTTTCATGGCACTAGACACTTGAGTCGCTTTCATCCATATCCACCTATCTCTTCCAAAAAGTCCAAAAAGTCAAAAAAGAAAAAAAAATAAAGAGAAAAAAAAAGAATAAAAAATGGAAAAAGTAAAGAGAAATCCCTTCGTCCAATAGTGAAAACTTGGTAAACAGGCCCCTTAGATAAGTACCATGATGAAAACCTGACAAACATGCATCATGTGTAAGTTGATCTGCTATGTCACCTACCCTTGGGGGCACGTTGTCTCATCCTCCTATCATTTTCCAACTTATCATTTTCCATCCTATCATATCCTATCTTATCATGTCCTTATCC
This sequence comes from Cunninghamia lanceolata, assembly GCA_027924645.1. Classification (NCBI taxonomy): domain Eukaryota; kingdom Viridiplantae; phylum Streptophyta; class Pinopsida; order Cupressales; family Cupressaceae; genus Cunninghamia; species Cunninghamia lanceolata. Next base: position 1,069,199 of record BSBN01000395.1, on the reverse strand, counting down.
ATCCACATACACATACCTATCATATTGAGTCCATCCATCCCTTCCTCTTTTGATCTCGACAAAGATCGGGTTGAAAAATGTTGAAACATGCCTTAGATATCTCTTGATATACCTCATCCTCTCTAATCCAATCTTATCACCATCTTATTGTCCTAAGCATTGTCATGAAAAATCCTAAGTACTACACCAAGAATGGGGCATGTTATTTCTATTCGACATAGTCTTTGGAGTTCACATCCTAGCTCCCTTATGATACATACATCCATTGTGTCCTATCCTCTTATCCATCCATATATCATGAGTCTTCCATCCCATATACTATAGCCTAACCTCTTACACATCCATTTATCACAAGTCTTCCATCCCATCTACTATTGCATATTCTTTTATCCATTCATCTATCATGAGTCATCCATCCATCCTACCCCCTTGAACCTAGACTTGGGTTTCCCTTGTCATTGGTATCTAGCACAAAAGGCTGCACAAATGGTAAATCCATTGGCATCCCAAAACATTTAAAAACCCAAAAAAATCATAAAAAGTCCTGAAAAAATACAAAAAATTCATAAAAAGTCCTAAAAAAATGCAAAAGAATCAAATAGCCAAAAAAAAAACCCAAACAATAAAATTTCATCCAATCATCAATCCATCACATCAAAGAAAATCAATCCAAATCAATCAAAATCACATCAATCAAATCCATATCATCTCATCAATAACATCATATATCATCAAAAAATCTAATCTATCCCAATCAATCCATAATCTGATCAACTCATCTACCTTCATCATCACCATCATCAAAACACAAATCAGAACCACATCTCATCTCTATCATTAAGTGTCTTGATCCCGTGGATATAGGATATGTAGGCAATCTAGGATACGAAGAAAGTACTCAAATTCAGGCATAGGTGATAGACCTCTTCCATCTTTCACCATTCTTCTAATCTTCATTTATTATCATCTTCATTTATCTATCATTTCTTCTATCATCAATCTCAAATCCAATCAATGCAATCAATCAAAACCAAAATCAAATAATCATAATCAATCTTTCAAATCACTTCTTCTAATCAATTCATATCAATCCAATCAATCATTCAAATCAATTCTTCAATCACTTCTTCCATTCAATCATGATTATCAAGACTCCAAGAAATAAATCCAAATGTAGGTCATCATCAATCCATACCAATCAAGTCAATCAAGCTTGTCAAATTATCCAATCACATCAACGATCTTGATCCTATCCTTGTAAATCACATCAATCAATCATCATCATCCTTGTGTTGATCTAGGGATATATCGTTCCCCGCAATGACAACACTATCATCATCAATCAATCAAACATTTAATCATTAGTTTACAGCTTGACAAGGGCAATACCTTGTTTGTTTTTTGTATCATTTGTGCTTGCTTGCTTGTGTGTATTTATCTTTTTATCTTGCATTTGTATCACATCTATATCATTCCAGCTAATATTCATATCTTGTGTATGTTGGAATAACTTCTTACATTATCCTTTGCATCTAAGGTCACATCATACCTTTTGTACATTAGGTCTTTAATGCTTTAAGTTTTCTTCCTCATACATCTAGACAAGGTTGTATTACGTTGGGTCACGAGACACATCATCACCTTGGTCCTTATACCCTGTTGCATAACATCTAGTGCTATATCAAACATCATGGTTGCTCACTTTCATTGCAGCATAACACATCAATCCTTTCTTCTACCCATTTCCTTATCTTTCTTCCTTGACCAATCCATTCCATTTCAAGAGCATACCCATGTTTTTCTAACTCACCTATCCTCTCGAGGGGGCATCCTCATCCTATCTTTCCATGATTATCTTTTTTCTCTATCCATACCTTAGCTTCTTTGAAATGATGTTACTCGACATAAATTTCATCATCTCGAACGTCATCTCAAAGAGGGGCGCAAAAATGTCCTCTTATAGCACTTTGTCACAACATTACATCATTTAGACATCTTGTAACATGTTTTGCCCTAGGTACCGATGCGACCACGTAATTAGTTAAATAAATCTTATTTATTTGACTAATTTCATTTATTCCTTTCCTATTCATAACCCCTTCTTCATCCTAGCACTTCCTCTAGTCAATTAAATAAATTTAACATTTATTTATTTTATCCCATCCCTTCACATTATTAAATAAATAAAATTTATTTTCCTCTTGAATTAAATAAAATAAATCTTTTATTTTATTTTAATTTATCACTTTATGTCTCCCTACTTAAAATAAATAAATAAATAATTTTATTTATTTTATCCTCACATTCCTCATGATTTAAATAATATTAAATTATTTAAATTATTAAGCTCACCTTCCATTTCCATCTCTCAAGATGACTCAAATCATCTCTCAAGTTAACTTCATTCACCTTCCATTTTTTCTCTCTTGTTGCACGATCAACTTTCTAATTCCACTACCACTCCCAAAATGGAATTTTTATCCCTACATCCTCTCACCTTTGCCTATAAATTGAACCCTTCTCTAGTATTTTTGGGGATCCCATCTCTCGCATGCAACATCATTTTGTTGAAATTCCTCTAGCCCTTGCATCTATCTTCTTCTCATCAATCTTCATCCTATTGTTATGCTGTGACTGTGAGCGATCAACATCCAATCACTCGAGCAATCAATCATGCATGCACCAATCATTCAAGATATCGAGGTATTCAGAAGGTTTGGTCAAAGGTATTGTCCAAATTTTTCGGTTATAGCTCCCAACCCACAAACCTTTTGGTCTTTCAAGGCCTTTAAAAAAAATCAATATATAACCTTCAAATTGCCTTCAGCACTCCTTGTCTCAGCCTCTATGCTAAATTTTTGGCCTTTCTACCAAATTTTCAATATATTTGGTAGATTTTTCTAAACTTAGGTGGCACCGCCATTTTTGGTGAATCTTCTAAATTTAGCTGGAGATCTTCTTTTGGTGGAATTCTAAATTATCTGGCAGACTCTACATTTGGTGGTTTTACCAAAGTTAGCAGTAAATATGCCAAATTTGGTGGTAGGAGATTGTTGCAACTTAGACCCCTCTCCGTTGGAGATTCCAAATTTGAAGGCAAACATCTGAGGCCCCATTTTGGGTCATATTAACTAATTTTTCTGAGCTTTTTTTTTATTTGGGCTAATTTTTCACACTCTATGTGTTGGTGTAAACGAATTTTTATTTTAGTGCATGGATTTTCCATAAATTACATATTCTTACAGGTGACACTGCACAATTCTCATTTTGGGAACTTCAAAGACTCATAACTTTCACATACGACCTCAAATTGAGGTGATTCTTTCTTTGAAAGTGCTTAATTTTTTGAGTACTTCACAATAGTTCTATTTGTTTCACTTGGTTTTATTCCAGGAGTATACTTTTGGCATATACTCATTTGTTGAGAACTTTGTATAGCATTGAGATCAAATCCACTCGGCTTTTCTTGCTGGTGGTAATTGTAAATGCACTAAATATAAAGTGTAAAATCATATTTTCTTGGGGGGTTCTTTGATTGAGTGAAAAGGGGGGGTGTTTTGTGTGTTCTCTCTTTGAGTTTTTGTATTCTCTTTTTCTACACAACTACAAACTCAATCTTCTTTTCTGCATTAAAATGGATCAAGTAACAATACCAATACTCACACCTTATAACTACTTTGATTGTAAGTCAAAAATGATAATCTATCTAAAGAAGCAAGGGTCGTATAGGTTAACAATGGGGCTAGAAACTAAACCAACTCTAATTTTAGAAAAGCCAAAATAGTTTAATAAGTGTGATGAAGCTTTTGGAACCTTATGTATGTCTGTATCTCTAGATTTGATTTTTCATATTGAATTTGTTTCTACACCAAATGAAGTATGGACCACTTTGGAAAATCTCTTTGGTACAAAGGATGAAATAATAGGAAATCTACTAGAGAATGAACTCATAGGGTTGCATCCTACCAGTTTTGATACTATTTAGGACTTCTTCACTAAGCTAAAGGCCACAAGATTGCAGTTAAAACAATGTGGAATTGAGAAGAAAGATTCCCAATTGATCTTACGTATTCTTTCTGAGCTTGGTCCTAATTATTCTATTTTTGTTTCTACATTGCATGCCACTAAAAGTGCCATAGGAACCACTTATAAAATCCCTTCTCTTGATGATTTTGCAAATGAACTCACAAAGGAGCAAGATAAATTGGTTCAAATGGGCACAATTAAGCCCTGTAAATCTCATGCCTTGGCTGCAAATTAGGGCACTAAGGATTAGAAAGGGTCTAGTAAGCAACATAAGAAACACTAGAATCAAGGAGAGAAGAAACAAGATCAGAACCATACTGCTCCTAAGGAAGCTAATGATACCTCTTCTTCCAAAGGTGACAAACCTAATAAGGAGAAAGTAAAGTGTGCTTATTGTGAGAAACCTAGTCATGATGAACATAAGTGTTTAAAGAAATAGATAGATCACCTTTCACATCTTCTTGAAAAGAACAATATCAAGGTATAAGGTTCTGTTAAAAAGAGTTCATCACATGAATCTTCAAAGGACACAGACAAAAGTAAGAGGAAAGGAAAGAGCAAGGCCCTAGTTACTTGTTAACGTATTGTGCTTATTTGGCTCAATAGTCAACTTAGGTTTTCTGAGAGTGTTAATGAGTTTTAGTTCATGGTTTAAGGGATCTTGTGTCATTATTACAATGTGAAAAGTTAGGTCCTTTATCTTTTTCTTTGATGCTTTTTGAGTTCTTGGTCTATGTCAAAGATAAATCAAGGTTGTATGAACACATAGAGGTGGTAAAAATGTGCCTCATTGTGTTAATGATATATGTCAAAGTAAAAAAAAGCCTCTAAAATCACCTTAATCTACCCAAAAGTCACGTACAATGTATGGAGGGAGTTCATTTTCAAAAGGTTGGTTAAATCTTTGCAAAGAGTATGAGGTTTTGAGATAGGTTTTGATTTGTTTAGGTTAGTTTTATGTCTTTTTGTTAACTATCATAGGTATCTCAACTCATGAAGAAGGTACAACAGGAGTATGTAACTCCTAGAATGACTTGAAGATTGAATATGCATGTGGCTTAAGTTTCTAAAGATTAAAGAGGTTTTCATGAAGACCGTGGCAGTGTGAGGGTAGTGTGATGTTTGTACCAAGGTGAAGAGACACCATTAACACAATATAAAAGGTCTTAGTAAGAGTCTGGAGGTTTGTATCCTTCATTTGATCTATATTTTCATTATGAAAACTTAATAGGATCAAATAAGCATGAAGACATTGTGAAGATAACCAACTCCTAGTTGCTGATAAAACTCTTGAGAGCATGTCAAAACCTCATATGTGTACATAAGCACATTTGGTTCATAAGGATTTATGACTCCTTTACCATAAGGTATGTTCATTCAATAGAAGATTTGTACTATCATTAGGAAACATGACATCTTGTGTAGTTTTCATTAGTAGGAGATTTGTATAACAATCAACAAGTTATGTCAAAGCATTTAAAAACCCTAAAAAAATCTAGTGATCTTAGAAGTTGAGGATCTTTCTTAGAAGATGAAAGCCCTGCATGCTATACAATGTTTGTCAGAGTTTTTTATGAGACATTACAGGTAAGATGGGTGTCCTTGTTGCTTCAGAGTCAAGTGTTGCTTACATCTGACATAGTGAGAGTGTGGAGGATGTCATCTTTCTAATACCAATGTGTTTAAAGAGAGGGATGCTCCTATAAATATGTGTTTCAGAGCACACAGTTCGTAGCTTTAGAGAAAGAAGAGAGCATGAAAATCCACATGCAAGTCACAGTGAGCAAGGAAAAAGGATAGAGATACAAGGTATAGACGGAGAGTTTTGGATATCCAAAGACCATGTCTTAGCTTCTTCAAAGTTTATGAAGAAGTCTGTCAAGGAAATTGCAGAATATGCAAGTTTCTTCCTAAACATGGAGACAGTCAAAGAATAAGGACGTTAGAGATAAAGCATAAATCAAGACAGAAGGACAATTATCCCAAAGCCTCACTCTTGAATGAAGAATGCTCCTTGAAACATGTAAAAAGGTATGCAGAGTTGAAACGGAGAACAGAAGATTGCCAAGGCTGACAAAGGTACGTCAAGGCATGATGAGGTCGACATTTGATGGTGGAAGGCTTGTGATATTGGTTCAAAATCACTAGACTCTAGGGTTTACAAGAAAATCAAGGTGTTTCACATGCTAAGCCAGAGGGTTACAACTTAGAGACAATGCTAAGGCATAGATAAAAGAGAATAGGACTGTGCAACTTGTTGAGTGACATACAAGGGACAATCCAAGTTGGGTAGTGAAGGAACCATGTTAAGCAAATAGAAGGTCTGTTAAAGAACTTGAGGACATTATCATGTTCCCAAGACTTCTACATAATAACATAGGGGTTTTTAGGGTTGTAAAAGGTTTCCCCTTATACACTTGTGTTTTAAGGAATAGTCCATGATAGTGACATGTAAGGAAATTGTCCTGGCAGTGCTTTAAGGAACAATCAAGACAGTGATAATGTATGGGAAACTTAGAGACTTTGCATGGTGTTTGGAGGTCTATAGAGATTTTAAAATCATAGCAATGGATTGTAAACATTATGTGTAATAGAAATATGGAGGTTTTCTGCTAGAAACCTATCTACAAGATGTAGAGGTTCAAGATACAATATCTTTGTGTACCTTACTCTATCAATAGGAAAATTCAAGAGAAAGTTTATAATAGTTAGGGAGACCTGTTTCATAAGAGAAATGGATAGTGAATAGAGAATAGGCCTACATGGTCTCTACCTAGAAACAAGAAACAATCAAGAGATACAGTTTGTTATTCACCTTGATTGTCATAATGATGTATGAAGTTTTGTACAGACAGTATACAGTCTGTTGAATCTGCAAGATCATGGTACAAGATCTAAGGAATGGTAGGGTTTTGTCATAGATAAAGAGAATGTCAAGGGTTCAAAAGGGGAGGGTTCACACTTCCATTGCGAATTCTTTTGAATTATTGTCAACCTTGAAAGAACCCTATCAAGCTTTTCATGAATGAGCTTGTAAATGGTCTACATGAACAATCTACAGAGTCATCAATGCAAGTTCAAGGATAACAATATTTTAAAGCATGAATAGTTCTAGTAAAAGCCACTCAAAGAGTTTGATCAAGTTATAGAAAGTGCAGGCATTGCAGTCATGCTTGAAGCCTTTGATAATGCAAGCAATGAGGGTAGGGTGTGTACCAGAGAATGTTGACAAGGTATGTTTAGGAGATAGCATCATTGTGCGAGTAGAGACATGGTGTTGCAAGGTGTACGCCCTTGGTCTCCTTGTGCTGTGTAGCACAACACTTGGGTTTGTGACAAGGCTTAACCACCTCTCGTGGATTCATTAACTCTGGTGGTTGTATCGAGCATTAACATGTTGATCTTTTGGTGCAATGACAACCGTCTTGCTAACAATTGGTATTAGAGCCTAGGTCACAGGTTTGAACCCCTCGCTTATGTTGAGGGGGATTGTTGCAAGGTATGCACCCTTTGTCTCCTTGTGTTGCATAGTGCAACGCTTGGGTTCGTGACAAGTCTTAACCACCTCCCATGGATTAATTAACTCTAGTGGTTATATAGGGCATTAACAGATCAATCTTTTGGTGTAACGACAATTATCTTCCAACACATGGATCAAAATAAGATAGAGATCTATAGGTATTAAGGTAATGACAAGTTGTCTAGGAGCAATGTTTCCTTAATAATGTGAGGACAGTCACATGGACCATAAAGGAATAGTTTGTCACAGTCAAGTTTGGAATAATTTTCATAATGAGAAGAAGGAGCTATATGGAAGATCACCGTAAAGAGTTAGAGATAAGTAATATAGGGTTTGAAGATACTGATCACAGTGATAGTAGCATGACAAAGATATGGAAATGTAGGTTCTGCCAAACAAGAGAAGACAATTATGAAACCTTTGAAGAATATGTTGACAAAGGCACAACGTCTATAAGGACAACATAAATAAGTTTAGCATGAATAGGTAGTTGACACATGACAGTGACAAAGACACTAAACAGGGGGTAGCAATAGGGAAACAGAAGCCCATTTCATTTGTTCAAAAGGTTCTAGATCAAAACAAGAACATTTTCAAATAAATAAGACTTTGACCAAGACCCTATAGGGGTACTTAATGCAGGGGGAGTAGTTTGAGGCCATAAATGGATAGTTAGAGGCAAGTCCAAGAGTCCTAAAGGAACCAAAACCTTCCCAAACACCCTCCAAAGGAATTTTTTCAGTTTGAGACCATAAAAGACATCTCCTATATGCATGCAAGGTGGGTTTGGAAGGAGTCAAGGGAGTTGGAGCATGCAAAGGAGCAGTTCCACTTTCCAAGGACACACATCCTAACTACCTCCTATCTTCATGCCACAGTGGAGAATTTCAAGGAGACAAACTAGCTTCATGTTCGTATAGCAACTACAAAGAAGGTTTGAACAAACCTCTTAAAGGACAAGTGTCCTTTTCTCTTTCAAAGCATGTCCTTCTTCTCTAGATGTTGGAGATTAAAAGAGGGCCTTGGGTCAATTTTAGAAGGGAGTTCTTCCTAGTTTTGGACTAAGATTGTAACTTTTCAATTCTTTTCTAGTCTCAAGGCCATGATTGTAACTCAAAATAACAATGTAATTTCCACTTTTTAGAGAAGTATGTTAGATTTCAGGCACATATACAGTTGTATTTTACCTTTTGATCAATAAAATAATCATTTTTTCCTTCTCAAAGCTACATTTTGTGTAAAATATGGAAGTGATTGATCTGATTATGTGGTGAAGTTGTTTCCTGTTGATTTGTAGTCTCATTTTCAGTACCTTATGCAGATATAAAACATGAAATATGCAAGGTATAGGTTGTGTTGTGAGTTTATGCATGTTTTAGTGGTGAAAACCATTAAACCTTTCCTTCTAAAATCTATTCAAATCTCAGTTTCCTTTCTATGAAATACTTTTGCATCAAAACATGTCAAAATCTGAGTTGTGCATGACATGGTTAGCTCATTGGTCACATTGTGTGTCAAAACAACAGTATAGGTCCTATATCGTTTGGTGCATCACCTCCTTAGGATGTAGTCTTAGTTCATATCAATCTTTCTCTCTTTTCTAAGCAAACAATAATAGCGTAGGTTAGTTTTATGTGATCCATCAAGGGAACCAACCCTATATGGAGGTTAATCTCAACTTATCTAAGCCCACACTCAGTGAGATCATCCCATGTTACACAAAGTAGTTGAGTTTTCTCAAACTCAATAGGGTGCATACTTTAGTGACAACATTGTTGTTGCTTCACAACCAAATTCTTGGATCATTAAATCAGGTGCTTTGTGACACATGGCTTCATGACAAGGCAATTTTGCCTCCTTGGAGACATGTTCTATGCCATCTATTATATTAGGTGATGACACTCCTGCTAAGGTGCATGGGAGAGGGTATGTTGACGTGGGTGAAGGAACATTTTAGGATGTTTTTTATGTTCCATCTTTGTCAACTAATATCCTGTCTATCTATCAGATCACTCACATTGGCTCTTGCAAGTAGGTCAAGTTCACTCTAGACATAGTGGTAATCAGTGAGATGCATAGTGGGTCTACAATTATTGCAGGGAAAGTAGATCATTAGTTTAGACTATATCACTTCTCTCACTTTGTTCCCAATTCTCCTTCACTTGCTTTGCTTACTCACTTAGATGAGGTGAGTTTTTTGTGGCATCAACGGTTTGGCCACTTAAGCTATTAGTACTTGTAGCAGCTCAGTCAACAAGACATGGTTTCAAGGTTGCCTTCTATCCAGTTTTTTGATGGAGTTTGCCAAGGTTGCATTTTGGGTAAGAGAAATTTGATAAAGGCAAAGCATGGAGGGCCACACAACTATTAGAGTTAGTACATAGTGACTTGGCCCAGGACCATTTATGCATCCTTCTTTTAGTAGGGCTCATTATGTTCTGGCATTCATTGATGATCTTTCCAAATACACATGGGTTTACTTTCTCAAATAGAAGTCTGAGGTTTTTGAGTCTTTTTAAGATTTCAAAGCTTTTGTAGAGAAACAATCTGAGAAGTCCATCACGATTATGTGTATAGACAATGGGGGGAGTATGTCAACTAGAGGTTTGAGCAGTTTTGTGCCTCAGAGGGCATTGATCTTTCGCACATAGTTCCCTATAGTCCACAATAGAATGGTGTCACAAAGAGAAAGAACATGTCCTTGAAAGAGATGACCAACTGTATGATTCACTCTAGGTTAATGGCACCTTAGTATTGGGTGGAGGTCATCAAATGTGCATGTTACATCTAGAATGGGTTCCTCACTAAGTTGTAAAGGGGGACACTCCTTTTCAAGCTTGGATGAATTAAAAACCCATCGTAAATCACTTTTGAGTGTTTGGATCTCTTGCATGGGCCCAAATTCCAGCAGAGAAATGCAAGGCTATGGATCCATAGAGCAAGCCTTGCATATTTGTTGGGTACCCAGATGGTGTCAAAGGCTATAGGATTCTTCACCCCACCACTCATGAGTTGTTCATCAAGAGGAGTGTTCATTTTGAGGAGGATGTTTCTAATTCTTCTCCTACCACTTCTCCATCTACAATCACTTTGGAGACATTGTAGCATGATGATAGTTATTCTAAGGATCTTAATCCTCCTGCTCTTCATGAGGAGTCTTCTTCCTCCAATTGAGATGGCAACAATGGTGATGAGGATTCATATTCCTCTTCTCCTAGTCATCATTCAGAGGGCAATGATTATCCTCTAGACTCTCCTACTAGGCCTCTTTGGGCTTGTCAAACATTAGAGTTAGAAAGTGATTGAGTTGGTGATCCTTTAGATGATAGAATAACAAGGTCACAGTTCAATCAGGCTCCACATCTCTTCATTGCTTCAACTTATGATCCACAGTCTTTTTGAGAAGCTTATGATATCCCCGAGTGGGTTGCTGCTATATAGGAAGAGTTCAGTTCCTTGGAGAGGAGCCATACTTGGGATTTAGTCCCCCTTCCTAAGGGAAGGAAACTTGTTTGATGCAAGTGGATCTATCAAACATTTACCACAAATGGGTCAGTTGATAAGCATAAGGCTCATTTGGTTTCCAAAGGATTCTCTTAAGTTCATAGAATTGACTACTCTATGATTTTTGCACCAATTGCCAGAATGAATTCCATCCAACTTGCCTTTGCTATTTCTGCAGCCCATCATTGTGAAGTTCATTAGATGGATGTGAAGAGAGACTTTCTTCATAGTGACCTTTAGGAGGAGATATAAATGGAGTAGCTAAAGGGGTTTGTATAGGATCCTTAACTTGTTTGTCATCTTCAGAAGTCTCTTTATGGCATCAAACAGGCCCTAGTATGCCAAGATGGACTCCTTCCTTCTGTTAGTTGGGTTCAGTAAGTGCCATTATGATTTGAATGTTTATATTCTGTAGTAGGATGATACTCTCACTTTCCTTGTTCTCTATGTTGATGACTTGTTTCTCACAGGGAGTTCCTCATCCACCATCAAGGCAGTGAAAACTACCCTTTATAATTGTTTCTTGATGTCAAACTTGGGCCTTCTGCACTACTTCTTGGGGATTGAGATCACTTAGCCTTCTTTTGGTATCTTCATTGCACAGCCCAAGTATGCACTTTATATGCTCCCCAAATTTTGCATGGTTGACTATAATCCTACACTAACTCCATTTCTGTCAGGGGTCAAAGTTGAGGCTCATTGTTCTTCATCGTTGGTGGATGCTACCTTGTATCTCCAACTAGTTGGGAGTCTCATATACTTGATTCACATGAGGCCTGATCTTTCATATGTTGTGGGCCTAGTCTCCAGGTTCATGCAAGAGCCACATGAGTTGCATTGGAAAGCAACTAAGTAGATTCTTCGCTATATATAGGGCACTCACAATTATGGGATTCATTATGCAACATGTGTAGATATTGACTTGGTGGGAAACATAGATTTAGATTGGGCAGGTGATTCTCTGGATTACAAGTCTACTTTAGGGTATTGGTTCTCACTTGGTTCTAGTCCAATTTCTTGGTCAAGCAAGAAGCAGTCTGCAATTTATCTTTCATCTACAGAGGCTAGGTATCGAGGAGCAGTTAATGCTACTATTAAGGCCATTTGGCTTCAACATATTCTCCCTGAGTTTGGTATTCCTTTTTAGAAGCCTGCAATCATCTTTTGTGACAACCAAAGTGTAATTTAGATCTCTTACAATCCAGTCCATCACTAGCGGACCAAACACATTGCTCAATCCACATGTACTACATTCAGGAGCTAATTCATGAGCAGGTCATTGATCTTAAGTATTGTGTAACATCAGAGTAGATTGTAGAAATCTTCGCCAAACCCTTCACTGAGAGCAAGTTCCTTCATTTGCAAGCTTTGTTGGGAGTGCGACAGGTGTCTACTTCAAAGGGGCTTTGTAGTCCTCTTTTCTCTCTCTATTATGGTGGGTGTTCTCTCTCTATTTTGGGGGGTTCTTCTCTTTGGGAGGATTTCTTTGTGCATGGGTACCTCATTAGGCTTCATTTGTTGAGACCCATCTTGTCACCCACCTAAGCTATGCCTAAGGGGGGTGTTAGTGTAGGTTTTTATTTTCATAGTGGATTAGTTATTTTCACTATTTCCTAGGTTTTTCCTACACTTTTATTAATCTTACTTAGGTTAAATAAAGTGATTTTAATTAGGTGAGTGGGTCATTTGAGGTGTCACCATCCTACAAGGGAGTTACATTTACTATGTTTATATTGTTTGGCAGTCTCTCCCTATTGGTTGGATTTGCCACCTCTACCCCTCTCCTTGGTCTATATAAACTCACTACCTAGCTTGTATTTTGCATATTGTATGGCAATTCTCTTAGTCCTGTGTAGCTTCTTCTTTGAGCTCGTAATGCAATTCTATCATCCTAACATTTGCATATCTCTTAGAATCACTGGTTTACTTTTGTTTATGCATTTATAGTTTTTGTAGCTTAGAATCTCTCTTAAAAGTTCCTGATTTATTCATCTATTTCAGATTTCTAACACACAAAATCCACGATAACATTCTTCACTAATCCAAACCCAAGAAGGGCTTCTTTCCATTTTAGTTGGTGCTCAAAAAGAGCTAGTATGTTTCTAAATACAACATTCCAAATTCTTTTAGCTAAAATACAGTTCAAAAAAATATTTTTGATGGTTTCATTAGCTTGAGAAGTGGAGCATTTGACTGGCTAGATAGGCAATAATCACATTCTCTCTCCAACAATTATTTTATAATGCAATAATTTCCATGCTATCATTTGGCATGAACACCGGCTTTAGATTTCCATATTTGGGCACTTATCTATGAGTGTCTTTTAGATAGATGTAAATTTAAGATATCTATAGTAGTTTTAAATATTTAATAAATATTGTGTATGATAAATAAATGTAATGAATGCTTTTAAATGTATAAATATAGTAATAGATTATTCATATATGTGTTTAGTTGATTCATAACAATTAGTAAAAAGAGAACAAGGGAGTGCTAATATTAATGTGGGAATGGAATGTGTGGCAATGGATATAAGGGCATGTGTAATAAATTTGGCTTATGTATAGGAACAATAGTGGATAAGAATAGGATAATGTAAATGTGTGGAAATGTGTAAACAACAACATTTATCTAGCATACACAATGCATCCATAGTGTATCATGAAGAATGGTTTTTGCTAGAAAAAATGAAGAATGGCCATGGGTATTCTACTTTTGATTTTTTTTTACTTTATGTAACATATAATGCGAGTGCATTATAACACACTCGCATTTTATCTTGCATGGGACCAAAAAGCCAAATTGGTGACTTTTTGGTCCCACAACTTTGTGCATACACCCGAGATGTTCTAGGGGATAGTTAGAGGTACCACAAGTAGCTAGAAGTAATCAATTATTTTTCTCTACTATTTCAAGCCATAGTTGTTTATTTGTGGTGTAGGACATGGATGTGGTTCATGTATATCTGGTTAAAAACATTTGACTAAGTGTTTGTGCTAGTGGCTAATCATTTGTGGTAATTTTTCATGCGGAGAAGTAATGTTCATATAATCTGTGATATGTTGATGTAATGGTACATTAACATTTTAGTTATGTGACTATTAGTATTCCATGTAGTAATTAGATAGTTGAGATGGTTGGAATTCCATGCTCAAACATATTAGTAGCTATATCTACTTGCTTGTACAAATGGAATAATGTTGGATTCTTGATGTGTCTTGTCTTGAAGGTGTGGTAGACCTAGTTGGACATTGTACATTGTTGTCTGTATATTGAGATACTCTATAAAATATACTATTTGTATTAGATAATTTATTTCATAAATAATACAATGGTTACTATCCTTTTGGTGGTGAGTTGTTTCTCGAAGTATTTTCCATGTCAATCGTGTGTCTCATATGTATTTGTGGTCTATGTATTATTTCATGTTCTTCCTTTAATTTGTAAATAAATTTGTATAATAAACACAACTATATTTGCATCACATTGTCTTAAGGTGCTCCAATATCCTAGTCTATCAATCAAATGTAACTAGGATTAGGTTCCCAATAAAATTCACTAGAATTTTAAACCATTCCATCATCATTGTTGCAAAATGGAGAAAATGTTCTCTAAGATTAGATTTATCTAAAACTCCTTCTAATGTTCTCCATTAATTTCTAAACTTTTAGAGAAGTGTTGGACCAAGATCTTCAACTTGTTATGAAAATCATATGGTTGAAGATTATTCCAATATTGAGGATACACAATAGACATGACTTCAAGAAAATTCATCTCAAGGGAATTAGTCTCTGATCTTTGAGGCAAGATATCTTAGAATATCCTTTCATGTAGTTTTTAAAGATTGAAAAATATCACCAAAAGATTCCCTTGTAACTAGTACTTGTTTGGTATTACACCCAACCCTTGAAAAATATGCATTGGTACCTCATATCCTTGCACTACGACACATAATTTACTGCTCATAGTAAACTTTAAAGGGTTAGCAACATTGTCCACATTTTTTATTAAGTTCTAGTTATCAAACTTTGGACTTATGAATGCTTGCTTTGATAGATATAGATTAACAAGGGTCATGTATATCATTTACATAGAATTGTATATTCTGAAATATACATAGTTCTTTTTTAGAATATTTTTAAAAGAATGTTCATTTCCTCTAGAATGGGAAGAAGATGAGGTATAGTTAAAAGTGTTTTTCTATAACTTAGCCTAAATAAATAGTTAGGAGCCTTGCCTACTATGAGGTGATGTTCATATATTACTCTAATCAAGGATTGATATTCTAAATTTAAATATATTTGTGCTAATCCATGGAAGGAGATCAATTTGGTATCAACATCCTTAAGAAGATTGTTTCTTACAATTATATCATCAACAAATTGTTAAAATTCTAAAAATTATTTGGGACTTCAAAAAATTATAAGTGGAACTTGTGGACTAGATCTTCAAATTTTGATACTAGATTAAATTTGTTTATAATTTTGAATGCTATATTGATTTTATGAGTCATGCAATGAATGAAAATCATGTATGGTGAACGAGAATTTTATATCTTTACAAAAAGACTATTCCCATGATCTTGCATAATTGAAGCTCCATCAACCCCTACACATGCATTGATACTATAGATTTTTTTTTCATAATTTTGAATGTCAAATTAATTTTTTGGGCCATGCAATGAATGAAAATCATGTATGGTGAAGAAGAAGTTTGTATCTTTATACAAAGACTACTCACATGACCTTGCATAGATGAAGCTCCATCTACCCCTACAAACACTGACTCCTTTGTAATTATGGAGTCATCCATACCTTCAATTTCCTTCAAAGATTTCCTAACTAGTTTCAATAGATTTTGAGATGTTACATTCTCCCTCATTTTATGAACACATAATAAATGAGACTAGAATACATGATTTTGAGATGTTGCAAGGTCATGGGAATTACTCTTTGTGTAAATATACAAACTTGTGGTTCACCATACATGATTTTAAAACATTATATGGCCTATAAAATGAATTTAGCATTCAAAATTATGAATAAATTTTCTCTAGTATCAAAAGTTGAAGATCTAGACTTATATTTTTTGAAGTTCCAAATAATTTTTGAAATTTTAACAATTTGTTGATGGTATACTTACAAGAAATAAGCTTATTAAGGATGTTGGTACCAACTAGTATAAAGTGTTTTTTAAGAAAACCAATCCTTGATTAGAGTGATTTTTGAACATCACCTCATAGTAGAAAAAGATCCTAACCTTTTATTTAGGCTAAGTGAAAGAAATACACTTTTAACTTTAAATTGTTAAAATTAAAAAAATTATTTGGGACTTAAAAAAATATAAGTGGAACTTGTGGACTAGATCTTCAACTTTTGATACTAGATTAAATTTGCTTATAATTTTGAATGCTATATTCATTTTATGGGTCATGCAATGAATGAAAATCATGTATGGTGAACAAGAAGTTTATATCTTTACAAAAAGATTATTCCCATGATCTTGCATAATTGAAGTTCCATCAACCCCTACATGTGCATTGACTTTTTTGTAATTATGGAGTCATTCATACCTCTAATTTCCTTCAAGGTTTTATTAACTAGTTCAAATAAATTTTTAAATGTTGAATTCTTACTCATTTTATGAACCAATATTAGACAAGGTTACAAGACATGATTTTCTAGTATACACATCCATACATACTCAAGAAGAATTATCTACTATTATAACTTCATCTAAAGATAATGTAAAAAAAGTTGACCATTTTTATTTTTCCTAAACATGCCATTTTCCCACTTTAGCAAGACAAATTGACCATTACTAGGTATTATTTATGGACTATTGTGTGTTAGGAAAGTTGGAAACACTAAGAAAAACCAAAAAAGTTCATATATTTTGGATAGTCTATCATAGGATGCCCTCTAATCAAAATATGAAAAGCAACACTCAACTGAACAATTTCTGCCATTTGTGTTCTTTCCATCATATCCCAAATAGAGATAGAATTGTACTTCCATTTGTAGAAAGATTTTCTTATTTTTCTATGTACCTAACATATTTTGGTGCATGGTTGAGATGAAGGCATTCTTACTCTGTTTCCATCTTATCATTTAATTTTCCTCCCCCTCTATGATTTTCTTTTCATAAACACTAACAACATGTTTTTCTATCATATCTATGTTTAATTGTGATGTTTTTTCCTCCCATTTATCTAACTACAAATCTTACACCTACATTCTTTTTGGAGCTTCATCTTTGTTTTCATTCTCCACTTGTATATTAAATGGATACTTTAACACTCAATCAACCTAAAAATTTCTTGTCAGGTCCCACTCACATCTAGTTTTCTATTTTTCCTTTCTTTTCCCCTTTATTCATGATGTTCATTTTCATCAACACTTTGTGAGATTGATTTATTTACATTATTTTTCCCAATACCTTGTGAGTTCTTCAATGTAACTATTGTCACATAGAATTGCATCTAGCTTGGAGAGAGTCCAAGCATTCTAATGACACAATGGGAATGATCTCAAGGTGTGGGACCTTGCAAATTTAGATCAGACCTCCATAGGAGGGTAGTTCCTCATTCTAAGCCTAATCTTTAAAGAAAAACTATCTAAACCTAATGCTACTGCTTGCAAGGGAAAAGGGTTAGGAAGAAACTAAATTGAAAAGAGGTGATGCACCAGATTTAACGAGTAGTAGTAATCCTGGAAGAGACACAACAATGCTCTCAATCACAATGAGAGTTCACACAGACTTATAAGGGTAATTGAGGCTTCGGTATGAAGACCTAACCTATAGAGGAGCCATTTTACTCACATAATAGATTACAACTTCAAGTAAAACATAGAAATCAGAGCATAAGAGAGGCAAGATATTGTGCATATATTGATCATGAAGGCCAGAAACCATTACAATACAAAATAACCAGTATCAGAAAGAGACACATTATAGTTAATTACAATCATTGGTGGATTGATCAGAAGACAACAGAGGCCAAATTACAGGCACAGTGAGTCACATTCCAATAATCCCGCAATTACATTAAGATGTATGACTATAAGAAATTTTGTAGCAGAACAACCTAGAAATTACTCCCCCCTGAATAATGAGATTACAATACATTTATAACAAGTCCAGGTGCTGAAGTAGGTGCATGCATCTACAGCCACCAACACCATCATCAATGCATAGCTGGGAATAGATGGCGATGAGGATAGAGGCCATGCCTCTGGTAGATCTGTAACCTTAGAAATGGTTGCTCGTACGCAAGATATGACAGGGCATTGAAGATGGAAGCCCAAAAGTCATCACAGATCTAAGAAATATTTACCACCGAGCCACGAGAGTACCCTTGCATTGAATAATTGTGCAAACCCTGAGAATTTTGTCTACAAAGCCAATGACTGAGATAAATGCATTTGACACCATCAAAGCTTGAAAATCCTAAGTTTAAATTGGAGCCATCAGATGGAGGAATGGTTAGAAGATCAACAGCCCCGTGAGCTCCGTGACATACACTTTACATTTCACTTTATGCTGACGCCTTAGGATACATGGAAAGATCTCGCAGGCATGCAAAGGATCTACCCGGTAGGTAAGATTCATCTACGACAATGCGTGACCATTGATTTACATTGTTCATCTTCCTTCATTATCTAACGACACTTGGTGCGGTTTGCTTCATTTGACCGATTCGTGGGGTATATTTTACACCTGTCATTTTTCACAGCCATGTGGGAGGAGAGTGACATCATCTTTGGAGGTCTGCAGGCCTGCGACATCCTACCATGTGGTACTGCAGGCCACAAAAGACTTAGGACTTAAGGAAATGAAGTCGGCGGGTGACAAAAGGTAACCTTAGGATGCGGGGCCAGTCACTTCACGACATAAGAGGCTCAGGGTTACAACTTAAGTGACTGACAACCTAGGGTAGACAATCAATGACAAATTATAACATAAGGTGAGTTATGACCATAAAACCTAGGGGTTTAAGGGTTTAGACTACTCGAATTGCATACCAGAGAAGGAAAACACTAGAATTAAGGATTCGTTAGACTATTTGGCCGAGAAGGCAAAATAGGATAACATTTTGGTGACTTTGCAGGGGTGTTTACCAGTCTAAACACGTGGAAACCAAAGGCCTTATCAATCCATTGGGCATGGGGTCAAATGAGTAACAACATAGATAGAGGGGCTGGAACAACTGGGCAAGCCACCAAGGCAAAACAAAACAACAAGCAAGCATACACCCTCCTAATGAGAATACAACAGAGTGCAAAGGAACTTATTGAAAGCAAACACCTAACTTATTTACAAGATTTCACAACCATGCTAAAAGTAAAGCTTGAGATGAATCCCATTGTCTAGGATTGGCATAACCTCTCCATTCAGCCTGGAAACTTGGAATGCATTGGCTTGTTTACAACTGGTAATGATATAAGGGCCACTCCACATGACATCAAACTTTGAATGTCTTCTAGCTTTGGCCCTATCTACATCCCATTTCAACACTATGTCTCCTTCACTGAATGTTCTACCGGTAGATTTCCTATCAAAGGTCCTCTTAACCTGATCTTGGTGAGCTTCAAGGGTCTTCATAGAAACATCTCTCTTCTCTGCAAGTTCCAATAGCTCTGCAAGTCTGACTGTCATGGCATCATTTTCCATTACTTCCAGCTGCTGCAACAACTCAAGAGAAGGCAATTCCAATGATAATGGAACCCTTGCTTCCCTTCCATATACCAACATGAAAGGGAAATTAACTATGGCTCTTTTGGGAGTGATTCTATCAGCCCAAAGAGCAGTCTTTAACTTGGAGTGCCAAGTTCTTTGATTATCCTCCACTTTCTTCTTGATGATTCTGATCAAGTTTTTATTTGTGGACTCATCCAAACCATTTCCTCGAGGATAGTAATTAGACGAGGTCTTCATGTACACTCCATAATTCAATTCCCATTCACTGACTTTTGTGCCTACAAACATTATCAGATATGATGGTGGATGGCACACCAAACCTTGTGGCTATACCCTCAAGGAAATCCACAATGGATGCCTCTGTAGCATCCTTCAATGCTATTGCCTCTATCCATCTGGTGAAATAATCAGTGGCTATGAGAATCCACTTATGGACAACACTAGAAGGTGGATTTATTACTCTAATGAAGTCTAAACCCCATCAAGAAAAGGCTGATCTATTTGGATTGGATGAAGGTGAAGAGCTACCAGTCTCTACTTTCCAGCAAATAATGCACATTCTTTACATTTTCTGATCCACTTATGTGCATCACTAAATAGACTAGGCTAGTAATAACTAGCCCTCATGATTTTCATTCTAGTTGTCCTTGGAGAAAAATGGCCACCAACGGACCATTATGGAATTCTCCTAAGACTCTAGAAGTCTAATCTTGTGCAATACATCTACGAAGAACTTCATTGATGTCTCTTCTAAACAAGAGACCATCAACAATAACATAAGGGATGGATTAGAGTTTGAAATACCTTCCTTTAGCTTGATCTAATCCATTAGGACATCTAATTGACTATAGAAATGTGAACATGTCCTCATACCAGTCTGTTGGAGTATTGGGTTCAACTAGTTGTGTCTATCCTTGAATGCATATGACCTCACTTCGATCTTTGACATATGATGCCATTTGTTCACAAAGACCTTTACCATGAACCAGCCTAGCAATGTTGATGTTGATGTCACATTCCATTACCTTGGTGATCCACCCAGCCCTTTTCTCATTAATATCCTTGCTTAGGAGGAACTCTTTCACACCATGGTGGTTCACCATCAACTGAATCTTGCTGTTTGAAATCATATGTCTAAATTTTTTTAAATCTTTCACAACAACAAATACCTGTTTCTCTATAAAATCATAATTCAGTTCATATTCTTTGAGAGGATGGCTGAAGAAAGCAATTGGTTGTTCCAATTTCTCCTCATTTTGTTGTGTCAGGACAACTGATATACCATCCTTGCCTCCAAGGGCATACATAATGAAATCTTTCTCATAACTAGGGTTTATCAGTGTAGGAGCTTGCACAATAGCTTGTTTGACAACTTCAAAACTGTCCCTGTCTTCCTTGGAACAAATGTAAGTAGCATTCTTCTTCAGCATAGTTGTGAGGGGTTTTGCTATTAAAGCAAAATTAGGTATGAACCTTCTCACAAAGTTGATCTTTCCCAAGAAGCTTTGCAGGCCTTTTTTATGGCTGGGAAGAGGAAGAGCCAAAATGGCATTTGTTCTTTCTGGATCAATGGTCAATCCTTCCTTGGAAACCACATGCCCTAACAACTTGCCTTCTAGGACAGCAAATACACACTTCTTTGGGTTCAACAATATCCCAAATTCTCTGCATCTTTCAAAGACCCTTCTTAAATGACCCAAGTGGTTATCTATATGTTTAGAATATACAGTCAGATCATCAAGATATACTAAAATAATATCATTGATCAACCCTTTGAAGGCCAAATCCATTGCTCTCTAAAAATTTGCTCCAACATTGTCAATCCAAAAGGCATCTTTTGATAAGCCAAAATACCCCACTTGGTGGTAAAGGATGTCTTATACTGGTTTGATTCTTTCACAAGAATCTAATTGTAGTCTGAGTAGCCATCTAGGAGTGAAAACCTTTCAGCACCTGCTACTATTTGTAAAACCTACTCCATGGAAGGGAGTGGATAGTGGTCTTTAAGTGAGGCCTTATTCAAGTCTCTAAAGTCCACACAATCTAATTTCCCCATTCTTCTTCCTAACTAGAACTAAGTTAGCTACCCAAGAGGAATGTTTGATGGGATAGATGATCTTAGCCTCTATGAGTTTGGATAGCTCTTTTCTCATTAATGGTTCAATTTTTGGATTAACAGGCCTTTGATTTTGGTGGAGAGGCTTGGCATTAGGTCTAGGTCAATAGTATGTTGGACTAAACCAGGATCAAAGCATTTTAAATCCCTATAATCCCAAGCAATTAGATCATCAAATTCATTACAAAGCTCAATGAAACCTTGTTTCTCATCTTGATCACATACCTTGCCATGCTTGAGAAATCTTCCTTGTGCAATCTCAACCTCTTCATAGTCATGTCTCTTGATTGTCATGTTCATGTTTTCTTTCTTTTGCCGATCATCAACACCAAATATGCTTTCTAGGGTGATCATTCCTCTGGGCAACTTGTTGGTCTTTAGCTCGATAATCTGATCACCATATTGTTCTTACAAATTTGATTAATTTTTGGCAGCATACTCTACCTCATCTTGCAAGAAATTCACAATTTGTTGGTCACTTTCAAACACTTGCCAACTTGTCACATTATTAGGCACAACAGGTTTGACAACAACCTTCACATGCTGATTTAAAATTTGTTTGACATTCAAAGGAATATCAAATTGGGCACCAACCGTAGCTAACCTATCAGCATCTCTGTTCTTTTGTCTCGGGACTACCTGAGTGTTGAAGGCATCAAAGTCTTCAATCAGGTCCCAGACCCCATGTTTGTATGACTTTAGCAAGTCATTCTTTGAAGCACTTAGTTGTCTGATTTGGTAGACAACCAGTTCACTGTCACCAAATACTTATAAAATCTTTATTCCTCTTCTTTGAGCCAGCTGTATGCCTTGAATCAAGGCTTCATACTTAGCTATATTGTTAGTACAATATAACTACAGTTTGAATGAAGAGAAATAACTTTCCTTTTGGGGTGAAATCAGTACAACCCCAACACCTGCTCCATTTTTGCTTCTAGAGCCATTAAAATACATCTGCCATATCCCACCTAGATTTGATTTTTCCTTTTCAAGATTAGGGATAGTTGCATCCTCCTCATGGATACAATAGGTACCCAACCTTGTTTCTTCTATGTACTTAGTAGTATCAAACTGAAAACAATTAGCCCACTCATCTAACAGTATATCAGGTATTTCATCCATAGGTGTGGCAGCCTCATGTCTGCTGTTATATTTTTCCTCCAACTCATGTATTGTGTAATTCATGTTGTTAGGGTTTGGAGAGTAGGGTTCTATATGGTCATTTACAACAGGTTCAACCCTAATAGTTACTTTGGTGCCATATTTGGTTCTAAATAACATGTGGGACTAGTCAGAAGACAAATACCCACCTATCTTTGTAGTGAAATCCATAGACAAACAAATACCAAAGTATGCTGGGAGATCAATAACAGATATATCTTGTGAAATAGAGTAGCCAGGGCATGCATGCAAAGTGAGTTATAAACCTTTAATAACACCTACTGTCTTGACAGCAGTACCATCTAATTGCACTACACCCTTGCTCACAAGCTCACACCCTATACCTAACCTATCAACAATATTTTTAGGCATGACAGAGGTACCTGCTCTTGAATCTATCATACAATTATGTAATAGTTTGTCACATATGATTAGGGAAACATAAAATGGAGGGGGCTTGTTAGTTTTTCTTGTACTTACTTCCTCCTTGGGTTGACATAGATTGATTTTGGCAGTAGTCCTTTCACTTACCAACTCCACACCAGAATGACTGAAATCAATTAGGGCTTGTTGGAGAAGGTTCCTTTGAGATGGAATCAACAATGCATCCCACGTACTCACACCTATATTTGTTTTCTTCATCTAATCCACTATGTTGAAAGGTGTTTGGCTACCCTTTTGAAACATTTTAGTGACTGTGGAGTCACTTTTATTTTGCTGTTCTTCACTTGGTTTGACTATTGGGACTGAACTAGCCTTACCAATAGTTGGATCTACTTGTTTTGAAGGGACATCAGGCACCTTCTCTTGGGTTGTAACTATTGGAGTCACATTAGGGACATGTGCATGGATGATTGCAGGGACTGGTGTGTCTTCAACAACTCTTCTCTTTGATCTTGTATTGAATGCAATCGGGCCGGCTCTTTGATTAACACAAAAATGCTCATCATGAGTTCAATTCATTAGGGTTGCATTGTTTTGCATCTATTCTTGACTTTCAACCACTCCTTGGTTGATGTTAACCTATTGTTCTAAACTTGATGGTTGCTCTTGTATTGTCAAAGCATGACTGAAATGCCTTCCTTGGCACAAATTTTGGTCATGTGGCTAATTGCAAGGGAAACACCAGTCACTATCTTGGGCTAGACTATTTTGTATTGGCACAAGAGGCCTTGAAGTGCTAGTTGCATTAGGGTTAACAATATTGAGTGGTTTGATGAAGATTGGCTACCCTGGTCTTTGCACATTACCTTGGTATGGAGACCTATTCTGTTGATAGCCTTGGTTGTATGACTAGTAGGGCTAATTAGGCTACTGATATGGCCTGTTAAGTTGTGTATTATGCCTCCTTGCCAATGTCAACTCATTACTCAACTTTCTAACCAGAGCATTACTCTCTTCTAATTGTTTGAGTATAGGTGAAGCTAGAGAAGGAATAGGGTTGAGTAGTGGGAATTGGAGCAATGGCAGTAGGTTATATGATAGGGGCTTCTATAAATAGAGGCATAGGTGGCCTTGGAGCAATCTTTCCTGCCTGAATTAGACAATTTTTTTCTCTAATGGTTGTATCATAGGAATCAAGCAAGACAACCCCACCCATGGACTGAATCATGATAGCAATATCAGGATTTAAAGACCTCAAAAAGTATATAAATGTAGTGTTCGGAGAGGGCTTCACCAGCAGAGGAATCCTATCCCATGTCTTCTGAAAATGGTAGTTGAAATCTGCCATGTACTCATGTGGAGCTCTCTTGATTGAGGCCAACTGCTCCATAAGTGACAAATTATCACTTCTATCTTCAAAGTGTTAGCACAATTTAGTGCCCAAACCATCCCAGTTGTGTATTGAGTTAGCTTGAAGACCCCTATACCACTGTAAGGCCTTCCCTTTAAATGAAGAAGCTAGCAGTCTCATAGCCACATTATCAATAGTGACATTATGAATTGAACAAATGCTAGCAACATCTTGAATGTGCTCAGCAGGAGTAGTAGAGTCTTCAATAGTAAAGAATCGGTAGCCTTTAAGGCTGAAGTAGGAATGTCATCATACTATGCTAGGTCTAGTAGACTACCTCCATTAAATGCAACAAATGGAAGGTTTCTAGCCATGTTAGGTATATTCAGAATAATGACTATAGTTATATGTAGGGTTCTAACTAAATGTTGAGACCTAACTTGAAAATTGGCTGGAGGAGGAGTAGACTAAGCTCTTGAGCAGTATAAATTATTACTTCTACTTGTCCTCACATGGGATCTAGACAGTCTTGTCCTTCTTCTATCAACAAATGAGAGTTATGTGAATTAGAAGTTACCTCTAGAAGAAGACCTTGTCTGCACTCTAGACATGAAATGTTGAGTTGTAATGAAGGAACTGGTTCAATAGAGCCACCAGGTGCCTGTTGATGCTTTCACAACAGCATGTAGACCAAGAGTGACACCAAATCCTCAGTCTAGCTCTCACTTAGAGTAGAGTAGTCCCACTGAGCTTGCCAGGAACTGTTGTCACATAGAATTGCACCCAGTTTGGAGAGAGTCCAAGCATTCTAATGACACAATGGGAATGATCTCAAGGTGTGGGACCTTGCAAATTGAGATTAGACCTCTAGAGAAGGCTGGTTCCTCATTCTAAGCCTAATGCTTAGAGAAAAACTATCTAAACCTAGTGCTACTACTTGCAGGGGAAAAGGGTTAGGAAGAAACTAAATTGAAAAGAGGTGATGCACCAGACTTAACAAGTAGTAGTAATCCTGGAAGAGACACAATAATGATCTCAATCACAATGAGAGTTCACACAGACTTATAGGGCTGATTAAGGCTTTGATATGAAGACCTAACCTATAGAGGAGCCATTTTACTCATAGAACAGATTACAACTTCAAGTAAAACACATAAATTAGAGCATAAGAGAAGCAAGATATTGTGTATATATTGATCATGAAGGCCAAAAACCATTACAATACAAAATAACCAGTAGCAGAAAGAGACATAGTATAGTTAATTACAATCATTGGTGGATTATTCAGAAAACAACAGAGGCCAAATTATAGTAATAGTGAGTCACATTCCAATAATCTTGCAATTACACTAAGAGGTCTGACTACAAGAAATTTGGTAGCATAACAGCCCAAAAATTACTCCCCCTTGAATAAAGAGATTACAATACATTTATAACAAGTCCAGGTGCTGAAGTAGGTGCATGGATCTACAGCCACCAATGACATCATCAATGCATAGACAGGAATAGACGGCGATGAGGATAGAGGCCATGCCTCTGATAGATCTGTAACCTTAGAAGTGGTCGTTCGTATGCAAGATATGATAGGGCATTGAAGATGGAAGACCAAAAGTCATCACAGATCTGAGAAATACTTTCCACTGAGCCACGAGAGTCTTCTTGAATTGGAGAATCGTGCAAACCCTGAGAATTTTGTTTATAGAGCCCAATGACTAAGATAAATGCATTTGGCGCCATCAAAGTTTGAAAATCTTGAGTTTAAACTGGAGCCGTTGGATGGAGGAATGATTAGAAGATCGACGGCCCCGCAAGCTCCACAACATACACTTTACCTTTCACTTTATGTTGACACCTTAAGATACATGGAAAGATCTCACAGGCATGCAAAGGATCTACCCGGTAGGCAAGATTCATGTGTGACAGCGCGCAACTGTTGATTTACATCGGTCCTCTTCCTTGGTTATCTAATGACCCTTGGCACACTCCGCTTCATTTGAACGATTCATAGGCAATACTTTACACCTGTCATTTTTTCACAACCACACAGGAGGAGAGTGATATCAGCTTTGGAGGTCTATAGGCCTACGACATCCTACCATGTGGCACTGCGGGCCCTGAAAGACTTAGGACTTAAGGAAATGAAGTCGACGAGCGGCAAAAGGTAACCTTAGGACGCGGGGTTGGTCACTTCACGAAATAAGAGGCTCAGGGTTATAACTTAAGTGACCAACAACCTAGGGTAGACAGTCAATGACAGATTATAACATAAGGTGAGTTATGATCATAAAACCTAGGGGTTTAAGGGTTTAGACTACTTGACCTGCATACCAGAGAAGGAAAACACCAAAATTAAGGATTCATTAGACTATTTGGCCGAGAAGGCAAAATAGGATAATAGTAACAAAATCTCTAACATTTTCATTCACCTCATTATAATGTTTCTCTCTAGTATTCTCTTATTCATCAAGAGATGGTGAAACTATTAATGTCCTCACTTGATCTACTTCACTATACACATTGCCAAAATGTGACATTATTTTTTTGCATTTTGATGAGCCTCCCTTGTCACTTTCAATAATTATGCTCAACATCTCTCATGAAATGAAAACTATAAAAAAGAATATATTTGACAAACAATTCATCTATAAATCACTAATCTTAATAAGTTAAAATTTGATTAAAACACAAACCCAAGTAAATATAGATTGGATCATCAGACAAACCCAAAAATATTGTAAATTTATTTGTTTTACAAAACTTTAAGGTTATTGTACAAAATTTAAAACATTCAATATCATCACTAAAATGGAAATAAATAAATAAATTAGCAAAAAGAATTATAAATATAAAAATTCACTTTCCTATCATTGACTCACTAATGTCTATAGTGCGTTGCCTACGGTAGTTGGTTATAGGCTTGCCACATCGTTGAAACTATCAAATTAGATGAAAATAATTGAGAGTTCAACTAAGTGTGTAAAATAATCATTTGAGAGTCTAAATGATATTTATATGAATTTAAATGTGGCAAATCCCACTAGATTTTATAATACTAGATGTAAATGTTAGACAATTATTTTGTCAAATACTTCATGTGCCTTGTCTATGCTTCCACACTTTGCATACATGTCTCAGAGGGTAGTTGCAACTACATATGATGAAATTCCCATATCCTTTATACTTTGATAGATTTCCATACCCTATTTCGAAGATCCCATTTGGGCATAGACAAGGAGGATGTTGGCTAAGGTTGTGGAATTTGGATTTACACCCACCAATTGCATTTTCTTGAATGTTTCTAAAGCCTTATCAATAATAAATATATCATGACAACAACATACCAACAACTATAGTATAACAACAATAGATATATCATGATTTAGATTCATAGTTGATGATATAAGTTATATAACAATTAACACTAACAACAATAATTTGGACTTCTCATTTCATTGTTCAAAAAAGTCTCAAACTTCAAAATTTTTGATATGGTATTTGAGTCAATTATTATTTTCAGTTGCAAAAGAGGTTAAAGGTGCATTGGCCATGGTCTAGTACAGTGTGGTATTGTGTGAGAAGTGCAAACAAATAATTTGTGCCAAATAGTCAGGAGACCTGGGAAATAAACTGAGGCCTCTAGTAGCATCCACCCACACACCTTGATGTGTTGGAATAGTCGGTTCTACCCCATGAGGTGGGAAGAAGAAAATATGCTTGTTGGCACTTGTTCACTTCTCTCAAATGATGCATTTTATAAGAATGCATATGTTGTTGGTGTTGGTGTTCCCCAACTGATTGTCTGAGTTTCCCTAAAAAGTAGCCATCTTGTATCCACAAGATCCTCAGGTCAATGGCCAATGAACATGAGACTGACTCTCTGTCTCCTTTTCACTTCAGGCTCTACAAGACCTAGGGGGTATTCCCTTATTCAATACGCATACAATAAATATTAACTTCAACTAGGTATTGATACTTAAGTAGATATGTTTTCTTTTATGCAGATCAAAATTGTATGATGATTACAAAGTGGCTACCTTTGGGCATTTGTTCATTTGTAGGTTAGAGAACAAAGTATCTAAAATCCTACTCCTAAAACCCTAAATTTTGAGATTATGAATAGATTTTGTTTTTATATATTTGGTTGCAAGATTAGGGTATGATTCATAAAATTAATCCAAACCTTTGATTAGTGCCTATCATAGGGTACAGAGTCAAACTCAAAACATGCAAATGATTTTCCACAAGCCAAGCAAATATATAGATTTCAGAGGGTTTATTTTGACCATGCCTTGTAGACAACTCCCAAGATTGAGTATTTCTATTAAATCTACTTATACATATCCCTGTTATCAAACATACCTCCCCATATTTGATCTAAATCAGTTTAGTCTGTTCCTTAAACAAAAGCAAGAAATCAAACATGTAATGTAGCAAGTGTGCACCCCAAAACTCAGAAAACTCTTAGTCACTTTGTTCAAAAGAAGAATGCAGATAACAATGGAGACAATTAATAAAAACACATGCATTACAACATTATTCATATAATTCAACCTGAAACTGATACATAGCTCATGAAAAAACACATTCAACACATTAAGTAGAAAATTACAACACCACTGATAGGGCAACCAATCAAAATTTGTATTGCTTTCACTCCTCAAAATCCCAATCTATCAACAAAATTACAAAGTGAGTCTACCGATTCTTTTATAGACACAAGAATGTGGTACTCAACATTCAATATCCTATGTCTGTTAGATGGATATTACATTGCAGGCCACCGCTCATAGGCATTGGGAAATTAATTACATATTGAGTAAATAAAATACAAAATACAATATTTGGAAGAAATACAGCTGACTAGGGAAGCCTTGCCTCATAAATGAAGAGGAGAAGTTAGTTTCTCATTCATCTCGGGCACATTTATTCATACTTCTCCATCCAAGTTTCATATGACTTCTCTGATGGCCATTGAAAAGAAATCAACTTTGATATTTTCTCATTATGCCCTGTGTACCTTGAATCCATCAAAATCTTTGACTCCTTACAGAACAACTCAAAATTTATTTCAAGCACATGCAACTTGTCCAATGTCGAGCTCAAAATCTTCATGCCTGGATCCCCATCAATACAACAGGAAGATATTAGTTGGTCAACAATGCCTTCAAAGTCAGCCTTCCACTTGTCAAGGCCCTTTACCTGTCCATCACCTTCCAATATGCTTGGCATTATTTTCTTATCTATTCTCTCAATAAAATATCTTTTCTCAACCAATAATTTGTCCAGCTTTAATTGAAAAGTTACGACCTCCTCGAGTATCAGCAGCATGTCAAGGGTTAACTTTATCTCAAGTGGTGCCTCTGAATCAACCTTTAGCATCTATGAATGTCTCTTCTCCAATCCTTGGCAACCACACTCTGCACATAGTCTTGAGGTTTTCCTTATCCTTCTTATGCTTGTCTAGGGCCGTCCTCAGACTTGAATATGATTTCCATGTTTCATCCACCTTAGCTTAAACTTTGGTCACTCTATGATTTATCAAAATTGTGACCATGTGGCTGACTGAATTCTTCTTTTCTTCTTTCAATCTTTTCACTTCTTCCTTTAATTCTCTTATTTCTATTAGCAAAGGCACCGTGTCAACTGGAAATGCCTCTGCAATTTGAATTATAGATGGAGCACTTTATGTACTAGGTCCTAATAGTAGCTTCTCCTTATACCTATTTATCTCTACAATAGCCTGCCCATACTTTAGCAACAAGTCATCATGATCCTTTTGCAGCTTGCTAGTTACTGTCTCTGCAAATTGTGCTATTTGTATATTTAGGCTAGCAGCTTGGGAAGTAGGGGTACTTGGTACTCTTTTGATTATGACATCCCCTGTTAATTCTCCCAATCCAATCCTAGGCTTATTATCATTTGGGACCAATGCCCATATTGCTAAGGTTTCAAACCTAGGATTAAAAGTTACACCAGAGAGTGCCTTTTCTACTTGCTCATCTGTTACCTCTAAATCTTCTCTAGTTATTGTGTCAAATGCAATGGCATCTAACTAGGTCCAATGTGGAAGAAGCAACATATTGCTTTTGGCAACTAGAGCCCTCCCTTCTTTTGGGGTCATCCCACTGCTATCCTTATTCACCTCATTCAATACCTTTTGAGTGATGGTCTCGTACTATGAGTGATTTACCCCACTCTTGCCCTCTTCAATCCTCTTTTAGAACTCTTCACTTTTGACTTTCAATACATAACTCCTAAATTTAGGAGTGTTGATAAATTCATCATCTTCCATGAACTATGCACGGGCCAGCACCCTGACATCCTCTATATCTACATGCTAGCTAGTTATCGACCTAGCCAGTCTATTATCTAGAGAAACATAAGGTCTTATTCTATCAAGTGAATTCACATGATGGACAACTTCTTGTTCTTGTTCTTCCTCCTCCAAGTCTACTACTTCAATCTCTTGTTCACTTTCCAAATCAATTATTTTTTCTTTCTTGGCAAGGGGAGAATTAGGTGATTCCCTTCTTCTAACATATCCTCCTCTTGAGCTGCTAGGTTGGAAGGTTGGCCTCTCCTCACCTGCTGGAGCACTACCAATCAACTCATCTACATGGTCAAACACCATTTGAATCCTCATTATTGGATCCTTTATTTCTGCAAAGGCACCTGGGTAAGCATCATTCATTCTCTTTCTCATCCTGTCTCCTACCATAACTACTTCCCATTTGTTCCTTAAATTGTGGACATCATTCATAGTAAAATAGTTTCTAACTATGCCCTCATCATAAAAGACCTAATGAATGTAATGAGGTCTTTTCACACTTACCCTAACTTTGTCAATAAAGCCCTCAGGGTCAAATACCCTGGACTTCTCCACATTCATCCTATAACCTTGCAGAATTGAATCAATCTGATCTAAGCCATCCTTGTTGACTGTTATGAAATTACCAAATTTGATGGAAGTGGGAAAAAATGAGCCTTTCTTGTGTCTCCTTAAGTGATCTCTATTTGACTCATTTAGTTGCTTGATTATCTCCAAGAAGGCAATTCTCTTGGGCACATATTTAGATAGAACATAAGGAGCAACCTCACATCCATAAATTTGAATGCAGGTGGTGTGGGTATGCAAAAACCAATCACCCCAATTGTGGTCTATCCCTAATTTAGGGGTCCTGTCCAGAGGCCTTAAGAAATCCAGCACATCTGCATGTAACCTTTCCCCCTCTGGCTCTAGAAATCTAATTATTCTTCTTACAAAGTGCTCCTCAAAGATCACATAGTCAGAATCAATACAATGCATGTCCAACATGCAGGTCCACATTTGAACTAGAAACATGTTTCCCTCTACATTAGTCTCTTTAACATGTAAATTCAGGTGCCACATACCCAATACAGAAAACAAAATCATATGGCACATTAATGAGTACCATGTAAAATCCACATGAGCTTCCACAATATATAACTTATTCTTGACCCCAATCATCTGCTTATGCATTTTATCTACTATGTAGGAGGCATAGTCATATGGCTATTTGGTGGATGGGTCCTGAATGTTCACTGGCATCATCATCAAAGATATAGGCATCCTATCTAAAGCATCTCTCCCAAGTACCTGGTAGAGATTGTGGTAAGTTATAGTAAAGTAATGTATAAATTGGGAGCATTCAAAGGGATCATCCTCCCTATCAGATATCTTTATTAGTTTTCCATCTACCCCCTTTGGTCTATGTTTGGGCAGGTTGAAGGCCCTATATCCAATTTTGATTTTTTGTATCCTTCCTTCAAGGCATTCAAGTCAATTTTCTTTGTAGCAGCAGGGTTCAAGTTGAAGACACTTGAGATATACTCCTTGGTGAATTTGATTATCATGGTGTCATTCCCTGGGGGGACTGATCTTGTTTGAGGGTCATATCTCTGTGCAATTTCCCTTACTAGGTCTAGACTAGGGAACACATTAGGGAAAAGTAGCTTAGCAAAGTCTAACCACCAAGCATTACAAACTGGGACCTTGAAGTCAGTCCTATCATACCAGTGTTTAAAGAGAACCCAACCCGACACAGGTAGTATGGCATCTCTGTAATTGTAGCAAAGGTCCATAGTTTTGTCACTTGACCTACTAGGACCATGCACATTCAAAGGTCATCTGACAGACCTTGGGAGTTGGACCATGAGATCCTCATCTACACTTCGTTTTGACATGGAGGGCTAACTAGCCTGACTCATTTCTTTAGAATAATTTCTATCAAACTAGGGTTTCCTTTTTCAACAATACTATACCCTCCAAACAAGCAATCAACTTAGAATTCAAATGGGTGTGGTCGAACAAAGTAAACTTACTGGTTTTAATGCTTGCAGATGTCTAAAATTCCTTCTCTTGTTTTTCTAAAATATTGCTGTGTGTCGAGACTCTGTTCGTGCTTGTGAAAATGATGTAGAAAGCCCTAATCTTGCCCTTTAAGAAGCTTCATAGCATAGGTTCTGAGGCATTAATGGATGTAACTTCGGCCTTAACTCAAATTCATGTCACATGGAACCTACAACGTTCATCATAATAAGTTTAAACCTGGGTCATTGCTCTAATTTTTCCTTCGTGAAATCTTTAGCCATCATTCACCTGTTAGACTTGAAAATCCTGGTCTTCTTCATTGAAAAGTCTTTAGCCAATAGAAACAAGCCATGTCAGATGTACCTCCTTTGCTGACGACTTCTCTTTTTGTTCGATGTGGACATGTGGCGCCATTTCATAGCGTCGTAACCAGAAATGGCCCACGACCAACTTGCTCTGCGTGGGTGTACTAAAGCCTCCATGTGTCCCTCTTTAGATATACCTTCACTCCTTTCTCAAGAGGAGGCCACATGTCACCATTTCGTGACATCATGGTGGATCTTTACTTTTGACAGGATCCCTCTGTGCACTTGCGCTACTGTCAGATTTGAACTTTTCTATAGATCACTTCTTACCCCAACTCCTAATAGCACATGGTTCATTGATTTAGAATCTTCGATTGAGGGGCTGTAAGCCTAAATTCTTTAATAGATGTCCCTATTTCGTGGCCCTGTAGAAGGATGATGACGTAATCTTAAAGGCTCTGTGACGCTGTGAAATACTACCACACGACACTTTATAACCTTAATAAAGACTTAGGATTTAAAACTTAAGATTTTCATAGGCAACAAAGGGTAAAGCTAAGACTAAGGGCCGGTCATCTCATGATCTTAAAGGCTTCAAGTTGTAACTTAAATGACCGGGATCCTACCACAAATGGTCAATATGAAATTAGAAGATAAAGCACATGAGACCAAGGAACTTAGGTTTAAATGCATATAGGAATAAAGAATTACAATTTCTCAGGCTCAAAACCCTAAACCTACATAGGTACCACCAGTTGGAATGGTCAAACAATCTAGAGTTAACCAAAAATGAGACAAGGTATTGTAGAGGGACTCGTGTAGGTCCAGATAGAACATTTGTAGGTGCCATAGATCAAGAGAAAAGGTAGGCAAAAGTTTTTCAACTTTTTTCACTTCAAGCTCTTCAGAGACTCCTTGTGTAATGTACACTGGAAAGATCGGGAGACCTAGGAAATGAACTGAGGCCTACAGTAGGATTCACCTACCCACCCTGATGTGTTGGTGCAGTTGGTTTGGCCCCACAACGTGGGAAGAAGAAAATATGCCTGTTGGTACCTTTTCACTACTCTCAAATGATGCATTTTGCAATAATGCATACATTGTTGGCACGGTCAAATGGTTTGGAGTTGACCAAAACTAAGATGGGGTACTATAGAGGGACCCAACGTCCACCTATAGGTCTATACAAAACATTCATAGGTGTCATAGATCAAGAGAAAAGGTAGGTGCAAGTTTTTCAACTTTTTGCTCTTTGGGCTCTTCAAAGACTCCTGGTGCAATGTAGCCTAGAAAGATTAGGTGACCTAGGAAATGAACTGAGGCCTCTAGTAGCATCCACCCACCCACCCCAATATGTTGGTGTATTCAGTTTGGCCCCACGAGGTGGGAAGAAGAAAATATGCCTATTGGCACCTTTTCACTGCTCTCAAATGACACATTTTGTAAGAATGCATACGTTGTTGGCATTGTCAAATGGTCTGGAGTTGATGAAAACTAAGATAGGGTACTATAGAGGGACCTAATGTCCACCTATAGGTCTAGACAGAACATTTGTAGGTGTCATAGATTGAGAGAAAAGGCAGGCAAAAGTTTTTCAATGTTTTTCTCTTTGGGCTCTTTAGAGACTCCTGGTGCAATGTAGCTTGGAAGGATTGGGAGACTTGGGGAATGAACTAAGGCCTCCCCTAGAATTCACTTGCCCACCTAGACATGTTGGCATAGTCAGTTTGACCCACAAGACAAAGAATGCAAAATATGGCTCCTAGCAAGTTTTTGTTGAATGCTAATGACGCTTTTTGCAACATTTCATACATCATCTCCACGGTCAAATGATTTGGATATAATAAAAAATGAGAGAGGTTATTGTGGAGGGACTCTAAATTCAGTTGTAGGTTTAGATGGAATAGTCATAGGTGCCATGGATTTTGAGTACCAGCTTGTCATAGTTTGGCAATTTTTTGCACTTAGGTCTCTTAAGAGACTTTGTTAGAATAATGTATCTTAGAATGATTAGGAGACCTATGTAATGAACCAAGGCCTCCCCTAGTATTTAACTACTCACATGGATGTTTTGGCACTATTGGTTTGGCCTCATGACACATGAAATGAAATTTATGCTCGCCTATAACTTTTCATTGAACACAAATGATTTGCAACTTTTGAAAATTATTGCCATGACCAAATGGATTAAAAAATGAGAGAGGTTATTGTTGCAAGGTGTGCACCCTTGGCCTCCTTGTTCTCTGCAGTGTAGCACTTGGGTTCGTGACAAGGCTTAACCGCCTCTCATGGATTCATTAACTCTGGCTGTTGTATCAGGCATTAACAGGTCAATCTTTTGGTACAACGACAACCATCTTGCTAACAATTGGTATCTGAGCCCGAGTCACAGGTTTGAACCCCTCACTTGTGCTAGGGGGATTTTTGCAAGGTGTGTGCCCTTGGTCTCATTGTGCTATGTAGCACAACGCTTGGGTTTGTGACAAGGCTTAACCGCCTCCTGTAGATTCATTAACTCTAGCGGTTGTATCGAGCATTAGCAGGTCGATCTTTTGGTGCAATGACAACCATCTTACTAGTAGTTATTATGGAGGGATCCTACATGCCCTTTTAGGTCTAGAAGAAATGTTCCTAGGT
Source organism: Cunninghamia lanceolata (assembly GCA_027924645.1). Classification (NCBI taxonomy): domain Eukaryota; kingdom Viridiplantae; phylum Streptophyta; class Pinopsida; order Cupressales; family Cupressaceae; genus Cunninghamia; species Cunninghamia lanceolata. The sequence continues at coordinate 1,033,163 of BSBN01000395.1, read as the reverse complement.
GCCACAAATTTTGAGACATAGTCTATCAAAGTTTGGGAATTTTTGGCACTTAGGGCTCTTAAGAGAAAGCGTCAGCAAAGTGCAGCTAGGAACGATTGGGATAGTTGAGGTGCAAAATAGGACATTGTCTAGAGTTCACCTACCCACCTAGATGTGTTGGCACTATCATTTTGGCCCCATGATGCATGAAACAAAATTTATGCTTACCGACAACTTTTCATTGAATACAAATGACACTTTTTGCAACTTTTGAAAAATTGTTGCCACAACCATATGGATTGAACATTTCAAAAATTAAGAGAGGTTATTGTGGAGGGACCCTACATGATCCTTTAGGTCTAGATGGAATGTTCCTAGGTGCCACAAATTTTGAGAAACAACCTGTTGGTGCTTGCACATGACAACCTGGTTTTCAAGGCATGGGGTTGTGTTAAGTCAGGGTTTCTATCTGTGCAACATATTTCAGAGTGTATGTGCATCATGTTAGGTATGTTTGTGATCTTGAGGCCTAATACCTAAAAAATTTAGAGTCTGAATCTTGCCTCAGGAAGCCTACCATGTGGAAGAATGTAAAATTCTAAGCAGGTTTGCCTTTTATATCACCCTGAAATTTGGCCAAGTGAGGAAGTTATAGCCTGTCAAAGTTCTGGTCTAACCTGATACTCTTGCGGGGGGTCATATTTCATATATGACCTGATCTTCTGCTGGGGGGGTCATGTTTCAAATGTTGGGTGATCTTAGTTATGATCACCCTTATGTTTGATCACCCCTATGTTCGATCACCCCTATGTTCGATCACCCCTATGTTTTTTTATCACCTCATCTTATGGGATCACCCTGAGGTGTAGATGTCAATTTTAAGTGAGGGTTGATATCTGCCTGTCTTGTGACCTGATTTTCTTGCAGGGGGTGATATTCCAAATGTTAGTCATCTTACGAATATCACCCTATTTTGTCAATATGATGGTGATGTCATCTGGATCGACAGGGTGCATCATGTGGTCTTTGGCATGACTGTTATTATCAACAGATATGATGAGGGTCCCACTGATCGCCGATGAGGACATGAGCAAGTACAAGTGGATCCTCGATGAGGTATTTGGTTTGAATATGATGAGGAGGATTTTTCTCTAATGCATCAGGTTGCACTAATGGGGGTGGTCATCAGACTGATTTTGAATATTAGGTGGGCTCAACATGAGGTTCACTATTATCAGGGTGATGTTTCCCGCAGGGTGATATTTCATATCATGGTGATGTGAAATATTGGGGTGATATTGCATGTCGAGATGTCATGCAAGAGGTTTGCCATTGGCATGGATCATGATGATGGGGTCTTGGCGGATGGTTTGTTGGTCATGCAAGGTGAAGTTGCGTGACATCATATGTGCTCATGACTTAGCGTATAAAGTATTGAGGAGGTCGTTGCGGGATGAATGTGGGATAATTGATTCCCACATGATTTCAAAAAGTTAGGTCATGCATCTTGGTGGGAAAATTTCAAAGCGCACAGTCTACTGCATTTCCCAAGGCCGTGGGTTGGTATGCCTTTAATGGTGGATGTTGCAGGGTATGGGCGAAGGCATGGACGGATCATGTACCTAATTGAATTTGAAAATCCCCAGGTGGCGGTGCAGGGCTCGAGTTCAAGCACCCTGTCTCCTCCTCTACCTACTGCATTCAATGTGTTGAGCAGCATTTTCTCACGACGCAATGTATTTGGTGAAATTTTGAGTCAACCATGTGTAATTAATGCTGAGTATACCTTCTTGTTGTATATAGCAGATGGTGTTACTCATTTGTTGTGGTTGAAAGCTGGACAAAGTTTGGTGCTGTGATAAGATACAACTTCACTAGTGGCCCTGTTCTGGATGTCTTGTGAGTTTATGAGTCTCATGTTGTATGTCTCATGCATAAATCTACTAGTTTCATGTTGATTTAAATGAGTAATGCTATATTGCATGTGTTCTGTTATCTGTCTCCAAATTGAGTGTGTTCTTCTTCTGAATCTAAGCATCTAAGGGGTGTTTATGGTTCTAGAATATAGGTTTACTGTATTGAATGCTTGATTTTTTACTTCTGCTCAAGGAGTAGATTAAATTTTTTAAATCAAGTGTTGGGAGGAATGTACTGCAGTGAGGATGTTTGTTAGCAGAGATAATTGAATACTCAATCTTGGGAAGTATCTGTAAGGTAGGTACTAAACAAACCCCCTTGAAATCTAGTCTTTGGTATATGTTTATGCTGATCATTCACATGTGTATGTCTATTGACTTCAAGCCCTGGATAGGCACCAGTCTAGTCTTGTATTGAGGTTACACCCCAGGTCCTAGTTTTGCATCCAAATATAAAATCAAATTTAAAACTTCAAAAACAAACCTTTAGGACCTTAGAAGTAGTTTTAGGATCAAAATCCTCTGTCTCACAACTGAACATAGGCCCAAAGCTAGCCCCTTTGCACTTATCTTACAGTTTTGGTCTACATAAAGGAGGATTTATCTACTTTGTGTCAACATCCCACAGTTCACAAGCATACCTTATGGATGTTGAATAGGGAATACCCCCCTAGGTTTTGCAGAGCCTAAAGAAGAAGAGTCTATCTCCTACACTGTTGGCCCCTGGCCCAGAGATCCTATTGATCATTGATGGCTACCTTGTAGGGATAACTGGGAGAAAGCATCCAGTATGGGAAAACACCAACAGATATGGTGACTCCACTGGGGAGGTGATTTGAAAGTATTATTCTGCAGTCTCTGGTGAAGTTTTGCCCATCTGAGTCACCAACAGATATGCTGACTCCGCTGGGGAACTTTATGTAAGAACCCTGATTTAAAAGAAAATAATTCCTAATTGTAGGTGGCAGCTCTGAACAATCTCCCAACCGGTAAAGTAAAAATTTTTTATGCAAGGGAGAAGGTCCCTGCGTAATCCTCTGTTTGAAGAATTACCCAGAAAGATGATATATAGGAAAAAGAGGACTGTCCCAGTCAGTCATGAAGGTTCTCCCAGAAATAATGATAATATTCAAGACAATCTAGGATCTTCAGAACAGTAGCTACCCTATTTTTCAAATGCAGAAGCTGATATTCAAGATGCATATGAGAGACAACAGGGTGGTGGATTAAGAATGAGGTCAGAAGTGTTCCAAGAAAGCCATTTCCTAGATCCCCCTGACAAATCTGAAGAAGCTAAATCCCTAAGGGATGATGATGACCAATATGAAAAGGGACCATATTCTTCCATGCCCAGAGATGAATAATTAGCTGAAGAGCTCAAGAGCCTGAGGGCTGAATTTGAGTATTTGTAGGCTGTGAAGATTAGAGATGACATGAGACAGAAGATGCAAGCTCTGAGAACCGCTCAACAAGATGCAGTCCCCACCCTTGATAATGCAAATATCTTGAGAAACTAGCATAGAGATCAAGCCCATCATCAGCAAAATGATCAAAGATAGAATGCAAACAATGCTAGGGTACCATTAAATAATGTGAGAAATCAAAATGCTGATAGAAATGTCAATATTAATCAGTTTGGTAGACAACCTATGCAGTTGGACAGATTTAGACAGTTAGTTTTTGATGGCATTCTTGGTTACCCTAATCCCATTGATAAACATGTAAGACCACAGGTGCCAAAATTTTTAGGAAATAATATTGTATTAGGTGAAGACCACTTGAAAGCCTTTCAGAATGTCATGGATAACTTTGAGGTTGAACATGAAGATGTTTTCATGAAATTATTTATGCAGTCCTTGGCTGATGAAGCTAGGGAATGGTATAAAGGTCTACCTGACCAGAGTATCTCATCATGGGATGATTTCAAAAGGATTTTTAAGGAGCAGTATGGTGACAAGACTGACCCAAGCTCTTTTGTAAATGAATTCACTAGTATCACTAAGGGGTCAAATGAGCAGGTTGCAGATTTCAATGCTAGATTTACTAAAGTGCTGAATAAATTGCCACATCACATGAGACCTAATGAGCCAATGTGCACGGTGCTATACATAAATTCTTTTGATGCCAAAACAACCTATGGATTAAGAGACAAGGGCCCTATTAGCCTCAAGGATGCTTTTAGGATTGCAACAAATATTGAAAATAACAGGAAGGCATCTGGTAAGACAAACAGAAGGGATGATGGGAAGATTTTGCAAAATCCAAATAAGCCTCAAAGTGCTCAAGGTAATGCATCTAATTTTGAGGATAAAATAGATAAATTAGCAACTGTTGTTAAGGACCTAAGTTATAGACTTGCAAAAAATGAAAAGGGAATGGGTCCTGATAGACAGGTTTACCGGAGACAAGAAAAGAGATCATCATTACATGATATGCCATATCACACAAATTGGCATAATGGTAAACTAGTTTTTCCAAATAGAAACCCTAATCAAAGAGCCCAACATGTCAAGGAGACTCCTGATCCTTTGAAGAAAGCTGTTAATATTGTTAATGATACTCCATGGTGCATAATATGTCAAATGCCTCACTCACAGTCACAATGTATGATTACTCAGTCTCTGTATAATAATGTTGTTGCCTGTGATGAGTGTAATGAGCCACATTGTGTGGAGGATGGTAATGTAAATATGCTCTCCACAAACAGGGAGTATTTCTCTTATGATGCAAATGAAAGTACAAGTTATGGGACTCAAGTTTGCCAGCAGCTTCCCTGTGATGATGATGATGGAGATAACTATACATATGCTCAGCACTCACACATCTTTCTAAATAACTGGAGGAGACCTTTTGATGAAGAGATTAGAGCTCTCACAGCCGCAGTAGTAGCTCAGGTCAAAAGTAACTATAACCTTAGAGGTAGGGCTCAGGTTGGTAATCCACATCAACCAGATGATACTTTTGTGAATCAGCCAGTGCATAATCATAAGGCGGCTGGACTACAAAAGACACAATGGAACAACAATAAGAAAAATTTTAAACAAAAAATAGGTCATGATCTTCAAGGACCAGAAAATAGAGTTCCCTAGGTTGAGGATCAAAACACGAATTCTCAGGTCATGGGTGACAATCAGAAGACCACTAAAATCAAGGCTGGGTCAGCTCATGATAAAAATAAGACCATGGATCAGGGTACAACTATTATACAAAATTATGCTCCTTTTGAAATAACTCAAGTCTTGTCCCAGATAAAGGTCTATGTTCCTTTGATGGAACTGAGAAGGTTGAACAAATCAGGAATAAGGCAGTGTCCTTATTTTCAGGGGTATCTTGTCAGGCTGATCAGAATGTTGAAACTCAAGGTAAGAAACAAGCCCTATGTGTTGAAGAGGATGAGGTCCTTGAAGTTTATCTGGGAGTGACCATGACAAAATGTACATCACAGGTTGAGCCATTTTATGTTTCCCTTGTTATTAATGGCAAAACAATCAGAAATTGTATGCTTGATTCTAGAGCATCAACAAATATCATGCCTCTAGCTATCATGCAACAAGCTGGATTGAAAATAGACAAGGCATGTGGAAGATGCTACGCAATGGATGCTAGAGAGGTACCAATTATTGGAATTATGAAGGATGTGGATTTTAGGTTAGCAACATATCCAAAAAATATATATAGAATGAACATAATAGTGGTTGATAATAAGCCACAATATGGTATGTTGTTATCAAGAAGATGGGCAACACTGATTGGTGGAAGTATGCAATTAGATCTGTCATATGCCACGATTCCAATGAATGGCAAAGATGTCAAACTGGTCAGAGAAGAAAGATCACTAGAAATAGTTGAGGATCAAGATTCAGAAGAGCATGTGTGTTTCGTTGATATTGACTATGATAATTTTAGCGTTGTCTCTGATGATTAGCGAGGTAAGGGGAGATACATTTGCATTCAAGAGCTTGACCGATAGGATCTATGGACCATGTATTTTGATGGAGCTTGTGCAAAGGAAGGCTCTGGTGTTGGAGTTTTGTTTTTGTTTCCAGCTAGTAAGCTTCTAAAATTCTCTTTCTTGCTGAAGTTTGCCTGCACAAATAATATTGCAGAATATGAAGCTTTGTTACTAGGATTGAATGTGGCTTTGAAGCATGGGATTAAGATGTTGAGAGTGTTTGGAGACTCAGAGTTAATTGTTTCCCAGGTTAGAGATAAGTATGCTTCAAAAAATAAAAGGTTAAAACAATATAAACATGTTGTCTGGGATACAATTGAATTGTTTGATGCATTTTCAATAAGTTGGATTGAAATATCAAAAAATGTCAGGGTAGATTTTCTAGCTAATGTATCCATAAGGCCAGATGATATCACTCTATCAGATGTTACAAATGTCAAAGTCAAACTAAGACCTGCAATACTAGAAAATATATGCAGTTGGCAAGTATTTGATGATGACAAAGATTTGTTGAGATTCCTACACTGCATAGATGAATATGAGAACCAAGAGATTGATTTTTAGAATTTTGTAGAGGTTGTAGATGGAAAGGAGACTCTTTTGGGGAAGGAAGTAATTCAGTTAAAGACAAACAAAATCCCCAAAGGGTTGGTTGCTTTCGAAAGAGAATTTGACAATAGGGACCAATTTGTTACAAAGGCATCTCCTACAAACAAGGATGACTTGGAGGAGATAAACTTGGGGACATTTCATGCCCCCAAAAGGGTATATATTGGCAAACAACTCAAACCACACATTAGGAACATGCTGATTGCATTGTTGAGAAAATATAAGCATATCTTTGCCTAGTCATATGAGGACCTAAAAGCTTATAGAGAAGACCTATTCCAACATGAGATCCCATTGAAGCCTGGAGCTAAGCCATTCAGACAAAAACAAAGACCTATTAATCCTACTCTAGCTCCAAAAATGCAGGAAGAACTCAAGAAGCTTAGGGAGGCTGGAATAATTGTGCCTATCAGACATTCAACTTGGGTATCTAATCTTGTCCCGGTTAGAAAAAAGAATGGTGATATAAGACTTTGTGTTAACTTTAGAAACCTGAATGTATCCTCTTTAAAGGACAATTATCCTTTGCCTAACATGGAGGTTATGCTACAAAAAGTAACTGGATGTGAGCTTCTATCCATGATGGATGGATTTTCAGGATACAATCAGGTGAAGGTAAAAGAATCTAAACAATATAAAATTACCTTCACCACTCCATGGGGGACTTATGTATATGTGAGAATGCCATTTGGATTGACAAATGCAGGTGCTACATTTCAGAGGGCCATGGATGTTGCTTTTGCAGGATTAATTGATTCAATCTTGGCTGTATATCAAGATGATCTGACTGCCTATTCAAAAAAGGAAGAGCAACATTGCATGCACTTAGAACAGATTTTTAGTAGATCATTGGAATATGGCATTTCACTCAACCCAAAGAAATGTAATTTTGGGGTAGTGGAAAGAAAGATTTTGGGACACATTGTTTCCAAGGATGGAGTTAGGATTGATCCTGAAAGGGTGGCTGCAATTGACAAAATTTAGATCCCTAGAATAGTGAAAGGTATTCAGTCCTTCTTTTGGCAAATTAATTTTGTCAGAAGATTTGTTCCTAACTTTGTAGAGACCACAAAAGATATCTCTAAAATGTTGAAGAAAGGTGCAATTGTCAATTGGGAAGGTGAAGCAATTAAATCATTTTAGAACATCAAAGAGGCTATAAAGATGGCTCCTGTGTTAAAATCTCCTAATTTTTCTAAGCCATTTCAGTTGTTTTCATTTGCTTCTTTCCATACTGTTGCAGCATGTTTATTACAGAAAAATGAAGAGGGTTTTGAACAACCTATTGCCTTCTTTAGCATGTCATTGCAGGCAGTTGAGTTAAAATATGACATCATGGAGAAGCAGGCATATGCATTGGTTAAAGCAATCAAAAGATTTAGGCCATATCTAGTAGGATCTCAAACAGTTGCGTATGTGCCTCATGCAGTAGTCAAGGATATTTTTACCCAGCAGGAGGTATTAGGAAGAAGATGCAGGTGGATAAACAAATTACAAGAATTCAACTTAGAGATACAGATCACCAAACTGGTAAGGGGACAAGGTTTGGCTAAAATAATGACACAGTCCAATTTAGAAGCATGCCAAGTGAATATAGTTCAGAATGAAATTGTAAATGTTTTAGAGTCTGAATGGTACAAGGACATTATATATTATTTGCAGAATCTAAATTATCCTTCCCATTTAAGTGATGGTTAGAAAAGGACTTTGAAACTGCATGCAATCAAGTACATCATTCTTCAAGGGGAGTTGTTTTGGAAGAATCCTAATGGTGTACTACTCAAGTGTGTAGATGAAAATGAAGCTAAGAATGTTTTAAATGACATGCACAAAGGAGTGTGTGGTGTACACTATACTACCCAGACAATAGCTCACAAGATTCTTAGAGCAGGCTACTGGTGGCCAGCTCTTTTCTTAGATGCACAAAAATTGGTGAGGAGATGTGATCCTTGCCAAAGGTTCTCAGGAAGGTTAAAGTATGAAGGTGCATTATCCCTTAGAACTGTAACTGTGGAGGCTCCATTTCAGTAGTGGGGAATTGATTTTATAGGGGAGATCTCAGAAAATCAAGTGGAGGACATAGTTGGATTTTGGTTGCTATTGACTATTTTACCAAATGGATTGAATTCATTCCAACTAAAAAAGCTACAAGTAGGGTGGTGATGGATTTTATTCTGGAAAACATTATTATTAGGTTTGGAGTACCATTCAAAGTGGTCACAGATAATGCCATGTGCTTCAGATCTGGTGAATTTGTTGATTTTTGCAACAAATATGGGATTAATTTGTCATATGCATCACCATATCATCCACAGGGAAATGGTCAGGCATAGTCCAGTAACAAAAGCCTCATGAAAATCATCAAAAAGATGGTAGACAAGAACAAAAGGGCATGGGATTCAAAGCTGAAGATGGCACTATGGGCTAATAGAGTAACTGTAAAGAAAGCAATTGGGAGGTCACCTTTTGAGCTAGTATATGGCCTAGCAACTAGGCTGCCTATAAATAATCTCTTGCCAATCTATAGATTCATACAGGAAAATAATGAAGAGATTGAAGACCCAATGACTGAAAGAATAAATCAGCTGGTTGCATTGGATGAAATTAGAAGGGAGGCACACAAGACAAACATCAATCAACAATAGAAAGTGAAATATATGTTTGATATAAGGACTCTAGAAAGAAAGTTTTAGATCAATGACTTAGTCCTTGTTTGGAATGCAAAAGGTCAGGATAAGGGCAAGCATGGCAAACTTGAGCCCTTATGGATGGGCCCATATCAGATTAGCAATACTTATGGAGAAGATTCCTACTTTCTCCAGGCCCTAGATGGTGAGAGGTTGGAATTGCCTGTGCATGGTCAATTCCTTAAACTTTATATCTCATAAGTTATTATCTTCTGTGCACAATTGTAAATTATGTGTAAATTATCTGTAAATGCTCTGTATAGTCAGTGTTTTGCCTGGTCTGCTCAGAGGTGATCTGGTTCTTGCTGTAGCCTTGTGCCTGCATGTCCCCAATCAGAGCCAATGTTGGTGCTTGCACATGACAGCCTGGTTTTCAGGGCATGAGGTTGTGTTAGGTCAGGGTTTCTGTCTGTGCAGCATCTTTCAGTGTGTATGTGCATCATGTCAGGTATGTTTGTGATCTTGAGGCCTGATACCTAAAAAATTTAGAGTTTGAATCTTGCCTCAGGAAGCCTGCCATGTGGAAGAATGTAAAATTCTAAGCAAGTTTGCCTTTTATATCACCCTGAAATTCGGCCAAGTGAGGAAGTTATAGCCTGTCAAAGTTTTGGTCTAACCTGATATTTTTGTGGGGGGTCATATTTCATATATGACCTGATCTTCCGCCCAAGGGGGGTCACATTTCAAATGTCGGGTGATCTTAGTTATGATCACCCCTATGTTTGATCACCCCTATGTTGTTTTATCACCTCATCTTATGGGATCACCCTGAGCTGCAGACGTGAATTTTAAGTGAGGGTTGATATCTGCCTGTCTTGTGACCTGATTTTCTTACAGGGGGTGATATTCCAAACATTAGTCATCTTACGAATATCACCCTATTTTGTCAATATGATGGTGATGTCATCTGGATCGGTAGGATGCATCATGTGGTCTTCGGCATGACAGTTATTATTAGTAGATATGATGAGGGTCCCACTGATCGTCGATGAGGACATGAGCAAGTACAAGTGGATCCTTAGTGAGGTATTTGGTTTGAATATGATGAGGAGGATTTTTCTCCAATGCATCAGGTTGTGCCGATGGGGGTGGTCATCAGGTTGATTTTGAATATCAGGTGGGCTCAGCATGAGGTTTGCTATTATCAGGGTGATGTTTCCCGCGGGGTGATATTTCTCATCATGGTGATGTAAAATATTGGGGTGATATTGCATGTCAAGATGTCATGCAGGAGGTTCACCATTGGTGCGGCTCATGATGATGGGGTCTTGGTGGATGGTTTGTTGGTTGCGCAAGGTGAAGTTGCGTGACATCATATGTGTTCATGACTTAGCTTATAAAGTATTGAGGAGGTTGTTGCGGGATGAATGTGGGATAATTGGTTCGCACATGATTTGAAAATGTTAGGTCATGCATCTTAGCGGGAAAATTTCAAAGCACACAGTCTAATGCATTTCCCAAGGCTACGGGTTGGTATGCCTTTAATGGCAGATGTTGCAGGGTATGGGCGAAGGCATGGACATATCATGTACCTGATTGAAGTTGAAAATTCCCAGGCGGCGGCATAGGGCTCGAGTTCAACCACCCTATCTCCTCCTCTACCTACTACATTCAATGTGTTGAGCGCCATTTTCTCATGATGCAATGTATCTGGTGAAAATTTGAGTCAACCATGTGCAATTAATGCTAAGTATACCTTCTTGCTGTATATAGCAGATGGTGTTACTCATTTGTTGTGGTTGAAAGTTGGACAAAGTTTGGTGCTGTGATAAGATACAACTTCATTGGTGGCCCTATTCTGGATGTCTTGTGAGTTTATGAGTCTCATGTTCTATGTCTCATCCATAAATCTACTAGTTTCATGTTGATTTAAATGAGTAATGCTATATTGCATGTGTTCTGTTATGTCTCCAAATTGAGTGTGTTCTTCTTCTGAATCTAAGCATCTAAGGGGTGTTTATGGTTCTAGAATATAGGTTTACTGTATTAAATGCTTGCTTTTTAACTTCTGCTCAAGGAGTAGATTAAATGTTTTAAATCAAGTGTTGGGAGGAATGTACTGCAATGAGGATGTTTGTAAGCAGAGATAACTGAATACTCAATCTTGGGAAGTATCTGTAAGGCAGGTGCTAAACAACCCCCTTGAAATCTAGTCTTTGGTATATGTTTATGCTGATCATTCACATGTGTATGTCTATTGACTCCAAGCCCTGGATAGGCACCAGTCTAGTCTTGTATTGAGGTTACACCCTAGGTCCTAGTTTTGTATCCAAATATAAAATCAAATTTAAAACTTCAAAAACAAACCTTTAGGACTTTAGAAGTAGTTTTAGGATCAAAATCCTCTGTCTCACAACTGAACATAGGCCCAAAGCTAGCCCCTTTGTACTTATCTTACAGTTTTGGTCTACATAAAGGAGGATTTATCTGCTTTGTGTCAACATCCCCTAGTTCACAAGCATACCTTATGGATGTTGAATAGGGAATACCGCCCTAGGTTTTGCAGAGCCTAAAGAAGAAGAGGAGATATCTATAGAGTCTATCTCCTACCCTATTGGCCCCTGGCCCAGAGATCCTGTTAATCATTGATGGCTACCTTTTAGGGATAACTGGGAGAAAGCATCCAGTCTAGTAAAACACCAACACAACCCATCAAAGTTTGGTAATTTTTAGCACTTAGGGCTCTTAAGAGAAAGCGTTGACACAGTGTAGCTGAGAATGATCAGGATAGTTGAGGTGCAAAATAGGACCTTTCCTAGCATTCACCCACCCACCCAGACATGTTGGCATTGTCAGTTTGGCCCCATGACACATGAAATGAAATTTATATTCACCGACAACTTTTCATTGAACACAAAAGATGCTATTTACAACTTTTGAAAAATTGTCGCCATGACCAAATGGATTGGGCATTTCAAAAACTGAGAGAGGTTATTGTGGAGGGAGCCTATATAACCCTATAGGTCCAAACAAAATGTTCCTAGGTACCACAAATTATAAGAAACAGTCCATCAAGTTTGGCAATTTTTGGCACTTAGGGCTCTTAAGAGAAAGCATTGACATAGTATAGTCAGGAATGATCAGGATAGTTGAGGTGTGTAACATGACCTTAGTGCAAGATTTCATTTCTCTTTAATTGTCCTCTTCTCCTTCTTAACTTATTTGTATACTTTTTATTACATTAATTAGAATAGGATTAGATTAGGATTTTCAATTGGAATTTTGATTCATGGACAGACTAGAGAACATCAATAGAACTAAAATTAGAGACATGATCATAGACATATACAAGTATAAATCAACTATACATATAAACAACATGAGAAAGCTAGTGTACATAATCATACACATAAACAAGAATATTGCCCATAAGTATCTCATAAGAGACATGATATTAGAGACATGATTGTAGAGAAGAAACATAATTTTACTTATACAAATATACAAATCAGTTGTATATATTTACAAATGAACATGAAATTACAAATTATTTTCATTTACAATCAATCTAATGAACCATTCAGTTATGCTCTACTCTTTATTGTGTTTAGTATTGCCTTGTGGTCAGACTCACGAACCTTCCACAAGGTCCTGTTCAATGGTCTACCCCCATATTTGATCAAATGAATGTTTGGTTCCACAACAAGGTTAGAATAAGGAAGAATCTTCCTATGTGTGTCAAAGTCCTTGAATAACCACATATCAGACTTCTTCATTGGGTACCTTCTAAGCCATGTTCCAGTAACAACCACTGATCTTGTAGGGTACTTAATGTTTTCTCCATCTATAACATGGGTATCTAATTTCTTTTTTGCCTCAACATGACATGAATAATATTTTCCTTCTTCATTGTCTTCAGTTGCAATAACTGCATAAACATGCACTACATTGATATGTGCATTCAGTTTAATGAATATAGTCAACAATACAAAGAAACTACAAAATAAGATTGAATATGTAATTTATTAAATTTGAATGTTGATAATCCTTGGTTGAACTAGATCTAAAACATGGTCAAAGTCAACTGATGATTCAATCTCTATGAGTTGTAGTGTTGTCGGGAGTCAATATGTGTCGAGTGGGCTTAGAATTATTGTACACCATTCATCAACCCACTCCTTTGACTCACATTCATACCAAGCTTGATATGTACATGAAGACAAAAAACATACCATCCACCATATATGGATACTCCATGAACCTACATTAGAGATTCTAAAAGAGTGTAGCTCACTCGATCCTATCAATATACAACAATCCTCATATTTTTCAATGTTAGTATCATCAACCAACCAAAAAATCTACGAACTATAGACTTACTTTTATTATCTAGACCCATTGTAGAGTTACACCATTCGACAATAGATCTTGCATATGTCAACTTTGCATTGTCTTTATACTTTAATGCTTCTCATGCTAATGCTCTTTTGATACATGCTCCCCTTTCCATGCCTGACCTTAGAGAAATTCCACATATGCTGAACACCATTCATCCTATGCATCCTTCTTAACCAATAGAACATCCACAAGTTCTTGAATTGTGATGCACAATTATCTGATCATATGATATGTCGACCAAATGATATGCTCCTGCTAGCCAAATCATGGTAGAACATATGAAAGAAAACTTGCACTAAATCTGTAGAATGTGTGTGATCATCACTGATATAAAAATGATACTCCCTCAAGATCTTCCTATCATCCTCTATATTGTCATCTACATGAATGAATGCTATATGTACAAATATAGCAACCCACGTAGAGTTGTAATACTGCGATTGCACGTCATCCTGTGGCTGTAGAGTGTAGTTCTCTACAAGTTCAACAATTGAAACGATGATATCAAGTGGAAACATGTCCTTGCATAACTTGAATTACATGTCCAACCATCGAGCTCTATGGGTATGCCTTGCATACTCGTAAACTATATTCTCTCAAAAAATAGAGATAAACCGATACACTGGAATCTTTTCAATGACCAATTCACACCTTTTTGCTTCTTTACCATCTTTTAGACTATATGCCACTATCTTATATTTTCCAAAACTTACTAGTTCATTTCCAACTGCATGTGTGTTCTCCATATGTTCACAAATTGGCAAATATTGTAACCCACCACAATGATCACATGTGCCATCCAAGCATAAGTTCTTGTGGAATAATTGACGATCCACTCTTTGACATAAGATGCTCGATATGAAATCTCTTCAAGATCTAGGTGGACAATTTATATTACACTCCTGCAAAACATTGTTAGTATGCAAATCTACACATATATATCTATAAACATCATAATGATTAGAAAAATCAATATGTACTCTAGAACAAAAAATTATGCGTGTGTGATTTATTTTGACCTAAAAATGCTAAGTTACCATTTCAAAATACCTTTGACTAATTTTGATTTTATGATACATCTCTTGAAATTTCTTGAAAAACTATGTTTGAGTCACATCCAAAAAATGCTTTGGATGTGGCTCACAGTTTCAACAACCAATTTTCCTTCTTACAACATCTCTTGCATCAGGAGATACCCTTGTGTTATTTTTCCAAAATTCTTCAATGACGGATCTCAAGGCTTCAACAACAACTTTATCTTTCCATGGGAGTCTCTGAGAGAATGCCCACAGTTAATTGCTATTTGGGTCCTCATCTCTATGACACCTTCCAATGGCTCTCATTAGAGTTTTTCTACTTATTTTTAATGCTTCACTTGTCTTTCTAATGAGGCAAGATTTCTTTGTTTGATGACTTACTATTGTTGGTCAACATAATGACATGTTGTGTGACATTACTATCGTTGGTGCGTGAGGTGGAACCCACACTCTCATATGCACTCATTAGATTCTTTACAATTGATTTTTTACTTGAATCATCTGATGTTCTTAGGCCAAGAATCTTCATAATGGGCCTAAAGTTTAGATTTCTCATCATATCAACAAATAGTTGACATCTTTCGATTTCATTTAAGTTCTCAAAAAATAATTTCCATATCTTATTGGCATATATTCGGCAAGTATGCTTGGGAATCTTATCTTGCATGGGCTTCACAACATTCTCATCAATATCAATTAGAAACTTAGGTTTTCTATGCAAAATTCTAGGAGACATTTTCAATGGTAAAGTTGGCTCAACCTTAATAATTTCATCAATATTTACTTGAGATAGGATAGATGGCATGCCTTCAATTGGAGATTGAAAAGATGAAAAGCCTTGAAGTTGAGATGGAGAAGATGGTGTACCTTCAACTTGACATGTGAATGATGGTGTGCCTCCAACTCGAGAAGAGAATGGTGATGTACCTTCAACTTGACATGTGAATGATGGCATGCCTTCAACTTGAGAAGAGAATGATGATGTACCTTCAACTTGACATGTGAATGATGGCATATCTTGAACTCGAGAAGAGAATGATGATATAACTTCAACTTGACCTATGAAATATGGAGTGCCTCCAACTTGAGAAGAGAATGATGATGTATCTTCAACTTGACCTATGAAAGATGGAGTGCCTCCAACTTTGAGATTCAATTTCCTCATTGAATGGAGGTTTTTCATTCATTGCCTTTGTTCCACCAATTCCATATCTCTCTTAGCTTGATTAGATGATTCATGTTCCTCTTGAATTGGGAATGGTGGTATGTCTTCTTCTATGGTTGATAATTTCCTACTTTCATGAAGTTGCCTCATTCCTTCTCTTTTCATCACATTCTTAGCTTCACACTCTTCTGGTGTTAGAATCTTTGCTCATTTCCTTGGCATGATGATGATTTCTATATGCATCATGAATAAGACATATAAATTAGTCCATCTCGGTACAATAGAGTAAAGTAAAATCATACACAAATCTCAAAATAATCATATAATTAAAGTGAGTAAATGATTATAAATCTAAAAATTTATAGTTTCCTAGGGTGGTCCAACCCGAAACATAGAGATGTGGCATCATTAGGGCACAAACAATTTGGTAGATGAAGCAAATAGGAAGGTCATAGGTCTCCATCCAATAAATGATGATTATGAAATACATCCAATAAATGGATAAACTAGATGATGAAATACATCCAATAAAACTAACATATTTTTTTCCTAAATGATGAAATACATCCAATAAATGGATAAGCTAGATTTAATGTCATAGAGTTTAATGCATAGTTGATGTAATAGGTTTTTAATGCCTAGATCTTTAGTGATAAATTTCCAATAGGATCTTATTTTATGTTTTTGGGTGTGCCATAATAGGATCATTTTGTTGAAGCTCAAAACCACAAAGATCATCATTTTGTGTTAAGAAAACTTGCATTATTGTCTTCACAATATATAGATGAATTTGGAGATAAATTAGGTGTCGACATATCATTGACATATTTAATCAGAGTTCATGCTAACATAATCATAAAGTGAAGTAAATGAATACATAAAGAACATACCTTAGATTTTGAGATTTGACTTGCCCAATTGCACAATTATTTCTACTTCATTTTTTTGGCTTCAAAATCCTCAAAAATTTGAGCTTTTTGGCAAGTTCCTTTGTATTCAATGTTGAATTCTATATAACTCTAATAGGATTAGTCAAATTTATGAAAAAAACAAATCCATATCATCAAATTCAACCTAAATACATGAAGATTAGCATTCAAACAATATGAAACATAAAAATATTAGTTCAAATAATCAAATTCTATCTAAAAACATCCAATTTACTTCTTCTACATTAAAAAACAAAAAAAAAAGGTGGTGGATTAAGTAAACAATGATTGTGTAAATGTCCACACCATGAAAAGCACTTTTTTGTTTGATAATGCACAAAAAGTAGAGAATAATAGAGCATGCGGGTCTAATTCACATATTGCACATGCCTTTTGTCCATTTTTTGGTTCCATAAAACACGCTCACATTATAACACGAGCACATTTTGTCACGCATGGAAAGTTATAATGTATTTTGCATCTAAAATTTATGCTTTTCTCAAAAATTTAAGTGTTGTATAAATTCTAAAATGAATACTATGACAATATTTTTATTGTCCCTAAATTACTAAATACCCTATAACCAATACCGTCAACCCTATGCCTTAAAGCCTATACGCTAGACCCCCAACACTATACACTCAACCATAGAGAGAGGGAGAGGGGTAGAAGGTAGAGAGGGGAGGGAGGTAGATAGGTGAGAGAGAGAGGGGGGGAGGGGATGGGAGGGAGGTAGAGAGGTGAGAGAAAGAGAGGGTAGGAGGGAGAGAGGGAGAGAGGGAAGGATCGATAGAGAGTGGGAGAGAGAGAGAGAAGGTAAGAGAGATAATTTTCCTTCACAATAATGCGAGCACGTTATAATGTGCTCGTGTTATTGTTTTCTTTGGTAATTTCCAATACTTTTCTTGAATTTTCCTTGGACTTCCAACCCAAAGGCTTGGACTAAGTTTTGAATGTCCAAAGACATGTTTTTGTAGATTGTAAAAAAAATTACATAATCTTGACCGTGCTCCCCATCAGGTTTGCACTTGTTTCAATGACAAGTCAAAAAAATACCATGATAATGTTAATCTCTCTCTTAGCTTTCTAACCATATAATTTTTTTCACGTTTTGAGTATGTTAAGGTTTTCATCTTTAATTTATTTTTTTAGTGTATCTATTTTTTGTCAAAAATAGTGTGTGGTATTTTTGATATTATGTTTTAACCATTCATCAAAATTTTAAATAAATTACATTTTTAGAAAATAGACTCCATTCTACACGTATTAAAAAAATTGGATTTTCAATTAGTTTTCAAAATTTTTAGGGGGGAGCATGCTCAATTTTCTATTTTTCAGGATATGTCCACTTTAAAAATTAGTAAAAAAATCAAATTTTCATGAAAAAATTATTAGAAAAATCAAGGATAAACTACATGGTGTTAGCTAATTTCTCACTGAAGTGATATTTGAAATACTAAAAAAAAGTTAACATTTTAGGGGGGCCACAACAGACACTATGTTATATTTTTTTGAAAAAACAAGACCAATTTGTGTGGCCTCCTTTTTGAACCCCTTAATCTCAACCATTTAAAAAAAAAATTAATAGTTTAAAAACAAGATTCAAAGCACTACAACTCTTGTTTTTGTTGCATCTTCAATTTTTTTGAGTGTAACTATCTTCAATCTCTCATCCAACATTAGCCTTTCTTGATTTGAGAAAAAAAAAGTGGCCACTTAAGACCCCCTTTCGGTCCCCCATCTTTGTGTGCTTACCATGTTGGCCAATTGGACATCATATTATCAGTTTAAAACTCTTCTAGTTCAAAAAAAATCAACATAAACCAAAATGTAGGCTCAATTTTTCATAAAGTGTATTTTGCAAAAACTTGATATGAAACCAAACTTCATATTTACAATTGAAAACTCATGTTTAGAATAATTCCACATAAAATGAACTCTAAACTGAATGCCTTTGCATAAAGAAATTCACAAAAAAAATGTGTGGAACTACACATGCCATATTAATTTAAAACATCTTATAGTAAAAAAAAGGTTCCAGAAATAAATCATACACATTTCTCAACCTTATGAAGAAAGACACTCACTCAAGTAGAATATGAAAAATGATGTGGACCTTCATGTAAAATGTTAACTAATAAAATCTTGTAGCAAAAGAAACTTCCACAAACAAATCATGTTCACTTCTTACCATCATACACTTCTTTAAATAAAATGCGAGTTTGGGATAGGATATTAGATTTCATGTTTTCTATTGCCATATCTGGTTAAAAGTTTGCATCTTCATTCTTTCATGTTTTGTTCTTTCATTTCAACATTTTAAAACTTTATAGAAAAAAGATACAAGACAGAAGGTAGAAAAGTTAGTCTCAAACATCCTCCTATTTAATGGAATTTTGCATAAAATAATTTCTATGCCAACTACCTTTGTAATGTAGAATTTGTAGAAAAATGGTATAGGACTGCATATAAAACATTAATTGAACTAATCCTACAGCAAGAGAAACTTCCACAAATGAAAATCATATAGCAAGTGCAATACTTTTCAATAAAATTCAAGATTGAATAAGAGGACCGAATTTTTTAGTGTTTCATTGTAATATCTAGTTCTTGAGTGCAAATATCCATTTTTCTTTTCTACATTTTGTACTTCCATTTCACTATTTTGAAGGTTTGTGAGAAAATGGGACAAGATGAGATATAAAAAGGTTGTCATGAAATATCCTCTTTTCAGTTGGAATTCTACAAAATCATTTCCTTCAAAAACTTTCATTTTGTTCTTTTAAACCAAATGCGGGAAAATGTAATAGGATAGGAAGTAAAAAGTTATTGTGAAATATCCTCCTATCTATTGAAGTGTTGAATTATTATTTCCTTCAAATTTTGTACTAAAATGCACCATTTCAAATTCTTTCTTTATAAACAAACAAGATATAAGAAAACTAATGAGTTCCAGATGTCATCTAAAAAAGTCAAGTTTCGATTCCAAATAGAAATCCTGCAACCTTCTAAATTTCACGAACATTGTTTTCATGGAAAAAATTGAGTGAACTAAACATGGATACATCATTTTAAATTCACTTCCACACCAAACTGCTACAACTAAATTTCCATTATTTTTGTTAAGTTTTTTAGTTTTATGGGGATTTTCCATACTTCTGGATATAACTTTCTAAAGGCCAAGAACTCTAGTCCTAGACCAATTTTTTGCAACTTATCAACTTCTCTAGGATTTTCAATATTTTTTTCTATAAAGTCACTCAAACATGAACATGGGGAAAATAAAGAGTATAGGATGCCAAATTTAAATCTAAAAGTTCCAATCCTCTAAAGAAATCCTACAATTCCAAATTTTACAATTTCAACACAACTTCTAATTTCATAAGTCCCGCAAAAATTTGACCCAAGGCAAGACATAAAGGAATCTTGCAGGAAGGACAAGGGGAACTAGATACATAAGACAATCTAGCCACATCTTGAAACAAAATGGAATTCTGCAAACCAATTTGCAAAAGACCCTCAACATTAAAGTAACTTCACAGAAAACATAAAAGGACATGATATAAAATAAGAAAAAGGATCCAAATCTGGTTCCCAGTTGGGATTTTACAAAACCTTCACACAATCCATTTTAACACTTATATCAATTAAATAAACCCCATTGAAAAAACCAGGTGGACAAGATAAGATGGTCATGAAACATGACATCTAGCAATAAGTCAAAAGTCTACAATTTTATAAAAAGGCAAGAAGCTCAAAATTTCACCAAGGAAAATGCACTCAACCTTTTGTAGACAACTAAAGCACTCAATGATTTAACCTATAACTATTCAAAACTCAAAATACACTTCACTCCAACAAAAAGGAAGGAAGAGACAAACTAGTCAAAACCAAAAAGATAAGCAAAAACAAGAGAAAAGGGGTCCCCACTTTGTAAAGCCAAGGAGGGGATTGTATGCAAGGAAAACTAGAACATTAAACGTTTCATATATCCCTTTCCAACTAGCTTCCTAAAAGTCATCCCAAGAGTAAATCTCCTTGCCTTTACAACTGAATATCACTTAACATTGAAGAATCAATAATTTGATTCCTCTCACTTGGATCTGAACAAAGTAGAGTTGCCACTTTCTAGTGGGATGAAAACATGCTTGTAAATGGTCTACATATACCTTAGATTCATATAGAATGGGGATATATCAAAGCTCACATAAATTCTCTTTATACAATAGAACATATTTCTTATAAATCTTTGAACAAATAATTAATGAGTGTGTAAATCATAACAAAGGAAAAATAGATATACTTAGGGAAGTTTGCACTTTTTAGGATGCCTACAACTTTATAAACATTAATTTTCACAAATTGAAGGTGTAGAAAGAAAGAATAACATAAAGAGCATTGATCATAGGAAACATCCAAAATAATTAACCATTGTTGATGTAGTTTTTGACACACCAACTTACTTGCAAGTCGTGAAACCTGCATGGTGGAATGACAAAGGTTCCCCTACTTAGAAGGTGGCTATCCTCAAGAATCTTTTGTACATTAATTGAGAGGTTTACTAGAATTTCCTAGTTTGAGAGCACTTTGGTTGGTCTATTTAAGGGGCTACGAAAAATATATTAGGAATCATTCATGTGAAAATAGAATCACTTAGTGAAAGAAAACACTATTAACCAACACAAGTCTTAAATTTCATTTTAAATCATAATTTTAGGAAGATAAACAATCACATGCAAATTTATCAAATTTTAATACCTTTTGAGATTTAAAATTTATCATTAAAATTCTCAACTAATACCAATATGAAAAAATGAAAAGAGAAAGGGGGAAGAAAAAGGTTAGTGAAAGAAATTGAATTCTAAACTTATCTTCTATCTTTTTATACACCATTCTTTAAATGGATAGAAACAACATAAAAACAACTTCGTTGGATCCTTTCTCCACAATCCCAATGCGAGATGATGTGATCTCAAAAGGAAAATGAATGTGCATGATTGTTGATGAATTCTTGTCAAAGAACAAATTAGTATATATTTGACCATGCAAACACCTCACCATTGGTGAGGCATCAATGTTTTAAACACACATTGCATCCATTAACATTTGTTAAACTAAATGCATACAAATATGGAGAGAAGACAAATATAGGATTAAAAACTAAAGCATGAAAACCTAAAAAGATTCAAGCAAATTTGTGTATCTTGTATTAGTTTCATGTTCATGGGTTTCCACCAAAAAGAACCCAAAAGTAAATAAAGAAAACATTATATCCTCAAACCCCAAAAGAGGATCCCAGAAGGAAGAATGCCTTACAATGTTCCTTTTACATGTATATATATCACTTTTTGAGACTTAGGGAAGACAAAGAGTCATCTCACCAAGAGGTACCAAAGACAAAATACATGAGACTGTGAAGAGTCATTTGACTACCCTTTCATATTTCTAATATTACATTAATTTACAAAAATATTGCAAATTGCACATTGTACACTTCAACGTGTTCCTTTTTGAGACTACTTATGCTTGAATGTCTGGGATTTTCCAAGTGTTTCCTTTACCAACCTAGTACTAGGTGTTGGCAAGAGACGCTGTGTGACTTCATGAGTGTTGTCATTCATGGCAACAAATTCCATTCCACACATCTACAACACATGGTATGACCATACCAGAAGTTAGATTGAAGAGTATTTTGGTCCGGTGAGCAAGAACAGAGCATGTAGTAAGGTCTGACAATCAGGTCCGGATCTCTCAGAGGAAGTATCTCAGTAAAGTGCAGACTTGGGGAAGTCAAGAGGAGTACCATGACTGATACATTCTAGAGATTGAGCCTCCAGTGATGAAAGAGTGAAAAGATATGAGCACCTAAGTGTTGGGTTCCTGTTTGGCAGAGTAGACTGAGAAAGAACTGACCGGCAGAGCATTAGACCTTAATTTGGATGAGAAATTGATGGTGATCAAGTTTCTTAAGGGATCATCCATGGTTGGTTGACATGATTGATGACTCCTATAACTATCCTTTTGATACGCATCACTTAGTAAGTATGGATTCAGCCGACCGACCAGAGTTTGGAAATATCTTGAGTTTTCCGGATGCTGACTAGAAAGGTGTTGAAATCCTTGATGCGGATATATATACCAGATTGATTTCGGTATGAAGGTGTGTGTGGTGTTTTGTGTTGTGCGAAGAAAAGCAGAGAACATTTTGGAAGCAACTATACAAATCTGGTATGTGACAAAATAGTAGCACTAAGAAGAGGAAGAATGAAGTGTAGCAGATCAGTATATTGAGCCTAACCGAAACTAAACCTCAGCATATGTGGATGCCCCTGATCAGTTCAATCACATGGTTTCTTTCTTTATACCTTGTAGACAACGAGTGTCTTGTAGGTAGTGAGCCTCTTGTGAGTAGTGTGCTCGGGCAGTGAGCCGTAATTGGCAAGTGCCATTTTGTACTTCTATTCTTTTAACAGAGAATACAATCTTGGGTTAGTCACCCCATGTTTTTTTCTCTTAATAGGGTTTTCCACATCAAAATCATTGTGTTATGTGTGTTGAGTTTATTTTTGCTCTCATGTTCATATATGCTTATATGTTTTGATACTCCACTAATCATTAAAGAAGAAAAGAAAGTCAAATAATTAAGATAATTGATTCACCCCCCTCTCAGTTATCAACAATTGGTATCAAAGCTAAGTTCCTCTAGACAGAGCCTAACAGCTTGAGGAAGATCTGGGAATCTCAATGGATATGTATGGTATGAGGGATCAACTTCAGTCTGCCCTAGATGATCTTGAGCAATCTCACTTTGAAGTCAATAACCTGAGGGAAAGACTCAAACAAGCTGATGATTTCATAAATGAACTCAAAGAAAAACTAAGTATCTCAATGAAGAAAAGAAAGGAACTACTTCAACAATTAGAAAATCAAAGTGAAGCCAATGATACTAATGAAGATCTGAATGAGAAAACCAAGTTATGTGAAAAGTTATCAAAAGAGGTCATTATGGTAAGACATGAAATGGAATCAGGAGTTATGAAATTCACCCAAAAAATTGAAGAGAAAAGAAAAAGTGAAGATAATCTAAAACAATCTCTTAAGGAGAAGTCAGAAGATTGCCACAAAATGGATAGAATAATCAGGCATCTGGAATCTGATCTTGAAGATGCTAGAGACAATGAAGAACAACTTGAGAATTAGATTGACACTCTTAAAAAGAATCTTCAAACAACAAATGAATACAAAGAGAAATTCAAGATAAGCTCCGGTCAACTTGAAGTTTTTCTTGAAAGCCAAAAAAGGGTAGATGACAAGCAAGGCTTGGGGTATGAGAAAGGGGAAAGCTCTGGATCCGGTCAGAAGAACTCTGGATCAGGAAATCCAAGGAATAGGCTAGAAGATCTTCGGTAAGGCAACCAAATGCTCAAAGATATCCATCCTTCAATGGATAGTGCTACAACTATAATAAATTTGGTCATAAAGCAAATCAGTACAGAAGAAGAATTAATCAGACTAATTCATCCTTCTCTGGACAGTGTTTTAACTACAAAAAGTATGGTCACAAATCTCATGAATGTAGAAATATGCAAATGAACAATTCATTCAATGGTAAATGCTTTGCATTCAATATAATGGGACATATGGATAATCAATGCAGATCAAGAGGATATCAGTCAAATCTGCAAAGAAATGTTGTTTGCTACAATTGCAATAGATCTGGTCATATTGCCAAATTCTGTAGAAGTAAGAATCAGGATAAAACGGGTCCGGTGCATCATAATCAAAATCAAGACAAAGGAAAAGGAAAAGTGAGTGCGAATGAAGTTCAAAGGGAGATGCACAAGATTTGGGTAAAGAGAAGTACATAAAATGTTGGGGATGGATCCGCACCAGAATCTGGTGTTGATATTCCTTCCAAAAACTAGATAAATGAGCTCTGGCTCAGGGGGAGTCACAAAAGAAAACAATTTCCCCCAGCCAGCCAATTGATGCCTGAAATTGGCACATGGAAAGTTGTGGATTAAAGAGTTCTCAAGAGATATCTAAATATCCCTTGGCAAAAGATCCGCAAGAAGTTTTGAAGAGGTTAATCATCCAAGATTGATCTGGTTTAACAATCATCTGGTAAGAGCAGGATTTTTATAGTTAGATTTGGTATGATTCAAAAATTAAGGTATCTTGATCTATGGTTAAATGGAATGATTGGAGAAAGGAATATAGATTGTCAATAATCACCAAGAATAAATCTAAGTACATCTCAGTGATCTGGAAAGATCTCTCAGGACAAGGAGAACAAGGCAACCAGAATAACTTAAGTTGTACATTTATTGCAAAATGGAATTAGGGTTTGCGCAGAAATAAAAGGGTTCTTTTGTTCATCATTTGCACATTTGCATTCGAGAAGAAGGAAGAAAGAGCTCTGCAACAAGATTGCTTCAACTCTCTCAAGGATCAACCGTAGAATTTGATTCAACCAACGATCTTTTCGGCTCTTATCGTGAACCCTAGAAGTGTAAAAGGTATTTTACACTCTTGAATATCTCTCTCTGAATCCTTTGAAAGATGGCTACTCCAAATGTTGTTAAAATCACTGATAGACCATGCCCTAAATTCAAGAAACATCCTTACAAATCCCTAGAAGTTGACCCCCTAGGCGTATTCTCTAGCATTCTGCATGGAATTCTGCATGTAGAAGATGTTAGGGTTTACATACACACGAACATTGAAGAATTTGGAGAATCCAAGCTGATGGATATCTATCACAAGGAACTGATAGATGAATCATTTGAACTTAAACCCCAATTCAAGGCTATCCGAGATAAGCATTTTGGACAGTGCATTCATTTCCCCTATTTTGTAGAAGATGAATGGGTCCGGTATGTTCTGAGCAGAATGCATGACAACTTCATGTGGTTGATGAGGCCATTCAAGATAACTAGGGATGCAATTAGGGCGGTAACTAGATTGCACTCATCCGATGGGTTGCTTGCTCTCAAATTAGTCAAAAACCAAATTGTAAGTGAGGCTACCAGATCAAGATTTGATAAGAGGGCAATGACAATAGAAGACATCATAGATCCGGTTATCAAATTTGCCTCTATGATAATCGGTTACAAAATCTATCACTCCAACAGGGAGAATTCAGTATCTGAAACTACTATATATACTGCATATGAAATGCTAAGGAAAAATGCTGACTATGATCTTTGTGAGCTTCTCCTGAATCAACTGTTAGAGAATTTGTAGAAAATAAAGAAGGATAAAAATAATTCTTTTAAGTATGGTGGCTTGATACTTTGTCTATTCTTCTACTATATGAATGAGCTACCCAGAACTAGTGGTTGGATATGGAAAAATGACAGACCTGTTTCCATACAAATAAGAGATTACTTGTATGGGCTTGGTGATGCCAAGGCTCAAAGCACAACTCTCTAGGGTTACTTCAAAAACTTCCAAGGCATGATGCAGGCCAAAGAGAGAATCCCCCAATCTCTAGTTAAAAAATACAAGGATACAGTGTGCTTCATGGTAGACACTGATCAATGCCTAATGGAGGCAGTGCAACCAAGAATAGTGTGGATTATGCCAATGGGCTATGAGGTGGATGAAACAATTCTGGAACTGCATATCCAACACCTACTAAGTCAGCCTAAGGACCCTAAGGCAGAAAGGTTTGGAACCTTCCAAGAGTTGAGTGTAAAAGTTCATGTTGAACTGAGACAGCCTGAGATCAAGAGAAAAGTGAGAAGGGAAGTAGAAGAAGTCGCCAAGAGATATGGAATATCAAAGGAGGCAGTTGATGCCAATAGAGAGAAAGTGGAAAGGGCAGAGAAAGAAAGGCAAGAAATAGAAAAAGAAAGTGCTCCGATGCAAGCCCCCTCCTAGACCAGATCCTCCAAAAGCTCTGCACCTGCCACCTCTAAGAGCCAAAAAGCCTCAAAACTGGAAACCAAGACATCCAGTAAGGGAGAAAAGAGAACAAAAACCAAGGCCACAAGGTCCTATACAAGTCAAAAAGATGATGAAGAGACAGAGTCAGATGAGGAGGTCAAGAAAATGAAGAAGAAGAATAAAATATCTAATGAATCCTCTACCCATCAAGTCAAGGAAGAAAAGGTAGAAGAATTTGTTGAAAAGCCTACTCTCTGCATTGATGATATCATCAAATCAGTCACTGTGGATGGGAACTTGAAACCAATGACTAAATTTTATGATGAATATAATGAAGCTGACCAGAAGATCTTGCAAGATGCTATAGTCAGGTATCTTAACATCTATAATAAAGCATTCATTGAGATCATATCTCTAATTCCCAAAAGCCTAGAGAAGGAACTTGAAATAAGAAAGAAAAATGCTAAGGCAAAGGACCTAGAGATCTGGGAACAGATAGCTATTCAGCTCTATCCTTCCATCACTCCTAAACAACTGAACATGATCTTCAAGGATTGCAAGGATGAGTTCCAGAGAAAAGCCAGAATGAACAAGCTTATGCTCAGAGAGACTGATCAATTGGCGAAAGAGACTGAAGACATCCTCCATAATGCATATAAAAGATTCAATATTGCTATTATAGAGGACCTAAGTGATGAACCTTCTGATGTCGAAGGATTAAATGCATCAAAGGAAGACTCTATTGAGAAAATTGTAGAAGAGCCAAAGGAGATAAGTGAGGAGAAGACTAAGGACCTAGATTCCTCTGCTCTGGAAGAGGAAGTCCATGAAGAAGTAAATATCTCTCTTTCAGATTCCCCAGCAGACTCTAGATCTAAAAGAGAAGAAAGAATAGAGGAGAAAATCAGTCAAGAAGAAAAGGTAAAAGGAAGAGAAGAAGATCAAATAGAGAAGACCCCAGGAGACAGTTCTAAGGCTACAGAAGGAAAGAAGATTCTATCTCTAGCAAGAGACACTGCAGAAATAATTAAAGATTTCTTGACCAAAGAAATGATGGAGATTGAAGAACCAGAACTATTTTAAGGACCGTTCAATTTTGATTCCCTCTCCCCGGTTCAGACAATGAAGATAGCATCCTTTGCCCAAGCAAAGGCAAAAGAAAAACTTCTAAAGTCTCACATGGAAGACTGTGAGATGATAGAGATTACATCCGGTGTGTTGGAGAAGATCATTCCATCCTTCCAAAAGGATCTTTCGGCCTCTTCATCTGGTAATCTGAAATCTCTTGTTAATTCTGTTAGCACACATTTTGATTCCTTGGATAAATCAGCAGAAGAGAAAGTTTGGAAAGAGTTTTTGAGTAAGAGATTCTCTGAAGTATAGGGGCTAATAGTAAATGATAGAAGAAATCTGAACATTGGAATAAAGAGCCTAGAAAATGCTCTTAAAGATGGTGGAGAATTATACAAATTTTGTTTATCTTGGTCCACATTAACAACAGACATTGCAAAGAAGGTGGAAGAACAAGAGGGCAAACTATCAAGTTTATCTCAGAGTTTTGATCCTCTCACCTCATCCATAATGAATCAAGAGTGCCAAACTATTGCCACCATAAATGATATAAAGAGGCTTGAGAAGGAGAAGAAAAATAGAATAAGCAGGCTAAGTGAACTAAGAGGGATAATTATCCCCAATTTAGAGGCAATACATGAGGTCCTAACTGATGCCCAGACCACAGCTCGGACCAGTGATCTAATAGGCCTAAAGAGGGCAGAAGCTTTTGCATTTTTGCTAAGTGGTCACATTTCAATTTTGGATAGGATGAAGAAGAGTTGGGCAACAAAAGTGGTACAGTTGAAGACCACCTTTGCAAATATACTTCAGTATATGTAAGTATAACATGTATATATACTTATATGACTAATTATAGGTTGATTTTTGGAAATTTTGGTGTGTGGATTCTACCCTTTGCCATTGATGTCAAAGGGGGAGTGAGGAGCAGTGAAAAATGTGGAATCTAGCTAAGGGGGAGCTCCATAAAAGTGCACATTAGAATAGATCATCAGCCAAGGGGGAGTGTAGTGCGACACTTAGTCATTTTTCACTAAGTGTTGCCATCAATGCCAAAGGGGGAGATTGTTGGCAAGAGATGCTGTGTGACTTCATGAGTGTTGTCATTGATGGCAATAAAGTCCATTCCACACATCCGCAGCACATGGTATGACCATACCGGAAGTCAGATTGAAGAGTATTTTGGTCTGGTGAGCAGGAACAGAGTATGCAACAAGGTCTGACAATCAGGTCTGGATCTCTTAGAGGAAGTATCTCAGTAAAGTGCAGACTTGGGGAAGTCAAGAGGAGTACCATGACTAATACATTCCAGAGATTGAGCCTCCGGTGATGAAAGAGTGAAAAGATATGAGCACCTAAGTGTTGGGTTCCTGTTTGGAAGAGTAGACTGAGAAAGAACTAACTGACAAAGCATCAAACCTTAATCCAGATGAGAAATTGATGGTGATCAAGTTTCTTAAGGGATCATTCATGGTTGGTTGACATGATTGATGACTCCTATAACTATCCTTTTGATACGCATCACTTAGTAAGCATGGATTCAACTGATAGACCAGAGTTTGGAAATATCTTGAGTTTTTTGGATGCCGACTAGAAAGGTGTTGAAATCCTTGATGCGGATATATATACCAAATTGATTTTAGTATAAAGGTGTGTGTGGTGTGTTGTGTTGTACGAAGAAAAGTAGAGAGCAGTGTGGAAGCAACTATACAAATTTGGTATGTGACAGAATAGCAACACTAAGAAGAGGAAGAATGAAGTGTAGTAGATCAGTATATTAAGCCTAACCAGAACTGAACCTCAGCATATGTGGATGCCCTTGATCAGTTCAATCACATGGTTTCTTTCTTGATACCTCGTAGACAGTGAGTCTCTTGTAGGCAGTGAGCCTCTTGTGAGCAGTGTGCTCGGGCATTGAGCCCTAATTGGCAAGTGCCATTTTGTACTTCTATTATTTTAATAGAGAATACAATCTTGGGTTAGTCACTCCCTAGTTTTTTCCCTTAATAGGGTTTTCCACGTCAAAATCATTGTGTTATGTGTGTTGAGTTTATTTCTGCTCTCATGTTCATATATGCTTATATGTTTTGATACTCCACTAATCATTAAAGAAGAAAAGAAAGTCAAATAATTAAGATAACTAATTCACCCCCCCTCTCAGTTATCAACACTAGGGCCATCTAAGTCCATATATCAAACATCTACCCGAATGAAGTTTATCAAATATCAAGTCATGGGCTTACTTGTATTCTACACTCTTCTTCTTGAAATCTTTATAGGCAATCTAAACTCTCATCAACCTTTTGATGGATGAGGAATCAAAATTAACTCCACTCAAAGATTTTGCTTTCAACATATTATCAAAATTTGAATTTATAATGTACTAGGAAATAAGATTATTTTGTTCATCCTATAAATGACATCCAATATTATTTGTAAAATCATTAATCTTCTTTAAAATATGATTTATGATGCCCAAAACCTATTTTTACATCCTTGCAATATCCCTTTCTAAATTTATAGGATTTAATCCATGTTTTATGCACAAATTTCAAAATGTTGGCATATGGTCAGCGCTCCCCATGGGATTTGTGACATGGTCTAACCACCTCCCATGGATTCATTGTCTCTCACGATTGTATCAGAGATTAATAGGTTGATCTTTTGGTCTAATGGAAATTGTGGTTCCAACAATTGGTATCAGAGCCTTGGGGGGTTTGAATCCCTACAGGTAACATTGGGAGAGTTTGTTGGCATATGGTCAGTGCTCCCCATGGAATTCATGACATGGTCTAACAGCCTCTTGTGGATTCATTGTCTCTCGTAGTTGTATCAGAGATTAACAAGTCGATCTTTTGGTCTAATGACAATCAAGGTTCCAACACAAAATTCCCTCATCAAACAAAGCTTGAGAATCCACTTCTACCAATTCCATCAGGTGGGGAAGATTTGCATCGATACCTCTTATCTCATAGTCAATATTATTCTCCATTATTTTATTACATCTTATTATATTCTTCCATCATTTTTTCAATTGTCCTCTGGCCAAGTGTCAATAACTCATTTCTCCATGTTCTTGTAACTAGCAAAATGCTTTTCACTTCATAAATAGTGAGCATCTCCTTATACCTATTGAGGGGGCTACATCTAAGGTTGTTGAGTCAATTGTTCCAACCAAATCCTCAATATAGGAATTTAAATAACCTTATCTTTCAATTCTTGTTTGGTCACCTTATCATGATCCATTTTATTGATCATCCACTCCATACAAGGTTTTTCAATCTACTTTCCCTCTTCCATAGAAGGTTTCTTCAATGAAATTATAGTGACTATGAAGTTAGATGGTTGCAATTGAGTCTCTAAAACATCTTTCATTAGGATTACAATATGGGCCTGCTAGGCTCCTTGTGCATCAATTGTTATTGTAGACCTAACTC
Source organism: Cunninghamia lanceolata (assembly GCA_027924645.1). NCBI lineage: Eukaryota > Viridiplantae > Streptophyta > Pinopsida > Cupressales > Cupressaceae > Cunninghamia > Cunninghamia lanceolata. The sequence continues at coordinate 1,002,152 of BSBN01000395.1, read as the reverse complement.
TAGATTTATTAAGAGGGGTGGTCTAGTGAACATAGATGGAAATTGAGAAAAGTCATCCATTGGTGGTTACAATACCCTATTCTTGATTTGAATGATTTTATTTAACCATTGAGGTGTATCATCCACATGTGCCTACTCTTGAGAAATTGTCTCATCTTGTGTCTACTATTGAGTTTCTGTTTGTGTAATCTCTTCCTGATGACCCTCCTTTTCTTTATGTTGCTTGGTTTTCTTATTTGGTTTTTCTCTATATCCTACTTTGCTTATTTCTCAACTTGCTTCTTTTATTGAATGCACAAGACAACTGAGAGGGGGGGTGAATTAGTTGTATCAAAACCTTTAAGCCTTCACAAACATAATCACATCCACATCAATTCACTTAAACCCTAATTCTATTATGAAGATTAAACATGAAAAATAGATAATAGAAACTTAATCACATCAACACCATGCATAAAAGAACACTAGATTTTTATGTGGAAAACCCTAAAATGGAAAAACCACGGTGAGGATTAGTTCACAATATATAGTAGTATCAATACCAAATTACAAAGAGGCTCACTACCCAAAAGAATGTTCACTGCAATAGGCTCACTACCAAAAGGGCTCACTACCAAAAGGGGTGGATCACTACCAAAAGGGCTCATTGCCAAAAGAGGTGGCTCACTACCAAAAGAAGTGGATCACTGCCAAAAGAGGTGGCTCACCACCATGAACTGATATGATAGCATCTACAACTTGCCCAAGTTTAGTTCCAATGAAGCACAATACATATCACCTTTGCTTCCTCACAATGCAAACATCTTCATCTTCACATATTCATGCTCCCACACCAACACACGAATCCTTTTCACTTATTTATATCAATCATCAACCTTGGAATATACATCAAGGTTGGCAACACATTCGACAACCTTTGGAATAGTCTCCAAGGTCGACAAACATACACAATTCAAATTAGGTCTAGACCTACACAATCTTGCAAAATAAAGTGATTAAAGAAGATCATTCCATAGCTTAGTTCAGATCTAAATACATCTTCACATGCTTCCACAATCCACGAAGCACCTCCGCAAAGAATGTAAACAACCAGGTCCTCCAAAACTGGTGTTAACACTAGGATCTTTAGGAACATGCTTCCAAGAACATAACCATAACTTGAGGACCAAGAATAATCCTTCAACATGATCTAGAGACATTCATGAACAACCTTAAGTCACCTGAGAATCAACAAAATCATCCGCAACACCTTTCACTTGAAGAAGGTTCACTGTCTGCTCACAAACAACATTGTCGAACTCTGCTACACAATAAATTGCTTTCCAGAGCATCAAATCACAGATCCTTTGGAATGAAGATAGATAAGGACCTTATAAACATATGTCTAGAACTGTACCACCTAAAACCACTCTACAGAGAAATGCGAAGAAAAATACTTTCTCCCAGAAACTTTATCAATTACATTCTTCAAACTGGTGAACATAACTTCAACTACACAACAATCTAGACCATCAAATTCTAGATTTAACATCTTCAAGCATTTCTCTAAAACATATCCAAATCTCATACTCTGGTCTTCAGCATAGAAGAAATGTAGAACAAAAACTCAGACAGTATCATGCAAGCCAAAATACTCTGCAACACATTGTTTCCTCTGTAGAGCAAATTTCCTCAAAAGAACTTGGAAACTCAACAACAAGAGAAATATACCAACATCATTAGTACTTCTATAAGGCATTCAAATCACTTTAACATTACAAATCAATCAAGCAACAATCAACAATATCAGAAGACGCAGTTGACACCAATGACAATGCAAACATGTTGACATCAATGGCAACACCAGTTAGCACATACTTGCAATAATCTCCCCCATTGTCATTGATGGAAACATATGATGTGAAAAACCATCATGACACAATCCTACACTTATCTCATTCTCCCCCTTTCTTTTATACATCTTACTCTCTCTTTGTTTTTCACATGAACTCTCTCCCCCTTTGACATCAATTGCAAAGGATGATTCACCTTTCTCAAGATTTCTCCCCTTGAATATGATACTACACATAATTGCACTTGTTATTAATTACCTTGAATACTTTCCTCTAACTGCAATACTTTTCAGTGTCACTAACTTCTCCCCTTGAGAGGTAGCCTTCATCATCAGTCCAGAAAATAATGACTCCTGAATCACACTGGACTGATGCACTTATGCATCTAGTTCAACAAAGGAGGGGCAATAACCCCTAAAGTTTCCCAGAGATACTCAAATGTATCCTTAGGAAGAACCTTGGTGAATATGTCAATGATCTGATCTTTTGTAGGCACATACTCAAGCTTCACTTCTTTCTCTGTAACCTTTTCTCTCAGAAAGTGATAACTAATAGAAATATGCTTTGTCCTTGAATGTATCATTAGGTTCTTTGAAATGTTAATGGCATTGATATTATCAAAGAAAATAGGAATTGGATCATCATACTCAATCTTGATATCCTTCAGAGTTTGTCTCATCCATAGCACTTGTGTGCAACATGATGTTGCTACAATGTAATCTGCCTTTGTAGTAGATAAGGATATTGAATCCTGCTTCTTGCTTTGCCATGACACAACTCTGTCTCTAAGAAAGAACACACCACCACTTGTACTATTCCTGTCATCTACACATCTAACCCAATCTGCATCTGTGTAGGCACTTATGTTGAAGTCATTATTCTTAGGATACCACAAACTATGATCTAGAGTGCCCTTCAAATGCCTAAATATTCTCTTTACTGCCATGACATGTGACTCTCTAAGATCTACTTGAAATCTTGCCACAGGATAGAATGCATGCATGATATCCGGTCTGGTAGCAGTCCTCCAATCATTGATCTATATTTTCTCTGATCAACCTTAGGAGATTCATCATTTTTTCTTATCTTGCAACCAGTTGTCATGGAAGTACAAACTAGTTTAGATTCTTCCATACCAAACTTCTTCAACAAATCCTTGACATAGTTTGATTGTGAAATGAAAATGCCCTTATCTATCTGATTAATTTGCAGTTCGAGAAAGAAGTTAATCTCACCACACATTGACATCTCAAATTCTTTTTGCATCTCATCTGTAAAGTTCTTACACATACCTTCATTTCCACCAAAGATTATATCATCTACATAGACCTCTATAATTAGGATTTGATCTTTTCTTACCATGATATACAAATTACTGTCTGTAGACCCTTTACTAAATCCATGCTACAACAAATACCTGTCCAGTTTGGCATACCAATCTCTAGGAGCTTGCTTCAATCCATACAATGCCTTCTTCAATCTGCATACCATGTTTGGTTTGTCTGATAACTATAATCCATTTGGTTTCTCTATATATACTTCTTCCAACTCACCATTTAGAAAAGTAGACTTTACATCCATTTGATATACCTTGAAATCTTTATGTGAAGCATAGGCTAGAAATAACCTAATAATTTCCAGTCTTGCCACCAGAGCAAAAGTTTCTTCATACTCTATTCCTTCCACTTGTGAGTAGCCTTTGTGTACAAGTCTTCCTTTGTTTCTTACCACTTCTCCATTCTCATTCAACTTGTTCCTAAAAACCCACTTTGTTCTAATCACATTCTTATTTGTAGGCCTAGGGACAAGTTCCCAAGTCTTGTTCTTTTCAAATTTCATCAATTCTTCTTCTATTTCCTTGACCCAATGTTCATCTTTACATGCTTCAGAGACAGTCTTAGGTTCAACCTTTGAAATTAAATAGAGATTTACCTATTCTTTTGCAACTCTTCTTCTTGTCAGAACTCCTTTATTTTTGTCACCAATGATTTGATCCTTTGAGTGATTCCTTTGCACATACTTGGGGGTTTTAGGAACTCTTTCTAGAGCTTCTTCTTCATCAATATGAACTTCCTTGTCTTTGACTTCTTCAACTACTTCTGTATCAAGAGACTCATCTGACTCATATCCATCAGGTTCTGAGTTTTTTTGAATATCTTCATCTACCTTTACATTCACACTTTCAATAATCTTCCTCAACCTTTTGTTGTAGCAATGGTAGGCTTTTCTCTTAGTAGAGTACCCAAGGAATATGCCTTCATCACATCTAGCATCAAACTTTCCCAACTATTCATCTCTTCTAATATAGCATTTACTTCCAAAAACTTTGAAATACTTGACAGTAGGAGTTCTTCCATACCACAACTCATAAGGTGTCTTTGTTCCATTTGCCTTGACTTGCACTCTGTTTTGAATGTAGACAACAATACGAATATCTTCTTTCCAATATACTTCTGGAAGTTCAGCTTCTTTGATCATTGTTCTAGCAGCTTCCTGAACTATTCTATTCTTCCTTTCAACTACTCCATTTTGTTGAGGAGTTCTAGGGGCAGACAATTGTCTCTTTATCCCATGTTCTTCACAAAAAACATTGAATTCATTTAAATTAAACTCACCACCTCTGTTAGACCTCAGACACTTGATTCTCAAATCCATTTCATGTTCAACCATTTCTTTAAATGCCTTGAACTTGTCTAGGGCTTCTAATTTTTCTCTAAGAAAAGTAACTCAAGTCATTCTTGAATAATCATCAATAAGTAGCATGACGTAACTATCATCTTGTAGACTTATTATTCTTGTAGGAGCACATAAGTCTGTATGTACCAACTCCAACAGGCCAGTAGAGGTTTGTTCTTTTCTTTTGAAACTTGTCTTTGTTTGCTTCCTTAATTGACATTCTTTATAAATGGCTTTAGCAGGCTTCACAATCTTAGGCATGTCTCTTACAACTTGAATTGAGCTTATTCTCACCAGATTATCAAAGTTAATATGACACATTCTCCTATGCCATAACCAACTTTCATTTGTTTGAGCCAACAAACAACAGTTGTCAGTACCTTTCAAATGATAAACATTACCATGAATCTTCTTATTGGTAGCAATTATAGTTCCAGAGCTTTTCCTTATCTCACATCCATTGTCCTTAAACATCAGATTATATCCTTTGTTACACATCTATCCAACACTTAGAAGATTATGCTTTAAGACTTTGACATAAAGAACATCATCTATATTATGCTTTCCATCAAAAGTAGTTGACCCTTTTCTACAAATCTTACCAGCTGCATCATCACCAAATCTAACTAGTCCTCCATCATACTTTTCCAATTTAACAAACTTAGTCTTATCTCCTGTCATGTGATTTGAACAATCGCTATCAATGACCCATTCATACTTTTCCTTTCTACCATGAAATGCAGACATTTCTTTCTGTTCTTCTGGACTTCCTTCACATAGCTTGCAAGGTTAGCAGAAATAGGTTCTTCTTTTATAACAATAAATAAGCATTCACTAGCATTTCCATCTTCAAAATCAGATTCATCATTAGTTACACCTTCATCATCTTTAACATAGTAACTTTTCCTTACCATCTTACCTCTACCTTCTTTGTTCTTGATCTTCAAAGTTCTATCAAGACATCTTGAAGCATAATGGCCAATCTTACCACAACTGAAACATTTGAAAGGTAACTTACATCTGAAATTTCCAGTTTCCTTTTTCATTCTATTTACAAAGTTTGCCTCAATCTCATCAAAGTCTTCCTCATCTGATTCTATAGTATACTTATATGATCCAACAAACTTTTTTAATTTGGCTTTAAAAGCAGTCTCAACTTTCACAGGACCCTCAGTAGTGTCAAATTCTCTCATCTCAAAAGCAATTAGTTTTCCAAGCAATTGATCTTTTGAAAGCTTGCCCGTATCTAGCAATTGTTTAATGGAAGACACTTTATGACTATAAGATTTGGGAAGTGTTCTAAGTATTTTATTCACAACTTCTTCATCAGTCAGAGTTCCATCAAGACCTTTGATGCTGTTGACGACTTCATCAACCTTCTACATATAGCTTGTTATGTTCTCATCTTCAGACATCCACATAGTTTCATATATGGACTTTAATTTTTGCATCTTAGCTTTCTTAATAGATTCATCACCTTCATAGATACTCTTCAATTTTTCCCAGATCTCATGAGTAGTTTCTAGATCCAAAACTTTCACCATTTCAATATTAGATAGAGCATTCAGTAGAGTGTTTCTAGCTTTTCCATTAGTCTCATAAGTCCTAATCTCCATTCCAGTCTTTGGACCATTATCAGGTATAGTGTATTTATCTTTAACTATTCTCCACACATTGTAACCAAGAGAAACAAGATAAATTTGCATTTGAACCTTCCAGAAGGCATAGTCAATTCCATCAAACTGAGGAATGTCTTTCTTGTCCACCATCCTAGATCTACCTTAAGTTGTTAGGCTTTCTTCCAAGGAACCCTTACTTTGATACCAAATGTTGAATCCACAAGACAAATGAGAGAGGGGGGTGAATCAGATGTATCAAAAACTTTAAGCCTTCACAAACATAATCACATCCACATCAATTCACTTAAACCCTAATTTTGTTATGAAGATTAAACATGAAAAGTAGATAACAAAAAATTAATCACATCAACACCATGCACAAGAGAACACCAAATTTTTACATGGAAAACCCTAAAAGGGAAAAACCATGGTAAGGATTAGCTCACAATATATAGTAGTATCAATAACAAATTACAAAGAGGCTCACTTCCAAAGGGCTCATTGCCCAAAAGAATGCTCATTGTAATAGGCTCACTACCAAAAGGGCTCACTTCTAAAAGGGGTGGCTCACTACCAAAAGGGATCACTACCAAAAGAGGTGGATCACTGCCAAAAGAGGTTTCTCACTACCAAAAGAGGTGGCTCATTGCCATGAACTAATATGATAGCATCTACCACATGCCTGAGTTCAGTTCTAATGAAGCACAATACATATCACCTTCATTGCCTCACAATACACACATCTTCATCTTCACATCTTCACACTCCCACACCAACACACAAATCCTTTTCACTTATTTATATCAATCATCAACCTTGGAATATACATCAAGGTCAGAAACATATTCTACAACCTTTGGAATAGTCTCCAAGGTCGACAAACATACACAATTCAAATTAGGTCTGGACCTAAACAATCTTGTGAAGCAAAGGGATTAAAGAAGATCATTCCATATCTTAGTTTAGATCTAAATACATCTTCACATGCTTCCACAATCCACAAAGCACCTCCGTAAAGAGTGTAAACAACCAGGTTGGCCAAAACTGGTGTTAACATTAGGATCTTTAGGCACACGCTTCCAAGAACATAACCATAACTTGTAGACCAAGCACAAGCCTTCAACATGATCTGGGGACATCCATGAACAACCTTAAGTCCCCTAAGATTGAACAAAATCATCTGCAACATCTTTCACCTGAAGAAGGTTCACTGTCTGTTCACAAACAACACTGTCGAACTCTGCTACACAATAACTTGTTTTCCAAAGCATCAAATCACAAATACTTTTGAATGAAGATAGATAGGACCTAATAAACATATTTACAAAACTGTACCACCTGAAACCACTTTGCAGAGAAATGCAGAGCAAAATACTTTCTCCCAGACACCTCTGCACAACCCATAAATTCTATCAATTACATTCTTCAAACTAGTGAACATAAATTCTACTGCACAGTGATCGAAACCATCAAATTATAGATTTAGCATCTTCAAACACTTATCTAAATCATATCCACATCTCACACTCTGGTCTTCAACATAGAATAAATGTGGAGCAAAAACTCAAACGATATCCTGCAAGCTAGAATACTCTACAACACACTGTTTCCTCTGGAGAGAAAATTATCTCAAAAGTACTTGGAAACTCAACAACAAGAGAAATATACCAACATAATTAGCACTTATATAAGGCATTCAAATTACTTTAACATGACAACTCAATAAAGAAATAATAAGAAATATCAAAAGACACAGTTGACACCAATGACAACACAAACACGTTGACATCAATGACAACTCCAATTAGCACATACTTGCAACACCTTTAAATTCTAATTAGGAAGAGGATTTATAGAATTTGGGGGTAAATGAGAGGAAATTCTCTCTAAAGAATAAGTGAATGATTCCCTTATAGGAGTAGGTGTTTTCTTGGGAGAAGGAGTGGGAGATTCTCTTTTAGTGATGGGGTCATTTCAATAGATGATATTATAATTACCTCTTCCTTATTGCACAATCTATTAGAAACTATCTTGCAATTTCCCTAGAGGAGGTGTTGGTAGAGGAGAATTATGAAGAGAAGACTTAGGAGGAATGGCTTTGTGTGGAGAAGACTAGGGTTTAGAGGAGGATGCTTTCTCTAAATCATCTTTTATGAAACTAAGGGTCTTGGTCTCTCCTATAGGTAATCCACGTTTTACTTTCATTGTATTTAACCATTTTTCTATCTTCTTAATTACCTTTCTAGTCCTCTATTCTATATCATTAACTTCTTTCTAACTCCAATCTATCCCGGGCAATGACATAGAGGCAATTTGTTCTTCCTCATACGCTACATCCAAAACATTTCCATCTTCTTTAATCACCTTTGGAAGAACTTCTACATGGTATATTTTCAATTTAAGAGTATTAAGCCTTAGATAATATCTTTTTCTAACCTCGTACTCATTATCAAAGTTAGTCCAAAATTCTTCTAGTCCCTCCTTATGTTTTCAAATGTTTTTTAAGCTCTCAATTGTAGTCTTCTGATTAAAGAAGGCTCTTGCTTCATATAGTTTCAGATTCACTTGTACCATTTTAGTCTTTTCCCTCTTTAACGTCTAACTTGTCACATAAGTATATTTATTTATAATGATCGGAAATGAAGTTCCCTTTATTTTTTTCTTAGAACAAAACTTGTATACTTCTACCAACTATCTACATAATTCTAACAATACCAACCTATCACTAACATATCAGGGTAACTTGTATGAGGCTTTATCAAAACCTCCCACTCTGATGCATATGAAAGTGGGAAATTGAATATAACAACTACCCCATTTGTGGATTTTAGTCCTTGCTTCACCTAACATTGTCTTACCAAAATCCACTCCTAATAGTCTAATTATATAAAATATAAATGAGTCCTTAAGTCATATAAAATTCTAGGCCACCATTTTTGAAAGGAAGCAAGGTATGCAGAATACGCTTCCTACACTAATCTAATGAAGAAAGACATGCAAATTTCTTTTACAGTTACATATTAAGATGCACATTAATAGAAAATGATAACAATTTCCAAATGCAAACACAAAACTCACAACATAAGATATACGTGGGGAAAACCCTTACGGGTAGAAAACCTCACACTCCAAAGCTGCCTAATATATTATTCAAAAATCACGAAGATTACAATATACTTGTAAAGAAAGCTTTTATAGGAGTTTATCTAACCAGAGATCTAGGAGGTAATTCAACATCTAAAAGATTCTACATACAACCTCCATCTCAAGTTCCTGATATATAGGAGATACAATATAGCACACTGCTAATGGTAATTACAAAACCATGAGATGAAACCACCCAAAAGTGGCACCCAAATTATCTCCCAATCAAAGATGCCTCATGATGTGCCAAACCATGTTGGCAAGAGACACTATATGAATTCATGAATGTTGTCATTGATGGCAACAAAGTTCATCCCACACATCCGCAGGACATGGTATGTCTATACCGGAAGTCAGAGTGAAGAATGTTGTGGTCTGGTAAACAAGAACAGAGCAGTCAGTAAGGTCTGACAGACAGGTCCGGATCTCTCAGGAGAAGTATCTCAGTGAAGTGTGGATTTGGGGAAGTCAAGAGGAGTATCTTGACTGATAGATTCCAAGGTTTGAGCCTCCGGTGTGGAAAGGATAAAGAGATATGAATGCTTGAGTGTCGGGTTCCCAAGTGACAGTGTGAACAGAGGAAGAACTGACTGGCAGAACATCAGACATTATTCCGGATGTGTTATTGATGTTGGTAAAGGTTATGAAGGCATGAATTATGTTTGGCCGACATGATTAATGATTTCCACAAGTATATCCTTGATCCACATTACTTGGTGTGCAAGGATTCAGCCGACAGATCAGAGTTTGTGAAAAGATTGACTATTCTGGGTGTCGACTAGAAAGGTGATGAAATCACTTGTGCAAATATATATACAAGATGGATTTAGTTATGAGATGTGGTGTGGTTGAAAGTGATGTGTGAAAAAACGTAGTAGAGCCGAATAAAAGTAGAAAGGAAGATCAAGTATGTGAAAGAAGAGCAGCATAAAAGAAGAGGAAAGATGAAGTGCAGTAGATCAGTATACAAAGCCTAAACCAGAACTGAACTCTAGCATATGTTGATGCTCCTTATCAGTTCAAGTATTGTATTACACTCTTTATAAATTGTAGACAGTGTGTCTCTTGTAGGCAGTGTGCCTCTTGTGAGCAGTGTGCTCAGGCAGTGAGCCGTAATTGGCAAGTGCCATTTTGTACTTCCATTCTTCTAACAGAGAATACAATCTTGGGTTAATCACCCTGTGGTTTTCTCCCTTAACAAGGTTTCCACGTCAAAAATATTGTGTCATGTGTATTTCTATTTCATGGTTATGTTTGCTTGTTTGAATTGATGCTACACTAATTATTAAGAAAGTTTAGAAAGCTGAAATATTTAAGATAACTGATTCACCCCCCCTCTCAGTTATCAACAATTGGTATCAGAGCCAAGTTCCTCCTAAATAGAGTCTAACAGCTCGAGGAAGATCTAGGAATCCAAATGGATGCATATGGTTTAAGCGAGCAACTCAAGACTACCCTTGATGATCTTGAGTAGTCAAACTCTGAAGTTAATGAATTAAAGGAAAGACTCAAACAGGCTGATGATTTCATGAGAGAACTAAAAGACAAATTAATTCTCTCTATGAAAAAGAGAAAGGAGCTACTTCAACAATCGGCAAGTCAAGGTGAAGCAAATGATGCAAATGAAGATTTGAAGGAGAAAACCAAGTTATGTGAAAAGCTATCAAAAGAAATCATTATGGTAAGACATGAAATGGAATCAGGAGTTATAAACTTTACCCAAGAAATTGAAGAGAAAAGAAAAACTGAAGATAATCTAAGACAATCTCTCAAGGAGAAATCAGAAGATTACCACAAGATGGATAGAATTATTAGACATCTTGAATCTGATCTTGAAGATGCTAAAGATAATGAAGAAACACTTGAGGATCAAATTGTCTCTCTCAAAAAGGATCTTGAAACAGCAAATGAATATAAAGAGAAATTCAAGATAAGTTCTGCCCAACTTGAAGTTCTTCTTCAAAGCCAAAAGAGGGTAGATGACAAATGTGGTTTGGGATATGAGAAAGGAGAAAGCTCCAGATCTGGTTAGAAGAATTTTAGATCAGAAAATCCAAGGAACAGGCCTAGAAGTCCTCTGATAAGACAGCTTAATGCTCAAAGATATCCATCCTTCAATGGATACTGCCACAACTACAATAATTTTGGTCATAAAGCTAATCAGTGCAGAAGGAGAATGAATCAGACTAATACATTCTTCTCCAGACAATGCTTCAACTGCAAAAGGTATGGTCACAAATCTCATGAATGCAGAAATATGCAAATGAACAATTCATTCAATGGTAGATGCTTTGCATGCAATAGAATGGGTCATATGGCTAATCAATGCAGATCAAGAGGATATTAATCAAATATGCAAAGAAATGTTGTTTGCCAAATTTGCAATAGATCCGGTCATATAGCAAAATTTTGTAGAAGCAAGAATCAGGATAAAAGAGGTCCGGTATATTATAATCAGAATTAAGATAAGGGAAAACAAAAAGTAAATGCGGATGAAGTTCAAAGTGAGATGAACAAGATTTGGGTGAAGAAAGGTACAGAGAATGTAGGGGATGGATCCGCACCAGACTCTGGTGCTGATATTCCTTCCAGAAATTAAAAGGTGAGCTCTAGCTCAGGGGGAGACACAAAGAAAACCTTGTTCCCCCAGCCAGTCAATTGGTGCCAGAATTGGCACAAGGAGAGCTGCGGATTAAAAGAGCTCATACAAGAAACATCTAAAAGGAGTATGATAAAGATTTGAGAGATCTGCAAGAAGATTTGAAGAATCTAGTCCTTCCAAAATTGATCCGGTAAAACAGTCTTCCAGTAAAAATAGATTCTTTACAAGTCCGGTCTAGTATGATTCAAACTATGGTGTCTTGATCTACAAATAGATCAAATGACTAATGAAAGGAAGATAGATTATCACCACTCTCCTAGAATAACTTCAAAATTTGTCTCAGTGATCCGGAAAGGTTTTTGTCTCTGAATAAGACAAACAAGGCAAACCAGAATGAATTAGGTTGCACATTTATTGCCAAATGAAAATTAGGGCTTCTCAGAAATAAAAGAGTTCATTCACTCATCATTTGTACACTCACATGTGAAGAAGAGAGAAAAGTTGCTCTGCAATAACCTCTCCCAAAGATCAAGACGATTCCTCATACAGCTCAATCCGGATTTCATCGTGTGCCCTAAACAGCGAAAAATGTATTCTTCATTCTTGATATCTCTCAGTAAGATTCCTTGATGATGGCTACTCTGAATATAGTAAAGATTTCTGATAGACCTCGCCCCATATTTAAGAAGCATCCATACAAATCCTTGGAGGTAGATCCCCTAGGAGCCTTCTCTAGTGTTCTGCATGGTGTTTTGCACACAGAAGATATTAGGGTTTACATACACGCAAATGTTGAAGAGTTTGGGGAATTCAAAATAAGAGATATCTATCACAAACAATTGATAGATGATGCTTTTGAGCTTAAACCAGAATATAAAGGCATCTAGGAGAAACATTTTGATTAGTTCATTCATTTCCCTTGCTTTGAAGAAGATGAATGGGTCCGGTATGTGTTGAGTAGGGTACATGACAACTTTCTATGGCTTAACAGACCTTGCAAAATCACCAAGGAAGCAATTAGGGCAATAACTGGTTTACACTCCTCCAGAGGAATACCTGTCCTCAAATCTATCAAAAACAATATTGTAACTGAGGCCACCGGATCAAAATTTGATAAGAGGGCAATGACCCTTGAAGATATTACCGACCCAGATATCAAGTTTACATCTATGATAATAGGATACAAGATATATCACTCCAGTAGGGAGAATTTAGTATCCAGAACTGTAGTATATACTGCCTATGAGATGCTGAGAAAGAATGCAGAATATGATCTCTGTGAACTTCTTTTGAGCCAATTAATGGAAAACATACAGAAGATCAAAAAGGATAAGAAGAACTCCTTTAAATATGGTGGACTAATATTATGCCTATTTTTCTACTTCATGAATGAGCTGCCCGGATCAAATGGATGGGTATGGCAAAATGACAAACCGGTAGCAATTCAGATCAGAGACTATTTGCATGGGCTTGGGGATGCCAAAGCAAGAAATACAGCCCTGTGGGGATATTTCAAGAATTTTTAGAACATGATGCAAGCAAGAGAAAGGATTCCCCAGTCTCTTGTTGAGAAATACAAAGACATAGTATGTTTTATGGTAGAGACTGATCAGTGCCTAATGGAGGCAGTAGAACCAAGAATTGTATGGATCATGCCCATGGGGTATGAAGTTGATGAACAAATTGTGGAGCTGCATGTTCAACACATGCTAAGTCAGCCAAAGGATCCAAAGGCAGAAAGGTTTCAAACATTTGAGGAGCTGAGTGTAAAGATTCATGTGGAACTTAGAGAACCAGAGATCAAGAGGAAGGTGAGAAAAGAAGTAGAAAATGTTGCCAAAGGCCTTGGCATCTCAAAGGAGGCACTTGATGCCCACAGGAAAAAGATGGAAAGGGCTGAGGAAGAGAAGAAGAAGGCAAAAAAGAAAAATGAGGAAAGTGCTCCGGCAAAACCTTCCACCCGGACCAGATCATCAAAGAGATCTGCACCTACCACTGCCAAAGGCTCAAGGACATCAGAACTTGAAGCACAATCATCTGGCAAAGAAGAGAAAAGAACAAAGACAAAAGCTACAAGAGCTTATGCCAGTCAAAGGGATGAAGAGGAGACTGAATCTGATGAAGAAATTAGGAAAATGAAGAAAAAGAAGAAAACATCCGGTCAACCCTCTACCGGACAGAAGGAAGAAGAAAAGACAGAGGAATATGTTGAAAAACCCACTCTTCACATTGATGACATAATCAAATCAGTCACAGTGGACGGAAATCTTTAGCCAATGGTTGAGTTCTATGATGATTATTGTGAAGCAGATCAGAAGATATTACAAGATGCCACAGTCAGGTACCTAAATATCTACAACAAAGCATTCATTGAAATTATATCTCTGATCCCCAAAAGCTTGGAGAAGGAACTAGAAATAAGAAAGAACAATGCCCAAGCCAAAGACCTAGAAATCTGGGAACAGTTAGCAATTCAGCTATATCCTTCAATCGACCCCAAGACAATGAATATGGTATTCAAAGATTGTAAGGATGAGTTCAGAAGCAAAGCAAGGATGAATCAACTTATGCTTGGTGAAACTGACAGGGTAGCCAAGGACATAGAAGAGATCCTCCGGAAGGCCTTCAAAAGATTTAATCTTCCTATTATAGAGGATTTGGGTTCTGACCCCTCGACCACAAGTGTTGTAGAAGAGTCTACTGAGAAAATAACAGAAGAGGTAATGAATACTGGTGCAGAAATAGCTAAGGACTTGGAATCCTATGCTCCGGAAGAGGTGGCCCATGAACAGACCAACATCACTCCTCCGGGTTCTCCTGCTGACTCCAGATCCAAAGGAGAAGAAAGAATAAAGGAGAAAGAAGCAGAGGTGAAGGGAAAAGAAGATATCAGTACAAAGGTTGTGGAAGGGGAGAAAGCTCCAAAAGACAGTTCTGTGACTGCAGAAGAAAAGAAAAATCTGTCTCCAGCAAGAGACACTGTAGAATCAGTCAAGGACTTTTTGACAAAAGCAACTATGGAGATTGATGAACCGGAACTATTAAAAGGGCCATTAAATTTTGACTCTCTATCTCCGGTGCAAACAATGAAAATAGCTTCATTTGCAAATGTGAAGGTCAAAGAGAAACTACTGAAATCTCACATGGAAGACTGTGAGCTTCTAGAGGCAACATCCGGAATGTTGGAAAATATCATGCCACCTTTTCAAAATGATCCCACAGCCTCTTCCTCTGGTAATCTCAAAACTCTAGTCAACAGTGTTAGCACACATTTTGATTCTCTAGAGAAGTCAGCTGAAGAAAAGGTCCGGAAGAAGTTTTTGGAAAGAGATTCTCTGAAGTACAGAGTCTGATAACAAATGATAGGAGAGTTATGTATATTGGGATAAAGAGCTTGGAAAATGCTCTTAAAGATGGTAGAAATATGTACAAATTTTGCTTATCTTGGCCCACAGTGACCAAAGATATTGAGAGGAAAGTAAAAGAACAAGAGGATAAACTATTAAGTCTGTCTCAAAGTTTTGATCCTCTCTCATCCTCCATAGTAAATCAAGAGTGTCAGACTATTGCAATCACAAATGCAATAAAGAATTTTGAGAAGGAATGGAAGAACATAATTAGTCGGATGGGTGAACTTAGAAGGATCATTATCCCTAAGTTAGAGGCCATGCATGAGGCCTTAAGTGATGCTCAGACTACCGCCCGAACAAATGATCCGACAGATCTTAAGAGGGCAGAAGCTTTTGCGTTCCTATTGAGCAGTCATATTTCAATTTTGGATAGAATGAAGCAAAGTTGGGCTACAGAATTTATTCAATTGAAGATAACTTTTGCAGACATACTTTAGTATATGTAAGTATGCCATATGTATATACTTATGTGGCTAAGTATAGTTGAATTTTTGAAAGATTTGATATGTGGTCCCTACCCTTTGCCATTGATGTCAAAGGGGGAGTGAAGAGAAGTGAAAAATGAGGAATCCAACTAAGGGGGAGCTCCGAAAAATGTATATAAAAATAGAGCATCAGCCAAGGGGGAGCATAGTGTAAACATATTTTTCACTAAGTGTTGCCATCAATGCCAAAGGGGGAGATTGTTGGTAAGAGACACTATATGGATTCATGAATGTTGTCATTGATGGCAACAAAGTTCATCCCACACATCTACAGGACATGGTATGTCTATATTGGAAGTCAGAGTGAAGAATGTTGTGGTCCGGTAAACAAGAACAGAGCAGTCAGTAAGGTCCGACAAACAGGTCCGGATCTCTCAGCAGAAGTATCTCAGTGAAGTGTAGATTTGGGAAGTCAAGAGGAGTATCTTGACTGATAGATTCCAAGGTTTGAGCCTCCAGTTTGGAAAGGATAAAGAGATATGAATGCTTGAGTGTCGGGTTCCCAAGTGACAGTGTGAACAAAGGAAGAACTGACTGGCAGAACATCAGACATTATTCTGGATGTGTTACTGATGTTGGTAAAGGTTATGAAGGCATGAATTATGTTTGGTCGACATGATTAATGATTTCCACAAGTATATCCTTGATCTGCATTACTTGGTGTGCAAGGATTCAACTGACAGATCAGAGTTTGTGAAAAGATTGACTATTCCGGGTGCCGACTAGAAAGGTGATGAAATCACTTGTGTGGATATATATACAAGATGGATTTAGTTATGAGATGTGGTGTGGTTGAAAGTGATGTGCGAACAAAAGTAGTAGAACCGAATAAAAGCAGAAAGGAAGATCAAGTATGTGAAAGAAGAGCAGCATAAAAGAAGAGGAAAGATGAAGTGTAGCATATCAGTATACAGAGCCTAAACTGGAACTGAACTCTAGCATATGTTGATGCTCCTTATCAGTTCAAGTATTGTATTACACTATAAATTGTAGATAGTGTGTCTCTTGTAGGCAGTGTGCCTCTTGTGAGCAGTGTGCTAGGGCAGTGCCCTAATTGGCAAGTGCCATTTTGTACTTCCATTCTTCTAACAGAGAATACAATCTTGGGTTAATCACCCTGTGGTTTTCTCCCTTAACAGGGTTTCCACGTCAAAAATATTGTGTCATGTGTATTTCTATTTCATGGTTATGTTTGCTTGTTTGAATTGATGCTACACTAATTATTAAGAAAGTTTAGAAAGCTGAAATATTTAAGATAATTGATTCACCCCTCCTCTCAGTTGTCAACAAACCACACACCACAACATGTAACTCTCCCCTTTATAGCTCTTTTATGTGTCCAACACGTTTTTACATTTCCCAAAATGGAAGGTCCAACTTCTAGAGGCCATAACTTTTGATCGGGGTGTCTGATTGACAAACCATTTTATGTGTCAAAAAGATTGTGAAGTGCTCTATCACCCTATAACCTGCTTCATCGGTTATGACAATTTTTGGGATGTTTAGAGAAGGTTTGATACCTAAAAATTGAGTTCAAAACTTTTTCGACAGTTTAAAAAAAATAGAAACTTTAATATGTCACAATCCAGCTATGATCTTGAGTTGAAACTCACCCAATATGTTCACTTAGCTATTCCACACCTTCTGGAAAAAAATTGACATCAATCTGAGCTCAAATGAAGAACTTACTAAAAATAGTAAGTCTCGCTATTTCAAGCTCATTTGGAAACTTTTGGAAACTTTGAAAGTTCTAGACCAATATCCAAGATAAAGGGTATCCAGAAAGACCAAAACTGGGAAGAATAGTAAGATTTTGAAGTTGCAAGGTTGAGACACCTTTCCTAACATTCTCCCACTTGTCGAACACCTTGCAAGAGCAAAAGGAGTAATGCCATGATTTAATTGCTAGGGGCTGTGAGGCACATAGACTCTGAACACCATCTAAACTTTTCTGTGCTCACATGTTTTGTCAAGGAATCTACAACATTCATCAAAGTTTCAACTTTTTCTAAGTTTACCTTCCCATCCTCCACCATGTCATGAACAAAATGGTACTGGACATCAATATGCTTAGTCCTTGCATGAAAAGTAGGATTCTTTGCCAGACATATTGCACTCTGACTGTCACAACAAATAGTAATTTTCCCTGCATCAAACCCAACATCAGAACATAGTCTTTTAAGCCAAATGGATTCTTTACAAGCATGAGTTGCGACCATGTACTCAACTTCAGTAGTGGACAAAGTGATCATAGGTTACCACTTACTCATCCAACTAATAGCACCACCAAACATATTGAATACATAAGAACTAGTGGATCTCCTGCTGTCAATGTCACCTGCCCAATCTGAATCAACAAATCCACGAATACAAAGTGAATGCTGAGGTCCTGTAGGATAACCATGATAAAATAAGGAATACTCAGAAGTACCCCACAAATAGCTAAACACTCTCTTCACTGCATCCCAATGTACCAATCCAGGATTAGCCATAAATCGACTAAGGACTCCCACTGCTTGGGAAATGTCTGGTCTTGTGCAGACCATCGCATACATCAAACTGCCAATGACACTTGCATAAGGAACTCTACTCATATCCTCTATCTCAAAAGGAGACTTTGGACAATCTTCAATAGATAACTCTGTCCCCATCGTAACATGGATAATCAAAGGTCTGCAATCCATCATGTTGAATCATTCCAACATAGTCTTAATATACTTACTCTGGCCTAACCAAAGTTTTCTATTTGCTCTGTCTCTTTTGATTTCCATTCCCAGAATGCACTGAGCCACCCCTAGATTGTTCATCTCAAACTATGCTGACAACTGAGACTTCAAATCAAAAATCACACTTTTACCATTCCCAATGAGTAACATATCATCAACATATAATGCAATAATGAGAATGCGATCATTGTCAACCTTGTAGTAAACACAATGATTTGATTTCGATCTCTGAAATCCAATACTCAAAACAAAGGCATCAAACTTCTGGCACCACATCCTAGGAGACTGTTTCAAACCATACAAAGACTGTTTTAACTTGCAAACTAGATTTTCTTTACCTTTCACCACATAGTGCTCTGGTTGTGACATATAGACTTCCTCCTCCAAATCACCTTGAAGGAATGTTGTTTTCATATCCATCTATTCCACTTCTAGATCATATGCTACTGCAAGAGATAATAGGAATCAAATAGATGACAGCTTTGCAATGGGAGATAAAATCTCACCATAGTCAATTCCCTCCACCTGAGAATACCCCTTCACAACCAATCTAGCCTTATATTTCTCAACACTGCCATCTGCACCAAATTTATTTTTGAACACACATTTGCATCCAACAGGTTCTCATCCTTTAGGTAAAGGCACCGAGTCCCAAGTATTATTCTTTTCCAAAGAAGCTATCTCCTTTTCCATGGCCTCCTTCCAGGAACCTACATCTTTCATACCCATAGCCTCTTTCACAATTCTAGGCTCATCAGTGTTAGAAATCAAAGCAAAAATACAACTGGAATCATGCAATGAATATCCAAACCTATCAGGTTGCTGCCTCATTCTCGTGGACCTCCTTAAAGGTTGAGGTTGAGGTTCTTCATCTTCTCCCAAACTTTTAGAGCTACTAGAGCTCTCCTCATTATTAGGTCCAATAGATGTTTTCGGTTCAACTTTCTCAGGGGTGGAAGGAAGTTGAACCACATCATCTTTCTTCTCTTCTTTCTCTGACTGCAAGACAATAGAAGAAGGATTGAGCTCTCTGAAGATCACACTTATGCTATACAAAACTCTCTTGGTTACTGGATCCCAAATCTTGTACCCTTTCACACTGATGCCATAACCGATGAAGATACATTTTACAACCTTGTTCTCCAACTTAGACCTCTTCTCCTTAGGCACATGTGCATATGCCTCACAACCAAATACTCGAATGTGTCTTAATGAAGGATTTTTACTAGACTATGCCTCCATAGGTGTCTTATCAATGAGTCCTGATGTAGGAGACCTGTTAACCAGGTAACAAGCGGTAGCAATAGCTTTAGCCTAGAAATTTTGTTCAAGACCAGCTCCACTTAGCATACTCCTTGCCCTCTCCATCAACATTCTATTCATCCTTTCTGCAACTTCATTCTGCTGAGGGGTATACAAAGTTGTCTTGTGCCTCTCAATCCCCTGTTCTTTACAAAACTTGTTGAAATCTACTGAACAGTACTCACCACCTTTATTAGTCCTCAAACATGTAATCTTTCTATCCTTCTGATTCTCTACAAGAGATTTGAATTCTTTGAATCTATTAAATACTTTAGATTTACTTCTAAGGAAATACACCCATGTCCTTCTACTATACGCATCAATAAATGAAACAAAGTAAATGTATTTTGAAATCGAAGGAACATTAACAGGACCAAACACATCGGAATGAATCAAGTCCAACACCTTAGAAGATTGTGAGAACTAGAATAAAACTGAACACAGTTTTGTTTTCCATAAATGCAATGTTCGCAAAAATTGAACTCAAGGTTACAATCATTCATACCCTCAACAAGATTTTTATTCTTCAGGGTCCTTAAACCCTTTTCACCAATGTGACCAAGCCTTTGGTGCCATAACATTGTCTTCTCAGCTAGAAGTTTCATCTCCATAGAATGAGCACCCTTAGGTACCCAAAAAGTACTACCATCAGAAGTTGATGCAATAGTCTTCTTCACTGCTGGTTCCAATGGTGAGGATGAAGTCTCTGAAGCTCTCTTCTTTGAAATAAAGGCACTATTGTACTGTACTACACATGCGTCAATCTGTAACAGAGTTCCAATCCAAACACCCTTAGCCAACACCATAGATCCTCTAGTCATCTTGCATCCTCCATTCAAGAAAACAACCTACACACCCACATCATTTAATTTACTTACAGAAAGAAGGTTTCGTGTCAAACCAGTGATATACAGAACACCATTGATTCCCTTTACTCATCCATTAGGGATTAAAATCAAGAATCTTCCATGGCCAACAATATCTAGGTGAGAATCATCACCTAAGTACACCTTGCCACCATCATATTCTTCATACTTTGAAAATCAGTGTTGATGTGCAGTCATGTGAAAAGATGCACCAGAGTCAATAAGCCACACATCCTCAGATGCATGTGTTGCCAAGGCAGCAACAAATGCTTCTCCTTCATCTTGAGAATACTTGTTAGAATCTAAATTATTATTCTTCTTCTTTTTCTTTTTCTCCTCCTTGCACTCCTTACGGAAGTGACTAGGTTTGCCACAGTTCCAACACAGGGCCTTGGACTTTCTAGGAGATTTAGATCTCCCACGGGATTTGGATCTTCCTTTTTCTTCCTTCTTTTTATCCTTTTTCTTTGCCTTCTCTTTAGATCTACCACGAACCGTAAGAGCCTCCTTAGCCGATTCAAAAGTCTTTTTCTACATCTCTTCAGACAACAGCGAAGAAACCACATCTTCCATCTTGAAGGTGGAAGTGGTACTCCTAATGGCCATAACAAGGTGGTCCCACGAATTTGGTAAGTAACACAGTAATGTCATACATCGATCCTCTTCCTCCATATTTACACCAACAAAAGTTAACTAGGCAACAAGCATATTAAAAGTATTTAGGTGATCACTGACAGATCCTCCATCTTCCATCTTCACAGAATACAATTTATTTCATAGGAATAGCTTGTTCACTAGGGATTTAGCCTGATAAACATCTCCAAGATTCTTCCAAAGATCCTTTGCAGTATTCTCTTCATGGATATTCAGAAGCACTGAATCAAGCAAACAAAGTCTTATCAAACCCTTATCTTTTCAATCTTTGAGATCCCAATCTTCTTGAGACATCACTACTAGTTTTGTATTAGATATGGCTTCCCATAAATCCTGATCTACAAGCATGTCCTCCATTTTGAGTTTCCACAACTCAAAATTACTTTTGTTAAACTTCTCTATCTCAAACCTCCCAAATGTGCTCACCATCTCTTACCTACAATAGAAAATCCTCTGCACAAGCTCCCACTCAAATGAAGATCAGCTCAAAAAACCCTCTACCCAACAACTAGAACCAAAGGTGATCATGCTCTGATACCAATTGAAAGGAAGCAAGGTACATGGAATATGCTTCCTACACTGATCTAATGAGGAAAGACTTATGTAAATTTCTTTTATAGTTACAGATTAAGATGCACATTAATAGAAAATGATAACAATTTCCAAATGCAAACACAAAACTCACAACACAAGATATACGTGGGGAAAATCCTTACGGGTAAAAAAACCCACACTCCAAAGCCACCTAATATATTATCCAGAAATCATGAAGATTAAAATATACTTGCAGAGTAAGCTTTTACAAGAGTATACCTAACCAGAGATCCAGGAGGTAATTCACACATCTAAAAGATTCTACATACAACATCCATTTCAAGTTCCTGATATATAGGAGATACAATACAACACACCGCTAATGGTAATTACAAAACCATGAGCTAAAACCACCCAAAAGTGGTGCCCAAATTATCTCCCAATCAAAGATACCTCGTGATGTACCAAACCACACACCACAATGTGTAACTCTCCCCTTTACAACTCGTTTATGTGTCGAACACATTTTTACATTTCCCAAAACTGAAGGTCCAACTTCTGGAGGCCATAACTTTTGATCCGGGTGTCCGATTGACGAACTATTTTATGCATCAGAAAGATTGTGAAGTGCTCTATCACCCTATAACCATATTCTCTGGTTATAAAAATTTTTAGGACATTTAGAGAAGGTTTGATACCCAAAAATTGAGTTCAAAACTTTTCCGGCAGTTTAAAAAAATAGAAACTTTAATAGATCTCACAATCCAGATATGTTCTTGAGTCAAAACTCACCCGAGATGTTCACTTAGCCATTCCACACCTTCTGGAAAAAAGTTGAGGTCAATCTGAGCTCAAATGAAGAACTTACTAAAAATAGTAAGTCTCGCTATTTTAAGCTCCTTTGCAAACTTTTAGAAACTTTGAAAGTTCTAGACCAATATCCAAGATAAAGGGTATCTAGAAAGACCAAAACTGGGAAGAATAGTAAGATTTCAAAGTTGCAAGGTTGAGACACCTTTCCTAACAATTTTATATTCTAAAGTTGAGGGTAGTATTCAAACACCTTTTGTTGTCTTGGCCTTGTGACACCTTCCATTTGTAGCCCTAAAAATTGTTGCCTCCTTTCAAGAGCATATACTAAATATGATGTCATATTGAATCTTTTTAATTGTGCAACATTAGTCAATTGTTTGTGCAATGTATCAGTATCATTGTGGCTAAATCAATAAAAAATTCTAGATATAATCTCAACAATGTATCTATACATCTAGGTTTACAACTCCTTGACATTTTCTTTCCTAGTGACTCTGCTCAATAGGTTTATATAGTCATTTACTTCCTTAATAAAATCATTTATGAATAACTTCTTAGGCAATCTTGAGATAGTGCCTTTGTGTTTTAGGAGCCACTCTTTGTTGATAGTGTCCAGACATTTTCCTAATTTCTCCTTATAGTATTTCTGGACTAAATCCATACAGATGTTTATACATGAATTTTTGGTTGGTAGACCAAATATTGTTGGTAGGTGGTGCCTGATCAGGAAAGTATTGTACATTAGCCATGTATCCTTGCTGGGGTTCGAGATAAAAAAACCTATTTTGTAACCGACATAAGGCTTTTTAAAAGTAGCTAAGGGTTAGAGTTTTTTGATATATTGTATTGTAGCATTTGCAATGGTATTGAGTTGCAGGAATTGTCGGTTGTAATCGGTTTGATTTACTGGATAATAATATTGGACTCTCTGTTGGTGGATGTAGCCCAAGTTTGGGTGAACCATGTTAAAACTTGTCTCTTGTTGTTATTATTTCTATGTATTTTTCATTCCTCTATTTAATCTTTATTTGTATTTAATTGATATCTTATGCCAGCTAACCCTAACAAGTGGTATCAGAGGGGGTTGTGATTATCATCTGCAGGAAGGTCTCACGGTTGAGTGGGAGCAATGGTGGACGAGGGTAAATTGAAGGTCGATAAATTCAATGGGTAGAACTATCAGTTATGGAAGATGCTGATGGAGGATTACCTCTATCAAAAGGATTTATGGATGCCATTGGAAGGAGTAGCCAAGAAACTGGCAACAATGAGTGATGAGGATTGGAATCTTCTTGACAGAAAGGCACTGGGAACCATTCAGTTGTGCCTGGCACCATCGGTGGCATTCAATATAATGGAAGTGAAGATAATAGATGGTTTGATGAAAGCTTTGACGAAATTGTATGAAAAACCCCCAGCCTCAAATAAGGTATTTCTCATGAAGCGTTTGTTTAATCTGAAAATGGTTGAAGGTGGATCTGTGACAGATCATTTAAATGAATTTAATATGATTGTTAGTCAATTGACTTTTGTAAATGTAAAATTTGATGAAGTTAGAGCTCTCTTAATATTATGTTCTTTGCTTGAAAGCTGGAATAGTTTGGTAATGGCAGTTAGTAACTCTATTTCTGGTTCAAATATCTTAAAATTTGATGATGTTGTTGGTGTTATTCCGAGTGAGGAAATTCGTAGGAAAAGCTTAGGTGGATCCACATCAGGCAATATTTTGAATGCATAAAGCAGGGGCAGATCAAAGGAGAGAGGAAAAGGTTCTGGAGGTCATGGGAAGTCACAAGGAAAATCAAGGATAAGAGGTCCCAAAGCAGAGGACAGAAGGATTGTTGGTACTGTGGGACACCAGGTCATCTGAAGAAAGATTGCTGGTCTTGGAAGAATAAAGAAGGAGACAAACAAGAAGGAAATAAGGAGGCAAATGTGGTAAGTAATAAATCTGAAGATGATGCTTTGATTCTTTCCCTAGATAATGCTGATGATTCATGGGTTTTAGATTCAGGGGCCTTATTTCATGCTACGCCCCATAGAAGTTATTTTCTTGATTATGTCTAAGGGGATTTTGGGCTGGTTTATTTAGGAGATAACGAACCCTGTCAGATTGTTGGAAAGGGAAGAATCGAGATTAAGTTATAGAATGGGAATCATTGGCTACTACAAGAGGTAAGGCATGTTCCAAGGCTCAGTAGGAATTTAATTTCAGTAGGGCAGCTAGCTGAAGAAGGTTGCATTGTTACATTTACTGATAAAAATTGGAAGGTTTCAAAAGGTGCCTTAATAGTAGCAAAAGGTGTGAAAGTAGGCACCTTATATCTTTGTACAGGTCATACTATTCCTTCTACTTTATCTGTTGCAGACAAAAAACAAATAGGTTCAGGAACAGTTGCTACAGGTTTGCAGGAAGAGACTAAAACAGTTGCTGTAGGTTTTGAGACAACACTATGGCATAACAGACTTGGGCATATGAGTGAAAAAGGTATGAAGGTACTTCATTCTAAGAAAGTTTTACCAAGTCTGAAATGTATTAATATAGATTTCTATGAAAGTTGTGTGTATGGAAAACAAAAGAGAGTCAGTTTTCTCAAGGATGGGAAGCAAAAGAAAAATGCAAAGTTAGACCTTGTGCATACAGATGTATGGGGACTAGCTCAGGTATCTTCTCTCAGTGGCTCTTGATATTATGTTACATTCATAAATGATGCAACTAGGAAGGTATAGATTTATTTCCTTAGGCATAAATCTGATGTATTTGAAACATTTAAGAAATGGAGAAGTTTGGTTGAGAATGAGACAGGTAAAAGATTAAAATGTCTCAGATCTGATAATGGTGGTGAGTATTGTAGCAAAGAATTTGAGGATTATTGTTCCTTTAATGAAATTCGTAGGCAGAAAATGGTTCCAGGGACTCCACAGGAAAATGGAGTGGCTGAACGCATGAATAAGACAATAATGGAGCGTGCAAGGACCATGAGATTGCATGTTGGGCTCCCTTTAAATATGTGGGCAGAGGCTGTCAACACTGTTGTATATTTAATTAATAGAGGTCCTTCAGTTCCTTTGGGCTGTGGTATTCTAGAGGAAGCATGGACAGGCAAGAAGGTGAGTTATTCTTTTATGAAAACCTTCGGTTGTGAAGCATTTGCACATATAGATTCTGAAAATAGAACCAAGATGGATGCAAAATCAAAAAAGTGTGCCTTCGTTGGATATGGCATTGATGAATTTGGTTATAGGCTTTGGGATTTTGAAAATCAAAAAATTGTGAGAAGCAGGGATGTTATATTCAATGAGAAGGTGTTGTACAAAGATCAGTTGCAGAAGTATGAGAAGAAAGAAAAAGATTATGTGGTACTGGATGATACTCCAAATAATGATGTTCTAGTGGTTCCTTATGCTCCACAACAGCAACCAGAAATACCACAAACTCTAGTGAATGTTAGACAGTCAACAAGGCTAAGTATACCTCTTAAAAGGTTTTCTCCCTCTTTGTATTCTATTTTGTTAACAAATGCTGGTGAACCAGAAGGGTATGATGAAGCTATGCAGGTGGATACATAGGTTCAGTGGGAGCTTGCAATGAAAGATGAAATGGACTCCTTGCTAAAAAATCAAATTTGGGAACTATGTAAGTTGCCTGTAGGTAAAAAGGCTTTACCAAACAAATGGGTTTATAGGCTGAAAGAGGAAGATGGAGGTAAGAAAAGATTTAAAGTCAGGTTAGTTGTAAAAAGATTTGTACAGAAAAAAGGGCATTGATTTTGATGAGATATTTTCTCCGGTTGTCAAGATGACTTCTATTCGTATTGTTTTAAGTATTGTGGCTGTTGAAGATTTGCATTTGGAACAACTAGATGTAAAAACTACCTTTCTATATGGTGATTTGGAGGAGGAGATATACATGGAACAACCCCAAGGATTTGAGGTCAAAAGTAAGGAGAAACTGGTGTGCAGATTGAAGAAGAGTTTGTATGGCCTGAAACAAGCACCTCGACAATGGTATCTTAAAATTTGATAGTTTTATAGCTGAGCAAGGCTACAGTTGGTGTAATTCTGACCATTGTGTTTATTTTAAGAGGTTGGATAATGACAGCTACATTATTTTATGTTTATATGTTGATGACATGCTTGTAGCTAGGTCTAACATAGATCACATGAGAGAGTTAAAACAACAGTTAGCACAGTCATTTGATATGAAGGATTTGGGGGCAAAAAACAAATCCTTAGTATGAAAATTTGCAGAGATAGGAAGAACATAAAATTGACTCTATCTCAGGCTGCTTATGTTGAAAAGGTGTTGCAGAGATTCCATATGGAGAATGCAAAAGTTGTCAGCACACCTTTGCCTAGTCATTTGAAATTGACTAAGGAGATGTGTCCAAAGACACAAGAGGAGGAAGAAAAAATGTCCAAGGTAACATATGCTTTAGCTATAGGAAGTTTAATGTATGCCATGGTATGCATGATACCGGGTATTGCACATGCTGTAGGAGTTGTTAGCAGGTATATGAGTCATCCCGGATTGGAGCATTGGAATGCGGTAAAATGGATTCTCAGATATTTGAGAGGTACATCTAATACACATTTATGTTTTGGGGGCTCTACTACTAATTTAACAGGCTATGTAGACTCAGATTTGGCAGGGGATATTGATACCAGGTGGAGTACTACAGGTTATATCTTTACTGTCGGTGGGACAACAATGAATTGGATCTCATGGTTGCAAAAGGTGATTGATTTATCCACCACAGAGGCAGAGTATGTAGTTGCAACAGAGGAAAGCAAGGAGATGATATGGCTGCAATCTTTCATGGAAGAATTGGTCAAACAATAGGCTAATAGTTATTTGTTTACAGATAGTCAGAGTGCCATACATCTTGCAAAGAATTTTGCCTTGCATTCAAAGACCAAACACATATAGTTGAGGTATCACTTTATTTGGCCAGTGTTGGATAATGGACAGTTAAGGCTGGACAAGATACATACAGATGGAAATCCAGCGGATATGTTTACAAAGGTAGTGACAAGGGAGAAGTTGAGCTCATCTTCAACTTTAGTTGGTCTTCAAGACTGAAACAATAAAATCAGAACAATAGAGTCTAGGGTGCTTATTTCCAGTGGGAGCTACACACGCAACGGTGTTGTCTAGGATCAGTCTCCAAGTGGGAGATTGTGTTGGTGTGGAGCCTGATTAGTCTCCAAGTGGGAGATTGTTGGTAGGTGGCACCTGATCAGGAAAGTACTATACACTAGCCATGTATCCTCGCCGGGGTTCGGGGGCACAGCCACCGAATTTTTTTTGGACCGACATTAAAAAACCTAATTTGTAACTGACATAAGGCTTGATAAAAGTGGCTAAGGGTTAGGGTTTTTGATATATTGTATTGTAGCATTTGCAATGGTATTGAGTTGTAGGAATTGCTGGTTGTAATCAGTTTGATTTACTGGATAATAATATTGGACTCTCTGTTGGTGGAAGTAGCCAAAGTTTGGGTGACCCACGTTAAAACTTGTTTCTCACTGTTATTATTTCTGTGTATTTTTCATTCCTCTGTTTAATCTTTATTTGCATTTAATTGATATCTTCTGCCGGCTAGCCCTAACAAATATTTCCTCAATATACTATGGTTGAATTAGCAACACTACTTAACCTTCTATAGTTCATATTTCCCGCTAGTTGGGGTTATAATATTGTGCACATATCTTATTAAATCTGCAAATTATAGTGTAATGGGAAATTCTATAGCTGGAGATAGTCTATTAGCCTTTAGGTTTTTAGTTTTTCTTGTCATTTATTCCTCATTTGCAGCCATCCTTGTGTGAAATTCATCTTGGCCCACATGTCCTAGGTTTGTGTCTATTATATTTACTAGGTATGACATGAACTTCAAGCTGGTATGACCCCTTTGTATTGGTATTTAGTTTTAGCCAGAGAGATTATATCCAATAAAATAATCCTAGAAATGTTTAAATTAAGTTAATTAGAAATTTGGTACATATTTGTTAATGTCTTTAAATTTTAATCAATCAAATCTGTAATGAATTTAATCAATGTTTAGTTATATCATTTTCAACATTTGCAATGCTTAAAATATTCAAATTACTAGAACCCATATGTTAAAACATTTAAAACATATATTTTATTATTCTTCTACATTTCAGGATTAGGGCCTAGTGTTCACATTACAATCTAGGATTCAGGATTAGAGAGCATTTTACAATTGAGTTATAAATTATAAGCTAAAAACAAAGTGTGAGTGTTGGTTGGAGTTTGGGTGTGGGATGTTGTTGGCAGTGAGTTGCAACAGGTAAAATATTTTGTGAGTTTAAAGTCTAAATGGAGTCTAGAGTTGGCTTACATTATGTAAAAAGTTCCAAATTGTAAATGACTTGTGGGTGCTAGTCAGAATTTGGATGTGATTTACATCTTGCATGTTTTTACAAACTATAAAAACTTTTGGAAGTTTGATGTCAGGTTTTAGAGTTACCACAAAGTTTGCAAAACTAAGAAAAATTTAAATTATGAAAAGAGTTATGAATATGAAGTCAGATTTTAGAGTTAGTTTGCATTTTACATGAAGTTGTAAATCACAAAAAGTCTTGGAAATTTGAAAAAAATGAAAATGAAACTTGTTTCTGAAGAGGGTCTAAAACATGAATTTAACTAATTTTTAAAACACTTAAAATCTTCCATTAAGACTAGGGCACGCTAAACTTAGGTTTTTAACATTGAAATTCTTAAAACATCAAAGAGACTACAATTTTAATGAAAGCCCTAAAACTAGGGCATGAGAAGAATAATAGTTGAGGGCCAATGACTAAAAACCCTAATTAAACTTTTATTCTAAACATTCTAAGCAATTGAAATCATTAATCACTAATGCAACAACAATCATAGCAATGATAGAGGATTTTATGAGCAAAATATTGAATAAAATGAAACTCTACCATTGTAACCAAGGTTGAAGACCAAACAAACAAAAACCCTAACAACAAAACAACAAAACCAAAGAATACAATGATAAAAACTAGAAATTTGTCCAAATCTACCTTCAAATAACCTAAAATTTTAAGAAGAATGACCACAAGATCAATCACCAGAGGAAGATGGAGAGTTGTAGGGAGCTAGAGCACCATAAATCACAAGGAATATGAAAAGGTATGGAAATTGGAGTGTTAAATGGATTTGTTCATTACTCACAAAAGTCCCATTAATGGCATATCCATGAGGTTTGGGATTCATGGGTGGTTTGCAACAAAACAACCTTCAAGTTTTAGAGAATCACAACAAATTATAAATGCATTGTAAAGAGGGGTCCAAGGAATTGAGGCGATTTGCACTTAACATAAATTAAACCTTAGACTTAGGAAAATTAAAATAAAATCAACCCCCAATATCAAAATACCCCTTATGATAATAAATAGAAATACCTAGGACACTTACAACTTCAACAATGCAATTTAATGAAAACATAAATGACTATTTAAAATGAAGGCAACTTGAAACATAATTATTAAAGCTTTATGAAAAATGTATTTTTTTAGAATTCAAGAAGTAGGGTCCCCAAAGTTAAAATTCTAAGGGTGTGTTGTGAAGGGTCACAACAAATGTCCCCTGCCTCGCCAAAGAATAAAATGAATTATTTCAAAATAGGGTTTGGGATTTGGATCAAGGTGCATCAAAAAAATTCTTTGTTAATTAAGGATGATGATAATTTATGTAATAGATCATTTACTTAATTTCTATCAATGCAATCACAATTAACCCAATCCTAATGAATTCAGGAAGGAAAATTATTAGGAAAATAAATTTTACCAATCAATACTATCAAATATGTAGTTTATGTTGGGCTAGATGAATTTTACAATAACATCTTCATGCTCTCTTCACCCAAGTGTGTGCACATGATTCTGTTAAACACCCAAAATACCGAGAGGGGGGTGAATCGGTATTCTTTTAAACCATTCAAACATTAAATATCCAATCCATTTAGTAGATTCAATTGCAGAAAATGAAATAATACATTAAACTTGTAACAACCACATATAACACATGAACACTAGGATTTTTACATGGAAAACCCAAAATGAGAAAAACCACAGTGAGGATTAGCTCACAATATATTATAATAAAGCAACCGGTTAAGGTTGATGCAATTGGTGGACTCATTGTCCAAGAATGCTCACTGTAGGTGGCTCACCGCCAAAGGACTCATTATCCTAAAAGAAAGAGATAGAAGAAGAGTTGTGGGTCACTACTAGAATTGAACTGTTACAATTGCGTCAACTCATGCATAAATATAGTTTCAATGAAGCTCAAATTACATAATCAAAACTCTTCACACTAATCTAAAATATCACATTACTCTGCCTTGCATTTGTTCAATTCACATTCACAAGCACTTCTCACATCACTCAGATCACACATATTTCATACTTCCTCTTGAAACACCAAAAAAAATCTTCTTTAAATATTTGTTTCACCCACAACATCAATTAGGTTGGCCTAATTGGATGTAACATGCAAAATATGCAATATAGGATTTTTCGGCCCCAAACCTTCACACACATGCTTCGCGCCAAGATTCAAACTTTGAAACAAATTGAAATAGGTTGGCATGGACCTAAAATAGATCCCACACAATGGATCAAAACATATTCATCTTCCGCAAATCACTCAATTGATTGGGTCTACACCGATGAAGAACTAATTAAAAAATTTGCCAACTGTACATTCACATCCTAACATGCAGACCTCCACAAATAATGAAAACTAGAATATGCCATCTATTAACACCTATGAACATCTCTTTTGAACCGTAAATAAATAAACTTATCCTCAGAGGAATGCAAACTCATTTTCTCACATGCTATGTACTAGAAACAACTGTAAACTATCAGGCCGAACTTCTGTCATTCACAACTTTCACACTAAAGATCACAAATAGATAAAATTCTAGAATTAGATACTGCAACAACCAACAAACACATATTAGAACCACAGAGCCAGATCTTCAATAGCAGATCAATGCAGACCAAATTACAAGAGCTCTATAGCTCAGAAATGCCAAAACTGACACAGTCAAACTTCATCATAGGGTTCTTTACCAGATCAAACCTTCTTGCAAATTAGTCTTCTACAGAGGATCAAATCCTCTTGCAAAATTATCAATTATCCAAAATGATTTGCACCTTACCAAAATGCAATGTGGAACAATGTTGACATCAATGACAACACTGCAATGTATGACTGTATGCTCATGTTGCCAACATCAACATCAATGACATCTCCTCATTCTTCCAACAAATTCATTATCCTTCTCTAATATACCAGTGTAGCTATGATAGTTTTAAATATAAAGTATTTATAACTTTAATATTTACCAAGCAAAGTTCATGTTTGGATATGAAAATGTGTATCATAAGGCCTTGCCTATATTGATTACCAAAGCCCATTCAAGGCATAGCTCTACTACCAATAGGGAATTTATAGCCCCAATAGAGTTACCTAAGTCACCTAGAAAGAATGAGGTGTTTTAATTTTTCTTATTAGGCAAAGGTCATCTTTGGATATGAAAGTGCATAACATTAGACCCGACTTTTTCTTTTTTCTCTTTCTTTTCTTATTTTTTCTTTTTCTTCTCTATTTTTTCATTTTTTTTCATCCTCATCCTATAGACATTGAAGTCTGCCTCTACGTTTGGGTTCACTTTGGTAATCAAGTTTATTCTTTTATAATAAAATTTCCCTTGATATTTTGACCACGGTCACCTTGCCAAATAGACTTAAAAATACTTAACGTGTGTAGAGTGAGGGATTAAAAGATATGCTAGATATATCTTCAATTTTCCTATACCTTCTTAAGCATGAAAATTACTCTACATATCTAGACAAAAGATTTTTGAAAATTTACATCCTAAAAATCCATCCATCATGAATGCAAGAGGATGAGATTGCTTGAGAAAGCATATAGAAATCTCATTTTGATCTTTCATGTGTCTTGTGTGACTTTGTCAATTAATAAAGAGTAGGATTTAGAAATAGATTGACAATAGAAAAGGATGGAAACATAGTTCAAGGATACACAAGATACCAAGGCTCAGGAAAACATAGAAAGAAAAAGAAAACCAAAAATGAAAAGAAGAATCAAAATAAGAAAATAAAACACACTAAAAATTAAAATAAAACCAAAATTTCCTAATCTATCTACCCATTAACATTGGATTGAAGGTTTAGGAATTTGGGTAGCATATGCCACACGTCTCACCTTTTTGACATTATCAATCAATAATGTCTTAATAGTTGCAATCTTGAAAATTGTAGGTTTGTCTTTAAATTTTATCAAGGGAAAGTTTGGCCACTAAATCTCATGGCCAAAATTTTCTTGAGGAAGAACCAAAAGCTGAGAAAGATCATCCCCCTCATGTTTGATCCAAATAAATGATCTAACACTTGGATCTCCATATTCAAAAAAGTAATAAGGGTTTTTTATTCTACTTGTTCTAAGGTGGTCATACAAAATTTTCTGATCAACCATTATACCATAAAAATGAAGATTACCATCTTTTAACTAATTTTCAAAATTTGTTCTAATGGTAATAGATTCAAAATTTTCATTTTTATTTTCATTAAAACATAAAAATAGAATGAATAACAAGTAAGAGAAGGTTTAAAAACTCTTATTTTGCAACATCATCCATTAGGGAGATGTGTCTATCATTACATATGTTGTGCAACTTGATATACATTCATTGATCCAAATTGGTAGGTTCATTAGGTACATGCAGATCATTAAAAGGAAATTTAGTCAATATTGTATCATACAAATCTTACTCAATAAAATATTCTTCAAAAAAATTGCACTTTTCATCTAAAACAACTTGATGACTTATACAAGGCATAAACATTTCTTTTCTCTCAAAATCAATATTAAAAATAATATTATCAAGTTTCATTTCTCTAATTGAATCTTTAGAATCATTCCTTATGATATCAACCTCAGAAGTAACGTTTATTTTCTTAGAATCATCAATCTATTCAAACCAAAAAAATGTCACAAGTTTTAAAGTTTTCTAAGGAATGATTATCAAATCAATATCACCAGATATTTTACTACTTTCTTCCTTAGTGCATTAGGGAGTATCAAAAATATTAAAGCCAAATAGTGTTGGATTAGTCATTTTTCCCATCCAAAGCTTCTTGTATATTTCTTGTTCAAGTTTTTTGTTGAGGTCATCCAATTGAATGATTGAAATTTCAACCTTAAGACAAAGAAAATTAGCTTCATAAATTTACAATTCCAATGGATCTTTCTTTTCTAGATCTACCATCATTTCCACATAATGTGTATTATTTTTAATTGACTCAATAGGAGTTTGATATTCTTGCTACATAGGAACCAACAAATTTGTAATCTCTTTATTTTGTTTGTTGTTACAAGGATCACACGACTCTCCATTTAGATGAATGCTTACATGCTAATATCCTTGATTCCTATGTAAACATATCCTAGTTTTTGAAGTAATCTCATTGATTGCATATTTCTTTATTCACAAACATTTATTTCATCTACTTTTAAATTTCTAACATTGTTTTCATGAAACTTGTCATCACAGCCTTTAAAATCTCTTATTATACTTTCATTTTCACATTTGTCCTCAAATATACCAGCATTATTAGTTGTCATTTCTTTAAATTTGAGTACCTTTAGATTTTCTACCAAATTCAAGGAACCTTGGTACTCATGATTTTCTTCCATTTTGCTAGTTGAAATATGGTCAGAAAATTCTTCCCTTGATGCATTAAAATCATGTCCTTGTTTCTAAATATCTAATTTTGGATTTACCAATTATTCTTCCCTTTTAATTTAACATTTATAATCTCCTTAAGAGTCTTATCTAATCCTACAATTACCTTTGGACATGTAATTTCACCATGCTTAGTTGTATTATGTAAGTGGCATTCATCATGCAAGCTTATTTTCTCAAAAGTACTTGGAAATCCAAGAGCTCACATATCTTGGTTTAACTTTCCATTTGCCTTTAGAATGTCCAATTCAAATTTGGGCATAGCTTGTTGGCACGGTTCAAGTGTAGAATAGATGTGTTGATGGCCTTCTTCATATTCAATTGTTGAAATCTTTTTAGTTACAATCTTCACATCATTATGTTGTTAATCTATTATAACATATGTTCTTGTGTTTGTTACTCCATTTTGTTGACTTGTCATGTTGATATGGTCCTCCAAACTTTTAGTTGTTCTTTACATAGTGACAACTTCATTAGTAGTTTGGGCAATTTCATTATTAGAGTTATTATTAGGATCAAGTGGGTCCATTATTTCCTTTTCTTCCAAGATGATTGGAGAAAATTTCTAATCTTGTAAATTATTCATGTCTATTGATGAAGTAAAAGAGTAACAACTTTGTTGATTAGCCATTAGTGGTTGTTGTGGCATCCATTGGCTTTGGATTTGAAATGGTAATGAACTTTTTCAATTGATTTGATCACCGGGGTTTGTTTAGATCCAATATTACCTGTGGTTGCAAATAATGATTCAATTGATTATTAAGAGTTATCATGTCTTATTGTTTGTCACTTAGTTTAGTTGAGTCATCAAATTTGGCTATAGATAATTGCTCATCATATTTAATGTTACTCCATACACAATCAGTTGATAAATCATTTGTCTTTGATATGAGGTATAGTGAGATAGATTTGCATTCCTTTTGGGTGATCATATCCTAATTGGATCAAAGTTATATCTCTTTGAAAAGTGCCTTCCACCATGATTACTCCCTATGTAACCTTTATCAATACAACAAATTTAGGAGATAATCCCCATAAGTAATTTATCAATAACTCAATTTGGTGGGGCCTATATATGATGTCAATTATTCCCAAATCTTGGTAAAATCATTGATTATATTGGTCAATAGGCTCACCCAATTGTCTCCTTGCTGTGAATTGTATGAAAGCTTCTAGTGGATTTGTATTTTTGCCAAATTATCTTAGAAATGCATTCTCCAATTCTATCCATGAATGTATGGAATTTTGTGGAAGAAAAGAAAACCATTGAGATGTTGCATCATGAAAAGAGTTAACAAATAATTGGAAAGTAGTAACTTTATGATTTATTTGACATTTAGTTATCAAATCTCTATAGATTTTGATGTGCTCATAAGCATTCTACCAAAGATTAGGAGAAATAGTAGGAAACAAATTACATGTGTTTGTAAGAGTTTTGAAGAAACCCCTATAAATACACATAAAATTTTCCATTAGGAAACAATACCCCTAAATTTTATGAAAAACACTTCAAAAGATAGAAAAACAAACATTTATTTGATTCAAAATTTCTATTGTATTGATTTTAAAAGATTTGATGATTTTTTAGTTTTTTGAGAATGATAAATTTTAACAATAGAGAAGAAAAAATAATCATTAAAACAAACATAACGAATTATCTTTATATTCAAAGATGACCCTCCTTCTAGCACCATATAAATTGATGTGGTTTTGACACACCAACTTACTTGCAAGTCATGAAACCTACATGGTAGAATGATAAATGTTCCCCTACTTGGAAGTTGGCTAGCCTCAAGAGTCTTTCATACATTAATTAAGAGGTTTAACAAAATTTCTCAATTGGAGAGCACTTTGGTTAATCCATTCAAGGGGCTACGACAAATATGAGGAATCATTCATATGAAAAGAGACCCACTTAGTGAAAACAAACACTATTATCCTGTGCAATTTTTCAATTTCATTTAAAATCATAATTTTATGAAGATGAACAGTCATATGCAAATTTATCAAATTTTATTACCTTTTGAGATTTCAAATTTATCATTAAAATTCTAAACTAACCCCGATATGAAAAAATGAAAATAAAAGGGGGAAGAAAAAGGTTAGAGGAAAAAAATTGAATTCTAAACTTATCTTTTATCTATTATAGACCATTATTTAAATGGACAAAAATAACTTAAAAAAATCTTCCCCAGATCCTTTCCCTACAATCCCAAGATGAGATAGTGTGATCAAAGTACAATAAATGTGCCTGTAATGAAACAACTTGCACAATATCTGAATATAATAGTAATATGCTGCAAATACTTGATAATAATATGCCACTTCGAGGGGGCAACCTCCTAATCCTCTTCGAGGGGGATACCTCCAATAGTCTTTAGTAAGAACACAATACTCAATATGATGATCCAATAAGACTCACTACCCCTATATATACCTATTTATGCCTAGGATATCACCCAGGTTGACCTAGATAGCCCTATAGAAGCCTTAGGCCGACCTAAACAACTAAATACCAATATACTAATGATAATATGACTTAATTAAGAGTTACGATAGCCACAAGCTGACTATTCATAACCATATACGCTATGGAAGTAAGGGCATAACATGCCCCCCACCTTTACAAAAGCGTTGTCCTCAACGCTGAACAATTGTGGTAGTTTCTTCATATAATCTTCATCATACCATGTGGTAACTTCAACTAGAAAATATTTCCTTATAATGAGGTAACTTGGAATTGTTGGTGTCCTTAGCTTCTTCATGCATGTTTGGAAAATTAACTTTAGCTCCAAGATGTGTTGTCCCTTTGCATCTAGCTCTTGATGGTGATGAATGTGTTCTTCCATTACTTGAACCTTTTGATGTGCCATAGAGGAAGAGGTGAGGAATAGTACATGGTACCCTTGCAGTGGTTGAATAGATTGATTAGGAACTTCTTCTTCTTCTTCTGGTTCTTCTTCTACTTCTTCTTCTTCTTCTTCTTCTTCTTCTTCTTCTTCTTCTTCTGGTTCTTCTTCTTCTTCTGGTTCTTGGTTGCTTGAGACCTCCTTTCTTGGTTCCTTCATAAAGGCACTTAACATGCTTTGTATGTCTAATATATCTCCTCGTAGGCCACACATCTCCAACTTGATTGAGGAAATTTCTTCCTTGACCTTACTTAATTCCCCATTGGGATTAATATCCTTTATTGTTTCCCCATCCCTATCAGGGGATTTCCCCGGTGTGACAACATTCTTTTTGCCTCTTGTTGCAAGCCTCATCATGATGGAAACTAATATTTTTGCAATAAATCACACAAATGAAATGTAAATTCTCTAAAATTTTTACTATAACTTACTACAGACAAGATACCACTTACGCAGAAAAAACTCCAAAAAAGAAGCAAATTTGCAGCCTTGAGAATGAATTTGTTGGAACCCTAATTTTGTAATAACTCACTTATTTTTGCTTCAATTTCACCAATATTTGGACTGTAGGATCCTCTCATATGTATTCAAAAACCCAATAACAATTAGGCTTCAATTCGGCAGGATGTGAGAGATATGTAGATTGCAAATAAATTGTGTAAAAACCCTAATTCTACCATAATTCACTCAATTCTACTCCAATTCCTCTGAAATCTGGACTGTAGCTTCTTTAATATATTCTTCAAAAACCCTTTAAAAAAATTTAAAAAAATTGATAAAATCATAAATTTATGCTCTTCCCAAAATCGCCTCCAATGTTGAGAAAAAATCTTACCTCTACGGTGCCAAGATCATGCTCTGATACCACTTGTAATGAAACAACTTGCACAATATCTGAATATAATAGTAATATGCTGCAAATACTTGATAATAATATGCCACTTCAAGGGGGCAACCTCCTAATCCTCTTCGAGGGGGATACCTCCAATAGTCTTTAGTAAGAACACAATACTCAATATGATGATCCAATAAGACTCACTACCCCTATATATACCTATTTATGCCTAGGATATCACCCAGGTCGACCTAGATAGCCCTATAGAAGCCTTAGGCCGACCTAAACAACTAAATACCAATATACTAATGATAATATGACTTAATTAAGAGTTACGATAGCCACAAGCTGACTATTCATAAGCATATACGCTATGGAAGTAAGGGCATAACAGTGCTTGATTGTTGTTGAAATTCTGCAAAGCAAATGAAATTCTACAAAGCACAAATTGGTGTTCATTCAACCACGTGAAACAACTCGCCATCAACCAGCCATAAATAGTTTAAACACATGTTTCATCCATCAAAATTTGGTAAATTAAATGCATACAAATATGGAGATAAGACAAATTTAAGATTCAAAACTAAAACACAAAAACTCACAAAGATTTGATTAAATATGTGTATCTTGTATTCATTTCATGTTCATGGGTTTCCACCAAAAAGAACCCAAAAGTAAATAAAGAAAATATTTTTTCTTTGAACTCCAAAGGAGGACACCAAAAGGAAGAATCCCTTATAGTGAGCCTTTTACATGTATGTATAACACTTTTCAATACTTAGGGAAGACAAAGAGTCATATCTCCAAGAGGTATAAAAGAAAAAATACAAAGAATATGAAGATGTGATGTAGGAGCATCCCAGATTGCAGAACAATCTTGAATCAACCAAAAACACTTGCATTCCATTTGTTTTTTCTTTCATTTTCCAGTTCAGTTCAATCAGTAGCAGTTTCAACATTTTGTACCACATTTTGATGCATTTTCATTTTAGAGATCATGAAGTAGGACTTAGCATCTAGAAGTCATCAACTATATCATATCCAAAATTTAGGTCATTTGGACTTGTCTGCTAAAAGTTATTGCTATCAGAAGATCACCTATTTTCACAGAGTAGAGCATATAGACAGTTAACTGAAGGAGAAGGTTTCTAGAGTAGTTTCATAACTTGCGGAGCTAAATGAAGCATATCACATGGTACATAAGGATTAGAAAGACCTTCCTTGAGGTTCTCACCTTGTTTCATTCATTTGTAAAGGAGTACCAACTATTTAAGGCCGACCTATTTATTTCTACACATTACACTCTTCATTGGAGGTTGTAACCTTTCTTGGCCAATGCGGAGGATCTCTTGAGCTTGGAGATGATATATATAGATTTATAGGATATATTAGGAAGTTAGTTAATGATTATGATAGATTAGAATAGGTATTTTATTTCGGAAGGCACTTCATTGCCATATTTTGCATATCTGTTGTAACTGGAAATCAGGCATGTGAGCCCTAGTTTGTAAGCTTGCATGTTGCCAGTATATAAGCATTTGAATATATGATATTTTGAGCATTTGAATCATTCTTTGTATTCTATATTTGAGTTGTTTCTATTGTGTTTACTCTTGCTGCATGGCTCATACAATTCATTCTGTGAACCCTCCGATCGTGACTGCACCAAGTGGTATTATAGTGAAGTTTGAATCCTTTGGTACAAAGTTTTGAATCCTTTGGGAGTGAAGTTGTGAAGGCATTTTGTAAGATCTTGTGGTGAACATATCGCCAACCTAAGGCAGTCTACTTGTGTTTTTCAACTGATCATTGATTGTAAGGCAGTTGATACCTTGTAGTCAGATCACCGAATTTGAGGCAATTGCACCTAGATCCTAGGAAGAAATGCCACCTAGGAGAATACCTACTGTAGGCACTATGGATAGAAGAATGGATGAGATGATGGAGATGATGAAAATAATGAAGGTTTGATTGGATGTTGTTGAAGAAGATAGAAGAAGAGGATTAAAGATGCAGAGCATCTATGACAGCAGTAGTATGGTCATAACTTCAACATGACCAATACATGGTCTCTGACCCAATAACTTCAATCTACACCTTCCAAGATGTCAACTCCATCAAGATTCCATCAAGGTTTCTTGCCAAACCACTATACAGACCCTGCAGGACAGCAACATCCATCATATCCCTCATGGGCAGTCACAATCTCTTAACTCCAAGAGCATGACAATCACACTATCCATCTTAGGGTGGTCTCTATCAACACAAGTTCAACTTCATGGTAGCATACCAACTCAATAACCTACCAAACTCTTAATGCCTTCAATGGCCAAACAACAACATGATGAATAACACTCACTACCTTCTTGGTATGATTGTTGTCCTTCACATGGTTCTACACGGTCTCTTAACATGCTTAACTCACACTAGACCATTCTCCTGCCTTTCCAATCCTCACAAGACTCTAAAATAATTAAAATACAATCCATTCCATTGAGCAAAGACAGAAAATGGTCAATGGAATGGGCAAAAATTCATTGGTTTGCTCAGAAATACCCAAAGGCAGGGTTCTAACCCACTTCCAAACAAAATAGAAATGCAAAGATAAAAATGGATGTTAAGAGTCCAAAAAAGATGCACAGGATAGGTAACTCACTACCCTAACCAACCATCACTAGTACCATCCACTTCTAGACCATACAAGTATGGATTTCTCAGGCCAACAACGAGTAACTTATGGAGACAACAATTAAAAAAATAGTTTTGGGAAAACCAGCTATATCTTTCATTAAGATCAATGCCAAGACACCAAATAAGACTCAGAACCAAGCTAGTTCAGTCCTCCATCCATCCACTACACACTTAGGCAATAACCAGTCTGTACAGTTGCGGGTACGGCTGCAAAACAACATAAAAAATAGAAAAAAATAGAAAAATCAGGAAAACAGTGAGGTTTCTTTATTATTTCTTCCAATCTATTCCATGTTCTCTCTACAATAATGCTTGGTAGAGATATAGCAAGCCTCTACACTGCATGCATCGAGTGGGAGTCCAAAAAATTACCAAAAACCAATGTGCCTTTCTTGTTTTCAACTGCAACACAAAATAGAAACTGTCTTTTTTTTGAAACTGTCTTTGAAAGTGACTATCCACCGATTGTTTTGGTGTTTAGAATGCTTTTAACAAGTGGTCTAACCTTGGACAAGGTATTAACACATCAACACCCTTAGACATGCCTTTAAAAGGCTAAAAAACATGAGAATTTAATAACTACCTATATAAACAATAAAACTTAAATTCATCTTGCAAACTACCTATGACTGTTCTAACTAGGACTTATAACAAGACAATAGAGGAAATTAGCTATTTGTACATAGTCCATTACAAGAATGGAATTCAAGCCTTAGACAACATTGAAGATGGTCTTATAGACCTTATTTAACCAAACAACTACTTGTAAATCTAACCAAAACCCTGATGTCTATGATGCTCCTGCACCATACTCCCCGGCATGATGAAAACTATTGTCCCAAGAGTTAGGGGATCTGCTCTGAATGTTCTTCAACTATGTTGGAGTGTTCCTCAAACTAGGAAACATGAACTCTCCCAGAGTTATCGTTCTCTGTCTCCAACCTACATGGCTCCTATAAATAGTGTTAGAACCATAAAACTTGTTTTGGTGTCCTTGTCTAGGACCCTGCTGCTGCAATGTTGCTGTGCTTCTCAACTGGGGCTTCTGATTCATTCCTCCTTGTACCTTCTGCTATTTGCCTTCCTTCTTCTGGCTCCTTATAGGACACTCAATGTCCCCTACCTTAACATAACTCAAGTCCCAAGCCTGCTGATCTCTAGGATTGCCATCCACCTTCTGCTGTTGCAACTGTTCATGCTGCTTGCAATCACCCTTAACCTGCACATTCAACTATAGTTTCTCTCCAAAACAAATTGTAACCTGTTCCTGCTTCTCCTCAGAAGGGAAAGGAATCAATTTGAACTTCTTATCATCTTTGTGCACTACATAGGTATTAGTATACCCATCATGAATTGTCCTTCTTGAATATTGCCATGGTCTACCCAAGATTACATGCCCACATGTCATAGGAATAACATCACACAAAACATAGTCCTGATATGGACCAATTGTGAAATCAACATAAGCCTTCTTAGTGACCATTACCTGCTACTCTTGACTCACCCAAGTGACATGGTAAGGACTGGGATGATCAAAAGTCTTCAACCCCAACTTATTCACCATTTCCCAAGAAACTAAGTTATCATGGGAACCAGAATCTACAATCAACTTGCATATCTTGCCATGGCTCAAACAATTAGTTCTGAAAATAGATACCTGTGGTGGTTGCTGCATCTTACCTCTTTCCACCATGAGCATCTCTCCATCCAGCATAGGAGAGGCTGACGACATTTCTGGTTCTTCTGGCTTCTCCTCCTCTTGTGCCAAGTGAACTCTTTTATCCTTGGTCTTGTCAACACCATCCTTCTTAGGACAGTTGAAAGATGTGTGACCCACGTCATTGCAGTGATAACATCTGCCTGTGAAAACTCCTCTACCTGATCCAAATCTATCTCCACCTCTATATCCACCTCTTTGTTATGTAGAAATCTCCTTACCCTTCTCATTGTTGTTCTGAACTTCATTAGTAGGTTTGCCCCTACCTCTATTTCCTCTTCCATAACCTCCTTGCCTTTCTTGCTTCCTCTTCACTCTCTCTTCAGCCCTGATGGCTAACTAAAAACACTCTCCAAGTGTTTTTGGTACTGACAAACCAATCTCATCCTGCAAATTATACCTAAGCCCATTGAGGTACCTTGCCACTTTCTCTTCTTCATCTTCCAATCCTCCTCTGATACTAAGCTTATGAAATTGCTTAGTATAGGACATAAAATCCATGTCCTTCTGCTTCAGATTCTGTCTCATCCTCTTTGTCTGAATGGAGTAATCAGATGGAAGGAATTGGTCTTTCATCATGTCCTTCATCCTACTCTAAGAAGTGATTTTTGATGCACCTCTAGCCATTCTCTTTGTCTACACACTACTCCACCAGGTAAGTGTTGTTCCTCTCAGTTTTATTTTTGCAAACTTAATCTTTTTCTCATCACTCATCTCCTCATATTCAAAAATTTTTTCCAGGGCATCTATCCACCCTAACACTTCTTCACTATCCATCTTCCCTTGATAGATAGGTAACTCTATATTTGCCTTAGTTCCACTTCCTTGGACTGCCTTCAGTAACCTCACAAACTTCTTTTCTTCAGCATCTAACTCATCCTCAGGAGGATTCTCATCTGCATCCTCATCTCCTTCTGACTCATTTTGTTCATCCTTTCTTGGATTCTTCTCTAATGCTTCCAATCTTGCCAAGATTGTTGCATTCTCCCTTCTTACTTGCCTCAGCTCTCTATCTCTTGCAGCATCCTATTCTCTTCTATCCCTTAGCTCTTTCTCTCTTGCCTCTAAGGCTTCTCTTAGCTCAGTATTCTCTCTTGCCATCTAGTTCTTTGGAGGCATCTTTACAACTTTCACAAACCTT
This sequence comes from Cunninghamia lanceolata, assembly GCA_027924645.1. NCBI lineage: Eukaryota > Viridiplantae > Streptophyta > Pinopsida > Cupressales > Cupressaceae > Cunninghamia > Cunninghamia lanceolata. The sequence continues at coordinate 958,380 of BSBN01000395.1, read as the reverse complement.
ATCTTCTTCACAAGATCCACAAAACCTTCAAGGATCTACAAGCTAGCTCTGATACCAAAAATGATGTAGAGCATCTATGATAGTAGTAGTATGGTCATAACTTCAACATGACCAACACATGGTCTCTAACCCAATAACTTCAATCTACACCTTCCAAGATGTCAACTCCATCAAGATTCCATCAAGGTTTCTTGCCAAACCACTATACAGACCCTGCAGGATAGCAACATCCATCATATCCCTCATGGGCAGTCACAATCTCTTAACTCCAAGAGCATGACAATCACACTATCCATCTTAGGGTGGTCTCTATCAACACAAGTTCAACTTCATGGTAGCATACCAACTCAATAACCTACCAAACTCTTAATGCCTTCAATGGCCAAACAACAACATGATGAATAAAACTCACTACCTTCTTGGTATGACTGTTGTCCTTAACATGGTTCTACACGGTCTCTTAACATGCTTAACTCACACTAGACCATTCTCCTCCCTTTCCAATCCTCACAAGACTCTAAAATAATTAAAATACGATCCATTCCATTGAGCAAAGATAGAAAATGGTCAATGGAATGGGCAAAAATTCATTGGTTTGCTCAGAAATACCCAAAGGCAGGGTTCTAACCCACTTCCAAACAAAATAGAAATGCAAAGATAAAAATGGATGTTAAGAGTCCAAACAAGATGCATAGGATAGGTAACTCACTACCCTAACCAACCATCACCAGCACCATCCACTTCCAAGCCGTACAAGTACGGATTTCTCAGGCCAACAACGAGTAACTTATGGAGAGAACAATTAAAAAAATAGTTTTGGGAAAACCAGCTATATCTTTCATCAAGATCAATGCCAAGACACCAAATAAGACTCAAAACCAAGCTAGTTCAGTCCTCCATCCATCCACTACACACTTGGGCAATAACCAGTTCGTACAGTCGCGGGTACGACTGTAAAACAGCATAAAAAATAGAAAAAAAAGAAAAATCAGGAAAACAGTGAGGTTTCTTTATTATTTCTTCCAATCTATTCCATGTTCTCTCTACAATAATGCTTGGCAGAGATATAGCAAGCCTCCACACTACATGCATCGAGTGGGAGTCCAAAAAAATGCCAAAAACCAACGTGCCTTTCTTGTTTTCAACTGCAACACAAAATAGAAACTGTCTTTTTTTTGAAACTGTCTTCGAAAGTGGCTGTCCACCGATTGTTTTGGTGTTTAGAATGCTTTTAACAAGTGGTCTAACCTTGGACAAGGTATTAACACATCAACACCCTTAGACATGCCTTTAAAAGGCTAAAAAACATGAGAATTTAATAACTACCTATATAAACAATAAAACTTAAATTCATCTTGCAAACTACCTATGACTGTCCTAACTAGGACTTATAACAAGACAATAGAGGAAATTAGCTATTTGGACATAGTCCATTACAAGAATGGCATTCAAGCCTTAGACAACATTGAAGATGGTCTTATAGACCTTATTTAACCAAACAACTACTTGTAAATCTAACCAAAACCCTGATGTCTATGATACTCCTGCACCAATTAACACCTCAACCTAATGTTGAAAGTGATGATAAAGAATTTCAATCAGCCAATCAAAATGAAGAAGCCCTAGAAGAAGAAGAAGAAGAAGAAGAAGAAGAAGAAGAAGAAGAATTATATCAAGTGAAGATGTTGAGAGCTATTTCAAAGATTGGAAAGAGACCTAGAGTGGAAGTACTGAATTACACTAGAAATTTGAATCCAGAGGAATTGATTGACTGGATAAATGACTTGGAGGAATAATTTGAATATGAAGAAATTGAAGATCTAGAGAAGGTGAGATTTACGAAGACTAAGCTTAAAGGACATGCTGCTATTTGGTGGAAAGAAGTTCAATTGGATCAAAATAGGAGAGGAAAAGAAAAAATCACAAGATGGGATAGAATGGTGACAAAGTTGAAGAATCAATTTATACCTGCTAGCTATGAGTTGAAATTGTTGAAGAGATTGTAAAACCTAAAACAAAAGGAGAAATCTGTGGAGTATACTGAAGAATTTCATAAGATGATCATAAGGACTAGACATAGTGAAGTAAGCAAGGAGAAAGTGGCAAGATACATCAATGGACTGAGATTGAACATTCAAGAAGAACTGAGTTTGGTAAGGATGGCAACAATAGAAGAAGCATATCTGTTTTCCCTGAAAGTTGAAGAAAAGTTGAATAAGAAGCATGAGTAGAGACATTGAGGAAGAGGAGATAAATTTCAAAGAGTTAGAACATATTCTAGAGGAGATAGATCATATGTGGAGTAGAACAAACAAGATAGCCCATTCAAGAAGGAAGATAGAGATAGCAATTCATACCAGAGAGATGATAGAACTTTCTACTGTAGAGGGAATCATAATTCTTACCGGAGTGAAGGATACATGAGAGATGGAAGAGGATTGGATAAGAGAGCATTCAAAGGAACTTGTTTTAAGTGTGGAGCTGAAGGACACAGAGCATTTGAATGTCATCAGGGATGGACAAGCAAGAAGACATAGAACAATGTAAGAACAACTTATGTAGAAGAACTTGTTGGATCACCTAATTTAGTTGGAAAACTGGAAAATAGAGAATCACTAGTCATGAGGAGAGAACTATTTCAAGCAGAGACAATTGAGTAACCACTGCAAAGGAATAGTTTGTTCCATACCAGATGCAAATTAGGAGGTAAATGTTGTAAGGTTATCATTGATAGTGGTAATATTGATAATTTGGTTTCAGAGGAGATGGTGACTAAGCTGAACCTGGAGAGATTGAAACACCCTAAGCCCTACAAGATAGCATGGATCTAGGATGAACACAAGGTATTGGTGAGTGAACAATGTTTTTTAGTAAAATTTCATATTAGATCTTATTATGATGAAGTATTGTATGATATTATGCCAATGGATGTATGTCATATATTGTTGGGTAGACCATGGTAGTATGATAGAAAAGCTATACATGTGTTGGCAAGAGACACTGGTTTGCATTGATAGGTGTTGTCATTGATGGCAACTAAGATCATCCCATTCATCTGCATAACACAATTTGTTCACACTGGAAGTCATAATCAGAATTTGTCTAAGTCTGAGCAGTTAGGAACAGAGTAGGTGACAGGGTCCAATATCTTGGTTCGGATCTCTCCAATGGAAAGGCATGGTTTGCTACAGATCTAAGGTAGTTGTAAGCATTGTCAAGATACTCTAAATCCAGAGTTTTGTCCTCTGGTGATGAAGGACTCAAAAGATATTAGCTTCTAAGTATTAGGTTTTAGTTTGATAGAATAGACAGAAGAAGAACATGCCGACCTTGTGAATGATCTTAATTCCATATATATAGAAGCTGTAGCTAACATGATTGATGATTTGTGAGTGCAAGTTTTGGTCCCCATCTCATATTATGAATGGATCTAGCCGACAGAGCAGAGTACTCAACAAATTTCTAAATGTTCTTGAAGCTGATTGGTAAAATGATTGTAGATCATGTTGTGGATATATATAGATGATGGAATTGGATAATTTGTGTGTGTGTGTGTGTGTGTGTGTGTGTGTGAATATGGTGTAAATGTGAGAAGAGAAGAAATCTAAGGTGCGAATGAAGGTAGAGCAGTAAGAAGAGTAGAATAAAGATGAAATGTGTAAGATCAGTTTTTGCACTTAACTGGAACTGAAACTCTTGCATGGCTAGATGCTATTTATTAGTTCAAAATCACTGTTATTCTCTTGTAATCTTTCTATAGGCAGTGAGCCTCCATTTGAGTAGTGAGATCTGGGCAGTGAGACCAAATACATGTGTATTCCTTTTTGTAAAAATACTTTTAACATGGTATTAATTGTTGTGGGTTAACCCCCACCATGGTTTTTCCCTTAACCAAGGTTCCACGTTAAAAATCTTGGTGTCAAGTGTGTTATTGTGTTGCTGCTCTTACACTTATGATTGTTATTTTCATGGTTAAGTTATTGAATTGTTATTAAGTGGTAAAAGAAAGAATTAACTGCAGAAAGTTCCAAAGTTTTGAGACAACTGATTCACCCCCCTTTCAATTGTCTATCCTATTTCCAACAATTGGTATCAGAGCAAGGTTTCTTTGAGAAGCCTAATAGCTTAAGGTAAGATCTTGGAAGTAGTTTTAATGGGTTCACTAAAAGATCAACTTCAGTTGGCCCTAGAAGAACTTGTTCAGTATAAAGAAAAAATTAGTAATCTGAGAGGAGAACTAAAAGATGCTGATGATACCATTGAAATGTTAAAAGATAAATTAAAGAAATCCATGGGAATGAAAAAGGAGCTGATAAATTAAAGAAATCCATGGGAATGAAAAAGGAGCTACTTCTACAGTTATCCAGTTTAACTAAAGAAAAATGCATGAATGAAGCTTTGGAAGAAAAGACAAAGGAATGTGAGAAGCTGTCAAAAGAAGTTGTTGTTCTAAAAATTGAGATGGACTCTGGGGTAATGAGGCAAACCAAAGAAGTTGAAGATAGGAAGAAAATTGAAGATTTGAATCAAAAACTAAAAAAAAAGAACTGAAGAATGCTACAAATTGGATAGAATAGCTGGCCATCTAGAGACTACAAATTGGATAGAATAGTTGGCCATCTAGAGACTGATCTACAAGAAAGCAGAGACAATGTGATAGAACTTGAAAGGCAAATTGTCATTCTCAGTCGTGACTTGGAAGTTGCAAATGAATACAAAGAAAAATTCAAGATAAGCTCAGCTAAACTTGAAGCACTACTTGAAGGACAGAAAAAGGCTAATGACAAGATTGGTCTTGGATATGAAAAAGGCAAAAACTCTAGATCTGGACAAAGAAATTTTCAACCAAGGAATGGGAAAAATAGACCTAGAAAATCTCTGGTAAGACAACCTAATGCTCAAAGATATCCATCATTCAATGGAAATTGTTTAATTGCAATAAATTTGGTCATAGAGATACTCAGTGCAGAAACAAAGATCCATCCTTCTCTGGTCAGTGCTTCAAGTGTAAGAGGTATGGTCATAGATCAAATGAATGCAGAAGTATGATAATGAATAATGCTAACAATAGAAGAATTGGCAATTCCTTCAATGGTTACTTTTTTTCTTGCAATGGGTTTGGACACAAGGCTAATTAGTGCAGATCAAGAGGAAATCAAGTTTATAAGAAAGGAAATGTTGTGTGCTTTAATTGCAATAAATTTGGTCATATTGCAAGATTATGCAGAAGTAGGAACAATGGAAGAAGAGGTCTTGTAAACACAAAATTGGATGAGTAGAGACAAGACAAAGGCAAAGAAAAATTTGATGCAAATGAGACTCAGAATGAAATAAACAAAACATGGGTCAAGAGAACAATTATGAATGGCAGTAATGGATCCGCATCGGAATCTGATGCTAAAAATTCCTCTAGGAATTGATTTGGGAGCCTTGGCTCACGGGGAGCAGCATTGTAAATCAATTTCCCCTAGCTAGTAAGTGAGTGCCTAGATCTGGTACAGTGAGAAAAGGTACCTTGGATTGATTCAGAACATTTGGAAGGATTTCTAGAAGAAAGGAAGTGATTATGGCAAATTGTAGAGTGATTCATGAGAGACTACTCAAAAATAGAGCAACCGGATGTGCTAGGGCAGAGCATTTATTACAAAGGCAAATTAGGTGCTACAGAGTTTAAAAAGGTCATTTATTCCTCATTTGGAATACTTTGCATCAGGAGAAAACAAGAAGAAAGAAGTGGACAAGCTTAGAGCTGAGAATTCTCAAGATTTGGAATTGAGAAAAGGATTTCCAAGAAAAAACCCTAATCTGCATAACAAGGTATTTTCTATTTTCTGCAAAATCTCTTGAGTTCTCAATTTTTGCAAATGGCTACACCTGTAGTTGTTGATGTAATAGAAAGGCCCCAACCAATATTTAAGAAGCATCCATACAAATCAGTTGAAGTTGAACCGTTAGGTGCATTCTTTGGAGTTTCACATGGCATACTGCATGTTGAGGATATTAGGGCATACATCCACTATAACATGGATGAATTTGGAAACCTGAAACTCTTGGATTTACTTAACAACTACTTAACAGATGATAGCCAGAAATTGAAACCAGAATACAAAGCCCTAGAAAGCAAACATTTTTTGCAAGTCATTAGGTTTCTGATATTTGATGAAAATGAATGGGTTTGATACATCTTAAGCCAAATACATGATGAGTTCATATGGCTATTGAAACCATGTAAGATTACAAAGGATGTTATCAAGATATTAATTGGGTTAAATTCCTCTGATAGATTATCCATGCTGAAAGCCGTGAAAAACTAGATAGTGACTAATGCTATCGGTGCCAAGTTTGACAAAAGGGTAATGACCATCAATGATATCATAGAACCAGATATGTCTCTGGAACTGTAATATATGCATCCTATCAAATGTTAAAGGAGAATACTGATTATGATCTTTGTGAACTACTACAAAATTAGTTGATTGAGAATCTAAGCAAAATAAAGAAAGATAAGAAAAATACCTTCAAATATGGTTCCTTGATTATATGCTTGTTCTTCTATTTTATGAATGAAGTACCTAGAATTCAAGGTGTGCATTGGACAACTGACATGCTAGTAGCATGGAAAATAAGAGATCACCTTCTCAGCCTTGGTGAATCCCAAGCCCAAAAGACTACCATTTGGAGCTACTTCAAAAACTTCCAGAGTTTAATGCAAGCAAGGGAGAGAATCCCTAAATCAATTGTGGAGAAGTATGAAAATGACATATGTTTCATGGTTGACATAGATCAGTGCTTGATGGAAGTTGTAGAACCAAGGATAGTTTGGATAATGCCTATGGTTTATGAGGTGGATGGAAGAGTTCTGTATATGTATGCTTAGCATCTTCTGAGCACACCTTAAGGTACCTCTGTGGAAAGGTTTGGAACTTACAAGGAACTAAGTCTAAAATTGCATGTGGAGCTTAGACAACCAGAGACCAAAAGGAAAGTGCAGAGGCACGTTGAAAGGTATGCTAAGAGCATTGGCCTAACCAAGGAGGCAGTGAAGCAGAATAGAGAAAGAATTGAGAAGGCTGAAAAAGAAAAACAAGACAAGAAATAAGAAGATGGTCCAGTGGAACCATCCTCCACTTCAAGAACTACTAGAAGCTCTATTGTTGCTTCTATTCCCCCTAAACCTGCAAAACTAGAAGACAAACCATTCGATGAAGCAAATAAGAGAAAGAAAACAAAAGCCACAAGAACGTATGTAGGCACAAAAGATGATGAAGAGACAAAGACATATGAAGAAGTTGAAGAAATGAGACTTAAGAAGGCCAAGACCTCAAAGGCCTCTGAGAACCAACCCTCTAGAAGCAAAAAGGGAAGTAAAAGGTAAGAGACTGGTAAAGTTGCTATGACTGTTGATCAAACTGTAAAATAAATTACTGTTCATGGGAATCTAAACATATCAAAATATATTATGATAGCTTCGATGAGGCACACAAGAAAATATTGGAAGATGCCAACATCCTGTACTTGAATAAATTCAATAGAGCTCTACTAGAAATTCTGCAAGAAATTCCCAAAAGTTTAAGGAAAATACTAGCAATGAGGAAGGAAGCCGCTAAGGACAAAGACATAGAACTTAGAGAATATGTTCTCTCCACCTTGTGTCTATTAATGACTAGAAGAGAAGCTGAAAAAATCCTCAAAGAAGTCAAGGAGAAATTCAGAAGCAAGATCCAGATGAACAAGTTAATGCTTGGTGAAACTGAGAAAGTTGTAAAGGAAACGGAAGAAATTTTGAGAAAATCCCTTGACAAAGATAAATACTATATTGTTTCAGAGGAACAAGTTGAGGAAGTCAATCCTTTAGTTCTGGAACAAGAAGCTCTAGAAGAAGAGGTTGAAAAAGGAAGTAATGACCAAGGTATTACGCTAGATCCTTTGGACTTAACCTATGAGGAGACTAATGTTGGATTTGATTCATCAAATCTGAATGTTGGAGAAGTTCAGGAAGAGGAACAAGTCAATCAGGAGGACAAAGAAATGATAGACAAAATAGTTGATGCAGGAGTAACTCCTCCACCTAATCATTCTAGAAAAGAAGAGGATATTGCTACTACACAGAGCCCTCCAGATCAAGTAGTGAGTGGTGAAGATAGAGAAAAGAATTCACCTGCAAGTGATACAAAAACTGATAAAGCAGAGGAAGAGAAGGAAGAGAACCAAGAAGACAAAGCAAAAGAAGATGGTGTAAATGTTGAAGCACCTAAAATAGATATTAAGATATCTGATGTACAAAGGGTGGTTCAGAAAATGTTGCAAGAGACATTGTAGATGCAGTGAAATGTCTTCTTGAAAAAGAAGTGGTTGATCTTGATGAGCCTGAACTACTCCAAGGTCTAACCAATCCAAATGCTCTCTCTCCAATTCAATTGATGAAAATAGCATCATTCACCTAAGTAAAGGCTAGAGAAAAAATATTAAAGTCCCACATGGAGGACAATGAGCTACTGGGGCTTGCAACTAGAATTTTGGAAAAGTTAATTCCTTCCTTCCAAAAGAGTCCATCAGATTCCCCCTCCAGACATCTAAAAAATCTTGTAAGTTCTGTAAATACTGATTTTGAATCCTTTGAGAAATCTACAGAGGCAAAGGTCTGGAAAGAGTTTTTGGATAAGAAATTTAATCAAGCAAAAAGCCTAATAGGATATGATAAAGTGATACTAGGAATTACCATAAAAAACATTCAGAATGCCCTAAGTGATGGAGGAGATATATACAAATTTTGTCTATCATGGTCTAAAGTTAGTGAAGATATTGAGAAAAAGATAAAGGAGCAAGAAAATAAATTATCAGATCTTTCTCAAAATTTTGATCCTCTAACAGTCTCTCCCATAAGCTAGGAATGTCAAGTAATTAGCTTTACAGATGAAATAAAGAGGCTTATTAAAGAAAAAGAGAACATTGTGAAGAGAATGTGTGAGCTCCAAGGATTGATTGCCCCCAAGCTAGAGACAATGTATAATGCTTTATCAGAAGCTCTAAATGCAGTACAGATCAGTGATCCATCAGATTTATCAAAGGCAAAAGCTTATGCATTTGTATTGAATGGACACATATCAATTTTGGATGGTATGAAGAGTACTTGGGCTTCCAAACTTGAGCAACTAAAAACCAGCTTTGCAGACATTCTCAAGTTTATGCAAATAGAACTTAATGATTAGTTGTACATATGCGGTAGTATATACAGAATTTTTGGAGAATTTTGGCTTGAGACCCCACCCTTTACCATTGATGTCAAAGGGGAGTGAAGAGTAGATAAAAATGAGGAATCCAACAAAGGGGGAGCTTCATAACTAATAGAGAAGCACAAGTGTACATAGTAAGGGGGGGCTACATTAGACACTTAGTTATTTTTCACTAAGTGTTGCCATCAATGCCAAAGGGGGTGATTGTTGGCAAGAGACACTACTTCGCATTGATAGGTGTTGTCATTGATGGCAACTAAGATCATCCCATTCATCCGCATAACACAATTTGTTCACACCGGAAGTCAGAATCAAAATTTGTCTAAGTCCGGGCAGTTAGGAATAGAGCAGGTGACAGGGTCCAGTATCTTGGTCCAGATCTCTCTGGTGGAAAGGCATGGTTTTCTATGGATCTAAGGTAGTTGTAACCATTGTCAAGACACTCTAAATCTAGAGTTTTGTCCTCCGGTGATGAAGGACTCAAAAGATATTAGCTTCTGAGTATCAGGTTTCAGTTTGACAGAACAGACAGAAGAAGAGCATGACAACCTTGTGAATGATCTTAATTCCATATATATAGAAGTTGTAGACAACATGATTGATGATTTGTGAGTGCAAGTTTTGGTTTGCATCTCATATTATGTATGGATCTAGCTGACAGAGCAGGGTACTCAACAAAGTTCTAAATGTTCTTGAAGCCGACTGGTAAAATGATTGTAGATCATGTTACAGATATATATAGTGGATGGAATTGGATGATTTTGGTGTGTGTGTATGTACGAATAAGGTGTAAATGTGAGAAGAATAGAAATCTAAGGTGTGAATGAAGGCAGAGCAGTAAGAAGTGCAGAATAAAGATGAAATGTGTAAGATCAGTTTTTGCACTTAACTAGAACTGAAACTCTTGCATGGGTAGATGCTATTTATTAGTTCAAAATCTTTGTTATTCTCTTGTAATCTTTCTGTAGGCAGTGAGCCTCCATTTGAGCAGTGAGCTCTGGCTAGTGAGCCTGAATGCATGTGCATTGCCATTTGTAAAAATACTTTTAAAAGCATATTAATTTTTGTGGGTTAACCCCCACCATGGTTTTTCCCTTAATCAGGTTTCCACGTTAAAAAACTTGGTGTCAAGTGTGTTATTGTGTTTCTTCTCTTACACTTATGATTGTTATTTTCATGGTTAAATTATTAAATTGTTATTAAGTGGTAAAAGAAAGAATTAACTGTAGAAAGTTCCAAAGTTTTGAGACAACTGATTCACCCCCCCTCTCAATTGTTTGTCCTATTTCAAATAACATGATGGGAGAAAGAATACTTACACTATAGTATCTAATGGAAAGAAAATCACCTTGATTCCTTTGGAAGATGAGCCTAAGAGTGAAGTATGTGGAAATGCTAGAATCTGTTTGGTAGATGGAAGGAAATTTTTGGATGGTTTGAGACATGAGAATATGTGTTATGCTTTGATTCCTAAGAAGCTTGGAACCCTAAGTACAAAGACTGAAGAATCACAGCTAGAGGAGATAACTAAATTGTTGACAGAGTATGAAGACATCGTATCAGATAATGTACCTAAAGGATTACCACCAATTAGAAGTGTATACACCTAAAAATGACATGACTCTACTTAAATAAATATTTTAAATATTTATTTCATCTTCGTAGTCCTCTATCAATAAATAAATAAATTTATTTATTTATTTGATTCACTTCCTCCCATTTAATTAAATAAATTTCGTTTATCTAATTAATTTCATCTACATTAACTTTATTCTTCTAAATAATTAAATAATTTCAATTATTTAATTAAAACATCCATTCTTCTAAGTAATTAAATAATTTTAATTATGTAATTAAATACTTTTAATTATTTAATTAAATCTTTCATTCTTCCTAATTTAAATAAAATACAAATTTATTTAAATTAAAATCCCCAAAAATAAAATATAATTAAATATTTTATTTATTCTTCCAAAATCATGTGCAAGTAAATTAAATAAATTTATTTATTTTGCTTTCTTATCTTCCAAATCTTCTAAATTAAATTAAATAAATATATTTATTTAATTTGCTTTCTTATCTTCCAAATCTTCTAAAAATAAATTAAATAAATTTATTTATTTAATTTGCTTTCTTATCTTCCAAATCTTCTAAAAATAAATTAAATAAATAAATTTATTTAATTTGCTTTCTTATCTTCCAAATCTTCTAAAAATGAATTAAATAAATTTATTTATTTAATTTGTTTTCTTATCTTCTAAATTAAATAAAATTATTTATTTAATTTGCTTTCTTATCTTCCAAATCTTCTAAAAATGAATTAAATAAATTTATTTATTTAATTTGTTTTCTTATCTTCTAAATTAAATAAATTTATTTATTTAATTCTTTTTCTTATCTTCAATATCTTCTAAAAATAAATTCCTCTTGTCATACAAAAGTAAAAGCTGAGTTAAAGCAACTTTAAAGCAACTTTGCTCTTAAATTAGAAAAATAAATTTTAATTTAAAGAAAATGAAAACTCATCAAGAAAGCTTTTAACTCAACAAAGCTTCTTTTTGAATGACACATGTCTTTCTTCCATTTGTTGCACGTTCCTCAACAATCCTCCTCCGTTGATTCATTCTTTTCTTCTCAACCATTGATCTTCCCTCACTCTCTTCTATAAATATAACCTTCTTCTCTTCATTTCAATATCTGGAGTTTGTGTAAACTTATGCTGCAGGAATCTAAGCGCGCCTTTGGCACCCCCATTATATTTGAGCACTTCATAGCATCCTCCATTTCTGTATTTGAAGCTCATCTTCAAATACCAAAGTATCCTAGCCATTCTTCATTTGTCATCTTCAAACAAGCAAGCAAGCAACAGCTTCTGAGGGCTTCACAATCAAGATCGAACGAAGATAGGCGAACTACAGAAGGCAAAAAGGTAAAAGGTGAAGGTATTGTCTGTTCTTTATTTTAAATCTCTTTTATCTTTATTATTCTGTAGATGTTTGGGATTATTTTTCATTGATTTGAATAACCAAATTTCCCCCTCACAAGAAGTATCAGTAATCCCATGGATCTTATACCTAGAGCTAGTTTGCCTAACAAAGTAGCACACAGAATGACACCAACAGACAATGCAGAGATGAATAGATAGATACAATAATTGTTAAGGAAAGGATTGATCAGAGAAAGTTTAAGCCCTTGTACAGTACCTGCAGTGCTAGCACCAAAGAAACATGGAGAATGGAGAATGTGTACAAACTCTAGAGCAATCAACAAGATCACAGTTAAGTATAGATTTCCATTGTCTAGGATGGATGACATTATGGACTATTTGAGTGGAGCAAAATATTTTACAAAGATAGACTTGAAGATTGGATACCATCAGATCAGAATCAGAGAAGGAGATGAATGGAAGTCTACATTTAAGAATAATGAAGGATTGTATGAATGTAAGACAAATGAAGAACATTTGTGGCACCTGAGACAAGTATTGCAAAGACTGAGAGAAGATAAATTATTAATTTAAACATCAAGAAATGTAGTTTCATGAAGGAAGAATTGGTATACTTGGGATTTGTGATTTCTACAGAAGGATTGAAGATGGACCCTAAGAAAGTTAGAGCAATTGTTGAGTGACCAACACCTAAGAGCATTAGAGAAGTCAGATCATTTCAAGGATTAGCTAGTTTCTACCAGAAGTTCATTAGAAATTTCAATTCAGTACGCACACCAATGACAGAGACAATGAGAGGTGACATAAAGGACTTTAAGTGGACATCAGGAGCAAATAAAAGTTTTGAATTGTTGAAGTAGAAAGTGATAGAACAACCAGTGTTAGCATTACTAGATTTCAACAAAGTATTTCAAGTAGATTGTAATGCAAGCAGAAATGCAATAGGAGCAGTGTTAAGTCAAGAAGGTAGACCAGTAGCATATTTCAGTGAGAAGTTGAATGATGCAAGAAGAAGATATTTAGTTTATGATCAGGAGTTCTATGCCATATTTCAAGCTTTGAAGAAGTGGAGATATTATTTGTTTCTTAAGGAGTTTGTGTTGTATACAAATCATCAAGCTTTACAATATCTAAATAGTCAAGGAAAGTTGAATCAGAGACATATGAGATGGGTAGAGTTCATGCAGAGTTACACCTTTGTATTTAAAAATAGGAGTGGGAAGTCAAACAAAGTTGCAGATGCACTGAGTAGATGAAGGAACTTGTTGATAGAGATGAGAGTTGAAGTATTAGGTTTTGAAGAGCTAAAACACATGTATGAGGAAGATCTTGATTTTGTGGAACCATGGAAAGCATGTAAGGAACCTATTGTGACACATAGAAGTAAGTGGTTGGATTATTTCATTTAGGAGGATATGTTGTTCAAAGGAAATTAGTTGTGTATACCTAGCAGTTCAATGAGAGACAATTTGATCAAAGAGAAACACTATGGTGGATTGGCAGGACATTTTGGAATTGACAAGATAGTGTCTTTGGTAAGTGAACATTAATTTTGGCCTTAGATATATAAGGATGTAAGGAATTTTGTGTAGAGTTGTAGAGTATGTCAAGTTGTAAAAGGGAGTAGTTAGAATACTGGTTTATACAAATCTTTGACAGTACTGAAGAGACCTTGGGAAGACATAAGCATGGATTTCATATTGGGATTGTCAAAGACATAGAGAGGACATGATTCTATATTTGTAGTGGTGGATAGATTTTCAAAGATGGCACATTTCATACCTTATAAGAAGATAACTGATGCAGTGCATGTGGCTGACCTATTTTTCAAGGAGATTGTGAGATTGCATGGATTACCTAAGAGTATAATTTCAGACAAGGATACAAGATTCATTGGATATTTTTGGAGGAAATTGTAGAAGAAGATGAAGACAGACCTAAAGTTTAGTTCAACATTTCATCCACAAACAGATGGATAGACTGAAGTGGTAAATAGGAGTTTTGAAAACTTGTTGAGATGTCTGGTAGGAGATAAGGCAGGAAGTTGGGATCTAATTCTACCACAAGCAAAGTTTGCATACAATAATTTAGTGAACATGAGTATAGGGAAGACACCTTTTGAGATTGTAATCGAAATAAACCCTAAAGGAGTAGCATAATTGAGAGATATCAACATGGAGAATAAGAGAAGTGTAGAGGCAGAAGAATTTGTAGGATATATGGAGGCAGTGCATAATCAGGTTAAGAAGCATTTGGAAGAGATGAATAGTAAGTATAAGGAGAAAGTAGATGAGACGAGGAGACATAGAGAATTTTCAGTTGGTGATGAAGTGATGGTGTATCTAAGAAAAGAGAGATTTCCAATAGGCACATATAACAAGTTAAAGATGAAGAAGCTTGGACCATGTAGGATACTCAGGAAGTTTGATTCAGGAAATGCATATGAAGTGGAGCTACCAGAGACATTGGGTATATCACCTATATTCAAAATTGCAAACTTGTATCAATATTATGAAGGAGAATCCAGTGACAACATTGAAGATGATTTGAAGAACCAGTTATCACAGCAACAATCGGAGCAGATATAATACATCTTGGACAACAGAGTTGGATGCAGTACTAGAGGTAAGACATAAAAAGAATATTTGGTAAAGTGGAAAGATAGACCATAAGAAGATTCATCTTGGATTTCTCAGGGTGAGGTGGACCATCTCGATTTCCCTCTAGCCCCAACAAAGTGAGGGACTCATTTTTTAGGTGTTTGTTGTGTTGAACATAAAGAATATTTAGAGGGGGGCTAAATCAGTATTTTGTAAAACCTTTCTTTCACATACTTATTAATCCATTTACCAAATTCAATAACATGAAAGCAAAACAAACATAAGAAGAGTAGCTACAAAGTCATAACACATAGACACCAAGATTTTTACATGGAAAACACAAAAAGGGAAAAGCACGGTGAGTGTTAGCTCATAATATATTATGATATCAAAACTGAATTACATGAAAGCTCACTGCCCAAGGAATCACTATCCAAAGAAGTGCTCACTACAATAGGCTCACTACCAAGAAAATAGAAGAGAACATAGAAGAAGGATTGGCTCACTGCCAAAAGATGACTGCTACAAATGCATCTACATAATGCTAAAGTGCAATTCTATTAATAGCTCAATATACAGACTCAAAAGTCTTCATTATATCTGCCCTGCTTTTCTGCTCTACTTTACATATACTCTGTTCTTCTGTCCTTACTGCTTCATTCTTATCACTAAATTACCTTGGATTAAATACACATTGAATTTGTACTATATTAGCATTACTACACCATTCCAATATTGAAATCTATTAAGTATATATATCTGCAATAGGATTAATCTCATAACTAGGTCGACAAGCCTAATATGAAATGTATACAAAAATATTGTACCTTGTCAGCTTGATCTTAGGCACAAATAGTAATGCAAACCCCAAAAAACATTTAGGAATCTTCATATAGGTCAAAACCTATAGTAGAGCCACTTAGAATGACAATTCAATCATTATGTCTTCACCACATATTGATTTCACATGAGTGTCGACTTCAAATTTAAGTGCATACTCAACTAGCTTGATTGTCATACCGTAACTTTCAGTCTGAACCATATTAGACTCTGTGATTCATACCTGACATTCATTATTGACTTCTTATCATACCTTTAGAACCTTAGAGCATAATATTCTTTCATAGAAAAATGTAGATCTTAGAACTGTTCTATCACAGAGAAATACTGTCAACCTGAAAGCTGATACTGGAGAACTTGTAGAATGTGATCCGATGAACTTCAATCTCTACAACTCTAGATTTAGATGCTTATGCCATGTATCTACATTGCCTCAAAACCACAAATCAAAATATTCACCAACGGAGGAATACAGACCAATTTACTCATATACTCTACACTATTTCTAACTCATCTATGTTCACTTGGACTTAGACAAATCATAGTATGACTTCCAGAGGAAGCCAGGACTTGAACACTAGAACATAACATCATCAGATAGATATGAATAACATACCAGAACTGCATGCAATGATCTTCAACTACGGAGGCATACCATCCTGATCTTTATTACTCTATATCCTATCCATACTTAGTCATTCTGACTAAGTTATTCTTCTAGGCCAAAAGTCCCTTTACTTATCTTGACTCAAGAGAAGACTTAACAACTTCCATAACATTCCTGTTTGTTATCAATCCTTGTTGCCATCAATGACAACATCAAATCTCTAATATATCAGTAGTGTCTCTTAACTATGTTGCCAACATGATGTAGGGGCATCCTAGGTTGCAGAGCAATCTTGTATCGACCAAAAACATTTGCATTCCATTTATTTTTTCTTTCATTTTCTAGTTTAGTTCAGTCAGTAGCAGTTTCAACATTTTGTACTGAATTTTGCCAAATTTTCATTTTAGATCTCACAAAGTATGACTTAGCAACTAGACATCATCAACTACATCATATCCAAAATTCAAGTCATTTGGACTTGTTTGCTAAAAGTTATCGCTATCAGAAGACCACCTATTTTCACACAGCAGAGCATACAGATAGTTAGCTGAAGGAGAAGGTTTCTGGAGCACTTCCATGACTTGCAGAGCTAAATTAAGCATATCACATGGCACATAAGGATTAGAAAGACCTTCCTTGAGGTCCATACCTTGTTTCATTCATTTACAGAGGAGTACCAGTTGTTTAAGGTTGACCTATTTGTTTCTACATGTCACACTCTCCATTGGAGGTTGCAACCTTTCTTGGTTGACGTGAAGGATCTCTTGAGCTTGGAGATGATATATATAGATCTCTAGGATGTATTAAGAAGTCAGTTAATGATTATGATAGATTAGAGTAGGTATTTTGTTCTGAAAGGTGCTTCATTGCCATATCTTGCATATCTGTTGTAACTGGAATTCAGGCCTGTGAGCCCTAGTTTATAAGCCTGCATGTTATTGGCATATAAGCATTTGAATCTATGATATTTTGAGGATTTGAATCATTATTTGCATTCAATATTTGAGTTGTTTCTATTGTGTTTACTCTTGCTCCATGCCTTGGATAGTTCATTCTGTGAACCATCCAATCGTGACTACACCAAGATGTTATGTCGTAAAATGTCTACTAAGACTTTTTACCTCCTAGTTTAGCTCCTAGGTCCGCTTAGTATAATCATGCATGTGTAAAATGTGTTCCAGAGCAAATTCCTCTGAAACCCATGACAAATGGGGCTTAAGGGCCCATCCTAAATGATAAATGTTATCATGAAGGATTGCGCCCTGAATGCCAAGCTTTAAAAATTGGCAATCCTATGCAACATGGGAACATTCTTAGACTATGGGTTATTTATGGCGAGAATGAACCTCTGGAAGAGCCAGCTCCCTTTAAATGCCCCTTGGATCTGATGTGCTTTCGTGAGAAAAGAGATAGAAGAATGATTAAATAAGCTAAAACTTATCCTAAGGGGTGATGCACCAATGATTGAATCTTAACTTGCAATCTAATTCAAAGCTACTTCTCAATACATCTGTTCTTACAACTCAAACTAAACAATCTTATCACAAAAATGTTTCAAAGAAAGGCATAAAAACAATCCAATTTTTTTGAAGGAAAACCAAAGTTTTTCACAACTTTAAAAGTAAATAATCACTTGCACAATCTGTAACTTGTGGTAAAATATGCACTGTTGTATACTTTCTTTAATAGAATGAGACAGGAAACTTAAAGGTTTCATTATAAAACATAATAAATATGTATCAAATCATTCATAAGATAACAAGACATCTGAATCTGAATAGAAGAACACCTAATTTTATTGATAATAGAAGGAAAACTCTGCAATACCTATGAAACTGTTGAAAATAAACCATTGCTACTATATAAAACCTGTAAAAAGCTAAGTTACAATACTCAATATCTCTCTCTGCAATGTACAAATGCAAGAAAAAAGCAAGAACTAAGAAAAAAACATAAGCTTTTATCCCTATAATACAAAAATCTGTCTCCAAAAGCTAAGGGGAACTCAATTCCAATCTATTTGGACTCCAAATGATGCATGAATAGGCTAAAAAAGCAACTTCTAGTTGTTGGGTGAGCAAGAGAGAAAAGCCTAAAAAATAGAACCTATAACTACTCCAAATTGAGTTATTTTAGCTCATGACTCCTCTCAAGGTGTTTGACCAAAAAACTACCATGTAATGTCCCCATTTTCGTGAGCATCAAAGTTCAGAGGATTATCCTATTATCATTGGTTCCACGTAGGCTAATGTGGTGATTAGGGGGCCCTTTGAGGGTGATTCAGGGTGACTCTTTGGGTGTATTTTTCAGTACTCTCCTTCTCAGTGCATCAATTTATTTGTGGTTTGCCTTCTAGAGGTCTTTTAGGCTCATTTTATACACAATTACCTTTTTTAGTAAGTCACTTAGACGTTTGGGTCCATACTTACTATTTATGGAAAGTCATTTGGATGGTTAGAAGGCACCATGGTTATATCCGAGAAGTTGGCAGGATCAGTTGCTGGTTTGATATTTGGCATTTAATGGAGTTTAATGATTTAATTTAATTAAGTCTAGTCTACCATTGACTTTGATATAATTAAAAAAATTAAATATCTTTATGATTACAGGGCATCTAAGGGGTCAAGTGTGCATTTAATATATTAATGTCATAAAGTATTTAATTATTATGCCAAATGACAAGGGTCGTTGGTCCTCGACATTTAATCATCTTTTCATGTGTCAAATCCAGGGCTGTGTCCTTGGCTATCTGCAATTAGGAATCCTATAGTTGCTAGTTCATTTAACTAACTCTAATGATCTCTACTGATTGAAGAAACTAATGCTACTGATCTATCTGCTATGAAAATGAATTCTAGGAATATTGAAAACAAAGCTGAAACAGTGAATTGCTAATGTAGATCTATACTATTCCATACAATTGAAACATACATTTATCTATGAGAAAACAATAACTATCTCCTTAAATATAATTTGAAATAAAATAACAAAACAAACAATACTAGCCTTCTGCCTTGGTGGTGGGAGTGGGCCCTTGCTCCACACCCTTAGGGATGAAGACTAAAGAAATGAATTAGCACAAGAAGATAATATCACAATTCTCTTTCAATCCAATTCCATCAGTACCATTTTGTATTCAGAAAAATGTCTATATTAAAATGAGATCTATAATAATAAATCATCTTCTATCTATCTTCTACTGCTATTTTGTAAATTTATATCTAATCCAGTGATGAGATATCACTTACCCTAACTACTAGTTCATTTGTGAGATAGTACCAATCTCTTATTCTACTAACTATTTAACTACAGAGTAAAAAGTCATGCAATTAAAATAGATTTAGTGGAATAGCAGTCTCACTAAATCTGAGTCTTAGTTTCAAATACAACTGGGCAGTGAGGCCCTAAAATATAGGTACTTAATCAGTTTGTTGAGAACTCATGCAAAATCAAAAAGAGAAATAAAATTTCTAGCAGTTAACTAGGGTCTTCATTCGATTACTTAGGTGCTGATTGAGTAATATCTGGAGCACCCCAATTACCACTGGAAGTGTTGACTGGCAGCGAGGAGGCTCCAGAGTTGTGTACTTCTATCTGCAGCTCTAGAGATATGCTTTATGGCTTTCTGTTAAGCTTCGAAGATATGCTCATGACTTCAATCCAGCTCCAAAGATGATTCACCCCCTTATCTCAAAATCTCTTCAATCATATTGGAAAATATTGGAGACTAGTGCAGTATCCTTATGTCAGCTTCGGAGATTATTAGGACCACCTTCGGAGATGACCAAAATTGTCTTTGCTTGAACATTTGCACCTGTAGATTCAAAAAGAGAATTTCTGCATATTTCCATTAATTCAATGCACATTAGTCCCTCAATCAGAAATCATGATTTTAAGTAATTCATCTCTTATTAATCATAATTAGAACAATCTTCTTAATCTACTTTGGTGCACTCATCAGGACAATGGAATAAGAAGGAAGAAAAAGAGGGGTAAAGATGTGTATTATCATGGGTGCTACCTAGCACTCATCATCCCCCCATACTTAAAGGTTAGCAAGTTCTGCTACTTTTCACAATATGGACTTATTCAGGTGGAATATTCTATCAACCAAGTTGTAGTCATTTGCATAAGTAGACCAAGTGGTGCAGTCTGTATTACCATTTCCTCTGAACTGATCAACATGCTTCATCCATTCCTGAAATCTATCATCTTCCATTTGTTCAGCCCAGATAGGTAGTGGCTCAATGATGAGAGGTCTAAAATGGCCACCTATCCACTCTAGCTAGTAATTATCCATCATTTTGGACACTATCCTTGCCTTCCTCATAAACAACCATAGGTTGGAAAGGGACACCACTTTTCTCATCTTCTGTTCTGTAGTTAAAGTGTTCCACCTTTTTTTTTCCACTGGAAGCATTTGATTAGATAAACTGTTTATGAGGAGGCCAAAATCAATAGAACATTCTTGCAGATGTTTTAGATATAAAGGCAAAATCTTGGTCTTACCATTTGGGGAGTAAATGTGTGCCCTAAAATAGATCTTAAAAGCATTGGGATTTGGACATTCTCTTCTGATAAAAAGGCTTGTTTCTGTATCCTTTTGTATATAAGCCTCCATCCTTTCATTCCAAATCTGATGATTTCTCATCAGTGACATGAATGCCCTGAGTTGGCATTCTCCTACAAAATAGTTGATAACGAAGGTATGATCATCGATGCAGAAACCATGCAAATATAACTCACATAGAAAATCTTTATCCTCATCAGGAACTTCTCATGTATGCCTCCATGAACCCTATCCCTATCTCTATGTCCTCAGTCAAATCAAAAAGAACCAAAGATATTTTTTTTGTAGGATTCTTTCTTGTAGAAACAGAGCATAACTTCCACTAGGGGGTATGCAAGATAGGATCTTAGATGAAATGGAAGCTATTTGAAGGACCTTTTCTTCCAAAGTTTGTACCCTTTGTAACATGGCAGTTACTGCCCTTTGTAATTGCAGCATGGGTTTAGAAGCCTCATATTCCCTACATCTTCTTTCCCAATGGAACGTGGCTTTAGGAATATCTATTATAATTGGGCCTAAGTATGGATCTGTTTGCACTCCCTATTCCATGGTTGCCACTGGGCTAATCAACTCCTGAATGTACTCTTCTTGATCATCTATCTTATTGTTGGCCCATGTTAATTATTTGGCTTGACTTTGTACTTTCTCAACAAGTGCTACAATTATTGTGAGACTATTGTCTCAAGCCTTTGTAAGATCAGAAATATTTTGTACTGCCTCTGCCTCCTTTTCCTTGATGCTTTGGGCTGCCTCTGTTTCTGTCTCTCATTTCTACCTCTTTCTCCTAAATTATTTCCTATTTATTCTGGAGCTCTGGTTGCAGTCCCTCAATCATCTATTTTTGTTCCATTTCTTTTTCTTTCATGACTTTCTTGAGGTCACTAATAATTAAGTTTTCCCCCAATAATAATATTTTTAGATTATCTATTTCCTCAACCAGCAGCTGTTCCCTTGAAATCTCAACATCCTCCTGATCAGAGGGGTGAGAATAAGTCCCTGTTTCTTCTTCTATTTGTTCCACTTCAGGGTTTTCCACAGTTCTTTTCCCTTCACTGTCAATTGCATCCACTTGCCCTTTTTCAACTTTTCCTACAATCTCCTTGTCCTGAGCTTCCTCTTGATTTCTCTCTGCAATTATTGGTGCTGGTGAAGGCCCAGCCTCATCTACAGAAGTCCTGAAACCCAAGAGAACTTCAACCAGGAGAGAAATATCTTTTTCAACTTGGGTAAGTTGCCTTTTTCTTTTGCTTCTCTATAGTATAGGTGGATTAGGTGCATCTATAGCAGGTATATTATTCTCAGAGTCTGAGGAAATAGTAAAAGTGTCTCTCTGTTCTATCTCCAAAGCAGGGGAATGTTGTGAAGTTGGACTATGGGAACCTGGATGAACAGATGGCTCTGGGGAAACCTCTCTTTGTTTCTTCTTTCTAACTAAAGGAATTGCATTTGAATCATGGGATGTTTCCTTAGCCCAGTAGTGTATGTTGGAATCAGTTTTGTTTGAAGTTCTTTTTGTTTTCTAACCCTGCCTTGTCTTCTTCTTTTGCTTCTTGGGGTCAGAAGTTTGGGTGGAGGTTTGCTCTATAACAATTGTTTCCCCTATTTGTTTAATTAGAGTAGACTCCTTGGCCAAGGTCATCTTCCATTTTGTTGAGCAATTCATATAGGGGGTTTGTTCTATAACAGGTTCCTTTAGCTATGTTGAGGCAGCTGAAGCTTTATCCATAACTTCTTTCCCTTTCCTCTTTTTTCCAGTAATAGGGGCAATAGATGCAGTTGCCTCCAGTGAGGGCTTTTGACCTTTATCTTTCTTAGTAGCAAGAGAGGAAGTTGAAGGCTCTACCTCCTCTTCCTGTTGGGTAGAGGAAGCCTCATCCGTTCTCTGTACCCTCTTTGGTGTTCTATCATGTAGTTTATTGTCTAAAAATGTCTGCCATAAAGCTTCTCCATCAACTTGAGATAGAAAGTGATGTTTCACAATTAAAAAAATGAGGCCATGGTTTTTCATAGGACCTTTCCTTTGTTGATACTTGTCTGCAGATGCTTTAATGGTAGAATACAAAAAGTTTGGAATGTTTATGCTAAATTCTGGGTGAGCATTTCCATGCCTTAGAAAAATTAACATTTTCATTATTAGTCCTAAAACTATAGAAAATTGACCATCACATGTAAAGTATTTAATCAACCATAATGCTACAGACTGCCATGGGTGTGGAAGTGAAGACCTAACAATTCCTTTAACCTCATTTTTGCTTAAATGTAATTGTATTGCAGGTTCACCTTCTTTAGAGAATTTTTTAATTAAATCAGCATATAGGGTTTTCAAATGGTAAAACCTCTCACCTTGTTCTGGTAATCCTAAGATATGACTAATGATGGTGGAAGAGATATTGACCTAAACCCCTCTCACAATTGTTTGATTATCTTTCAAGTTACATAGGAAATCATCAACAATATCCTCTTGAAAACCTTCAAATTTCTCCAAGAACTCTAACCACCATGCATTCCTTAGAATGTCTGCTACAGCTTTATCCTACAGAAGGCTTGTTATATTCTCTGGCTCTGACTTCTTTTTAACTCCCATTTCCCTGTCCTATTCCACCTCCTGTGGCTAAAATTCTTCCTACTTCTCTCTGTAGTCTATTTTTTCTCTTTTCACTCTAGAGGATTATGTCAGCAGACTTGAATTTTACACTCAAAGATTTTTAGAGAAATTTGCAATCTTGAATGAGGGTTGATATGTTGTTTTGTTTTACTACTTAGATTATGGGAAAGAAGCTTAAGACTGGTTTAGTGTGTTTATGTAGTCATAATTGTAGGAGAGTGATGTGACACTCCGTAGATAGGTCGACAATGTGGCAAATATGGCGGCATGCATGAGTTAAGAAGGGAAATAATGGTAGGGAGATGTGTCACAATAATGGCACCTAAAAATAGAATTGACAAGACAGTTACTAATTAAGTTAATTAAAGAGAATTACTTGAATCAATCTTAATGATGATGGTTTGATGTACTTGGCTGCAATGCCGCGGCTTTGTTGAGACTTGATGTGACCTGGCACGTGAGTAGCTCCTGCATGGTTTTGAACTAGCATCAGCATCCTTGTTGTCACATATTATGCAATTATTCCCATTGAGTGGTCTAGGAATGACATGTTATCAGGTGATGTCAATACAACAATTCATGATGACTTGCGCATGCGAGAGTGATGGCTTTTTTGATTGCTAATGATATGCATGCTGACTTCATCATTGTTTTTGTCATAGAGTGGAGGATGAATCATGCTAACCTCATCGAATGACATCTCCACTTTACTACTCAGAGAGGTTGGTCCCCTCCTTATTTTTCTATATTTTAAAATGGATCTTTATTAGTGGAGCACCAGAGGTGCTCCTAGTTTGTGAGCGACAGAGGTGCTCCAAGTTTGTGAAGCACTGGAGGTGCTCCTACTTTGTTATATAGATGTGTTTTAGTAACTCTTGGCACCTGATTACTTTCGTAGCTTGATTATTCCAATCCAGCAAGAAGAAGGGAACCACCATTTACTAGTTTTCAATCCCCTTGGTGGAGAAAGACAACCATTTATTGGTTTTCCATCTTTCTCCTTTTTTTTTTCTTTTTTTTTTTCAAGAAGGCCACCATTTGCTAGTTTTCAAACTTCCCTTTTTTTTTCTATTTTTTTCAAGGAGGTTGCCATTTGCTGGTTTTCAACTTCCCTTTTTTTTAGTCCAAATTTGTGATAGAGGATGTGTCCCCTATAACCAAGCATAAATCCTTGATAAATTCCTCCTTAGTTGATGGCCTTTTATAGAGTCAAATTTTGTGGCCATTCACTAAGAATGTATTTGTTCTTCTATCAATGGCTTCTAGCAAAACTATTCCATTCTCAAAAACTTACTTTATCTGATAAGGACCCATCCAATGAGTTTGTAGCTTTCCCTTGAACTCCTTGAACTTAGAATCATATAGGAGAACCCAATCACCCTACTGAAATGTCCTCCTTTTGATGTGCTAGTCATGCCATTGTTTCCTTTGATATTGAACAAGTTCTGTTTGTTGTATGTCTTCTGTACATATTTCATCCAACTCATTGAGCTGAAGGATCCTATTTTGTTGTGTTATAGACAATGGTAGATAGATATCTAATAAAGTTTTGAGTGTCTATAGTTCAAATTCTATAGACAGAATGGGTTTCTTTCCATGAACCAATTCATATGGTGTGAATTTGGTTGTGGACTTCCAAGTGGTATTGTAAGCCCAAACTGCTTCAGGTAATCTGTTAGCCCAATCCTTTCTATTCATGGCCACTGTCCTTGTCAGGATATTCTCCAGTTCTCTATTAGTCACCTCTACTTACCCATTGGCTTGGGGATGATAAGGTGAAGATTTCTTGTGCTTAACTTGATATAAGTTTTTGAATGCTTTGATTACTTGGGAGGTAAATTGAGGTCCTATGTCTGAAACTATTGATCTTGGGGCTCCAAACCTCAAGAAAATTTTGTTATAAAGGAAATCAACAACTTTCTCTTCTCTTGTAAATTGCAATGCCTGAACTTCATCCCATTTAGTCACCTAGTCTGTGCATACCAGAATGTACTCTTTGCCTGATGATGGTGGAGACATTGGTCCCACAAAGTCTAGACCCCATTGCTCAAATGGTTCCATCATTACTTAAGGATGAAGGGACATTTCCTGGGTGAAAGTTGGCTATCCCATCCTTTGGCACTGATCACACTGCTACACATACTTCTTGGTATCCTTATGAATAGAGGGCCAGTGGTAACTAGCTCCCAGGATCTTGTGGATGGTTCTATGTGAAGAATAATGCCCACCAGATGGTTCATCATGACATGCCCTTAAGACATAAAAAATTTCATCAACTTTTAGACACCTGCATAAAATGAAATCAGGACCACATTTAAACAGTAAACCATTTAACCATTTGTAAGATAAGCTTTCCTTTAGTAAGCATTTATTTTGTTTTGAGGTAAAATGGGATGGAAACAAGCTTGTAGCTAAGAGATTAGCTATGTCTACAAACCAAGGTGCAGTAGAGGAGATAGAAAAAAGATTCTCATCTAGAAATCTATCCTCCACTGGCTGTTTCTCTCCACTTGTATTCAATCTTGATAGAAAGTCAACAACCAAATTAAATTTTCCTGGATGATCAACTATGGTAATGTCAAATTCCTGCAATAGCAATAACTACCTAATTATCCTTGCACCCACTACTGGCTTATTCATTAAGTATTTAATGGCTACATGATTAGTATGTACAAATATTTTGTATCCAGTGATATAATGCCTGAATTTGTTTATAGCATATATGACTGCCAAGAATTCTTTTTTAGTTGTGGTGTAGTTTCTTTCTGCAGAGGTAAGGTTTTTATTGATGTAGTAGATGGAATGCATACCTTCTCCCTCCTCTTTTTGTCCTAAGACTGCTCCAATGGACTCATTTGAAGCATCAGTTTGTATATGAAATGGTAGAGTCCAATTGGGTCCTCTTAAAATAAGTGTGATAGTAAGTTTCTCCTTAAGCATTTCAAATGCTAATTGACAATCCTCTGTCCATAAGAATTCTGTGTCTTTGTTAAGCAGAGTAAACAGAGGAGCATCTATTCTACTAAAATTTTCTATAAATCTCCTATAGTAGCCTGCATGGCCTAGAAAACTTCTAACTTTTGTCTAATTTTTAGGTTAAGGCAATTGTTTGATCACTTCTATTTTGTTTTGGTCCACTTTGATCCCATTTGCTGAAATGTGGTGTCCTAATACAATTCATTCCTCTACCATCATGAAGCACTTTTCATGGCTTAGGGATAGTCAATTTTTTCACAACATTTTAGTACTTTCTCTAGGTTTATGAGAGCTTTTTCAAAGTTGTCCCCATACATAGCAAAGTCATCCATATAGACTTTCATGCACTCATTAGCTAGTTCAGTAAAAATGGCTAAAACAAGCCTCTGAAATGTAGCTGGAACACTACATAGTCTAAATGGAAGAACTTTGTAGGCAAAAGTCCCCAAGAACAAGTGAAAGTGGTTTTATCCTAATCTTCAGGTGCTACTTGGATTTGGTTATATCCACTGAACCCATCTAGGAAAGAAAAAATACTTCCTCCCTGCAAGGTTGTCCAACACTTGGTCAATGAATGGTAAGAGAAAGTAGTCCTTTGTAGCTTTGTTTAGCTCTCTATAGTCAATATACACTCTCCACTTCCCATTCTTTTTAGGCACTATGACTAAGGGTGAGACCCATTGACTGTTTGAGATTGGATATATAAACCCTGCTTGCAACATTTTTTCTATTTCAGCCTTAACAATGTCTTTTAAAGCATGATTCAATCTTCTCTGGGGTTGTCTGACATATTTGACATCTTTAGTGTATATATGATGAGTATAGATCTCAGGAGGGATGCCCTCCATATCTTGGTATTCCCAAGCAAAAGTTGTTGAATGGGAAATTAGGAGTTTGATAAGTTCTTCTTCCTATTTTTTTGCTAACTGGGTGTTGATATTCAGTATTTTGCCAGGTAAAATCATGACCTGTGATCTGATCCATAGATGTAGTCAATCCATATCCTGGAGTCATGGCATTAAGGGGGCAAGAATGTGGAAGCAACTTGTGGAATGTGCCTAAGTCTCTGTAAAAGTTCTCTCCACAAGGAATGATATTTGCTAGGGTACAATGAGCAGAAGTGAGAAATTCTCTCCTTGAATCTTGGGCTAGTTCCATTATATCCTCATTAATAAGAATGTGGGTGATATCTTCCATTGTATCATAGTGGATTTCTTGTTCTAACTCATCCAATTGTTCTTTGATGGTAACCATAGCTATTGAGGCACTGTTTCCTAGGTTATCCTGTTCATCTACCCATACTCTTCTTGAATAATGTATTTATGGTTTAGCTGGAGGATACAAAGATATCTTCTTCAAATATATTCCATTAAAAATGACCATATCCTCAGTTCGACAATTAAAAGATGTTGCTGCTGTAGCCAGCCATGGTCTTCCCAATATCAACGGATATGCATTTCACTAGTTTCTAGGTTCTACTAACAGGAAGTCTACTGGGAATTGCCATGATTCTATCACAACTGGAACATCAGTAATCACCGCTTTTGGAATAGCTACCGACTGGTCAGCAAGTTGAAGGATTGTGGATGTGGATTGGATACCTATTAGGGCTAATCTGTCCATTGTATGAACTGTCATTACATTTATTGCTGCTCCCAAATTGACCAAAACATTAGATATTTCTACCCCTGAGATGTAAATAGTTATGATAGGATTCCTAGGATCTCCATATTTTGGGAGGAGTATTTCTCCCATTAGGAGGTCTACTACTTTTCCTTCCACCTGGATGGTGGAAGGAAATTTTTTCTTCCTACCCTAGGTCTTAACACAATGTTGTTTGATGAATTGGTTTAGTTCAGGCACATCCCTAATTGCTTGTAGGAGAAGAATTTCAATGTTTAATTGTCTAATTTCTTGTAAAAGTTTTGATTCCAGGGTAGATTGGACTTGTTTTTGTAAGACCTTTTTCTGGGGAACATGTTGTTTGAGTCGTTCTGGGTATGGTGCTAGTTTTTCTATATTCAGAGCATCTCCAGAGTTCTTATCAGAAATGTTTCTGTTGGTAGGTGGCGACTGATTAGGAAAGTACTGTACACTAGCCATGTATCCTCGCCGGGGTTCGAGATTAAAAAAACCTATTTTGTAACTGACATAAGGCTTTTTAAAAGCAGCTAAGGGTTAGGGTTTTTTGATATATTGTATTGTAGCATTTACAACGGTATTGAGTTGCAGGAATTGCCAGTTGTAATCGGTTTGATTTACTGGATAATAATATTGTACTCTCTGTTGGTGGATGTAGCCCAAGTTTGGGTGAACCACGTTAAAACTTGTCTCTTGTTGTTATTATTTCTATGTATTTTTCATTCCTCTGTTTAATCTTTATTTGCATTTAATTGATATCTTCTGCCGACTAACCCTAACAAGTGGTATCAGAGTGGGTTGTGATTATCGTCTACAGGAAGGTCTCACGGTTGAGTGGGAGCAATGGCGAACGAGGGTAAATTGAAGGTCGATAAATTCAATGGGAAGAACTATCAGTTATGGAAGATGCAGATGGAGGATTAACTCTATCAAAAGGATTTATGGATGCCGTTGGAAGGAGTAGCCAAGAAACCGGCAACAATGAGTGATGAGGATTAGAATCTTCTTGACAGAAAGGCACTGGGAACCATTCAGTTGTGCCTGGCACCATCGGTGGCATTCAATATAATGGAAGCGAAGACAACAGATGGTCTGATGAAAGCTTTGGCTAAATTGTATGAAAAACCCTCAGCCTCAAATAAGGTATTTTTCATGAAGCGTTTGTTTAATCTAAAAATGGTTGAAGGTGGATCTTTGATAGATTATTTAAATGAATTTAATATGATTGTCAGTCAATTGACTTTTGAAAATTTAAAATTTGATGAAGAAGTTAGAGCTCTCTTGATATTATGTTCATTGCTTGAAAGCTGGGATAGTTTGGTAATGGCAGTTAGTAACTCTGTTTCTGGTTCAAATACCCTGAAATTTGATGATGTTGTTGGTGTTATTCTGAGTGAGAAAATTCGTAAGAAAAGCTCAGGTGGATCCACATCTGGCACTGTTTTGAATGTAGAGAGTAGGGGCAGATCAAAGGAGAGAGGAAAAGGTTCTGGAGGTCATGGGAAGTCATGAGGAAAGTCAAAGGACAAAGGATCCCAAACCAGAGGACAAAAGGATTGCTGGTACTATGGGAAACCAGGTCATCTAAAGAAAGATTGCTGGTCTCAGAAAAATAAAGAAAGAGACAAACAAGAAGGCAATAAGGAGGCAAATGTGGTAAGCAATAAATCTGAAGATGATGCTTTGATTCTTTCCCTAGATAATGCTGATGATTCATGGGTTTTAGATTCAGGGGCCTCCTTTCACCCCATAAAAGTTATTTTCTTGATTATGTCCAAGGGGATTTTGGGCTGGTTTATTTGGGAGATAACGAACCCTGTCAGATTGTTGGAAAGGGAAGAATCAAGATTAAGTTATAGAATGGGAATCATTGGCTACTACAAGAGGTAAGGCATGTTCCAAGGCTCAATAGGAATTTAATTTCAGCAGGGCAGCTAATTGAACAAAGTTGCACTATTACATTTACTGATAAAAATTGGAAGGTTTCAAAAGGTGCCTTAGTAGTAGCAAAAGGTGTGAAAGTAGGCACCTTATATCTTTGTACAGGTCATACTGTTCCTTCTACTTTAGCTATTACAGAGAAAAACCAAACAGGTTCAGGAACAGTTGCTGCAGGTTTGCAGGAAGAGACTGGAAAAGTTGCTGCAGGTTCTGAAACAACACTGTGGCATAATAGACTTGGGCATATGAGTGAAAAATGTATGAAGGTACTTCATTCTAAGAAAGTTTTACCAGGTTTGAAATGTATTAATATAGATTTCTGTGAAAGTTGT
This sequence comes from Cunninghamia lanceolata, assembly GCA_027924645.1. Lineage (NCBI taxonomy): Eukaryota > Viridiplantae > Streptophyta > Pinopsida > Cupressales > Cupressaceae > Cunninghamia > Cunninghamia lanceolata. The sequence continues at coordinate 928,088 of BSBN01000395.1, read as the reverse complement.
GTGTATGGAAAACAAAAGAGAGTTAGTTTTCTCAACGATGGGAAACAAAAGAAAAATGAAAAGTTGGAGCTTGTGCATATCGATGTATGGGGACCGGCTTAGGTATCTTCTCTTAGTGGCTCTTGATATTATGTTACATTCATAGATGATGCAACTAGGAAGGTATGGATTTATTTCCTTAGGCAGAAATCTGATGTATTTGAAACATTTAAGAAATGGAGAAGCTTGGTTGAGAATGAGACTGGTAAAAGATTAAAATGTCTTAGATCTGATAATGGTTGTGAGTATTGCAGCAAAGAATTTGAAGATTATTGTTCCTTTGTTGGAATTCGTAGACAGAAAATGGTTCCAGGGACTCCACAGGAAAATGGAGTGGCTGAACGCATGAATAGGACAATAAAGGAGCATGCAAGGACCATGAGATTGCATGCTGGGCTCCCTTTAAACATGTGGGCAGAGGCTATCAATACTGCTATATATTTAATTAATAGAGGTCCTTTAGTTCCTTTGGGCTATGGTATTCCAGAGGAAGCATGGACAGGTAAGAAGGTGAGTTATTTTTTTCTCAAAACCTTCGGATGTGAAGCATTTGCACATGTAGATTCTGAAAATAGAACCAAGTGGATGCAAAATCAAAAAGGTGTACCTTTATTGGATATGGCATTGATGAATTTGGTTATAGGCTTTGGGATTTTGAAAATCAGAAAATTGTGAGAAGCAGTGATTTTATATTCAATGAGAAGGTGTTGTACAAAGATCAGCTGCAACAGCATGAGAAGAAAGAAAAAAATTATGTGGTGCTGGATGATACTCCAAATAGTAGTGGTTCCTCATGCTCCGCAACAGCAACCAGAAATACCACAAACTCCAGTGAATGTTAGACGGTCAACCAGGCTAAGTAGATCTCCTGAAAGGTTTTCTCCCTCTTTGTATTCTATTTTGTTAACAGATGCTGGTGAACCAGAAGGGTATAATGAAGCTATGCAACACAGGTTCAATGGGAGCTTGTTATGAAAGAAGAAATGGACTCCTTGCTGAAAAATCAGACTTGGGAATTATGTAAGTTACCTGCAGGTAAAAAGGCTTTACCAAACAAATGGGTTTACTAGTTGAAAGAGGAAGATGGAGGTAAGAAAAGATTTAAGGCCAAGTTAGTTGTAAAAGGATTTGCACAGAAAAAAGGCATTGATTTTGATGAGATATTTTCTCCGGTTGTCAAGATGACTTCTATTCGTACTATTTTAAGTATTATGGCTGCTGAAGATTTGCATTTGGAACAGCTAGATGTAAAAACTACCTTTCTCCATGGTGATTTGGAGGAGGAGATATATATGGAACAACCCCAAGGATTTGAGGTCAAAGGTAAGGAGAAACAGGTGTGTAGATTGAAGAAGAGTTTGTATGGCCTGAAACAAGCACCTCGACAATGGTATTTGAAATTTGATAGTTTTATGGCTAAGCAAGGCTACAACAAGTGTAATTCTGACCATTGTGTTTATTTTAAGAGGTTGGATAATGACAGCTACATTATTTTATGTTTATATGTTGATGACATGCTTGTAGCTGGGTCTAACATGGACCACATAAGAGAGTTAAAACAACAGTTAGCACAGTCATTTGATATGAAGGATTTGGGGGTAGCAAAACAAATCCTTGGTATGAAAATTTGCAGAGATAGGATGAATAGAAAATTGACTCTATCTCAGGCTGCTTATGTTGAAAAGGTGTTGCAGAGATTCCACATGGGGAATGCAAAAGCTGTCAGTACACCTTTTCCTAGTCATTTGAAATTGACTAAGGAGATGTGTCCTAAGACACAAGAGGAGGAAGAAAAAATGTTCAAGATACCATATGCTTCAGCTGTAGGAAGTTTAATGTATGCCATGGTATGCACGAGACCGGATATTGCCCATGTTGTAGGAGTCGTTAGTAGGTATATGAGTCATCCTGGATTAGAGCATTGGAATGCGGTAAAATAGATTCTCAGATATTTGAGAGGTACATCCAACAAACACTTATGTTTTGGGGGCTCTAATACTGATTTAGTAGGTTATGTAGACTTAGATTTGGCAGGGGATATTGATACCAGGTAGAGTACTACAGGTTATGTCTTTACTATAGGTGGAACATCGGTGAGTTGGATTTCCAGGTTGCAAAAGGCGGTTGCTTTATCCACTACCGAGGTAGAATATGTAGCTGCAACAGAGGCAAGCAAGGAGATGATATGGCTGCAATCTTTCATGAAAGAATCGAGCAAACAATAGGTTAACAATTCTTTCTTTACAGATAGCCAGAGTGCCATACATCTTGCAAAGAATTCTACCTTGCATTCAAAGACCAAACACATACAGTTGAGGTATCACTTCATTCAGTTGGTGTTGGATAATGGACAGTTAAGGCTGGAAAAGATACATACAGATGAAAATCTAGCAGATATGTTTACAAAGGTAGTGACAAGAGAGAAGCTGAGCTCCTCTTTAGCTTTGGTTGATCTTCTAGAATGAAAACCATAAAAATAGAACAGTAGAGTCCAGGGTGCTTATTTCCAGTGGGAGCTGCACGTGCAACGGTGTCGTCTAGGATCAGTCTCCAAGTGGGAGATTGTTGGTAGGTGGCGACTGATCAGGAAAGTATTGTACACTAGCCATGTATCCTCATTGGGGTTCGGGGGTGCAGCCCCCGAGAAATTTTTTTTAGAGCCGACATAAAAAAATCCTATTTTTTTGTGACCGACATAAGAAAACCCTATTTTTGTAATTGACAAAAAGGCTTGATAAAAAGTGGCTAAGGGTTAGGGTTTTGATATATTGTATTGTAGTATTTGCAATGGTATTGAGTTGCAGGGATTGCTGGTTGTAATCAGTTTGATCTACTAGATAATAATATTGGACTCTTTGTTTGGTGGATGTAGCCTGAGTTTGGGTGAACCACGTTAAAACTTGTTTCTTGCTATTATTAATTCTGTGTATTTCTATTTCTCTGTTTAATCTTTATTTGCATTTAATTGATATCTTCTACCGGATAACCCTAATAGTTTCCAGTGGTGTTCTTTGGAGTCATTCCTTTATGAGGAACTCTGGAGTTATCCAAGGATGATTCTTTTAGCACTGTTTTGATAATAATCTCCTCTAGAAGCTGAGTGGATAGATTTTCAGGTTCCTCATCATTGGTTACTTCAACTATAGTTGGAGGAGATGGTCTTGGAAGTGCTTTCCCAGAACATAGCTAGAGGTTATTGGAATATATGGAATTAATACCAGCCATGTTTTCTTGTTCTGTCATGTAAACAACTTATCCCTGCTTATTTTGTGGGTTTGGTATAGGTTGAGCTGGTAAGGGTAGTTGGCTAACTGGTTCATTTTGTGACTACCCTTGTGTGTTGGGGGGTCCAGTTAGCAATGCTTTTTATTGAGGTTGGAAACATTGAGGTTGTCCCTGGTATTGTTGATTATATCCTTGTTGAGGAACCCAATGAGGCTGCATGTTTTGTGATCCAAACTATTGTGGCCATTGTTGATTCCCTTAGGGCTGATTTTGCCAATGTTGATTCTTCAATTGTTGGTTTGACCAATCTTGTGGTCCCTAAGGAGGATTATTCTGAAGCCCATGCCAAGTTGGATTCCATTGACTATTTCCCCAATTAGAAGGACCCCTATAAGAAGCTTGGTTTGGATACTGATTATAAGGGAAATTCCTAGCTTGTTTTTGTCCTACATAGTTCAACTCCTCCTCTATAATGGTATTCTTTTTACTTAGCCTTTTTAAGGCCGGTAGTTGATCACACTAATTGGTAGGATGTTCCCTATCACAGATCTAACAGATCTTCAATTTATCCAAAGGGCATTCCCTCAACAGATGTTTGTTTCTACACCTAGGACAATAGATGGAGAGTGGTTCAATTGTTTTGTCTTGATCATTTGTTCTAGTTTTTACTTGAATCCCATCTAATGTGGTGTTCAGTTGGACTAGAGTATCTATTTTAAGATTTGCAATTTTCTCCTTTAACTATCCTATTTCATTCTTCCCTTTGAAAGATTTGGGTGTTCTCACTCCATCCTGGGTTCTAGAATAGTTCCTACAGATTTCTTCTATATCAGGCATATCCATTTTATTGATATTCCCTTTTCCCATTAGATCCAGTGCCTATTTTGATTCTTTGTCTAATCCTTTTACAAATAGGGTTCTGGCCAAAGAGTGATTTACAGGGTTGCCATACCTTCTCAAAGAAAAGTTAAACCTATCCACATTATCCTCTAAGGTCTCTTCCTCTCTCTGTTTAATTTTGAATAATTCCTCATTTTTATCACTAACTCTATAGTAGTCCTAGTATTTTCCCAAGAATTCTGTCTCCATCTGATCCCAGGAATGGATGGAGTTTTTGGGCAAAACCATGAACCATCTCATTATAGAATCTTTCAGAGTTGAGGGGAATAGTTTGAGTTTTGATTATATGATCCATAATCATAAGTCTGGCATACCACTTTGAATTCAAACAAAAACTGATCTGGATCCTTAGAAGCAAGACCCCTAAAATTTGGCAAGTGTGTAGGTGAAATATTTTTCATAGGGGTGTTATCTCCAATAGCCAGAACAATGGGATATGAGAAGGTTCTTGGAGCTTGATTATCCTCCTCTTCATGATTATCATGATTACCATCCATGTCTAATATTGGTTCTTCTCCTTGAGATTTAGTGTGAGGTTCTAAAGAATTAGTTTCTGAGGAATTAGTTTTTGTCAAAGGATCTGCTTGGAATTTCTATTGCAATTCTTGGATATAGTCAGTGAGTGGAGGACTTGGAGGATTTAAGGGATTATTGAATTGAGGTGCAGTTTCCAAGGTAGGTTCTAGGTGTCTCTCTTCAACAAGATCTTGTGCCACCCCACTACTTTCTCCTATAGTTTGTTGATGGGGTGTCTGTTTTATGTGTCTTTCTTTTGAATCCCTAGCTCTAACCATATAGATTCAATCTATCCTAATTTTTTTTAACTAAATTTCCCTAATTAACACAGAGTCCCCTACAACGGTACCAAAAATGACAAGAGTCGTTGGTCCTCGGCATATAATCATCTTTTCATGTGTCAAATCTAGGGCTGTGTCCTTGGCTGTCTGCAATTAGGAATCCTATAGTTGCCAATTCATTTAACTAACTCTAATGATCCCTACTGATTGAAGAAACTAATGCTACTAATCTATCTGCTATGAAAATGAATTCTAGAAATATTGAAAACAAAGTTGGAACAATGAATTGCTAATGTAGATCTATACTATTCCATACAATTGAAACATACATTTATCTATGAGAAAACAGTAGCTATCTCCTTAAACAGAATCTAAAATAGAAAATAAAACAAACAATACTAGCCTTCTGCCTTGGTGGTGGGAGTGGGCCCTTGCTCCACACCCTTAGGGCTAAAGATTAAAGCAATGAATTAGCACAAGAAGATAATATCACAATTCGCTTTCAGTCCAATTCCATTAGTACCATTTTGTATTAAGAAAAATGTCTATATCAAAATGAGATTACAATAATAATAAATCATCCTTTGTCTTTCTTCTGTTGCTACTTTTATAAATTTATATCTAATCCAGTGATAAGATATCACTTACCCTAACTACTAGTTCATCTGTGAGATAGTACCAATCTCTTATTCTACTAACTATTTAACTACAGAGTAAAAATCCATGCAATTAAAATAGATTTAGTGGAATAGCAGTCTCACTAAATCTGAGTCCTAGTTTCAAATACAAATGGGCAGTGAGGCCCTAAAATATAGGTACTTAATCAGTTTGTCGAGAATGCATGCAAAATCAAAAAGATTAATAAAACTTCTAGTAGTTAACTAGGGTCTTCATTCGATTACTCAGGTGTTGATTGAGTAATATCTGGAGCACCCTAATTACCACTGGAAGTGTTGACTGGCAGCGGTGTTGGAAATCTGCATTTGTGTTGAGGAGGCTCTGGAGGTGTGTGCTTCTATTTATAGCTCTAGAGATATGCTTTATGGCTTTCTGTTCAACTTCGAAGATATGCTCATGACTTCAGTCTAGCTCTAGAGATGATTCACCCCCTTATCTCAAAATCTCTCCAATCATATTGGAAAATATTGGAGACCAGTGTGGTATCCTTATGTCAGCTCCAGAGATTATTAGGACCACCTCTAGAGATGACCAAAATTGTCTTTGCTCAAACATCTGCACCTGTAGATTCAAAAAGAGAGAATTTCTGCATATTTGCATTAATTCAATGCACATTAGTCCCTCAATTAGAAATCATGATTTTAAGTAATTCATCTCTTATTAATCATAATTAGAACAATCTTGTTAATCTACTTTGGTGCACTCATCAGGACAATGGAATAAGAAGGAAGAAAAAGAGGGGTAAAAAGGTGTATTATCATGGGTGCTACCTGGCACTCATCACCAAATGGGGTGCCAACCTATGGAGGTATAAGGATATTAAGTGACTTTATAATGATGTCAATGACAAATTATAAAGGTCACTTTTGAGGGGAAAAGTAAATTAAAAGAGGAATAAAATAAAGTATTACTTTTGAAAGGGAAAAGAAATATAAAAGGAGGAAAAAGTGCAATGAGGATTCATTCTTGATATGTTATTTTGAAAAACACTTTTCCTTGAGAGCTTGAGAGCTTTGGCTTGTAGGTTCAGTAAACCCTAGGATGAAAACCCTAGAGGTTTTGGCTATTTGGACGAAAACCTAGATCAACCCACTTGGTGAATTCATCTCAGGATTCATAGTTGCATTAAATCGTTTAGTATTTGTGGAGATTCAGATCCATATCTTTGCATATTTGTCATAGAGCTTCAAAGATTGAGTCTGATGTTGCTAGGGTTTGAAATGTTCAATTTGCAAGTTTATGACAACAAGGTTTTATTGGAGATTTTTGGCTTGCATGTTGGTATTTTGGTGTGCATATTTGAGGAGTAATAGATTTTGATGTTGAGATGCAAATAATCCATCTAGGTATTGGATATTTAGCTTGCATGTTGGTATTTTGGTGTGCATGTTTGAGGAGTGATGGAGTTTGATGTTGTGATGCAAATAATCCATCTAGGTAGTTGAGTTTTGCAGATTTGAGCTAGGGTGTTGTTGCAATTTTTAGTTCCAGCTAGGGTTTGACTTGGGTACTCACAGAAATTAGTTTTAGCATATGGGTATTGATGCAAAATGACTACCATGAGGTTGGAATAACATATGCACTTCTGGGTATTCTTCATTTCATTGTATGATTCCAGAAATTATCGATCTTCCTCTCTTGTTATCTCAAAATTTGTAGCAGCAAACTCATAAATGGAAAAAGATACAAAATATGCATTTGGGTATGTGTTTCCAAGTTTGTAATGTGTTCATCTTTATTTCTAGTTGATTGTTCATCAATTATTTCATGTTTTTATGGCAATCTCTCTCTCAAAAACACACATGCAATTCCAAAACTGAAACATCTTCTGTCTAGTTTGAAAGATCACATTAATAAAAAATACAAAAAACATACTAAAAAGATAAAAAATTACAACAGAATAGGTCAGCATATTACAATGGTATTAGAGCCAAAAATCCTACTAGCCTTGGGTTATGCAGTCTACAGAAATTGGTTCACACAAGTACTATACCAAAAAAGTAGCTAGACAACAAAAAGAAATTTTGGAATCAGGTACAGGTGCACAAAAAGAAGTATTAACAGGTGTTGAAAAACAAAAACAAATGTTAGGAGAAGGTGGCAGCAGTCCTAAAAAACATGGGGATTTTGATATTCATGAATTCATGTAGATTTTTGGGGAGTAGATGAGAATTTTCAAATATGAACTGGTTCACTCCATTGCTGATTTGAGACATGATCATCCAAGGTCAAGGAGATCTAGAAGTGAAAGTAGACACAATGGTACATCGTCACATGCTAGTAGAGAGTATTTAGTTCTTGGTAGACATGACATGCATGCGGGTAGAAATGATGCTTGGAGACATGAAAAACATAGAGAACCCACTCCTACATCTACAGGTAGAGCCACAGTGACTACTAATGATAGACCACTTCACCCAAAATTTTAAACTACCAAAGAGGAATCTTCATCATCATCAGAAGAAGAGGAGGTAGTCAATCTTATAGATGATATCATTGGCACATGATGAATATGGATTGTTACCCGCTGAAGTTAGGACGACACTTAACTTCAACTCTTTCATGAACCAAAGAAGAGAGAGGAACAAGAGTATCAAAGAACTTAAACCAAAAAGGAAAGAAAATAAAGAACACAAAGAATATAAGGAAGCATTAAACAAAGTTCCACTTCCCAAATTTGATGGCAAAAAAAATCAAAGTGTTAGAGCTTGGGTTCACAAACTAGATACTTTTCTTTCACTTAAACCTATGAGGGAAGCAAAAGCCATTTGGTTTGCAACCATGCACTTAGAGGGGACAACTTACAATTGGTGGCATCATGGTTTGGTCTCAAAAAACCATGGGATGATCACCTCTTATGATGAGTTTACTCATAAACTCATATCTAGGTTTGATAGGAAGAACATGGACATCTATTACAGAGATTTAGCTCAGTTGAAACAGGTGGGTAGATTGGATGCTTATATAAATGAATTTCAAAAGATTGTTGTCATGGTTGCAGAGATGCCAGAAAGTTGAGTGGTTATGCTTTTTGTTGAGGGCTTGAGTGACAGGATGCATGGCTTGGTGAAAGTACACAAGCCCAAGACTTTGGATGAGGCTATTGAGCTTGCTATGGACTTGGACACCACTCCTGCACCAACTCAATTTCAGAATTTTTTTTTCAAAGGTGGGAGTTTAAATCAGAACTCTTCTAATAAGGATCAACCCAAGGATACTAATCCTAAGATGAATCAGGAGACAATAAATGATTTGAGGAAGAGGAATCTTTTCTTTTCCTGCATAGAACCTTGGGTGCCTGGACATAGGTGCATGGGTAAAGGTAAGGTACATCTCATTGAGGTTATTTTAGATGAGGAGTGTGAGGACAACAGTGTCAAGAATAGCGTATATTCACATGAGAAGCATGATGAGGAGGTTGATGATACACATGATGAGGCTCATGGCATTATTGCTTTCCTTTTAGTAGTTCCTAGATATCAACCCTTTATGTTGCAAGGAATTGTTGAGGGACATCAAGTTTTATGCATGGTTGATAGTGGGGCTACCCATAGCTTCATTGATGAAGGATTTGTAGTCAAGAAGGGGCTGCAAGTTGAGGTGTTTGATGGCTTCCATGTCATGTTAGTGGATGGCTTTAAGGTGAATTGCATAAGGAGATTACAACAACTATCTATCTCATTAGATAACCAATCCTTCAAGGATGATTACTATGTTGTTGGTATTGGTGGAGGAATGGAAGTGGTACTTGGGATACAATGGTTGAAGTCACTTGGGAGGTTTGTCGAAGATTTCAACAAGATGCTATTAGAGTTTAATCATATGGGTAAACACATTGTGCTCAAGGCACTAGAATGAGATGACAGATGGGACAACCAAGAGCATGTTTATTTGCTCTACCATTGATGACTTCAAAGGTATGAATAAGGATTTAGAAGTTAGTCCTAATTTTCTAAACTTTAATAGCACTGATACATCTCCATTTTCCCATGACATTGAGCCTTCTAATCATTGCGATATGAGTACTAATGATTCTACTTCGATTGGTACACAAGTTGCATGCATTGGTAATGATAATTCAATTGATGCAACTCACTATAGGACTGATTTTAAACACTTTGGGGCAGCTGATATAAAGTAGTCACAAAAGATGATTGATGGTTGGTTAGAGAGAGAAAAACAAGCCAAGTTGAGGGCTCAAAAGGCCAAACTTCATCTATAACACATTCATGACATTCACCATTCTTTAGATGATGATGAGCAAATGTTACCTAATTCATAAAGTTTAGTTGTTGTTGGTCATTTTCCTATGTTGAATATCAGGAACACTGAGAAGGGGGTGAATCAATGTTCTAAAAATCTTTTCATGCACTTTAACTTTCAACCATTTCCCAAAATTAATTAAACAAAGGCACAACATACACATGAACAACAACCATAAAAACATGACACATGGACACCAAGATTTTTACATGGAAAACCCAAAATGGGAAAAACCACAGAGAGGATTAGCTCTCAAATACATATTGCAATATTTACAAATAAAGATGTTTAGGCTTGGTCACTCCATGGGCCTGGAACATGTTGGCTCACTGCCATGAAGAACAACTAGGTCTAGAAGGCTCACTGCCTCAACCCTAAACCTAGTAAGATTACAATTTCATCATAGAGCCTCAAAGATTGAGTTTGATGCTAGGGTTTGAAATGTTCAATTTGTAGGTTTATGACAGTGAGGTTTTATTAGAGATTTTTGGCTTGCATGTTGGTATTTTGGTGTGCATGTTTGAGGAGTGATGGATTTTGATGTTGTGATGTAAATAATCCATCTAGGTATTGGATATTTAGCTTGCATGTTGGTATTTTGGTGTGCATGTCTGAGGAGTGATGGATTTTGATGTTGTGATGCAAATAATCCATCTGGGTAGTTGAGTTTTGTAGATTTGAGCTATTGGGTGTTGTTACAATTTTTAGTTCCAGCTAGGGTTTGACTTGGGTGCTCACAGAAAATAGTTTTAGCATATGGGTATTGATGCAAAATAGCTGCCATGAGGTTGGAATAACATATGCATTTCTGGGTATTCTTCATTTCACTGTATGATTCCAGAAATTATCGATCTTCCTTTCTTGTCAACTCAAAATTTGTAGTAGTGAACTCAGAAATGGAAAAAGATGCAAAATATGCATTTGGGTATGTGTTTCCAAGTTTGCAATGTGTTCATTTTAATTTCTAGTTGATTGTTCATCAATTATTTCATGTTTTTATGGCAATCTCTCTCAAAAACACACATGCAATTCCAAAACTGAAACCCCTTTTGCATCTTCTATCTAGTCTAAAAGATCACATTAATAAAAAATATAAAAACATACTAAAAAGAAAAAAAAATTACAGCAGAACAGGTCAGCATATTACATGCCAAAAATAGCTCAGTTTGACTCCAAGTCAAAAATAGAAAAAGATACTCCCTTTGCATGAGTTTACAAGCTCAGTTCAATTCCTCTTTCTTTTTTTTGCATGATTTGATGGCAAAAATACTTTATTTGAACAAGTATTGAGGGCAATTCTTTTTGCATGATTTACCTTAATAAGTGTTTTACAATTTATCTTCTTGGTTTATGTGAAACAAATATTAGGGTAATTTATAAAACATTCCCCTTAATATTTGTTTAAGATACAATATTTGTCTTCAACTTATGCAAAAAGAAAAAGGGGTTCATATCTTTGTCAATTTTGACTTTAACCACCTTAGAAAATGAGCTAAGAGCTTATGATAATGTTTTTTCTTTCTTTAACCTTTCACCCTTAAAACATATTTTAAGATTTGATCTCCTTGTCCTATCAGCTAAAAAAGACCCTCTTTGAAAGGTCACTTGCCTTCTCATCATTTATTTGTCTTGGATTTACCTTAAAACCCCATGGCCTCATGATATTTCCTAGCCATTCTCACTTCAAAAAGTGTTGACCCACAGGATTATTTTGTTATTCAAATGATTATCTTAAAAACAAGTAAAAAAAAACCTCAAACTCATCAGCTAGGGCTTTGAGAGAAAAAGACCCTAAACCCTAAAAGCTCTTCATTTTGCACTCTTCATTCTCTTTAAGTTGGTTCTCTATTGTGGGGTTTGGAATGTTGCCATGGTGCTATTATCACAGCTTCTTCTCCACCTGCAAGTCATTCGCTCATCATTTGGTAGGTATTCTCTTCTATCTTGTTGTTGCTTCTTTCTCTCTTTGAGAACATTGTGACAGATGCAATGGACTGAAACTATTTGTTATAGAAACCTCAGTTTGCTATTCTTTGGCCTATGCCTTTTCTACCTATCACACTATTCATGACAGACATGATCTCCTCCAAATGTCAGTATTTCACTGATTAGCTAACAAAGAATAGCATTTAAGGGCAGTCTGTAACTTTGCACAAGGAATGCCTATGTAAAAGAGTTAATTTTTTCTTTACATGCAATTGACCTATTGGAAAAATGATGAAAATGACCTTTTTGTTGTTATTATGAAAGGAATACTTTAGACTCCATTTTCTACTCTTTTCCATGTATGAAAAATGATGAAAACTTGCTTTATCTATGCACTTCTTGTACACTAGGGTTTTCTTATGTTGGAGTTCATGAAAAATGCCTTTTGTTTTTAGGAAGGTCTACCTCTCACCATGCTTTTTATGTAGTTTCCTTAAAGATGTAAAAAGGTGGTTGTTCCTCTGTGTATGAGTAATGGAAACCCTGTTGTTCCTTTGAAAACTGTCTCTTCTGTGTATCATGAAACTCTCCTACTAGGGTTTGATGTTCTAGTTTCAATGAAACTCTACACTCTATGTAAGAATGTCAAAATTTTGAAATAAGATAGATATTTTTCTCTTTGTAAGTTCTGTTTGCTTTGTTCCTCAGAATGTTCAAATGAATTGATACTTTGAATAGAAGACACTACTGGTTTATGCATGTTTATCTCAAGTTCTTTTACTGTCTTCACTCCTTTCATGAAAAAGTTCCTTCTTGTCATTTGTTTGACTGTAACCCTTGTTCACTATCCAGGTAAGCATAACTTCACACTCCATGTGCTCATTTCTATCCAAAGATTGCTAATTCTTTTATGTTCATATTAGCTGCATTCAACTTAGCTTTGAGATCTTCTATCTCAATTTTGAGTTGCTTTCTTCAATACGGTCCTATATCATTCAAGTTGCCTTGAAGAAAAATGGTGAAAAGATTCATTTACTACAACCATACCATTCCTATTTGTCTCATTCTTGTAGGCCTCATGAGTCTCTGATAGTCATTTGAAACTGCCTTTTGGACCATCCTCTGTATTTATATCAGCCATTTAGTCCCTATTTTTCTTATTATCTTGGGTGATAGTTTGAGCTCTCTTTGTCCTTTCTAGGCCTGTATACTATCATGCCATCAGTCATATTAGTCTTCTAATCCAAGTTTACTCTAAACTATGGTAAAGGATATCTTCAACATGTCTAAATATTGGTCTCTTACCATTGCTTGACAGTGATTCAATTCCTATTCTCTTTGACTATTGAACTTCAAACTTTGGACTCATAATTTTGTTAAACTTCCTAACATCTCTGTCCAACCCCCACAAACTGTGCTTATATCAAGGATCAAGCTCTGTATATCAAAAGAAGACTTTCAAAATTTGCAATACTTTATGGGTAATACCACCTTGTCTCTAATAGGTCATTATCCACTATGACCCATGCATGAGAATCAACAATTTTTTTTTGTATACCTCATATACCTTTTTTATATCACTATTTCTAATTTTGCAATCTCTTACATTTTCTACTTTTTTGACTAGCATTGATTGCCACACCTATTTGACTATCCCAGATTCTTGGTATTACTGTTGCAGCTATCCTTTTGGTGATTGTGAGAATTATCAAGACACTTCCTTCTAACCTAAAACTATACCTTCTTCTAACTTGGATAAAGAATATGCTTATGTTGATCATATAATCATTAGGACAACCATGATGTTGACTTCTTTTGGGTGCTTAGAGGTTGTTCCACTTTAATATCATCCATCTTAGTAGCCAAACATTCACCTGGTAATCTCACACCTCATTCACAACAAAAAGTGGTAAATATTTGTCCTATTTTATTTGCCCATATCAGCTCCTGACTGTTGGAGTGGATGACATTTAAGAATGGCTAGTTGAAACAATCATCACCTTCTTCATTGGTTACTGTTTTCCTTCAAATTTCCTTACTCTAACTATCTTGGTAGATTTCTCTTTGCTTAGTAATGTCAAAAATTGTGGTCCTTAATGTCACGACTGTGAAATAATTACATTAGTCTACTACTCCTTGTCATGACAGTCTTGACTGATTGTTCTTCTTTGCACTACTTGTTTATGATTGCCTTATTCACAGTCATACATATGATTTCTCTTTGATTCCTTTTCAGCTATATCATGATCACTGCTATTCTGTCTGAACTGGTAGGTCATTTATCTATATTCATCTGAAGGTGATTGATCTCTTTTTTATTCCAAGCTTTATGCTAGCTTAAAGTACTTGCTGTTTTATTACCATCCTTGATTGCACTTTACTATTTTGTCACCTGATTAGTATCTTTGTAGACCATTGATAGAATATATCACTATCCAGGGTTTTTGTTCTTCTTTAATGTTTAAGATAGTGTTCTCCATCATATCATAAGCTAGATAGCCTCTTACATTTTGTGTCCTCATTATTCATTAATAATTGCTTATTCTTGATAAGTGTTGGTTGACTCTCATCTTCTTCCATTATGACTGTCCTATACCTGATGGACTGAGATGACTGTACCTTCATACCTTTATCTCTGCATTGTACATTATGCCTCATGATAGTCATTTGTTGTAATTATGGCTGTTATCTTCAAATGTCATTAATGATTGATCTTCATGAACCTGTATCTGCACAATCAACAAACAAGTTAGAGAAAACATGGAGGCTTAGTAGCCTCATCTTTGATTTGTCTAGTCTTTACTTTTGCATTCTCTTTATAGATGTATGGCTACATCCTTGAGTTACTAATCTCTTTTGACTTCTTGATCAGATGTTTATGTCAGATCGCAAGTACATTTTGATGTTACTACATATAGAAGTGGAAAAGACCCTGAGCTCTAACACTCTCTTCATCTCCTCTTACAAGTCTTCCTGGAGATATCAATGGGACAAACTGAAGATGATGTAGATGTCAACAAGATTCATCATTCAAGCAATGACGGGTCCCTTTTCTCTTTTATATGTTTCCTTTTACTTCAGATGTACTTGTTATCATTCATTGCATCATATATAGTTATTCCCATGGCTTGTGTGGGATCATATAAACACTTTTCTTTATGAATATAAATAGTTATTTCATGCACTGACTTGTGTATCATTTCCCTTTTTTGTAAATCAATTGCATAAAGATAACCTGAACATTATTGCATGGTATAGGTGTTATAATCATAAGTAGACTTAGCAAGATTTTATGTACCTTTTTGAAATGTATCAAACTTTAATAAATGAATAATGACAACAACTGCAACACAACCTATAATACATAGATTAGCCATCATTTCTCATGTCAGTCCTAGGATATCTCCTGCTTTGTTGGAGAATCCTTTCATCTTATCTCGCTCATGTAGTAGGTCTTATTGAGCTACTACCTGATCTTGGTAATATGATCACTGGAATGGTCCTCTATCAGGATAGTAGGCCTTCTAGGTTGACCTGATAACTTGAACATCCTTTTCATTTCCCCCTAAACTTATTTGCTTCTTCAAAGCAGCAAATATAACTGCTATTATAGCCTACCCTAATTAGGCTAGAAAGCACAATTAGGTAACATTTTTGGCAACCTCTATGCCAGTTTTGCATGCTAAAACTCTCATGACTAGTTGCCTAGTATATCCATTGGGCAATAGAGCCTTTTCTTAGCCTTTACAACTTATAAAATTTATTGAAACCCAGCTACGAGAAAACAACAACAACAAAACAAAATTGAAAACAAAACCAGAGTGGCTCAAAATAGGGCCAACCAACTGTGCATCAACATTACTTGGAAAAAAAAAAGAACTGAAACTACTAGCCTACCTACCTAATCTAAACAAAAGAAAAGGCTTGCTAAACAAAACCATTAACTGGCTCTAAAAAATAGCTTCCTTTTCTGATAAACTTGGGGTATTTTTCATGCCTCTAAGTAGCCAAAAGAATGTAGAAAGATGACAAATTCATGATCAAGTACTGCAATATCTCATGGAGAGTGAAAACAAGTCCACTTACCTCATCATAATGATCACACATGCTAATGCTTTGAGGTATATAGGTAGGATGAAACTATTGTTCTTCAGCCGCAACTTCATGTTTAGGTGCATGCATGACCTGTGATACTTTGTTGTACTTGATCTGAGCTAGATGTCTAATAGGACATCCTCCCGAAAGGACAAAAGTAAGATCTCCTTGCTAGTTTCTTACTCATGCATTGCTGTCTTGTAACCCTGTTGATCTAGAACCTCTAAAAAAATGGTAATTTCCTCTTGCCGCTCTTACTATTTATGAACCTCCTCTTCCTGAGGTGCTGGTCTGAGATCTAAATTTGCACAAAAATCATCTAGCTCATCCCAAAATAGGTCATCTTCCTATTATTCTTTACTTTTCTATATGAGAGGACTGATTTCAACTTTATAACAACTCTTTTGAAGCATGGGTTTTGGTTTAGTTACTTGTTCAACCTAGTAGTTAGCTTTATATTCATGCAAAACAAGCTTGTTAGCCTCCAAAATAGGACTATCCTTTTGCTCTTCTAGCTGAATTAAGGCCTCATCTTCATTCTTGTCTTCATGAACCATCAACCTATCATATTCTCTCATGTCTTCTAGCTGCTGCAAATTAGCTGGTAAGATGAGTCTTTGTATGCTCTCTTCATCACTGTCAACACATCTAGGTAGCTAATCAAACAAAGAAACTAAATTTTCCTCCTCATGTGGTTCCTTCTTGATTGGAACTTGCGCATTCTATCTTTGCAACTGAAGAATTTCACCTTGTGACCTCTATACTCTACTTTTATTCATTTCATAAACAACATTAGAAAACTTTTCAAATGAATCAAAATGTAAATGATTCATTATCAAACATGAACCAACCTCCTCTATGCATGCATGAGGAAGAATGGGCTTTTGAGTGGGCTATTCTTGACAAATGATAAACTAATTTTGTACCTATAATGGATTTTGCAAAAGGCTTGAATCTCTAAAATTTGCAATCTTAACACGAGGAGACTTACTTGCTGATTTAGAAAACTTTTCCTAATTGAAACTTGGGATTTTGAACCCTAAATCCTCCTCTTGCAGCCAGTCTGGTTTTTCCTCATGAGAAGACAGAATGACAACATTCATTGCCTCCCTAATCTCACATTTTGCTTCCTTTGGGCTCTTTGATCTTTCACTTGCTTTCCACACAACAAGTCTGCCTGGGAAGATGGAAAATCTCTATCTTATTTCAAAATTTCGACATTCTTCCATAGAGTGTAGAGTTTCACTGAAACTAGAATAGCAAACCCTAGTAGGAGGGTTTCGTGATACATAGAAGGGTTTTCAAAGTAGCATACAAAGACAATTTTCACATGAACAATAGGGTTTCCATTACTCATATACAAAGGAACAAACACCTTTTTACATCTTCAAGGAAACTACATAAAAAACATGATGAGAAGCAGATCTTCCTTAAAACAAAAGGTATTTTTCATGAACTCCAACATAAGAAAACCCTAGTGTACAGGGAGTGCAGAGATAAAGTAGGTTTTCATCATTTTTCATACATGAAAAAGAGTAGAAAATAGAGTCTAAAGTATTCCTTTCAGAATATCAGTAAAAAGGTCATTTTTCATCATTTTTCCAATAGGGCAGTTGCATGTAAAGAAAAAGTAACTCTTTTACACAGTCATTCCTTGTGCAAAGTTGTAGATCGCCCTTAAATGCTATTCTCTGTCAGCTGATCAGTGAAATATTGATATATGGAGGAGATCATGTCTGTCATGAATAGTGTGAAAGGTAGAAAAGGCATAGGCCAAAGAACAACAAACTAAGGTTTCCATAATGAATAGTTTTAGTCCATTGCATCTGCCACAGTGTTCTCAAAGAGAGAAAGAAGCAACAAAAAGCTAAAAGAGAATACCTACCAAATGATGAGAGAATGCCATGCAGGTGGAGAAGAAGCTGTGATAACGACACCATGGTGGCATTCCAAACCCCATAGTAGAGCAACCAAATTAAAGAGAATGAAGAGTGCATAATGAAGAGCTTTTAGGGTTCAGGGATCTTTTTCTCTCAAAGCCCTAGTCGATGAGTTTGAGGTTTTTTTTGACTTGTTTTAAAAGATAATCATTTGAATAAAAAAATAAGCCCATGGGTCAACACTTTTTGAAGTGAGAATGGCTAGGAAACATCATGAGGCCATGGGGTTTTAAGGTAAATCCAAGACAAATGAATGATGAAAAGGCAAGTGACCTTTCAAAGAGGGTCTTTTTTAGATGATAGGTCAGGGAGATCAAATCTTAAAATATGTTTTAAGGGTGAAAGGTTAAAGAAATAAAAAACATTATCATAAGCTCTTAGCTCATTTTCAAAGGTGGTTAAATTCAAAATTGACAAAGTTATGAACCTTTTTTTCTTTTTGCATAATTTGAAGACAAATATTGTATCTTAAACAAATATTAAGGGGAATGTTTTATAAATTACCCTAATATTTGTTACATAAAAACCAAGAAGATAAATTGTAAAACACTTATTAAGGTAAATCATGCAAAAAGAATTGCCCTTAATACTTGTTCAAATAAATTATTTTTTCCCTCAAATCATGCAAAAAAAGAAAGAGGAGTTGAACTAAGCTTGCAAACTCATACAGAGGGAGTATCTTTTTCTATTTTTAACTCAGAGTTAAATTGAGCTATTTTTGGGATTTGTTTGGTCAAACACCTGGAGAGGAGGAGTCATGAGCTAAAATAGCTCAATTTGAAGTAATTACAGGCCCTAATTTATAGGATTTTCTCTCTTGCTCGCCCAGCAACTAGGAGTTGCTTTTTCAGACTTTTTATGCATCAGTTCGAGTGTAGTTTGACAGGAGTTGAGTTTCCCTTGGCTTTTGGAGATAGATTTTTGTATTATAGAGAAAAAGATTATGCTTTTTTCTTAGTTCTTTCTTTCTTCTTACCTTTGCACATTGCAGAGAGAGATATTGAGTATTGTAACTCAGTTTTTTACAGGTTTTATATAGTAGCAACAATTTATTTTTAGTAGTTTCATAGTTATTGTAGAGTTTTCCTTCTATTATCAATAAAATTAGGTGTTATTCTATTTATATTCAGGTGTCGTTATCTTATGAATGACTTGATAAAGATTTTCTATGTTTTAAAATGAAACCTTTAAGTTTTCTGTCTCATTCTATTAAAGCAAGTATACAACAATGCATATTTTACCAGAGGTTACAGATTGTGCAGGTGATTCTTTACTTTTAAAGTTGTGAAAAACTTTGGTTTTCCTTCATAAAAAGTGGACTATTTTCATGCCTTTTTGTGAAAGATTTTTGTAATAAGATTGTTCAGTTTCAGTTGTAAGAACATATGTATTGAGAAGTAGTTGTGAATCAGATTGCAAGTTAAGATTCAATCATTGGTGCATCACCCCTTAGGATAAGTTTCAGTTTATTTAATCATTCTTCTATCTCTTTTATCACGAAAGCACATTAGATCCAAGGGGCATTTAAAAGGAGCTGACTCTTCCAAAGGTTCATAAAGAGAGCGTTCATATGTCCCCACACAAGCCGTGGGATTGACTGTACAAGGATGTAATGAAGGAAAGCAAGTACATCTGAAATAAGAAAAGAAACATATAGAAAGGAGAAGGGATCTGTCATTGCTTGAATGATGAATCCTACTGGCATCTGCACCATCTTCAATTTGCTCCATTGATATCTCCAAGGGGACCTGCAAGAGAGAATGAGGGAGAATGTTAGAGCTCAAGGTCCTTTTTTCACTTCTATATGCAATAATATCAAATGTACTTGCTATCCTACACAAACATCTAATCAAAGAGGATTAAAGAGATCAATAACTCTAGAGTTAGTCATACAAGCACCAGAAAGAAGCAAGAGATGAAAATTAGATAAAGGAGGCTCTTAGACTCTTTATTTTTCTAACTAGTTTGCTAAGTGTGCAGATACAGGTATTTCAATGTATCATGTCTCATCAAAGATTCTTTGCTAGTTGTCATAGCAATCATCATGAAGGAGCATCCAAATCAATATAGGAAGGCCAACAAAGTATCAAAAGAATAATCATTCAAGGTATAGAAATATCATAAAAGGAACTGCAACATAACAACCATGTGAAGCCTTGACTGAAATGGAAGTGTTGGAGCATTGAGGAAGTAAACAAAATTTAGGGATCTATAGACACTGCTAAGATAATAGGAAAATTTTCCAGATACACAAGATAAGATAATTATCCATACCATC
The DNA here is from genome assembly GCA_027924645.1 of Cunninghamia lanceolata. NCBI lineage: Eukaryota > Viridiplantae > Streptophyta > Pinopsida > Cupressales > Cupressaceae > Cunninghamia > Cunninghamia lanceolata. Next base: position 907,947 of record BSBN01000395.1, on the reverse strand, counting down.
CTGAATGTCTAGATTCTAATCTCACCATTCTTTCCTTTTAATGTAATCTTTCAACCATGTTAAGAATAGGTCAGCTAGTCCAAATGGCATGATTCAGGAGGTTCTAGGGCATCTCAAAGCAACAAGGAGGTGAGATGCAGTCATAAAGAAACAATCTTTTACCATTATAACAAGCATGTGTTTATAATGAGAGGAGCTCTATCAAAGGGGGTTCAAGGAGATAACAACCATCAATCATCAGGTAACAACCACACTTTCCTAAAGGAATGCAATTTAGAGCAAAGGAATAGTGGAAGTAAAAAAGGTCTCACCATAACCACTGAGCAGAGCCAGAGAAGGGTCTCCAAAGCTTTCATGAAGGGTGGTTCTGTTCAAGTGAGTGAGTTGCAAAGGATAGGAAATAAAAGTATCTGTAGTTTTCATGAAGACTGAAATATGCCAAGGAGATTTCATTTCAGCAAAAGTGGAGGAATTAGTTGAAATTGAAATGAAGGCAACAACATATAGAGATCACAAAAAGAGAACTAAGCAAAGATCCTTGTCAAAGTTTTAGGTGTGCTTCAGACCTTTGAATCTCTCCAAAGGCATCTCCAACATGTTTCACTAAAGAACAATGGTAAAGAGCTCATAAAAACTCATACATCCCCTTGATGTTGGCTTGTACTCCAAGCAGGATGATGCATGTATAAATAATATTCATAAGATTGGAGAGTTGGGTGACTGTGGATGCACAGACCTACAAAGAGTTTTAGAGGACTTGGTTGCAAGGAAATGGTGTAGACAAAGGTTATAGAAGTCCCAGAGGTTTGCATGGAAAATGATAGGACATTTGTTTTACACATTGTGAATGTAGAGGTGAGTAAAGTTTTTAAGATTTTCATAGTTTTTTTTAAAGAATAATGGTATGTTTTAGACCATTTCACCTTTGAGAAGAATATAGCCTACATAAGAGACAATAGATACATAACAAGTGTGTGGATGGGACTGCTAACAAAAAAGGCAATAGAAGTTATGTAGCAGGTTTCTAGGATAGTCACAAGGAAAGCCTTGATAGTGAACTAAAAGCATGTAGAGAAAGGGAAGAACAAATACAAGGTTTAGAGAGTAGATTAGTAAAGGGACAATAATGGATTGAAGGGACAGTAGGAGCTTGAGGACAACAATAGAAAAGCAAAGAATAGTCAAGTTAAAAAGGGGGACAATGAAGACCTTGATAGAGAACAACCACTAATAGATGAAAGGATAATCTAGACAACTGTGGATAGTTGAGGAACATTAAATGACTGCCAAAAAAGAGGTCAAAAATAGTTTTTTTGAGTGATTGTCCCAGCAATCATAGTAGTCATAATATGACTATCAAAAGGCATAGTCAAATACTACAAGATACTACCAGCCATAGAGACAGTCAAAAGACATAATGAGGACAAAAGAAAAGGAGTCATTAGCAAGTATAAAAACCAGGCCTAAAAGAAGACATAGAGAAACAACTCAAACAAATGAATGCTACAATTTTGTAATCATATAGCAAGCTTTTACATGATAGTTTTAGGCCAGTCAATAATGTGTGAATACATTCACTAAAATGGGTAAAAATATTCATCAAATCTATGATGTTGAACCTGGGATGTTGAATAAAAATTAGGAGCGGTCAATAATGAAATAAATCAAGTTAACAACAGTTAAAGTCAGTCATAAGAATGGCTGTCCCAACAGATTGTAAACAACAATTTTGAGTGACTATCTTAGCAGTCTATGAACAATCATATGATGAGAATCAAAGGCTACAAAGTAATGTTGTCACAACACAATGGAAAAGTAGTAATGCTATAGGTCTTAGGCCTGCATAAAGGGTGTTAAGACAATGGCAAAGACTGAGATCTATGGGACTGACACAAAGACATCAAAAAGGAGTCTAAGAAGAGAATGGAAGTCAACAATTTAATGCAAAGAAGACATGCTTTGATGATAAAGAACAACAATGAAGAACAAAGAGGTAGCAGACAAGTAGCTTCCCATCATTTTCATCATAAAGGAACAACATTTAACGATCATAAAGTGCAATCTCAATATGAAAGGAAGCACTCACTAACAAATAAGAACAAGCTCTCACCATCTAAGGCCATAACTTTTTCTTCAAAGCAAAGGTAGCTAAAAGCTCAAGTAGAGAAAAAGGAGAAATACCAGTCCTCAATGTTTCTCACCATTTTCAAAGAGAAAGAGGTAGCTTTAAAGAGTTAATGGAGCCTATCACAGTAAGTCTATCAAATAGAGAAAGCAATGATGCAAGTATGTGGGTTCCCAAAATCATCATGAAGGAAGAAGTCTTTTTTTGCAGAGATAACAAAAAGTTACTTTCCCATCATCCTACAATAAAACAAAGGTTTTTCTTTATCTTTGCAGCATAGAGAACCACAGTATATCAGTTTTCAATCATTTTCTATAGATGACACCAAGTTTTATTTACTGATAATTCAAAAACAGGATCATATAACAAAGTAAAGAGCAAAACAATAAGATTTCTTACTACTTTGATTAGTGAGGAAAGCTAGAGAGCTTCATAGTAGTATTCATAGGTCAAACCCTAGATGGATTGTAAATGAAACAACAGACTTTTTACCATATTCCTCATAATGAGAGCAACATATAGAGACAAAAAAGGTATGAAGGAAATATCATGAGATCTACCAGATGCAAAGATGTTTACCAGCAAAAAGGAAGAGCTTTCCCATTATTTTTCATAGCAAGGAGCAACTTTCTTCACAGTTGTCAAGAATAAATAATATCATAGCAAAAAAGGTAGAGTACTTTATCATTTTCATTTTCAAATAAGAGTAGAAAGAGAGTTCTTCACATGTTTCCTTCAAACAAAGAAAACAAAACTAGATTTTTTTCCACTTTTTCCTTTTACTCATAGAAGATACAATAGAATATTGCTTACTAGTGAGCATGTTTAGCTAAGTAAAAGCACATAGAGAAGCTACAACAACTCTCCAAAACCTCATGGCGGTGCAAGAACAACATGAAGCCACAAAATGCAAAAAGTGAATAAAGCAAATGAGCTCGGGAGATAGGGTTTTAGGATATTTGGGTCACAAGGAGTTGCCCTAGCTGATGGATTTGGAGTCTCTTTGACTTTTGATTTTAAGAAATCATTAAAAATAATTAAATAAGGTTTGTGGTCACATCTTCTAAGTATGAATTCCTAGTAAAATCATCAAGAGCTTGTGAGTAGAGGGCCTTTTGAAAGGGTGATCATTAGAAATTCTGACCTTTTTTTTTGTGTTTTTTTCATTTAACCTGTGAATCAAAGCGAGATATAAAGTGATAATCATGTATTTTGACCCTTTTAAAAAGGGTTTCTTTTCTAAACCTCAAACACCTCAAAGCAGATCATTAGAGGTTAAAGGAAAAAACAACAAACTATGATACCTTTCTAGGTTAGCCTTTGACATCATGTCATTTTTGCATCATGGAGAATATCTTGGAGCTTTTTATAAGCCTTGTGATTTTTTTGATAAAGGTTGGAGAGGAAAAACAAGTGTAATTGTAACATGATCATGTAACCCCCTTCCTTTTCCATGAGATGGAGACAAAAAAACATTGTACTTAACAAATATTAAGGGGAATGTTTTATAAATTACCCTAATATTTGTTTCACAAAAAACAAGAAGATAAATTGTAAAACACTTATTAAGGTAAAGCATACACATGATTTACCCTTAATATTTGTTAAAATAATATATTTTTACCCTCAAATCATGCAAGGGAGTGAGGTGGAGACAAACTAAACTATCAAACTCTTGCAGAGCGAGTTTCTTTTTCTATTTTTTGACTTGGTGTCAAACTGAGCTTTTTTGGCATTTTTTTGGTCAAACACCTTGGTAGGAGGAGTCACGAGCTAAAATATCTCAATTTGGAGCAGTTATAGGTCCTATTTTTGAGGCTTTTTCCTCTTTCTCACCTAACAAGTAGGAGTTTCTTTTTCAGCCTATTCATGCATCATTTAGAGTCCAATTAGATTGGAATTGAGTTCCCCTTAGCTTTTGGAGACAAATTTTTGTATTATAGGGGAAAATGCTTATGCTTTTTTCTTAGTTCTTTTTTTCTTCTTGCCTTTCCACATTGAAGAGAGAGATATTGAGTATTGTAACTCATCTTTTTATAGGTTTTATATAGTAGCAATAGTTTATTTTCAACAGTTTCATAGTTATTGCAGAGTTTTCCTTCTATTATCAATAAAATCAGGTGTTATTCTATTCACATTTAGGTGTCTTTTTATCTTATGAATGATTTGATAAAGATTTACTATGTTTTAAAATGAAACCTTTAAGTTTTCTGTCTCATTCTATTAAAGCAAGTATACAACAGTGCATATTTTACCACAGGTTATAGATTGTGCAAGTGATTCTTTACTTTTAAAGTTGTGAAAAACTTTGGTTTTCCTTCAGAAAAAGTGGACTATTTTCATGCCTTTCTGTGAAACATTTTTGTGATAAGATTGTTCAGTTTGAGTTGTAAGAATAGATGTATTGAGAAGTAGCTATGAATCAGATTGTAAATTAAGATTCAATCATTGGTGTATCACCCCTTAGGATAAGTTTTAGTTTGTTTAATCATTCTTCTATCTCTTTTCTCATGAAAGCACATCAGATCCAAGGGGCATTTAACAGGAGCCAGCTCTTCTGGAGGTTCATTCTCATCATAGACAACCCATAGTCTAGGAATGTTCCCATGTTTCACATGATTTCCAAGTTTTAAAGCTTAGCATTCAGGGCGCAATCCTTCGTGACAACAATAAACATGACTAATAATAGGCATTTGGACTTGGGCACCCGCCCCTTAGACTAGACCTATTTTATTAATGACTGTTAAAAGGTTTCCCTTTGTCGGCCTTTTCAATTTCAATTAGAAATGTTAGCGGGAACACATATATAAACATGTTTAAGACTTCATTTTAAACCTAGATGGATAATGTAAACTTGATATATTGGGCTAAGGGATTCTAAAGTATTCATTGTGTTGCAGAGAAGACATGTTGTTATTGTGCTTGTTTTTTGTAGATTTGGCTTCATTAATCCATCTCCTCATGGCATGAAAGAGCTTCATTCTTCCATGAGGGCTTTACCTCCAAGGTGACATCTATTTTTGTTTCAATCAATCTATCTTATCATTTGATTTTTCCTCTGTCCACCAGGAATACGCACTCTATCTAACAATGATGTTGGAAGGTTGAATGCCATTCTAGGGCTTGACTGAGGCAAGCTCCTAAACACCACAACTCCCAACCCCTCTCTTGTGATTGTAGGTTATAGGTGTAGGATCTTGTAGAGAGGAGTTGTAGGAGATTAGAGTAGAGGATAAAGATTCAGGATCTGAAGAAAAGAGCAGAGAATATCCCTTCTTGGACTAGGGCGCCCGCCCTAGTGTCCTCCTGATTATTAGTGTCAAAAAATCTGATACAAGTTATTGTCTACATCACCTCACTATTCTAGATCTATAGAAAAAGTGGTCTATTAGACTACGGAGCCCACCCCAGTGTCCTTGAAGCTTTTGCTTTTTGCAATCTGAATCCTGGTTTGTTTCTAATCTACATTTAGTGCCTTCCTGTGTGATCATTTGTCATGTTTTGTTTGTCTATATCCAAAATCATATAATTAGGGTTTAAGGCTTAATTGAACTAGGGTTTGACATATTTAGCAATCTAATCTATCTTTTGTTGGCAAGAGACACTATATGGATTCATGGTTGTTGTCATTGATGGCAACAAAGGTCATTCCACATATCCGCAAGTCATGTATATCTCTACCGGAAGTCAGATTGAAGATTGTTGTGGTCCGGTGAACAAGAACAGAGCATGTGGCAAGGTCCGACAGATTGGTCCGGATCTCTCAGAGGAAGTGTCTTGGCACAGTGCGGATCTGGGGAAGTCAAGAGGACTATCTTGAGTAGTATATTCCAAGGATTTAGCCTCCGGAGATGGACAAGGAAAAAGATATGAATAGTTGAGTACTGGATTCCTGAGAGACAGTAAAAACAGAGGAAGAACTGACTGACAGAGTATCAAACTAATTTCCGGATGTGTTACAGATGATGATAAAGGTTGCGGAGGCATGAATCATGTTTGGCCGACATAATTGATGATATCTACAAGTATATGCTTGATCCGCATTGCTTGGTGAGCAAGGATTCAGCCGACAGAACTAAGTTTGTAAGAAACTAGACTGTTCCGGATGCCGACTAGAAAGATGATGAAATTACTTGTGCGGATATATATAGAGGATGGATTTAGTTGTAAAGTGCGTGAAGTGTGTGAGAGGATATGCGAACAAATCCAGAGTAGAGCAGAAGTAGCAAGAAAGATCCGGTATGTGAAAGGATAGCAGACTAAAGAACAGAGGAAAGATGAAGTGCAGCAGATCAGTATACTGAACTTAACCGGAACTGAACTCCAGCATATGCAGATGCTTCCAATCAGTTCAAGACTGTGATTCTTATCACTTTGTAAGACAGTGTGTCTTCTTGTAGGCAGTGAGCCTCTTGTGAGCAGTGTGCTCGGGCAGTGAGCCCTAATTGGCAAGTGCCATTTTTGTAATTTCCTATTCTTCTAACAGAGAATAATTCTTGGGTTAATCACCCCGTGGTTTTCTCCCTTAACAGGGTTTCCACGTCAAAAATACTGTGTCATGTGTTTCTTATTTCATGGTTAATGTTTTGTGTTTGATTTTATGCTGCTTCAATTAAAAGGAAAGTTCAATAAGGGAAATAATTAGGATAACTGATTCACCCCCCCCCCTCTCAGTTATCAACAATTGGTATCAGAGCTAAGTTCCTCCTAATAGAGCCTAACAGCTTGAGGAAGATCTGGGATTTCAAATGGATGCATATGGTTTAAGGGAGCAACTCAAGACTGCCCTTGAGGATCTTGAACAGTCAAATTCTGAAGTCAGTGAATTAAAGGAAAGACTCAAACAGGCTGATGAATTCATGAGAGAATTAAAAGACAAATTAAGTCTCTCTATGAAAAAGAGAAAGGAGCTGCTTCAACAGTTGGCAAGACAAAGTGAAGAAAGCAATACAAGTGAGGAATTGACTGAGCAAACCAAGTTATGTGAAAAGTTATCAAAAGAAGTCATTATGTTAAGACATGAAATGGAATCAGGAACTATAAAGTTTACTCAAGAGATTGAAGAAAAAAGAAAGGCTGAAGACAATCTAAGACAATCTCTTAAAGAAAAATCAGAAGAATGCCACCAGATGGACAGGATTATCAGACACCTTGAATCTGATCTTGAAGATTCCAAAGATAATGAAGGAAAACTTGAGGATCAAATTGCCTCTCTCAAAAGAGACCTTCAAACAGCAAATGAATATAAAGAGAAATTCAAGATAAGTTCTGCTCAACTTGAAGTTCTTCTTGGAAGTCAAAAGAGGACAGATGACAAGTATGGCTTGGGATATGAGAAAGGAGAAAGCTCCGGATCCGGTCAGAAGAATCTTGGATCAGAAAATCCAAGGAGCAGGCCTAGAAGACCTCCGGTAAGACAGCCAAATGCTCAAAAATATCCATCCTTCAATGGATACTGCCACAGCTGCAACCATTTTGGTCACAAAGCTAATCAGTGCAGAATGAGAATGAATCAGATTAATTCATCCTTCTCCGGACAGTGCTTCAACTGCAAAAGGTATGGACACAAATCCCATGAATGCAGAATTATGCAAGTAAACAAATCATTCAAAGGTAGATGCTTTACATGCAATAGAGTAGGTCATATGGCTAATCAATGCAGATCAAGGGGATATCAGTTAAATATGCAAAGAAATGTTATTTGCCAAATCTGCAATAAGTCCGGTCATAATGCTAAAGTCTGCAGAAACAAGAATCAGGACAAAAGAGGTCCGGTATATAATCAGAATCAAGAAAAGGGTAAACAAAAGATGAATGCGGATGAAGTTAGGAATCAGATGAGCAAGATTTGGGTGAAGAAAAGCTCAGAGAATGTAGAGGTTGGATCCGCACCAGATTCTGGTGCTGATATTTCTTCCGGAAATTAAAAAGTGAGCTCAGGCTCAGGGGGAGACTCAAGGAAGATTCTGTTCCCCCAGCCAAACAAGTTGTGCCGGATGTGGCACAAGATGCGGATTAAAGGGTTTGTAGATATAAGTCCTGAGATGCTTCAGTCAAGTTTTCAGAGGTCCGCATGGAGTTATGAAGAAGCTGTGTTCGATTAAGTTAGACCTGTTCAGGGAGGTGCTCCGGTATGATAAAGGATTACAAAAAGGTCCGAAGAGATCCGGAAGTGCACGATCTTGTCTTGCGGATTGGACAGAGTGTTTGGGATGTTCTTGTAATATGTTACCTAGATTTATTCATGATTTAAAGATCCGGATGATATTCAGTGATCAGGACTAATCCGGGATACTCCAAGCTGTCCAGACATGGTAAACTGGAATAATGCAGGTGAAGCATTTATTGCAGACAGATATTAGGGTTTGCGGAGCAATATAAGGGATTTCTCAAAAGTTATCTGCTCATTCTACACTTGAGAAGAAGCGAATAGTGGAGCTCTGCAACAAGGTTCATCAAGCACACCAAGGATCTCCTGCCGAAGCTATTGCATAAAGAAATCAATCTAACCACTCCGTGCAAACCGAAGGCGCATAAGGTATTCTTCGTTTTTCATTGCCTCACTGCAAATCTTTGAAGAATGGCTACTCCAAACATAGTTAAGATTTCTGATAGACCTCGCCCCTCATTCAAGAAACATCCCTACAAATCATTGGAGGTAGACCCACTAGGAGCCTTCTCTAGTGTTCCCCACGGAGTCTTACATACTGAAGATATTAGGGTTTACATACACGCAAACATTGAGGAATTTGGGGAATTCAAATTAAGAGACCTCTATCACAAGCAACTGATAGACAATGCTTTTGAGCTCAAACCAGAGTATAAGGGTATCCAGAAGAAACAATTTGAGCAATTCATTCATTTCCCTAGCTTTGAAGAAGATGAATGGGTCCGGTATGTACTGAGCAGGATGCATGACAACTTCCTTTGGCTAGATAGACCCTGTAAGATCACAAAAGAAGCAATTAGAGCAGTAACTGGTCTATACTCTTCCGGGGGGGTACCTATCCTCAAATCTGTCAAGAACAACGTTGTAACTGAGGCCACCGGATCAAAATATGATAAGAGGGCAATGACCATTGAAGATATTTCGGATCCGGATATCAAATATGCATCAATGATAATAGGATACAAGATCTATCACTCCAGTAGGGAGAATTCTGTATCCGGAACTGCAATATACACAGCATATGAAATGCTAAGAAAGAATGCAGATTATGATCTTTGTGAACTACTACTAAGCCAATTGATGGAAAATGTACAGAAAATCAAGAAAGACAAGAAGAACTCCTTTAAGTATGGTACTCTCATTGTATGTCTATTCTTTTACTTCATGAATGAGCTACCCGGAACAAGTGGATGGGTATGGCAGAATGACAAACCTGTTGCAGTCCAGATAAGAGACTATTTGCATGGACTTGGGGATGCAAAAGCGAGAAATACAGCTCTATGGGGATACTTCAAAAACTTTCAGAGCATGATGCAAGCAAGAGAGAGAATTCCCCAGTCTCTCATTGAGAAATACAAGGACTCAGTATGTTTTATGGTTGACACTGATCAGTGCCTAATGGAGGCAGTGGAGCCAAGGACTGTCTGGATCATGCCCATGGGGTATGAAGTTGATGAACAGATAGTAGAGCTGCATGTTCAACACATGCTAAGTCAGCCCAAAGATCCTAAGGCAGAAAGGTTTGGAACCTTTGAGGAGCTGAGCGTGAAATTACATGTAGAACTCAGGGAACCTGAGATTAAGAGAAAAGTGAGAAAAGAAGTAGAGCACATTGCTCAAGGCCTAGGCATCTCAAAAGAGGCACTTGATGCCAGCCGGGAAAAGAGGAGAAAGGCTGAGGAAGAAGAGAAAAGCAAAGAAAGTGCTCCGGTTGGAGCTCCCACCCGGACCAGATCAACAAAGAGATCTGCACCTCCCTCAACCAAAAGCTCAAAACTGGAAGTCCAGGCATCCGGAAAGAGATCAAAGGCAAAAGCCACAAGGGCTTATGGAAGCCAAAAGGATGAAGAGGAGACAGAATCAGATGAAGGAGTAAGAGAAGTAAAGAAACAGAAAAAGAAAGGATCCGGTAAGCCCTCCACAGGCCAAGACAAGGAAGAAATGGCAGAGGTAACTGTTGAAAAGCCCACTCTGTCACTAGAGAGCATAATCAAGTCGGTCACGGTGGATGGAAACCTTCAACCAATGACTGAATCCTATGATGACTTCAGTGAGGCAGACCAAAAGACTCTGCAGGAAGCCACAGTTAAATATCTGAACACATACAATAAGGCTTTCATTGAGATCATATCTCTCATTCCTAAAAGCCTAGAGAAGGAAATGGAAGTAAGAAAGAATAATGCTCATGCCAAAGATCTTGAGATCCGGGAGCAGATAGCTATTCAGCTATATCCTCAAATTGATCCCAAGACAATGAACATGATCTTCAAGGACTGCAGAGATGAGTTCAGAAGTAAAGCCAGGATGAATCAGCTCATGCTTGGTGAGACTGACAAAGTGGCACAAGAGACAGAAGAAATCCTCCGGAAGGCCTTCAAAAGGTTCAATCTTCCTGTTGTAGAGGACTTAGGTGCAGAAACAGCTGCTGATTTGGAATCTTCTGTTCCGGAAGAAGTGAGCCATGAACAGACAAGTGAGGACTTGGGACCCTCTGCTCCAGAAGAAGTGGCCCATGAACAAGCAAGCATCTCTCCTCCGGTTTCCCCTACAGTCTCCGGATCCAAAGAAGAAGAGCAATTGCAGGAGAAGGAAGCAGTGGTGACAGACAAAGAGGTTGACAGTTCTAAGACTGCAGAAGAAAAGAAACATCTATCTCCGGCAAGAGACACTGCACAAACTGTTCAACAATTTTTGAGCAAAGAAACTCTAGAGATTGATGAACCGGAGCTTCTAAAAGGTCCATTTGATTTTGACTCTCTCTCTCCGGTACAAACAATGAAGATAGCTTCATTTGCAAATGCCAAGGCAAATGAAAAGCTCCTGAAGTCTCATATGGAAGACTGTGAGTTGATAGAGGCTGCCTCCGGAGTACTTGTAAAGATCATGCCATCAATCCAAATAGATCCGACAGCCTCCACTTCCGGTAATCTAAAAACCTTAGTCAGCAGTATTGACACACATTTTAATTCTCTAGAAAAATCAGCTGAAGAAAAGGTCCGGAAGGAATTTTTGGATAAGAGATTTTCTGAAATATTAGAATTAATCTCTAAGGATAGGAAGATTGTAAGCATTGGAATAAAGAGCTTAGAAAATGCTCTTAAGGATGGCGGTGACATCTACAAATTTTGTATATCTTGGTCAAAGGCAACAGCTGCAATTGACAAGAAAATAAAAGAGGAACAGGACAAGCTTCAAAGCTTATCTCAAAGTTTTGACCCTCTCTCTTCCTCTATAATAAATCAAGAATGTCAGACTATTGCAGTCTTGAATGAAATAAAGAATCTTGAGAAGGAGAGGAAGAACATTACCAACCGGATGGGAGAACTTAGAAGGATTATAGTCCCTAAGTTGGAAACTATGCATGAGGCCATCAGTGATGCCCAGACCACCGCCCATACAAAAGATCCGACAGATCTCAGGCGGGCAGAAGCTTTTGCATTTTTGTTGAGTGGTCACATTTCAATCTTGGACAGAATGAAGCTAAGTTGGGCTACTGAAATGGTTCAACTGCAGACATCCTTTGCAGACATTCTGCAGTATATGTGAGTATGTAAATATGCGGCTATATATAGAAAATTTTTGAAAATTTTGGTGTGCGGACCCTACCCTTTGCCATTGATGTCAAAGGGGGAGTGAGGAGCAGTGAAAAATGAGGAATCCAACTCAGGGGGAGTTCCGGAAATTGTATATAAAGACAGAGCATCAGCAAAGGGGGAGCATAGTGTAAACACTTAGTCATTTTTCACTAAGTGTTGCCATCAATGCCAAAGGGGGAGATTGTTGGCAAGAGACACTATATGGATTCATGGTTGTTGTCATTGATGGCAACAAAGGTCATTCCACATATCTGCAAGTCATGATATATCTCTACCGGAAGTCAGATTGAAGATTGTTGTGGTCCGGTGAACAAGAACAGAGCATGTGGCAAGGTCCGACAGATTGGTCCGGATCTCTCAGAGGAAGTGTCTTGGCACAGTGCGGATCTGGGGAAGTCAAGAGGACTATCTTGAGTAGTATATTCCAAGGATTTAGCCTCCGGAGATGGACAAGGAAAAAGATATGAATAGTTGAGTACTGGATTCCTGAGAGACAGTAAAAACAGAGGAAGAACTGACTGACAGAGTATCAAACTACTTTCCGGATGTGTTACAGATGATGATAAAGGTTGCGGAGGCATGAATCATGTTTGGCCGACATAATTGATGATATCTACAAGTATATGCTTGATCCGCATTGCTTGGTGAGCAAGGATTCAGCCGACAGAACTAAGTTTGTAAGAAACTAGACTGTTCCGGATGCCGACTAGAAAGATGATGAAATTACTTGTGCGGATATATATAGAGGATGGATTTAGTTGTAAAGTGCGTGAAGTGTGTGAGAGGATATGCGAACAAATCCAGAGTAGAGCAGAAGTAGCAAGAAAGATCCGGTATGTGAAAGGATAGCAGACTAAAGAACAGAGGAAAGATGAAGTGCAGCAGATCAGTATACTGAACTTAACCGGAACTGAACTCCAGCATATGCAGATGCTTCCAATCAGTTCAAGACTGTGATTCTTATCACTTTGTAAGACAGTGTGTCTTCTTGTAGGCAGTGAGCCTCTTGTGAGCAGTGTGCTCGGGCAGTGAGCCCTAATTGGCAAGTGCCATTTTTGTAATTTCCTATTCTTCTAACAGAGAATAATTCTTGGGTTAATCACCCCGTGGTTTTCTCCCTTAACAGGGTTTCCACGTCAAAAATACTGTGTCATGTGTTTCTTATTTCATGGTTAATGTTTTGTGTTTGATTTTATGCTGCTTCAATTAAAAGGAAAGTTCAATAAGGGAAATAATTAGGATAACTGATTCACCCCCCCCCCCCTCTCAGTTATCAACATCTTTCATATTATTCCTAAGTGACATCAACCTATAGCTGAATCCTCTCCATCTACAGTGATTCAACTTGATTGTTGTCCTTGAATGTTATTGTTGAAAGGTGGATTTGATTGAATTTACCTTAACTACACTTCAGCGTCATCCCCCTTTTTTCACTTCACAAAAGATTCATTTGACTACCCCTTCACATTTCTAATATTACATTAATTTACACAAAATATTGCACATTCCACATTATACACATCAACTTGTTCCTTCTTGAGACTACCTATGCTTGAATGGATAGAGTTTTCCAAGTGCTTCCTTCACCAAACAAGTACTAGATCCATATGAGTGCACATATCAAACATCTTCCTAAATCAAGTTATCCAAAACTTAGTCATGGGTTTACTTGTATTTTTTACTCTTCTCAAAATATTCACAAGAAATCCAAACTCTCATCAACCTTGTGATGGATGAGGAATCAAAATTACCCCCACTCAAAGATTGTTCTTTCAACATATTATCAAATTGTGAATTTACAACCAACATAGAATTGAGATCATTTTGTTAATCATATAAATAACATCCAATCGCGTTTGTAAAATCGTTAATTCCTTCAAAATGTACTTTATGAGATTGTATGATATACAAAAATTATTTTTACATCCCTTCAAAAGACCCTTTCTAAAATTATAGGATTCAATCCATGTTTTATGCAAAAATTCATCCTTTCCTTTCAAAATTCCCTTGTCAAACAAAACTTTAGAATCTACTTTTTCCAATTCCATCAGGTGGGGAAGATGTACATCGATATCTCTTATCTCTTGGTCAATATTATTCTCCATTATTTTCATTGCATCTTCTCTTATCATAAACTTATTATATTCATCCATCATTTTGTCAATTATCCTATGGCCAAGTGTCAACAAATCATTGCTCCATAATCTTGTAGCTACCAAAATGATTTTCACTTTAATAATATTGAGCATCTCCTTATATGTTCCTATTGAGGAGGTTACAACTAAGGCTAGTGAGTTAATTGTTCCAACCAAATTCTAAATATAGGAATTTAAATAAGTAACCTTGTCTTTCAATTCTTATTTGGTTACCTTATGGTGCTCCATTTTCTCAATCATTCACTCCATGGATGATTTTGTAATTTTTTCTTCCCCTTTTCCCTTAAAGGTTTCCCTAATGAAATGATAGTGAATACGAAATCAAATGGTTGCAATTAAGTATCCAAAACATCTTCCATTATGGTTATAATATAGCTTTATTAGGCTCCTTGTGCATTAGTTGTTATTATGGACTTAACTTTGGATTTCATAGGGGGGATGGTCTGGTGATAATAGATGGAAATTGATAAAAGTCATCCATTGGTGGTTTCAATGCCCTCTTCTTGGTCTAAATGATTTTATTGAACTATTGAGGTGTATCATCCAAATGTGCCTACTCTTGATAAATTGTTTCATATTGTGTCTCATGTTGATTTTCCCTTTGTGTAATCTCTTCCTAATAACCCTCCTCCTTTTCTATATGTTGCTTGGTTTTTTTCTTTGTTTTTTTCTTTATATCTTGTTTTCCTTGTTTCTCAACCTGCTTCTATCAATTTTGATCAGGAGGATTTGGAGAATGAGGGGGTGAATGAGAGGGAGTTCTCTTTAAAGAAGAATTGAATGATTCCCTTTCTCTAGTAGGTGTTTTCTTGGGAGAAGGAATGAAATATTTTTTTGGAGATGGCATTATTTTAGGAGATGATATTACAATTGCCTCTTCATTATCTTGAACAATCTAGGAGGAACTGTCTTGCAAGTTCCCTAGAGGAGGTGGTAGTGGAGCATTGTGAAGAGGAGACTTAGGAGGAATGGCTTTGTGTGGATGATATTTGGGTGTAGAGTAGGTTGATTTCTCTAAATCATCTTTTATGAAATTAAGCACCTTGAGCTCTCATGCAGGTAATCCATGCTTTAATTTCATGTTATTTAACCATTCTTCTATCCTCTTCATTACCTTTTTGGTCCTCTATTCTATATCATTAAATTCTTTCCAACTCTAATCTATCTTGGGAAAGGGCTTAGAGGAAATTTATTCTTCCTTCTAGGATGGATCCAAAATATTTCCATCCTCTTTGATCACCTTTGGAACAATTGCTATATGGTATATTTTTAATTGGAGAGTACTAAGCCTCATATGCTCTTTTCTTCTAACCTCATACTCATCATCATAGTTAGTCTACAAGTCTTCTAGTATATCCTTGTGTTTGCAAATATTTTCCAAGCCCTCAATAGTAGTCTTTGGATTAAAGAAGGCTCTTTCTTCATATATTTTCAAATTGACTTGGGCCATTTTAGTCTCTACATTCTTTGAAACCTGAATTGTCACACAAGTATATTTATTTATAGTGATGGGAAATGAAGGTCCCTTGATCTTTTCTTAGAACACAACATGTGTACTTCTGCCTATTGTTTACATAATTCTAACATTACCAACTTGTCACTAACATATCGAGACAACTTGTATGGGGTTTATCAAAACCTCCCAGTCTAATGCATGTGAAAGTGGGAAACTGAATATACCAACCACCCCATTTGTTAATTTTAGTCATTGATTCAGTTGACATTCTCTTACCAAAATCCCCTTTTAACAATCTAATTATATAAAATACAAATGCATCATTAATTTCATAAAATTCTAGGCTATCATTTTATATTCTAAGGGTAGTATTCAAACACCTTGTCCTGGCCTCATGACACCTTCCATTTTTAGCCCTAAAAATTGTTGCCTCCTTGCAAGAACATATACTAAATATTGGCAAGAAATGGGAAGAAACTAGTCCAGAGATATGGTCCTCAGTCAGATCTCTAAAGTCAGTTTATACCCCAGTCATACAGTGAGAGAATTATTGATAAACAATGAGGGATAATAACTTGCGGTACACATAAGTCACATACAAGCATTCATAATCTAAACACAAACATATTAGAACACTTATATCTCCTTTGAATATATTTATATTCATTAGGTAATTATACATTCATATCGGCGAGTCTTAGTCTATGCCCTTTTGCATATTCTAAGACTCTCTTATTACATTCTTACCTTTCTCTCTATTACTTCCTATTGCATGCAAATCCTATATCCTATCTATATATTACATAGAGGTGTGTCTTTTCCCAAAATACCTCTTTGTATGTCAGCTCTATCCTCTACATTACATCTGTGGTAACTTGTGGCAGGATCTACTACTTGCCCTATCTTCCACCAACATCATTCCCCCTTTTAAAATTATGTCTTGTCCTCAAGACATGCTCTGTTCAACTTGAAGGTAGGATATTCTTATAGATGACTCTGAACTGAGCTAGAGTTTTGTCACATTGCTTCTTAGTTGATGTCAAGATTTGAGTTTGGTTCTCTATCTGTATATATGTATCTTCTGCATCTACTAGTGTAGTGGGAATTTGAATCTTCTGGGTTGTCTGCTTAGCCTCTATGAAAATGCTAGTCAAGGATGCTAGTCTCAAGCTTACTACTTCTCTTAGTTGCTTACTTTGTGCCTTTATTTGTTCCCTTTAGTCTTGGAACTACTAGATTTGAGTGTGTAATGACTCTACCTGTGCCCTTATTTCTCCATTAGTATCTATTATAGGATCATATGTTGTGGCTACTTGTGTTATTTGTGCTTCTAGTGCATCTATTTGATCCTTAGTATTTTTATTAGTGGTAGTCCATTGTAGACAAAATTGATACAATACCTTTACTTCATCCATGCCCTATTGGATGCTTCTTATTTGTGTTTTCAATTTAGTATGTGCCTTAGTACATTTATTTGATATGCTTCTACTAATCTTTTCTCTATTCATTTGCTCAGTTATGCATTGTTCTACCTTATTCTCTAGGTAGCTAGAATGGGCATTGAAGCTCTACATTAACTATCTCAATTTTTGTGTGAGAGGTAGGGTTATGTCCCTTTGTGCTTTTGAAATCTCATTTTAAATTAAATTTACTACCTCCTAAAGTAGTTCTCTACCTTCAATATGTTGTTGCAAAATTTTTTCCCTCGCTGTGGAGTGGAAGATGTCACCAAGTTGTAGCTTTTAGATAGCTAAGATTCTAGATAAATTTACCTATCCTCCTACTAATGGTAATTGTAGCAGCTGAGGTGTTACCATAGGATGAATTTGTTTCTGTTGCACTAAGAAATATTTTATAGATTGAATGGGAGATGAAAAGGAGGATGCATATTGGCTATCTGATCTTTGTAACTCTTCCTCTTTCTAATTATCATTTGTATTTTTTGCATCCTCTCTAATTTCCTTCTCTTCTTGTTGTGTATTTATGTTGTGAGGAGGAGATACCCTTTTTTGTTCTTCTTGTGCATTGTGTGGAGAGGATATCTCTTGTTGTTCTACATTTTTGTCACCCTCCTTTATAATATCATACAGTTTCTTTGTTATCTATTATGTTTCTTGTTAAGTTTTGTCCCTATCTTCTTTTTCCATATTCATCAGGGTATCAACCCTTTGCTTTGTCCTTAATTCCTTTGCCTATAATTGGGTTATCTTATCTTTCTCCTTTGTGGATATAGAGGTACCTACCCCATCAATAGCTTGTTGTCTCAATTCCTCTTCTAGCTACAAGGCTTTCTCCCTCCTTTGTCTCAAGGCTTCTACTAGGTCCTCCAGTAACCTTTCTAAGATTTCATCCATTGTCTTATTTGTTTTAATCATATATATTATTATTTCCCTTTCTATTATTTTCTTATTTTCAATAGAGACTTCATTGTGTAATGTTGTTGTTTCCTGCAATAAACCATGGCATTCTATTCCATTTACTATTGCATCAATGTTCAATGGTTCTTGGGGGGCTTCTTCTTTTGTTTGCTTCTTTTTTGTTCTCTTTTGTACTTGTGCGACTTCTTCTTCCCCTTCTTCTTCTTCAACTTCTTCTGTAGAAGTTTGATTTTTCTTCCTTTTGGCTTGTTGTTTTTTCTAGGTGCTTTCTTTTTCTCTACACTTAATTGTACAAGGGTTTGTAATGCTACCCTTCTCCTTGTTGAAACCATTTGTGTTGAAGATGTAGGTTGTGGTGCAATTTGTACACTGGCTGTTGCAAATGTACTTCTCCTTAATCTCCTTGGATTTTGTAGTGAAGTAGAAACTTATGGAGCTAATGAAGTGGGTTGTGAAGCCTCCACAGTGGCTTGTGATGCTGATGATGAAGGATGTGGTACAAATGTGCCTGTGTTGGGTGGTATCTCCCATTGTTTATGAAGTTTTCCCTTGTTTTTCTCTAATTGCTCCTCTACATTCTTTTTATGTCGTTTCTCCATTACCTCCTTGTATGTCCCAAATCTCTTTGTAGAAGTATCCTTGGGCTTATTGTTATATAGGAAAATGTGGAAATAGGGTTGATTTGATGATATGCCTAGATCATCCTTTCACTACATACCATTCAAGGACATTTAACTGAGTTGAATCACAACTTTTGCAAGAAGATTCATCTACAAGTTGGTTGTCACTTGTAATGATAGGGAAATTTAGAATTTACTAATTAATGTATTAATTTAATGCCCGATTATGCTCAAAAGCCTAATTATGCAAAATCATAAATAAATAGATGAATCCTGACAAATGCTCACACACAAAGATATCAAATGACAATTAGATACATATCAAATTTCAAGATTAAAGATTTGGAAAAGTCAGGGGCTAAAGAGCAGGCACCCAAGCCCAAGGTGGCAACTTCATCAGAGATTTTTGGAAGATGTCTATGCTACTCTTCACCATTGTCTTAGAGAATTTTAGATCTACAAATTCAGAGGGCTTTGAGGTGGGTGCCCAAGCCCTTGTAGTACTTTTTCCTTCAAATACGAGATCTCCACACTCTATCACAGTCTCTTGCAATTCCATTTCCATAGAATACAACACCTGTTATCTACAATCACAAAAAAGGGGGTTGGGGGTTGGGGGTTGTAGTGTTTAGGAGCTTGCCTTAGTCAAGCCCTAGAATGACATTCATGCCTTCCAACACCATTGTTTGTGATGCAAGAGCATCCAGTGGTGTAAGGGCAATCTTACATCACCCAAAAAAAAATGTGTTTTAAAATTGTTGATGTTCTTTTCATTTCTTTTCAAAATTTGTGGTTCTGGTTCCATAATTGATTGAATAATGATGTAGAACTTTCAGTTTTCCCAAACTGCTAAAAATAGTAACTTGCTATTTTTAGAAAGTTTGCATTTGGGCACGGATTGAAGTGAAAATTTACAGGAAGTTACATAATAGAAATATAAGAACTTTGGTGAAGGAATCATGTAAAGATCATGTGCGAGCTGAACGATATTAAAGTTTTCGTTTCCTAAAAAATGCCTGAAAATTATTCAAACTTAGGTTTGAGGCACTAAATGGTCCTATACAAGCCTAAAAATGGCCAAAACTAGCCAAGTGGGTTCTTAGCACATAGAGCACTCTGTGATCTTTCCAACGCATAAAATGGTTCGTCAATCGGACACCCGGATCAAAAGTTATGGCTCCCAGAAGTTGACCTATTTTTGGAGGGAGATGCAAATTTGAAATTAGGTTGTTGGCTACCAAAAAGGCAATTAATAACCATTTTTGGGAACATTGGGAAGTAGTAGAGTTAAGGGGGCAAGTGTAGAGTCAAGAATGGGTGGGAAAATAGAAACCCTACCTAATTTGGCATTACAGAAGGCTGATGATTCCAGAGTCTTGGGAGAGGTAGCTGTAGTGTGTTACAGCCTGTGGAGGATTCATTCCTCTGATTGTAATTAAGCTTCTGTAATGTAATGAGTTTCCCAGATCAATAAAGGAAGTTTTATTTTCTGTGTTCAATTTTAGTTGTTGTGTGTTTTGTGATTTAACCCCTTCATCAAGTGGTATCAGAGCAAGGATTCCTAAGTGTGTAGACAGATCGCTGACCGTGAGGTAGTTTGCACCAAGACCTGAGGTTGTGGGTTTGTTGCGGAGATCAAGATGCCACCATGAAGAAATCGTATTGGGAGGAATTCTTTGATAGAAGAGGGTTTTAGAGCCCTGCAAAGGCAAATCGATGCATTGCAAGAGGAGCTACGAAGAGGGTTTGATCCAAGAGCAAGAGAAGAAAGCGAGGATGAAGCGGAAGAAGAGCTATCCGAGGAAGAACAAGAAGCTGTAGGAGATCCTACAGAAGTTAGGTTGTTGAGGGCTATTTTGAAGATCAGAAAGAGGCCCAAGATCAAAGTTTCTACATATTCTAGAGATTTGAATCCGGAACAGCTTATTGATTGGATCAATGACATGGAGGAGTATTTCAAATATGAAGATGTGGAGGACCCAGATTGGGTCAAGTTTGCAAAAACAAAGTTGAAGGGCCATGCCAATATTTGGTGGAAGGAGGTCCAATTAGAGAGGAATAGAAGAGGAAAAGGAAAGATCATTAGATGGGATCGAATGGTGGAGAAACTGAAGAAGCAGTTCATTCCTGTGGACTATGAGATGGAGTTGTTGAAGAAGCTGCAAGGACTAAAGCAAGGTAACAAGTCTGTTAAGGAGTACACAGAAGAGTTTTATCAAATTACTATCAGGACAGGCCATGTAGAGCCCAACAAGGAGAAGGTAGCCCATTACATTAATGGGTTGAGGCCGAGTATTCAAGAGGAGCTGAGCTTGGTCAGAATGACCACCATAGAAGATGCATACCAGTTTTCCCTAAAGGTGTAAGAGAAGCTGAATAAAAGATTCAATAGCAAACAAAGGGGAAGAGGTCAAGGTGGAACGACTGGTGGAAGACCCTATGGAGGCCGTAATGAAGATCAAAAGAAAAGTGAAGAAGTTGGCACCAGTCAGAATCAAAGAGGAGATAATGGCTACCATCCTCATGACTAGAACAATGGCAAGCAAAGAGGAAGAGGAAGAGGCTAACCTGGGCAAGGACCTAGAAGAGGAGGTTTCAGAGGAACCTATTTCCAATTTGGAGAGGAAGGGCATCGAACATATGAGTGTTCACAACATCAAGGAAGGACAAATAGAAGACCTGAAGGTAATGCACGAGTTGCACATGTAGATGAAGATGTGCAGTCTGAGCGTTCTGAAGATGCTGAAAGGGGAGAAACCCTAGTTGTCAGAAGAACTTTGTTGAAAGAACCCAATCAGAGGAAGAGTCTATTGTGCATAAGGTGCAAATGTGAAGGTAAGTGTTGTGATATTATTATTGATAGTGGAAGCACTGATAATCTTGTTTTAGAGGAGATGGCTGACAAGAAGAATGCATCCACATCCATATCAGATTGCATGGTTGCAGAAGGACCATAGAGCTTTGGTCAATGAACAGTGTTTTGTGAAGTTCAAGATTGGTGACTACCATGATGATGTGTTGTGTGATATCATACCAATGGATGCATGTCATATGCTATTAGGGAGGCCGTGGCATTATGATAGGAGTGCTGTCCATGATGGTCATGCAAACACATATTCCCTAACAAAGGATGGAGTTTGTCATAAGTTTAAGCCCTTGAAGGAGGTCGAAGAAAAGGTATGTAGTTCTACCCGAATTTGCTTGGTAGATGGTAGGAAATTTTTGGAGGGTATGAAGCATGAGCATCATTGCTTTGCATTGATTCCTAAGATTAGTCAAGAGAAATGTGAAGATGTACCAACAGAAGTTTCAGATATGTTTGAAGAATTTCAAGACATTAACTCTGATAATGTACCAGAAGGTTTACCACCAATAAGGAAGATAAGTCATCAAATGGATTTGATACCAGGAGCTAGTTTGGCAAACAAGGCAGCCCATAGAATGACTCCAGCAGAGAGTGAAGAGTTGAACAGACAAGTTCAGGAGTTGTTGAGGAAGGGATTGATAAGAGAGCCTAAGTCCCTATGTGGTACCTGTAGTACTAGCACCAAAGAAAGATGGAGAGTGGAGAATGTGTACAGACTCTCGATCCATCAATAAGGTCATGATCAAGTATAGATTTCCATTGCCTATAATGGATGACATAATGGACTATTTGAGTGGAGCAAAGTACTTCACGAAGATTGACCTGAAGAGTGGGTATCAGCAGATCCGTATAAGAGAAGGAGATGAGTGGAAGACAACCTTCAAAACCAAAGAAGGATTGTATGAGTGGTTAAGCATGCCGTTTGGGCTAACCAATGCACTGAGCACATTCATGCGGCTCATGAATGAGGTACTGAAAGAATTTTTGGGGAGTTTTGTTATTATTTATTTGGATGATATTTTGATTTTTAGTAAGACTTGGGATGAGCATCTGATGCATATCAGAAGAGTTTTAGAGAAGCTAAGGGAGGAGAAGTTGTTGAGTAATCTGAAGAAATGTAGTTTTACAAAGAAGGAGTTGGTATACCTAGGATTTTTTGTCTCAGAGGAAGGTCTTAAGATGGACCTAGAAAAAGTAAGGGCTATCATTTGGCCTATGCCAAGGAGTGCAACGGAGGTAAGATCTTTTCATGGTTTGGCAAGTTTTTACAGAAAGTTTATCAAGAATTTTATTAGCATTTGTGCACCCCTAACTGATACAATGAGAGGGGATAGAAAAGAGTTTAGATGGACTAAAAGAGCAGACAAGAGCTTTGATACATTGAAGCAAAACGTCATAGAACAACCTGTTTTGGCACTTCCAGATTTCAATAAGGTATTTCAGGTAGATTGTGATGCTAGTGGTAGTGGTATAGTAGCTATTTTGAGTCAAGAAGGTAAGCCCATTGCCTATTTTAGTGAGAAGCTTAATGATGCCAAGAAAAACTATTCTGTTTATGATTAGGAATTTTATGCAATAGTTCAGGCTTTGAAGAAATGGAGACATTATTTGTTGCCAAAAGAGTTTTTTTAATATATTGATCATCAGGCTTTGCAGTATCTTAATAGTCAAGGGAAGATGAACCAAAGACACTTAAAATGGGTTGAGTTTTTGCAAAGCTATACTTTTGTTTTGAAGCACAGGAGTGGGAAGTCCAACAGAGTTGCAGATGCCTTGAGCAGAAGGCAAAATTTGTTGACAAAAATGAAGATAGAGGTTGTTGGGTTCGATGAGCTCAAAAGTTTATATCCTGAAGATCCAAATTTTGCAGAGGCCTGGAAAGCTTGTTTGGAACCTATTACTTTGGATAGGACAAAATGGTTGGATTTCATAATCTAAGATGGCATGTTGTTTAGAGGAAGCCAGTTGTGCATTCCAAGGAGTTCCATGAGAGAGAACTTGATTAAGGAGAAGCATAGTGGAGGATTGGTTGGACACTTTGGTCAAGATAAGACCATTGCTATTGTTGGTGAAAATTATTATTAGCCATAGTTGCAGCAGGATGTGAGGAAATTTGTACAGAGTTGTAGAGTGTGTCAGAAGGAAAAAGGAACAAGTCAGAATATAGGGCTATATCAGCCATTACCTGTACTAGAGAAGCCATGGGATGATATTAGTATGAATTTTATTCTTGGTTTACCAAGGACATAGAGAGGACATGATTCCATTTTTGTGGTGGTGGACAGATTCTCAAAGATGGCACATTTTATTCCTTGCAAGAAGACTAATGATGCGGTTCATATTGCAAAGTTATTTTTTAGGGAGGTGGTGAGATTACACAGTCTACCAAAGAGCATAGTTTCAGATTGAGATACCAAGTTTGCTGGTTATTTCTGGAGGACATTGTGGAAGAAGTTGAAGATAGATTTGAAGTTCAGTTCTGCACACCATCCACAGACTGATGGATAGATTGAAGTGGTGAATAGGAGTTTGGGTAACCTGCTATGATGCTTAGTAGGAGATAAGCCCAAGGGATGGGATTTGATTTTACCACAGGCAGAATTTGCTTACAACAATTCTATCAATAGGAGTATTGGTAAATCACCATTCTAGATTATATATGGGAATAGTCTAAGAAATGCTTCAGAGTTAAGGAATTTGGACAAAGTAGAAAAGACAAGTGCTGAGGCTGAAGACTTTGCACAACATATGAAGAATTTGCATGAAGAGGTGAAAAGGCACATTAACAAGATGAATATTTAGTACATAAGGAGTTCCATGTAGGAGATGAAGTCATGGTTCACTTAAGAAAAGAAATGTTCCCAATTGGAACATACAATAAACTAAAAATGAAGAAATTTGGACCATGCAGAATTTTAAAGAAACATGATTCAGGAAATGCATATGAGGTAGAGCTGCCGAGTGGGATCAACATTTCCCTTGTTTTCAACATTGTTGATTTATCAGAATATCATGAAGGTGGAACAGAGGATGGACCAACAGAAGAACAGTGGAGTATTTCGGCATCTACTTCAACAAAGGAGATAGAAGAGATCTTGGATAGCCATGTGGGAAGAATTACTCAGAATAGGCAATATGAAGAATATCTGGTGAAATGGAAAGGAAGGCCTATTGAAGATTCTTCTTGGTTGTCTAAGGCAGAGGTTGACCGTTTGGGTTTTCCTCACACAAACACATGAGACGTGACAGGGTCACTTTTCAAATTACCCTAGGTGTCTGATGCAGGAGCATCTAGTGGTGTAAGGGCAATCTTGCATCACCCAAAAAAAAAGATGTGTTTCAAAATTGTTGATGCTCTTTCCATTTCTTTTCAAAATATGTGGGTCTGGTTCCATAATCACTTGAATAATGATGTAGAACTTTTAGTTTTTCCAAATTGCTAAAAATAGTAACCTGCTATTTTTAGAAAGTTTGCATTGGGCACGGATTAAAGTGAAAAATTATAGGAAGTTACATAATAGAAAAATAAGACCTTTGGCGAAGGAATCACGCAAAGATCATGTGCGAGCTGAAAGATATTAAAGTTTATGTTTCCCAAAAAATGCCTGAAAATTATTCAAACTCAGGTTTGAGGCACTAAAGGGTCCTGTATAGGCCTAAAAATAGCCAGAACTAGTAGACCTAGTTCTTAGCACGTAGAGCACTCCGCGAGCTTTCTGACACATAAAACGGTTCGTCAATCGGACACTCAGATCAAAATTTATGGCTCTCGGAAGTTGACCTATTTTTGGAGGGAGATGCAAATTTTAAAATTAGGTTGTTGGCCGCCAAAAAGGTTATTAATAACTATTTTTGGGAACACTGGGAAGTAGTAGAGTTAAGGGGGAAAGTGTAGAGTCAAGAATAGGCAGGAAAATAGAAACCCTAGCTGATTTGGGGTTACAGAAGGGTGATGATTCTAGAGTCTTGGGAGAGGTAGCTGTAGTGTGTTGTAGCCTATGGAGGATTGATTCCTCTGATTGTAATTAAGCTTCTATAATGTAATGAGTCACCCAGATCAATAAAAGAAAGTTCTATTTTCTATGTTCAATTTATGTTGTTGTGTGTTTTGTGATTTACCCCCTTCATCAGTTTGATAAAGATTGCGTATCCCTGCGGGATAGAGGCAAAAACAAATTGATAAATGATTGATTCAAAACAAATAGATATCACCTTGGAGGTTTAGCTCACATGTAGATGAAAATCCTTCAACACATGAGAAGATGAATCCAAATCTGTATAACAAACACAATAACAAGATGAATATGGTCTTCCACAATGAATGCTTTGAATGCTCTAAAATCATAAGTACGCTAAAAGTTCATAAATCATCTTCTAGTTTACAAATGAAACCCTAAACATGCTTATATATGCATTCCCACTACTGTTGTTATATGGAGCCTAATCAGACTTAGAGGTTAAATTTACCATAATTGATAGTTCTTCCCATTGAATTTATCTACCTTCAATTTACCCTCGTCCGCCATTGATCCCACTTAACCGTGAGACTCCCACTCAACCGTGAGACTCCCACTCAACCATGAGACCTTCTTGTAGATGATAATTGAACACAACCCACTCTGATACCACTTGTTAGGTTAGGGTAGTTCAGAGCAATAAACACTAGCAATTAAATGCAAATAAAGATTAAACAGAGGAATGAAAATACACAGAAATAATAACAACGATAGACAAGTTTTAACGTGGTTCACCCAAACTCAGGCTACATCCACCAACAGAGAGTCCAATATTACTATCCAGTAAATCAAACTGATTACAACTAGGAATCCTTGCAACTCAATACCACTACAAAATGATACAATACATCAACAGAAATGCTAACCCTTAGTCACTTTTATCAAGCCTTATGTTGGTTACAAAAATAGAGTTTTTTTAATGTTAGCCAATAGAAAAATAACTCCCGACGCCTTAATAAAATAATAAAAAAATTGTTGGAGGTTTTAGGGGCACTGCCCCTCGACCCAACCCTGTATCGCGACAAGGAGCATGCCAAGGGCGCTGTTCCTGAACCCCACACAGGGCGCTGCCCCTTGTCCCCATTAAATAATTTGGGGGGAAACTGCACTAATCAGACTCTGAGGGGTAAATTTAACCTCCGAGTCTGATTAGGCTCCATATAACAACAATCTCCCACTTGGAGACTAATCAGACTCCACACCATATCATCTCCCACTTGGAGACTGATCATAACACCGCTGACCTTGTAGCACCCATTAGAAATAAGCACCCTGGACTCTGCTGTTCTAATTTTTTTGTTGTCAGAATTGAAGACCAACTGAATCTGAAGAGGAGCTCAACTTCTCCTTTGTCACTACCTTCATAAACATATCTATTGGATTTTATTTGTATGTATCTTTTCCAGTCTTAATTGTCCATTATCTAATACCGATCGAATGAAGTGATACCTCAACTGTATGTGTTTGGTCTTTGAATGCAAGGCAAAATTCTTTGTAAGATGTATGACAGTCTGGCTGTCCATAAACAAATAACTATTAGCCTGTTGTGTACCCAATTCTTCCATGAAAGATTGCAGCTATATCATCTCCTTGCTTACCTCTATTGCAGCTACATACTCTGCCTCCGTGGTGGATAGAGTAACCACCTTTTGCAACCTAGAGATCCAACTCACCGTTGTCCCACCTATAATAAAGACATAACTTGTAGTACTCTGCCTAGTATCAATATCCCCTACCAAATCTGAGTCTACATAACCTGCTAAATTAGTATTAGAGCCCCTAAAACATATATGTTTATTGGATGTACCTCTCAAATATTTGAGAATCTATTTTACTGCATTCCAATGCTCTGATCCCCGATGACTCATATACTTGCTTACAACTCCTACAACATGTGCAATATCTGGTCTTGTGTATACCATGGCATACATTAAACTTCTTACAGCTAAAGCGTATGGTACCTTGGACATTTTTTCTTCCCCATCTTGTGTCTTAGGACACATCTCCTTAGTCAATTTCAAATGACTAGGCAAAGGCATGCTGACATCTTTTGCATTCTCCATATGGAATCTCTACAACACCTTTTCAACATAATCAGCCTAAGATAGAGTCAATTTTCTATTATTCCTATCTCTGCAAATTTTCATACCAAGGATTTGTTTTGCTACCCCCAAATCCTTCATAGCAAATGATTGTGCTAACTGCTATTTTAACTTTCTTATGTGATCCATGTTAGACCCTGCTACAAGTATGTCATCAACATATAAACATAAAATAATGTAGTTGTCATTATCCAGCCTCTTAAAATAAACACAATGGTCAGAATTACACTGAATATAGCCTTGATTAGCCATAAAACTATCAAA
Organism: Cunninghamia lanceolata; assembly: GCA_027924645.1. Taxonomy (NCBI): domain Eukaryota; kingdom Viridiplantae; phylum Streptophyta; class Pinopsida; order Cupressales; family Cupressaceae; genus Cunninghamia; species Cunninghamia lanceolata. Next base: position 880,199 of record BSBN01000395.1, on the reverse strand, counting down.
TTTCAAATACCATGGCTGAGGTGCTTGTTTCAAGCCATATAAACTCTTCTTCAATCTGCACATCAGATTCTCCTTACCTTTGACCTCAAATCCCTATGGTTGTTCCATATAGATCTCCTCCTCCAAATCAACATGGAGAAAGGCAGTTTTCACATCTAGCTATTCCAAATGCAAATCTTTAGCACCCACAATACTTAAAATAGTACGAATAGAAGTCATCTTGACAACCGGAGAAAATATCTCATCAAAATCAATACCTTTTTCTATGCAAATCCTTTTACAACTAACCTGGCTTTAAATCATTTCTTACCTCCATCTTCCTCTTTCAACCTATAAACCCATTTGTTTCGTAAAGCCTTTTTACCCGCAGGCAACTTACATAATTCCCAAGTCTGATTTTTCAACAAGGAGTCCATTTCTTCTTTCATTGCAAGCTCCCACTGAACCTTTGTATCCACCTGCATAGCTTCATCATACCCTTTAGGTTCACTAGCATTTGTTAACAAAATAGAATACAAAGAGAGAGAAAACCTTTTAGGAGGTCTACTTAGCCTTGTTGACCATCTAACATTCACTAGAGTTTGTGGGATTTCTTGTTGCTGTTGTGGAGCATGAGGAACCACTGGAACATCACTATCTAGAGTATTATCGAGGAGCACATAATCCTTTTATTTCTTCTCATGCTACTGCAACTGATCTTTATACAACACCTTCTCATTGAATACAACATCCCTGCTTGTCACAATTTTCTTATTTTCAAAATCCCAAAGCCTATAACCAAATTCATCAATGCCATATCCAACGAAGGTACATTTTTTGATTTTGCATCTAGCTTGGTTCTATTTTTAGAATCTACATGTGCAAATGCTTCACATCAAAAGGTTTTGAGAAAAGAATAACTTACCTTCTTACCTATCCATGATTCCTTTAGAATACCACAACCCAAAGGAATTGAAGGACCTCTATTAATTAAATATACAGTGGTGTTGACAGCCTCTACCCACATGTTTAAAGGCAGCCCAACATGCAATCTCATGGTCCTTGCACACTCCATTACTATCCTATTCATGCGGTCAGCCACTCGATTCTCCTGTGGAGTCCCTAGAACCATTTTCTGCCTACGAATTCTATTAAAGGAACCATAATCCTAAAATTCTTTGCTGCAATACTCACCAACATTGTCAGATCTGAGACATTTTAATCTTTTACCCATCTCATTCTCAACCAAGCTTCTCCATTTCTTAAATGTTTCAAATACATTAGAGTTCTACCTAAGGAAATAATTCCAAACCTTCCTAGTTTCATCATCTATGAATGTAACATTATACAGAGAACCACTGAGAGAAGATACCTAAGCTCGTCCCCATACATTTGTATGTACAAGCTCCAACTTTTCATCTTTCTTTTGCTTCCCATCCTTGAGAAAACTAACTCTCTTTTGTTTTCCATACACAAAAATTTCACAGAAATCCATATTAATACTTTTTAGACCTGGTAAAACTTTCTTAGAATGAAGTACCTTCATACCTTTTTCACTCATATGCCCAAGTTTGTTATACCATAGTGTTGTCTCTTGCAGCAACTGTTTCAGTCTTTTCCTGCAAACCTGCAGCAACTATTTCTGAACCTGTTTGTTTTTCTCTACAATAGCTAAAGTAGAAGGAACAATATGACCTGTACAAAGATATCAGGTGCGTACTTTCACAGCTTTTTCTACTATTAAGGCACCTCTTGAAACCTTCCAATTTTTATCAATAAATGTAACAATGCAACCTTCATCAACTAGCTGCCTTGCTAAAATTAAATTCCTACTTAGCCTTGGAACATGTCTTACCTCTTGTAGTAGCCAATGATTCCCATTCTATAACTTAATCTTGATTCTTACCTTTCCAACAATTTGACAAGGTTCATTATCTCCCAAATAAACCAGCCCAAAATCCCCTTGGACATAATCAAGAAAATAACTTCTATGGGGCGTAGCATGAAATGAGGCCCCTGAATCTAAAACCCATGAATCATCAACATTATCTAGGGAAAGAATCAAAGCATCATCTTTAGATTTATTACTTACCACATTTGCCTCCTTATTGCCTTCTAGTTTGTCTCCTTCTTTATTCTTCCAAGACCAACAATCTTTCTTCAGATGACTTGGTTTCCCATAGTACCAGCAATCCTTCTGTCCTCTGGATTGGGATCTCTTGTCCTTTGATTTTCCTCGTGACTTCCCATGACCTCCAGAACCTTTTCCTCTCTCCTTTGATTTGCCTCTAATTTCTGCATTCAAAACACTACCTGATGTGGACCCTCCTAAGCTTTTCCATCGCATTTCCTTGCTAAGGATAACACCAACAACATCATCAAATTTCAAAGTGTTTGAACCAGAGACAGAGTTACTTACAACCATTACCAAGCTATTCCATCTTTCTGGCAAAGAACATAATATCAAGAGAGCCCTCATCTCTTCATCAAAACTTACTTTTATAGAAGTTAACCAACTAATAATCGTATTATACTCATTTAAATGATATGTCACAAATCCACCTTTAATCATTTTCAGATTAAACAAATGCTTCATGAGAAATACCTTATTTGAGGCTGGGGTTTTTTCATATAATATAGCTAAAGCTTTCATCAGACCATCTATTGTCTTCGCTTCTGTTATATTGAATGCCACTGATGGTGCCAGGCACAACTGAATGGTTCCTAGTGCCTTTCTATCCAGAAGATTCTAATTCTCATTGGTCATTGTTGCCAGTTTCTTAGCTATTCCTTCCAACGGCCTCCATAAATCCTTCCGATAAAGATAATCTTCCATCTACATCTTCCATAACTAATAGTTATGCCCATTGAATTTATCCACCTTCAATTTACCCTCATCCGCCATTGCTCCCACTTAACTATGAGACTCCTACTCAACCATGAGACCTTCCTATAGACAACAATCAAACACAACCCACTCTGATACCACTTGTTAGGGTTAAGGTAGATCAGAGCAATAAACACTGACAACTACAAATTTTGTAATTCAAACTTAAGATATCAGCAACGAAACCTTTTAATATTGGTCACATAACTGACAATTAAAATTTAGGTCTCGACACAATAGGGTAGGGATAGGGCATGATCGCCCAAGCCCTAGGCACTATTTTCAAGGCAGGATCAAGCTCAACAATGTTCCCTTAGCCCCATTTGGCATGGGTTTTTAGGGATTTTGCATTGGGAGTTAAAATGAACATGAAATATGAAAAACAAGGGATCCAAGAGCTAAACTTAGGAGGTAAAAGTCCTAGGGGGACATTTTACAACATAACATTTAGCCCCCACTTTAAAATATGTATGATCTTATGACCCATACATGCATTAAAGTATGGTCAAAACACAACAAACATGCCAGACACTTGAAAGTAATGCATACGCAAAGATTGAGGAACTATTTCTAGCCCCTAGTCTTAGGTAGATATTAGAGAAAACACACCGCAAACACACCAAACATAGTGAAGACAGTAACAGCCACACAAAACATAGAGAAGACAATAATAGGCACACAATACATGGAGAAGATAGTATTGAAGACACACAAAACATGATGAATATAGTGAATGCAATGATTATTTCTTTTTCTTTTTCGTATATATGAATGCAGATACATGGAAAGTAATAAAATGCAACACATAACCCCAAAATGTAGGAGGAGCATTTTGCCACACCCTTGAGACTACATATGGGGGAAGAAGACACACCATACAAATACCAAAGTATAGGTGCTACATTTCGCCACACCCTTGAGACTACACTTGAGAACAAGCACGCCATACAAAACCCAAAGCATAGGAGGGGCATTTTGCCACACCCTTGAGACTATGCTTGGGAGAAAACACACCATACAAAGCTTGAGTGTAGGAGGGGTATTTTGCCACACCCTTGAGACTACATAGGGGAAAAACACACGGAAGACACACAAAAAACATGAGCGCCATATAGTATGCCAAAGACATACTATACGTCTAAAACATGACAAATAAGGTGATGGAAGAAACTTATTGCTAAGCCCCCACCATATTAAGCATGCTATAGGCACACCTAATGGTTGGGCTTATGCCACAACAACCACCAAAGACATGCTTAAGGGAGGATACACTGACCTCATCTACTTGGAGAACTTTTGAATAAAAAGGATGTGCACTAGCTCAAGAGATACACCATCCCCACCTCCACAAAGGGCTTTGAATAAAAAGGATATGCATGATATCCCACCTCTGTAGAGGGCTTATTGATTGCAATATAGAATAAAGATGTGCACTCAAACCAAAGATACAACATCCCGCCTCTGCAAAGGGATTACAAAAATGCTTTGTTACTACCAAAATCATCAGACAACTTACCTTTATATGCCCCCACCTTAAGGTGGTTGATATCATGTACCGATATCAAGCATGTTAAGGTAGAGAGAAAACACACAAGGGAACAAGAGCTTTCACAAAGCCAATGCCCCCAAAGGTGACATGTATTTTATGATCGCCAAAAGTTCCCACAAACACATACTTCTTAATCTAAGCAATGCATGAAAACAAAGAAGACAAGGCTACACAAATGGGTTCAAGTCCGAGTATAGCCATGAGGCTTATACTGTAAGCATCTCAAAAGTAAGTGTAACAACAAGGTGAGACACCCAAAATAATCAAAGTGCATAGAGCAGATGTATTGTTATGATTTGTTAGCAAAGATAAGACAACATCAAATATCACACTGACTGATTCTACTAGCCAAGTGTTAGATACAGATCAACCCTGTCTTCATATATGGACTAGGTCCATTTTTGGTTTGCTTGCTAAAGGGACATGTGGTCTGTATCAGTATATGTTTGTTTTTTGTCATCCACTGACTAGGTAGAATCACTAGAAGAAGGTAAACAATAAAATGAGAGAGGAGAGAAAGTGTCTCAGAAATAATCACATAGGAGGATGCCCCCAGGTCATCAACCGCAATGCTATGCCCCTAAGACACAACACATAACAATGAAAATAGAGGAGAGACAAGATAGAAAATTGATGATACAAATAGAAGAATGGTCACAATAGAGGCGGTCTCCTGGTATCCTTAACCTTACAAGAGTATCAAGGGTCACCCAAGGAGGCCTAAACAACACATAACACATCACAGGGGGGGAGGGACACAACACAAGAGGGGAGGTCACATAAATGAGAAAATAATGCTATGACATAGGTGACCACCAGGGTTAGAAATACTTACCTGTTCCACAAATGCACTAGCAGTTGTCAACAAGCAAATCATCGTCTTCCCAATCTTGAAAGTTAGCGGAGAGAGGTACATCAGGTATAATATCCCAACATTTTTCATTATCCTTAATCTCCTTTTCTTTAAGTTTTTATTTGTTTGGTTCAATGTTAGGTGGAATGTTTTCTTGTTGAGGTGCATTTCATTGGGCAAAGGCTTGCATTTTCTTCCTCCTTTGTCTTGCTTGTCTATTCCTTCTTGTCTTATTGCTTATATCTTCAAAAGTACTCTCATGTTTTTCCATAGGTTTTCTTATTTCAGAGGAGGAAGCTTGTTCAAATCTAATTTGTCTTAATGAAATACTTTGTTTTCCATGAGTCACTCTCGATCCTTGTAAGGATGACAGAGGAGGAACCTCAGCATAGAGTCCTTTACCTTTATCTCTAGGAAGTTCTTCTAATGCAGGTTGTTATTCTCTTGTTGCTTGTTGAATAGAAGGTTTGATCACTCTGGATAAAATTTTTGCTTTGTATCATCTATATGTTAAGAAATATTGGTCTCTTCATGGCTCAGGGTCTCTATCTGGTCATGGCCAAAAGTAATCAAGAGTAAAGTTCTTTTCCATAACCATGGGTTGCCATGTATTACGATGAACAGTACGCACTTGTCCATGTAAAGGGAATTTTATGCATTTGTGAATTGTTGAGGGTACAATCTTAATAGATTTGGGCCATGGGTGTCCTAATTTTATATAGAAGAGGTTAGATAAAGTGATGACATTAAATACATGATCGACGACTTTATCATAAACCATAACCAATAAAGTTATCTTCCCAAAAGTAGTCATGAAAGCTCCAGTATGTGTCTTAATCCTTAAATCTGAAGGTTCATACGAATCTTGTATCAAGTCATGTGAGAGAAGGAACTCTTCCATTACCACATTAGTCATGCAATTAGGACCTATAAGTGTACCATGCACCTATATTTTTATTACACTCATGGTGATGTAGAGAGGCCCTTCAATATCACTCATTGTCTTATCATGAGGTGTAAATGTAATTGTGGGTTCAAGAGTTTTTCTTTTCAAATTAGGCTGAGGAGGGAACATAGCATTATTTTTATGATTATAAGCCATGTATGTATTGTTGCAAGTATGAGGTTAACCAGTGTTGTCATTGATGTCAACATACTCATATTGCATTGGTAAGAAGGTTTGGATGAGTTGTGTGTTGAGGATATTAAGAAAAGTAGTCTCAATTAGGAACAGTGAAGAACAATGATAAGAAGAAGGCAAATGTACTCAATAGGTTGAGAATCAAAGGATGTGGATTAAAGGGTTTGTAGAAATGAGTCTTGAGATAATCCAGTTAAGATTTCAGAGGTCTGGATGAAGATATGAAAAAGTTGTGATTGGTCAAGTAGAACAGGTTCTGAGAGCTGTTCCGGAGTGACAGAGTGTTACAAAAAGGTCCAATAAGATCCAGAGGAGCATTGTCAGACTCTGCAGATTGGAAGGAGTGTTTGGGATGTCCTTGTGATGTATGATCTCAGTTTGTACAAAGTTTGGAGGTCCGGAAGCACCTTCTTCAGTATGACAGTGGCAACAGACTGTGTTCTTGAAGTTCCAGATGAAGAGGAGAAGAGATTCCAGTGAGTAGAGGAAGTGCAGATGTACCTGGTTAATCAAGCAAGCTCGTGAAGGTCCTTGGATCATGTTGAGGTTATGTTGTCGGTCCGCATTGGTGGTAGAGCCTAGAACTGAAGATATTCTCCGGATGAAGTTCTTGCTCAAACTAGCCGACCAGATGACTTGTTCATCTTGCGAATGTTCTTGTGGTGGCCGACCGGATGTATTAATCATCTTGCGAATGTCCTTATGGCTGATTGCTGACTTAGATGATTGTTCCTAAGTCGATGTCTTGTATAAATAAAGGTTTGTGAGTTCATTTCAAAGGGTGTTGAGCAGTGGATGAGAGTGGTATAGCGAAAGACCGAAGGGCAGAGTAGAAGTATATTAGGCTTCAATGGAACTAATCTAGACATGGTAAAGATGTCAACTCCCCAGTGTGTCTCTTATAGGCAGTGTGCCTCTTTGTGAGTAGTGTGCTCAGGCAGTGAGCCCTAATTGGCATGTGCCATTCATTTTTCTTATTCTTCTAACAGAGAATAATCCTTGGGTAAATCACCCCATGGTTTTTCCCTTAACCAGGTTTTCCATGTCAAAATCTTGGTGTCCAATGTGTTGATATTTATCTGCTCTTGTGTTTATGCATTATGCTTTCATGGATGGTTAATTGATATGCTATTAACTAACAAAGAAGAATCAAGTGTTTGAAGTAGAAGCAAGTTTTTGCACAACTAATTCACCCCCCCTCTCAGTTGTGTGCCCTAGATCTAACAATTGGTATCAGAGCCAAGTTCCTCTGAAAGGAGCTTAACTGCTTGAGGAGATCCAGGATGTCGTCATACAAGAAGGATAGTCTGAAGTTTGATAGAACCAATTTCACTCTCTGGAAAGGTCACATGAAATGTCACTTGGAGTGTATGGGAAAAACATACTTGGCCATGGTCTCAAAACCATATGTACCTCCACAGGGTGGTCCAACAACTCTGAATGAAACCACAAATGCTAAAAACAATTTGCGGACCAAGGAAGCTCTTCTAAGCGCATTGAATGACTCAGACCTCTCAAATGTTATTGACCTACCAACTGCATATGAGATCTGGACTAAACTGGAACTTCTGTATGAAGGAGATGAGTTTGTCAAGAGTGCAAGGTTGCAAAGTCTGAAAGGGAAATTTGAAAGATTGAAGATGAGAGATGATGAAAATATCACTACCTTTATGCCAAGAGTGAATGAGCTAGTGTGTGGAATCAAGAATACTGGTGGAGTTCTGGATGAAAATGAAATTGTTTGCAAAATTCTCTGATCCCTTCCTGCTGCCTACAAAATCAAGGTTGCTGCGATTGATGAATTCAGAGCCCATACAACTGTCACAAGAGAGCAACTGGTTGCATTTGAAATGATTGAGTTTGGAGATGATCCCCCCAAGACTGAATGTGCATTCAAAGCCAGTGCCTATGTGAAAGGCAAACGAAGATTTGATCTGGGAGAGAACTCTTCAAGGAAACTGTCATGGTATGAACAAGCAAGAAAAGATATGGAAGAGGAAGAAGCAGAAACAGCTCAACTTGAAGCCCTCATTGCAAAAAGACTACCAAGAGGATCCAGAAATTATGAAGGAAAACTACCCTTTAAGTGCTTCAACTGCAATAAGATTGGTCATTTTGCTTCAAGATGTCCGGAAAGATCTACAAGGTCTAATACCAACAGACAAAGGTTTCAAAAGAACTGCTATTATGTTCATGAAGAAGATGAAAATGAAGGAGTAATAGATGATGAATCAGAAATAGGAAGCAAATCTAGAAATGAATGGGTGTTTATTGCCATCAAGGAAGAAGATTCAATATCCTCTGAATCTGTCAATCATAAGGTTGTAGAAAGAGCTTTGGCTACCCAAATTGAGGAAAAGGATGATTGGGTTATTGATAGTGGATGCTCTCACCATATGATTGGTGACAAGAACAAGTTCTTAGATTTGGAAAAGTATGAAGGAGGAATGGTAAAGTTTGGTGACAATTCTTCTGGCAGAATCAGAGGTAGGGGAACTATTTCTTTTGATGGAAAGAGCAAAACCGGTAATGTACTATATGTTGAAGGATTGAAGCACAATCTTCTCAGTGTTGGTCAGTTAGTGGATAAAGGCTATGATCTCCGGTTCAAGAATGGAAGATGCAAAATCTTTACAAGCTCCGGAACTGAGATTGCATCCGATAATCAAACTAAAGGTAATATCTTCCATTTGGTTGGTTCAAATAAAAGTTGTCTATTTGTTCAAGTTGATCAGAGTTGGCTATGGCATAGAAGGATGTGTCATGTAAATTTTGATAACATCATCAAGATAAGCAATATTTAGGCTGTAAGAGATCTTTCAAAATTGGTGAAACCTACAAATAGTTTGTGCAAAGAATGTTAGCTAGGTAAACATAGCAGAGTCTCTTTCAAAAGCAAGGATTAGTCCACTACTGGATTGTTGGAATTAGTACATACTGATCTCTATGGTCCTACAAGAATCAAGAGTATGCAAGGTGATAGATATTTCATGTTGCTAATTGATGACCATTCCCGGATGATGTGGGTTACCTTTCTAAAAGAGAAATTAGAAGCCCTTGAGAAGTTCAAAATCTTCAAAGCTATGGTAGAGAATCAAACCGGATTGAAACTAAAGTGTCTAAGGTCTGATAGAGGTGGTGAATTCACATCCGGTGAATTCATAGACTTTTGTGAGAAGCATGGCATAAAGAGATAGTTGTCTGCTCCTAGGACTCCATAGCAGAATGGAGTAGTTGAGAGAAAGAACCGGACCATCCAGGAAGCTTCCAGGACAATGATGATGGAAGCAAATGTTCCTCAGATGTTTTGGAGAGAAGTTGTCAGCACTGCAGTCTACACTCTTAACCGAGTTCAAATAAGAAACAATACCGATAAGACTCCTTATGAACTTTGGTTTGGTATAACTCCTACTGTGAGATATTTCAGAGTATTTGGTAGCAAGTGTTACATCAAAAGAGATGAAGATCTAGGAAAGTTTGATGCTAGAAGTGATGAAGGAATTTTCTTGGGTTACTCCACTCAAAGCAAAGCATACCGGTGTTACAATAAGAGACTGAAAAAGATGATAGAAAGTACAAATGTGAAGGTTGATGAAGGAATTAAGAAGCCCTCAAGGTTTTATGAATATGATGAAGATGATCAGGATGGTGCTCTGATTCAAGGAACTCAATCCCTTCCTGAAAGTCAGATTCAGACTGATCCGATAAATCAGGAAGAAGAGGTTTGTCTAAATGAACCTGATCAACAAACATCAGTGCAAGAGACTCCCAAAGTTCCAAGGTATGTAACTTTAAATCAATCTGAAGATCAGATCATAGGTGACAAAAGCAGAGGGGTACAAAGAAGGAGGAAAATTGCTCAAAATTCAGATGAATGTTGTTTGATTTCAAAGATTGAACCTAAGATAATAAATGAAGCATGCAATGATGAAAATTGGACAAAAGCAATGGAAGAAGAGTTGATGCAAATTGAGAAAAATCACACTTGAGATCTTGTTCCTAGACCTAGAAACAAGAATGTGATTGGAACCAAATGGGTCTTCCGGAACAAACTAAATGAGGTTGGTGAAGTTATCAGAAATGAAGCCAGATTGGTCTGCAAAGGCTACTCTCAAATAGAAGGAATTAATTTTGAAGAAACCTTTGCTCCGGTAGCAAGAATTGAAGCAGTCAGATTATTTCTTGCATATGCTACCTTCAAAGACTTCAAGGTATATCAGATGGATGTCAAGTCTACCTTCCTAAATGGTGATTTGGAAGAAGAAGTATACATTGAACAACTGGATGGATTTCAATTGTCTGATAATGATGATATGGTCTGCAAGTTGAAGAAAGCATTGTATGGATTGAAGCAAGCCCCAAGAGCATGGTATGAAAGGTTGGATAAGCATCTTGTGCAGATTGGATTCAACAAAGGTACTGTTGATAGTAACTTATATTTCAAAATTGATCATGAAAACATTTTGATTGTTGAAGTGTTTGTGGATGATATCATTTTTGGAGGAAGAGATAGTATGTGCAAAACTTTTACAAATCAGATGAAAGGTGAGTTTGAAATGTCTATGCTTGGTGAAATGAATTTCTTCTTGGGTCTGTAAATTACTCAAACAAAGAAAGGGATCTTCATTTCTTAGACCAAATATGTGAAAGAATTGTTGAGGAAATTCGGTATGGAAGATTCAAAGCCAATGAACACTCCTATGGCAACTGGATGTAAGTTGAGCAAAGATGATGACTCTCCAAAGGCAGATTAGACAAAGTATAGATCAATGATTGGTGGATTGTTGTATCTCACTTAGACTAGACCATATATAATGCAAGCTGTTGGTCTTGTGGCAAGATTTCAGGCTGATCCTAGAGAATCTCATGTTATGGCAATCAAAAGAATTTTTAGGTACTTGAAAGGAACAGTTGAGTATGGTCTATGGTATCCTAGAGATCTGGATTTCTCTCTTCATGCATATACAGATGCAGATTGGGCAGGAGATGTGGATGATCGGAAGAGCACCAGTGGTGGAGCATTCTTTTTGGGAAAGAGATTGGTTTCTTGGCTAAGCAAGAAACAAGATGCAATATCTCTATCTACAACTGAAGCAGAATACATTGCAGCAACAGGTAGTTGCACTCAAATCTTATGGATGAAGCAGATGCTAAGAGACATTAAAGTTGAATATGAGGAGCCTATCACAATTTTCTATGATAATTCAAGTGCAATTAATATTTCTAAGAATCCGGTATTGCATTCTAAGACCAAGCACATATCTATCAAGTTTCACTTTCTAAGAGAACAAGTGAACAAGGATGAAGTCAGATTGGAGTATGTACCCTCCAAGGATCAGATTGCAGATATTTTTACTAAACTTCTCCCCAAGGACTCTTATGAGTATCTCCGGGAGAAGTTAGGGGTCATGGCCCCTCCGGTGATGAACTAGGATGCACTGATGTGCATAAGTCCGGTGGATATCACAGTCACATCTTGTGATCCAGATTGATGATGGGGAGCTGCTACTAAGGGGGAGTAGCTGGTATGATTCTGATATGTTACAAGTGCAAGTATGAGCCCTTTGCCATTGATGTCAAATGGGGAGAGAAGACATGTGAAAAACAAGTGGTTGATGATCAAATGGGGAGCAGTAAAGGAAGAGAAGACATGTGAAGAGTTGTTGCTGATAGGGGGAGCTGTGACAGAAAAGAGAAGTTCTTGTCTTGATGGTTTTTCACATTATATGTTGCCATCAATGACAAAGGGGGAGATTGTTGCAAGTATGAGGTTAACCAGTGTTGTCATTGATGTCAACATACTCATATTGCATTGGTAAGAAGGTTTGGATGAGCTGTGTGTTGAGGATATTAAGAAAAGTAGTCTCAATCAGGAACAATGAAGAATAGTGATAAGAAGAAGGCAAATGTACTCAATAGGTTGAGAATCAGAGGATGCAAATTAAAGGGTTTGTAGAAATGAGTCTTGAGATAATCCAGTTAAGATTTCAGAGGTCCGCATGAAGATATGAAAAAGTTGTGATCAGTCAAGTAGAATTGGTTCCGGGAGCTGTTCTGGAGTGACAGAGTGTTACAAAAAGGTCCGGTGAAATCCGGAGGAGCATTGTCAGACTCTACGGATTGGAAGGAGTGTTTGGGATGTCCTTGTGATGTGTCATCTTAGTTTGTACAAAGTTTGGAGGTCCGGAAGCACCTTCTTCAGTATGACAGTGGCGACAGACTATGTTCTTGAAGTTCTGGATGAAGAGGAGAAGAGATTCCAGTGAGTAGAGGAAGTGCGGATGTACCTGGTTAATCAGGCAAGCTCATGAAGGTTCTTAGATCATGTTGAGGTTATGTTGTTGGTCCGCATTGGTGGTAGAGCCCAGAATTGAAGATTTCGGATGAAGTTCTTGCTCAGACTAGCCGACCGGATGAGTTGTTCATCTTGCGAATGTTCTTGTGGTGGTCGACCGGATGTATTAATCATCTTGCAGATGTCCTTATGGTTGATTGCCGACTTAGATGATTGTTCCTAAGTCGATGTCTTGTATAAATAAAGGTTTGTGAGTTCATTTCAAAGGGTGTTGAGCAGCGGATGAGAGTGGTATAGCGAAAGAGTGAAGGGCAGAGCAGAAGTATCTCGGGCTTAAATGGAACTGATCTAGACATGGTAAAGATGTCAATCTCCAGTTCAAGTTTGTGATTCTTATCACTTTGTAGACAGTGTGTCTCTTGTAGGCAGTGTGCCTCTTTGTGAGCAGTGTGCTCGGGCAGTGAGCCCTAATTGGCATGTGCCATTCATTTTTCTTATTCTTCTAACAGAGAATAATCCTTGGGTTAATCACCTCGTGGTTTTTCCCTTAACTGGGTTTTCCACGTCAAAATCTTGGTGTCCAATGTGTTGATGTTTATCTACTCTTGTGTTTATGCATTATGCTTTCATGGATGGTTAATTGATATGCTATTAACTAACAAAGAAGAATCAAGTGTTTGAAGTAGAAGCAAGTTTTTGCACAACTGATTCACCCCCCCCCTCTCAGTTGTGTGCCCTAGATCTAACATGTATGTTTTCAAATGGATACCAAATTTGAATTTAAAAGAATTTGATATATATGCAAGAAAATAAATGCAACACTATGTATGTTTATGACCTAAAAATGGTTGATTTTCACTTTTTTCAATGTAAATATCTAAAAGATAAGGTGTTGTAAGGAAATTTATGAGGGGCAGAGAATAATAACCTTATTATTAGTCCAATAATGCAAATCTAGATAGATGACAAGGCAAAATCTAGTGAAAATGCAAGGTTTTCAAACCCTAATTGTGAAATTAAGATATGAATATATGAAAAATGATGTATGAATGTTTTCTAATCAGATTTATGATGCAAAATAACTCAGTTGAGATCTGAAAATGATATCACAAGTTCTACAATGCTCAATGCAAGTGCAATTTCAAGGAAAAATGAGTGAATATGCTAGTTTTTGTTGAAATTGATTGTGTAAATGCAAAATTTAAGATGTAAATGCAAAGACACACAATAATGAAAAAATACAATCAGAAATTAGTTCTAGCAGAGTGTTTAAAAGAGTAGTAAAATCTGAAACAAAATTTTAACCACAAACCCTAGCTTTTGGAAAAACTAGGTTATATGTAAAATGCACAATTTCAAGCAAAATCTAACCACTAGTATAATTTTGGCAAATAAATGACTACATGACTAAAACTTTTAGTCACGAAGACTAAAAATGAATAAATTATACTATTTTTTTGTAACACAGCTATAAATGAATAAATAAATGACTAATTTGATTGTCACACAAATAAATTTAGTCACACAAATAATTGACTAAATAAATTATTTAGTCACACAAATAAAAATGACTAAATAATTAGTGACAATATGATATTAAAGTGGGTAAGTTTTTATTTTTGAGGCATTTTTCATGGAGAGAAAATGGACAAAACATAAGGTTTTGATTTACCTCGCATTTTTCATGGAGGGAATATGGGCAAAACCTAAATTCCTATTCTGTTGTTTTTTGTAGACAGGAATGTGTCTTTGCATGTTGGGATACATATGTGGCAAACATTTCTCTTCATGGAGGCATCAAAATAGGGTGAAATGGCTACTGGGACAAAGAAGAGGGTTTAAATAACTTATTTTCAAATGGTATTGACATTCTTTCCTACAGATCGTAGTCTATCTAAGCATCATGTCACATATTTGAACAGGTAATGGTTTAAAATAATGTTTCGTCAGTGCATTTGCCCTTTATTCATCACTGTATTTTTCATTGTACATTCTACATTTTGCATGTTTTGTTGTTTGGTAGGGCACTTTCAATGTGTGCAAAGAACTAAACACGGTTTGTGTTGATAGGTTCCTATGCAGCTTGTTGATTCACAACCATTATGATGATGATTCCTCCAATAATTTGCTTGTCGATTCACAGAGAAAAGTTATGTTCACACTCCTAGACCCCTGTTACCCAGAGCATGAAGTTGTTTGGACTTTTCTTTTTTCTCTATTAGGGGATCACTTTTCATAAATGGAAATGCCTAAAGATTTGAGAAGGAAGGGGGTTTGATTCCATTCATTCGTTTTGCTCTATTTTTCTCTCTTCTTCTCCTTTGTGAATATGAATACTTTCATGGGAGGATTAGATGGTGATAACAGGGGTAGGTAGCTGGGTATCCAGGTTTAAGGAATCATGAGGAATGACTGGAGACTCAGGTAAGTGAATTTAATCTAAATTTCTTGGTATTGTATAATTTTCAGATGGTAATGTTTCCAATGGTTCTTTGGATATGTCATATCTTTGGTTAAGAATTTATTTACTATATTATTCTGGAGCTATTTTGCATAGAATCAAATCTCTCTACCATCCACTCATTAATTTGCCTCTACATGACAATGGATTCAAATCTGTAATTTTAATTCCTTTGCATGTCAATGGTATTATACCATAATGTTTTTACACTTGCTAGGCATGGATCTTCTCTGTATGTTCTTTATATTTTATTCCATAACTTTAAAATCTCTTAAAATTACAAATTTACTAAGTTAAAATCTTTTATAATTATAGAATGTTAGTTTATAAGATTTTAAATAAGAAATTTTATAATGGTTGTTTAAGTAGATAAACATCATCACACTCCTAGACCCCTATTACCCAGAGCATGAAGTTGTTTTAGGTATCCTGTTGTGTGGCTCGTCACACCATTTCACAGTCCTTAAGGAGGGTACCAAGGTTATACTAAGTCATTTCACAGTCCACATCAAATGGCATTATGATCATTTTCAATGATATTGAGCCAGGGACAGTCATATAACAGTCCTAACTAAGTCTTTTAAACTATTTTTCAAGAGACTTTGTTATCATTTGGTGCCATGAAGTATGATAGAACTCATAAAAGTATAGAGTGCTCATGGAATAAAGGGACAATCCACATGCAAAGACAACCATGTTATGACTGTCAAAAGAATGATAGTCCTTTAAAGAAATGAAAGATCAGATAACAATAAGTGGAAGGGTAAGAGGTTAGTATAATAGTTGGGCAGTTAGTAGAATGGAAGAGGGTTTGGTAACGCATGACAGTAGTTCTCAAGACATTAATATGTTCCTTATAGAAAGTCCACATATTGACACATGCAAGTTGAGGCCATGAGCTTCATTTGTGTATTGAGTTTGTAAAAATAATAAGATTATATTATCTACAACATATCCTACGAACAAAAGATTGATTCACTTATGCTACTGTCAAGTATAACCTATACGGTGCTTGGAGCTTTTGAATTTTCACATCTTTCTTTGTGCAGTTAAGACAATCATCTATAGATCAATGAATTTTTTTTATCATTATTTAATTACTTTAATTATTGGACACAACAATTGTGTAAATACCTTGGTGAGTATGATCACAGTTTTAAGATAGTATCTTTTTCATTCATTAGTTACTCCTAGAGATTAATATTCTTATTTGATAAGTGAAATATTTCATTGGAATCACAATTTATTCTTGTCATTTGAGCTCTAAGTTTGCATGGAATTTGATTTGCAAGATTGTCCAAGGCTGATATAAAGGTTCAAAGAGTGAGAGGAAAATGTTAAAGTATTAATATTTTTCTTATATTTAAGTTTTAGATGAATGATGCCATTTTCTTGTATTTTATTATTTCAACTTCTTGTTAATTCTGTTGCAGATGGATGTGTTTAATGCCTTTATTGAGTTGTTATGCCAGACTCTGCACTTGAACAAATTATCTCATCTTATCATATTGGGAACTTGAATAAATTACTTTATCAATTTTTGAACTCTCATTTTATTATTAAGAATAAGGTGTCATCTCTTTTATATGAAGTTAAACCAACCAAGTATTTTGTGTCAAGAAATTAGTGCGCTGAACTTTCAACATCATGTCAAGAATATTGTTCATTTTTGGATAAAATCACACTCATAACCTTAAAGGTTAAATCACAATCTTAGATTTTCTGTAGCATTCCCATATATAAATGTGTGGAAAAATATGATTCACTTTGATGTGTAGACAATGTTAATGTGAAGCCATTCATTTCTTGTGCTTCTAAACAGAATTGAGGTTAATGAGGGAAGGTATTGCATATTGTTTTAATTTTATTAGGACAAGAGTTCTAAGAATAAAAGTGCATAGTATCTAGGTCATATTCCATTTTGACAAAGAGAGTGTTGTGTAATGTTGTCTACACAAGAGGGGGTTATATTACTAGCATAGATTGATAAAATAGGGACAAAGGCATCCATGTAAAAAATTCAATCTGTAGATTCCCAAGTGAGAGTGTTATGAACTAAAGATGCGATTTTGTTCTTATAAAGCAAGAGAACTATGGAATTTGAAGAAACATAATTTGATTGAGGGAATATGACCTTATGGATTTGGCTTTCTATTGCCAAGATGTACCATTGCATGCAAAATGGGAGAGGTAATGGTGAATATATTGAAAGGTCAAATCTAAAGTGGGTTTTGTTTCAAGGTTGCTCATCTGGTGTTTGCTTTGCTGCGTTGTTCTACCACACATAAGTTTGATAGTAAACTCTGCTGAGTCACAGGTTAAGGTCGTTTACTCTATGTGAGGTAATTTTTTTTGCTTTTGAATCTTTGATGTATCAGGATCATGACTAAAATTTTTTGACATGTTTTCAGGTACAAAAAGGCTTTGAAACAAAAAGGAGTTAGCTCGAAAGGAAGATGACATAGTTACAATTGATTCAAAGGCATGCTCATTAACTATTCATGAGACTAAGTTAAAGGTATCATTTTCTTACTCAAAACAAATTGTTGTAAGATTATTGGAAATTGTTATTTGTCTATTTGTTTTGGATATAGTTTATATGTTAAAGTGCTTTTAGGATAACATTAAAGTGAATATAGACATGATATTTCCATAGTCCATGATATGTAAGAATGTGTAGAGTTTCTGGAAGAAACTGTCTCTTCCAAAAAAAGCAACACACAGTCTCTTCCAGAAGCTCTACACATTCTTACATTAAAGTGAATAGTTAAACATCTCATACTAGTAGTGATCAGTGAACAAACTGATAGGATAAAACTGACCAAAGAATCCTTGAGTTGGGATTATCTCATGCATAGCTTATGATTGGGACTTCTACGTGTTTTGTACATAAGACACTTGGTTCATTATTAATTAGATGTATTTAGAAGTGTTGTAAGTAAGGGTTTCCTTATTTCTAAGCAGTTGCTGGCAAGATTACTTGGCATTCACCATATTAGACTTTAGTCTTACTCTATGGTTAATTAGGTGTTAAGTCAATAAGAAAATTTCAGGATATGACTCTTGTCAGGAAGAAAAATAAAGAGTTTTTAAATTGACTTGTTCAACAATGAGTTTTTAAATGTTTTAAATTTTGACTTATAGGAGTTACCAACTATTCTTGTCTTGTAGGTGGATTTGACAACATATGTGGAGAAAAGTGAATTTACATTTGACTTTGTTTTAGACGAGTATGTCACCAACAAGGAGGTACATGCTTATAATGTCAAAACTGATCATGTTTCCCTTTAAAATCACCTATAATTTCAAGTTTTTAGCATTAAAGACTTACCGAAATCAAACTTTTTTTTGGAATTGATCATAGCTTAGGCATGTCTTATGAATGAGAAATCTTTTATGTTGTTTGTAAGTGATAACTACTCACTTTTAGTGAAGAGGAGTAGTGTGCGATTCATAAATTTCTAATTGATTTTATCCATGTCAACTTATTGTTGGAAATGTGTATGCATTTTGATAGAATTATGAATAATTACTACAACCATATAGCCATGTTCTGTCAGGAATGTGAAATGTTTAATGTACAGTATTTTTTGAGAAAATTCATGCTATGGAATGTGTTTGATGACTGCTTAAAATAATAACCAAATTCATCTATTATTTATTTTGGTTGATATAGCCAAATTTAACTATTCCAAAGTTCCCATTTTAACACAGGCAAGGAGGATGCTGGCAAAGGTTGTGGAATTTGGCTTTACACCAGCCAATTGCATTTGCTTTAAAATTTCTAAAGCCTTTTCAACAAATCCATTTTGTGCATATCCCGCAATCATTGCAGTCTATGATACCACATTTATTTGAGGCATTCTATCAAACAGTTCACGTGCCTTGTCTATGCTTCCACATTTTGCATACATGTCTAACAGGGTGGTTGCAACTACAACATCTGTCAAAATTCCTCTATCCTTTATGTTTTGATGGATGTCCATACCCTATTCCAAAGCTCCCATTTTGACATAGGCAGGGAGGATGCTAGTGAAGGTTGTGGAATTTGGCTTTACACTAGCTAATTACATTTGCTTTAACATTTCTAAATCCTTTTCAACAAATCAATTTTGTGCATATCTTGCAATCATTGTATTCCAAGAGATGACATCTCTTTGAGCCATTCCATCAAATAGTTCACGTGCCTATCTATATTTCCACATTTTGCATACATGTCTACCAGAGCATTTCTAACTATAATATCTGACAAAAATCCCCCTTCCATTATGTTATGATGGATGTCCATACCCTGTTCCAAAGCTCTCATTTTGTCTTCCTCCTCTTGTGTCTTTGGACACATCTCCTTAGTCAACTTAAAATGACTAGGCAAAGGTGTACTAACTGCTTTTGCATTCTACATGTTAAACCTTTTCAACACGTTCTCTACATACTTACTTTGGGAGAAAAATAATTTTATGTTTGTCCTATCCCGTGTGATCCTCATACCAAGGATTTGTTTTGCTGCACCCAAATCCTTCATAGAAAATGAATTTGCTAATTTCTATTTAAATTCATTAATATGATGCATGTTAGACCTGGCAACAAGCATGTCATCAACATAAAGCAACAGGATAATATAGCTGCCATTACCCAATTTCTTGAAATAAACACAATAATCAGAATGACATCTTTTATAACCTTGTTCAGCCATAAAACTATCAAATTTCAAATACCATTGCTGAGGTGCTTGCTTCAGGCCATACAAACTCTTCTTTAACCTACACACAAAATCCTCCTTACCCTTGACCTCATATCCCTGTGGTTGTTGCATGTATATTTCCTCTTCCAGATCCCCATGCAGAAAAAGTATTTTCACATCTAGTTGTTCAAGATGCAAGTCTTCCTCAGCCACAAGACTTAGAATTGTTCTAATAGAAGTCATCTTTACAACTGGAGAAAATATTTCATCAAAATCTATACCTTTTTTCTATGGAAAACCTTTTACCACGAGTCTGGCCTTATATCTTTTCTTGCCTCCATCTTCTTCCTTCAACTTGTAAACCCATTTATTTGGCAATGCTCTTTTACCTGCAGGCAATTGAACTAAGTCCCAAGTCTGATTCTGTAGCAAGGAATCCATTTCCTCTTTCATGCCTAGCTCCCACTGCTTTTTGGTATCTACCTACATTGCTTCTTCATAACCTTCAAGTTCACTAGAATCAGTTAATAATATAGAATATAATGATGGAGAAAATCTTTCATGAGGTCTAGTTATCCTTGTAGAATGTCTAACACTTGCAGGAGTTTATGGGATAACTTGTTGTTGCTGAGCATCAGGTACCACTGGCATTTTATTTTCTGGAATCTCATCCAGCACTACATATTCCTTTTTGGCATGTTCATGCTTCTTTTCCTATAGCTGATCCTTATACATGACCTTTTCATTAAATATAACATCTCTGCTCCTAATGATTTTATGATTTTCATAATCCCATAATCGATAACCAAATTCATCTACTCCATATCCAATGAAGGTACTTTTTTAGACTTAGCCTCAAGATTGGTTCTATTTTCAATATCAACATGGACAAAAGATTCACAACCAAAGGTTTTCAGAAATGAATAGTTTACCTTTTTGCCCATCCATGCCTCCTCTGGAATGCCACCATCCAAAGGATTTGAAGGTCCCTTATTTATTAAATAAAGAACAGTATGTACAACATTTGCCCAAAAGTGTAAGGGTAGTCCAGCATGCAATCTCATGCTCCTTGCACACTCCATAATGGTCCTATTCATCCTCTCAGACACAACATTTTCTTGTGGGGTTCTAGGAACTATTTTTTGCCTGTGGATTCCATTATATGAATAGTAATTCCCAAATTCTCTACTGCAACACTCGCCTCCATTATCAGATCTAAGACACTTCAACTTTTTTCCTGTCTCATTCTCAACCAAAGCTTTCTACTTTTTAAAAGTTTTAAATACTTCTAATTTTTGTTTTAGGAAATACACCCCTGTTTTCCTAGTTGCATCATCAATAAAAGTAACATAATAGAAAGAGCCTCCAAGAGAAGATACCTAAGCTGGTCCCCATACATCTAAATGCACAAGCTCTAATTTCTCACTATTCTTCTCTTTCCCAACTTTAAGAAATCCGACTCTTTTCTATTTTCCATAAACACAATTTTCACAAACTCCAAGTCAATCTTCTTCAAACTTGGTAGCAACTTTTTGGAGTTAAGAATCTTCATCCCTTTCTCACTCATGTGCCCAAGTCTATGGTGCCACAATTCTGTTTCTGTCCCTGTAGCAAGTGTTATAATTGTCTCAGTAGCAACTATTTCTGTAGCAGCTAAGGTAGAATAAGTATTACCAGTACACAAATACAATGTACCTACCTTTTCACCTTTATACTACTAATGCACCTTTAGTGACCTTCCATATTTTGTCTGAAAAGGTAACTATATAGCCTTCACTGCCTAGTTGTCTTGTAGAGATTAAATTCCTTCTCAAATTTGGCACATGTCTTACCTCCTATAGCGACCATTCATTTCCATTATGTAACTTGATTTTTATTTTTCCTTTTTCAACAATCTGACAGGGTTCATCATCACCCAGATACACATGTCCAAAATCACTTTGAACATAATCTACAAAATATTTCCTATAGGGTGTGGCATGAAATGAAGCCCTTGAATCTATTACCTAGGAATCATTAGCATTATTTAAACACAGAATTAAAGCATCCTGTAATTTATTACTTGCAACATTTGCCCTTTCGAGACCATCAATCCTTCTTCAAGTGTCCTGGCTTTCCACAGTGCCAGCAATCCATTCTTCCTCTGATTTAGATTTGCCTTTCCTTGACTTTCATTGTGACTTCCCAAGATTTGTAGGGCTTTTTCCTCTTTCCTTTGTTCTTCCCCTATTCTCTATAGTCAAAGGATTACCATATGTTGAAGTCTCACCTATCAAAGGATAACACCAACAACATCATCAAATTTCAAAGTATTTGAACTAGAGACAGAGTTACTTATAGCCATTACCAAGCTATTCCAGCTTTTTGGCAAAGAACATAAAACCAAGAGAGCCCTTATCTCTCCATCAAATTTCATTTTATAGAAGTTATCTGAATGGTAAACATATTAAACTCATTTAAATGATCTGACACAGATCCACCTTCAATCATTTTCAAATTAAACAAATGCTTCATGAGAAATACCTTATTAGAGGTTGAGGGCTTTTCATACAATTTGGCTAAATCTTTCATCAGTTCACTTGTTGTCTTCGCTTCTGTTATATTGAATTCCACAGATGGTGCCATGCACAACTGAATGGTTCCCAGTGCCTTTCTGTCTAGAAGTTCCCAATCCTCATCAGTCATTGATGCCAGTTTCTTGGCTACTCCTTCCACTGGCCTCCATAAATCCTTCTGATAGAGATAATCCTCCATCTGCATCTTCCATAATTGATAGTTCTGCCCATTGAATTTATCTACCTTTAATTTACCCTCGTCCGCCATTGCTCCCACTTAACCGTGAGACTCCCACTTAACCGTGAGACTCCCACTCAACCGTGAGACTCCCACTCAACCGTGAGACTCCCACTCAACTGTGAGACTCCCACTCAACCGTGAGACCTTCCTGCAGATGATAATCAAACACACCATGCTCTGATACCAATTGTTAGGATTAGGGAAGATCAAAGCAATAAACACTAACAATTATATGCAGATTAAATAACCTAAAAATATAACAATGAGGAATAACACAAAAGAGATCAACACAGAAATTTAACATGGTTCACCTAATATGGGCTACATCCACAGAAACTCATCCATCCAATGATTTTATTATCCAGTGCAAAATAGATTACAATCTTGCAAATACATTGTTGTACCATACATCCTAGCCACTTATAACAATCTTTTTGGAAGCTTCTAGAATTAGGGTTTTACAATGTCATTTTTCTTTTTTCGGTTAACAAAAATTAACAACCAACTTCGATCGTGCAAAAAAAAGAGAAAAAATAATTTCTCGGGGGCTGCACCCCCAAACCCCAATGAGGATACATAACTTGTGTATAGTACTTGCATGATCAGTCTCCACTTACCAACAATCTCCCACTTGGAGACTGATCAAGCTCCACGCCAAACAACTAGTGTACCTAATTAAGTTGTATATTGGCTTTTGGATGCAGTCTAGTTACTTAGGGGTGTTTGGGGATTTTAGACTAGAGTACTATTATAGAAACAAGGAGAATGTGAAATAGAAGAAATGCACAATCGATCTTTATACTATAGTGTAGGAATAACATGAAAATCAAATTTGTAGGTTGAGCTAATTTTCTTTTGTCCACAATAACACAGATGGAGATTATTTTTTATTATATGGTGGCCAGATGCTTTAATACATCTATTAATTTTATAGCTATTTAATGTGCAATTTAATTGCTTTCATCTAGTTTCCTTCTGCATCTATAATGGATGTTTATGATACATTAAGCCTTTTCCTCTCTCATTGTATTACTAATCATAAATAAATGTACTTTAAAAAACAATTAGATTATCAGATCTGAAAAAAATGGTAGCTACAATATCAAGTTTATTCATCTATTCTCTATTGGAAGCTTACAAAATTAATGTTGTAATGCAGGTGTCGACATGGATACTTCCATGTGGTGAACAATGATTACACCCACTAGGACATGTACGCCATCGGGAGGAGTGCAAACCCCACCATTAACAACCAAGGCAACATATTCTTTGCCCCTGACAATCAATTCAAAAAGGAGGTAAAAGGCCTATACAACTCGTCTCTTACTTATCTCTTTGGTTTACAATGGATGTAGAATAGTTATGACGAGTATGAGTAATGTGCGGGTGACAAAGCATGAAGATGCATTAGAAAGTATGTGGAGGAATTAGAATTGGCAATCAAAGGGAGATCTGATGTTAAATGGGGCATTCTTCAAAGCATCAGGGGCTGGAGCATCCTCAAGCTATACCAAAGCTTCAAGTATGGAGGCAAGGCCTTCCTCTATTGTGGGCTCTATTACTGCAACTTCAGGTGTTCTCACCTACAGAAAAGGTTCCTGTTGTTAGACCAAAATACATGTATTATGTACAAATTGTTTGGAATCCTTTGACTCTGTCATTTCTATGCCTTGTAACTCAGATTTTCTGTCTTGTGACTGGAAATAAACATTGTAATACTCTATTTCTAAGCATTTTTCAAGAAAGATAGATATTTCAGACTTGTACAAGCTGTAAAAATACCTTTCTTTTAATAAAGTTCAATGATTTTGCCTTCTAAATGACTGTCTTATTGTGTGCAATTGATGATTGATGTGTATTTCTATGTTTTATATTTAAATCCTCAAATATTAGACTAAATATACTACCAATTGACAAAAATCAATGAATAAATATGACTAAACATGTGACTAAATATACTATGACATAAATCAATGAATAAATATGACTAAACATATGACTAAATATACTATGACAGAAATCAATGAACAAATATACTACCAATTGACACAAATTTGGTCATGTGACAAAATAAATGACCGACAATAAACTACTAATGGTCAGGTGACCAAATTCAGTGAATAAATATGATTAAATATATGACTAAATCAATGACTAAATATACTACCAAATTGATCAATCAAAACAACCAATAAATGACTAAAAAATGGTTTAGTCATCAATATGGTCACATTATAAATGACTAGCAATAAACTACTAATGGTCACGTGACCGTGTTTGGTCATTTATAAGTAGTTTTTAGTAGTTTTTTTAGTAATATATTACTCTTTTTGTACTAGTGAAAAAATTAAGCATGAAAATGTAATGCAAATGATCATAAAATGATGTAATGCTATATTTTGTATTAGATCTTATGTAAAAATTAGATATTAGATGAAATGCAATGAAATTAATACAAACTATGCAAAAATGCAAGCCTAGGATGCCAATTTTTTTCAAAATTTTCAAATGTAATAAGATGAAAATGAAATGAATGAATGTAAATCTAAAGTACAACACTCAAAAAGGTGCAAAATTCAATAAAAACATGGGTTCACCAAAATGTTATGTATGAAAAAGGGGGAAATAGGGTTGATTTGATGATATGCCTAGATCCTCTTTTCACTACATACCATTCAAGGACATTTAACCGAGTTGATCACAACTTTTGAAAAAGGATTCATCTACAGGTTGGTTGTCACTTATAATGATAGGGAAATTTGGAATTTACTGATTAATGTATTAATTTAATGCCTGATTATGCTCAAAACCCTAATTATGTAAAATCATGAATAAGCAGACGAATCCTGACAAATGCTCGTACACAGATATATTGAATGACAATTAGATACATACCAAATTTTGAGATTCGAGATGCAGAAAATTTAGGGGCTAAAGAGCAGGCGCCCAAGCCCAAGGTGGCAACTTCTTCAAAGATTTCCAGAAGATGTTTGCTACTCTTCACCATTCTGTTAGAGACTTTCAGGTCTGCAAATCTAGAGGGCTTTAGGGTGGCTACCCAAGCCCTTGTAGTGCCTTTTCCTTCAAATATGAGATCGCCACACTCTGTCATAGCTTCCTGCAACTCCATTTCCGTAGAATACAACACCTTTTATCTACAATAACAAGGAAGGGGGTTGGGGGTTGTGGTGTTTAGAGCTTTCCTTAATCAAGCCCTGGAATGACATTCAAGCCTTCCAACACTGTTGTTTGATAAAGAGTGTGTATCACTATGAGATAGAGGCAAAAACAAATTGATAAATGATTGATTCAACACAAATAGATATCACCTTGGAGGTATAGCTCGCATGCAGCGAAATCTGCATAACAAACATAATAACAAGACAAGTCTTCTCTACCACAATGAATGCTTTAAATGCTTTAAAATCATAAGTGCGCCAAAAGTTCATAAATCATCTTCTAGTTTACAAATGAAACCCTAAACATGCTTATATATGCATTCCCACTACAAATCTTGTAATTCAAACTTAAGATGTCGGCAATAGAACCTTTTAAGGGTCACAAAATTGACATTTAAAATTTAGGTCCCAACCAAATAGGGATGGGCTAGGGCACGAGCTCCCAAGCCCTAGGCCCCATTTTCAAGGCAGGATCAAGCTCAATAATGTCCCCTTAGCCCCATTTGACATGGGTTTTCAGTGATTTTGCATTGGGAGTAAAAATGAACATGCAATATGAAAAATAAGGGACCCAAGAGCTAAACTTAGGAGGTAAAAGTCCTAGAGGGACATTTTATGACATAAAACTTACTTAACAAAGTTGTCGCATAAGATTTTATTTCTACCTCATTGATCTCATATGATAGCCTAGGAATCTAAAATGTCTGAGGTTCCACTGCTTCCATAAATGTAGTCTTTATCAACCATGAATGTTAATTGATTTATATACTGCTTGACTAATTCATAAGGGATTCTTTCCCTAGCTTGCATCTCTATTTGGAGGGATTTGAACAAACCCCAATACATGGTACTAAATGATTTTGTATCACTGAATTGTCTTATATGTTGTTAATTTAATTTTTGCCACTACTATTAGATGTTATTGCCATACTTTCCCCTTAAACCTTGGAAGCTCATTTCAAAAACTAAAATAATAATCAAATGATTAGGGTTCCATACCAAAAGTTATAATTGAACTCCTTAGTTCTCTTCAAATTCTCCAGCAATTACTCTCACATTACTTCACAAAGGTCAAAGTCTTTTCCTTCTTTTACCATCTAATAAGTAGTGTGGATTGCAGTAGTGGTGGCAGATCCCTCTCTATTTGTATAGTAGATTTTGTACGCTATCCCCATTGTTACGTACTTGACCCATGGATCTATTTTGTCTTTGATGATTAGGGTATGACCATCTGGTTTTTCACTCATGAGCTCTATTTTTCATTATTGACACTGGTCCAGTTGAGCTAATCCATGTTACTGCCCTAATTGCCTCATTTGTAATCCAGTAGGGTTTTTCTAGGTATATGAATTCATCATGGATTCTAATGAGCACAATTCTAACCCATTCATGTGTGTCACTAAGTTTGGCAGTCTTTCCAAATATCCAACTTCTTACTTGCAATATTCTGATATTTTGGTGAATATCCTGTGTCATCTAGCAATGTGTCTCTAAATTCTTTGAATTTCATGTGATCTATCTTAGAGATTGTAGCATGAATGTATTTCCTCACATCTTCTGTATATAATAAATCCACTGGGTACTCCAGAGAATGCTCCTTCTTTATTGAGTTCCATTGCCTTGTAAGGGTATTTCTTGTATTTAGGCCTAGGTTTCTTTGCAAAATCAATGATTACTGGTGTGACCATTTTTGCTTTTTTCATAGCTTGACAACTTGGGTTTAATCACTTCATAGATTTTTTCACTTCAGAGCTCAAATCCCTCAAAGCATTTGGATGCAAATGAGGAGTGGATTGAAGGTTTAGGGTTTATATAGCCCTAATAGTAACTTTATGCATTTATTGCATCTATCTATTTTTCTTTTTGAAGGTTTTTTTAGCCATTGAAAGTTGTTAAGCTGATAATAGTATGATACATGTTATGATTTCTCTCTATTACTCCTTATTATCCCAAAGATTGATGATAT
The DNA here is from genome assembly GCA_027924645.1 of Cunninghamia lanceolata. Lineage (NCBI taxonomy): Eukaryota > Viridiplantae > Streptophyta > Pinopsida > Cupressales > Cupressaceae > Cunninghamia > Cunninghamia lanceolata. The sequence goes on along the minus strand of BSBN01000395.1, from coordinate 852,412 downwards.
TGTTATAGTCTAGCTCCATTGACTTAACCAGCTGTTAATTTTCCTTCCATGTCCCTTAGTTTTATGACAAGGGTCATTGTACCTTGGTATTTAATCAAGTTTTATGTGTTAAATCTAGGGTTGTGTCCATGGTTGTTTACAATAGAAACCTAATAATCAATAATCCTTAACTAACCTACTGCTTCTAATTATTTTCTTGAAAGGAAAACCTGATCTAAGAACTAAAATAGTAATTTGCTAAAATGATCTATCTAATTCACACAAAATCTTAAACATGCATTGAACATAAACAATTTTTCTTTAACAATAATTGGTCTATCTTATGAAAACATGAAAACTATAATTATTAAAAATACAATAACATAATAAAGTAGTAAATACTATCCTCATATCTATTGGTGGGAGTGGGCCCCTGCCCCACACCTTCAAAACTGAAGGCTAAACAAAGAACTCAGAGCAAAAGTATAACAATATTGCTTTCCTTAATCTAGTCTATCTGAAGTATATTGTATTCAAAAATATATGTTTGTTGAAGAATGAAATTACATAAACATTTGCTACAAAATCTAATTATTTTATTTTGTTGTTCACATCCATATATCAGTTTGAGTGACATAACATTTATGGAGTTAACTACCTTTCCTATTACTTCAACTTGAGATATAATAGGTCTCTTATTCTTATAACTAAAACATGCAACTATCTATCAAAAGTATAATCATGCAAATCTTAAAAAGGACTTAAGTGTTATTGAAGGTGTCATTAAATCTAGAGTTTGACTTATAACAATAATAGGTCGTGAGGTCTTGATAAAAATGAACTTAACTTCTCAAAACAACAAACTAAGAAAAATCCTCTAATCTCATGCAAAAATAAATAAAAGTGCATTGTGTCCACTTGGACCACTAGAGTCATCTTTGTGGACACCCAGGCCTAGATATGTGGATCTCCAAAGCTCCTCAAAAGCTCTAGAGATTCTAGTAATTAGCAGCACCGAAGACTCTGTGCAGCTCTGGAGACTCTCTCTTGTTGCCAATAGCTCTAGAGATGCTTTCAAAACCTGATAAGACACAACTCTGGAGGTCTTCTTGATCACCATCTTCTCTATCCTTCTACATTACTCTGGAGATCCTCCAAAAACACTAGAAAACATTGGAGTGTTGTGTGGTGTCCTTCATGCTCAACTTTAGAGATAATTAGGATCATCTTTAGAGTTTTGTAAAACTGTCTTCCATTTGAGCAATGGATACCTATGAAACTAAAAAGAAATAATTCTACACAATTCTGTCAATTTCACTTCAACATATGTCTTCTCATCATAACAATAATCTTAAACATTTCATCTCTTATTAGCATAATTAAAACAAGACTTCATAGTTCCTATAGTGCAATTACTAGGACAAGCAGTGTATAAAGATGAGAAAAAGGGAGTAAAAAGGCATGTTTAGATGAGTGCTACCTAACAGTCATCATTCCCCCCTAATATTAAGGATTTACAGGTCCTCCTGCACTACTCATAACCTAGATTTGTTGAGCTTGTACAACCTATCTATGAGGTTGTACTCCTTTTCAAAGATTGTCCAAGTTGTGATGTTTGTGTTGCCATTCCCCTAAAATGATCAACCTGCTTCACCCATTATTGGAATCTAGTATCTTCCATCTATTCAACCCACATGGAGAAGGGCCCAATGATCAGGTGTGGCCTATAGCATCCTCCTACCCACTCTTAATTATATCTATCCATCAATTTGGATATAGCCCTTGCCTTTCTCATAAACCACTTAAGGTTGGCTGGAGATATTATATCTCTTATTTTGTAGTTCTGGGTGAGGGTATTCCACCTCTTCTTACAAATGGCCATAATCTAATCAGATGAATTATACATGAACAACCCAAATTCAATGGCACACTCCTGTAGATGCTGCTGGTATAGGGGTAGATTTTTGGTTTTTCCTACTGGGTAATATATTGCCACTCTAAAATGGATTTCAAAGGCCATTTGGTTTTGGTAGTCTCTTCTAAGGAATAGTCTTGTACCTATTTCCTTCTCTATGTGAGCCTCCATTCTCTCATTCCATATTTGATGGTTCCTCATCAATGCTATAAATGCCCTTAGTTTGCACTCTCCTACAAAAAGGTTGATGAAGAATGTGTGGTCTTCAATGAAGAAGTTATGCAAATATAGTTCACATAGAAAATTATTTTCTTCATCTCTACTCTATATATATACCCTAAGGAAGTCATTCCCATCTTGTATATTCTCACTCAAGTCAGAGAGAACCAATGACAATTTCCTTTGAAGGACCCTTTCTTGTAGGAACATTGCATAGTTGCCATTGGGGGGTCTATTGGCAAGGATTTCTAATGAGAGGATGGCCACTGTCAAAACTTTTTCTTCTAGAGTCTTTACTTTTTAAGTCATGATAGTGACTACCCTCTGCAATTGCACCATAATAGTTGTTCCTTCCAATTCCCTGCATCTTCTTTCCCAATTGAACATGGCCTTTAGGATATCCAACTAGAGTGTCCCCAAATAAGCATTTGTTTGTGTACCATGTTCAGTAGTAGAAACTAGAACAACTAATTCTAGGATTAGATCTATCTGATCATCAATTTTATTATTGGCCTTCATCAATTCCTAGGCTTGACTCTGCAATTTTTCAATCATGGTTGACATTAGAATGATGTTGTTATCTCTAGCATTGATAACATCAAAAGTGTGGATATCCTTCTGTGTCATCTCTACATCCTTTGTCTTGACCTCAACCTCTTTTATCTCAATGACCTTTTGTTTTTCCTCCACTTGCTTTTTCAAGTCATTAATTTACTATTTTTTAGTTGATTCCTTTTCATGCATGACCTTTTTAAGGTCTGTGATGATTAGTTGTTTGCCTTGTAACAATCTCTTTAGATTTTCAATCTCTTCCATCAATTGTTTCTCTCTTGGTATTTCAATGTCCTCTTGGTCAGAGAGATGTGAATAGCTTCATGTCTTTAATCCCTTTGCTATATCTACATCTAGGACCACCATATCCTTCTATTCTCCAACATTAACCTGCTCCTCCTACTCTTTTGCCCTCTCCATTTGTGCCTCTTCTTGTTCCTCTATTTCTTTGTCTATTGTAGACTCTTGGGCATGTGATGGCCCAGCCTACTCCTAAGGAGGGGTCATGGAGGTTCTAAAACCAACAAGAACCTCAACCAGGAGTGTAGTGTCCCTTTCTACTTAAGTGGGTTGCCTCTTCTTCTTACTTCTCCATAGCACCTATTTTGGGTGTGACTCCAGTGCTGGTGCAACCTCTTCCAAATTTGAAGAGATGGTTTGGGGCTCACTATGTGTCACCTCTAGAGCTAGGGTATCTTGAGGAATAGAGAGCTCCTGAGTGCTCTCCTTAGTCACCTTTCCCCTTTTGCTTCTCCTTAATAAGGGAGGAGTGTCAATAGTAGTAGATTCCTTATTTTTAGCTTTGTGTGATTTAGAAGTTTTTGGAGACTCCTCTACTACTTCTTTCTCACTCACCTTCTTCTTGTGTTTCTAAAGCTTGAGAGTTTTGGTAGACTCTTGTACTTCTTTTTCCTCCATAGTGACAACACCTCTCATTTTTCTTACTGTGGTGGATTCCTTAGCCAAGGTTAACTTCCTTTTTATTGTGTGAGGTGTCCTATGGTGTTGTTCTTCATGTGTGGCTTCTGCCTGCTTAGGTACAGTAGATGATTTTCCCAGAATCTCCTTCCCCATTTTCCTCTTCTCAGTAGTTGGGGAAGAGGTAGAGGGAGCTGGTCTCTCTTCTTCTATCTCTTGAGTGGAGGAAGGTGCCTCTACTGCTATTTTCTTACCCTTTTTCTTAGGCTTATGTGTGTTATCAAGAAATAACTTCCATAAGGCCTCTCCCCCTCTTTTAGAGATAAAGTGGTATTTTATAATTAACTGTATGAGGCCATGATGCTTCAGAAGACCCTTCCCCTACTGATATTTTTCTGCTAAGGCTACAATTTCATAGTATACGAAATTTGGCAAATTTATGTTGTATTCAAGATGTGCATGCCCATGCCTCAGAAAAATCAACATTTTCATGATGGGCCCTAGTACCAATGAAAATTGCCCATCACAGGTAAAGTACTTCATCAACCACATGGCCAAGGATTGCCATAGCCAAGGAAGGGTGGTCCTAATTATCCCCTTATTTAAATGTGTTTGAATTTCAAGATCATTATCTACTGAGAAATTTTTTATCAATTTAGAATATAGGGTTTTCAGATGGTAAAACCTCTCACCTTCTTCTAGGAGGCTAGATATGTTGCTGAGGATGGTGGTTGAGACAACAATAGTCACACCTTGTACCTACATATGGTTGTTCTTTAGATTTGAGATAAATTCATCCATGATGTCCTCCTGGTAGCCCTCAAATTTCTCTAAGAACTCTAGCCATCCAACAATTCTCAAAAAATTAGTTGACGATTGGTCCTAAAGCAACCCTTTTGATGTCTTGGGCTTAGATTTCTTTTTGATCCCCATTCAATTCTTTGACATTAATTTACCCTCCTTTCATTCATTCTTTTGCTTCCAAAACCCTCAATTTTAACTACCTTCCTTTAAGTAGCTTCCAGCAAAATGATCTTCCCTCTAGAGCTCTCTCTTTGCTATTATAGAATAACCCTATCTTTGGAGCTCCTCTATTTTTGTAGAATGAATTTACCTCCAGAGTTCTATTTCTCTCTAAACTCTAGAGTTGGAAAACTTCTTTTTTCTATTTGTGGCTGATAACTACTACTCAGCTCAGGTGGAAGTTGTTTTTTGTAATTTCAAAAATGAGGGTCAATCATGAATGAAGGATGGTTATGCCACTCTAGAGTGGATGTGTCACGTGGGTAATTAAGGCAACATACATTGGATGGAGGTAGGAATAATGGTAGTGTACAAGTGTCCAGGTAAATTGCACAAAAATAGAAAATGAAAAGACCTGTTATAATTAACTAATGCAAGAGAAATACTTGGATTACCATTTGTAATGATTAGATGATATATTTGGGGTTTCACACTTTCGTCTTTATGAGATGTGATGTTACCCCACCTCTGTGTGCAGCTTTGCCAGTCACTTGCAATGATGTCCGCAGAGCATGGATTGTCAGGTCTCTTCAATGATGGATGTGACTGCTTTGCATCACCAAATGATGTCATCAAATGATGCAAAGATAAGGCTTTGCCGATGGCTGGGTGTAATGAATGCTTGATGTGGCCTCCTTTTTTGAAAATGGGCTAAGTCATGATGACCTCATCACCTTTTTGATGTCCCCACTTTGACTTTTGGAAAGGTAGGCCCTAGAGGTTAGAATTCTCTCTGTCTACTGAAGCATTGGAGGTGCTCCTAGTTGGCTTTGAAGATGCACCTAGTTGGCTCTAGAGATATTCTTGATGGATTCTTGCATGCGAAAGAGAATCGCCATTTGCTAGTTTTCAATTCCCTAGGTGAGAAATACCACCATTTGACTGGTTTTCAATCTTTCTCTTTTATTTTATTTTTTATTTGTTTGAGAAGGGCTACCATTTACTGGTTTTTAACCCTTCTTTTATTTTCATTTTTTTATTGTCCTTTGAATCTTTTCACTTTGTGGTAGAGGATGTAACCTCTGTCACCAAGCACAAGTCCTTGGTAAACTCCTCTTTTGTAGATGGTCGCTGGTAGAGTCGAATTCTATGACCATTCACTAAGAATGTGTTTTCTCCTCCATCAATGGATGTCAGGAGGATTGTCCCATTTTCATAAACTTCCCTGATTTGGTAAGGTTCCATCCAATGAGTTTGTAGTTTTCCCTTGAACTCCTTGAACTTAGAATCATATAGGAGAACCCAGTATCCTTGTTGAAATGTCCTCTTCTTGATGTGCTAGTCATGCCACTATTTTATCTAATGTTGAATGGGTTATGTCTGTTGTCTGGCCTCCATTATGATTTCATCCAACTCATTGAGTTGAAGAATCCTATTGTGTTGTGCTACAGATAATGGCAGTCCAATGTCCAGTGATGTCCTTAGTGTCTGTAACTCAAACTCTATTGACAGTATTAGTTTCTTCCCATAGACAAGTTCATAAGGTGAGAACTTGGTTGTTGACTTCCATGTGGTATTGTAAGCCCAAACTACTTTAGGTAACCTACTGGTCCAATCTTTCCTATTCATGGCCACTATCCTTGTCAATATATTCTCTAGCTCTCTATTTGTCACCTCCACCTACCCATTTCCTTAGAGATGATAGAGGGAAGACTTTTGGTGCTTGATCTGGTACAAATATGTGAAATTTTGTATCACTTGAGAAGTAAACTATGGACCTCTATTTGAAACTATTGCTCTTGGGTTTCCAAACCTTAAGAAGATTTTGTTATATAAGAAATCAACAATTTTTTCTTCTCTTGCAAATTGTAGTGCTTGAACTTTTGCCCATTTGGTTACATAATCTTTGCATACCAAGCCATATTTCTTTCCTGAAGATGTTGGAGTAATAGGCCCCACAAAATCCAACCCTCGTTGCTCAAATGGTTCTAAAACCACTTGGGGTCGAAGTGACATTTTTTGGGTGAAAGTTGGTCGACCCATCTTTTAACATTGATCACACTGCTTCACATACCTCTTGACATCCTTGTGGAGAGATGGCCAATAATAACTAGATCAAAGGATCTTGTGGATTGTCCTTTGTGAGGAGTAATGTCCACCTAAGGGTTCATCATGATATGCCCTCAACATATCAAATAATTCATTAGCTCTCAAGCACCCGCATAGCACAAAGTCAGGACAACATTTAAACAACAAACCATTCAACCATTTGTAAGATAAACTTTCCTTTACCAATCTCTTTTTCTATTTAGAAATGAAATGAGATGGAAACAAGCATGTAGCCAAGAAATTTTCTATGTCATCAAACCAAGGTGTAATGGAAGAAACGACAAAAAGGTGTTCATCTGGGAACCTATCTTCCACTAGTTGGTTTTCTCCACATGTATGTAACCTTGAGAAAAATTCAACAACAAAATTGAACTTTCCTAGGTTATCTATGATGGTAATATCAAATTATTGCAATAGTAACAACCACCTAATGATTCTTGCACCTACCACTGGTTTGTTCATTACCTCTGTCTGAAACTATTGCTCTTGGGTTTCCAAACCTTAAGAAGATTTTGTTATATAGGAAATCAACAATTTTTTCTTCTCTTGCAAATCGTAGTGCTTGAACTTTTGCCCATTTGGTTACATAATCTTTGAATACCAAGATATATTCGTTTCTTGAAGATGCTGGAGTAATAGGCCCCACAAAATCCAAGCCCCATTGCTCAAATGGTTCTAAAATCACTTGGGGTTGAAGTGACATTTTTTGGGTGAAAGTTGGTCGACCCATCCTTTAACATTGATTACACTGCTTCACATACCTCTTGACATCCTTGTGGAGAGGTGGCTAATAATAACCAGATCAAAAGATCTTGTGGATTGTCCTTTGTGAGGAGTAATGTCTACCTGAGGGTTCATCATGACATGCCCTCAGCATATCAAATAATTCATTAGCTCTCAAGTACCTGCATAGCACAAAGTTAGGACAACATTTAAACAACAAACCATTCAACCATTTGTACGATAAACTTTCCTTTACCAATCTCTTTTTCTATTTAGAAGTGAAATGAGAAGGAAACAAGCATGTAGCTAAGAAATTTTCTATGTCAACAAACCAAGGTGTAATGGAAGAAACAAGAAAAAGGTGTTCATCTGGGAACCTGTCTTCCACTAGTTGGTTTTCTCCACATGTATGTAACCTTGAGAAAAATTCAACAACCAAATTGAACTTTCCTAGGTTATCTATGATGGTAATATCAAATTCTTGCAATAGTAACAACCACCTGATGATTCTTGCACCTACCACTGGTTTGTTCATTAAATATTTCTTAGCTACATGATTAGTGTGTACAAAGATTTTATATCCTATGATATAGTGTCTGAATTTGTTAACAGCATAGGTGACTACCAGGAATTGCTTTTTAGTTGTGAAGTTCTTCTCAATAGGGGTAAGGTTTTTACTTATATAGTAGATTTCATGCAAGTTTTCCCTTCTTTTTGTCCTAAGACTGCCCCTATTGATTCATTTGATGCATCTATTTGGATGTGAAAGGGGAGATTCCAATTAGGTCCCCTCAAAAATAGGTGTGACTATAAGTTTTTATTTGATGGTTTCAAATGTTGTTTGGTAGTCTTCTGTCCACTGAAATTTAGTGTTCTTGGTCAGTAGAGAAAACATAGGGGCAGCTATCTTGCTGAAATTTTCTATGAATCTCCTATAATATCCTGCATGACCTAAGAAAATTCTAACATTAGTTTGGTTTTTAGGTGGGGGCAATTTTTTAATCACTTCTACCTTGTTTTGATCTACTTTAATTCCTTCTGCTGATATGTGATGCCCAAGGACAATTCCTTCTTCTACCATCAAAAAACATTTCTCATGGCTTAAGGATAGTTGATTCTTCTCACAACATTGTAATACTTTTTCTAGATTCTTGAGGACTTCTTCAAAAGTGTTCTCATACACAATAAAGTCTTCCATGTATACCTCCATACACATTGGCTAGTTCAGGAAAAATGGCTAAAATAACCCTCTGAAAGGTAGGTGGAGCATTACACAGTCCAAATGGAAGGACTCTATATACAAATGTTCTCCATGAACATGTGAATGTAGTTTTATCTTTGTGTTCTGGTGTTACTTGGATATGGTTGTATCCACTAAACTCATCTAGGAATGAAAAGTACTTTTTCCCTACTAGGTTATCTAGTACTTGGTCAATGAATGACAAGGGAAAATAATATTTTTTTGTGGCTTTGTTTAGCTCCCTATAATAAATGCATACTCTCCATTTCACATTCTTCTTGGGCACTATAACCAAGGGTGAAACCCACTGGCTGTCTAAGATAGGATAAATGAATCCAGCTTATAGTAGCTTTTCTATCTTAGTTTTGAAAATGTCTTTAAGTGCAGGGTTTAACCTTCTTTGGGGCTATCTAACAGGCTTGACATCTTCTTTATATATGTGATGGCCCTTCATGTCTTTATATTCCCAATAAAAATCTTCTAAATAGGAAGTAAGAATATCAAGAAGTGCTCCTTATTGTTGTGTTGTTAATTGAGTGTTGATGTTCAATGTTTTCCCAAGTAAGACCATGACTTGTTTTGTAGTCTATTCCATAGATGTCCCTAACCCAAATTTTGGACTCATAGTGTTAAGAGGGCTAGAATGTGGAAGTAGCATATGAAAAGTAGCTAGGTCTCTATAGAAGGTTTCCCCACAAGGAATGATATTAGCAAGGGTACAATGGGCATCAATCAAAAGTTCTTTCCTTAAGTCTTGAGCTAAGTCCATTGTGTCTTTCCCAATGAGAATGTGAGTTTTATATTCAGGTGTGTCATAGTTTATTTCTTCTTCCAACTCTCCCAAATGCTCTATGACAGTAACCATGGCCAAGGAGGCATTGTTTTCCATGTTGTTAGGCTCATCTATCCACATTTTTCCTGAATAATGTATGGATGGTTTAGCTAGAGGGTACAAGGAGATTTTCTTCATGTCCAAGTCATTTGATATGACCATGTCCCTAGTTCCACAATCAATGGATGCTACTGTAGTAGCCATCCATGGCCTACCTAAAATTAGAGGATAATAGTTCCTTTGATTTCTTGGCTCTAAGATTAGAAAATCTACTAGAAATTACCATGATTCTACAACAACTGGGACATTAGTCAACACCCCTTTTGGAATGGCTATTGATTGATCAACCAACTATAAAATTGTGGAAGTGGCCTGAATGCCTGTAAGGCCCAATTTATCTAGGGTGTGAACTGTCATGACATGTATTGCTACTCCTAAGTCAACTAAAACATTGAATATTTCAATTCCTGAGATGTGGACTGTTATGATAGGGTTCCCAGGATCCCCATACTTTGGGAGAAGTATTTCTCCCACTAGAAGATCCACTGCTTTTCCTTCTACCTAAATGGTGGTAGGAAAGTTTTTCGTCCTGCCTCGAGTCTTAACACAATGTTTAATGAATTGATTTAGTTCAAGAACATCCTTGATTGCTTGGAGGAGTAGAATTTCAATGTTTAGTTGTCTGATTTCTTGCAACAATTTTGATACAATGGTGGGTTGGACTTGTTTTTGTAGGACTATTTTTTGAGGGACATGTTGTTTGATCCATTCTGGGTATGGTTCCTACTTTTTAGTCTCTAGAGCATCTCTAGAGGTGATCTCCAAAGCTATTCCTTTAGGAGGAACTCCAGGGTTACCCGAGGGTTGTTTTTGTGGCACCTTTTCTATAGTAATCTCCTCCCGGGGTTGAGTAGATGGATTTTTAGGTTCCATGTCATCTGTTACTTCAACTATGAGTGGAGGAGATGGTCTTAGATGTGCTTTCCCAGGACATAGCTGTAGATTATTTAGATAAATAGCATTTACACCAACCATGTTTTCTTTCTCACTCATGTAAATAGTTGCTCTTTGTTTATTTCATGGGTTTGCTACAGGTTGAGTTGGTAAGGGTGGTTGGCTAGCTGACTTATTTTGAGACTATCCTAGTGTGTTTGTTGGTTCAGTTAGGAGATCTTGTTGTTGGGGTTGGAAACGTCTAGGTTGTCCTTAGAACTATTGATTGTAACCTTGCTGAGGACCCCATTGAGGCTGCATGTTTTGTGGTCCATATTGTGATGGGAACTTTTGTGGCCACTATTGATTACTCTAAGGCTGGTTTTTCCATTGCTAGTTTTTCTATTGTTGGCTTGACCAGTCTTGTGGTATCCATGGAGCAATGTTTTGAGGTCCATGCCAAGTTGGATTCCATTGTATATTTCCCCAGTTTTAAGGGCCCCTATAAGAAGCCTGATTTGGGTACTGGTTATATGGGAAATGACCGATTTATTTCTACCCTACATAGTTCAACTCCTCTTATATTATGGCATTCTTTTTAGTTAGTCTTTTTAAGGCTAAGAGTTGATCACACTGACTAGTAGGGTGTTCTTTGTCACAGATATGGAAAATCTTAGATTTATCCAATGGGCAATCTCTCAAAAGATGTTTTGTTTCTAAATCTAGAATAATAAATGGAGAGGGGTTCAATTATTCTATTCTATTTAGTTGTTTTGGTTTTTTCTTGAATCCCATCTAAGGTGGTATTTAGCTGAACTAAGATATATAATTTTAGGTTTGAAAACTCCTCCATTATCAGCCCTATATCATCTTTACCTTTTAGAGACCTTAGTTTCCTTACTCCATCTTGTGTTCTGGAGAAGTTTTTGCAGATTTCCTCAATTGTAGGCATGTCCATTTTATTGATATTCCCTCTTCCCATTAGATCCAGAGCTTGCATTGACTCTTTATCCAACCCTTTTATAGATAAAATTTTGGCCAAGCTATGAGCTATAGAGCTGTCATACCTTCTAATGGAAAAGTTGAATCTATCTAAGTAGTCCTCTAAGATTTCATCCTTTTCTATTTAGTTCTAAACAACTCTTCCTTTCTATCACTGATTCTACAATAGTCTTGGTATTTATCCAGGAACTCATTTTCCATTTGTTCCCATGAGTGGATAGAATATGAGGCTAAGCCTATGAACCACCTCATGGCAGAGTCTTTCAATGTAGATGGGAAAAGTTTGAGTTTTTGATTATCATATCCATAGTCATATGTTTGACATAAGACTTTAAACTCAAAAAGAAACTGATCTGGATCCTCAAAAGCAAGTCCCCTAAATGTTGGAAGGTTTGTAGGTGAAATGGTCTTCATAGGGGCATTTTCCTAAGGGGAAAAGACAATGGGTTATGTAAAGGTTCTTGCATTCTCCTGCAGAGGATCTGTTGGGTTATGATTGTTATGATTGTCCCCCATGTTTGATGGCTCTTCTTATGATGCCTCTTCCTTCCAAGATTTAGTTTGAGTTTCTGGTAAAGTGGGTCCTCTTAATAGATCTACCTGGTGTTTCTCCTATAGTTCTTGGATGTACTCAGAGTGAAAGGTTTTGAGGGCTTGTGGCAATATCTAATTGTAGTGTGTTTTCCAAGGTAGGTCCTAAATGTTCTTCTTCCTTTTCAACAAGGTCTTGTCTTACCCTACTTCTTTCACCTGTAGTCTGCTGCTTGGGTGTATGTTTAATGTATCTACCTTTTGGATCCCTAGGTCTAACCATGTAGAATTGATCTAATCCTAATTGGGACTGCTAACTAGGGTTGTTATTAACACACTATCCCTGACAATAGCGTAAAAAATGGCAAGGGTCATTGTACCTTGCATTTAATCATATTTTATGTGTCAAATCCAGGGTTGTGTTCATGGTTGTTTGCAATAGAAACTTAATAATCAATAGTCCTTAACTAATCTACTAAATTAAACTTCCTTAATTAATCAAACTAATGCTTCTAATTATTTGCTTGAAAGGAAAAACTGATCTAAGAACTAAAACAATAATTTGATGAAATGATCTATCTGATTCACACAAAAGCTTAAACATGCATTAAATAGAAACAAACTTGCTTTAATAGTAATTGATCTATCTTATGAAAGCATGAAAATTATAATTAAGAAAATTGTACTAACATAATAAAGTAGAAAATACTAGCCTCCTATCTATTAGTGGGAGTGGACCCTTGCTCCACACCTTTAGAACTAAAGGCTAAACAAAGAACTCTAAGAAAAAGTATAACAATACTTCTTTCCTTAATCCAGTCTATCTGAAAATATTATATTAAAAATATATATGTTTCTACTGAAGAATGAAATTACATAAACATCTGCTACAAATCTAATTATTTTATTCTGTTGTTCACCTCTATATATATCAATTTGAGTGATATAATGCTTCTGGAGTTAACTACCTTTCCTATTAGTTCAACTTGAGATATAATAGATCTCTTATTCTTAGAACTAAAACATGCAACTATTTATCAAAAATATAATCATGCAAATCTTAAAAAGGACTTAAGTGACACTGAAGGTGTCACTAAATCTAGAGTTTGACTTATAACAATAACAGGCTGCAAGGTCTTGATAAAAAGGAACTTAACTTCTCAAAACAACAAACTAAGAGAAATTCTCTAATCTCATGCAAAAACAAATAAAAGTGTATTGTGTCCCCTTGGACCACTAGAGTCATCTTCGTGGACACCTAGACCTAGATATGTGGGACTCCATAGCTCCTCAAAAGATTTGGAGATTTGGTAGTCAATGGTGTCAGAGACTTTGTGCAGCTCCGAAGACTCTGTGTTGTTGCAAGCAACTCTAGAGACACTTTCAAAACCTGTTAAGACATGGCTCCAGAGGTCTTCATGATCACTGTATTCTTTGTCCTACTGCATTACTTTGGAGATCCTCCAACAAAGTTGGAAAACATTGGAGTGTTGTGTGGTGTCCTTCTTGCTCAGCTCCATAGATAATTAGGATCATCTCCGAAGTTCCTCAAAATTGTCTTCCGCCTAAGTGATGGATGCCCGTGAAAACAAACAGAGAATTTTACACAATTCTCTCAGTTTCACTTCAACATAGATCTTCTAATCATAACGATAATCTTCAGTATTTCATCTCTTATTAGCATAATTAAAACAAGACTTCATAGTTCCTATAGTGCAATTACCAGGACATGCAGTGTATAAAGATGAGAAAAAGGGAGCAAAAAGGTATGTTTAGATGAGTGCTACCTGACACTCATCATCTTACTACTCCAGATCTTGCAATTTCATCTATATAGTATGGTCCTAACAATCTTACCTTGAATTTTCCCTATTTTTTGAATTTGCTATTGTACAATAGTACCAAATCACCTTCTTTTAAAATCTTCTGACTCAAGTTTCTATCGTGCCATGCTTTCTAGCGCTTCCTCTCCAAATTCATATTATATTATGTCATTAATCCATTTTCATCCATTTTTTCTAATTCTTCAATCCTCTATATTAGGGATTCTTCCTCATTTAGCCTCAAAGTCAATGTGGTAAGAAAATTTGGTAGTATGAAGTGTATCTGTATTGTGGCATCCATTCCATATACTAGCTTATATGGTGTGTAGTTTAAATTCCTTTTATATGTTGTGCGGTAGGCCCAAAGTACCACATGTACTTTTAGGTCCCAGTCTATTCTATTCCCATTGCACATCTTTGTTGATGTTTTTCCAATGATCTTATTCAAAGCTTCACTTGCACCATTTTCTTGTGGACCTGATAATGTGAACTTTTGTTATGTACTATCATGAAGTTCTGTAATCACTCTACAATCATGTTATTCACAAATTGATTCCCTTGGTCACTAGGTATCCTTAGTGGGTGACCAAATCTAGTTGTTATATTTTCATATAAGAATTTTGTTGTGGTTTTGGCAGTACAATCTTTAGTTGGTTGAGCCTCTTCCCACTTGGTAAGGTATTCCACTCATGTTATTATATATCTTGTTTTTGACTGCTTAGCAGGGAGATCTATAGGCCCAATGAAGTCAATTGCCCATTTTTCAAATGGAAGTTGTGCTAGTATCGGTCTATGTGGCATTTCATCTTTTTATAGTAGGTCTTCCTACCCATTGACATATATCACAATGCTTTACATACCATTTTGCATCTTGAAATAATGTTGGCCACCATATAAGCCTACTAATTTTATCTTCCTTGTGGTAAGTTCTTCAGAGTTGTGGCCTCCTACTACTCCTTCATGTGCCTCCCTTAATATTGTCTCTCTTTCATGTTCATAGACAACTCTCCTTATTATATCATCTCTTCCTCTGATATGCAGTTCCCCTTCTATTAGTGTGTATGGAAAAGCCTTCTGCATTAGGGTTTTCTTATCTTGTGGAGACATATCTGTCAGAAATTCTCCTACATATAGTAGGTAGGCTATGTCTTCTAACTCTTTTGGTACCATAGTAACCCTAAAAATTCTATACCAGGGAGTTCTTCTTTGTGACTTTCCAGCTCATCTCTTGTTTCAATTCTAGACAAGTAATCAGGTCCCTAATTATGCTTACCTGATTTTTACCATTATGGTGAAGTCAAATTCTTGGAATAATAACAACCAACAATAGATTCTTCCTTGGATAACTTGTTTATTCAATAGGTATTTTAGTGGCCCATGATCAGTATAGAAAATGAAAGGTGTAGATAGAAGGTAATGTTTGATCTTTTGTAATGCATACACCATTACTAGGGATTCCCTTTCTATTGTATAATTCTTTTCAACCTTGGATAGTTTACTACTAGAAAATGCTATAGGATGATCTTTTGTTCCCTTTGGTTGGGCTAGTACCACATCTACTGCTATTCTTGATGCATCCACATGAACATGAAATGGAATATTCCAATCAAGAAATATCAGAATAGGAGCCTCAGTAATTTTCTATTTTAATGTGTCAAATGAATCCTAACATTGATCAGTCCACTCAATATTTTTCCATTTTTCTTCTTTAATAGTTCCTCAAGAGGTGCTTCTATTGGAGCATATCCTCTAATAAATTTCTGGTGATATCCAATGTATCCCAAAAAAGTTTTCACCTCTGCAGTTGTTTTTGGTGCTGGTAATGTAAGGATCAAGGTTACCTTTAAGGGGTCTACCATCAAACCTTCTTTACAAATGATGTGGCCTAACAAGGTCACAAATGATACCACAAAAGTACATTTCTTTAATTTTAATGATATTTGTAGGCTTATGTACTTATTCAGCATCATACTTAGGGTTTGTGTATGGTATTTTACCAATCCATATACTATCCAATCATCTAAGTAAACCTCTAAGAAATCATGTATAAATTCCTTGAATGCATTTAACATGATTCTGCTAAATATTACAGATGCATTCTTTAATCCAAAGAGCATCACTGTATACATGTATGATCCAAGTTCTAAGGCAAATTGTTTTTTTGGTTGATCCTCCTTTCTGATTTTCACTTGATGGTAACCAAAGAACCCATCCGTGAATGAATAGATTTCTCTCCCAGCTACTGATTCTAGGATCTCTTCTATAAATGGTGTTTCAAATGGATCATGAATACAAGCTTTGTTTAGTTCCCTATAATCTCCACATATCCTTAATTATCCTGAATTATTATTATAGACCACCATTGGACTAATCCAATCTACTTTTTCCACTAGTTTTATAATTCCTGCTACTAGCATTTTATCAATCTCCACTTTCACTCTCTTCTTCATATTTGAGTTTAGCTTGTATGGCCTTTTCCTTATTGGTTTGATTCCTTCTTTTAATTGAATTTTCATCATACCCACCTCTTCCATGATTTCCTTCATTTTAGTGAATGTTCTTGGAAATAAATCCTCAAATTTAGAAAGAATTTTAGTTACTTGCATCACTACTTTATCATCCCAATAATCCCCTATTTTTCCTAGCTTAGTGTCTCCCTCTTTTGCAATATTTTATTCTCTAAGTTTGATAGGATTATTGTAGTAGTTCTCCTTAGGTTCAGTTGGTAGTTCCAGTTCCCTCTCTCCTTCTTAAACATTTATTTCTAGGTCATCTATACTTTCATTATCTATTTGTGTAGTCTTATAGCAATTCTAAACAGTGTGTTTTGATTCTCTATCTATCGATTCTATGAGTTTCCATATACCTTATGTTCTAGGAGGTGGTATACTTTGTTCCAGTTCTTCTCTGTCTTCTTCTGTAATTTGTTGGAAGATTATCTCCTTCATTTTTCAAGAGTACGGTATGTATATATATTTTTTGGACTATAAAAGGAAAACGTGTGTACAAAACCATCTTGTATCTCATCCCAATTTATGGTTTCTTTTCTCCTTTCTTGGTTTATGTACCAAGTTTGTGCTATCAGTGACAATGTCTAATAGGATAGATGGGGGTATAGTATATTGTTGTACTCATTACTGCTTTTCCATACAATTATATAGATAGTTAAGTGCTCCTGCAGTGGAATCTATCCCTCATATTTGGGTATGATTTATATTCTCCTTTTGATGCAGGAGCATCCCAAGTTGCAGATCAATCTTGCATCAACCAAAAACATTTTGCTTTCTTTCTTTTGCTTCATTTCAATTTAGTTCATTCATTTGTAGTTTTAGAATTTTCTACTACATTTTGCCGCATCTTCATATTAGAACCTACAGAGTAGGACTTAGCATCTACATCATATTCAGATTTTAAGTGATTTGGATTTGATTCTTGAGAGTTATCACTATTAGAGGATCATCAACTTTCACACAGTAGAGCATTTAGATGAAAGGTTGAAGGAGAAGGTTTGTGAAGCACTTATGTGATGTATGGAGCCTAATGGAACATCATACATGACACATAAGGATCAGATAGACCTACCTTGAGGTCTGCACCAAGTTTCATTCATTTGTAGAACAATACCATGTGTTGTAGGCTGACCTACATGTTTCTACACATTACATCTTTCATTGGAGTTTGTAATCTCATTTGGCTGACGTGGAGGATTCTATGAGCTAGGAGATGATATATAAAGATCTCTTAGATGCATTAGGAATTCAATCTTCAAGTTAAGTAGTTTTAGAAGATAGATTCTTTTCGGGAGGCACTTCAATGCCGTAAGTTCCATTTCTATTGTAACCCAGAAAGCAAGCTTGTGGGCCCTTTGATTGTAGCCTGCATGTTGTTGGCATATAAGCATTTTGGTTATTTGATATATCAAGTATATGAACCTTCCATTGCATTCCATATTTGCATTTTTTCTATTATGTTAACTCTTGCTGCATGGTTTGGACAGTTCATTCTTTGACCCTCTAGCCATGACTGCACCAAGTGGTATCAGAGTGAAGTTTTGAATCCATTGGGAAGTGAAGGTATTCCATAAGATCTTTTGGTGAACAAAGTACTAACCTGAGTTAGTCTACTTGTGTTTGTCAATAGAGCACCGATCATGAGGCAGTTACACCGGATCCTAGGAAGAGATGCCGCCAAGGAGGATGCTTGTTATGGCCAATGTTGCTGGGAGGATGGAACAAATGATAGAGATGATGAGGAGAATGAAATTTTGATTGGATGTTGTAGAAGAAGTTAGAAGAAAAGGATAAACCCTAGACATGAAGATGAAAGTAATGATGAAGAATTTCAATCAGTCAACCAAAATGAAGAAGCCCTAGAAGAAGAAGAATCAGATTAGGTGAAGATGTTGAAAGGTATTTCTAATATGGGTAAGAGATCTAGAGTGGAAGTACTGAACCATACTGGAAATTTGAATCATGAGGAATTGATTGACTGGATGAATGACTTGGAAGAATACTTTGAATATGAAGAAATTGAATATTTAGAGAGAGTGAGATTTGAAAAAACTAAGTTGAAAGTATTGAACACCCAGAATACTGAGAGAGGGGGTGAATCAATATTCTATTAAACCATTCATTTATTAAACCATTAATCTAATTACCATATTCAATAACAGTAAAGCAAATCAAGCATAGAAAATGCAACCACAAGCCATAACACATGAACACCAAGATTTTTACGTGGAAAACCCCAAAAGGGAAAAACCATAGTGAGTGTTAGCTCACAATATATTATGATAGAAAAACCAGATTACAAAAGGCTCACTGCAATCAGGCTCACAGCCAAAAGAAGATAGAATTGAGAGAATAGGTGGCTCACTGCCAAGAATGATCTGCTACAATTGTATCTACAAATGCATGAGGTACAGTTGCAATTAGGATCAAAATACTATCTCAAAT
The DNA here is from genome assembly GCA_027924645.1 of Cunninghamia lanceolata. NCBI lineage: Eukaryota > Viridiplantae > Streptophyta > Pinopsida > Cupressales > Cupressaceae > Cunninghamia > Cunninghamia lanceolata. Next base: position 833,718 of record BSBN01000395.1, on the reverse strand, counting down.
GTCTTCATCCTGAACTTCTCTGTCACACTGCTCTGCTCTGCAAAATCAAATCTCTCTTCTCAAACACTTGTTGCACTTCCTGGATCACAAAATTTCTTTCATGTCACATTCACTCATTCATCTTTGCATCAAACACTAAAATGAATCACACACACACACATATCTGCAACACATAGCATCTTCAATATAGGTCAGCTTGCAAGTATGAAATGTGTAGTTATACAAAGTGTAACTTGTCAACCTTAATGCATTCACCAAAAGATTTTATGGACCAAACCAACACCTCAAACACATTCTCTTATGTTGGCACAAACTATAGAACTACTTAGGATATGATTCCAATCATCAGATTCCTCCGCACAAAGAATATCAAACCAGGTTAGCTTTCCAAACTGACTAACATAAGCTCAGACCATCTGTCAAAGCTCAACTTGAAGTGCAGACATCCAAACTTACTAAAACTCATATCCAAGACTCCTTAGGCATCCAAAACCTTAACTCTAGAACCACAGAACAAAATGGTAACATGTGATGAAATGTAGAGTACTGGAAGTTGTACTCTGTAACTGTCAAATACAATCAATGAAATAGTGATACTTAGCCAATCACAACTACCTTTCCAAAGCACTTCACAATCTCAAATATTGGATTTGGATACTTGAGACATATCCCAATCATCCCTTAAAACTATAGAATAGGATATTTCTTACCAAAGAAATGCAGACCAAAATAAATTTGTTCTTCGCACATTCATATTGAGTACTTTTATGCCGAACTTAGAACCAATTTGACTCTATGCTTTTAGAACTCATCTGAATCTAAAACTTTGGAATTAGATTTTTCTAAGTATCAACAACCTTCTATCAGAGCCATAGAATATGATCATCAAACTTGGAATAATGCGGACCATAATACTATCACTCTGTAGTCTTCCAACACTTAGCCAAAAAGTTTAAGTCTCCTTGTCAGACGAGAACTCTTTGTACACATGACTTTATGAGAACTATAACCTCACAACCCTTATTGTCATAGTCTTGAATCCTTGTTACATCCTTGTTGCTTGTTTCCATTAATGACAACACCATTTAAACATCAAACTTAGTCAATCTAAGTCATACCTGCAGTGTCTTCATCAATGATGTTTGCCAAGTTACCAATAGAAAGGACATGCTTCTATTTGGTGGAAAGAAGTTCAATTGGATAGGAATAGTAAAGGAAAATAAAATATCATAAAATGGGATAGAATGGTGACAAAGTTGAAAAATCAGTTCATACTTGCTGACTATGAGTTGGAATTGTTGAAGAGATTGTAAAACCTAAGGCAAAAGGAGAAATATGTGGAGTCTACTAAATAATTTCATAATATGATCATAAGGATTCGACATATTGAAGCATACAAGGAGAAAGTGGCAAGATATATAAATGGATTGAGGATGAATATTCAAGAAGAACTAAGTTTGGTGAGAATAACAACAACAAAAGAAGCATATCAGTTTGCATTAAAAGTTGAAGACAAGTTGAATAAGAAGCATGAGAAAAGATAGAGAGGTGGAGGAGGTAAATTTCAAAGAGGTAGAACATATTCTAGAGGAGAAAGACCTTATGTAGAGAAGAACAAAGAAAGTAGCCCGTACCGGAAGGAAGAAAAAGACAATAATTCATACTACAGAGGGAGAGATGACAAAAGTTTCTACCACAATAGTAGAGGGAATCATAATTATTACCACAATGAAGGATACATGAGAGATGAAAGAGGGTTTAATAAAAGATCATTTAGAGGGACTTGTTTTAAGTGTGGAGGTGAAGGACATAGAGCATTTGAATGTGATTAGGGAAGTACAAGCAATAGGACAAAGAATAGTACAAGGGAAACTTATGCAGAAGAAGAACCTATTGGATCACTTAGTTCCATTGGAAAACTAGAGAAAGGAGAATCATTAGTCATGAAGAGAGCATTATTTCAAGCAGAAACAATTGAGGAACCACCGCAAAGGAAAAGTTGGTTTTGGACAAGATGCAAATTAGGAGGTAAATGTTGTAAGGTTATCATTGATAGTGGTAGTATTGATAATTTGGTTTCAGAGGAGATGGTGACTAAGCTAAACTTGGAGAGGTTGAAACATCCTAAGCCCTACAAGATAGCATAGATTCAAGATGAACACAAGGTACTGGTGAGTGAACAATGTTTGGTAAAATTTCATATAGGATCTCATAATGATGAAGTATTGTGTGATATTATGCTGATTGATGTGTGTCATATATTGTTGGGGAGACAATGGAAGTATGATAGGAAAGCTATACATGATGAGAGAAAGAATACTTGTACTGTAACATCTAATGGGAATAAACATATCTTGATACCTTTGGAAGATTAACCTAAGAGTGAAGTGTGTGGAACTACTAGAATCTATTTGGTTGATGGAAGGAAATTTTTGGATGGATTGAGACATGAGAATATGTGTTTTTCTTTGATTCCTAAGAAGTGCAGAGCCCTAAGTGTAGAGATTGTTACCGGAAAAGAAGAAGAAACACAACCAGAGAAGATAACTAAATTATTGACAGAGTACCAAGATATCATATCAGATAATGTTCCTGAAGGATTACCACCTATCTAGAGTATTAGTCATCATATGGACCTTATACCTAGAGCTAGTTTTCCTAACAAAGAAGCACATGTGATGGCAGAAATAGAGAATGGAGAGATGAATAGACAAATAGAGGAGCTATTGAGGAAAGGATAGATCAAAGAAATTTTAATCCCATGTGTGGTACCTGTAATACTAGCACTGAAGAAAGATGGAGAATAGAGGATGTGTATAGACTCTAGAGCAATCAATAAGATCATAGTTAAGTATATATTTCCATTTCCAAGGATGGATGACATCATGGACTGTTTGAGCAGAGCAAAGTATTTCACAAAGATAGACTTAAAGAGTGCATACCATCAGATCAGGATCAAAGAAGGGGATGAGTGGAAGATTGCATTCAAGACAAATGAGGGATTGTATGAATGGTTAGCGATGCCTTTTGGATTGACTAATACACCAAGTACTTTCATGAGGTTAATTAATGAGGTTTTGAAGAAATTCTTGGGTAAGTTTGTTATTGTATACTTGGATGATATTTTGATTTTCAGTAAGACAAAAGAAGAACATTTATGGCATATTAGACAAGTATTATAGAGGTTGATGGAAGAGAAATTGTTGATAAACATCAAGAAATGTAGTTTCATGAAGGAAGAGTTTGTATATTTGGGATTTGTGATTTTTGTGAAGGGATTGTAGATGGATCCTAAGAAAGTTAGAGCAATTGTTAAGTGGCCAAAACCTGTGAACATTGGACAAGTAAGATCATTTCATGGGTTAGCAAGTTTCTATTGAAAGTTCATAAAAAATTTTAGTACAGTATGCACACCAATGACAGAGACAATGAGGAGTGACAGAAAGGATTTTAAGTGGACATCAAGAGATAATAAGAGTTTTGAATTGTTGAAGCAGAAGGTGATAGAGCAACCAGTGTTAGCATTACCAGATTTTAACAAAGTATTTCAAGTAGATTGTGATGATAGTGGAAGTGCAATAGGAGCAGTGTTAAGAAGGGGGACCAGTAGCATATTTCAGTGAGAAGTTGAATGATGCAAGGAGAAGATATTCATTTTATGATTAGGAGTTCTATGCCATAATTCAAGCCTTGAAGAAGTGGATACATTACTTGTTTCCTAAGGAATTTATGTTGCACACTAACCGTCAATCTTTGCAGTATTTGAATAGTCAAGGAAAGTTGAATCAAAGACATATGAGATGGATAGAGTTCATACAAAGTTACACATTTGTATTGAAGCATAAGAGTGGGAAGTCAAACAAAGTTTCAGATGCATTGAGGAAAAGAAGGAATTTGGTGACAAAGATGAGAGTAGAAGTATTAGGATTTGAAGAACTAAAGCACATGTATGAAGAGGATCTTGATTTTGCAGAATCATGGAGAGCATGTAAGGAAACTGGTGTGATAGATAGAAGTAAGTGGTTAGATTATTTCATTCAAGAAGATATGTTGTTCAAAGGAAATCAATTATGTATACCTAGGAGTTTAATGAGAGATAATTTGATCAAGGAGAAACATAGTGGTGGATTGACAAAACATTTTGGGATTGACAAGACAGTAGCTTTGGTAAGTGTGTTGGATTTAAGGCATACAACTGAGAGGGGGGGGGTGAATCAGTTGTATAAAACTTCTTGTTCTTTCAAACACTTGATTCTTCGTTGTTAGTTAACAGCATATCAATTAATCATCCATGAAAGCATAATACATAAACACAAGAGCAGATAAACATCAACACATTGAACACCAAGATTTTGACATGGAAAACCCGGTTAAGGGAAAAACCACGGGGTGATTAACCCAAGGATTATTCTCTGTTAGAAGAATAAGAAAAAGAATGGCACTTGCCAATTAGGGCTCACTGCCCGAGCACACTGCTCACAAGAGGCCCACTGCCTACTAAGAGACACACTGTCTACAAAGTGATAAGAATCACAATCTTGAACTGGAGAATGATATCTCTACTATGTCCGGATCAGTTCCTTTTAAGCCCAAAAACTTCTGCTCTGCCTTTCACACTTCTCTTCGCTATGCCACACTCATCCGCATAATCCACACTTCGAAATGAACTCACAAACCGTTATTTATACAAGACATCGACTTAGGAACAAACATCTAAGTCAGCAAACAACCATAAGAGTATCCGCAAGATGAATAACACATCCGGTCGGCCACCACAAGAACATTCACAGGATGAACAACTCATCCGGTCGGCTAAACAGAGCAAGAACTTCATCCGGAAGAATAACTTCAATTCCGGGCTCTACTATCAATGCGGATCAACAACACAACCTCAACATGATCCAAAAAACTTCACAAGCCTGCCTGAATTACCAGATACATCCGCACGTCCTTTACTTGCTGGAATCTCTTGTCTTCCTCATCCGGAACTTCAAGAACACAGTCTGTCTCCACTGTAGAAGGTACTTCTGGACCTTCAAATCATACATTATCAATGCGGACCAACAACACAACCTCAACATGATCCAAGAACCTTCACACACCTGCCTGAATGACTAGGTACGTCCGCATTTCCTTTACTTACTGAAATCTCTTATCCTCCTTATCCGGAACTTCAAGAACACAGTCTGTCGCCACTGTCATAATGCAAGAGGTACTTCTGGACCTCCAAATCATACACAGATCAAGATGGCACATCACAAGGACATCCCAAACACTCTTTCCAATCCGCAGATTAGGATTGTACAATTCCGGACCTCACCGAACCTTTCTGTGATCCTCTGTCACCTCTAAGCACTTACCGGAACCGGTTCCACACAGACAACCATAACTTCTTCAGGTCTTCATGCGGACCTTTGAAAACTTGACTGAAGCATCTCAAGACTCATATCTGCAAACCCTTTAATCTGCATCCTCCGGTTCTCAACCTATCCAATATATTTGCCTTCTTCTCATCACTGTTCTTCACTGTTCCTGACTGAGGCTAATTTTCTCAATATCCTCAACACACAGCTCATCCAATCCTTCTTGTCAATGTAATATGAGTATGTTGACATCAATGACAACACTGGTTCACCTCATACTTGCAACAATCTCCCCCTTTGTCATTGATGGCAACATATGATGTGAAAAACCATCAAGACAAGAACTTCTCCTTTCTGTCACAGCTCCCCCTATCAACAACAACTTTTCACATGTCTTCTCTTCCTTTACTGCTCCCCCTTTGATCATTAACCACTTGTTTTTCACATGTCTTCTCTCCCCCTTTGATATCAATGGCAAAGGGCTCATACTTGCAATTCTAATACATCAGAATCATACCAGCTGCTCCCCCTTAGTAGCAGCTCCCCATCATCAATCCGGATCACAAGATATGACTGTGATATCCACCGGACTGATGCACATCAGTGCATCCTAGTTCATCACCGGAGGGGCCATGACCCCTAACTTCTCCCGGAGATATTCAAAAGAGTCCTTGGGAAGAGGTTTTGTAAAGATATCTGCAATCTGATCCTTGGAGGGAACATACTCCAATCTGACTTCTTCCTTGTTTACTTGTTCTCTCAAAAAGTGAAACTTGATAGATATGTGCTTAGTCTTAGAATGCAATACCAGATTCTTAGAAATATTAATTGCACTTGAATTATCATAGAAAATTGTGATAGGCTCCTCATATTCAACTTTAATGTCTCTTAGCATCTGCTTCATCCATAAAATTTGAGTGCAACTACCTGCTGCTGCAATGTATTCTGCTTCAGTTGTAGACAGAGATATTGCATCTTGTTTCTTGCTTAACCAAGAAACCAATCTCTTCCCCAAAAAGAATGCTCCACCACTAGTGCTCTTCCGGTCATCCACATCTCCTGCCCAATCTGCATCTGTGTAAGCATGAAGAGAGAAATCCAGATCTCTAGGGTACCATAGACCATACTCAACTGTTCCTTTCAAGTACCTAAAAATTCTTTTGATTGCCATAACATGAGATTCTCTAGGATCAGCCTAGAATCTTGCCACAAGACCAACAGCCTGCATTATATCTGGTCTAGTTTGAGTGAGATACAACAATCCACCAATCATTGATCTATACTTTGTCTGATCTGCCTTTGGAGAATCATCATCTTTGCTTAACTTACATCCGGTTGCCATAGGAGTGTTCATAGGCTTTGAGTCTTCCATACCAAATTTCCTTAACAATTCTTTCACATATTTGGTTTGAGAAATGAAGATCCCTTCTTTTGTTTGAGTAATTTGCAGACCCAAGAAGAAATTCATTTCACCAAGCATAGACATTTCAAACTCACTTTTCATCTGATTTGCAAAAGTTTTGCACATACTATCTCTTCCTCCAAAAATGATATCATCCACAAACACTTCAACAATCAAAATGTTTTCATGATCAATTTTGAAATATAAGTTACTGTCAGCAGTACCTTTGTTGAATCCAATCTGCACAAGATGCTTATCCAACCTTTCATACCAAGCTCTTGGGGCTTGCTTCAATCCATACAAAGCTTTCTTCAACTTGCAGACCATATCATCATTATCAGACAATTGAAATCCATCCGGTTGTTCAATGTAGACTTCTTCTTCCAGATCACCATTTAGGAAGGCAAACTTGACATCCATCTGATATACCTTGAAGTCTTTGAAGGCAGAAAATGCAAGAAGTAATCTGACTGCTTCAATTCTTGCCACCGGAGCAAAAATCTCTTCAAAGTTGATTCCTTCTATTTGAGAGTAGCCTTTGCAGACCAGTCTAGCTTTGTTTCTGATTACTTCACCAGCTTCATTTAGTTTGTTCCGAAAGTCCCACTTGGTTCCAATTACATTCCTGTCTCTAGGTCTGGGAACAAGATCCCAAGTATGATTTTTCTCAATTTGCATCAATTCATCTTCCATTGCTTTGGTCCAGTTCTCATCATTGCAGGCTTCATTTATTGTTTTAGGTTCAATCTTTGAAATCAGACAACATTCATCCTGATTTTGAGCAACATTCCTTCTAGTTTGTACACCTTTGCTTCTGTCACCTATGATCTGATCTTCAGAGTGGTTCAGTCTTACATACCTTGGAATTTTGGGAGTATCCAGCACTGCTGCTTCTTGATCAGGCTCATTCAAACCTATCTCTTCTTCCTGATTTACTGGATCAGGCTGACTCTGTCTCACCAGAGAGGATTGAGTTCCTTGAACACTGTCTTGGTCATCTTCATCAAACTCATAAAATCTTGAAGGTTTCTCAATTCCTTCATCAACTTTCACATTGGTGCTTTCTATCATTTTCCTCAATCTCTTATTGTAACACCGGTATGCTTTGCTTTGAGTGGAGTAACCCAAAAAAATTCCCTCATCACTTCTAGCATCAAACTTTCCTAGATCTTCATCTCTTTTAATATAACACTTGCTACCAAATACTCTGAAATATCTCACAGTAGGAGTGATGCCAAACTAGAGTTCATAGGGGGTCTTACCGATGTTGTTTCTGATTTGAACTCGATTTAGAGTGTAGACTGCAGTGCTGATAGCTTCTTTCCAAAACATTTGAGGAACATTTGCTTCCAACATCATTGTCCTAGCAGCTTCCTGGATGGTCCGGTTCTTTCTCTCAACTACTCCATTCTGCTGTGGAGTCTTAGGAGCAGACAACTGTCTCCTTATACCCTGTTTCTCACAAAAGTCAATGAACTCACCAGATGTAAATTCACCACCTCTATCAGACCTTAGACACTTTAGTTTCAATCCAGTTTGATTCTCTACCATAGCTTTGAAGATTTTGAACTTCTCAAATGCTTCTGATTTTTTTTTTAGAAAGGTAACCCACATCATCCGGGAATGATCATCAATTAACAACATGAAATATCTATCACCTTGCAGACTCTTGATTCTTGTCAGACCATAGAGATCAGTATGTACTAATTCCAACAATCCGGTAGAAGACTGATCTTTGCTTTTGAAAGAGACTCTGCTTTGTTTACCTAGCTGACATTCTTTGCACAAACTATTTGTAGGTTTCATCAATTTTGGAAGATCTCTTACAGGCTGAGTATTGCTTATCTTGATGATGTTATCAAAATTTACATGACACATTCTTCTATGCCATAACCAACTCTGATCAATTTGAACAAACAAACAATTTTTATTTGAACCAGCCAGATGAAAGATATTACCTTTTGTCTGAGTACCGGATGCAATTTCAGTTCCGGAGCTTGTAAAGATTCTGCATTTTCCATTCTTGAACCAGAGATCATAGCCTTTGTCCACTAACTGACCAACACTGAGAAGATTGTGCTTCAATCCTTCAACATATAGTACGTTACCTGTTTTGCTCTTTCCATCAAAGGAAATAGTTCCCCTGCCTCTGATTCTGCCAGCAGAATTGTCACCAAACTTTACCATTCCTCCTTCATACCTTTCCAAATTCAAGAACTTATTCTTGTCACCAGTCATATGGTGAGAACATCCACTGTCAATAACGCAATCATCCTTTTCTTCCACTTGAGCAGCCAAAGCTTTTTCAACAACTTTGTGATTGACAGATTCAGAGAGTATTGAATCTTCTTCCTTGATGGCAATAAACACCCACTCATTTCTGGATTTGCTTCCTAGTTCTGATTCATCATCTGTTACTCCTTCATTGTCATCTTCTTCATGAACATAATAGCAATTCTTTTGAAACCTTTGTCTGTTAGTATTAGACCTTGCAGATCTTTCCAGACATCTTGAAGCAAAATGACCAATCTTATTGCAGTTGAAACACTTAAAGGGTAGTTTTCCTTCATACTTACCGGATCCTCTTGGCAGTCTCTTTGCAATGAGGGCTTCAAGTTGAGCTATTTCTACTTCTTCTTCTTCCATGTCTCTTCTTGCTTGATCATACCATGACATTTTCCTTGATGAGTTTTCTCCCGGATCAAATCTCTGTTTGCCTTTCACATAGGCACTGGCTTTGAAAGCAGATTCAGTCTTGGGAGGATCATCTCCAAACTCGGTCATTTCAAATGCAGCTAGTTTGCCAGCCAGTTGTTCTCTTGTGACAGTTGTGTGGGCTCTGAATTCATCAATGGCAGCAACCTTGATTTTGTAGGCAGCAGGAAGAGATCTTAGGATTTTGCAGACAATCTCATTTTCATCTAGAGTTCCACCAGCATTTCTGATTCCACATACCAGCTCATTCACTCTTGGCATAAAGGTAGTGATGTTTTCATCATCTCTCATCTTCAATCTTTCAAATTTCCCTTTCAGACTTTGCAACCTTGCACTTTTGACAAACTCATCTCCTTCATACAGAAGTTCCAGTTTAGTCAGGATCTCATATGCAGTTGGTAGGTCAATAACATTTGAGAGATCTGAGTCATTCAATGCGCTTAGAAGAGCTTCCTTGGTCCGCAGATTGTTTTCTGCTTCTGTGATTTCATTCAGAGTTGTCGGGCCACCTTGTGGAGGTACATATGGTTTTGAGACCATAGCCAAGTATGCTTTTCCCATACATTCCAAGTGACACTTCATGCGACCTTTCCAGAGAGTGAAGTTGGTTCCATCGAACTTCGGACTATCCTTCTTGTATGACGACATCCTGGATCTCCTCAAGCGGTTAAGCTCCTTTCAGAGGAACTTAGCTCTGATACCAATTGTTGGATTTAAGGCATACAACTGAGAGGGGGGGTGAATCAGTTGTATAAAACTTCTTGTTCTTTCAAACACTTGATTCTTCGTTGTTAGTTAACAGCATATCAATTAATCATCCATGAAAGCATAATACATAAACACAAGAGCAGATAAACATCAACACATTGAACACCAAGATTTTGACGTGGAAAACCCGGTTAAGGGAAAAACCATGGGGTGATTAACCCAAGGATTATTCTCTGTTAGAAGAATAAGAAAAAGAATGGCACTTGCCAATTAGGGCTCACTGCCCGAGCACACTGCTCACAAGAGGCCCACTGCCTACTAAGAGACACACTGTCTACAAAGTGATAAGAATCACAATCTTGAACTGGAGAATGACATCTCTACTATGTCCAGATCAGTTCCTTTTAAGCCCAAAAACTTCTGCTCTGCCTTTCGCACTTCTCTTCGCTATGCCACACTCATCCGCACAATCCACACTTCGAAATGAACTCACAAACTGTTATTTATACAAGACATCGACTTAGGAACAAACATCTAAGTCGGCAAACAACCATAAGAGTATCTGCAAGATGAATAACACATCCGGTCGGCCACCACAAGAACATTCACAGGATGAACAACTCATTCGGTCGGCTAAACAGAGCAAGAACTTCATCCGGAAGAATAACTTCAATTCCGGGCTCTACTATCAATGCGGATCAACAACACAACCTTAACATGATCCAGAAAACTTCACAAGCCTGCCTGAATTACCAGATACATCCGCACGTCCTTTACTTGCTGGAATCTCTTGTCTTCCTCATCCGGAACTTCAAGAACACAGTCTGTCGCCACTGTAGAAGGTACTTCCGGACCTTCAAATCATACATTATCAATGCGGACCAACAACACAACCTCAACATGATCCAAGAACCTTCACAAGCCTGCCTGAATGACCAGGTACATCCGCATTTCCTTTACTTACTGAAATCTCTTATCCTCCTTATCCGGAACTTCAAGAACACAGTCTGTCGACACTGTCATAATGCAAGAGGTACTTCCGGACCTCCAAATCATACACAGATCGAGATGGCACATCACAAGGACATCCCAAACACTCTTTCCAATCCGCAGATTAGGATTGTACAATTCCGGACCTCACCGGACCTTTCTGTGATCCTCTGTCACCTCTAAGCACTTGCCGGAACCGGTTCCACACAGACAGCCATAACTTCTTCAGGTCTTCATGCGGACCTCTGAAAACTTGACTGAAGCATCTCAAGACTCATATCTGCAAACCCTTTAATCCGCATCCTCCGGTTCTCAACCTATCCAATATATTTGCCTTCTTCTCATCACTGTTCTTCACTGTTCCTGACTGAGGCTAATTTTCTCAATATCCTCAACACACAGCTCATCCAATCCTTCTTGTCAATGTAATATGAGTATGTTGACATCAATGACAACACTGGTTCACCTCATACTTGCAACAAAGTGAACATTACTTTAGGCCTCAAATATATAAAGATGTAAGGACATTTGTTTAGAGTTGTAGAATATGTCAAGTTACAAAAGGGAGTAGTCAGAATGCTGGTTTGTATAAATCTTTGACAGTACCGGAGAGACCTTGCGAAGATATAAGCATGGATTTCATATTAGGTTTGCCAAGAACACAGAGGGGATATGATTCTATATTTGTAATAGTTGACAAATTTTCAAAGATGTCATATTTCATTCCTTGTAAGAAGACAAATGATGCAGTACATGTTGCTGATCTATTTTTCAAGGAGATTATGAGATTGTATGGAATACCTAAGAGTATAGTTTCAAACAGGGATACAAGATTCATTGGATATTTTTGGAGGAAATTGTGGAAGAAGATGAAGTTAGGCCTAAAGTTCACTTCGTCATTTCACCCACAGATAGATGGACAAATAGAAGTGGTAAATAGGAGTTTGGGTACCTTGTTGATATGTTTAGTAGGAGACAAAGCAGGAAATTGGGATCTAATTCGACCACAAGCAAAGTTTGCATACAATAATTTAGTGAATAGGAGTACAGGCAAGACACCGTTTGAGATTGTGATAGGAGCTAAACCTAGAGGAGTTGCAGAGTTAAGAGACATTAGTATAGAGAATAAGAGAAGTGCAGAGGTAGAAGAATTTGGAGGATACATGGAGACACTACATAATCAAGTCAAGAAGCATTTGGAGGAGATGAATAGTAAGTATAAGGAGCAAGTCGATGAGAAGAGGAGACATAATTTTTAGCAAGAGATGAAGTTATGGTACATATAAGAAAGGAGAGATTTCTAATAGAGACATACAACATGTTGAAGATGAAGAAGCTTTGACCATTTAAGATCCTTAGGAAGTTTCATTCAGGGAATGCATATGAAGTGGAGCTACCAGAGACATTTGGTATATCACCTATATTCAACATTATAGACCTATACCAGTATCATGAAGGAGAATCAAGTGATAGAATTGAAGATAAATTGAAGATCCAATTACCACAACAACAACTAGAGAAGATAGAGCAAATCTTGGATAGTAGAGTTGGACATAGTACTAGAGGCAAGCAGTACAAAAAATATTTGGTAAAGTGGAAAGGAAGACCAGAAGAAAACTCATCATGGATATCTCAGGCTGAGGTAGACCGCCTTGGTTATCCTCTAGCCCCAACAAAGTGGGGCACTACTTTTTCAACAACCCTGGGTGTTTGATGCAGGAGCATCCTAGGTTGTAGAGCAATCTTGCATCAACCAAAAACATTTTTCTTTCTTTCTTTTCTTTCATTTTAGTTCAGTTCAATCATTTGTAGTTTCAGAATTTTCTACCGCATCTTCATATCAAAACTCATAGAGTAGGACCTAGCATCTACATAGTGTCATCTACATCATATTTAGATTTCAAGTGATTTGGATTTGTTTCCTAAGAGTTATCACTATTAGAGGATCATCATCTTTCACAGAGCAGAGCATTCAGACAATCGATTGAAGGAGAAGGTTTGCGGACCACTTCCATGATGTGTGTAGCCTAATGGAACATAATACATGGTACATAAGGATCAGATAGACCTATCTTGAGGTCTATATCAAGTTTCATTCATTTGTAGAACAATACCATGTGTTGTAGGCCAACCTACATGTTTCTACACATTACATCTTTCATTGGAGTTTGTAACCTCTTATGGCTGACGTGAAGGATTCTATGAGCTAGGAGATGATATATAAAGATCTCTTAGATGCAATAGGAAGTCATGTCTCAAGTTAAGTAGTTTTAGAAGATAGATTCTTTTTAGGAGGCACTTCAATACCATATCTTTCATTTCTGTTGTAACCCAGAAAGCAGGCTTGTGAGCCCTTTGATTGTAGCCCGCATGTTGTCGACATATAATCATTTTGGTTATCTGATATATTGAGTATATGAACCTTCCATTGCATTCTATATTTGTATTGTTTTTGTTGTTTTAACTCTCACTACATGGTTTGAAAAGTTCATTCTTTGGACCCTCTTGCCATCACTACACCACCTTCCTTCGGTAGATATCTTGTCTTGATAAAAATCTTAAATACCAACTAATGTTTAATTGTATCCTTATGGATTGTCCACCAACTTGTCACATTACATACTAATGTATGTTGTACTACTTCTAGTCTCATGTGTTCATCTGTAAAAAATTTCTCCATCTCTATCAAGTATATTTGTAGGTCTTTTACTTCTAAAAACTTAAGCAACTTGATGTGTGAAATGCCTCACAAAATATGATTTATTTTTTGAGATATCTGAGAATTGTTTGTATTTTGCTCTTCATAGATAGTGCATGTGTTTTGTGGTGGATTCTCATCTAATGTGGAGGTTTGCTGTAGGTTTCCCTATTGGTTCAAAGCATAAATATCCTCCTAAATCAGGTCATTCTTTGAGTTCTTAGCTCTGGTTCATTTCTTATCCATGCCTCTAGTATTTCCTCACCATCAGTACTATAATTATCATCTTCTTCTTTGATCTCTCCCTCTAAATTAGGTTCTTCTACTGTCTCATCCATATCTAACTTTGATATTGAATATATATTCTTAGGATAGCCATTGGTACCTTCTGCATAGTTAGATTCTTTAATGTATGCTTCTTCCATGGTTGCTCCCAATGGTATGTATACAATTTGATTGTTATATGGAAAAGATAATTCCTCTTTGCGGGAGTCAACAATACCATTTACATCAACAAACCATCTTAACCCTAGTAATGCATTGAATGAATCACCTTGTTCTTTCATTGCTACAACAACAAAGTGTATGACTTGTTTTACCTCCATTATGTTTACTTCCACTTGTTTCCAAGTTCCAAGTGTTCCCATACTAGATCCATCTACCAAAGTGATGTTATAAGGAGTTTAAATCAACCTAGGTTTTCCTAGTTGTTCCCATAGCCTCTTAGTAATCATGTTCACATCTGCACCCAGGTCTATCATAACATGTTTGACCTTTTTATGGTTTATATGGACATTTACCAATAGTGGTTTTATTTTCTAGTGTCTATTTGTTCTTCCCATTTGCCTTTTAGTTTTTAGGTAACTACTACTTGTTCTAGTATTTGGAAAATTTCTTCAATTTCTCAATAAGATTGTGTTATTGCATTGGATCTATCAACTTTTTTAATACCACCACCTCTCCTTCTATAAAGAATTAATTATATTGTTTACGTTTATCTTGTTCTTGAGTTACAATCTACTTTATTTTCTGTACCACCTCGTCATGTTGCTTTTTATCAGGGAAGAATGTATCTTTCTCCTCACTTTATTCTTCTTTTGTTTCACTAGTATGATGTCCTACGGTATCTGTACCTTTCCTTGTTACTACCACAACATTTTTCTTCTTTTTAGATTGATGATGCTTGACTTCCTTACATTGGTTCTCTTCTACTGAAGATTCCTTTGAAGATGTATCCGTCTGATCATCATTGTTTCTCTAGTAGGTTCTTGCTACTTGGCCTTGTTCTTTGGGGACTCTCCTAATTATGCGGGCTTCTTTTTGTGAAAAAATTGTGATTCATCACTTTTTAATTTTTGCAGTGCATTTTGGAAGTATTGTTGTGCTTTGTCACATGAAAATAGGCCATGTTCTATACTATTATAGAATGTGCACTATTTTCTTTGCTCTCCCCAACATTCATTGGCAAAATGTCCCAGTGTACTGCACTTATAACATGTTGTTGTTGCAAGTATGTGCTTAATTAGTGTTGTCATGTATGTCAACATATCCTTGTTGTCATGTATGTCAACATATCCTTGTTTTCATTAGTGTCAACTGTATCTTATTCTATTACTTGTTTAGAAGATTTGCATGTTGAGGATATTGAGAAAATTAGCATCTCTGAAAGAAACAAGTGAGTTACAGAGAAATGCAATACAAACAATGAGTTGTATATTGAAGAACAGTCTAGTAAACTACTCCGTATTTACTTCTACTTGAAGATCATGGTCTGTAGATTGGAATTAAGTTAGAGGTATGTCTAAGGATGCTACATTCTAGGTTTGAGCTATCCACATGAAGATTTGAGTGAGTTGTGTTCATTAGAGTGAAACCTGCTTTTTCTGTAAGTTTAGTTGGGACATGAAGAAAGTATTTTGCTCCGCATTCCTCCACAATAAAGTATTTGGCTTTGTGGTTCTAGAGGGAATTTTGGGATGTTGATGAGTGCCTATAGCTGCAATGGTTCATGGTTTGGTGGTCCACAAGCTATGTTTCTTTTATGATAGTTGAAGACAGTGAAGTTCATGTGTTCCAATGAGAAGATTCCTATCGATAAAGTGGTTGAGATTCGTGCAGTTGCTCCTGATGATTATAGCATGCTTGTAGCATGGAAGATCATTTTTGAGTCCCAACTAAGGCATGGCGTGATCTGCATTTCATTTCCCTTGCGCATTGTTGAAATAGGTCAGGACCTATTTTGTAAAAGTTTGTAATACTGACCTTGGAGATTGTTCCAATGGTTGATGATTGTGTTGCCGACCTTGATGATCATTCCAAGGTTGATGTAGTGTATAAATACTTGTAGCTGAGTTGTGGAAATGTGTCCTTGAGTGAAAATGAGAATATATTAAGAAAGGTCCAAAAGACAGAGTAGAGAAGAGGCAGAGTAGAGAAGAGGCAAAGGAAAGAAGAGGAAGAGCAGAGCAGAGGAAGAACAGAGAAAGGGAATCATTATACTTCAGTTGCAATTATAGAAAGGTGTTGATCATGGTAGTAAGTCTGGCAGTATGCCACCAGTAGGGTTTAACAGCCCTCAGGGTTTAACAACCCTTATTGTAATCTTGCTAGGTTTAGGGTTGAGGTAGTGAGCCTGCTAGACCTAGTTGTTCTTCATGGATGTAAGCTAGTATGTTTAGGCCCGTGGAGTGACCAACCTTGAACATCATTATTTAAAGATTTCAATATATATTGAGAGTTAATCCTCTCCATTGTTTTTTCCCCACCTTGGGGGTTTCCACGTAAATCTGGTGTCTCCTGTGTCTGATGTTGCATCTATGGTTAAGTTTATGATTTCATGCATTTGTGGATAAGTGATGAATGTTTAATTTGCAGAAAGTGTTTAAGTTTTTGTGACAACTGATTCACCCCCCCTCTCAGTTGTTCGACACATATCAACAATTGGTGTCAGAGCCAAGTTCCTCTGAAGAAATTTTAATAGCTTGAGGAAGATCCAAAATGTCTTACAAGAAGGAAGCACCGCATTTTGATGGAACAAATTATGTTCTCTGGAAAGCTCAGATGAAAAGCCATCTTCTTTCTCTTGGTTACAAGGTTTGGAAAGCTGTAGAAATAGAATACACCATACCTCAAAATGGTCTAACAACTAAAGATGAAATCAAAGAATATGAGATAAATATCAAGGCAAGGGATGCTCTGTTAAGCTCTTTAACCAACTCAATATTGACAAAAGTGGTGGATCTTGAAACTACAAATAAGGTATGGGAAAAGCTGAAAAACTTGTATGAAGGAGATGATTCTGTGAAGGAAGACAAGTTACAAAGTCTGAAAGTTAAATATGAAGGCTTGAAGATGAATAATGATGAAAACATATCAGCTTTTATGCAAAGTGTTGATGAACTTGTTATAGGAATAAAAGCCATAGGTGGAACTCTTGAAGAAAAGGAAATTGTTATGAAAATTCTCAAATCTCTGCCCAAGTCCTATTGTCACAAGGTAGCCGTGATTGAAAAATTCATGCAAGTAAAAATTGTTAGAAGTGACCAGTTGCTTGGTAAGCTTACTGCTTTTGAAATGAGGGAGTTAGATGACGCTCTGCCAAAAGTTGAAACAAACTTCAAAGCCGATACTCCTGGAAGTACTTCCAGATCAGAAAAGTACAAGGCAGAATCTGATGATGAGTTAGATGAAGTTGAAGCCAACTTTGTGGATAGACTGCAAAGAGGATCTAGTAAGTATAAAGGAAAATTACCTTTCAAATGTTTTTCCTATGGTAAAGTAGGTCATTTTGCTTCTAGATGTCCTGAAAGAATTGAAAGAAATAGAAGAAGATATGAGAATAGGCCTAGGACCCAAAAGAAGTGTTAGTATGTTGAAGATTTTGATGATGATGTAGTATCAGATAATGGTGAACCAGATAATGCTAGTCCCTTTGAAAATGAATGCTTGTTCATTGCTATTAAGGAAGATCTTGTGTCTACTAATTCTTCTAGCTGTATGAAGGAAGAAAAACTAGTGGAAAGTGCTTTGGTTGCTTAGGTCATTAAGGACAAGGATGAATGGGTTATTGATAGTGGTTTCTCTCACCACATGACTAGTGACAAAAGTAAGTTTGTAAGTTTGGAAAGATATGATGGTGGACTGGTTAGGTTTGGAGATGATACAGCTGGTAGGATTTGTGGGAAAGGATCTATTTATTTTGATGGCAAGCATAATACTGAAGATGTCTTATATGTGAAAGGATTAAAGCATAATCTTTTAAGTGTGGGTCATATGTGTGACAAGGGCTATGGCTTAAGCTTCAAGGACAATGGATGCAAGATTAGGGAAAGCTTGAGAATAGTCATTGCAACTGGTAAGAAGACCAGAGGTAATATCTATAACTTGAAAGGAATCAAGAACTATTGCTTGTTGACTCAAAATGATGAAAGTTAGTTATGGCATAGAAGGTTGTGTCACATAAATTTTGATAATAGTATGAAGATAAGCACTGTACAGATTGTTAGAGATTTTCCTAAGCTTGTGAAGCCTACTAATCCAGTTTGCAAGGAGTGTCAATTTGGGAAACAAACAAGAACAAGTTTCAAAAGCAAGAATCAATCAGTTGGAGGACTACTTGAGCTAGTGCATACGAATTTGTATGGACCTACCAGAGTAAGAAGTCTGCAAGGAGACATGTATTTCATGTTGCTCATTGATGATTATTCTAGAATGACTTGGGTCACTTTTTTGAAAGAGAAAGCTGAAGCTCTAGATAAATTCAAGGCATTTAAGGCAATGGTTGAAAATGAGATGGATTTGTAAATCAAATGCTTAAGGTCTGATAGAGGAGGAGAGTTCAGATGAAATGAATTCAATTTCTTTTGTGAAGAGCATGGAATAAAGAGATAGCTATCTGCACCCAGAACTCCACAACAATATGGAGTTGTTGAAAGGAAAAATAGAACAATTCAAGAAGCTGCTAGAACCATGATGAAGGAAGCTCATCTTCTGGAAGCATATTGGAGAGAGGCAATTCACACCATAGTATATATCCTAAACAAAGTTCAAGTAAAAGGTAATAGATCAAAAACTCCCTATGAATTGTGGTATGGTAGAGTTCCTACTATGAAATATTTCAAAGTTTTTGGTAGCAGATGTTATATCAAAAGAGATGAAGATTTAGGAAAGTTTGATGCTATATGTGATGAAGGAATCTTCCTTAGTTACTCTACCAAGAGTAAGGCCTATCGGTGCTATAATAAGAGGTTGAATAAGATCATTGAAAGTGCAAATGTTAAAGTTGATGAATGTAAGGAAAGGTCTTCAGAATCAAGTGGATATGAGTTAGATGATCCAGATGTTTCAGAAGTGGTGCAGCATGAAGACAACATAGATGAAGAAGAACAAGCTCTGGTAAGTGCTACTAAAACTCCAAGATATGTAAGAATCAGTCATTCTAAAAATCAAATCATAGAAGATAAGAGCAAAGGGATCTTAACCCGAAGAAAAGCTACAGAGGAACAAGTAAATTTCTATCTGATTTCTAAGATTGAACCTAAAACTATGGATGAGGCTTGCAAATATGAGAATTGGATAAAGGCTATGGAAGAAGAATTGATGCAGATAGAGAAGAATCAGACTTGGGATCTTGTTCCTAGACTAGCAGACAAAAATGTAATTGGTACAAAGTGGGTCTTAAAAAAAAAATGAATGAGAATGGTGAAGTGGTAAGAAACAAAGTGAGGTTGGTATGCAAAGTATACACTCAAGTTGAAGGAATAGACTTTGAAGAAACTTTTTCTCCAGTGGCAAGGATTTAAGTAATAAGGATGTTTCTAGCTTTACAACATATAAAGATTTCAAGGTTTATCAAATGGATGTGAAGTCTATCTTCTTAAATGGAGAATTGGAAGAGGAAGTCTACATTGAACAACTAGAAGGATTTCAGTCATGAGAACAAGGGGACATGGTATGCAGATTGAAGAAAGCATTGTATGGATTGAAACAAGCTCCCAGGGCATGGTATGCATGGTTGGACAGGTACCTGATACAAATAGGGTTCAGTAAAGGTACTATAGATAGTAATCTCTATTTCAAGATCAATGATGAACAAACCCTAATTGTTGCAGTTTTTGTTGATGATATTATTTTTGGAGGTAATGAAGGTATGTGCTTAGTTTTTGCTGGAGAAATGCAAAGTGAATTTGAAATGTCTATGTTTGGAGAGATGAAATTCTTTTTAGGTCTGCAAATAAGTCAATCAGATAAGTGTATCTTCATTTCTCGGTCTAAGTATGTGAAAGAGTTGTTGAATAAATTTGGGATGGAAGACTCTAAACTAGTATGCACACCTATGATAACTGGTTGTAAGTTGAGCAAAGATGATAACTCACCCATGACAGAATAAAGAAAGTATAGATCTATGATTAGAGGATTACTTTATTTGACTCAAACCAGACTTGACATAATACATGCAGTGTGTCTTGTGGAAAGATTCAGGTAGAACCCAAGGAATCACATGTGATGGCAGTCAAAAGAATTCTAAGATATTTAAAATGCATAATAGATTATAGTTTGTGGTACCCTAAGGATTGTGACTTTACCCTCAGTGCATATATTGATGCTGATTGGGTTGGAGATGTGGATGATAGAAAAAGTACAAGTGGAGGTGCATTCTTCTTGGGAAAAAGATAAGTATCTTGGTTGAGCAAGAAACAAGATTCAATATCCCTGTCTAATGCAGAGGCAGAATACATTGCAGCAACATGCATTTGTACTCAAGTGTTATGGATGAAACAGACTTTGAAAGACATCAAAGTTGTGTATGAAGATCCCATTGCAATCTTTTGTGATAACACAAGTGCCATTAACATATCAAAGAATCTAGTGATGCATTCAAGGAAAAAGCACATATCCATCAAGTATCATTTCTTGAGAGAAAAGGTGACAGAGAATGAAGTCAAGTTGGAATATGTTTCTACCAAGTATCAAATTATAGACATTTTTACCAAACCTCTGCCAAAGGATAGTTTTGAGTATCTTAGAGAAAAGTTAGGGGTTATCACCCCTCCTGCTCTAAACTAGGATGCATAGTAGTGCATCAGTCCAGAGGTGCTTAGAGGTATGGATTGATGCTTTTTAGGGCTACTTCAAAGGGGGAGTAGTCAGAGAGTTTAGAAGAGAGATTTGATCAGAGTAGATCAGTGCAAGTATGTGCCCTTTGCCATTGATGTCAAAGGGGGAGAGAAGTCATGTGAAAAACTTAGAGTACAGATGTATAAGAGAAAGGGGGATAATTTTGGAGAAAGAAAGACTATAGGTGTATAAAGATAAAGGGGAGAATCTTGTCTTGATGGTTGTTGTAGTTTTTTACATCATATGTTGCCATCAATGATAAAGGGGGAGATTGTTGCAAGTATGTGCCTAATCAGTCTTGTCATTGATGTCAACATATCCTTGTTGTAATTATGTCAAATGAATCTTATTCTATTAATTGTTTAGAAGACTTGTATGTTAAGGATATTGAGAAAATTAGCCTCTCTAGAAGAAACAAGTGAGTTACAGAGAAGTGCAATATAGACGGTGAGTTGTATGCTGAAGAACAATCCGGTAAACTACTCCACATTTAATTTTGCTTGAAGATCATGATCTATGGATTGGAAGTAAGATATAGGTATGTTTGAGGATGCTACATTATGGGTTTGAGCCATTCACATGAAGATTTGAGTGAGTTGTGTTCATCAGAGTGAAACCTATTTTTTCTATAAGTTTAGTTGGGACAGGAAGAAAGTATTCTGCTCCGCATTCCTCCACAATAAAGTATTTGGATTTGTGGTTCTAGAGGG
Organism: Cunninghamia lanceolata; assembly: GCA_027924645.1. NCBI lineage: Eukaryota > Viridiplantae > Streptophyta > Pinopsida > Cupressales > Cupressaceae > Cunninghamia > Cunninghamia lanceolata. The sequence continues at coordinate 812,016 of BSBN01000395.1, read as the reverse complement.
AAGTTTGGGATGATGATGAGTGCCTACAGTTACAATGGTTCATGGTTTGGTGGTCCGCAAGCTATCTTTCTTTTATTACAGTTGAAGACAGTGAAGTTCATGTGTTCCGGTGAGAAGATTCCTGTGGATAAAGTAGTTGAGGTTCGTTCGGTTTCTCCTGATGATTATAACATGCTTGTGGTTGCTTCCTAACCATGTTCCTATCTATACTTTGGTCCACATTAAGAAATTGAGATGGTGTGTGAAGATTGTTTCCAGATAATGTAGCGTGTAACTAGTCTTAGCCGACTTGGTTGATCCCAGTGATTGCAGAGATCTCTAGAAGATTGTGGAAGCATGTTGTGGCATGGAAGATCATGTTTGAGTCCTAGCTAAGGCATGGCATGATCCACATTTCATTTCCCTTGCGCATTGTTGAAATAGGTTAGGACCTATTTTGTATAAGTTTGTAATACCGACCTTAGAGATTGTTCCAATGGTTGATGATTGTTTTGCCGACCTTGATGATCATTCCAAGGTTGATGTAGTGTATAAATACTTGTAGCTGAGTTGTGGAAATGTGTCCTTCAGTGAAAATGAGAATATATTAAGAAAGGTCCAAAAGGCAGAGTAGAGAAGAGGTAGAGAAGAGAAGAGGCAAAGGAAAGAAGAGGAAGAGCAGAACACAAGAAGAGCAGAGCAGAGCAAGGGAATCATTATACTTCAGTTGCAATTATAGAAAGGTGTTGATCATGGTAGTAAGTTTGGCAGTAAGCCACCAATAGGGTTTAACATCCCTTAGGGTTTAACAACCCTTATTGTAATCTTGCTAGGTTTAGGGTTGAGGCAGTGAGCCTACTAGACCTAGTTGTTCTTCATGGTTGTAAGCTAGTATGTTTAGGCTCGTGGAGTGACCAAGCTTGAACATCATTATTTCAAGATTGCAATATATATTGAGAGTTAAGCCTCTTCGTGGATTTTCCCACCTTGGGGTTTTCCATGTAAATCTAGTGTCTCTTGTGTTTGATGTTGCATCTATGGTTAAGTTTTTGATTCATGCATTTGTGGATAAGTGATGAATGTTTAATCTGTAAAAATTGTTTAAGTTTTTGTGACAACTGATTTACCTTCCTCCCTCTCAGTTGTCCAACGCATATCAATAGTTACATCATCTCTCCTTCTTCTACCTCTACCACAACCTCAGCCTCCTCTATATGCTCCAAATTTCTCTCTTGCATCATTGTTGTAGTTGTTTCCATATGGTACACTATTGAGGTTTGAGTTTTGCACAATGTTCATATTCCTTTGGTTTCTCCAGCTAGGTTGTTTGTATCCCTGATCCCTAAATGTATAAGGGCCTTTCTACCAAGCCTTTTACATATGCCATAGTATTGTTTTGTGCCTTATTATTGTGGTGTGTGTTACACTTGACTCATGTTCATCATCATCTTCCCTTACTCTAAATAATTATGAAGGGAAATCTGGTGTCTCATGGTCATCCCACTCATGCATAATCCACAATATAATGTATTATTTCTTGTAGGTACTACTTTTATGTCTACCTTCATGGCGACAGCCTATCTTTCACCTTTCATCATCAAACATTCATTTCTTATGTGTCCTTCCTTAGTACAATAGGAGCACCATATATTTGACCTTCGTTTATGCAAATTTTCCTCCTATTTTGCTAGAATTTCTTGTTTCATCTTTAGTTGTTCCAATTCTGTCCTCATTTTCTCTAATTCTAGGTCTTCTTTATTTTTTTCTTGCTTGCACTACATTTGTGATTCTATGTGGCAAGCTAATGTAATTTCTTCTATATAGGTTTCAAATACCCTACCATCCAAAGATGTTCCAACATCTAGGCTTATTCTGGATATGAACCATTCAATCTTATGTTTCTCAGTTAGTGGCTCCTCTAACTTGCAGTTTGTTTCTTTGAATCTTTTATCAAATTATTTTATTGTTTCTCCTTCCTTCTATACTAACTCCCTCATTTTACTCATTCCCTCTATAGGGATCTTCAGAGTTTCAAAATTTTCCAAAATTTCCTTCTTGACTTCTTCCCAAGTTTTATCATGCTTAGGACATGCCTTCCTATACCATTTCAAGGCATCATTCCACAACGTTCCAATAAAGTTAAATATCTTAGTTTCATCCCTTGTTATGTAATTTCTATTCCAAATAGATTCTAGAACAAAGATATGCTTTGTTTCTTTTGTGGTGTCCTTTTAGAATACTTGTATCTTAATTGGTAAATCCATTGGTACTATCTTCTATCTTTTTGGTACTTCCAGTGACTTGTGGTGGTTTTCTTCCTTACCTTTCTACTTAGGTTTTCACTTCTATATTATGGTTTTGTTTTCCCTTCCCTTATCTCTTTGTAATTTGATATCAAGATAGTCCTTTCCCAATATTTCTTTGAAATCTTTCTTAACTTCTTCTATATCTTCCTAATTGTCAACTTGATCTTCTACTAGAATTCTTGTTGCTTTATAGGGCACCTCAAGTGACTCTTGATCGAGGGGGTGTGTCTCTTCAAAGTGCCTTTTTGTTTTCAGGGATACCTTTTCATTTGTTAATGACATCATGTCTTTTGTAGGTGACTTTTCACTCAATTGTCTTATACTTCCGGAACTAATTTCATCATATACCACATCTTCTTCTCTTTCTCTAATATTCATTACACTTCAAGTCACTAGATGGTCTAGGTAATCCACATCCAAGTTCAAGGGCTGGATGTTACGTATAGGATTTAATAATTCTTCCCATTGTTTATCAACTCTAATTTGAATATTATAAAAATTAGGTTGAAACATAGGGGTTTTACTTATTTGTGGTAGGGCTAGGGTTTGATTATATTCTTCCCTCCACATCCTTCTTAATTGGTCATAGGCATCAATACTTCCTCCTATACTTTTGAGAATTTATGTAGCCCTATCAATATGCATTGTTATTGTCTCAAGATTGTCTATATCCCTTTGTATTACATTTGTGGCAGCCCCTATAGTGCACTTATCCATTCTCTCTTTTCCTTTTAGGTTCTTCTCTCTAGCAACACCCACCTTGGTGTGCTCAGTATCACCCTCATTGGTATGCTCATCCAACTGTTTCTTTTCCTCCACAACTTCTCTTGTGCATTTTTTGCTTATCTCTCTTTCCTTTTCCATCCTTTTGTGGTACCTTTCTTCGTGTTCATGAGTCTATTTTTGTCTCTCTTCCCTTCTCATTTCCATTCTGATTAGTATAATCTCACTAGTTTCTCTTAATCTTTTGTTATCCCCTTTTTCCATGGGTGTTTTTGATTTGGTATTACATTAATCCTTATGTATCCCATGGTTGGCTTATCTTAAAAAATTACATATTTTCAAGGATCCTTTCAGGTCCTCCCCCTTTTCCATTTGTCATCCCCTTAAGTGCCTACCCCCTCTCACAAGGGTAGGAACCTAACAGAAATTGGACTTCTTTGCAGATCCCAAAACTTTTATGTTAGTTTAGTTTTCTTTCTTTCCACTACTCCGCACTTCCCTTTTTATTGTTTTATCCTCTCTATTATTCACTATCTTTTTCTAGGGTCTCGACAACAAAACCAAATTTTGGAAAGAAATGGGAGGGTATCAGTCCAGAGATCTAGTCCTTAGATCTCTAAATTTAGTTTATACCCATCATACAATGAGAGAATTCCAGATAAATAGTAAGGGATAATAACTTAAGGTACACATAAGTCACATACAAGCATTCATAAGCTACACATAAACATATTAGAACTGTTATATCTCCTTTTGATGTATTTATATTCACTGGTAATTGTACATTCATACCGACAGGTCTTAGTCTTTGCCCTTTTGCATATTCTTACTCTCTTATTACATTCTTACACTTTCTCTCTATTAATTCCTCTTGCATGTACATCCTATATCTTATCTATATATTACATAGAGGTGCGTCTTTTCCCAAAATACCTCTTTGTATGTCAGCTCTATCCTCCACATACCATCTGCGATGACCTGCAGTAATCTACAGTAGGATTTGTTGCTTGCCCTGTCATCCGTCAACACTAAATATGATGTCATAAAATATCTTTTTGATTGTATAATATTATTCAACTATTCATGTAATTTATCGCTAATCATTATGGCCCAATCAATTAATTCTTTTCAAGCTAGAATCTTAACAACATATATATACATCCAAGTTTGTAACTCCCTAGCATTCTCTTGCCCAATGACTTTTCTTAATAGGGTTATATGGTCATTTACTTCAATGAAATCACTTTTGAATAACTTCTTAGGCAATATTGAGATAGTGTCTTTGGGTTTTAGGAGCCACTCATTGTTGAGAGTGTCAAGATATTTTCCCAAATTCTCCTTGTAGTATTTCTTAGCTAAATCAATAGAAATATTTATACCTTGCTTGGATGAAGGGCATGATTAATCATGCTTAGGAAAGGGGTCTTGGTATATCCTTGTAACCACTTAGCTAAGAATGAAAATTCCTCCCTCAAATTTATATACCCCATTAGAACATGGGGTTTGGTTAGTGCTTTGTGATAAAATCCAAGTCACTAAGCCCCTAAGAAAATGAAAAATAAAAAGTAACACTTAATTTTTATTTCCAAGATCACTTTAAAGTGCAAGGAAAGAGAATATGCGAGGTCCTTGGGTGACACAAGTGAAGAGGTTGATTTTGTTCCTCAAGACCACCTTGCAATGCAAGAGGAGAGCATGCATAACCAAGTCACAAACACAAAGACAAGACAAGCAAGAGGGTTGATTTTTATCCTCAAGATCATCCTAGAATGTGAGAGGAGAGCATACACAACCAAGTTGCACACAAACATGACAAACAAGGTTAATTCCCTCTCATTAATCAAAATATGAGTGAAATTGATTTAAAAGTTTGGTCTTCAACAAACAAACCTACAACACCAGAAGTTAGCAATTAACAAGATTTTGGGTCTTGGACTAACGAACCTATAAGAAACAAAGTTATAATAGTAGAAATGACACAACACAACAAAAAAGGATTAAGGGTTAGTGGATTGAAATTAATAAAAAAATAAAAAATAGTAGAAATAGTATACAAATGCTAAAACATAGGTTGATAACATTCAAGATTATATATAATCAATTCTACATAGAACAAAAACATTAATCTACAATATAGATAGAATAAATTAAAATGCTTTTGATTAAATAGAAACATCAAAATATGGATAGAAACACTACAACTAATAGCAGAAACGTCAACCTAGAAAACCAAAGGTTAACACAAACAAAAGTGTCAGACACAAAAGTAGAAATGTTGCAAATGATTTAAAAATGCTTTTAACTAGTGCAAAAATTTCAACCACTTGGAAAAACTAGAATGAATGGAAAAATACAAGAAAAATCCTACAAGAACCAAGTTAGAAAACCACTTGTATCAACTAGTTAGCAAAGGAAACCCCGCAACAAACTAGTTATTGAGTAGCTTATGTAAAAATAATGATTATAAGGAATGAATACTCTCAAAACCTAGATAAAAATGCACCTAGGTGGCCGTAATAAACAACCAGTTCCTATAGGGGTCAATATTAGCACAAGTAACCTTGTAAATGACTACCTAATGAAGAAAATCCTAAAAAATACTAAGCTAAAAACCCCTTGTAAATTCAAAAATTGGTAACATTGAGCGAGTTGGTAGAAACATTGAATCCTAGGTGAAAACTCCTTAAACTAGAGTGGAGACATTGTTCCTACAAAACATAGAAAATAGCAAGCCTAAAGTAGAAATGCTAGAGATTGAGTGGAAATTCCTAAGATTGGATGAAAATGTCATTACATAGGGAAGAAACACTCTTCTAAAGAACATATTTATAAATGAAAAAAATCCCTACATAAAAACACTCTAAAATGGCCTACAAAAGAAAATATTAGCTTGGGACAAGTCTCACTAGCCGTACTAGAATGTAACAGAAAAAATCTAGTGGAAAAGAGGGATAAATGCAAGGAACACAATTCCTACTCTGAACCTAGCTACTACCTTTGATAGAGCCAAAATAATGTAAGTAAACAAAAAAATTCTCAAATGAAACCAATGCTATACCTCCTTGATGTGTAGATTTGCTCCTTAGATGTTGAAGTTGGATTGTTGAGTTGCAATGTTGATTTCCCATGAGAGAAATTTCTAAATTTTACATATACTTGCCATTTCTTCTTATTGTATATGTCCTTCAAATGAAAGAGTTTTTATAGGTTTTTTGGTACAAATGTGAATGGTTTATATTTGATCTTAGATTTGGAGGGTTGAGATTGTCTCATGAGATTGAATGGCTAATATTTTTTAGCTTGTAGGACAACCTAATTGTGGAGGGTTGAGATTGATGCAAATGGAGGGATAGGATGCACACAATTGGAGGCTTGGGGTGAGAGAAATTGATTAAGAGAGCTTGAATCTTTCACAGAAGTGGAGGCTTGGCATGAGTGCAAGTGGATGGGTAGGATTGAATCAAATGAATTTTAGTGTAGAGTGGAGATGAAAATGGTAATTTTTTGGATTTTAGTGGTGAGATGGAAATGGATTTTATTTTATTTTTAAATGGGGTGAGAGAGGAAATGTACATTAGTCTAATTAATCTATTTAATTAAATAGTGAAAGAGGATTAGCCTAGTTAATTAAATAAATATAATTTATTTAATTATATAGTAAAGAGAGATTATTCTAATTATTAATCACTTTATTTAATTAATTAGTGTTACACATATGGTTCTTAGGGTTGTCATTGACGTCAACACTATCATGGTGGTGTGATGGTGTTCATGGTTGGATGTCATGCCCCATCTAGCAAGAGAAGAAGAGTAAGAGAAGAAGATACAATGAGAAGAAAAGCAAGAGAAGAAGATACAGCTCATGGTTGGATGTCATCTCCCATCCAACAAGAGAAGGGAGAAGATATAGTTCATATTAAGATGGGAATTAGAAGCACAAAGATGATAAAATATGTTGTTGATGCTATTGATGGCATGTAGTATGTTTGTTCCAAGTTCCATGATGATTACATTACTGGAAGAGTGTTTTTGTTAGAAATGAAAGCACAAGTACTTACCGAAATCTAATTTCTAATATGTTTAATGATCTTTTCTTAGTTCATTATCAATGGAGATTGTAACATATAAAAGAAACTATGCAACAAAAAAATAACAAATCAGAAAATTGAACACACAACATAGTGTTTAAATGGAGAAAACCCTTTTGGGTAAAATATCCACATGAAAGATGCCCAAGTTTGTATTAATCTAAAAATGATTGTACAATACAACAACTCCACCAATCTTCCCTTCAGTCTTTAACCTGACAACATTCCGGTAGCACTTGAGTGCCTGTAAATCTATATTACAACAACAAATACAATGGAAAATACTTATAGAAGTATTTTCCCTCCAGTCTAGGTATCCACTTTCTCTCTCCTTAGATTCCTCACATGCAAACATTAAATGTTGTCATACATGTAACCTCCATGTGTCAAAAGATGTCCATGCAAAGTTAGGTGCCCAAGGTCAAGAATAGCATCCCAGAACATCTTATGACACGTCATAACCATCATAGATACCACCAAAGTGTATATTCCCAAGATGGGTGCCTGGGGCTAAACATAGCAACTTACAACTTGATGAATATCCATCATATGCGTCATAGTGTCATAGAATCTTATGACAACTTAAAACTATCATAGATTCTTTACATGCACCCACCAAACATTATGATGTGTGTCATATATGCTAAAAATAGTAGATTCTCCCAAGGTGGTGCCTATACTCATTTACACATGAGTTTTACAATTGCCAACCATAAATGTCACTTATTAATTACCTTCGGTGACTCTAGAATTACCACTGTAGGTGAAACTAACTCATGCCCTTATGGGTAATTACAAATTACAAATAATAAATGAAATAAATACAATATTGGAGTTTACAAGGTTAATGACACCTTATTCGAACATTCTCCCACTTGACATTATACATTGTAAATCAACCCATAGGAAATCAAATGAAATAATCAAGTACTAGAAACAAGGCCCATGGCCTCTTTGCACCACATGAACTTCTATGTGCTCACAGTTTGGTCAATGAATCTGTAACATTCTCCTAAGTGTCTATCTTCTTTAGTTCAATCTATCCATTTGCAACCAAATCTCAAACAAATTGATACTAAACATGAACATTCTTAGTCTGAGCATGATACATAGGATTCTTGGCCAAACAGATAGTACTCTGGCTATCACAACCAATCTGAATGATCCTCCAATCAAATCCAATACTTGTACACAATCTCCTCAACCAAATAGCCTCCTTAGAGACATGAGTAGCATCCATATACTCATCTTCTATGGTGGACAAAGCAGCTGTGGGCTGCCTCTTACTTATCCAACTCACTGCTCCTCCAAACAAAGTAAACACATAGCCACTAGTGAACCTTCCACTATCCAGGTCATCTGCCCAATCTGAAACAACAAATCCCTATATGTCCAAAGATTTATTAGCACTATTAATACCAGAATAAACCAAACAATGATCAGGAGTACTTGCAAGATATTTAAACATCCTCTTTTTATTATTCCAATATTGTCTACTAGGGTTAGGCATAAATCTTCTCAAAACTCCCATTGCTTGGGCCTAGTCTAGTGCAAACCATTGCATACATCAAACTCCCTACAACACTAGCATATGGCACATTAGACATATCCTCAAAATCATCCTCATTCTTTAGACACATATCTAATGAAAGATTAGTACCAATGGGTAAAGGAACTCTAACTGGGTTACAGTCTTGCAAACTAAATCTCTATAAAATAGTATTCACATACTTACTCTATGAGAACTAAAGCTTTTTGTTACCTCTATCCCTCTTGATCTCCATTCCTAGAATATACTTGGCAGCTCCAAGATCCTTCATATAAAATATCACCTAAAAGTCAAGCTTTCATCTCACTAATCATACCCTTAGTATTGCTGAAAAATAACATGTCATCAATATACAAAGCAATGATCAGTATAGAATCACCAATATAATGAATGCAAATATAGTGATCTTCCTCACTCCTCACAAAACCCAATTTCAATACAAATGAATCAAACTTTTGATACCACATTTTGGGGGACTGTTTCAAACCATAGAGAGACCTCTTTAACTTGCAAACCTAATGTTCTTTTCCTTTTACCTCAAAACTTGTAGGTTGTTGCATATAAATTTCTTCCTCAAGACCTCCATGCAAGAACATAGTCTTAACATCCATTTGCTCAATCTCCCAATCAAAGGTTACAACAATGGATAAAAGAAATCTAATAGAAGTCAATTTAGCAACAGGAGAGAAAATCTCACCAAAATCAACTCCCTCTCTCTGGGAGTAGCCCTTGGCTACCAGTCTAGCCTTGTACTTCTCAAATGAAACATCTACTCTAAACTTCTTCTTGAAGACCCACTTACAACCTATGGCCTTTCTTCCTTTGGGAAAACAAACAAGATCCTAAGTGTTACAAGAGTCTAAAGCCATCATCTCCTCTTGCATGGTTAACTTCCCAGACTCACTATCATCTACAAGAATAGCTTCCCTATAGGATCTAGGCTCATCGTCGGTACTCAATAAAGCAAATATACAATAGAAATCTGGTGGTCTATACCTATCAACTAGATTCCATTGTCTTGTGGATCTCCTCAAGAGTGGAGTAAGAGTCTCAACTCATTCTTTTGCATGATCATCTGTACCAACTTCTTTTGTAACAATAGATTCATTTTCATCAGAATTACTCAAATCTTCTTCTTCTTCTTCACCCTCCAATCCATCATTTTGTTCTTCTTGGGGTACATCTTGCTGCTCTAAATCAAAGTGAACTCTCTTTACCTTTTCATCTTTTTCTTTTGTTTGCTCAGGTTCAGAAATAACTCTAAGTTCCTTAAAAATAACATCTCTAGAAAAGATAATCTTATGGGTTACTGGATTCCAAAGCTTATAACCTTTGACATTATCACCATTTCCAATGAAAGTACACTTTTTATCTTTTGGATCCAACTTAGATTGCTTTTCCTTAGGCACATGAACAAAAGCCTCATAGCCAAAAACCCTTAAATGTGAAACAAAGGGTTTCTTACCTATCCACACTTCATAAGGTGTCGAATCAAGAGCCTTACAAGGAGATCTGTTAATCAAGTAGCAAGCAGTACACACAACCTTTGCCCAAAAACATTTATCCAATTGTGCATCACTCAACATACTTCTGGTTCTTACCATAATTGTTTAGTTCATCCTTTCTACAACACCATTTTGCTGTGGTGTATATGGAGTTGTCTTTTGTTTGATAATACCTGCATGCTTGCAAAACTCATCAAATCCCTTAGAGAAATATTCCCCTCCATTGTCAGATCTTAATATTTTTATCCTTAATCCCGATTGGTTTTCGACTAAGACTTTAAAATCCTTAAACTTAGTGAAAACTTCAGATTTGTGTTTCATAAAATAAATTCAAGTAAATTTGGATACGTCATCAATGAAGGTAACAAAATAATGAGATTTTCTGATAGAATCATTATCCACAGGTGTCCAAACACATCCATATGAATAATCTTTAACTTCTCTTTTTCTCTACTGCTTCCTAAAGGAAATGATTTTTTATTTTGTTTACCAAATGCACAATGCTCATAGAAATCAAAGTGCTCATCAGAATAAGAAAAATGGTCTAACAAATCTTTATTCTTAATAGTTTTCAAAACAATATTACTTGTGTGGCCCAATCTACAATACACATATTTTTAGTGCTAGCTTCAAATACATAAGAGGCATTACAAACTATAGTGGCTTCGAGCTTAAACAATTTTCCCAATCTCTTTACTTTTTCTACCACCAAGTTCCCTCTCACCAATCTGTAGCCATGCTTGTCAAATGTTACATGCATTCACAAATCATTCAACTTTGAAACTAAAATCAGATTTCTAGCTTATCCAGAAACATGCAAAACACCAGGGAGGGTTTTAATCCTCCCATCATTGAAACACAACAATACCTTGTCTTTCCCAACTATCAGATATGTAGAGTTATCTCCAAGGTAGATATTACCTCCATCATACTCTTCGTATGTGGAAAACTATTCCTTATGTGGGGTCATATGAAACGAGCATTTTGAGTCAACCAACCAATGATCATTAGCAACAACATTAAAAGAAGAAAGTAAAACATCTTCAATTGCATTCGAGGACTTATCAGAAGCATTCTCCCACTGTTTCTTTGGGTTTCTACTCTCCTTCTTCACATGTCCCCTTTTACTACAATTCCAACACTTAACTCTGTTCTTCTTTCCAAGAGTCTTAGATCGGCCCTTAGACTTGTGCTTAGCCCCTTTCTGATCTCCTTTCAATCCTTTTTCTTTAGGCCTTCCCCTGACATTGAGAGCATCCCCTGTGTTGGTGCCTGAATTGATTGTCAGTTAATTTAGCAATTTTCATGCAAGCACCTTCCCAAAAAATCCAAAAAATTTCCTAAGTGTTGGCCCTCGTTAGCATTTTTCAACAACAGCATCATATTTTCTCCAAGGTGGTCAGCATCATCATGATTTTTTGTCAACCAGATTTGTCATCAGGATCATCTTGTTTCAATATCGGTTGATGTTTGGATATCATCCCGATCCTGCAGTAGAGCTACAGTGCACCCTGATGTTCTTTGAGTTAAAGGGGTCATCATCATCATCCGGTTTACAGTGCATCATGATATTTTGTTTGGGGGGTGATATTCTGAAATATCAGGTTATCTTACTAATATCAGCCCGGCGCCTATATGGCGATGACGTCATCCGGATATGAGAGTTGCGCGGTATGTAGACGGGTGATGGTGACATCATCAGGATATGTGATGACGTCATCAGGATTTTTGAAGGCATCGGCAGGAAATTGCATATCGGCATAGGTTCGAGATGCTGGCTGATGGTGGTCATCTTGCTGAAGAAGGTGAGGTTGTTGAAGGACTATTGGGGTGACTTGTGTTGTCGGCGAAGGATCTTTTGTGCTTGCCGATAGCTTTGGTCATACCGATGGTGGGAGTGTAGTGTGGCGATTGACGAGACAACTGAGGTCGGCGAGAGTTTTTTGGGGTGAGCCAATGGTAGAAGTTTGGCCGATGGGCTTTTGGAGAGAAAGGCATGTGTTGAGCGTGGCAAAAGCGCTTGACACCTATTGAGCTTGTGGCCATGTTTTTAAACTATTGAAGGAGTCTCCGCACCATGCATGTGGGATTAATGTTCCTGCATAACTTGAACCTTCAGTAAAGCACGTTTTGGTGGGAAATTCCTTTTTGAGCGCAGTGACAGTTTCCAGGTAGGCCGCGGGTGGTTGAGCCATAAATGGTGAGTATAGCAGAGGTATGGGCGATGGTACAAACGGTGAAGCTGTCTAATTATGAATGAAGACTTCCAGATGGCAGCACAGGGCTCGAGGCCTCCCTTGTCTGCTACAACAATAACTTCTGAGCGCCATTCCTTCTGAGATCTGTATTTGGCGAGATTTTTGGTCAACCATGTAATTAATTGCTTGTGGTACACTTTCTGGCCGATATAGGCAGACTGTGTTACCATTTTTTTGGTTGTTGAAGGCCTAGGGCATTTTTGTGTAAATAATGAAGAACAGGGCATGATCTTGGCTGTTTTATCCCATTTTGGAGTTTATGAGTTGCAACATGAGTGTATTTTGCACATATTTTTAGTTTTAGTGTTAATGTTATATGAAAAATGCTTATTGCATGTGTCTATCTACTTGTCTCCATTTGCTGCATGTTATTCTCCTTCTTTTGAATCTGGTTGTATGTCAGCAGGGATATCTGTAAGTATAAGCAGTTAGATACCCATTCTTGGGTGATGTTTGTAAGGTAAGCATCAGTCCAACCCCCTAAAACTTGAGTGAAAGTTGCAAACCATCTGTTGTATACGTCTAGTTGACTCCTTGCCCAATGGATAGGCACCAATCTGCTCCTGGATCAGTAGTTATGAGCCAAAACCCCTTGTCTTGCATCCCGGACATTATGTCTGCCCATTTCATCACTTCCACCTGTTAGTTGTAGGAGTAGGATTAGGAACCCCTGCATGCTCTCATACCCAACCGGACATATATGTCCAAGAACGTTGCCCACCTTGTGATCTATCATACAGATCTTGGTCCATACATGAGAGTATTCTGCCTGTTGTTGTCAAGTTAGATCTTTCTATCTTTGAGCTAGTCAAGGTTATATCTTGAGTTATAGGGACACCCCCTTGGTACGGCAGAACCAGAAATGAAGGGGAGGAGCTCACGCAACCTCCTGTATTAGTTGGCTGAATCTGCATGTGCATAGGAACTGGCAAACCCTGATGCTAATTCAGAAGAAAAACCAACAAAATGGCGACTCTACTGGGGAGAAAATTGATGAAAAAGTGTTATATCCTGTGGCCCATCTGAGTCACCAACAAAATGGTGACTCTGCTGGGGATGTGATTGATCAAAAGTAATATCTAGTCATCCTTGGTGATATATTTGTGACCCATCTGAGTCACCAACAAAATGGTGACTCTGCTGGGGATAGACTGATAAAAGAAATGATATATTTGTGACCCATCCGAGTCACCAACAAAATGATGCTCTGCTGGTGGAATGAATCTGGAAAAGTAGCTTTCAGCTATTGAAAATTTTGTCCTCTCCGAAGAGGTGGCGACTCTGTAAAAGATATAAATGCACATGAAAGATGGATGTATGTGATGTGACAAAAATGTGTTGTTCATATTTCTGCATCTGTATGAGAAAGGGTACCTTGTTCCTTCCCCTTTATATATTTACTATTTTGCTGCATAGGTTAGATGCCAGGGGAGGTTATAGGTCTTAGGTAGACAAGGGATGTCTAAGAGTAAGTTTTTTATGAATCCAAGTATGAATTATCCCATACTCAGTGGTGAAATGTTGGAGAAAAAAATAGAAGAGATAAAAAATAGGTTGATATTCTTAGAGGCTGAGCGAGCCCGGTTAAAAAGTAATAACTCTGTTATGTCTGCCAGTCAGAAGGCTAAACCTCTTCTTAGCCCTTTTGACCCTCCGTATGACCAACTAGATTTGTCATGGGTTGATTATAAAGTAGAAACTATGCCTGCTAGGATATATTGTCAGATGCCTAGATTTGGTGGTCACAGTGTATGTGATGGGAATGCACATATCCAAAATTTTCATAGTTTCATGGGAAAACATTCATTTAGAGATGAGGATATGTGGATGAGGTTTTTTGTTAGGTCCTTTGATGCAAAAGCAAAAGACTGGTATTTGAGCTTTCCAAAGAGATTTTTTGCCTGTTGGGATGAGCTTACTGACTGTTTTAAAGAGGAATTTGCAAGAGAACCTGCTGATCTTGTTGCAGAATTGATGAACATCAGAAAACAAGATAAAGAGCTATGTGTTGATTTCAGTCATAGGTTTGCAGTAGCGCTTTCACAGATCCTAGAAGTCTTTAGACCTGATATTTCAGCCTGTGTTGGCATATATTTTGAGGCTTTTGAGGAGGGTTCTAGTGCAATACTGAGGGATTTCAAGGTGACAAGTATGCAAGTGGCATACAAGTTTGCAGAAAATATAGAAAAATTCAGAAATAGGCACCTGCTGATATCCCTCTCCCCAGGCCTTGGTGTGAATAATAGTTGTGAAGCTACAAATGACCAAGAAATTAAGGCATCATGTGAAGATGAAAAGATGAATATTGAAGGTGCCAGTGAAAGGACTAACAAGGATTCCCATTGCAATGATGAGGCATTTGACCATGAAAACAATAACGAGGTTGTGGACAGCAATGAGCAACTTTTGGAATGGACCTGTGGAGATAATTGTGAGTATTCTGCTTAAGATAGAGAAGAAATAAGCACACAGGCTGATACTCCTCCACAAGGGGAATCCATTGGTGATGAAGATGCATGCTCTGCTGCCCATGAACAAATGGCATACTATGATGAAACTGATACACCTGGGTCACCCATTTATGACACATATGGTGATGAGGATCTGTCTGAGTATGGTGAGGATCTTGACACTGTTTTTGACTTGGATTCTGTTTCTCATCCTGATGAAAGAGAGACCAACATACATCAGGTAAGTGATTGTAAAAATGTGCCTGATTTGAAAGAGGTGCCAGAGCCTAATCTTTTCCAGCTTGGTGTACCAAATGGTTGTGTACATGATGTACACAATTGTGATTTTGAAAGCTTTTCTTTTGATGTGCCACCATGTACAATGAGCTCTATTTTTCCTAGCTGTGTGGTGGACTTTGAGTGTTTTCAGTTTTCAGTCCAGCTAGGAAATCATTTTGCAATGCATAGTGATGATAACATGTGTTCTATGCCATATGGGTATGCATTGCTTGATACATTCTACATCCACTTGTTGTCAGATGCTGAAGGTTGTCTGCATAGGGGTGACAATGACAAGCCAAATCAGAGGGTTGAATATGCAGATGACAAGGTTTGTTTGTGGGTGGATCTTTGCAGTATCTCCAAGCTTGACCCAGTGCATGCAGATGAAAACAAGATATTTGACAAAGGGAGATAAGTGTTTTTCCTTTTCTTAGTGGCCTTAGGCCATCAAGTGTGTTTGGTGATGTAGATTAGTGCAAGTTTGACTCTATGCCCAATGGATAAGGCACTGGTCTGCATCCCAGAGATCTGGGGTTCTCGCTACAGTCTTGCACCTGCACATCCCTAGACAGAGCCACTATTGGTGCCTGAATTGATTGTCAGTTAATTTAGCAATTTTCATGCAGGCACCTTCCCAAAAAATCCAAAAAATTTCCTAAGTGTTGGCCCTCGTTAGCATTTTTCAACAACAGCATCATATTTTCTCCGAGGTGGTTAGCATCATCATGATTTTCTGTCGACCAAATTTGTCATCAGGATCATCTTGTTTCAATATCGGGTGATGTTTGGATATCATCCCGATCTTGCAGTAGAGCTACAGTGCACCCTGATGTTCTTTGCGTTAAAGGGGTCATCATCATCATCCGGTTTACAGTGCATCATGATATTTTGTTTGGGGGGTGATATTCTGAAATATCAGGTTATCTTACTAATATCAGCCCGGCGCCTATATGGCGATGATGTCATCTGGATATGAGAGTTGCGCGGTATGCAGACGGGTGATGGTGACATCATCAGGATATGTGATGACGTCATCAGGATTTTTGAAGGCATCGGCAGGAAATTGCATATCGGCATAGGTTTGAGATGCTGGGCCAATGGTGGTCGTCTTGCCGAAGAAGGTGAGGTTGTTGAAGGACCATCGGGGTGACTTGTGTTGTCGGCAAAGGATCTTTTGTGCTTGCCGATGGCTTTGGTCATATCGATGGTGGGAGTGTAGTGTGGCGATCGGCGAGACAACTAAGGTTGGCGAGAGTTTTTTGGGGTGAGCCAATGGTAGAAGTTTGGCCGATGGGCTTTTGGAGAGAAAGGCATGTGTCGAGCGTGGCAAAAGCGCTCGACACCTATTGAGCTTGTGGCCATGTTTTTGAACTACTGAAGGAGTTTCCGCACCGTGCATGTGGGATTAATGTTCCTGCATAACTTGAACCTTTAGTAAAGCACGTTTTGGCAGGAAATTCCTTTTTGAGCACAGCGATGGTTTCCAGGTAGGCCGCAGGTGGTTGAGCCATAAATGGCGACTGTAGCAGAGGTATGGGTGATGGTACAAACGGTGAAGCTGTCTAATTATGAATGAAGACTTCTAGATGGCAGCACAGGGCTCGAGGCCTCCCTTGTCTACTGCAGCAATGACTTCTGAGCACCATTCCTTCTGAGATCTGTATTTGGCAGGATTTTTGGTCAACCATGTAATTAATTGCTTGTGGTACACTTTCTAGCCGATATAGGCAGACTGTGTTACCATTTTTTTGGTTGTTGAAGGCCTGGGGCGTTTTTGTGTAAATAATGAAGAATAGGGCATGATCTTGGCTGTTTTATCCCATTTTGGAGTTTATGAGTTGCAACATGAGTGTATTTTGCACATATTTTTAGTTTTAGTGTTAATGTTATATGAAAAATGCTTATTGCATGTGTCTATCTGCTTGTCTCCATTTGCTGCATGTTATTCTCCTTCTTTTGAATCTGGTTGCATGTCAGCAGGGATATCTGTAAGTATAAGCAGTTAGATACCCATTCTTGGGTGATGTTTGTAAGGCAAGCATCAGTCCAACCCCCTGAAACTTGAGTGAAAGTTGCAAACCATCTATTGTATACGTCTAGTTGACTCCTTGCCCAATGGATAGGCACCAGTCTGCTCCTGGATCAGTAGTTATGAGCCAAAACCCCTTGTCTTGCATCCCAGACATTATGTCTGCCCATTTCATCACTTCCACCTGTTAGTTGTAGGAGTAGGATTAGGAACCCCTGCATGCTCTCATACCCGACCAGACATATATGTCCAAGAACGTTGCCCACCTTGTGATCTATCATACAGATCTTGGTCCATACATGAGAGTATTCTGCCTGTTGTTGTCAAGTTAGATCTTTCTATCTTTGAGCTAGTCAAGGTTATATCTTGAGTTATAGGGACACCCCCCTTGGTGCGGCAGAACCAGAAGTGAAGGGGAGGAGCTCACGCAACCTCCTGTATTAGTTGGCTGAATCTGCATGTGCATAGGAACTGGCAAACCCTAATGCTGATTCAGAAGAAAAACCAACACCCTGAACTATCCAAACTCTTCTTCCTCAATTCCTATGACAACAGGACTAAAACAAGTGCATCCAACTTCGGATCTGTGAGGTTAATAGTGATAGCCAGTATGACATTCTCCCAAGATTCAGGTAAAGAACAAAGAAGTAAGATACATTTATCTTCCTAATTATAAACATCAACATCTATGGATGTAAGCTAACTCAACAAAAAATTAAAAGAAAAAAAATTCTCTACAACTGAATCACCCTCTCTCATTTTCATGGAAAACAATTTTTATTTTAAATAAAGTTTATTTACCATACTCTTGGCTTGGTAGATCTCACCCAACTGTTTCCACAAACTATGTGCAGTCTCTTCCTTTGTGACATTCAACATGATAGAATATGCAAGACACAAACGAATGGTTCCTTGTACCTTTTTTATCAAACCTTGCCCATTCATTCAGAGAGACATCATTGGGTTTCTTCTCATTTTGAACAACCGACCACTAGTTTCTTTCTTTAAAACAAGTCTTCCATTTTCAGCTTCCACAACTCATACCCCATTTTGTTGAACTTCTCAATGTCCAATTGAGAGGCTAATGCATTAGTGGATGCAACCATAATATCAACTCAAGATCTGTAAAATAAATGCAACCAAATCTCCCACTATAGATACATCTTCCACACTACCACCCAAGAGTCAAAGTTGGCCAGGTTCTGATACCAAATGTTAGAAATGAAAGCACAACTACTTAACGAAAATCTAATTTCTATTATGTTTAATGATATTTTCTTAGTGCATTATCAATGGAGATTGTAACATATAAAAGAAACTATGCAACACAAAAATAACAAATCAAAAAATTGAACACACAACACAGTGTTTATGTGGAGAAAACCCTATCAGGTAAAAAGCTCCACATAGGAAAGAGGCCAAAGTTTGTATTAATTTGAAAATGATTGTACAATACAACTCCACCAATCTTCCCTTCAGTCTTCAACCTGGTAGCATTTCAACAACACTTGAATACCTGTAAATCTATGTTATAGTAACAAATACAATGGAAAATACTTATAGAAGTATTTTCCCTCTAATCTAGGCGTCTACTTTCTCTCTCCTAATATTCCCCACATGCAAACATTAAATGTCATCATACATGCAGCCTCCATGTGTCAAAAGATGCCCATACAAAGTTGGGTACCCAAGGTCAAGAATAACATCTCACAACATCTTATGACACATCATAACTGTCATAGATACCACCAAAGTGTATCTTCCCAAGATGGGCATCTGGGGCTAAACATAGCAACTTACAACTTAATGAATATCTTCCATATGTGTCATATTGTCATAGAATCTTATGACAACTTACAATTGTCATAGATTCTTTACATGCACCCACCAAACATTATGACATGTGTCATATATGCTAAAAATAGTAGATTCTCCCAAGGTGGTGCCTATACTCATTTACACATGAGTTTTACAATTGCCAACCATAAATGTCACTTATTAATTACCTCTGGTGACTTTGAAATTACCACTGTATGTGAAACTAACTCATTCCCTTATGGGTAATTACAAATTACAAATAATAAATGGAATAAATACAATATTGGAATTTACAAGGTTAATGGCACCTTATTCCAACAATTTTGTTGATTGATTGTTTGAAGACAGTTTCACTTTTGTGAAGATGTTCTGTGCAGGACAATAGACTACTCCACGTTCCTCCACATTTTTAGATATGGCCATGTGGTTTTGGAATTGTGTTTAGGCTGTAGTGAAGGTGATAATTCCAAGTTTTTAGATCGTTTGTCCTTCTACTATGAAAGTTATGCATGATAGAGTACCAGCATGTGTTTTGGCAGAGTAAGCTAGTGATGAAGGCGTAATGGAATGCTTCGCATTCCTCCCCAAATGAATGTTTAGCCTTGCAGTTTTGAGGACATGTTTATAGATGTGTATTACATGATTCCTTGTAGTTTCAAGGTTCTTGGAGGTCCATAGCTCAATTTTTCAAATGACATGTTGCAGTATGTTTCGGATGACATATTATTCTCAGAGTTAATGATTGAAGTTGTGTAGAATAATTCTTTGATGTGTGGTGGAAAAGGTCTATTTGGGAATGTTTTATGAGTCATGTGGACTCATCTCAAAAAGTTTCATGAAGATCTTTCTTGTTTCAAGTACCGCATAAGGTTTTCAAGCTGATGTGGTTGTTATACTTCAAGTATTCATGTGTTTTCCTTAAAGTTGTCCTATTTCCAAATGAGCAAAGTGTGCAGATGTAATTCCTTAGTGATTGAAGTTGTGAAGGATGTTTTGGACTTGGTTAAGCAAGTGTTGGTGTCCACATGGTTTGACTCTTCTACTGGTGTAACATGTGGTTTCACTTAGGACCTATCTTCTACACGTTTCATATTGTGTGTTGTTTGGCTAACTTGTAAATATATTTTTTCATGTTGTATATGGCCGACAAATAATGTAATCAATGTAATATTATGTATAAATAGTGAATCAAAGTGAGTGAGGTCACTACAACAAAACAGGCAATTAGTACCCAAAATAGCACCAAAATTTAGTGCACTTGAGTTCATTAATTGGACACTTTTACCAGTGCAAAACTCATCACCAAATTGCATGTTCCCTTTGGCACCATTTTTTGTACCAGATTTTGCATCAGAAAAGTAACGCAAGCAATAGCACCTCCTTTAGCACTTGGAATAGTGCCAGGAATAGTGCTAAGAAACGTGGCCAATTTAATGTCAGAAATAGCACCTAAATTAGTGCCCAATTTGGCATCTAGTTTTGCTTCCATGTCTGCTCCCATTTTTGCTTCTAGTTTTGCTCCCAATCGTGATTCCTATTTTGCTTCTGGTATGGCATCAAAAATAGGTTTTTTTGGCTTCCTAATTGATGCCAAGTTTTTCTTCCATTATGACGTTCTTTGTTGCTTCCATTTTTGCTTCCATTATGATGTCCTTTTTTGCTTCTAATTTGGCTTCTGATTTTGCTTCTGGTTTTGCTTCTTGTGTTGCTTCTAGGTTTGCTTCCAGTTTTGCTTCCGATTTTGCTTCTAGGTTTGCTTCTGGTTTTGCTTCCAATTTTGCTTCCAATTTTGCTTCCATTTTGCTTCTAGATTTGCTTCCAATATAATGTCGCTTGTTGTATCTAGCTTTGCTTCCATTTTTGCGTCTTTATTCCAAAAATGGTGAGTGGGCCAATCTTGCTTTTTAACCACCCCATCTTTCACCTTATAGCCTAGCTTAACCTGATACTTCCCAATTTTTGAGTAGCTCCATCTTATTCTATCCTCTTTGTGAGACAAGCTCACAGACCTGTTTGACAAAATACTCTCTAACTCACTGATCTGTACTTCATCCACCTAAAGACCCCTAAAGCATTTGAAATATTTTATAGGATAACATTTATAAAGAATTTTTAGGGAAATGGACATCCATACAAATTAACATCATTATACTTATTAAATCTCTATCAAAATAAAATCTACAACAATATATAGTATATATAAAATAACAAGATAATTATTATAACATGATCATCATCTATAATTAAAACAAGTGAGTCAAATATCTATAATTTAATTGAATTTGACAACATCCATCATGAGTAGTAAATTAAATTCATCATACGTAATAAATATCCATCCAAAAATCATCGAACACTTTTAATATATATAAATTAACAAGTCAATACTAATAAGATCATCATCATATATAACTAAAACAAGTGAAAGTCAAATATGCCAGTAGATCAATAACATGTCAAAATGATACATGTCCAACAGTCGACTTAAGTCAAAATGATAAAAGTAAAAATGATAAATTATGTAACTCAAAATGATACAAGTCAAGATGATACATGTGCAAATAATATAAGTCAAAATGATACATGTCAAAATGATACAACTCAATAATATGGTACTATAGGCCATGAAAATGATACATATGATAGTAACCATGAAAAGAGGCATCATAATTGTATATCAGTAATGATCCATGATGCAATCTATATGACCATGGATGTCACTGGCTATTACCAATAACTGCCTCATCATCATCATCATCATCATCGTCATCGGCCTCTGTGTCTTCTATATATACATCATCATCATCCTTTGCCATGTGATCTATACCAAAACCAACATATTCTAGATCTATATCACGAGGATCATCTTGATCTTCTGGAAGACCCGTGTTCTACAAAAAAAACATTTAAAATGAAAAGTTATTATTTATTTCATGCAATAATTTATTTTTCTGTTATATATCTAATATTACAACATATGAAATGAAACCATAATCATATTACATCATATCAAAGTGAACATACCATAATAAAATTTCAAAAAAGTTACAGCTAATATGTCATTCTAATGATGTAAAACATGCAACAATTCTAATAAATGTTAATAAAGATCATAAAAAAATTGTTATATAATTTAACTATCAACTGTAAATTCTATTACATAACCTTAAGTGCCAACCCTCTACATTTTGTGCTATATATGATTATGTTTTCCTTGAAGATCCTTTGAGAGTTAACTGGTCTATATATCTTCTTCTCCTATATCTCAGATGAATAACATATTGAACATGATGAAAGGCTAGAGTCACTATTGGCTCACACATGTTCATTCATCACTTTTTGACATAGAGGAACATATTGAACTTGGGCTTCATTGGCTCACACATGTTTGTTCATCACTTTTTGACATAGATCGACCTTCTCATCACCACATGTGGGACTTGATTTGGCATTGGTACATATGTTGAGGCATGATAGAGATGACATAGCACCCTTGGACACATGTTGAGGCATCATGGAGGTTGTTTATTAGTTCATGCATGGATTATTTGGTCTACTTGACCCACACAAGATACTTTACTACTTTTTTATGTGGAGTGGCCCTTCATCTTCCACAGGTGTGGGGTTGATCTAGCATTTGGGCACACATGTTCATGCATGAGAGGACTATTTTATGGTTTTTTGGTGCTTGGAGTCTAGCGCCATCCCCTCTCTCTATAGGACCTAGCCTATTCCAAGCCATTCCATTGAATTTGAAGATTGGTATTAGAGTATAGGTTGGTCTGTAAGAGAGATTTTTTTCTTGGTGTCACTGTTCTTCCCAGTCCTGGATGACTGGATGATTCAAGTGTGTTGCAAATGTTCTAAAAGCAATTCTCTGGAGTGTGGTGTATTGATTCAAGTCTCAGTTGTATTTGGCCGATAGTGTGAAGATCCGCGTTGAGCCTAGCCGACCTTGTTGATCATTCCAAGGTTGATGGAGGGTATATATACTTGTTGAAGAGTGGTGGAAAATCATCCTTAAACAAAATGAGTTAAATAAGAAGAAAGGATCAAAAGGAAAGTAGAGTAGAAGAGGAGCGAAGGAAGTATAGAGTGAAGAGTCAGTGAAGAAGAATTTGAAGATAGGAGCATAATTTTTTGAACGTTCAAAGGAATTGATTCAGGCATGAATGTAGATGCTATTTCTCAGTTCATTATCTCTATGTAATTCATAATTTCTTATAGGTAGTGAGCCTTTTCTTGAGCAGTGAGCTCTGGGCAGTGTGCCCGAAGGCATGTGTCTTCTATTTTTTTAAGTACTTTTAACAGGGTATGCATTTTTGTGGGTTAACCCCCACCGTGGTTTTTCCCTTAACCAGGTTTTCCATGTTAAAATTATGGTGTTATGTGTTCTTATTGTTTCTGCTCATGTGTTGATTAATGCTTTAATGTTATCATCATTAATCTGATTATAAAGGAGACCTTAAAAGTTAAAGTTTAGGGACAACTAATTCACCCCCCCTCTTAGTTGTCTGGACTATTTCCAACAATTGGTATTAGAGCCAAGTTCCTCTAAACAGAGTTTAAGTACTCGAGGAGATCCAAGATGTCAACTTACAAAAAGGATAGTCCAATATTCAATGAACAAATTACTCTGTTTGGAAGATTCACATGGAATGCCATTTGTAATGCATGGGTGATGCTTACTGTTTAATAACCAAAGATAAGTAGGAACCTCTAGAGAAAGGCCCTATAACTCCAGATGAACTCAAGGATGCTGAAAATAACCTTCGGGCCAAGGAAGCCTTATTGAGTGCCCTAACTAATTCAGAAATGACAAATGTTTTTGGACTGAAAATGGCTCATGAAATCTAGAAGAAGTTGGAGAATCTATATGAAGGAGATAAATATGTCAAATGTTCCAAAATACAAAGTCTGAGAGGAAGGTTTGAAAATATAAGGATGAGCGAAGATGAAAACATCACAATCTACATGCAAAAGATAAATGAACTTGTGTGTGCGATCAGGAGTGCTGGCGGAATTTTGGAAGAATCAGAGATTGTGTCAAAAGTGCTTAGATCTCTACCTAATTCATACAAACATAAGGTTGCTTCTATAGAGGAGATCAGGACTGTCTCAGATGTTACAAGAGATCACCTAGTTGGAAAAATTTTAGCTTTTGAATTAAGTGAATTTGGTGATTCTCTTCCTAAGTCTGAATCAACATTCAAATCCAGTGTGCATGGAAAGAAAAGATATGATCCAGGTGAAGGTTCTTAAAAAAAAACAAGCAAATTTATCAAAACAAGGAAGGATCTTGAAGATGATGAAAATAAGACTACATATCTTGAAGCTCTCATTGCCAAACAAATGCCAAGAGGATCCGGTAAGTATGAAGGAAAGTTTCCACTCAAATGTTTTGCTTGTAATAAGATTGGTCATTTTGCTTCAAGGTGTCCAGAGAGGTTTGCAAAACCAAACCCTAACAGATATAGAAATTAGAAGAACTGCTACTATGTCCAAGAAGTTGGAGGAGTCACAGATGATGAATCTGATCATGGTGAAAGTGATTGGGTGTTCATTGCTATTAAAGAAGAAGATCCAATATCTACTGAATTTGCTAGATATGCAAATGTGGAAAGTGCCTTGGCTGTTCAGGTTGTTGAAAAGGATGAATGGGTAATTGATAGTGGATGCTCTCATCATATGACAAGTGACAAGAGTAAGTTTATGAGTTTTGAAAATTATGGAGGACTTGTGAAATTTGGAGACAACTCAGCTGGTGGAATTCGTGGCAGAGGATCCATCTCTTTTGATGGCAAGAATAGCACTAATGATGTTTTGTATGTGGAAGGACTAAAATACAATCTTCTCAATGTTGGACAGTTGGTCGATAAGGGTTATGATCTCTAGTTTAAGGATGGAAAATGCAGAATCTTAGAAAGTTTTAGAACTAAAATTGCATCTGGTACCCAAACTAGAGGTAACATCTTTCACTTAATTAGTTCAAGGAAAAGTTGTTTGATTGCTCAATCAAATCAAAGTTGGTTATGGCATAGGAGGATGTGTAATGTTAATTTTGATAACATTGTCAAAATAAGTTCCACTCAAGCTGTAAGAGATCTTCCAAGACTTGTAAAACTAGATAGCATATGTAGAGAATGTCAATTGGGTAAACAAAACAAAATCTCATTCAAAAGAAAGGAACAAAGTTTAAGTGTGAGATTGGAACTGGTACATACTGATCTTTGTGGTCCTACTAGAATTAGGAGTATACAAGGAGACAAATACTTCATGTTGCTGATTGATGACTACTCCCGGATGATGTGGGTAACCTTCCTAAAAGAAAAATTAGAAGCTCTTGATAAGTTTAAGGTGTTCAAGATGATGGTTGAGAATGAGATTGGTGGGAAATTGAAGTGTCTGAGATCTGACAGAGGTGGAGAATTCACTTCCAATGAGTTTGATGCTTTTTGTGAAAAGCATGGAATAAAAAGACATTTATCTACTCCTAGGACTCCTCAACAAAATGGAGTTGTGGAAAGAAAGAACCGAACCATCCAAGAAGCTACTAGGACCATGATGATAGAAACAAATGTTCCTTAAGTTTATTGGAGGGAAGCTGTGAGTACTGTTGTCTACACTCTCAACTAGGTGCAGATCAAGGGAAATTCTGGTAAGACTCCTTATGAACTATGGTTTGGTCATTTTCCTACTGTGAGATATTTCAGAGTTTTTGGTAGTAAATGCTATATCAAAAGACATGAGGATTTAGGAAAGTTTGCGGTAAGAAGTGATGAAGGAATATTTTTGGGTTACTCAACTCAACGTAAAGCTTACAGACGCTTCAACAAAAGATTGAAAAAGATTGTTGAAAGTGCTAATGTTAAAGTTGATGAAAGCAAAGGACACTCTAGGTATTACAGATATGATTCAGATGATCAAGATGAAAGTCAAAATCAAGGAAGACAAGTTCAAATCCAGACCCAGATTTAAATTGATCCGGTAACACTAGTAATTCAAGAGATTAGTGCAGAAGATGAGGAACAAGTTCAAGAAACAGAAGTTCAAACAATTCCCGAAACTCTCAAGTATGTAAGAATGAATCATCCTGAAGATCAAATTATAGGAAATAAAAATAGAGGTGTTTGAACTAGGAGAAGAGTTACTAAAGATCAAGAAGAAATTTGTTTGATTTCAAAGATTGAACCTCAATCAATAAATGAAGCTTGCAATGATGAAAACTAGGTTAAGGCAATGGAAGAAGAATTGATGCAAATTGAAAAGAATCACACTTGGGATCTTGTTCCTAGACCCAATGACAAAAATGTGATTGGAACCAAATGGGTTTTTCAAAATAAACTAAACGAAGATGGCAAGGTTGTAAGAAAAAAGGCAAGATTGGTATGTAAAGGATATTCTCAAGTGGGAGGAATTGATTTTGAAGAAACTTTTTCTCTGGTGGCAAGGATAGAGGCAGTCAGATTATTTCTTGCTTTTGTTGCTTTCAAAGATTTTAAAGTTTATCAGATGGATGTCAAATCAACATTTCTAAATGGAGATTTGGAGGAAGAAGTCTACATTGAACAACCAGAAGGGTTTCAGTTGTCTGATTAGGGAGATATGGTTTGTAGACTGAGAAAATCCTTGTATGGACTCAAGAAAGCTCTAAGAGCTTGGTATGCCAGATTAGATAAGCATCTTCTTAAGCTAGGATTTAGCAAAGGTACTATTGACAGTAATCTGTACTTCAAGATAAATCATGGGAACATTCTGATTGTTGAGGTCTTTGTCGATGATATCATCTTTGGTGGAAATGATTGCATGTGCAAAGCATTTGCTGATCAGATGAAAAGTGAGTTTGAGATGTCAATGTTTGGTGAGATGAATTTCTTCCTAGGTCTGTAAATTGTTCAAATAGATAAAGGTATCTTCATATCTCAATCCAAGTATGTGAAAGAACTGTTGAAGTTTGGAATGGAAGACTCAAAGCTAGTAGGTACTCCTATGGCAATCAGATGTAAGTTAAGCAAAGATGATGACTCCCCCAAGGCAAATCAAAAAAGGTACAGATCAATGATTGGAGGATTGTTTTATTTGACTCAGACCAGACCTAACATCATGAATACAGTTGGACTTGTTGCTAGATTTCAAGTTGATCCAAAAGAATCCCATGTTGTGGCAGTCAAAAGAATTTTCAAATATCTCAAGGGGACAATTGATTATGGATTATGGTATCCAAAGGATAATGACTTCACTCTTCATGCATATATAGATGCTGATTGGGTAGGAGATGTTGATGACAGGCATAGTACTAGTGGTGGTGCATTCTTCTTGGGAAGAAGATTGGTATCTTGGATGAGTAAAAAGCAAGAGGCAATTTCTTTGTCTACTGCAGAGGTAGAGTAATAGCAACAACAAATAATTGTTATCAAGTTCTATGGATGAAGCAAATGTTGAAGGACATCAGACTTGTGTTTGAGGAGCCAATCACAATTTTCTTTGACAATTCAAGTGCTATAAGTATCTCAAAGAATCTGATGTTGCATTCAAAGACAAAGCATATATCCATCAAATTTCATTTCTTGAGAGAGATGGTAAATGAGAATGAAGTCAAGTTAGAGTTTGTGTCTTCAAAGGATCACATTGCATATATTTTCACTAAGTCTCTTCCCAAGGATACTTTTGAGTGTCTCAGAGAGAAGTTAGGGGTTATTACCCCTCCTAATCAGAACTAAGATGCACTAAAGTAAATCAATCCAATGGAATTCACATTCATATCTTGTGATCTGGATTGATGTTAAGGAGGTACTCCTCAAAGGGGGAGTAATCAGTATGTAAATTTTGGGATAAGTCTGAAACAAAAAGGGAGAAAAGATAGAAAATATGTGCCCTTTGCCATTGATGTCAAAGTGGGAGAGAAGTCATGTAAAAAACTTGGAAGTGAATAGTTGCTGGTGAAGGGGGAGCAGTAAAGAAAATGGTTGCAGGTGTGATAATAGAAAGGGGGAGAAGTTTTTGTCTTGATGGTTGAATTCAGTTTTTCACATCATATGTTGCCATCTATGACAAAGGGGGAGATTGTTGCAAATATGTGCCTAAGTGGTGTTGTCATTGATGTCAACATATCTTTGTTGTCATTAGTGTCAACTATATCTTACTACTATCTGTACAAAAGTTTGGATTGTTGAGGATATTGAGAAAATTATAGACAATCAACACATGTAGACCATATTAAATTTCAGAAAACGTGAAGGAGAACAAATGATTTAAATTTTAGAAAATGTGAAGGAGAACAAATTAATATTAAATTTTAGAAAATGTGGAGGAGAACAAATGATCGGACTTGGTTGAAAAATGTTTTAAATTATAGAAAACGTGAAGGAGAACAAATTAATATTAAATTATAGAAAACGTGAAGGAGAACAAATTAATATTAAATTACAGAAAACGTGAAGGAGAACAAATGATCAGACTTTGTTGAAAAATATCCATTATCTTAATCAATTGTATCACCAATGCAATTAGTGCGATGTAAGGAAATTATTAATCCAAATCAGGAAACCTCTTAATCAAATTTAGTTTTAGTATAATAAACCCTACTCACGCCCGTGAGGCGTTATGCTGCCAGATTTTCCCAGAATTTAGGGTTTGGTTAGGTTAGTGAAGTTTAACCCTATTGGTGACATTAACCACGTCATGATGACCCCCTTAATGGCCTTCTTGTGATTAGTATGTGCACGGGTATTTATTACCCCACATTCATCTGTTTTGTTCATGCCTTAAGCATATGCCACCGAGCACATTTACACGTGTGAGGGAGTTTCTAGGGAAGCGTGGAAATTTTTTTGATATTTCATGTCATGACCACATGACAAATGTGGACATGACATGTGTGATGCGTGTTGTGACCGCATGGAAAATGTGGGCATGACATTTGGTATCAGAGCCCAAGTTTAAACACTGGGTGTATTAGGGCACGTTACTGATTCCACAACTTTGATTAATTAGTGCCTACCTTGTTTTGTAGGATGCCTCCCTAACGTGTTCGATGAGCGTAATCATACAAAACTGTGTCTGTTGAGGTGCACAGTGATTCCTCTACAGAGGGACAGGCACTTGTAGCCATAGTAGATCAGCCAGTACCATAGGCACCACCAGTACTTGACATAGGTCTTCAGATTTTATAGACATTACAGGCCATGTTAGAGAGGCTATTGCCAGTTATACCAGAGCCATGTGATGAGCCTCACGTTGATCCACTAGAGGAGCCACGTACTGAGTCACGTGTTGAGCCACGTGTAGAGCCCCGTGTCGATACACGAGAGGTACCACGTATGGAACCTTTTGTAGAGATACCTGATACTACAGTGGAGGAGGTAGGGTCAACTTACAAAGCATGGAGTAGGAGTCCTCCATGGCACCAAAGATGAGATGAGATAGTGAGGGTAGAGCAGGTACATCATGGGCCTTATGAGTATGGTTTGGATGAGCCGGTTATAGGACTTAGAGACAGAGGAGATCTCATCAGAGACCTACTTAGGCTCAATCCACCTACCTTCGCAGGAGCTACAGAGGGAGCTGAGGCTAAGGCATGGCTCATCAGTTTAGACAGGTGCTTCATGTTGTGACCTTATGAGAGCAACACGAAAACACAAGTGGCAGTACACCTTCTGAGAGATGCAGCAGCTACCTGGTGGCGCACTGAGGAGTGCAAGCATCGATTATCCTTAGATACACTCACATGGGACATATTCATAGAGCGCTTTAATGTGCGTTACTTGTCAGACCATTATAGACAGCGTTGGATAGATGAGTTCCATGACTTACAGCAGAGAGGACTCACGGTTGCTTGATATGAGAGCTGATTCATTAAGCTTTCTCGTTATGCAGAGTATCTCCAGGATGAGAAAATCCTAGTGCACAAATTCATCAGAGGACTAAATCACGGGATAGCAGGACCAGTGCGTATGGCAAACCTCTAGACTATGAGTGAGGCTGTCAAAAAGTCTTATATTGTAGAGGAAATTCAAGGACGAGGGTAGAATTCACGCCTGCAGTTTTAGGATCGTAATTACCAGCAACAATAGAACTTTCGTAGACCACAATCCACACCACAGAGAGGAGGATTCAATTCTTCATCATTACCTCCTAGGCCTCCACAGTAGCAGCAGCAATAGCATCAGTAGAGGTCTAGACCCCAGCAGAGGGCTCAGGGAGGACATAACTACAGTTGGTAGCAGTAGGGCCCGCGTAGGGATTAGAGATAGCAGGGATCATCTGTGGGACCCACGAGGTCTTAGCAGTCTTACAGTGGTTCACAGGGTCTACAGGATGGACTAGACAACAGCAGTCGGGAAGGACTCAGTTAGGACAGTTGCAGGCTAGGGGCCCGTGTTATGTATGTGGTGGGACAGGGCATTTGGCCAGAGAGTGTCCACAGGGTTTCAGAGTAGGAGGATAGCCCCGTTTAGGAGGATCTGAGCAGACTATAGGAGATGTGGGCAAGTCCCACCGCATGTTTGCAGTGGTTGACAACTGCCAGGCCAACTTCTAGGCCTCAGTTATTGAGACAACATGTATGATTGGGGATTTCCCCATCTCTATTCTTTTTTACTCTAGAGCTACCAACTCTTTTCTGTCTACATCGTTAGTGGAACATTGCAGGCTGGTGGCTTATAGGCATGACATTAGGTGGGAGGTTGAGTTGGCCTCTGGGGCCAGGATGTCAGTAGATACCTTGGTTAGAGATTGCAAGATCTCCTTGGGTTCCTTCACTACGTCATGTGACCTTAGGGTTATGCCATTAGGATCCTACGATGTAGTTTTGGGTATGGACTGGCTTGTGGCTCATAGAGCCAAGCTAGATTGTTGCCAAAGGATGATTAGTTGTTTAGATGATCATGGCTCACCGATTGAGATAGTGGGCATACAGAAGCTCGTGGCAGTACGTATGATATCCGCTTAGCAGCTTAAGCACTGCATGCAGAAGGGGTGTTAGTTGTTTGCTATCATAGTCAGTGATAGATCAGAGGATGAGCCTGAGGCTTCATTGGATGATCACCCTATCCTGAGAGATTTTGCCATCGTGTTTCCACCAGAATTACCAGGTATGCCTCCATGCAGAGAGGTAGATTTCCACATCAACCTAGTGTCGGGTGTAGAGCCAGTGTCTCGTGCACCCTACAGGATGACTACACATGACCTTACAGAGCTCAAACTGTAGTTAGAGGAGTTACTTGAGAAGGGCCACATCCGACCTAGCATTTCACCATGGGGCGCACCCGTTATCTTCATGAAGAAGAAGGATGGGTCTCTTCGATTATGCATAGATTGTAGGCAGTTGAACAAGGTGACGGTGAAGAACCATTATCCTCTGCCTAGGATTGATGACCTTTATGACCAGATGCAGGGAGCCAGACTGTTCTTGGAAATTGATCTAAAATTTGGGCATCACCAATTGTGCATCACAGAGGTAGATATTCATAAGACTACTCTTCGAACCAGATATGGCCATTACGAGTTCATTGTGATACCCTTCAATTTGATGAATGCCCCTACAGTGTTCATGAGTCTCATGAATGGGGTGTTCCGCACTTACTTGGATCAGTTCGTGATCATTTTTCTCGATGATATTTTGATCTATTCACGGACCGAGGAGGAACATATGGGTCATTTGCGTCAGGTTTTGCAGTGCTTACGTGAGCAGCAGCTTTATGGCAACCTGGTGAAGTGTACCTTCTTCAGGACAGAGGTGTAGTACTTGGGACACATCCTATCAGGCGATGGCATCTCCGTAGATCAATCGAAGATCAGGGCAATTCAGGATTGGCCAGCACCCACCAGTGTGACTGAGGTCAGGAGCTTCATGGGATTAGTCGGTTATTACCATAGATTCATCGAGGGCTTTTCCAGAATAGCGCATCCCATCACTTCCCTTCAGCGGAAAGGGAAGGGTTTCACTTGGACCGAGCAGTGTGAGAGGGCCTTTGGAGTCCTCAAGGAGCATCTTACCAGCACTCCCATATTAGCAGTTCTAGATCCTACAGAGGATTTTGTTGTTTGTACATATGCATCACTAGAGGGTATGGGAGCCATGCTTATACAGGGTGGTAGAGTGATTGCATATGAATCGCGTAAGCTCAAGACACATGAGCTAAACTACCCTACTCACGATTTAGAGCTTGCAACAGTTATTCATGCTCTTGTTCATTGGAGACACTTCCTTTTGGGTCGACACTTTGAGCTCCATTCAGACCACCATAGCTTGCAGTACATTTTCACACAGCCCAATTTAAACACTCACCAGTTGCGTTGGATGGAGTTCTTATGCGAGTATGACTTTGATGTCCACTACATCAAAGGGAAGGAGAATGTGGTCACTGATGCTTTGAGTTGAAGGCGCCACAAGATCCTGACCTTGACATTGAGGGTGGACTTGAGAGAGCATATCTTACAACATCTACCTGAGAACGAGTGGTTTCTTGAGGTGTGGTAGGAGATCCAGAAATAGAGGGCCCTTAAGGGCAGATTTGTAGAATATTCCCTTGAGTTTGATGGTTTTCTTAGACATCGACAGCGCATCTATGTACCTAGTGCGGGTGAACTTAGTGCAGTGATTCTTTCAGAGGCTCATAGAGCACCTTATGCAGCACACCCAAGGGTCAAGAAAATGCATGCTGATTTGTGATAATTATACAATTAGGCTGGGATGAGACGAGGCATTGCAGAATATGTTGCTCATTGCCTTGAGTGCCAAAGGGTCAAGGCTGAGCATCAGCATCCAGCA
Source organism: Cunninghamia lanceolata (assembly GCA_027924645.1). Taxonomy (NCBI): domain Eukaryota; kingdom Viridiplantae; phylum Streptophyta; class Pinopsida; order Cupressales; family Cupressaceae; genus Cunninghamia; species Cunninghamia lanceolata. The sequence continues at coordinate 779,258 of BSBN01000395.1, read as the reverse complement.
GGACTGTTGTACCCTCACGAGATACCTGAGTGGAAATGGGACACCATTTCCATGGATTTTATTGTTGGTCTACCTATGTCATCACTCGCCATGATGCCATCATGGTGACGGTTGACAAGTTGACCAAGGTTGTGCATTTCTCACCTATACACATGACATACAATGAACCATCTGTGGCGAGGGTATTTTTAGATTAGATTATTAGACTTCATGGAGTACCTCATTGTATCATCTCTGACAGAGACTTAGTATTCACTTCAGCTTTTTGGAGAGCCTTACAGTAGGCGTTGGGCACACAGCTCAACTTTAATTTAGCTTACCATCCTAAGACTGACGGACAGAGAGAGAGAGTTAATCAGGTGTTGGATGACATGCTTCGTATGTATGTTATGGACCATCAGTCTAGATGGGAGGAGTATCTGTATCTGGTTGAGTTTGCCTACAATAATGGGCATCACAACTCATTGGGTATGCCTCCTTTTTAGGCTTTATACGACAGACCATATAGGACACCATTGAGTTGGGATCGGATAGAGGACAGGGTTGCCATTGGTCTAGAGATAGTTTAGGATATGGAGCAACAGGTCACACTAATTAGACAAAGACTTCAGGAGGCACATGATAGACAGAAGAAGTATGCCAATGCTAAGAGAATTGATCAAAGCTTCTCAGAGGGTGACAGAGTGTTTTTGAGAGTGAGACCGTACAAGAGTCTAATCCATTATGGAAAGGGCTCTAAGTTTGCACCTTAGTTTGTAGGACCTTTTGAGATCTTGGAGTAGATAGGACATGTAGCCTATCATCTAGCCTTGCCACCTAGCCTGTCGCGTATCCACGATGTCTTTCATGTTTTAGTTTTATGACGTTACATCTATGACTTATCTCACATATTGGATTGGAGTGCTCTTCAGGTACAGGTAGATGGTCAACTAGCTTTGGAACCAATTCGCATATTGGCTCATCAGACACTAGGCCTTCAAGGTCGAGAATTGGACCAGGTTAGGGTCTAGTGGGACATGTATGACAAGGTCACTGCAACATGGGAGGATGCAGCAAGATTGAGGACTCTTTATCCTCACCTCTTTGATGACTTCTAGGAGGAAGTACAGTCTTAGGGGGTGAGGATGTGAGGCCTACCTTTTTCATTCCCATTCATTTGACTATTTACTTTATTATTGCCGATACATTTAGACTTGTGGGACTGTTGATCTTGAATTCCTAAACTATTAGACTTTATGATGTTAAAGGAAAACTAATTGGGTGATGTTAGCTAGATGCTTTATATTATGAGAAAATAAATTGGGTGATGTTATATAGATGCTTTATATTATGATGTTAAAGGAAAACTAATTGGGTGATGTTAGATAGAAATTGTTTTATATTATGATGTTAAAGGAAAACTAATTGGGTGATGTTAAATAGAAATTGATTTATATATGATGTTAAAGGAAAACTAATTGGGTGATGTTAGATAGAAATTGGTTTATATTATGATGTTAAATGAAAACTAATTAGGTGATGTTAGATAGAAATTGGTTTTGTAATTTAATCTTGGGAATGGATGTTTGAAATGCAGAAATTAGGGTCTAAATTGTAATGTGATTTCCTTAATTCTTAAGTGAATTTGTGATATTTTATGCAAGTGTATGTTCTTAGTTTGCCTCAGGTATTATTTATATGTGTGGAAATTAACTTTGCAATTGAGTGCACAGGTATTTCTAACAAACTATAGAAATTGGAGATCATCCCACACTCAATGTTGTAATTCCTTGTGAAACCGATCTAGTTCCACGAGGAACTAAGATCAACTCTGTGCATGATGAAAATTCTGTAATGTTGATTTGCATGTTGTTAATTGGGTTAAGTCTACCCTCTTTTTATTTGAATTATAATTTGTGTTGTAAGAATTTTGTCTTTGAATTTTATTTTTAAATTCTAATTTTGGAGACCCTTTCATGTGTTTTAACTTGACCCTGGGTTATACCCCATGGGTCTAGGGACCTTTTTGACTTAGGTAACCCTTGGAAAACCTCCATATGGTCACCTTAACTTCACATTGAAGTTAAGTGATGAAATTGGAGGCATGGGAGGGAGAGGATGAGTGGTACCAACACTCAAACCTATCCCTTTTCACTTCCCAAGGTTGGAGATGACTCCAAGACCCACCAATTGTGGAGGACTTGACTCCAAGTCTCTCTCACAATTGGTGAGAGTACCCTTGGAGTTGTGTGCTCCCTCTTGAGAGGAAAGGAAGGGGACACATGTGTCACCCTTTCCCTCTTTAACTCCTCTTTTCTCTCCCACATGTTGGAGAGAGGACAAGTGGTAAGGGGTGAGGGAGACTTGGGTATGGGTGAGTGACATGTATCAACACCCATCCCTTGGGACATGCTTGTAGTGGGGAGGAAGAGTGAGGAGGTGACAAGTGTCACCTTCCCATTCCTCTAAGCTCATGGGTTGAGCTTATTTTAATCCCACTCGGGAGAAGGTGAGAGGTTGTTGAATTTTTGGAAATTTTAATTGCTTGAATTTTAATTTGGGGAGAAAGATAGAGGGAGTTTGGTGGCTTATGTTGGAAGGGAATTTGGAGAAGCTCTACATCAACTTTCTTCTATAATAGGGCTTTTAAAGGTTGGTTTTCAAGGCTAAGGCCTTCCCTTTGTATTTTAGTTTGCTTGCATGATGCTTATGTGTGAGATGTATTTTCTTGAGTTGTATTTTGTGATTATGGGGAAATTTTCTAGGGTGTTGTAAGAGCCTCTCCCACTTGGGAGAAGATGTTCAACAAGTGTGGGGCAGGGGAGGAGTGATCCTCCTTGGGGTCATTACCTTGTTTTTTGTGGTGTTGCAAGCCTTGAGGGCAATATATGTGATTTTGAGCAATTTGAGACATGGCTTGAGAGCCAAAATATGGAAACTTGTGAAAATTTTGTTAAATGTGTTGGCTTGAGGCCATAAGAGAAATTGTGTTGGGATATTTTGTAGGAGTGACACTCTTGAGTTGAGTGTTTCCACTCCCCTACCCCTTTGAACTCACCTTGGTTGAGTTCATGTGTTGTGATTACCTATGGGTGTAAAATTATGTTTTTAGATGTTTGTGTGCCTTGTGAAATGGAATGAGACCGTAGTTGTGTGGATGACCTCCCTAGCTCGGGGGTGACCCTCTTGTAGGTCTATGGTAGGGAGGAGAGCAAGATGTGTGGTTTTGTTCCCCCTTGTTGTGATATGCAGGTTTAATGGAGCTAAATGTGAAGTTGGAGAAACTCCTTGTGCTTGGAGTTCATATTTTATTTTCCTTTACTCTTTAAGCTCTTGAGAGAGAGCTTGGCCTTCTTAGGAGATTTTTGCCATTTTGTTAGTTGTCAAAGATGAGAACTTGGTTCTCTCTTTTGTTGTAAAATTATATTTTTTCAAGTAGTGTGTAAGCCATTTTTCATAGAAATGAAAGTTATATATTGTTGAATTATTTCTTATCCTTCAAAAAGTTGAATGAAGAAAATTTGTTTATAAGTTAATTCAATTGTATGAAACTTTGAAACAATTGTCAATTAGTAAAGTTGTGGTTTTTATTTTGTGTTAAAGGTGAAAATTGCATATTATAATTGTGTCAAAAGAGAAAATTAGTTGTTGTTATAGATTTGAACTATCTAAATTATTTGTATTATTCTTTCCTTTAAACAAAAAAAATGTGATTATCAATAGTGTAATGAATATATTTTTGTTGGAAAAATATAGATTTTTGTCTTAGTGAAAGTTTGATAAAAAAAATATATAGATACAAATCTTTGCTTATTGTTTAAAAATAAAATTTGAAAGTGAATTGAAGGAAGGTTAAAGTTGAAAACATATAATTATATATATTGTGTGTGTTTTAAATGAATGTATTTTCATGATTTTATAATGTAAACTAAACTTCATTAATTTTGTAAAAAAAAGAATTTTGAAACTACATTATATATACACAATAATATATATATATATATATATATATATATATATATATATATATATATATATATATAAACCCCAAAATGGAACGTTGTATTAAAGGTGAATAAAAGACTGAGTGTTCGTATCACAGTTTGTTGTGGTGTTATTTTAAAATAAATTATGTTATGTTTTGGGGGGGACTCGAACCCCCCCCACTCCCCTCGTAGCTTATACATTGGGTGTGGGGAGGGGGCGGAGCCCCCACCCACATCCCATAGAGTGGGGTGTGGGTGGTGGCCCCACCCCTTCCCCACACCCCTCGCTAACTCTAAAACTGCCGTAGCTCCTTTCCTTCCCACGGCCTCCCCTAAACTCCACTCCCCCCTCTGTACTGCGCCGGTAGTCTGCCCTCCGCTAGTCGTCCACCCGCCACCTTGCTCCCCCTTCGCGGCCTCCCCTCTCTGTACCTCCACCACTTTGCGGCCATCACCACTTCAATGCCGCCCATCCTCTACTACAGACCTTCATCCATATGCCGCCGCTACCTAGCCCTTTTTCCACAATTTCCTCCATCTCAAAGATGCCAATCAAACAATAAAATTTAGGGTTCCGCTAATGGGAAAACAAAACAAAACAAAAAAACTATAATAGGGCTCAACAATTTTCAAATGGAAATAAGAAAATAAAACAATATACATATATTTATATAAAGGAAACCTAATACATGAACTTAATAATATATATATATATATATATATATATATATATATATATATATATATATATATATATATATATATATATATATATATGAAGCCATCTTATGCATTTCATAAGTGGCCATTTTAACCTGCAACAAAATGAGAAAATGAGAAAAAATGAGAGAAAAAGAAAAAGAAACATAAAAGTGAAAACAAAGAGGAGAAAATGCATGAGTTTTCCAAAATAGGGCTAGGGTTTCTTGGCATAGAGAAATTAATATTTTATTCGAGGAATTCAGGGCTAAGAGTATTATTAAAAATTTAATATTCCTTTAATCATGATTGGGGCAATTAAATTAATGAAATTGAATTAAAACATGAAGGAGAACAAATGATCGGACTTTGTTGAAAAATGATTTAAATTTTAGAAAACGTGAAGGAGAACAGATTAATATTAATTTTCAAAAAATGTGAAGGAGAACAAATGATCGGACTTTGTTGAAAAGTGATTTAAATTTTAGAAAACGTGAAGGAGAACAAATTAATATTAAATTTCAGAAAACGTGAAGGAGAACAAATGATCAGACTTTATTGAAAAATGATTTAAATTTTAGAAAATGTGAAGGAGAAAAAATTAATATTAAATTTTAAAAAATGTGAAGGAGAACAAATGATCAGACTTTGTTGAAAAATGATTTAAATTTTAGAAAATGTGAAGGAGAATAAATTAATATTAAATTTTAGAAAACGTGAAGGAGAACAAATGATCAGACTTTGTTGAAAAATGATTTAAATTTTAGAAAATGTGAAGGAGAACAAATTAATATTAAATTTTAGAAAACATGAAGGAGAACAAATGATTGGACTTTGTTGAAAAATGTTTTAAATTTTAGAAAATGTGAAGGAGAACAAATGATCGGACTTTGTTGAAAAATGTTCATTATCTTAATCAACTGTATCACCAATGCAATTAGTGTTATGTAAGGAAATTATTAATCTAAATCAGGAAACCTCTTAATCAAATTTAGTTTTAGTACAATAAACCCTACTCACACCCGTGAGGCGTTATGCTGCCAGATTTTCCCAGAATTTAGGGTTTGGTTAGGTTAGTGAAGTTTAACCCTATTGGCGATGTTAACTGCGTTGTGATGACCCCCTTAATGGCCTTCTTGTGTTTGGTATGCGCACGGGTACGTATTACTCCTCATTCATTTGTTTTGTTCACACCTTAAGCGTAGGCCACCGAGCACACTTATGCGTGCGAGGGGGTTTCTAGGGAAGCGTGGAAATTTTTTTTATATTTCATGTCATGATCACATGACAAATGTGGACATGACACGTGTGATGCGTGTTGTGACCACATGGGAAATGTGGGCATGACATAGGACATTGGAAGTCTCTACTCCCTGTTCCACATTCTTAGAGTTTATTGTTATTGATTTCCTCCTGGAACTTTTGCTCAATCCAAGACTAGTTGGGGAATCAATTGATTCCTTTTGACATAGTTGATTTGGTTGCAATGTTTTAGGGGCTTTACTAGATCATTTTTCTATGTATCTAGCAAGCATTGTCAAGTCCACACCATCCAATTTTTTCACTGCCTCTACCCCCGATATGGAAGCCAATGTCTCTTTATCTTTGTTAGTCTCATGTCCCTATATATATAATAAATTTCTTCTTTTAAATTTAGAAATAAAAAACTAAAAACAAAAAATCAAAGAAACAATGGAACATTTACAAGTCTATAAATTGATAATGAATTACCTCATTGTGGCCAGAGTTTGCTCCCTTTGCTCCCTTCCCTCTATTGCTTGACATTTTGAGGTGACCTAGGGCAAATTATTTTTATCTAGTCTGTGGAGGTAAATGAAGTACACACTGCTAGGTATGAAAGTTTTCATCCATTTTTTCTATATCAATGCCAAAAATAAAGGGATTAAAGTAACAAAATCAACATTTCTACTCGGTAGTTAAGTAGTGGTGCTATTATGTCAGCCACCAAGGTTAAAACCCTTTCCAGTCTAGTGGACTTGCTGGCTCCATGCCCCTGTTTAGTTTAACTATGTTCCCATTAGGAATAGGGGCCACCGCTTGTGCCCCTGTGGACTGGATTACTCATCTTTGACATATATATATTAAATATATAATAGCCTCTTTATAATGTCAATTCAAAACAAGCATACTGATCTTAAGAAGAGAAAATCTAGAACTAATATCTCTGTAGAATAGTACATAGAATCATAGACAAACTTTTGGATTACCTTGTTAATTAGAGATTGAAAAAGAACCTCAAGCATACTGGAGCCATAAAAATTGCAACTTTGAACCTTTACATTTTCATTTAATCATAAAAAAGCTAAGCTCCGTGATGTCTTACACCCTCCATACCCAACTATGCTTAGATTACAGGATAACAATAACATTAATAGTAGGATCAGAGATTGTTCTGCACCCCTCTAGTTAAGGATTGCCAAACCCTTGCATCATAAGAGTGTGCTCCTATTTAATATTAAAAAAAGTAAAGCTTGAACTCTCCAATGCCTATTTAATATTCAAAAAAGTAAAGCTTGTACTCTCTAACGTTTTAACGCAGGTGAGAATTTTTAATTTTGTGTTTTTGATTCATTAGTAGGTGCTATAGTCGGCATAGTTAACACTGACTTTAGCACTGACTTTTAGCACTAAATGTAATCTCTTTGGGGTGCCAAAGGTGGTGCAGAGTGCGCCTAATTTAGTGCCTAGCTGTGCCAAACCAAAATGTTCCTCATTGTCATTGTTGTGTATTATAGGATCCAGAGGAGGCCATTGAGAGAGGACGTGGATAGCGTAGAACTACTAAATCACAGAGTGGAAAGTGGGTGGAAATAGATATGACAACTGAATCTGCAGATACAATAGAGGTAAGAAGAGAAAGCAACCTCAACCAAAGGAGGAAGGTGTTTATGAATTCACAAATGCTACAACATAGAGGAGATAGTCATTTTTTTGTCCATGATGCCTCTAAGGTCAAACTTATTGGTTGAAAATGCATAGGAATGGTGATTAAATGTGATTCTATGATCAAGGGAAAAGTTTGAAAATTAGGATGGCCAAATCATGATATCAATATGTCAAATATATGACTAAAGTGAGGTTTTGTGTTGGATATCATATTCGTTGAAATGATATAATTGGTGTACTAAACATTATTTACTATGTTGTATATTATAAGGTCTAGACAAGGCCATGGAAGTAGATCGTGTCATATCAAATGAGGACACAACAGATGAAGCAGTACATCAGGTACTCAAATTTTGACGTAGGAAAAAATGATTTGATGGCATTTTGTGATACGTCCATCTTTTTTCATAGTATTATTGAAATTTATAATGTATTATCCAATCTTGACATAAATTAATGCATGTTGTTGATTATTTTAGATGGAGATAGGAGCAAATGCAAATTCTGAGTGATCAACTAGCAAAAGAACAAGATATTTACGTGGATGTGGACCTAAAACTGTTAAATCATGTAGAGGACAGTGAGTGGAAGAGGATATGACAATGGATCCTGTAAACACAACAAATGATTGCACTGAACAAGAGGTTGGTCAGGACTATAGTGCATGGGATGAATACTTTGAGAAAATTGTTGTTTGTGGATGTTTTGTATGTCATGGAAAGAAACAATTCAAACGAGTGATTGTACAAAGACATTACATATATGATGAGCTTCCAGTCAGTAGTATGCTTCCTACAATCAATTCAAATCCAATAGGAATTGTGGTAAGGAATTTTCCAATTTGATATAAATAACATGTATACTTCATTTAAAATTGTTTTATATTATTTAAATAACTAATTTTTTTCTTAATGGATACTTGTAGGATAAAGTTCTTGGTTTAAAGTTTCCTGGATCACCGAATTCTAGCCTAGAGGGCAATGATCATTTATAAGATGATACTTCTAACAAAAACATGTGCCAATATACTAGTTCGGAAGATGAGGAATTGATGAAAACAAGTAACAGAACAAGAACCGGTTTAAAGATGCATAATTTTCTTAAAGACAAGGGGAAGGTGGACTGCATACCCTATGAGAATGAATGTGATGGAGATGATGACTTGTCCCTGAGTTTGAGATCAATTTACAAAGAGACATTTGATCATCAACTATATTGTGCTTGGCCTAGTGATCAACAACTACCTAGAGTGTACGAGGTGTTTCAATTTTGGGGATACAGCTACATGATACGACCCTCCAATATTCATGGAGCGAATCTAGGCCTCTTTATTGTCCAAAATGTACATGTGGGATCTAAACATAGAAACAATTTAGAACAAACCACTAGGAGATTAATACCATATTATGGTCCATCATATTACAATGGTGAATAGAGAAGGCTAGTAGAATATAAGCCTAGCATGTCAGCATATGGTCTAAATTCGAATATGTGTACACATTGTCTCCAATTGTAAAGTGGAAAAGAAATGAATAGAGGTCATCTTATGTATGTAGATGGACATGCATACACACACAAAAATATTGCAGGATTTATAAATAGTAGTAAGGGAAGGGACCCTATTGTAAGACTGAATTGTCAATTTGTTGAGGTTATAAATGATAAAGATGGAGATATGGAAAGAGGGGTTGATAGATGGATAATGGTTGAGGCTATTATGGACCTTACCATTGGGGATGAGTTATTGATTGATTATCCCTTCTTAAAATGCACTCTTGTGTGAAATAAAAGGGAAGGACAAGGTCTCCCTAAGGATGTTCTTAAGGGTAGAAAACCAAAGAATAATAAATGAGTGTGGACTGATGTTTTATAAACTATGTTGTCAAAATTGTGTTTTATTTAAATTATTGTATAAAAAAGGTAGTCTATAAAATAATGTTCCATTATTCAATTGATGTATATATGTTCATAAAATTTTTATTTTTATTTTTTAAACCATATTTGATTTTATTTCTTTGAAAATGATACATTTATGATTTATCCAATTGTTACCAAACATTAAATAATGCTTATGTTTGTTGATAGGTAAAAGATGTTGATGAAACACATATTAATACCCAAGATCCAAGTGGGTTATTAAGATTTGGATGGGATGATCTAAACCATCCTTTAAACAATACCAGGGTGAAAAGAGAAACATTGAAGAGAATACTACCACCTAAAAAATTTGAAGAGCTGATGAGATCCACATACATTGATGACATGCCACCTAGCCTTAATGATGATGATCATGATAGTGCAAATGCAGTGCATGAAGAAGGATTGAATGAAATATTTACATGTTTCTTTGGGGAGGGAAACAATGATGAAAATATTGATCATATGGTTGACAGTAACGATGATAGCATAGGTAATTACCACCAACGTAATGTTGATGATAACAACCTGAAAGACTCCATCAAGCAAGCATTGAAGACACCCATGTTCAAATCAGGTGCAAGTAGAACCTCAAAACTAACATGCACATTAATATTATTAGAAATCAAGTCACTATTTGGTTGGTTAGATAAAGGATTCACTACGCTACTGAAGTGAGTTGAAATCTATTTCTTACTTTGCATTGTTAATTGGTGTACATAATTCATAAACATTCATCAACTTCGTTTATATTTCTTTAAGGGGATTTTAAAACCATATATTGTATATAAATAGTCCTAGTATAGATTGACATATCAAACATGTTCATCATAAGTCAAACATTCAATTGATTTAATCTTTGGCAATCTTACAGGGCACTAAAAACTAAAATATTCCCTGAAGAGAATGTATTGCCATCAACTTGCAGAGAGGCGTGTTTGTTGTTGGTTGAGTTGGGGATTGAATATAAGCCAATTCATTCATGTAAAAATGATTTCATTTTATACAGAGATGAATATCAAAACAAGGTAGAATGCCCTATATGCAAAGAGAAGAGATATCGTACAGATGTACAAGGTCCTACAGTTCCAAAGAAGGTTTTACGTCACATACCAATTATACCTAGACGTAAACAAATATTTCGTTGCAAGTCACTTGTACAATTGATGGACTGGCATGGAAAGAACATGAGTAAAGATGGATTCATGTGAATTCTAGCTGACTCCAAAGTAATGAAACACATAGAGGAAAAATGCCCAAGAAAATTCAAAGATGAACCCCGTAGTATCAGGTTTGGTCTTGCAATTGATGTAGTGTGCCCATTCTCTTTCTTGAGTTCCAATTATAGTGTTTGGCCAGTTGGATTGATAGTATACAATATTCCCCCATGAATGAGTGTTAGAAAGGAGCACCTTATGCTGACTGTCATTGTTCCAGGAAAACATCAAGTTAAAAACATGGATGTTCATCTTGCGCTTTTTATTGAGGAGATGCAACTGCTATGGAAAGGCATAAGAATGTATGACATATCACGTCCTCCATCAAATAGGTCCTTCATGTTGTATGGTGTGCTATGTTAGACTATTCATGATTTCCCAGGACTTGGTGTTTGTTCTAGTAAGATAAAATATTTACGTATTTACACTCAATTTATTGTCATCCCAACTTTCATACTTAGTTTTATACTATTTTTTTGATGTTATTAACATTACTTATTGAATCACAGGGCTTCAAACAAAGGGGATATTTGCATTTTCAAGATGTGTAGAACAATTTCAAGGGTGGTATTCTAAAGATCTACATAAATTTATTTATGCAAACAACAGGGTTTTTCTACCACTAGATCATAAGTTTAGAAATCACTTGAAGAATCATTTTGATGGAAAAGTTGAAAATAGAGGCCCTCCCATGATTATGGGTCCAAGTGATTGGCTTAAGAAGTATGAAGATGTTGAATTTAAAGCTTGGGATGATTTTTTTTATCGGGGTGATTCAATTGAAGAACCATAACAAGTTGTAGTTAATATGCTAGAAGGAATGAAAAGGAAATCCATATTTTATGAGCTCCCTTACTGGAAGGATCTATTAATATCTCACCTATTAGATCCTATGCACATCTTCAAAAATGTCCCAAATTCTATATTTTGACATATATCAGGCAAAGAGAAGGACACCTTGTCTTCAAGGAGAGATGTTTCTCTTTTGCGTACCAAAATTATAGAAAAAATTTGTGGCCAAACAGGGAAAATGAAACATATGCAAAAGATCCATGGATTTTTTTTTTAAAAAGAGCTAGACCAACTAAAAGATGTCATCCATTCAATAAGGACACTTATTGGCTATGGATCATCATTGGCTAAAGCTTTTATAGTTGATGGTCATATCACAAGATTTAAAACACATGATTTTCATAATTTTATGAAGGTATTATATATCATCATTTAACATTTACTAGTAACATTGATTAAGTACTAAATATATTTTGATATTTTTTTGTGTGATAAAAAATTACTAATGACCTTTTCATAAATGTGTTTGATAGCATATCATGCCATTGGAAATCAGGGGGGATTCCTGTCGTACAGTTTACTTAAGGAATGCCATAAGTCGATTGTTAGCATTTATAAGATATGTGGTTATATGAAATGTTCATGTGTGAGAGACATAGATGTATTATATTGCATTTTAATTTTTGACTAAAGGTTCATACTATTTTACTATTCTTATATTAGGTGGGTGACCTCCAAGGAGATCCATGAATGTGAAGTGCCAAAACAGAAGAAGGAAATTGCAAAAATTTTATGTGTATTTGAGAAGGAGCTCCCTACAAGTTTCATGGACCTACAAGCCCATTTACTTATACACCTAGTTGATGACATTGAATTGGAGGTGTCGTATCAATGAGGTGGATGTTTTTCTTTGAGAGGTATATGAAACTCTAAAAAGATAATGTCTGACAAAAGGCACATGTAGAGGGTTGCATGGTTGAAGGGTATGTATTTAATGAAGTATTTTTATTCCTATGTGAATTCCATGGTAAGGATTTTGAAGATGGGCCATGCTTCTGGGATGAAGAAAGAGCATCAAATATTATTTATGGATAAAAACCACAATCTAATGGTGTTCATGTAGAAATTAGTAAGTAAATTCATGATCAGTGTGGTTGTTTTTCTTGCAATCATTAATTTACTCTGTAATTTATTTGTCAAATTAACAACATGACATTTGGAGTTTGAAATAAACATGTTGACATGTAACAGGTATGGAAGAAAGTGCTATACTCGACAAGTTCATTCTATACCACATGGACTTTATGAACAAATGGATTGATCTATATGATAAAAAGAGAGAAGAAGTGTTAGAAGCAAGGAGACAATTTAAGAGATCGAACCCAAGGAATACTCCACTTCCCACTGATCTGCTCGGAGAATGGGGCAAAGATTGCACACTAGAATGGGTTACTAAACAAATTCAAAGTCAAATAGAAGATGTAGGTATAGATTCAAACATAATAGAAGATGAAATCAACATGTCTAGAGGATGTGAAAGAAAGGTACAGTTGGAATTTTACAGAATTTTGTTTCCTTACAGTTTTGACACTAATAACTATTTTAATATTCATCATTATATTTGTTTTCACTAAAATAAATGGTCTTTTACAGGCAAGGAAATATCCAGCAATGTGGGTATATGGTCAACATTATCGTGTAGAAAATGTAGATGTAAAGAGATGATCCTTCGATTGTGGCATCATGGTTGACTTCAAGCAATCTAGTCGATCAAGCTCAAAAGATAAGAATATAATTGAAGGGAATATACAATATGTTGGGAAAATATAAGAAATTATTGAGTTGGATTACCGCTCTTTTAAATGTTGTATTTTTAAGTGTAGATGGTATGAAGCATTTGAGAGGACACAAAGACATGATACCCATAGTGGATTGTTTCCTATAGATTCCTCATGGTTCCTACCAGAGGATAAGGAGCCTTATGTTCTACCAATTCATTGTGAGCATGTATTTATTTAACTCAAATAAGAAGCGATAGTGATCATTAATCTATTAGTTCATAGTTTATTGTGAATAAATACATGTGTTTATTAATCAATAAAAATTTTATAACATATGTCTAATATATGTATGTCATTCATGTGTAGGTATTTTTCTATGAAGATATTTTGGACCCAAAATAGATATTTGTCATTCATTATGATCCAAGATTAAGCCATGTATTTGATGATGCATTAGTGGATACTAAGCAAAACAATGATGGCCAACAAAATGAGAGAGAAAGGGATTAGAGAATAGTGAATAAATTGACATCCATGATGATGTTGAAGATGGTTATGTTCAGGCACAAGAAGACAACAATCCAGAGTTAGATGATGTTATGGAAGACAACAATATGGATGGTATAGAAAATGATGATCCAAATACATCTGGTAACAATATAGATGGTCTATAGTCAAATTTCAGTGATGATGAAGATGATGCAGGTCAAGATGAGGATGATGATAATATTAAATACTTGAAAGAACATATGAACATTGACAATGATACACTGGATGACATTGTAGTAGACAATACTGTTAATGACCAAGACTTCTAAATTTTTAGAATTATTTGCAATCCATGTTTAAAAAAGGGTGATTCTTACAGCCTAAAATTTGAAATGCTTCTATAATATTATTTGTGTCAATACAAATTACCTATTGCAATATCCTTAAATTGTTCAAACTTTGGTATGAATTGTTGGTAGAAAAAATTAGGATTACTTGGATACTTCTTCCATTCATTTTGTATCAACATATGTTCATGAAGACACAAAAGTTAATAAAATATTAATGCGCATAACTCACAATCATTTAAATAAGCAACTTTGTTAACTTTATTATTTTTAAATAGTTTCCATTTTTATGTTGAACATAATTTTGAACATGTAACTGAAAACATCCACAGTAAATGTTTTATTATATCATCATATTCATTCACAAAAGCATAATATTGAGGCTCGATAACTAATATTCATTCATATATAAGAAGAAATAAGTATGGAAAACATAAGAAAAATACAGAATGATAACATAGTCATGGAGAATCTCTGATAATAAGATGTTCTATTTCATTCATAAGCTCAAAAATTACACTAGTAGAGTTTTGGTACACCCTTCCACTCATACCTTTATTATTTTTTTATCAAAGTTTATATAGAGATTACATAATATCAACCATAATCCCTAAGCCATTAACCATTAAACTACCTAACCTCTAAGCCCCAAATCCCTTATCTTTTGACCTGTTAGGTCACAAAAATGCAGGTTGTTAACCCTAAGAGGTTGCCAGGCTCTCTTGACACTATTGGTTAATGACATAGGGTAGATATGGATAAAACCCCCTTCACTTCAGGTTCTGCTAGACCTAGGTGGGTGTACCTTAATAATTAGTGCAGACTTGATTGATCTTCACAATGGCAAATTAGTGTGAAGTAGATGAAAGGTTTTGAGAATGCTTCTAAGACTAGGGTTTGTAATCTGAAAGTATGCTAATGAGTGAGATCAATGCTTTATCTATAGGGCAACAGGGTCAAGACTTAGTGATGTATGAATCTTTATGTTGGCTTAACTCGAATTGCTAGGCACATATATAAATCTATACCTTGTATAGATGTGCAAGGATGCCAGGTTATAGGGTTCTTCTTAATTATCCCAATGATGTTTCCCTAAATTACTATGAGCAACTAAAAGGATTTTTAATTCTAGTGAGAAGGAAAATTGACCAAGATTGTGTTTTTTAAAGGGTTTTAACTCTTGGCAAAGACCAATGAACTTAAACAATTTGGGAGGAATTAAATCAACTTCTTGCAGAAGCCAATCAAATTGATCACACAGAATAGCAAATGTGCACTGATAAACTAATCATATCCTTGATATATCAATTTAAATAATTTAGAAAACCATTTTGGAGACAACCATGCAGCCCATAAAATGAAATTTAACATAGCAATTAAACACCAAATATTTTTTATTCACCAAATAACTCTGCTCCTTTGCATTAATTTAGAAATTCAAATTTATATGGAAACATAGAAAAGTATAGATGAATATTTGAAATATTTGTTTTAGTATTGTATAAATAAAAGTTCTTGCTTCTGTAAATAAGAGATTCTTCCTTTTTTTTTCAAATGGCCTTGGTATCCTATTAATAGGATGTAAACAAGCTTCAGGCCCTAAACATTGCATCTTTTCATAATTGCACCTATTAGTAACTAATGCATAATTAGGAAACATAAAGAAAGATATAAGCACATGCATTGATTAGATTCTAGCTCCATTAATCACTATAGACTGATCCGTGACCCGAAGGTCTAGCAAGGTTGTCCTCATCTCCTTAATACAGATTGATACACCTACATTGCTTGGCAAAATTGTACTGCACCTACTTCATCATAATGCTATAGTTATAAACAAACTTATTCGACCAACATGGTTGATGTATTCTTGATCAGCACATGGATCTGTGTCAACTAAATTGTTCATTGTTGACTCTAGAGAAAATATATTTCCCAGGCATGCATAAGTATTTTCCATCACCTTTTCCTCATTGTTTATATTTTTGAGTAGTGGTGGCAGTAATTGATCCATTTCATTCTTCCAGGTGTCCTTGTCTTTTAGGTTACCTTCATCATTAAGTTAGGAAGTGCCAGATGAAGACGTTGGTCAAAGTCCTTCAAATCCTCTATTAGCACATCATTAAATCTCTCATGCTCTCCAATCAATTCATTATACTGCTTGAGCATTTGTTCCTCAGTGCTAGCTTTGGCATTAAACCCTTCTTTTGTCTCCAACATCCTCAGATGTAGCCTTTTATGTTCCTAATACAGTTGATAGGTTCTCCTATACAAATCCCACACCTTATCACTATTTTTCATCATTTTGCTAAACCTTCTTCAGATTAATTTAGAAGCCATATTATATTTGACAGTTTTTAATTCAATTTCTAACTGCTCACTTCTCTTTTGAAAATTTTCTATTTTAAGCTTGTAGTAGTTAGCATATGTCATGGCTTTTGTAACCCTTTGATCAATTTCTAGGTATGGTGAATAACCACTAAATGAAGGCAACTTATCTCTATGAGTAGCAATCTCTTGTCTCAACATGACATTCTCTTTCTTGCATATATCATTATCCTTAATAAATTTTTCAATTTGTACCTTGCTAAACCTTGTAACATTAACATTTAAATCAAAAATTTCTATAGGATCAGTATCCTCAATCCTTTGTATCAAAAGGTGACTGAACACCTTATTTAGATCATCAATGATATGTGGTCTTTTATTAGGAGGATACAATGCCCATATAAGCAATGCTCTTCTGTCAGGGTCATACCTTGATCCTCTTTTGATATCATCCAAGGCTTCTATGCTGAGTTTTATCTTCTAGTCTTGATTTCTATTGAAAGTATCAAATAAAATGGCCAAGGCCATATCCCATCCAGGAATCAAAATTACACCTACTTCTTGTAATAGTGTCCTCCCCCTTTCTGGAGTCATTATCTCCAATTCTTTGTCAATTTCCTTCTAAAGCTCTAATAGCACCTCATCCTGTATTTCAGGAGTGGTATCTTTCATTCTCTCCCTAGACTGTTTGCCCTTGTATTCATACAAAAAGGCTTTAAACTCAAGTGTTTTAATGAAATCATCATCTAAAATGAATTTGTTGTTGGCTAGGAGTCTTATGTCTCTTGTTAATTCATTTGGTGCTTCCATAGTGACAACTTCCCTATCTTCAGGAGCTTCATACCCCTCGATGGTTGGGTCATAGTTTTGTACTCCTTCCTCAAATTCTTCTTCTCCTTCTGCAATGTTAGTATCTGCAGAGAAACTTATGTTTGGAGTGGGTTGAGGTGACAAGTGACACAGGGGAATCTCATACTCATCCTATGCTTCCTTAAGTTGTCTTCCTTTTCTATCAAATACATAGGGGGGAACATTTATTATCAATTCTGATGCATGTGTAATCATAGTATCCAACCTTTCAATAGGATCATCAATATCCTGAAAGGCTCTTGTGTAAGTGGGGTTTTTGGCTACCCTCTAAGCCTCTAGTAACATAGTTTTACTCATCCTTTCTATTGTTGTGTTTTCATCACAATTTATGATTAAATCCTCATCAACGAAAAGGACATGATGATATCCTTTTAACTTTTGTTTTGTTTTTATGTACTGTTGATAAAGTGTTCAGGATCAAAATTTTCTCTTGCATTTCCAAAAGGTAATCTAAATTGCTCTAGTTTCTTGTCAATCAATTGATAACCTTTATCAAAAAGAATGGTGAAATCTTCAAAGCATAGAGTTCCAGGAAAAAATGACTATTTGTTGTGGATCTTACGATGCATGAAATCTGAAGAAGCCAATTGCCTAACAATTTCTAAATATGCAACCCTATCTGGGAAAGTTTTTGGTAGCAGGAAGGGTGGTCCTTCATATCCAAACACTCTTATCATGGTGCAGTCACTGAAAACATACCAATCTCCCCAATTATTACTAAACTTTCCCTCCTCATGTTTATCTTTTAGCCTCAAAAACTTCTGTATTTCTAGTGAAAAATTGTAATTGCAAGGACGACCGAATAGTTTGTATATAGGTTTCACAAAAACTCCTCAAAATATAAATAATGTGATCTGTCACATCTTCTATCCCAGATAGTAGTCCACATTTACATAGGTTTTATATCACCATTGTTGTCTAAATCTCTTACCCTGAGATTATTATCCCACAAGCACATACTTTGTCCTTCATATAACACCATATGCATAAACAAAGAATGTCTAAATTTACTTCCTCCATTCTTAAGAGATATCAGATCATTTTACAAGTTATGTGCTAGGTACTCATCATAATTGAAGTATCGTGCATCATGACTCTATATGTTTGCAGCTAGAACCATGGGTGCAATTTCCATGAACATGGAGGCTTCTAGAACCAACACTTGGTAGATAGAGTAGTATGTGTTTTTGAAGTAATCCTCAAACAATTCAACTGAATATGATGGATCCTGAACTCTAAAAAATACCCTAAGTTTATTGCTTTCATCGCGAGGCCTGTGTAGGTGTAGTTTCCATCTCTTGTAATTGTTACTCATATTACGATATTCAACCAACAAGTCCTTGATCATGAATTTTTTATCTAAACTCTTGTCCAATTGAAACACTGTGGCAATATAATCTCTAGTAATGGGAAAGAAAGTAGTTCCATCATCCAATTCAATATAGCAAGTCTTAGGGTTGTATTTTTCTATAAGGAGTCTTAGCAACTGGACATTCACGAACACATTTGGGACTACTAATTTACTCAAAATTAGCCACCAGGGATTTGAAATGGGTTTATGTCTGTACATCTTCTTATAAGGGAAGATAAAAAGATCGTACCCTCTAACCGGTGTCCATATGTCGCCTATTTCTTTGTATAAATCTTCTAACTTTTTGGCATGTGGGTTCAGTTGGGCATTTCTTCTAGACTTCTATCTCGACCCGGGGCACTGATCTAGTAAATCCTAGTTTTAAATGCCTATCTCCCATTTTTTGCTTCTTACTCTTAGTGTTTTGAATTACTTCCTCCATGTTCTATAAATTATGAATGCAACCTAATATATGTGAGCCGGTCAGAAGTACTTAGCAAATCGCTCTGGTTATGAATTACAGTCCAACTGCTCCCTATGATCGCTCCTTGCAATGCCCTTCAAAATTCACATTCAATCAACTTAAATCTGTGCAATTAATGGTGTCTCACTTGTGTATCTCATATCATTGAAGGGAATTTAATTTTTTGAATACAGGTGTTGGATCGCTGCCATCATGTCTTGTCATTTTATTTCGGGGTGATATACTTTGAGATCTCATTTATTTCAGTTTTATGCTTGTTCAAGATTTTGGTGTGACCCTAGATGGCATCTCCCTGATAACATAAGTCTCTTTGAACATGGAGTTAACCTTCTGATGTTTTTATTTCATCACCTTTTTGAAGAGACTAGAAAGATCTTCTCTTCGATATAGTAGAGTCATTCTGAAATACCTCTTACATTGTTCTTTTATCGGCGAGACTCCTTTTATCGGTGGGACTCCAAACCTTATCACCTCAACATCCCAAACTCACTTTGTGACCATTTTTTATGATATCGTTTGATCAGCGTGACACGTTGTGGTGTCATGCCAAAATGTCTTGTCCATTCGATGTTCAGGGTATTGATAAGACTGTTGAGTGACTCTTGTCGATATCCCTTGTCTCTTCAATTTCTTTTATTTCTTTGATTTTGTATAACTTTACTTTTTCTCTTTTATGCCTTCAGGTCATTGAAGAGACTAGATGTTGGGTCTCCCCGATGTAGTATTATCTCACCGATATTGTTTATAACCTTGAAAGCGTAATGATTTTGATCAAATATTTTACGATGGAGGTAAGGAATTTTAGGGTTAATGATGGAACAGTGGTATTTTTAGGTTTGAGTGAAATAACTTATTAGGAATTATGGGGGGAAATGGCAAAATTTTAAGGTTTGAAATTTTGATCCAACATGACCCTTAATCCCTTAAAGCCTAACCCCTAATCCCTTAACCCTTAATCCCTACTAGATCAGAACAATTAGGCACTCTAAATTAGATGTTAAATTAGGAATTAAATTAGGCACTAATCTAGGCGGTAATCTGGGTGCTAATTTAGGCACTAATTTAGGTGCTAATTTGCACCTAATTTAGCACCTACTTGTTCTGATCGATGCAAAAAAATACCAAAAATAGAGCCATCCGGATAAATAGCATTGACTTTTTTAAAACATTGGAGAAAAATATATTAAAATAGTGGGTGGAAACAAGAAATGGAGCAAAAATGGGAGCTAATCATAGGGATTTGTTGTAGTGGGTGAAGTGTGATTGCAATGTGATTAAAATGCTTGCAAGTAGATAAAAGGCAAAATAAATGCATTGTTGATGTGTGACTACAGGAGAAAGAGCAGAGGTTGTTGATGTTGTCTGGATTCATCTTGAAGACATATTTGTGATAGTGATCAAGAATAGAGTGTGCCTAACTAATCCAATCCTCAAAAGGAAGTGTGTAGAGGTAGAAGTACAATCATCAAAAGTGTGAGTTTCAATGTTAGTTTTCAGACAGTAGAAAGATTGTCATATTGTAATCTTTTGTAAGTGTGTTTTCATTTCAAGGAGTAGTAGCTTACTTAGGAGTTACCCTAAAACAAAGTCATCAGGGACTAGAAGCTTCCTTGGGAGTGACCCTAAATCAAAGTTACTTAGGGAGTAGCAGCTTCCTTGGGTTAAAGCCCCTAAAACAAAGTTATTATTTGAGCTTCATATATTGTGAGTTAATCCTCACCGTGCTTTTTCCCTTCTAGGGTTTTCCATGTATATCTAGTGTTATGTGTTGATGTGCATTGTGTTAATCTTTTATATTCATGTTTATGTTGTGATAATTAAGTTTTTATCTACTCCAGATAAGTTGAAGTTGTGAAAAGTGAAAATTGTTTAGATACTGATTCACCCCCCTCAGTATCCTAGTGTGTTCAATAATTGGTATCAGCTCCAAGTTTCTTTGAGGAACGATTCACTGCTTGAGGAAGGTTCAAGATGGCACAAAGTGGATCTATCAAGATACCTAGGTTTGATGGGACAAATTATGTCTTTTGGAAGCTAAGGATGGAAGCTTGTAAAGCCCTCAATTTCAACACAAAAGTAAATGAAGTAAATAATCCACTTAAATACAACATCACAATATCCAAATTAAAAAGATGTAATTAATCCACTTAATTACAATATAAAAGATAAAAAGGGTGTAATTAATCTGTTTAACTACAATATCACAAGTAAAATGAACAATCTCATCAATATAAATAAAAAATGTCATTGAATCTTACATAAATCACATGCTCAATCTAGGTAAAAGCACTATAAATAATATACAAAATCCATAGGAATTCATGCCATAATACATATAATTTCAAGTACAATCATCTTGTACAACAAGAATAAATAAATCAATACACTCATCAGTCGCATGAACCAAGTGGTTCACCACCTGTGAGCCGAAAGATGGGAACATGGCCTAGGTGCTTTTCCACCCAACCATGAAGTAATTACACTTCCCCAGATCCCTTCATGAAAAAAAGGAAACCCAACCCTATATGAAATGTCTAGCTACCTGGAAACAACTAGCAGGAGGGAACACCCGATGCAACCCTGATGTCTAAATGTGTAATTCTAAATAATGAAAAGTAGATTGTCTCACACCAGGATGTGGCAGAGATATATATAAATAAGTTTTGATAGACAAATAAACATCTATTTCAATGTCATCTTGATTAGATCTAATCCTTAAAATAGTAACCTGGTTCAATTCTCGAAAAGAGGAAAAGCCATCTTTGAAAATCCACATTCGGCATCCTAGCCTAGAAAGTAACCCAATACATTCCTAGATAAATAAAAAAACTACTTCTTTCCTCAAGAAGCAATCAAATAATGATAAAAAAACTAAAAGAATCAAAGTTCATCAATAAATCAATCAAATCCCTTTCCCTAAAACTTCAATCAAGGAAAATACACTTCCAATCATTAATCCATCTTTTTCTTCATACATATGCATGCATAAGGTTATCAAATTTATATAATTCCTAATCCATTTTCAGTCATAAATCACTATATAAAAGTCATTCTTAGTTTTATTCAAACCTACTATCAGATCTGTGACAGGAACTACTTAGTTTATTCAACAAGTTCATATGAAGCATTCAGTAACCTTCCTGTCATTTTTGTGATAGGAACTATGGCAGAATTGAAAATAAATAAAGAATAGAGTTTGTAATCTGATTTATGTCATTCAAGATAAGGGTTCCAAATAGTGTTTTTAATCAACAAAAAATAATGAATATGCCTACAGGAATACAATAGTTTTATCAATTTTAAGAGTTCAAATTTCACCCATAGAAAGGTCAATTTATATCATGAACTAATCGAAAACAACATACAAAAAATACAGTCATATATGTCTATTAGAAAAATGAATTTATTAGCATTTGTGGTTTGTAATGACTCAGACTATGGTTTAAGTCAATGGCTAGAACAAGGCCAATCTAAACAGGTAAACAAGAAATAAGAACCGTAGTAAGGGAAGTTGATTTCTTAGCAATTGGAGACAGAGAAGAATAAAGGTGGGCTGATCTGCTCAGCCAAAAAAGAAAACAAATCGCCCAGGAAGTCTGATGGCTAGAATAAAACATAGGTGGCTGGGAGATATGGGTTGATGCCAAAAGAGAGAAAGAATTAATAGCAACGAAACAAGTATCTAGTGGCTAGCAAAAACATGAGGTAGGTCATTCTAATCCAACTCCATGGTCTTCCTTTTTTTGTTGGTTAGAGATAAAATTTCAAGAGAGAGAGGGAGTATAAAAAAATAAAATAGCACACAGGTCCGTTCTATCACTAAGTGGCCAGGAGGAGTTACAACAATTAGTTTAAGTAGGCTGAATTGTAGTCAAAGTAGACCAGAAAAGCATACACGCCCAGGCCAATTTCTGTAAGTTCTCTTATCATTTTAATCAGTCTTTTAATCAATGTAAAACATAAGATAAATACCTAGATCGATTGCCAAAGAGAAGAATCAATTTGATTGTAGTCGCTAGCAACTTCTTCATGTCACTGTCTAATGAAAACCATGTCCTCTCTGCTGCTCAGGAAATGTATTTCTCTGCTCTAATCTTCGAGTGGTCTCCTCTATTCTAGATCTCTTCTTTTTTATTAAAACTATCTCCCTAATTTTGGTGATGTCTTTTAGGTTTTTGAATTGATTTTTTTTTAATTTCAATTTGCATGAGAAAAACCATAGTTAAAACCTTTAATTTTCTTATTTATATTAAAATTAAATATTGTCATTGTGGAAGGTGACTCATTGAATATTGTTAGAGCTTTCTCCAATAATTCCTCCCCAAGTTGGAAAATAGATTACATTTTAAAGTTTGGAAGGGATTTATTGAAGCAATTCCAGTAATTCCAGATAATTCATACTTACCGTGAAGGTAATCTTTTAGCAGACTTTTTAGCTAATTTTGTATTCAGTTCTACTGATGCTACTATCGAATGGGATTCTGAATCTTTTCTTCTAATCCCCGGAGTTAGTTATATATTGGACAAGGACAAACCTGTGTAATTTATTTTGGCAGACTTCATTAGATTATCATTTTTATTTTAATCCTCATTTTCTGGCCTTCCGTGCTGATAAGCTGATGTCGGTTAAGTGCATTGAAATATTGCCTCGATGGGAGTGTTGTACTTTGATGCTTGTTTCAAATGAAGGATGGCAGACTTCACACAAGGGAGATGGCAATTCATTATCTCTTAATAATTGATGCGCTATGCAGATTATTTATTCAATTAACCTGGTAGACTGCTTTGTTTTCTATTTAAGTAGCTTCTTTTTTCTTCACTTTTTGTTAACCTCCAGGTTTTTGTAGTTTAGGATGGGATCTATTCATTAGAATACCATAATTTCCTAGCCTATTCAGAATTGGGAACGTCCCCTCCTTGGTTGTTCTAATCCAAATTCAATGCAAGAATTTTTTAAGGTTTATGAGGATTTTGTTGGCAGAGCAATCATTTAGGTCTGTAATTTACAAGTTTTTCATTCTCCAATTACTATTTATCCTTCTTAGATTGCTTCACATTTTCTCTCCAATGCGATGGACCTTTTGCAAAGTGGAGATAGGGTAAGGGATTTGGGGATAAAGTTTATTCAGAATGTTCACTTCTCTGTTGATACGTTTAATTCTGCTTTAGAAGATTATGATTTGCATGAAGGTTCTACTCTTGTTGGAGGGTTATTTGATTGCAGGTTGTTGTTTCGCATGCCTAGACTTCACTGCCTATTCAACGCGTTTATGCATGGCCTCTGAAACAATTGTGTGATTTCTTTTCAAAACTCTATTCACTATCATAGGCATGAACTGGGGAGTCATTTGGCAGAGAAGGCTTCAGAAATTTTTAATGCCCTACTCTTTCTATTGAACTATGTGCCTCCTCCTCCTCCTCAGCTCGTAGAAGATGAGGGTCATGCAGAGGATCATGCCTTGTAGATTATAGAGATTGCAGATTAATTGGGAGTTCCCTAATGTGTTTTGGCTTTCATCAATAAGTCTTTTTTGTTGTGTTTAATAGTTGTCTCCGCCAGTTGCTCTGTAAATATCTATTGCTATTTGTATGAATTCTATTAAAAATAGAGCCATAAACTTCTTCTGGATCAACTCATTTTTTGAGTTGATTTTTTGTTTAATTTTGTCAAAATCAGGCTATAACCGGAGGTTTTCTTTGCCGATTCTTTCCTACCGGTATGCCTTTCTAAATCTGGCATTTTTGTATTTTCTTTTTATTAATAAATTTCAGTGGTTTCTACCACTTTTTGAAAAAAAAAATATTGTTTTATTTAGCTTACTATTGCATAAATGATAGTAAGTATATTTTAATTCTTTTATTCTCTTCCTAAATATAATAATTCTATTTTTAATATATTTCAACTATTTTTAATAGACACAATTACTTTAAATAATTCAAGAAGTGAAATAATAAAATTATACATACATATGTATATATATATATATATATATATATATATATATATATATATATATATATATATATATATATCCATTATAATTTAATATAATTATTTAAATCTATTTTACATATTGTCTTCCAAACATCTATAGAAAAACATTATTTATTTATTTATTAATAATATAAGCACACACACAAATTTAAATATAATTCAAAAGAACATTAATATTTTTGACTAATTCATACATTTGAAAAGGATTTCAAAACAATTAAAACACAATAATTCCTAGGTATCAAACCATTAATCACACTTATTATCCGCACATTGATGTATAAAATAATCCATTTAAAAATGCATATGAAACTACGCGAGTGTGTGATTGCATCAAGGTTAACCATCCCATCAGTTCTTGCCAAGTGGCTAGAACACCTCTACCTCAACCATGTTCTCATCTTCGATGAGTACATGCATTCATTCGCACTCAACTCGACATTAATAGGTTAGTGTCTCCAAAAACATAGCCGAAGCAAAATATTGTAATCACATCGATAATATTTAACATTTAAATCAATTTTCCAATTTTTGCACATCTAATTCCATGCTAATTATCTTCACACATATAAAATTACTTAAAGTAAAAGTCAATCATAGTAATTGTTCTCTAATCTAGATTATTAATATAGTCCATAAAAATGAGATGTGACATCCTTCCCCAC
The DNA here is from genome assembly GCA_027924645.1 of Cunninghamia lanceolata. NCBI lineage: Eukaryota > Viridiplantae > Streptophyta > Pinopsida > Cupressales > Cupressaceae > Cunninghamia > Cunninghamia lanceolata. Next base: position 753,451 of record BSBN01000395.1, on the reverse strand, counting down.
TTGGAAGAGACATCGTCCCGATGTCTTATTACACATCAAAACAATAAGGTATCAATCAATCACCAATAAAGTATCAAATATCATAAAACAATAACATCAACTCAAGTATCTCAAAACAATAATCAAACTCATAATGTCATAATCAGTGCATGAATAAGAAATCTAAGTCATCCTCAAATGAGGAAAAGATCTATCAATCTCCTCCACATCCTCCCATGTGGCACTGTCCTCTAAATACTGATCCCATTGGACCTTATATTGCTCCACATCTCTGCTTCACAACTTAATGTTACGCTTTCCCAAAATTTGAGTGGGCTCCACCAACATCACTCCTGGTCCTCAACTTGTAAAGCACACTAATCAAGAATATGGGATGCACCAGGATGATAAAGCTTAAGTAAGGACACATGAAAAACATTATGGATTCTAGCAAGTGCAGGCAGTAGAGCAAGTCTATAACCTACAAGATTAATCACTTCTAGAAATTCCAATGGTCCTACAAAATGAGGAGTAAGTTTGGACACTTTGCTAAATGAAACTAAACTCTTATGAGGTTTGACCCTCAAAAAGACTTTTGTCACCCATTGAGAACTATCTAGGCATTCTCTTCCTATTTGCATAACTCTTTTGATGATCTGAAGCTTGCTTCAACTTCTTCTTAATCAACTTCATCTGTTCATCTAGTTTTTCTTAACATTTTATGACCAATCACTATTCTATCCTCCACCTTATCCCAACTGATAGGTGTTCAACACTTACGCCCATAAAGAGCTTCAAATGGTGCCATTCCCAATGATGCATGGTATGAATTGTTGTACACAAACTCTACCAATGGAAGATACTCCTCCCATTTATACTGCTGATCCATACAGAACATTCTGAGAAGGTCTTCTACAACTTGATTAACTCTTTCTATCTGACCATTCATTTGAGGATGATAGGCCGAACTAAAATTTAACTTTGTCCCCAAAGTTGTATTAAGAGTTGTCCAAAATCTAGATGTCATGCGAGTGTCTCAATCTAAAATGATCATCTCAGGCACTCCATTTAATCAAAAAATCTCTTGAACAAACTTCTTAGCTAAAACCATAGAACCATCTTAAAGATTCCCCAGAATGAAATGTGCTACCTTTGTGAACTTGTCCACAACCACTAAGATGACATCATGCCTCTTCTTAGACATGGGTAATCCTTGAATAGAATCCATACTTATTACTTGCCACTTATGCTCAGGAATACTGTGCAGGTACAACAATCCTATTGGATGCACATGCTCAGCCTTGACTCGCTAGCATTCCAAACATCGAGCCACAAATTCTATCACATCCTTCTTAAGTCTAGGCCAAAAGTATAAAGGTCTCAAACCTTCAACCATCTTGGTCACTCCAGGATGTCCTGAATATGGTGCATTGTGGATCTCATCAAGCACTGACTTCCTCAACTCTCTTGAGTTAGGAAAATACATTCTTCCTTGAAATCTCAAAAGTCCATCTGATTCGATCACATAACCATCAAACTTGTGATCTAAGAGGTCTACTTCCAAAGATTGTTTTACTCTTTCATAATGCTCATCCCCTTGAAGATTATGAATTACTTTCTGCTTCAAATTGGATCTCATTGTAACCATGGTAGCCAAATGTCTTCTTCTACTAAGAGCATCTACTACCCTATTCTCTTTTCCTTTTATATATTCAATTCCAAAGTCATACTCTCTAAGGAATTCTAACCACCTTCTTTGTCATGCATTAAGGTTAGGCTAAGTAAATATATACTTGAGCCCTAGATGATCAGTCTTTAACTCAAAGGGCTTACCTAGAAGATAATACCTCCACATCTGAAGTGCATGAACTATGGCGGCTAACTCAAGATCATGCAGTGCATAGTTGAATTCATGTTGCTTTGACTTTCTTGACTCATAAGCAACCACTTACTCATTCTGCATCAACACTCTTCCTACTCCTTCTCCCAAAGCATCTGTTATAACTATAAAGTGACCATTAGGGTCTGGTATGGTCAAGATAGGAGTAGTTGTGAGCTTTTCCTTTAGCACTTGGAAAGCTTGCTCACACCTTTCAGTCCATTCAAACTTCTTACCCATCTTTTGCAGCAAGGTAATCGGTGCTGCTATAGTTGAGAAACCTTCCACAAACTTTCTATAGTAACCTGCAAGTGCCATAAAACTTCTGACTTTTGTCACACTCTGTGGTGTAGGCCATTCCATTATTGCTTTTATCTTCTCAGGATTAACTATAATCCCTTCTATCGAGTTCGCATGACCAAGATAGTGCACTTTATCTTGAAAGAATGTACACTTAGATAATTTACCATAAAACTTTCTCTCTCTCAAATGCTGCAAAACTATCCTCAAATGCCTTTCATGCTCTTCCACTGATTTAGAGTATATTAATATGTCATCAAGGAAGATCAACACAAAATCATATAAACAATCTCTGAAAATGCTATTCATCAAATTCATGAAAGCTATTGAAGCATTAGTCAACCCAAAAGGTACCACTGTAAACTTGTAGTGACAATATTGAGTTCTAAAAGTTGTTTTAGAGATGTCCTCATCGTTAATTCACAATTGGTGATAGCTGGATCTACGGTCTATTTTTGAAAACACTGTTGCTCCTTTCATTTGATCAAAGAGCTCATCTATCCTTGGGAGTGGGTACTTATTCTTTATAGTAGCTTTGTTAAGCATCCTATAATCAATGCATAATCTCAAAGTACAATCCTTCTTCTTCACAAAGATGACATGCCCCATGGTGACACACTAGGTCTAATGAACCCTTGATTTAGTAACTCCTGCAATTGTGCTTTAATCTCATACAATTTTGTATTAGTCATCCTATAGGGTGCCTTAGATTGAGGCTTAGCCCTGGTAGCAAATCAATTAAGAAGTCAAACTCTCACTTTGGTGGTAACTTTGTCAGCTCTACAAGGAATATATCTCTAAAATCTCTAAGGATTGGGTAGTCATTTAATACTGGTTCTTCCTTGTCAAGATCCTTTACTTAGACAACATAAATCACACACCCTTTCCTCTTGGTTTTCTTCAATTGCATAGCTGAGATTTGCCTAAGCTCTAAAGGTCTCTTAGATCCATTTATTTCCACTTGACACCATAGGTCATCCCAAAATCACATCATAAGAGCCTAAAGGTGCTACATATAGATTAACTTATGTCTGAAAACTAGGAAGCTCTAACTCACTGCATTCTAGACATGAGTCTACTCTCTTTTCTACTCTATTGCCATATTGTACCATCCAAGAGTTACCTATATGTCTAGGTTTAATAGATAGCTTAGATACTACTCTAGGATCTACAAAACATTCTATGGTACCAATATCAATTAAAATAGAAATAGGTAGTCCATAGAGCTACCTTTAAACTGAATAGGTGCTGCTTGAAAATCTACTTGCCAGTTGTCCACTGCGGCATGAATCTGATGTTGCGGTGCTCCTTGTTGATTCTTGTTTCCCTTTTTATGTGGACATGCATTTGCATAATGCTCTCCTCCACAACTATAGCATCCACCCTTAGGTTCTCTCGGTCCTTCATCTCTTTCCCTCTGATTATTGTTTCTATTGTTATAGCCACCTCTTTTGTTTCCTCCATACTAGTTTCCACCATTTCCATCCTGAGAATTATTACCTCTCTTCAAATTTTTGATCTGCCTAGTATTGCCTTGGTTGTTATTCTGTTGATTATTCTGAGGTTTCTTATTAGCAAACTTAGCATCCCTTTTCTTATGGTAACTGGCTTCTTGTTGCAACTTCTGCTCTTGTTTAATTGTCTTCTCAAAAACTACATCCATAGCGAGTGGATTATGAATGTCTACCTCTGCTCCAATATGAGGCCTTAACCCCAAAATGAACTTCCTGATCTGAAATCTCTCATATGTCTGATACTGTGGAACATACTTAAGTAGATGAGAAAACCTTTCCCAATAACTAGTTATGGACATAGCTCCTTGAACCAAAATTTGAAACTCTGTCATCTTCTTGTCGAAGAATAACTATGGTAACCATCTTTTTCTAAATAGTTGTAGGAAAATCTCCCAAATTATTTCACTAGATAACAGCTTCTTATCTACCTTCTCATTGTCCCACCATGTTGATGCTTCACCAACCAATTGGTAAGATCCCCACATTGCCTTTGTGTGATCTAAAAGGTTTCAGAGCTCAAAGTATTTCTCTATTTCTATTATCCAGGCTTCAGCTTCATCTCCAATTGTCTTTCCATCAAATTTTGGCGGTGATACTTTCTTGAGATCTTTCCCCAATTCTTCTGCTATCTTTGCTTGATTACTAGCATTAGCTCCAACTTTAGGAACTTGAACTTCTATCCTTGGATTCTCATTTTGCACCTCAACCCTTGGGTTTTCATTAGCATTCTACCCTCTAGGATTTCCTTTGATCTCCTACTCAAGAGCATTCATCCTCATGTCCTGTTGGGTCAAGAGAGAAAGAATACGGTCCAATATCCCATCTTGATCATTACTGGCATCTCCACGATCCCTAGCATTTTGACCACCATGAGCACCTCCACGTGCACCTCCACAATTTCCTCTATTTTGACCAAATCCTAATCCTTCACCTTGATTAGTTTTTCTAGCATTCATGATGGATAATCTGTATCAAATTCACAACTTAGCAAATAGTCCCAAAAGAAAACAGAGGCCTTAGTGTTCAACCTAGAGCTCTAGTACCAAAATTTAAAACCCTCAATTTCAACACAAAAGTAAATGAAGTAAATAATCCACTTAAATACAACATCACAATATCCAAATTAAAAAGATGTAATTAATCCACTTAATTAGAATATAAAAGATAAAAAGGGTGTAATTAATTTGCTTTACAATATCACAAGTAAAATGAACAATCTCATCAATATAAATAAAAAATGTCATTAAATCTTACATAAATCGTGTGTTCAATCTAGGTAAAACCACTATAAATAATATAGAATATCCATGGGCATTCATGCCATAATACATCTAATTTCAAGTGCAATCATCTTGTACAACAAGAATAAATAAATCAATACGCTCATTAGTCGTACGAACCAAGCGGTCCACCACCTATGAGCTGAGAGATGGGAACATGGTCTAGGTGCTTTTCCACCCAACCATGAAGTAATTACACTTCCCCATATCCCTTCATGAAAAGAAGGAAACCCAGCCCTACATGAAATGTCTAGCTACCTGGAAACAACTAGCAGGAGGGAACACCCGATGCAACCCTGATGTCTGAATGTATAATTCTAAATAATGAAAAGCAGATTGTCTCACAACAAGATGTTGTAGAGATATATATAAATAAGTTTTTCTAGACAAATAAACATCTATTTCAATGTCATCTCGATTAGATCTAATCCTTAAAATAGTAACCTGGTTCAATTCCTGAAAAGAGGAAAATCCATCTCTAAAAATTGACATTTGACATCCTAGCCCAGAAAGTAACCCAATACATTCCTAGATAAATTTTTTAAAAAAACTTCTTTCCCCAAGAAGCAATCAAATAATGATAAAGTAAAAGAATCAAAGTTCATCAATAAATCAATCAAATCCCTTTTCCCAAAACTTCAATCAAGGAAAATACACTTCCAATCATTAATCCATCTTTTTCTTCATACATATGCATGCATAAGGTTATCAAATTTATATAATTCATAATCCATTTTCAGTCATAATTCACTGTATAAAAGTCATTCTTAGTTTTATTCAAACCTACTTTCATATCTATGACATAAACTACTCAGTTTATTCAACAAGTTCATATGAAGCATTTAGTAACCTTCCTGTCATTTTTGTGACAGGAACTGTGGCAGAATTGAAAATAAATAAAGAACAGATTTTGTAATCTAATTTCTGTCATTCAAGATAAGTGTTCCAAAAAGTGTTTTTAATCAATAGAAAATAAGGATTATGCCTACATGAATACAATAGTTTTTATCAATTTTAAGAGTTTAAATTTCACCCATAGAAAGGTCAATTTATGTCATGAACTAATCCAAAACAACATACAAAAAATACAGTCATATATGTCTATTAGAAAAATGAATTGATCAACATTTGTGGTTTATAATTGCTCAGACTATGGTTTAAGTCAATGGTTAGAACAAGGCCAATCTAAACAGGTAAACAAGAAACAAGAACCGTAGTAAGGGAATTCAATTTCTTAGTAATTGGCGACATGGCATAATAAAGGTGGGTCGATCTGCTCAACCAAACAAGAAAACAAATCATCCAGGAAGTCTAATGGCTAGAATGAAACATAGGTGGCTAGGAGATATGGGTCGATGCCAAAAGAGAGAAAGAATTAACAACAATGAAACAAGTATCTGGTGGCTGGCAAAAACATGAGATAGGTCATTCTAATCCAACACCATGGCCTTCCTTTTTCTATTGGTTAGAGATAAAATTTCAAGAGAGAGAGGGAGTATTTAAAATAATAAAATAACACACAAGTTCATTCTGTCATTAAGCGACCAAGAGGAGGAGTTACAACGACCAGTTTAAGCAGGCCAAAAAAGTGTACATGCCCAAGCTAATTTCTCTAAGTTCTCTTATCATTTTAATTAGTCTTTTAATCAATGTAAAACATAAGATAAATACCTAGATCGATTGCCAAAGAGAAGAGTCAATCTGATTGCATTCACTAGCAACTTCTTCTTATCACTGTCTAACCAAAACTACGTCCTCTTTACTACTCAGGAAATGCCTTTCTCTGCTCTAATCTTTGGGTGGTCTCCTCTATTCCAGATCTCTTCTTTTTATTAAAACTATCTCCCTAATTTTCGTGATCTCTTTTAAGTTTTTGAATTGAAGTTTTTTAATTTCAGTTTGCATGAGAAAAATGATAGTTAAAAGCTTTAATTTTCTTATTTATATTAAAATAATATTGTTTTATTTAGCTTACTGTCGCATGAATGACAGTAAGTATATTTTAATTCTTTTATTCTCTTCCTAAATATAATAATGCTATTTTTAATATATTCTAACTATTTTTTTTGATGAAAATGCCAATCTATCTATTAAAGTTAAATAAAAACATCTTCACAAAAAATAAGCGAGTGGTATAAAGGCACACCCCAAATGTCAAATGGGCCAAGTCTAGAAACTTCTAGAGTATCAAAGATTCAAAGGGTACACACCCATAAAAGCATAACAAAAACAAAACATAATAGAAAGTAGAATTATGCTGCCAAAGCCACACCTTCAGATGGTGGATCCCTGTAATCCAGGTTCCCCCATATTATTGCAGGGTCTAGGTAGACATTTGGCAGTGCCCAGCCATCATCATTCTCTTGGTTTTCATTTTGTGTATTTGGCTTCTCATGCTGAGGTGAGATAGCCAAATTCAACCTTAAAAAAACCTTAGTATTATCCCAACCAGTGTTGGTTGGATTAGAAGGACAAAGAGCATTCCAACCTGCATTATCAATTGTAGGCCAACCAGCATTATCTCCAATAGGCCAACCCACATTATCCCCTGTAGCACTGGCAGGACAGCTAGAGGTCCATCCACGATTATGTGGAGAGGTTGAGCATCTGCGATGGTGAGGTCCACGGCACTGAGTAGGTTGGGAGTGGGGCCGAGAGTCTCTGGCCGATCCACTTCTTCATCTGTGACCTTGGGAAGGTGAATGGGCTTTGATAGAGGAAGGAGAGGGAGGAACCTGTGCCACAGTACAAGGGGCATTCCCCCAATGATCTAGTAATTCCTGTAAGTAAGCCACTTTCAAGGAAACCTTATTTGGTTGAACTTGTATCTGCAGAAGAACATTAGAATAGATAATCATTTTAATGTAAAGAGAAACAAATGTTCCAATGTGATTGTCTGAAAATATACAATAATTACGATCTTTCCATAATGTAAAAAGAATCTCTACCCTGAAAATATGCCAAATCTAAGTAAATCATTCAGGAAACCTGGGAGAATCACCCAGAAGGATAGTTTTCCATGATAAAGGCTTTGGTCTGAAAGGGTGAAAGAAATCTTGAATCCATAGCCAAAATTGTTGGTCTCTGGTACAATACTAGAAGAAATGTTGAATCATATTAGGTTGCCCACAAAAAGGACATCAGGGATCCTAAACCCCAAGATGAAACAACCTAGCTCCAACTGGCAACCCTTGAAAAAGTATGCACCAGGAAAAATGAGCTAACTTAGGCTCAAGAATGGTAGACCAAATAGTTTTAAATTTGTTATGCCAAAGAGCCATTGAACTATGAATGAACCATCACTTATTAAGTGTGTCTACCATTGGCAAATGGGATGAGAGCCACCTGTAAGCCAGCCTTGGCTTGTAATGATGCATTGGTGTTTCTGGATACCATTTCCAATCCTTCCACCAAGGCTTGTTGGATTGAATTCCAAGTTTGTGAAGCATTTCCACTAGAATTGCTGTGATAACTCTATCATATGTAGCCTGATTAGCTCTTTGAAGGCCAAATTTGACTTGAAGTGGCTCCCATGCCATGAGGCTCATTGTGAGCCAATGAAACATATTATGTAAGGTTTGAATACCTTTTTTATGAAATCTAAGAGCCTTTAATCTAGACAATTTGGCCAAAGGCTGGCCTGTAGTGGATAAGAGAGGTGACCACCAGATATTAAGGTGATTGAAGGAAAGACTAGCATGAAACCTATCACCAACTAGCATAGCCAAGTTTTAACTTTCTCCTAGGCTTTCCAAATACTTTTAACCACAAACATGCCTAAGATCTTAATTAGCTCTCTCATGACAAGGAGAGTTGAAAAGCCAATCCCTTTCCAAGCAGGCTTGTGTAAAGGATGTCCCATTTCAATGTTGTGCCAGAGTAAAACTTTCCATGCCTCAGTGCATGTGAGAGCATGAATGATCCACTTAACAGCCAAGGTAGTGCCTTGGTGTTGAGTAGAAAGAATACCAAGACCTCCAGAATCTCTAGGTAAACAGTAAAACTCCCATGCAACACGGTGAAAGCCATGGCGAGTCTCAGAAGAGGTCTAGAGAAAATCCCTCAAAATTTTTTCTAGTTTGGCATATGAAGCATTTGAAGGAGCCCAACAAGAAGAGTAATAAACATGGGTTGTAGCCAAGACTTTAGAACAAACCTGGAATTTACTAGCTAGATAAAGTGTCTTAGTAATCCAGACTGCAAGATTCTATTCCACATGGGTCAGAACAGCTTGCCAAAGATTAGTAGAAGTGCCTTGGAAGGCAAAAAGAATATCGAGGAATCTAAAAATTTCACCATGGACAACCTAGCACTAGCCATATTGCTAGAGCCATTGAGGAATGGGAAGAATTGACTACATATAACATAAAGTTTTGTGCCACTGGATGGAAGAACCTGAGGCTAGGCAGAAGGTCTCCAGATAGCCAAGAGCATTTTTTACTATATTTTCTTCTTCTAGTAATGTTAAAAAGGAATCATTAGCAAAATGACCATTAAATAGCTGACTAGAATAATTGGGCAAAGAAATTCCATGAACAAGCTTATTGGATACAGAATGAGCAAGAAGGTATCCAAATCCTTCTGCTGCTAGAACATACAGGGCTAGAGCAAGATGACAACCTTGCCGGATAGAGCGAAAAAGGCCAAATGAATGAGACTGTTGGCCATTGATAGTGATACGTGTAGAGGCATCTGAGAAGAGCATGTTGACAAATTGAATAAAAGAAGGTCCAAACCCTAATGCTACAAGCATTGCAAAAATAAAGCGCCATTCAATGTGATCATATGCTTTGGTAAAATCAATCTTTAGGAAAATGGCCTTTTGATTTGATTTTCTTGCCCATTCCATTCCCTCCTAGATTGCAATGATATTATATAAAATATATCTAGATTTAATAAAACTAGTCTATTTAGGGTGGACAATCAAAGGAAAGAGGTTGCAGAGTTTGAGAGAAAGGGCTTTAGCAATGATCTTGTAGGAGACATTGAGGAATGTAATGGGTTGCCAGTTGCAAATATCCTCTGGATCGCTAGCTTTAGGTATGAAATCAATGTTTCCTCAATTAATAATATTTCCTAAAGAGTTTGAATGAAAAGCTTCAAGGTAAATATTATGCAAATCCTTTCCTAAGCAATCCCATAGGGCTTTGTAAAAATCACAAGGAAAGCCATCAATTCCTAGAGCTTTCCCATCATCCATAGAGCAGACAGTTTCCTTAAGGTCTTCAATGGTGAATAATTGATCATAAAAGCATATTTGGGCTAAGGAGAGTTGTTTTGGAACTACTGCAAGAAAATCCTGTAGTGCAGTCTATCGCTCAGGAGTATAATCTTAGGCTGTGAAAACTTTTTCATAATGTCTTACAAAAGCCTCGAGAATGTTTGGAAAATTTGTAAGAACAACATTATCCTCCTTGATTTGCTTAATACCATATGAGGAATGTCTAGCTTGAAGAGAAAGAAAGAATTCCTTTGAAACACAGTCTCCAATCTTTAGCCAGTGCATCCTGGATTTAAGTTGCACTCCTTTAGTAGCATGACTTGTTGATAACTGAGAGGGGGGTGAATCAGTTATGTTAATTAGTTTAACTTTTTGTTCTTCTTTAATAACTAGTGCAGCATCAAAACAAATAAGCATCCACAACCATGAAAGCAAAAGTAAAGTCAATACACATAACACAATGATTTTGATGTGGAAAACACTGTTAAGGGAAAAACCACGAGGTGACTAACCCAAGTATGTATTCTCTGTTAGAAGAATAAGATAGTACAAAATGGCGCTTGCCAATTAGGGCTCACTACCCAAGCACACTACTCACAAGAGGCTTACTGCCTACAATAGTTTATAGAAGAAAATTAGGTACTTGAACTGATGAGAAGCATCCACATATGCTTAGATTCAGTCCCAGTTAAGCTCAATATACTGATCTACTACACTTCATTCTTCCTCTGCCTTAATACTGCTATTCTGTCACATACTGGACCTCTATCTCTAATTCCACACTGTTCTCTGCTCTTATTCGCACTTCACAATACACCACACACACCTTCATACCGAAATTAATCTGGTATATATATCCACACCAAGGATTTCATCAACTTTCTAGTTGGCATCCGGAATACTCAATATTTTCCCAAACTCTAGTCTGTTGGCTGAATCCTTTCCTACCAAGTGATGCATATCAAAGAGATGCTTATAGAAGTCATCAATCATGTCAGCTAATCATGAATGATCCCTTAAGAAACTTTATTACCATCAATATCTCATTCAGATTAAGGTTTGAAGTTCTGCCGATCAGTTCTTCCTCAGCTACTCTACCAAACAGGAACCCAACACTTAGGTGTTCATATCTTTTCACTCTTACATCACCAGAGGCTCAATCTTTTGAATATATTAGTCAAGGTACACCTCTTGACTTCCCCAAGTCTGCACTTTACTAAGATACTTCCTCTGAGAGATCTAGACTTGATTGTCAGACCTTGCTGCATGCTCTGTTCTTGGTCACCAGACCAAAATACTCTTCAATTTGTCTTCCGATATAGGCACACCATGTCCTGTGGATGTGTGGGATGGACTTTGTTGCCATCAATGACAACACTCATGAAGTCACACAGTGTCTCTTGCCAACAATCTCCCCCTTTGGCATTGATGGCAACACTTAGTGAAAAATGACTAAGTGTCACACTGTACTCCCCCTTGGCTGATGCTTTGTTCTACTGTACACTTTTCTGGAGCTCCCCCTTAGCTATATTTCATATTTTTCACTGTTCCTCACTCCCCCTTTGACATTAATGGCAAAGGGTAGGATCTGTACACCAAAATGTCCAAAAAAATCCAACTATACTTAGCCGCATAAGTATATATACATGCTATACTTACATATACTGAAGTATATCAGCAAAGGTGGTCTTCAACTGTACCACTTTTGTCACCCAACTCTTCTTCATCCTATCCAAAATCGAGATGTGACCACTCAATTGGAATGCAAAAGCTTCTGTCCTCTTTAGATCTGTCAGATCATTGGTCCAGGCTGTGGTCTGAGCATCAGTTAGAGCCTCATGCATGGCCTCCAACTTAGGGATAAATATCCCTCTAAGTTCACTCAACTTGTTTATTCTATTTTTCTTTTCCTTCTCAAGCTTCTTTATTTCATTTATGACTACAATAGTCTGACACTCTTGATTTACAATGGAAGAAGAGAGAGGATCAAAACTTTGAGAAAAAAATGTCAGTTTATCCTCTTGCTCTTTTACTTTCTTCTCAATATCCTTGGTCACTTTAGGCTAGGATAAACAAAATTTATATATATCTCTACCATCTTTAAGAGCATTTTCTAAGCTCTTTATTCCTATATCCATAACTCTCCTATCATTTGTTATTAGACCTTGTACTTCGAAGAATCTCTTTCCCAAAAACTCCTTCCAGACCTTTTCTTTTGCTAACTTCTCTAAGGAATCAAAATGTGTATGAACAAAATTTATAAGAGACTTTAGATTACTGGATGTGGAGGCCGAAGGATCCTTTTGGAAGGATGGCATGATCTTCTCCAATACACCGGATGTAGTTTCTATGAGCTCACAGTCTTCCATGTGAGACTTTAGAAGTTTTTCTTTTGCCTTTGCTTGAGTAAAGGATGCTAACTTCATGGTTTGAACCGGGGAGAGAGAATCAAAATTGAATGCTCCTTGAAGCAGTTCCAGTTCATCAAATTCCATCATCTCTTTGGTCAAGAAATCTTTGACAATTTCTGCAGTGTCTCATGCCAAAGACAGAGTCTTCTTCCCTTCTACAATTTCAGAACTGTCTCTTGGGGTCTTCTCTGTTATGTCTTTTTCCCTTTCCTTTTCTTCTTTTTCTTGACTGATTTTCTCTTTTGTTCTTTCTTCTCCTCTAGATCCGAAGTCTATTGGGGAAACTAAAGGAGAGATGTTTGCTTCTTTAAGGACTTCCTCTTCTAGAGCAGAGGAATCTAGATCCTTAGTTTTCTCTTCACTTGTCTTCTTTGCCTCTTCTACCACTATCTCAGTAGATTCTCCTTTTTCATCCATGGCAAAGGGTTCATCACCTAAGTCCTCTATAATAGGAAGATTGAATCTTTTAAAGGCATTTTGGAGGATATCTTCTGTTTCCTTTTCCACTTTGTTAGTTTCTCCAAGCATAAGTTGATTCATTCTAGCTTTGCTCTAGAACTCTTCCTTGCAGTCCTTGAAGATAATGTTCATTTGTTTAGGGGTAATGGACGGATAGAGCTGAATAGCAATTTGCTCCCAGATTTCTAGATCTTTTGCTTGGGCATTGTTCTTCCTTATTTCAAGTTCCTTTTCTAAGCTTTTGGGAATCATAGATATAATATCAATGAATGCTTTGTTGTAGATGTTTAGATACCTGACTGTGGCATCTTGCAATATCTTCTGATCAATTTCATTATATTCATCATAAAATTCAACCATTGGTTGTAAGTTCCCATCCACAGTAACTAATTTGATGATATCATCAATGCGGAGAGTAGGTTTTTCAACAAATTCCTTTGCCTTCTCTTCTTTGCCTTGACCAGTAGAGGGTTCACTGATTGTTTTCTTCTTCTTCTTCATTTTCTTTACTTCTTCATCTGTCTCTGTCTCTTCATCATCCTTGAGGCTTGTGTATGATCTTGTAGCCTTTGTCTTTGTTCTCTTTTCTCCTTTACCAGATGATTTTGCTTTCAGTTTTGATGCCTTTGAGCTCTTAGCAGTGGTAGGTACAGAGCTCTAATAGGATCTGGTCCAAGAGGGGGCTTCTACCAGAGCATTTTCTTTTTTTGCTTCTTCCTTTTCTTTCTATACTCTTTCCATCTTCTCTCTGTTTGCATCAAGTGCCTCCTTTGAAATTCCATGCCTCTTGGCAAATTCTTCTACTTCCCTCCTCACTTTTCTTTTCATTTCTGGTTGTCTTAGCTCTACATGAATCTTCACACTCAACTCTTCAAAGGTTCCAAACCTTTCTGCCTTAAGGTCCTTGGGCTGACTTAGTAGGTGTTGAATATGCAGGTCTAGAATTTTCTCATCAACTTCATACCCCGTTGGCATGATCTAGACTATCTTTGGCTCCACTGCCTCCATTAGGCATTGATCAGTCTCTACCATAAAGCATACTGTATCTTTATACTTTTCAACTAGAGATTGGGGGATTCTCTCTCTTGCTTGCATCATACTCTGAAAGTTTTTGAAGTAGCCCCATAGTGCTATATTATGTGCCTTGGCATCACCTATTCCATGCAAATAATCTCTGATTTGTATGGCAACCGGTCTATCATTTTGCCATATCTAGCCATTAGCTCTAGGTAGCTCATTCATATAGTAGAAGAATAAGCAAAGTATCAGGCCACCATACTTGAAAGAATTCTTTTTATCTTTCTTTATTTTCTGTAAATTTTCTAATAGTTGGTTTAGGAGAAGCTCACAAAGATCATAGTTAGCATTTTCTCTCAACATCTGGTAAGCAGTGTAAATTGTAGTTCCAGGTACTAAATTTTCCCTACTGGAGTGATATATCTTGTAACCAATTATCATGGAGGAAAAATTTGTATCCAAATCAGTGATATCTTCTATTGTCATAGCTCTCTTGTCAAATTTTGATCTGGTAGCCTCACTCATAGTTTGGTTTTTGACAAATTTGAGAACAGGTATCCCTCCAGATGAGTGCAAACTGGTTACAGCTTTAATAGCATCTTTTGTGATCTTAAATGGTCTATTCAACCACATGAAGTTATCATGCACTCTGCTCAAAACATACCAGACCCACTCTGCTTCTACAAAACAGGGGAAATGGATGCACTGTCTGAAATTTTTATCCCGGATGGCTTTGTACTGAGGTTTGAGTTCAAATGAATCACCTATTAACTACTTGTGGTAGATATCTATCAGCTTGGATTCCTAAATTCTTCAATATTCACATGAATGTATGCCCTAATGTCTTCAACATGCAAAACCCCATGCAAAATGTTGGAAAATGCACCTAAGGGATCCACTTCTAGAGATTTGTAGGGATGTTTCTTAAATTTAGGGCGTGGCCTATCAGTAATCTTCGCAACATTCAGAGTAGCCATCTTAAAGATTCAGAGAGAGATTTCAAGATCAGAAAATACCTCTTACGCTTCTAGGGTTCACGATATGAGCCGGATCAAGTTGCTTGGATGAATCAACTTTTGCAGTTTGATCTTTGAGAGGATTGAGATAACTTGTTACAAAGCTCCTTCTCTCTTCTTTCCGAATGCAAATGTGCAAATAATGAACCAAAGAACCCTTTTATTTATGCATAAACCCTAATTCCATTTTGCAATAAATGCACAACCTAAGTTATTCTGGTTACCTTGTTTTCCTTGTTCCGAGAGAGATCTTTCTGGATCACTGGTATGTACTATTCGCTGTCTATCTATCTTTCCCAAATCATTCCACTTATCCACAGATCAAGATACCTCAAATTTGAATCAAACCAGATCTAACTGTGAGAATCTTGTTCTTACCAGATGACTATTAAACCGGATCAATCTAGGAAGATTAACCTCTTCTAAACTTGCGGATCTTCCATATCTTTACCAAGGCTCATTTATATGTTTCTCTGAGAACCCTTTAATCCACAACTTTCCATTTGCCAATTTCAGGCATCAATTGACTAGCTGGGGGAACTTGTTTTCTTTTTAGACTCCCCCTGAGCCAGAGCTCATCTATTTAGTTTTCGGAAGGAATATCAGCACCAGATTCTGGTGCGGATCCATCCCCAACATTTTCTGTACTCCCCTTTACCCAAATCTTGTTCATATCCCTTTGAATTTCATCTGCATTTACTTTTCCTTTTCCTTTGTCTTGGTGTTGATTATAATGCACCGAACCCTTTTTGTCCTGATTCTTACTTCTACAGAATTTGGCAATATGACCGGATCTATTGCAATTGTAGCAAACAAAATTTCTTTGCATATTTGACTGATATCCTCTTGATCTACACTGATTAGCCATATGTCCCATTCTAATTCATGCAAAGCATCTATCATTGAATGAATTGTTCGTTTACATATTTCTACACTCATGGGATTTGTGACCATACCTTTTACAATTAAAACATTGTCTGGAGAAGGATGAATTAGTCTAATTCATTCTTCTTCTGCACTGATTTTCTTTATGACCAAAGTTATTGCAATTGTGGAAGTATCCATTGAAGGATGGATATCTTTGAGCATTAGGTTGCCTTACCGGAGGTCTTCTAGGCTTGTTCCTTGGATTTCCTGATCCAGAGTTCTTCTGACCGGAGCTGGAGCTTTCACCTTTCTCATACCCCAAGCCTTGCTTGTCATCTACTCTCTTTTGGCTTTCAAGAAGAACTTCAAGCTGAGAAGAGCTTATCTTGAATTTCTCTTTATATTCATTTGCTGTTTGAAGATCCCTTTTTAGAGTGTCAATCTGATTCTCAAGTTGTTCTTCATTATCTCTAGCTTCTTCAAGATCAGATTCCAAATGCCTGATTATTCTATCCATTTTGTGGCAGTCTTCTGACTTCTCCTTTAGAGATTGTTTTAGATTATCTTCAGTCTTTCTTTTCTCTTCAATTTCTTGAGTGAATTTCATAACTCCTGATTCCATTTCATGTCTTACCATAATGACTTCTTTTGATAGCTTCTCACATAACTTGTTCTTTTCATTCAGATCTTCATTAGTAATACTAGATTCACTTTCACTTGCTAACTGTTGAAGTAGTTCCTTTTTTTTCCATAAAGGTACTCAGTTTCTCTTTTAGTTCATTTATGAAATCATCAACTTGTTTGAGTATTTCCTTCAATTCATTGACTTCAGAGTGAGATTGCTCAAGATCATCTAGGGTAGACTGAAGTTGTTCCCTCATACCATACATATCTATTGGAATTCCCAGATCTTCCTCAAGTTGTTAGGCTATGTTTGGAGGAACTTAGCTCTGATACCAATTGTTGATAACTGAGAGGGGGGGCTGAATCAGTTATCTTAATTAATTTAACTTTATGTTCTTCTTTAATAACTAGTGCAACATCAAAACAAATAAGCATCCACAACCATGAAAGAAAAAGCAAAGTCAATACACATAACACAATGATTTTGACGTGGAAAACCTTGTTAAGGGAAAAACTACGGGGTGACTAACCCAAGTATGTCTTCTATGTTAGAAGAATGAGATAGTACAAAATAGCACTTGCCAATTAGGGTTCACTGCCTGAACACACTGCTCACAAGAGGCTTACTTCCTATAATAGTTTATAGAATAAAATCAAGTACTTGAACTGATGAGAAGCATCCACATATGCTTAGGTTCAGTTCTGGTTAAGCTCAATAAACTGATCTACTACACTTCATTCTTCCTTCGCCTTAGTACTATTGTTCTGTCACATACCGGACCTCTATCTCTAATTCCACACTATTCTCTGCTCTTATTCATACTTCACAATACACCACACACACCTTCATACGAAAATTAATATGGTATATATATCCGCACCAAGGATTTCATCAACTTTCTAGTTGGCATCCAGAATACTCAGTATTTTTGCAAACTCTGGTCTGTCGGCTGAATCCTTGCTTACCAAGTGATGTGTATCAAAGAGATGCTTATAGAAGTCATCAATCATGTCAGCCAATCATAAATTATCCCTTAAGAAACTTTATTACCATCAATATCTCATCCAAATTAAGGTCTGAATTTCTGTCGGTCAGTTCTTCCTCGGTCTACTCTACCAAACAGGAACCCAACACTTAGGTGTTCATATCTTTTCACTCTTACATCACCGAAGGATTAATCTCTAGAATATATTAGTCAAGGTACACCTCTTGACTTCCTCAAGTCTGCACTTTACTAAGATACTTCCTCTGAGAGATCCAGACCTAATTGTCAGACCTTGCTGCATGCTCTGTTCTTGGTCACCAGACCAAAATACTCTTCATCCTGTCTTCTGGTATAGGCACACCATGTCCTACAGATGTGTGGGATGGACTTTGTTACCATCAATGACAACACTCATGAAGTCACACAGTGTCTCTTGCCAACATGACTATCAACCATTTATTTTTGATGTCGTAAATTGGCAACATTGATTTGTATAGAAGGAGAAAAAGGGTCAGTTGCCAAAGCTGCTGAGGCTGATTTCAAAGAAGTAATTGTAGCCTCATAAGCCCATCTCCTGAAAGTGGCCAACTGATGCACATAGATGTGGAGAAACCTCATAGTGTAGGTGATAGAATCATTCAACCACTTTATCCAACCTGTAGAATGCAAAGGGTGGCATTCTAAGTTCCATATAGTTTCAATGTGTGCCAAGGTGGGTTGATGAGCTAGCAAAGAGATGATCAAGAAAAATTAAGATTTCATGGTGCGTGGCTGAGTGAGTTACCACTAAATGGAAAACTAAATTGGGAAGTGGTCTGACAATGTCACATCCACTAACAGTTGTACAAGAAGGGTGGATGACATGGAAAACTTGAAGAAAGATTGAGCCAAGATCATGGCACAATCAAGGAATTTAAAGACCCTATCAAAACCAGTTCAAAAATTGCACCAAGTATGCCAAAAAGGACTGGAGTGATGATAGCCAACATTGGGATAAAAAAGGCCCAATTTATTGTGCATATGGAACTACACCTCTCTTTCGTCAGCTAGCCAGTGAAAAGGTAGAACACCATATTTATCATGAGCCATTTCAACCATATTAAAATCCCCACAAATAAGCTAGGTGGCAACTAGCAATGAATCTGTAATCCACCGCCACAGAACAGATCTTTCAAATGCATCATTTAATGCATAAACATTAATAATCCCAAAGGAATGATTATCAATGTTAAGAAGAGTCCAAACTAAATGGTTGGTGGGGTCTACCCCATGATCCACCACTGAATCATGCCACTGAGGGGAAAAAAGGGTAACAACACCACCTTTTCCAACTTCATGGTTAGTGGAGAACAATTTACTGGCTGGGCAAATACAACGACAAGCCGAAGATAGGAGAAAGCTTGTAACTTTAACCTCTTGCAGGCACAGAAAATCAAGAGCAGCATAGTGATGGAGAGTAGCACAAATAGAGTACTTCCTAGTGAGGTCAGTTAGACCTCAAACATTCCAAGAGAGAAAATTCATTTAAAATGCTCCACCATTTTCCTAGAATCCAATTTTTCAAAGGAAGCAAAACTAATATTCTGTAGGAAGTTGGTGGGGTTTGACCCAAATTGGAGAGGAGGATTTCACTAATTTTTAACCTCCTCAATGATTTCACCCTC
The DNA here is from genome assembly GCA_027924645.1 of Cunninghamia lanceolata. Lineage (NCBI taxonomy): Eukaryota > Viridiplantae > Streptophyta > Pinopsida > Cupressales > Cupressaceae > Cunninghamia > Cunninghamia lanceolata. Next base: position 734,234 of record BSBN01000395.1, on the reverse strand, counting down.
CTTAGAAAGATCTTGGCTACGAGAGTGCCTACAAGGTGACAAAGATGGATTGGCACGTGCTTGTGCACTGGGCGGTGACCTTTGCTGCAATGGCATCATAGTAGGACTCTTAAGTTTGTCCTTCCCACCATTCGCAGAAAGCTTTGAAACATCCTTAGTTGACTTAGCAGCTTTGAGAGCATCCACAAAGGCCTTAGCTTTGTTTTTGCGAGTGGTAACAGTGGCCCAAGTGTCCGTTGGTTTGGAAACCAACTCCTTGGACACAGTTTCCACTGGATGTGGCTAAACAGTCTCTCTAGGTGGAGCCTGGGTTCAAGGCACAACAAGAGGGCAATCCTTAATTTTATGCTTGACTATCTAACAACGGTAACAAGTATTTGGCAGATTAAAGTATGTGACTTTCTGAGTGTGCCAAAGGGGGCCAATTTGAATGTCAATAAATTCCTTGAGGTCTTTGGAAAGATCCACCTCAACATAGATGCATTTTTTAGGACACGCTTGAAAGAACCTATCAGGTTCAACACAAATGACTCTGCCTAGAGACGAAGCAATATCATGCAAGAAATACAAGCAGGGCAAAGGAAAGCCAGAGAATTCAATCCACATAGGGACTCAGTGTTTGGTATCATCAGAAGTGACAAAATCATGGGTCCACTATTGGAAAACTAACAAGGAAGACCAAACATACCAAGGACCATGGTTCAAAATTATCTAAACATGGCTAATTTCCACAAAGCAGAAAATGAAAAAGCCTTTGGTCAGATTCTGGACCATATCAAGGCAGACCCCATGAGGGACCCAAGCCTTTTGAACCCATTCCTTGAGCATAGATTTAGGGGGAGTTCTCCCTACAAAGTAACCAATAAGAGTATGTTGTTCTAACCATAAAAAAGTTGTATCAAATTCCTGCGTTGGCAAAATTACATCAGCAGGAGAAACTATGGGCTTACCTCATGAAACACCTCCAGAACAAACTTCCATGGATGCTTGGTTAGTGGAGGAGCCATTGTGCAGAGCCGTGAAACTGCCAACACCAGCAACAAGTGTTGGGTCAGAAGTGATAGGAGGCATTTAAATGGCCAAAAAGCTACAATAAATGCGAGCATACAAAAGGAAAGGCTATATTTCCTTCACCTAGAGCGCGGTATGACGCCTAGAGAGAACAATGGTGAGAAGCTTCAGAGAAACCCTAGCAAAACAAAAAACAACATTTTCCAGGATGGTAATTTGATCATTTCAACTATTTTTAATAGACACAATTACTTTAAATAATTCAAGAAGTGAAATAATAAAATTATATATATATATATATATATCCATTATAATTTAATATAATTATTTAAATCTATTTTACATATTATCTTCCAAACATCTATAGAAAAACATTATTTATTTATTTATTAATAATATAAGCACACACACAAATTTAAATATAATTCAAAAGAACATTAATATTTTTGACTAATTCATACATTTGAAAAGGATTTTAAAACAATTAAAACACAATAATTTCTAGGTATCAAACCATCAATCACACTTATTATCTGTACATTGATGCATAAAATAATCCATTAAAAAATGCATATGAAAATACATGAGTGTGTGATTGCATCAAGATTAACCATCCCATCAGTTCTTGCCAAGTGGCTAGAACACCTCTACCTCAACCATGTTCTTGTCTTCAATGAGTACCTGCATTCATTTGCACTCAACTCAACGTCAATAGGTTAGTGTCTCCAAAAACATAGCTGAAGCAAATCATTGTAATCACATCGATAATATTTAACATTTAAATCAATTTTCTAAGTTTTGCACATCTAATTCCATGCTAATTATCTTCACACATATAAAATTACTTAAAGTAAAATTCAACCACAGTAATTGTTCTCTAATCTAAATTATTAATATAGTCCATAAAAATGAGACATGACAAAGTTTATATCAATTCTCTAGGGTACGGTGTTTGGGACTTTGTCAAGTCTAGTTATACTATTCCTGCTTCTATTCATATAGATGTAGATGAGGTTAAGAAGTATGATAACAATGCCAAGGCAAAGTTTGCTATCATGAGTGGGTTGGCTAATTCAACGCTGTTAAAGGTTATGAGTTGTAGTTCTGCTAAATATGTTTGGAATAAACTTAAAACCATCTATGAAGGAGATAAGAAAGTAAAGCAAGCTAAGATGCAAATCTTCGAGAGCAAATTTGAGAACCTAAAAATGTCAGAAGAAGAAGACATTGCTGGATACATACTCTAGGTGAATGAAGTATTCAATGGCATTAAAGGTCTTGGTGGAGAAGTGGAAGAAGATGAGGTTGTCAAAAATGTTCTAAGATCTCTTCCCAAATCTTAAATCATAAGGTATCTGCCATTGAGGAGAATGTAGACTTGGATACTTACACTGTAGACAAATTATTTGGTACCCTTACTGCCTTTGAAATGAGAAAGTTTGGCACTCATACTCTAAAGAAAGAAGTTGCTTTCAAAACCAATATGAAGACCAAAGAAGAAGTTGTTGATGAAGGTGAGATCTTTGATGAAGTTGAAGCAAATTTCATAAGAAGACTAAAGAAAGGTACTGGCAAATACAAAGATAAGTTACCCTTCAAATGTTTTAATTGTGGAAAGGTTGGTCATTTTGCTTCTAAATGTCCTTTCAAAGAATCAAGGAGTAATAATAGGAGAGACAAGTTCAAGAGAAGTCTGTATTCCATAGAAATTAATTATTCTTCATAAGATGATGATCATGGTGATTCAAATGATGAAACACTTTTCATGGCTCTAAATATTGGTGACAAAAAGGTTGATGCTAGAACTTGTGAGAAGACTAATACCTTACAAACAAATCAAAATAATGAAAGATAAATGGTTATATGGACTACCTTTCATGTAAAAGAAGAATCCAAGGCTTGGGTGATTGACATTGGATGCTCAAATCATATGAGTGGTGACAAGGAGAAGTTTATCAGCCTTGAGAAGTGGAAAGATGGTGCTGTCCAGTTTAGTGGTGATGAGGTAACATAGATCTATGGGAAAGGTGCTATATCTATTGATGGGAAGAATAAGACTAAGGATGTCCTCTACATCAAAGGGCTAAAACACAATCTTCTTAGTGTTAGTCAGATATGCAGAAAAGGGTATAATCTCACCTTTCATGCCAAAGGTTGTGAGATCAGGAAGGCAGGATCCAGAAAATTAGTTCTAGAAGGTATCAAGACATATGGTGATATCTATCACCTAAAGAAGGTAAATGGAAGAACATGTTTGTTGGCTCAGTCCAGTGAATGTTGGTTATGGCATAAGAGAATGGGACACAATAATTTTGATAATATGGTAAAGAACAATTCTACTCATGTAGTGAGAGATATGCCAAAGATAATCAAGCCTACAAATGTAGTATGCAGAGAGTGTCAAATGGGAAAGCAGACAGAGACAAACTTCAAAAGCAAGGAGTATTCTTCTTCAAAGCCATTAGAACTAATTCACACTAATCTATGTGGCCCTTCTAGAGTAAGGAGTCAACAAGGTGAGATGTATTTCATGTTGCTTATTGATGATTATTCTAGAATGACTTGGGTTACTTTCTTAAGAGAAAAACTAGATACCCTTGATAAATTTAAAGTATTCAAAGCTATGGTTGAGAATAAAGTGGATGCCAAGATTAAATGTTTGAGGTCTAATAGAGGAGGTGAGTTTACTTCAAATAAATTTGAATTTTTTTTTGAAGATAATGGTATTAGGAGACATCTATCAACTCCTAAGACCCCACAACAAAATGGGGTAGTGGAAAGAAAGAATAGGATTGTGCAAGACATGTCTAGGGCAATGTTGAAAGATGAAAATCTACTTGATATGTACTAGAAGGATGCAATTCATACTACTATCTATCTAATTAATAGAGTGCAGTTAAGGGTCAACAACACTAAGACTCCTTATGAGCTATGGTATGGAAGACCTCCCACAGTCAAATATTTCAAGATCTTTGGCAAAAAATGCTAAATTAAAAGAGATGAAGAAGACCTAGGAAAGTTTGATTCAAGAAGTGATGAAGGAAACTTTCTTGGCTAAGCAACTAGAAGCAAGGCTTATAGATGCTATAACAAGAAGTTGGGGAAGATTATTGATAGCACAAATGTTAAGGTAGATGAAGACCTGTATCAGATCTCACATGAATTAGAGGACTCTAAAACTAATATCTTTCCATGCATTATAGATGAAGAAGAAGTAAAAGAAGAAGAGGAACCAGAATAAGAACCAGACTAGATGCCTAAGACTCCAACAATGTATGTTTAGAAGAATCTCTTAGAAGATTAGATCATTGGAGACAAGAATAATGGTGTGTTAACCAGGAGAAGTTTTGCAAAAGCATGTGAGCAAGTGAATATGTGTTTGTTATCAAAAGTGGAACCTAAAAACTTTGTTGATGCTAGCAAGGATGATGGATGGATAAAATCCATGGAAGAAGAATTGGATTAGATTGAGAAGCATCAGACATGGGAATTGGTTCCCAGACCAGCAAACAAGAATATTATAGGAACAAAATGGGTGTTCTGAAACAAATTGAATGAAGAAGGTAAAGTTGTAAGGAATAATGCAAGACTGGTATGCAAATGATACACACAAGTATAAGGCATTGATCATGAGGAGACTTATGCTCTAGTAGCAAGGATGGAGGCAATACGAATGTTTCTTTCTCTTGTTTCTCATAAGAACTTCAAGGTATATCAAATGAATGTTAAGTTAGTATTTCTGAATGGTGACCTAGAAGAAGAGGTTTATATTGAACAACTAGATGGTTTCAAGATATTAGAAGATCTGGACATGGTCTGTAGACTCAAGAAGGCTCTGTATGGTCTTAAGCAAGCACCTAGAGCTTGGTATGCAAGTTTGGACAAGTACTTACTTCAAGATGGCTTCAAGAAAGGTACTACAGATATAAATCTTTACATCAAGGAAGGAGACATGATATTGATAGTTGCAGTATATGTTGATGACATCATCTTTTGTGGAGATGATGATATGTGTAAGAGGTTTGTAGAGGAGATGCAAAATGAGTTTGAGATGTCTATGATTCATGAAATGTATTTCTTCCTTGGACTTCAAATTTCTTAGCTAGATGGTGGTATCTTTATTTCTGAAGCTACAATGTCAAAGAGTTGTTGAAAAGGTTTGGTATGAAGGATTAAAAACTAGTGAGTATTCCCATGGTCATTGGATGTCACTTGAGAAAAGATGACGAGTCTCTAGAGGTGGATCAGACTGTCTATAGGTCTATGATTGGACCACTATTGTACTTGACTGCTTCTAGACCAAATATTATGCATGCAGTATGTGTGGTTTCTAGATATCAAGCCAATCTAAAGAAGACGCATGACAAAGTAGTGAAAAGGATATTCAAATACTTGAAAGGAACTCCAAACTATGGTCTATGGTATCCAAGAGATAATGATTTTGATTTAAGTGCTTACACTGATGTTGACTAGGCTAGTTATGTTGATGATAGAATAAGTACAAGTGGTGGTGCTTTCTTTCTTGGAAGAAGATTGGTTTCATGGTAGAGTAAGAAGCAAGATTCAGTGTTCCTATCTACTGCAGAGGTAGAGTACATTGCAACAGCATCCTGTTGTACACAAGTGTTGTGGATGAAGCAAACCCTAAAGGACATCAAGGTATTGTATGAAGAGCCTATTTCTATCTTGTGTGACAATACAAGTGCTATCAATATTTCCAAGAATCTAGTGATGCACTCTAGAACCAAGCATATAGCAATTAGGTATCACTTTTTGAGAGGGAAGGTTGTAGATAAGGAAGTGAAGTTGGAATATGTTCCTACTAAGGATCAAATAGTAGATATTTTCACAAACGATGTAGAAAACAATACTTTTGAGGATCTCGAGTAGAGGTTAGGGGTAATTGCACCTCCTTATTCTTGCTAAGATGCATAATGGTACATCTATCTAGGAGAATTTCATGCTATATCTTGTTCTTGGACTGATGGTACCTACCTCTCAAGGGGAGCAAGTAGTAGTTGTTGAGGTTAGGGGGAGTTTATTTGCTGCAAGAAGTCATGGCCCAAGGAAGAAGTCATGTACAAGTTTGTGATTAAGGTAGTGATTGCCCTTTGTCCTTGATGTTAAAGGGGGAGAGATGTAGAGATGTGTTTCCATCAATGCCAAAGGGGGAGATTGTTACACATATGGTTCTTAGGGTTGTCATTGATGTCAACACTATCACTAGGTTGGCATTGATGTCAACACCATCATTACGTTGTCATTGATGTCAACACTATAATGGTGGTGTGATGGTGTTCATGGCTGGATGTCATGCCCCATCTAGCAAGAGAAGAAGAGAAATCAAAGAAGATACAGCTCATGGTTGGATGTCATGCCCCATCCAACAAGAGAAGTAAGAAGATATAGTTCATATTAAGATGGGAATTAGAAGCATAAAGATGATCAAATATGTTTCTAATGCTACTGATGTCATGTAGTATGTTCATTCCAAGTTCCATGATGATTGCATTATCGAAAGAGTGTTTTGCTGATTGTTTGTTTGAAGACAGTGTCACTTCTGTGAAGATGTTATGTGCAGGACGATGGAATGCTATGCATTCCTCTACATTTTCATATATGGCCATGCAAATTTGGAATTGTGTTTAGGCTGTAGTGAAGGTGATAATTTCAAGTTTTCAGATCATTTTTCCTTCTGCTGTGAAAGTTATGCATGATAGAGTACCGGCATGTGTTCTGGTAGAGTAATTTAGTGATGAAGGCCTGATGGAATACTTTGTATTCCTTTGCAAATGAATGTTTAGCCTTGCAGTTTTGAGGACATGTTTATAGATGTGTATTACATGCTTCTTTGCAGTTTCAAGGTTCTTGGAGGTCTATAGCCCAATTTTTCAAATGACATGTAGTATGTTCCAGATGACAGATTGTCCTCAAAGTTAATGATTAAAGTTGTGCAGCACAATTCTTTGATGTGTGGTGGAAAAGGTGTGTTTGGAGATGTTTTATGAGTCATGTGGACTCATATGGAAAAGTTTCATGAAGATCTTTCTTGTTTCTAGTACCGCATAAGATTTTCAAGATGTGGTCGTTATACTTCAAGTCTTCATGTGTTTTCCTTAAACCTGTCCTATTTCCAAATGAGTGGAGTGTATGGATGTAATTCCTTGGTGATTGAAGCTATGAAAGATTTTTTGGACCTATTTAAGAAAGTGTTGGTGTCCTCAAGGCTTGAATCTTCTGCTAGTGTAATGTGTGGTTTCACTTAGGACCTATCTTCTACACGTTTCATATTGTGTGTTATTTGGCTGACTTATAAATGTACCTTTGCATGTTGTATCTAGATGATAAACAATGTAATTAATGTAATATCATGTATAAATAGTGAATCAAAGTGAGTGAGGTGAAGTGTGATTACAATGTGATTAAAAAGTTCACAAGCAAATAAAATGTAGAATAAATGCATTGTTGATGTGCGACTGAAGGAGAAAAAGCAGAGGTTGTTGATGTTGTCTGTTTCATCTTGAAGACATATTTGTGACATTGATCAAGCATAGAGTGTGCCTAACTAATCTGATCCTCAGAAGGAAGTGTACAGAGGCAAAAGTGCAATCATCAAAAGTGTGATTTTCAATGTTAGTTTTCAGATAGTAGAAAGGCTGTCATATTGTAATCTTTTATAATTGTGTTCTCATTTTAGGGAGTAGTAGCTTCCTTGGGAGTGACCCTAAAACAAAGTCGTTAAGGAGTAAAAGCTTCCTTGGGAGTGACCCTCAATCAAATTTACTTAGGGAGTAGCAACTTCCTTGGGTTAAAGCCCCTAAAACAAAGTTATTATTTGAGCTTCATATATTATGAGTTAATCCTCACCGTGGTTTTTCCCTTCTAGGATTTTCCATGTATATCTAGTGTTATGTGTTGATGTACATTGTGTTAATCTTTCATATTCATGTTTATGCTATGATAATTAAGTTTTGATTTGCTCCGGATAAGTTGAAGTTATTAAATGTGAAAATTGTTTAGATACTAATTCACCCCCCCTCTCAGTATCCTGGTGTGTTCAACAATTAGTACAAAATTAGTTTTGGATTAACAATGAAGAGATGTTGGATTAAAATGTGGAGGTGAGTTTTAAGTGTGTATAGGTAGAAAATGTAGAATGGATTAGTCCTATGGTGGTACAAAATGAAAAGACTAGAAAGATAAGAATATGTGTAGACTTTTAGGAACTCAATAAAGCATGCATTCATGACCCATTTAAAAGCCCATTTTTTGAAAGAGGTAATAGAAACTATTGTTGGTATAGAAGTATACTCATTTATCATTTGATTCTTAGGGTAGCACCAAGTAAAGATAAAAGAAGAAGATTAGCCTAAGATTGCACTCACTAGTGAGTGGGGATCATTTAGTGATGTCATTTGGATTAAACAATGCACCTATATAGTTTTATAGAATTATGGTAAATGCATAAAAAGACTTTATCCATGACTTCCTAGAAGTATACATAGATTATTATACAATTTAGGGAATGTTAAAGGATCATATCTGGCATTGTATATTTGCTACTCCATTCAACACTCTCTTGGTACATACTATTTGTAAAGACAGTGTGGTGGTGGGCCCCCCTTAAAATTGTCATAATTTTAAACTTACCCCATCCAAAGATTGTATCAAAAACAAAAACATTTTGGGATATGCTGGTTATCACTGCAAATTCATTAGAAACTATACAGCCATTTCTAGGCCAATTACAGGACCTGAAAAGAAGAAAATAATAAGAAATTTGAATGGACAATCAAATGTCAAACATTATCTAATCTATTTAAAAATAAGATAGAAGAAGTTACCATATTGATATTTCCAAATTGGACATGGTTGTTTGTGTGCATGTAGATGCATCTAATACAACAATAGGTGCAATGTTGACATAACCAAGAGGAAGGAGAGATCATTTGGTTGCATTTGCAAGTAGGAAGCTTGAAATACATGAGAGAAAATGTAATGCCAAATCTTGTGTATGCCTTGTGTGCTTTTCAATTTTATGCTATATGTTGTATTGAGTATTTTATCAGTGTATTCTATGATTCTTGGGTTTTGTGTAAAGTCCTCTTCTCACAAGTCCAAAATTTCACAACCTTGTACACAAATTCAACTTGCAAAAAGAGAACATTAGTACACTAATCTTTCTTTGAATTCCAACTTATTGCAATATATACAAGAAATATCCAATTTACATAGTTACATTGCCCTTCTAGGGTTATAATCTTATGATCAACATCAATGTGCATTTCACACTTTTCATCATTATCCATTATATTTGGATCTATGCATTAATCAAATCATTAATTCCATGTGAGAGGATGTGATAGGATGTCATATGCCAATTATCATGGGTCCATTATTTCCATCCTTTGACTCGAGGGGTGAATACTCACCAACTTTAGTCAAAGGCAAATTATGATAATCCTTTGGCTCGAGGGGTGAATAGCTCACCTACTTTAGCCAAAGGCCAAATCCACTTGTCTCGAGGGGTGACATTGCACCAACTTTAGATATGGGCCAAAACATAGCCATGGTTGGTCAACTAATCATCCTCATTATCACATCTCTCATAGGGAGTTAATGGATTAATTCCATCATCTCAAATGCTCAAACAAATCAACAATAAACATATCTTGATTCATATGGTAAATAGCCTTATAATTACTTCATGAGAATATCATTGTTTATAATTGCTTTCATGCTACTTTCTCTTAACACAATCATGGGATTAGCTCAATTATCGAACTCTTCATTCTACAATAGAATATACATATGCATAAATAATTCACATACCTTTATACAATTGCTGCAACGATTTGAAGATACTGAGGGCTTAAGGTATTCTCTGATCTTGTTTATTAATATTGGCTGATGTATTCCTTCTCTTCATTTCTATATTCATTCTATTTATTTCTATATCCATTCTCTTTATTTCTAGATTCATTCTCTTTATTTATCTTAAATCCTAATCTTCCTATATATATATATTCATATATATTCCATCTATCTTTCATGTTGTTATACTTCCCAAAAATCCTTTCTTTGGGTATTTCTTTGGATACTTCACGTGTAAATCTATATAGCAGAAATATCTATCTTATATTCCTCCTTTCCTAAAGATGGTGTCCTTTATAAAAGACATGACTATTCTTAATTGTTGCCCTTTAATATTTTACTTAAACCATGATTGATGTCTTCGTTCTTTAATTAACTTGTGGCCTTTATTAATATAAGCGCTACTTATAAACATTATCAATCGTTGTCTTTTAAGATATGAGTTTATAAAGTTATTCTTACATACTACTTTTAATATTCATATTAATGAGTATTATATTATGATAGTTATAATACTAATATTTATATTAGTATTTGTATTTATATTAACATTTATATTTATATTGATCATTATATTATTATATAGTAATAATATAATATTTGTATTGATAATAATATTTATATTTATATTATTATATTTATTTATATATTGTATATTATATTTACATTTGTCTTTTATAAATATAATATACTCTTGTTGATAAATATATTACTAATAATATATGTTAGCTTAAATAGACACAATTATTTCTATCATTCAAATTGACTAAATATCGTATTTCACGAAAGGTGATTTGCCATTTTTTTCCATAATGTTTAAATCTTTAATTTAAATGATGCCTTAATATCACGACATGACATTTTGATCCATTGCACTGAACTTGTTGATGAGGTCTATGGTGTCATCGATGTGTTATTATGGTGTATTTTGTATGCTTTGGTGGAGATGTTTTGTATGACCATAGCAGTGTTTCCAATGAAGTTTTGTATTGGCATTAGATTTCTAACTATGCATTATGGGATGCACATGTTGTTCTTGTGTATGTTAGATAATTAAAGTATTTTAGCTTTATTGTTTTCATTATATTCATTATAGTTGATGATTCATGTTAGATGTAAAGTAAGTTGGTTTATATGATATGATATCATGTTGGGTGTTTATGCTTTGCTTCAGATATTATATATAGTAAGGTACACCTAATTTTTGACCTATGTGTTCAGGTGCAGGATTATTCACCAATGGTGGGTATAAATGAGACATTTGTATTGGGTTAAATATGTGTGTGTTAACCTATATTTTTCTTAATTTGAGCATGAGATGGATCGCGTGTATCCCTATGTAAACTTGGATCCAAATCAATGGTGATTTCAGGATCCATATGTTGTAAAAACTTGTAAAGTGTGTGTGAAAATCCTTTGCATGTTTTTAATTTTATTTTATAATTTTTCATTTAAAAATTATCTTGAAATGTGTTCTTATTGTGTTTGTAGAAAAGATATTTAATTATGTTTATGTAAAAATCCTAGCATATTTTACTATTCCTTGCAAAAAGAAAATTATAATTAAGATTATTACACTAGGGAAATAAAATATATTGCATGAGATAAATAGAATTATATTATAAATGGAAGTATGTTGATTAAATTTACTTATGGGAATATTAATATTATGGGGTTTTAATTAAATGGCTAAATAGTTTAAATAAAATTGTTATTGTTATTCAAAATTATTAAATTAAAAAAAGGCCCTTTGTAATATCCATTTTGAGTGTGTAGAGAATTATAGAAAAGGAGAAAGGAAAGGGCATTTTCATTCACTTTTTACATTTTAAAATAAAAAGTCTCTCTCAATTTTTCTTTGGACTTTATGAAAGAAAAAAATTTCTTGGAAAAAAATTTCTTGAACTTGGAGTTTGCTTGGTGATTGGAGTTACTTGGAAAAGATTGCTTGAAGGTGTGTGTGTGTGTGTGTTTCAAGAAAATATTGCCTTCATTTTGGGTGTGTTATTCATTTTGAGGTAATTCTCTCCTTTGCATTTTAATTTAAAAAGTGTAAATATTGAATGGAAATCTCCATTTTCATGCCCACACTAGGTGAAGCATATGGCATTCATGTTATAGGATGCATTTGGTTGAATTTTTTAGGTATTGAATGCATATTTAATTGTAGGGTTTTAAATTGTGAAAAGTCCATTTTAGAGTCATTACTAAGGAAAAAATTTATTGGCATCTTCTTCTTTCAATTTGGTTAAGGATTGTGGATGTTGGGTGGATTTTGCATAATGAGTAGCTTTAAATTTTGTAATTCCTCTCAAAAATAAAATTGGGAAAATTCTTGAAGATTGCATGGGACTCCATTAATAGAGGTGGGAGCATATTTATGGTTTTGCATGTTGAAAATAAAATGATGAAAAATAAATTATAGGACTTAATTGAGTAAATTATATTAGGGAATGAACGGTTCTGATTATTGAGAGACATTGTGCATCTTTTAGTGTTATGTTATGAAATTGTCACCTTGGATTATATACCATGTCCAATTCATGTAATTGGAGTGATGACCTTTTTAGGATTGAGGTATAGAGAGTAGGGATGAGTGGCTCTCACTGCTTACCCTGATCATAAGTGATCCATGATGATGGAGTGGGGGAGAGTTTTAATCCAAGTAAAAACATAATCTCATTGGGTAATTTAAAATGTAATAACTAAATTTTTCATGCCATTAATGAATGCCTTAAGTGGATTCGATACCAATTGTGTAGGGCATGTCATAACTCATAGGGTTTGGTAAATGTTAGAAAGTGTTTTCATTAAGAACCACTCTTTATATTTTTATATGGATGGTATACTATTGCGTTGACACTCCTCACCTGACTTCTAGTATCCTCATCCTCCTTTTGCTAGATGTCACATTTGATGTAGTTGTGATTATGTTGTGGATATTATATTATATTGTAATATGTGTACCCATGTATTGTAGCACTATGATATGCATGTTTCTTGGCATGTGTACTGCCATATTCATGTATTGCATGACCTTGCATTCATCTCTTAGTATAGTGGGGTGGGTCAGAGAGTACCACATAATTGGGTGGTGTTATACTACCATTAGGGATTTAGAGATCTCTGAGATTCTTGGATTGCATACTGAGAGCTTTTCCATCTTGATGGCATGGTGAGTATGTAGTATTGTTGTATTTACATTAGTTGCATTTCAATTTTACTTCACTAACTCTTGGTTTAAAAAGTGTCTCTTATTTTCCATTATCTTGGGATTTATGTACTTCTATATGTCTATGTGTGGTGAAGTTGGACCCCACAAGGCCATGAACATACCCCTGAGATTGTTTCTAAAAAACACAAAAAATAAGGAAGATAGACCTCATAGAGTGGGGAAAATAAACTTGTTGTTCCCATGTCTTGTCTCCTTCCTACATTTTATCTTGTAAGTAACTAGATTTATGGTCTAAACTTTAGTGCAGACTAGGGTTTCCAGTCTAAGTTACAAGTTGGAGTCAAAGTCTGAACCCCAAAGTGGAGTTCAACTGCAACTCTAAAACTTGATGCATGTTGCATAGTGCAAGTTACATCCAACTTCTAGAGTCTAGGGTAGTTTGTAGTCTAGGATTTCAAAGTCAAGTGCACTTTGTTGATAACTGAGAGGGGGGGGTGAATCAGTTATCCTAATTAATTCCCTTATTGAACTTTCCTTTTAATTGATGCATCATAGAATCAAACACAAAAACATTAATCATGAAATAAGAAACACATGACACAGTATTTATGACGTGGAAACCCTGTTAAGGGAGAAAACCACGGGGTGATTAACCCAAAATTATTCTCTGTTAGAAGAATAGGAAATTACAAAAATGGCACTTGCCAATTAGGGCTCACTGCCCGAGCACACTGCTCACAAGAGGCCCACTGCCTACAAGAAGACACACTGTCTACAAAGTGATGAGAATCACAGTCTTGAACTGATTGGAAGCATCTGCATATGCTGGAGTTCAGTTCCGGTTAGGCTCAGTACACTGATCTGCTGCACTTCATCTTTCCTCTGTTCTTTATTCTGCTATCTTTCACATACCGGATCCTTTTTGCTACCTCTGCTCTTATCTGGACTTATTCGCATATATCTCCACATCAACACACCCTTCACAACTAAATCCATCCTCTATATATATCCGCACAAGTAATTTCATCACCTTTCTAGTCGGCATCCGGAACAGTCCAGTTTCTTACAAACTTTTGTTCTGTCGGCTGAATCCTTCCTCACCAAGCAATGCGGATCAAGCATATACTTGTAGATATCATTAATCATGTCGGCCAAACATGATTCATGCCTTCACAACCTCTGTCATCAACAGTAACACATCCGGAAAGCAGTCTGATACTCTGCCAGTCAGTTCTACCTCTGTTTTCACTGTCTCTCAGGAATCCGGTACTCAACCATTCATATCTTTTTCCTTGTCCATCACCGGAGGCTAAATCCTTGGAATATACCACTCAAGGTAGTCCTCTTGACTTCCCCAAATCCGCACTGCACCAAGACACTTCCTCTGAGAGGTCCGGACCAATCTGTCGGACCTTGCCACATGCTCTGTTCTTCTTCACCGGACCACAACATTCTTTATTCTGACTTCCGGTAGAGACACATCATGACTTGCGGATATGTGGGATGACCTTTGTTGCCATCAATGACAACAACCATGAATCCATATAGTGTCTCTTGCCAACAATCTCCCCCTTTGGCATTGATGGCAACACTTAGTGAAAAATGACTAAGTGTTTTCACTATGCTCCCCCTTTGCTGATGCTCTATCCTTATATACAATTTCCGGAACTCCCCCTTAGTTGGATCCCTCATTTTTCACTGCTCCTCACTCCCCCTTTGACATCAATGGCAAAGGGTAGGGTCCGCACACCAAAATTTTCAAAAATTCTATATATAGCCGCATATTTACATACTCACATGTACTGAAGAATGTCTGCAAAGGATGTCTGCAATTGGATCATTTTTGTAGCCCAACTTTGCTTCATTCTATCCAAAATTGAAATGTGACCACTTAGCAAAAATGCAAAAGCTTCTGCCCGCTTGAGATCTGTCGGATCTTTTGTTTGGGCGGTGGTCTGAGCATCACTGATGGCCTCATGCATAGTTTCCAACTTAGGGATTATAATCCTTCTAAGTTCTCCCATCCGGTTAGTGATGTTCTTTCTTTCCTTCTCAAGATTCTTTATTTCATTCAAGACTGCAATAGTCTGACATTCTTGATTTATTATAGAGGAAGAGAGAGGATCAAAACTTTGAGATAAGCTTTGTAGCTTATCCTGTTCCTCTTTTATTTTCTTGTCAAATGCTGTTGTTGCCTTTGACCAGGATATACAAAATTTATAGATGTCACCACCATCCTTAAGAGCATTCTCTAAGCTCTTTATTCCAATGCTTACAATCTTCCTATCCTTAGAGATTAATTCTAATATTTCTGAAAATCTTTTATCCAAAAATTCCTTCCGGACCTTTTCTTCAGCTGATTTTTCTAGAGAATCAAAATGTGTATCAACACTGCTGACTAAGGTTTTTAGATTACCGGAAGAGGAGGCTGTCGGATCTATCTGGATTGATGGCATGATTTTTACAAGTACTCCAGAAGCAGCTTCTATCAACTCACAGTCTTCCATATGAGACTTCAGGAGCTTTTCATTTGCCTTGGCATTTGCAAATGAAGCTATCTTCATTGTTTGTACCGGAGAGAGAGAGTCAAAATCAAATGGGCCTTTTAGAAGCTCCGGTTCATCAATCTCTAGAGTTTCTTTGCTCAAAAATTGTTGAACAGTTTGTGCAGTGTCTCTTGCCGGAGACAGATGTTTCTTTTCTTCTGCAGTCTTAGAACTGTCAACCTCTTTGTCTTTCACCACTGCTTCCTTCTCCTGTAATTGCTCTTCTTCTTTGGATCCGGAGACTGTAGGGGAAACCGGAGGAGAGATGCTAGCTTGTTCATGGGCCACTTCTTCTGGAGCAGAGGGTCCCAAGTCCTCAGTTGTTTCTGTACCTAAATCCTCTACAACAGGAAGATTGAACCTTTTGAAGGCCTTCCGGAGGATCTCTTCTGTTTCTTGGGCCACTTTGTCAGTCTCACCAAGCATGAGTTGATTCATCCTGGCTTTGCTTCTAAACTCATCTTTGCAGTCCTTGAAGATAATGTTCATTGTCTTGGGATCAATTTGAGGATATAGCTGAATAGCTATCTGCTCCCGGATCTCAAGATCTTTAGCATGAGCATTATTCTTTCTTACTTCCATTTCCTTCTCTAGGCTTTTAGGAATGAGAGATATGATCTCAATGAAAGCCTTATTGTATATGTTCAGATATTTAACTGTGGCTTCCTGCAGAGTCTTTTGGTCAGCCTCACTGAAGTCATCATAGGATTTAGTCATTGGTTGAAGGTTTCCATCCACCATGACTGACTTGATTATGCTCTCTAGAGACAGAGTGGGCTTCTCAACAGATACCTCTGCCATTTCATCCTTGTCTTGGCCTGTGGAGGGCTTACCGGATCCTTTCTTCTTCTGTTTCTTTACTTCTCTTACTCCCTCATCTGATTCTGTTTCCTTTTCATCCTTTTGGCTTCCATAAGCCCTTGTGGCTTTTGTCTTGGATCTCTTACCGGATGCCTGAACTTCTGGTTTTGAAGTTTTGGTTGTGGGAGGTGCAGGTCTCTTTGATGATCTGGTCCGGGTGGGAGCTTCAACCGGAGCACTTTCTTTGCTTTTCTCTTCTTCCTCGGCCTTCCTCCTCTTTTCCCGGCTGGCATCAAGTGCCTCCTTTGAGATACCTAGGCCTTGAGCAATATGCTCTACTTCTTTTCTTATCTTTCTTTTAATCTCAGGTTCCCTGAGTTCTACATGTATTTTTACACTCAGCTCCTCAAAGGTTCCAAACCTTTCTGCCTTAGGATCTTTGGGCTGACTTAGCATGTGTTGAACATGCAGCTCCACTATCTGTTCATCCACTTCATACCCCATGGGCATGATCCAGACAGTCCTTGGCTCTACTGCCTCCATTAGGCACTGATCAGTGTCAACCATAAAACACACTGAGTCTTTGTATTTTTCAACAAGAGACTGGGGAATTCTCTCTCTTGCTTGCATCATGCTCTGAAAGTTTTTGAAGTATCCCCATAGAGCTGAATTTCTCGCTTTTGCATCCCCAAGTCCATGCAAATAGTCTCTTATCTAGACTGCAACAGGTTTGTCATTCTGCCATACCCATCCACTTGTTCCGGGTAGCTCATTCATGAAGTAGAAGAATAGACATACAATAAGAGTACCATACTTAAAGGAATTCTTCTTATCCTTCTTGATTTTCTGTATATTTTCCATTAGTTGGCTTAGCAGTAGTTCGCAGAGATCATATTCTGCATTCTTTCTTAGCATTTCAAAGGCAGTGTATACTGTAGTTCCGGATACAGAATTCTCCCTGCTGGAGTGATAGATCTTGTATCCTATTATCATTGATGCATATTTGATATCCGGATCCGAAATATCTTCAATGGTCATTGCCCTCTTATCAAATTTTGATCCTGTGGCCTCAGTTACAATGTTGTTCTTGACAGATTTGAGGATAGGTACCCCTCCGGAAGAGTATAGACCAGTTACTGCTCTAATTGCCTCTTTTGTGATCTTGCAGGGTCTATCTAGCCATAGAAAGTTGTCATGCATCCTGCTCAGTACATACCGGACCCATTCATCTTCTTCAAAGCAGGGGAAATGAATAAATTGCTCAAATTGTTTCTTCTGGATATCCTTATACTCTGGTTTAAGCTTAAAAGCATTGTCTATCAGTTGCTTGTGATAGAGGTCTCTTAATTTGAATTCCCCAAATTCCTCAATGTTTGCATGTATGTAAACCCTAATGTCTTCGGTATGTAAAACTCCGTGAGGAACACTAGAGAAGGCTCCTAGTGGATCTACCTCCAATGATTTGTAGGGATGTTTCTTGAATGAGGGGCGAGGTCTATCAGAGATCTTAACTATGTTTGGAGTAGCCATTCTTCAAATATTTGCAGTGAGGTAATGAAAAACGGAGAATACCTTATGCGCCTTCGGTTTGCACGGAGTGGTTGGATTGATTTCTTTATGCAATAACTTCGGCAGGAGATCCTTGGTGTGCTTGATGAACCTTGTTGCAGAGCTCCACTTTTCGCTTCTTCTCGAGTGCAGAATGAGTAAATGACCTTTGAGAAATCCCTTAAATTGCTCCGCGAACCCTAATATCTGTCTGCA
The DNA here is from genome assembly GCA_027924645.1 of Cunninghamia lanceolata. Taxonomy (NCBI): domain Eukaryota; kingdom Viridiplantae; phylum Streptophyta; class Pinopsida; order Cupressales; family Cupressaceae; genus Cunninghamia; species Cunninghamia lanceolata. The sequence continues at coordinate 716,063 of BSBN01000395.1, read as the reverse complement.
ATAAATGCTTCACCTACATCATTCCGGTTTGCCTTGTCTGGATAGCTTGGAGTATCTCGGATTAGTCCTGATCTGTGGATATCATCCGGATCTTTCAATCATGAATAAATCGAGGTAACATATTACAAGAACATCCCAAACACTCTGTCCAATCCGCAGAACAAGATAGTGCATTTCCGGATCTTTCTGGACCTTTTTGTAATCCTTTATCATACCGGAGCATCTCCCTGAACAGGTCTTATTTGATCGATCACAGCTTCTTCATAACTCCATGCAGACCTCTGAAAACTTGACTGAAGTATCTCAAGACTCATATCTACAAACCCTTTGATCCGCATCTTGTGCCACATCCGGCACCACTTGTTTGGCTGGGGGAACAAGATTTTCTTTGAGTCTCCCCCTGAGCCTGAGCTCACTTTTTAATTTCCGGAAGAAATATCAGCACCAGAGTCTGGTGCAGATCCAACCTCTACATTCTCTGAACTTTTCTTCACCCAAATCTTGCTCATCTGATTCCTAACCTCATCCGCATTCATCTTTTGTTTACCCTTGTCTTGATTCTGATTATACACCGGACCTCTTTTGTCCTGATTCTTGTTTCTGCAAACTTTAGCATTATGACCGGACCTATTGCAGATTTGGCAAATAACATTTCTTTGCATATTTGACTGATATCCTCTTGATCTGCATTGATTAGCCATATGACCTACTCTATTGCATGTGAAGCATCTACCTTTGAATGATTTGTTTACTTGCATACTTCTGCATTCATGGGATTTGTGTCCATACCTTTTGCAGTTGAAGCACTGTCCGGAGAAGGATGAATTAATCTGATTCATTCTCATTCTGCACTGATTAGCTTTGTGACCAAAGTGGTTGCAGCTGTGGCAGTATCCATTGAAGGATGGATATCTTTGAGCATTTGGCTGTCTTACCGGAGGTCTTCTAGGCCTGTTCCTTGGATTTTCTGATCCAAGATTCTTCTGACCGGATCCAGAGCTTTCTCCTTTCTCATATCCCAAGCCATACTTGTCATCTGTCCTCTTTTGACTTCCAAGAAGAACTTCAAGTTGAGCAGAACTTATCTTGAATTTCTCTTTATATTCATTTGCTGTTTGAAGGTCTCTTTTGAGAGAGGCAATTTGATCCTCAAGTTTTCCTTCATTATCTTTGGCATCTTCAAGATTAGATTCAAGATGTCTGATAATCCTGTCCATCTGGTGGCATTCTTCTGATTTTTCTTTAAGAGATTGTCTTAGATTGTCTTCAGCCTTTCTTTTTTCTTCAATCTCTTGAGTAAACTTTATAGTTCCTGATTCCATTTCATGTCTTAACATAATGACTTCTTTTGATAACTTTTCACATAACTTGGTTTGCTCAGTCAATTCTTCATTTGTATTGCTTTCTTCACTTTGTCTTGCCAACTATTGAAGCAGCTCCTTTCTCTTTTTCATAGAGAGACTTAATTTGTCTTTTAATTCTCTCATGAATTCATCAGCCTGTTTGAGTCTTTCCTTTAATTCACTGACTTCAGAATTTGACTGTTCAAGATCCTCAAGAGCAATCTTGAGTTGCTCCCTTAAACCATATGCATCCATTTGAAATCCCAGATCTTCCTCAAGCTGTTAGACTCTATTAGGAGGAACTTAGCTCTGATACCAATTGTTGATAACTGAGAGGGGGGGTGAATCAGTTATCCTAATTAATTCCCTTATTGAACTTTCCTTTTAATTGATGCATCATAGAATCAAACACAAAAACATTAATCATGAAATAAGAAACACATGACACAGTATTTATGACGTGGAAACCCTGTTAAGGGAGAAAACCACGGGGTGATTAACCCAAAATTATTCTCTGTTAGAAGAATAGGAAATTACAAAAATGGCACTTGCCAATTAGGGCTCACTGCCCAAGCACACTGCTCACAAGAGGCCCACTGCCTACAAGAAGACACACTGTCTACAAAGTGATGAGAATCACAGTCTTGAACTGATTGGAAGCATCTGCATATGCTGGAGTTCAGTTCCGGTTAGGCTCAGTACACCGATCTGCTGCACTTCATCTTTCCTCTGTTCTTTATTCTACTATCTTTCACATACCGGATCCTTTTTGCTACCTCTGCTCTTATCTGGACTTATTCGCATATATCTCCACATCAACACACCCTTCACAACTAAATCCATCCTCTATATATATCCGCACAAGTAATTTCATCACCTTTCTAGTCGGCATCCGGAACAGTCCAGTTTCTTACAAACTTTTGTTCTGTCGGCTGAATCCTTCCTCACCAAGCAATGCGGATCAAGCATATACTTGTAGATATCATTAATCATGTCAGCCAAACATGATTCATGCCTTCACAACCTCTGTCATCAACAGTAACACATCCAGAAAGCAGTCTGATACTCTGCCAGTCAGTTCTACCTCTGTTTTCACTGTCTCTCAGGAATCCGGTACTCAACCATTCATATCTTTTTCCTTGTCCATCACCGGAGGCTAAATCCTTGGAATATACCACTCAAGGTAGTCCTCTTGACTTCCCCAAATCCGCACTGCACCAAGACACTTCCTCTGAGAGGTCCGGACCAATCTGTCGGACCTTGCCACATGCTCTGTTCTTCTTCACCGGACCACAACATTCTTTATTCTGACTTCCGGTAGAGACACATCATGACTTGCGGATATGTGGGATGACCTTTGTTGCCATCAATGACAACAACCATGAATCCATATAGTGTCTCTTGCCAACACACTTTGTATAGTGTGGGTTGTCTATGTCTTTTAAAGTGTGAGTTGTCACATGGTCTAGAGTTCGAAGTCTTGTTGCACATTGCAGGGTGTAATTTGCAATCGATATCCCAAGTTTGAGTTGGCTAGGGAGTCAAGGCTCAAAGTTGAATGACACTTTGGAAATCACAATTGCAAGTGAAACCCTAGAGCTTAGACCTCTAAAGTTGTCTTGTTTTAGAATATCATTGGACTTTTCCATATTGCAAGTTGCTTTCCAAAAATGAAGTCTGAAGTACATGTTGCAATTATTTCCTAAGTATGCAATCATTCTCAGCCTAGGGTTCAGAGTTTATTCACACTTTGCAATGTGTGTGTTGGTAATAATTTATATTTAAGGTTACAGGATGTGCACCTCCTTAGAAATCTAGAAAATTTCCTAAGTATTGGACCCTCTCTGTGTTTTGCTGCATCATCGGGATACTTTCAAGGAAGTGGTCATCATCATCATCATCATATTTCCATGTATCCACCTGATGTTTCTTGCAAGGGTCATTTCTCCTCATGACCGGATATCTTGTGGGGGTCATCATGCATTTGCCGACCCGACCTTTGCCGCGGGGTGATATTTTAACATCGGGTGATCTTAGTTAAGATCATCCTAATGTTGGCACTATGAAATTTCTAAGTATGACCCACTTTTCATTGGGGTCATCATATTTGAATATCAGGTGATCTTTGTTAAGATCACACTCATGTTATTTTCTCACCTTATGTTTGTTCAACATCAAGATGCTATTGATGTCATCTTCCTGCGGGGGCGATATTCGCTCGACCTTTACCTTCATCTTTTTCTCTGCAGGTTGATATTCTCAATATCGGGTGATATTCCAAATATCAGGTCATCTTCTGAATATCACCCTTGCTCTAAATGTGATGATGATGTCATCAGGATGTTCAATTATCATGGTGATATCCTTCAGTTGATATGTTGCTGACGTCATCCAGATTTGACGGGGTCATACTTCAAGTTTTCAATCTAACCTGACATTGTAATGTGATGATGACGTCAGGGTGATATCCGCTTCTCTATTGGCTTCATCATATTCTGAAGGAGGGGGTGATATTTCTAAATATTAGTCATATTCAAACATCACCCCGATGTTACAATGAAGCTACAGTGCAGCATGATATTTGTGCATGAGGGTGATTTTTCAAATATCCGGTTATCTTCTGAATATCATCCTGATGCCAGCATCTGGTGATGTCATCAAGGTTTGGGGGGTCATATTTTAACATCAGTCATTTTATGGAGGTCCCCCGATGTTGCAAATATGATGATGATGTCATCTAGATATGTGGAGATGCGCGGTGTGCAATTATGATGATAATGTCTTCAAGATTTTTGTGGGCATGCAGGATGTTCATCAGTGAGACGTATGGTATCGGCAAAGCAGGAGGATCTTCCTCCGATGCATCAAGTTGTGCCGATGAAGACGATTATCATGCGGGTGATATTGATAAGGATGATGATGTCAGGGTCATATATTGAGTATCTAGATATCATGCTGGAGGATGATGATGATGAAGGTCTTATACTAGGTGTCGTCGGGAGCAAAATCACCGACATTATATGTGCTCGCGACCTAGTATATAAAGTGTTAAGGAGATCTCTGCGGGGTGCATGTGGGATAAATGGTTCTTGCATGATTTGAAATATCAGAACGAGTGCATTTTGGCGGGAAGGTTTCAAAGGCACAGTTGTTGCATTTTTTGATGCCCGCGGGTGGTTGAAGCCTTTAATGGCGGTTGTTGCAGAGGTATGGGTGATGACGTGAATGGTCAAACCGCTAGATTGAAGATGTGGATTCCCAGGTGGCACAAAGCTTGAGATCACTCCCTGTCTCCTCTCCCACCTGCTGCATTCAATGTATTGAGCACCATTTTCTCAATGTACTGTATCTGGCAAATTTTGAAATCTGCCATGTAATTAATGTTGAGGACCTTCCTTGCTATATTTTTTTTTGAGGTATGTTGTGTTGCTCATTGGAGGTTGTTGAAAACTAGACATATCTGGCTTTGTAATAGATACAACTAGTTTTGGTTGCTTTGTGTAGGAGGTCTTGTGAGTTTATGGATCTCTTGTTGTATGTCTCATGCATGAATCTACTGATTTCATGATTGATTTCATATGAATAATGTTGTATTTGCATGTGTTTTGTTAATTCTGTCTCCAATATTGCATGTGTCCTTCTTCTGAATCTAGATATCTAAGGGGTGTATGGTATTCTAGAATATAGAATTCCTGTATTGAATGCTTGATCTTTCAACTTCTGCTCAAGGGGTAGATTAAAGTGTTTTCAGATTAAGTGTTGGGAAGAATATACTGCAATAGGGATGCCATAAGTAGAGATAACACTCTGTTTTGGGAGGTGTCTGTAAGGTAGATATCACACAAATCCCCTTGAAATCAAGTTTTGTTGTGTTCATGCTAATCATTCACAGGTGTATGTGTATTGACTCCAAGCCCTGGATAGGCACCAATCTAGTTCTGTGTTGAGGTTACACACCAGGTCCTAGTTTTGCATCCAAACACATAAATCAAGCTCAAACTTCCAAAACAACCATTAGGACCTTAGAAGTAGTTTAGGACCAAGATCCTCTGATTCACAACTGAACATAGGCCCAAAGCTAGCCCCTTTGCACTTATCCTACAGTTTTGGTCTACTTACAGGAGGATTTATCTACTTTGTATCAACATCCCAAGCCAACCCACAAACATATTCTCATGGGTGTTGAATAGGGAATACCCCCCTAGGTTTTGCAGAGCCTAAAGAAGAAGAGGAGATAAAAATAGAGTCTATCTCCTATATTGTTGGCACCTGGTCTAGAGATCCTGTTGATCACTGATGGTTACCTTGTAGGGAAATCTGGGAGAAAGTATCCAGTCAGGGAAAAAACCAACAGAAATTGGCGACTTCGCTGGGGACTTTATTGAAATTTTTATCCTTTTATCCCTGGTAAATTATTTGCCCATCTGAGTCACAACAGAAATTGGTGACTCCGCTAGGGATCATGCAGTAAAGAAATTATCTTTTCATCCCTGGTAAAATCATTCCTAGTTATAGGTGGCGACTCCGAACAATCTCCCAGCTGGTAAAGTAAAATTTGTATGCAGGGGAGAAGATCCCTACGTAATCCTTTATTTGAAGAGTTACCAGTAGAAAGAAGGATGATGTATAGAAGAAAAGGAACCGTCTCAGCCAGTCATGAGGGTTCCCCGAGGAATAATGATGATATTCAGGACAACCCTGGAGTTTTAGGGCAGCATGTGCCTTATTTTTCAAATGCAGAAGTTGATATTCAAGGTGCATATGAAATACAACAGGGTGCTAGTCTAAAAATAAGGTCAGAAGTGTTCCAAGAACGCCCTTTCTTGGATCCCAGTGAAATATTTGAAGAAGCAGAATCTATGAGGGATGATGAAGATGATGATCAGAATGGTATGAGACCATCTACCTCCATGCCTAGAGAAGAACAATTAGCTGAAGAAATTAAAAGCCTAAGAACAAAAATAGAATATCTGTAGGCAACAAAAATCAGAGATGACATGAGACAGAAAGTACAATCTCTGAGGAGTGCTCACCAGGATGCAGTTCCTACCCTTGAAAATGCAAATATGCAGAGAAATTAGTGCAGAAATGAGGTACAGTATCAGCAGAATAATACTAGGCATGATGCAAACAATGCTAGGATACCATTAAATAATGTAAGAAATCAGAATGTAAATAGAAATATTAATGCTAATTAGTTTGATAGACAACCCATGTAGTTGGATAGATTTAGACAGCTGGTGTTTGATGGTATTCCTGGTTATCCTAACCCCATTGACAAGCATGTAAGGCTTCAAGTGCCAAAGTTTTCAGGAAATAATAATGTGTCAGGGGAGGATCATTTTAAAGCTTTTCAAAATGTCATGGACAACTTTGAGGTTGAGCATGAGGATGTCTTTATGAAGTCATTCATGCAATCTTTGGTTGATGAAGCTAGGGAATGGTACAAAAATCTGCCTGATCGGAGCATTTCATCATGGGATGATTTCAAAAGGATGTTTAAGGAGCAATATGGTGACAAAACTAACCCTAGCTTTTTTGTAAATGAGTTCACTAGTATCACTAAAGGGTCAAATGAGCAAGTTGTAGATTTTAATGCAAGGTTTACTAAAGTGTTGGACAAATTGCCACATCACATGAGGCCAAATTAACCAATGTGCATAATATTATATATAAATGCTTTTGATGCTAAAACAGCATATGGGTTAAGAGATAAAGGACCTGCTACTCTCAGGGATGCTTTCAAGATAGCAATAAATATTAAGAATAATAGGAAAGCATCAGGCAAGACAAACATGAGGGATGATGTGAGAATTCTGCAGAATCCAAACAAACCTCAGAATGTTCAAGGTAATACATCTGCTCCTGAAGACAAAATTGATAAACTAGCAAATGTTGTTAAGGATGTAAGCTATAGACTGGCTAGAAGTGAAAAAGGGATAGGTCCTGATAGGCAAGTCTACCAAAGGTAGGAAAAAAGGCCATCATTGCATGATATGCCATATAATACCAATTGGCATAATGGTAAACCTATATTTCCACATAACAACACAAATCAGAGAACTCCACACACTAAGGAAACAATTGATCCTTTGAAGAGAGCTGTAAATATTGCTGATGATACTCCATGGTGCATAATTTGTCAAATGCCACATTCACAGTCACAATGCATGATTGCCCAATCTTTGTATGACAATGCTGTTTCTTGTGATGAATGCAACGAGCCACATTATGTACAAGATGATGATGTTAATATGTTGTCCACAAGTAGGGAACATCATTCTCATGATGCAGATGAGAGTACAGATGTTGGGACTCAGGCCTGTCAGCAAGTTTTTTATGATGAAGATAATGAAGATAACTATGTGTATGCTTAGGGCTCACACAATTTTTTGAGTAACCTAAGGAGACCTTCTGATGAAGAGATTAGAGCTCTCACAGCTGCAGTAGTGGCCCAAGTTAGGAGCAACTATAACCTCAGATGTAAAGCTTAGGTAAGTAACTCATATCAGCCAGAAGGCATTTCTACAAGTCAGCCAATGCGTGATCATAGGGGGGCTGAAACATATAAGAAACAATGGAACAACAATAAGCAAAATTTTAAGCAAAAAATAGGTCATGAATCTCAAGGACAAGAAAATAGAATCCCCCAAGTTGAGGATCAAAGCAAAAGTTCCCAAAACAAGAATGATGATCAAGGAGCTGTGAAGATTAAAGCTGGCTCATCTCAAGATAAAAACAAAGCCACAACACAAGCTACAACTGTGGTACAAAATTATACTCCCTTTGATATAACTCAAGTCCTCTCTCAGGTAAAGGTTTCTGTCCCATTGATGGAACTTATGAAGGTTGAAGAAATCAAGAATAAGACAGTATCCCTAATTTCAGGAGTACCTTGTCAAGCTAAGCAAAATGATGAGATTCAAGGAAAGAAGCATGCTATATGCAATGAAGAAGATGAAGTCCCTGAGGTGTATTTAGGGGTGACCATGACAAAGTGCCCTTCACAAGTGGAGCCATTTTATGTATCCCTAGTTATAAATGGAAAAGTAATTAGAAATTGTATGCTTGATTCTGGGGCATCCACAAATATCATGCCTTTAGCCATCATGCAGCAAGCTGGATTGAAAATAGACAAGGCATGTGGAAAATGTTATGCTATGGATGCCAGAGAGGTACCTATTATTGGAATCATGAAGGATGTAGATTTCAGACTAGCAGCATATCCAGAGAGGACCTACAAAATGAACATAACAGTGGTTGACATCAAGCCAGAGTATGGTATACTGTTGTCAAGAAGATGGGCAACACTTATTGGGGGAAGTATACAGTTGGACCTGTCATATGCTATGATTCCAATGAATGTAAGAGATGTCAAGCTGATTAGAGAGGAAAGGTCACCAGAGACAGTGGAGAATCAAGAATTAGAAGAACACATCTATTTTGTTGACACTGACTGTGCGAATTTCAGGGTTGTCTCAAATGATAAAGAGGATAAAGAAAAAAAATTTGCATTCAAGAGCTAGACCAGCAAGGTCTATGGACCATGTATTTTGATGGACCTTGTGCAAAGGAAGGCTCTGGAGCTAGAGTTGTATTCCTATCTCCATCTGGTAAGCTCCTAAAATTCTCCTTCTTGCTAAGATTTGCTTGTACAAACAACATTGCAGAGTATGAAGCCTTACTCTTAGGTTTAAATCTGGCTCTCAAACATGGAATTAAGATGTTAAGGGTATTTAGGGATTCTGAGTTAATTGTGTCCCAAGTTAGAGGTAGGTATGCCTCAAAGAACAAAAGATTAAAACAATACAAGCATGCTGTCTGGGTTACAATTGAATTATTTGATGCATTTTCAATAGGTTGGGTAGAGAGATCAAAAAATGTCATGGCTGATTTCTTGGCCAATGTAGCAATAAGGCCAGATGATATCACTCTATCAGGTGTTACAAATGTTGAAGTTAAAATTAGACTTGTAGTACCGGAAAACATATGTAGTTGGCAAGTGTTTGATGATGACAAGGACTTGTTAAGATTTTTGCACTGCATAGATGAATATGAGAACCAAGAAATTAATTTTCAAAATTTTGTAGAAATTGTAGATGTAAAAGAAACTCTTATGGGGAAAGAAATAATTCAGTTGAAGACTAACAAAATCCCTAGAGGGTTGGTAGCTTTAGAAAGAGCTTTTGACAATAGAGACCAATTAGTCACAAATACATCTCCAACAAATAAAGATGACTTAGAGGAGATAAATTTGGGGACATCTTAGGCCCCCAAAAGGGTCTATATTGGCAAACAGCTCAAACCACACATTAGGAGCATGCTGATAGCATTGTTAAAAAAGTATAAACATGTTTTTGCTTGGTCATATGAGGACCTAAAGGCCTATAGAGAGGACCTATTCCGGCATGAGATCCCATTGAAGCCTGGAGCTAAACCATTTAGACAAAAATAGAGGCCTATCAACCCCACCTTGGCTCCAAAAATGCAAGAAGAACTTGAGAAGCTTAGGGAGGCTGGAATAATTGTGCCAATCAGACATTCAACTTGGGTGTCTAACCTTGTCCCAATCAGAAAAAAGAATGGTGATATTAGGCTTTGTGTTGACTTTAGAAATTTGAATGTATCCTCCTTAAAGGATAATTACCCATTGCCTAATATGGAAGCTATGTTGCAGAAAGTGACTGGTTGTGAACTCTTATCCATGATGGATGGATTTTCAAGATACAATTAGGTGAAGGTAAAGGAATAAGAAAAATACAAGACTGCCTTCACCACTCCATGGGGAACTTATGTGTATGTGAGGATGCCATTTGGACTAACAAATGTAGGTGCTACATTTCAAAGAGCAATGGATGTTGCTTTTGTAGGGTTGATTGACTCAATCTTGGTTGTATATCAGGATGATCTGACTGCTTATTCTAAGAAGGAAGAGCAACACTGTATACACTTGGAGTAGATTTTCATAAGAGCACTAGAATATGGCATTTCTCTAAATCCAAAGAAGTGTGCTTTTTGGGGCAGTTGAAGGAAAGCTCCTGGGGCACATTGTTTCCAAGGATGGAGTTAGGATTGATCCTGATAGGGTAGCAACAATTGACAGAATTCAGATCCCTAAGACAGTAAAAGGTGTTCAGTCCTTCTTTGGACAAATTAAGTTTGTTAGAAGATTTGTTCCCAACTTTGCAGAAACCACAAGGAACATTTCTAAAATGCTGAAGAAGGGTGCAACTGTCAATTGGGAAGGTGAAGCAAGAAGATTATTTCAAAACATAAAGGAGGCAATAAAAATGGCTCCTGTACTGAAATCTCCTAATTTTTCTAAGCTAATTCAGTTGTTTTCATTTGCTTCTTTCCATACTGTTGCTGCATATTTATTGCAGAAAAATGAGGATGGTTTTGAGCAGCCTATAGCTTTCTTCAGTGTGTCCTTACAAGCTGCTAAATTGAAGTATGACATCATGGAGAAACAAGCATATGCACTAGTTAGAGCAGTCAAGAGTTTCAGGCCATATCTGGTAGGATCCCAGATAATTGCATATGTGCCTCATGCGGTAGTCAAAGATATCTTCACTCAGTAGGAGGTGACTGGAAGAAGGTGCAGATGGATAAACAAATTGCAAGAGTTCAATATTGAAATATAGATTACTAAATTGGTAAGAGGACAAGGCTTAGCAAAATTGATGGCAGAGTCAAACTTAGAGGCATGCCAAGTGAATGAAGTGCACAATGAAGTTATAAATATGCTAGAATCTGAGTGGTACAAGGACATAGTATATTATTTGCAAAACTTGAACTATCCTTCCCACCTCAGTGATATTCAGAAGAGAACTTTGAAGTTGCAAGCTATTAAATACATCATTGTTCAAGGAGAACTGTATTGGAGAAATCATGATGGTGTATTACTCAAATGTGTGGATGAAAACCAAGCCAAGGACATTCTAAATGACATACACCATGGAGTGTGTGGTGGACATTATCTTGCTTATACAACATCCCACAAAGTCCTTAGAGTTGGTTACTAGTGGCCAACTCTTTTCTCAGATGCACATAGAATGACAAGAAAGTGTGACCCTTGCCAAAGGTTCTCAGGAAAGCTAAGATATGATGGTGCATTGCCCCTTAGGACTATAACCGTGGAAGCTCCATTTCAGCAATGGGGAATTGACTTCATAGGGGAAATTTTAGAGAAATCTAGTGGAGGACATAGTTGGATTCTGGTTACCACTGACTACTTCACTAAATGGATTGAGGCTATCCCTACTAAAAAGGCTACAAGTAAGGTGGTCCTGGATTTTATCCCAGAGAATATTATTATTAGGTTTGGGGTACCAGTCAAGCTAATCACAGATAATGCAATGTGCTTTAGATCAGGTGAATTTGTTGATTTTTGCAATAAATATGGAATTGACTTGTCTCACACATCACCATACCATCCACAAGGAAATGGTCAAGTAGAATCAAGTAACAAAAGCCTAATTAAAATCATCAAGAGGATAATGGATAAAAATAAGAAATCTTGGGATTCAAAACTAAAGTTGGCATTATGGGCTAATAGGGTGACAGTGAAAAGAGCCACTGGAAGGTCACCTTATGAATTAGTGTATGGTGCAGCAGCTAGATTGCCTATGAATAACCTTCTGCCAGTTTACAAGTTCATACACGAGCATGATGGGGAGGTTAATGACTCAATGACTGAAAGGATCAATCAGCTGGTTGAGCTAGATGAAATTAGGGCAGAGGCACAAAAAATAAACATCAAGAAACAACAAAAGGTGAAGTATCTATTTGATAAAAGGGTTACAGAGAGAGGTTTTCAGATAGGTGATATGGTCCTTATGTCGAATGCAAGGAACTAGGATAAGGGTAAACATGGCAAATTTGAACCCTTGTGGATAGGCTCATATCAAATTAGCAATATCTATGGAGGAGACTCCTACTTTCTCCAAGCCCTAAATGGTGAACTAATGGAATTGCCAGTGCACAGCAAATTCCTTAAAACCTTTTTCACATAAATGAGTAACTTGTGTGCACAATGTAAAATAGTTGTAAATATTTTATACATACCTTGTGTGATCGGTCCTGTTTTGAATTTTGGGTTTTGTCTGGTCTGCCCTGAAGAAGTTTGGTTCTCACTACAGTCTTGCACCTGCATGTCCCCAATCGGAGCCTATGTTGGTAATAATTTATGTTTAAGGTTATAGGATGTGCACCTCCTTAGAAATCCAAAAAATTTCCTAAGTATTGGACCCTCTCTATGTTTTGCTGCATCATCAGGATACTTTCAAGGAAGGGGTCGTCATCATCATCATCATATTTCCATGTATCCACCTGATGTTTCTTGCGAGGGTCATTTCTCCTCATGACCGGATATCTTGTGGGGGTCATCATGCATTTGCCGACCTGACCTTTGCCGCGGGGTGACATTTTAACATCGGGTGATCTTAGTCAAGATCATCCTGATGTTGGCGCTATGAAATTTCTAAGTATGACCCACTTTTCATTGGGGTCATCATATTTGAATATCAGGTGATCTTTGTTAAGATCACCCTCATGTTATTTTCTCACCTTATGTTTGTTCAACATCAGGATGCTGTTGATGTCATCTTCCTGCGGGGGCGATATTTGCTTGACCTTTGCCTTCATCTTTTTCTCTATAGGATGATATTCTCAATATCGGGTGATATTCCAAATATTAGGTCATCTTCTGAATATCACCCTTGCTCTAAATGTGACAATGATGTCATTAGGATGTTCAATTATCATGGTGATATCCTTCAGGTGATATGCTGCTGACGTCATCCAGATTCGACAGGGTCATACTTCAAGTTTTCAATCTGACCCGACATTGTAATGTGATGCTGACATCAGGGTGATATCCGCTTGTCTATCGGCTTCATCATATTCTGAAGGAGGGGGTGATATTTCTAAATATTAGTCATATTCAAACATCACCCTGATGTTACAATGAAGCTACAATGCAGCATGATATTTGTGCATGAGGGTGATTTTTCAAATATCTGGTTATCTTCCGAATATCATCCTGATGCCAACATCTGGTGACGTCATCAAGGTCCGGGGGTCATATTTTAACATCAGTCATTTTATAGAGGTCCCCCGATGTTGCGAATATGACGATGATGTCATCCAGATATGTGGAGATGCGCGGTGTGCAATTATGATGCTAACATCATCAGGATTCTTGTTGGCATGCAGGATGTTCATCGGCGAGATGTATGGTATCGGCAAAGCAGGAGGATCTTCCTCCGATGCATCAGGTTGTGCTGATGAAGGCAATTATCATGCAGGTGATTTTGATAAGGATGATGACGTCAGGGTCATATATTGAGTATCCGGATATCATGCTGGAGGATGATGATGATGAAGGTCTTATACTAGGTGCCGTCGGGAGCAAAATCACCGACATTATATGTGCTCGCGACCTAGTATATAAAGTGTTAAGGAGATCTTCGTGGGGTGCATGTGGGATAGATGGTTCCTACATGATTTGAAATATCAAAACGAGTGCATTTTGGTGGGAAGGTTTCAAAGGCACAGTTGTTGCATTTTCCAATGCCCACGGGTGGTTGAAGCCTTTAATGGCAGTTGTTGCAGAGGTATGGGTGATGACGTGAATGGTCAAACTGCCGGATTGAAGATGTGGATTCCTAGGTGGCGCAAGGCTGGAGATCAGTCCCTGTCTCCTCTCCCACCTGCTGCATTCAATGCATTGAGCACCATTTTCTCAATGTACTGTATCTGGCAAATTTTGAAATCTGCCATGTAATTAATGCTGAGGACCTTCCTTGCTATATTTTTTTTTGAGTCAGGTTGTGTTGCTCATTGGAGGTTGTTGAAAACTAGACATATCTGGCTTTGTAATAGATACAAATAGTTTTGGTTGCTCTGTGTAGGAGGTCTTGTGAGTTTATGGATCTCTTGTTGTATGTCTCATGCATGAATCTACTAATTTCATGATTGACTTCATATGAATAATGCTGTATTTGCATGTGTTTTGTTAATTCTGTCTCCAATATTGCATGTGTCCTTCTGAATCTAGATATCTAAGGGGTGTCTGGTATTCTAGAATATAGAATTCCTGTATTGAATGCTTGATCTTTCAACTTCTGCTCAAGGGGTAGATTAAAGTGTTTTCAGATTAAGTGTTGGGAAGAATATACTGCAGTAGGGATGCCATAAGTAGAGATAACTTAACACTCTATTTTGGGAGGTGTCTGTAAGGCAGATATCACACAAATCCCCTTGAAATCTAGTTTTATTGTGTTCATGCTGATCATTCACAGGTGTATGTCTACTGACTCCAAGCCCTGGATAGGCACCAATCTAGCTCTGTGTTGAGGTTACACATCGGGTCCTAGTTTTGCATCCAAACACATAAATCAAGCTCAAACTTCCAAAACAACCATTAGGACCTTAGAAGTAGTTTAGGACCAAGATCCTCTAATTCACAATTGAACATAGGCCCAAAGCTAGCCCCTTTGCACTTATCCTATAGTTTTGGTCTACTTAAAAGAGGATTTATCTGCTTTGTATCAACATCCCAAGCCAACCCACAAGCATATTCTCATGGGTGTTGAATAGGGAATACCCCCCTAGGTTTTGCAGAGCCTGAAGAAGAAGAGGAGATAAAAATAGAGTCTATCTCCTATATTGTTGGCCCCTGGTCCGGAGATCCTATTGATCACTAATGGCTACCTTGTAGGGAAATCTGGGAGAAAGTATCCAGTGAGGGAAAAAACCAACAGTGTTGACAAAAAATCTTCCTTGAAGTTTGAACATGAGCCAATGTGTAGGTTGCATGTTGCAACTTAGGTTTGAAACCTGACCCTATGCAAGTTTTCCCTAAAGTCAAAACTTAAAATAGTTTTGGCTTTTCTACTTGTCATAGCTCTGAGATTTTAGAGCGGTGGTTTAGTGGGGATATTTTAAGGGTTTTTTGGTGACTTTGGAAATCCTGACACTCCTACTTGTCTCATTTTGCATGTCAACCATGTTGTTTTGTTCCACAATGTTTTTGAGTCTTCCACTTTATTATGCATTGGTGTGTGTGCTAACTGTGTCATCATGGGTTGCATATGACACCTTGGGCATGCTTTTATTTAAGTAGTTGCCTATTACCACTTTTGTTTCATGAAAAAAAAATCCAGTCATCTTTTTTCCATTAATATCTTGAGCAAAAGCTTCAATAATTACATAAAATATACTACAACTAAGAGGGAAGCACTAGCATGGAATTTTACCTACAAAAGTTTAAACACTATATTTTGGTAGCACTATTTGTTTACTACATTGATCATGAACTACTCGAGTTTCTTATTAATGGATTTCTTATACATGGCCACATATGCAAATGGCTCATGATATTCCAAGAATTTGGTTTAAAAATCATGGTCAAACCAGGTAAATCGAATCAAGGACAAGATTATTTATCTAGGATTGGGGTAAGTGCAAGAAGATGGGGGGCCAAAAAGGGGTCTTAAGTGGCCACTTTTTTCTGAAATTAGGAAATACTGGCCTTGGATGAGAAATTGAGCATAGTTACACTCAAAATTTGGAGATGCAACCAAAACAATGTTCGTACTGCTCTGAGTCTACTTTCTAAACTACTATTTTCTTTTGAAAATGGAATAGATTAAGGGGTTCAAAAGAGGGAGCCACAGAAATTGGTGTTGTTTCTATCAAAAAAACATAACATAGCATGTTTTGTGGCTCCCTCAAAAGGTTAACTTTTTTTTGGTATTTTTAAAATCGCTTCAGTGAGAAATTAGCTAATAGCATGTAGTTTATGCCTGATTTTTCTGATAATTTTTTTATGAATATTTGAGATTTTACTAATTTTAAAAGTGGACACATCCTAAAAAATAGAATTTTGGCCGTGCTGCCCCTATAAATTTTGAAAACTAATTGAAAATCATTTTTTTCTTTTTTTAATATTTGTAGAATGGAGTCTAGTTTCTAAATATGTAATGTTTTTGAAATTTCAATGAATAGTTAATTTATAATGAAAAAAAGACCAAACAGTGGTTTTTGCCAAAAAATAGACACACAAACAAAAGAAATTAAAGATGAAAGGCTTAACATTGTTAAAATGTGAAAAAAATCACATTGTCAAATAGCTAAGAGAAAGCCTAACATTACCCAGGTGTTCGATTTGTTTGACCTTGAAACACGTGCAAATCTGAGGGTTAACATGAACGAAATTATGTGAAATCTTGAAGAATATGGAAAAACACGTCTGTGACTGTTCAAAAGGCACTCCAAGCCTTTGGGTTAGAAATCCAAAGCAAATCCCAAGCCCAAGGCTTGGGATTCCCAAAGCAAAACATAACGCAAGCGCATTATAACATGCTCACATTATGTTTTGCTTTGCATTTTTCCTTTTCCACAAACTGTGTTGTTTGTCATGTTTGCCATAATACAAGTGCATTATAATGCACTCGCATTATGTTCCCCATAAATTTTTTTATGTTCAAGGCTATTAATCATGTATGTATGTATGTATGTATCTACATATGCCTATATGTATGTATGTATCTATGTATGCCTATCTATATGTATGTATAGTGTCGAGGGCAGAGGAGGGTAGAGATGGGAGTGAGCCAGATAGGGGAGGAGAGGGGTGGATAAGGATTGAGTGATTAAGGTGTAAGGTTGAGGGTTGAGCGTTTAGGGATAGGATTTAGAGTTTAGGGATAAGGGATTAGAGTTTAGGACCTTGAGGGATTAGGGTTTAGGGTTGAGGCTTTAGGGATAGCATTTAGGGATAAGGGTTGAGGGATTAGGTTTAAGGTAGAGTGTTGAGGGTGGAGGGATTAGGGATAGGGTTTAGGGTTGAAAGTTTAGGGTTGAGGGATTAGGGTTTAAGGTATAGTTTAGTAGTTCTTATGGATAGAGCTAGTAAACAATGGGAGATTATTTGCCTGTTTCATAACAATATACCTTCCCTAAGTGCGGGGTGGATAGCAAGAAACATAGATGTACCCCAATGCAAATCTTTTCTCATAATGATCATCCTTCTGGTTTCAACAATTAATTACTCACTGTGGATGTACCATACGCAAAGCTTTTCTCATAGGGTTTAAGGTATAGTGTTGAGGGTTGAGGGTTTACTGGTAGTGTTTAGGGTTGAGGGATTAGGTTTTAGGGTTGATGGATTAGGGTTTAAGGTATAGTGTTAAGGGTTGAGGGTTTAGGGATAGGGTTTAGGGTTGACAGATTAGCTTTTAATGTCGAGGTTAGGGTTAGAGTGTCGAGGATAGAGGGATTAGTGATAGGGTTTAGGGTTGAAGGTTTAAGGATTGAGGGTTGAGGCTTTAGGGATGAGGGTTTAAGGCTTAAGGTATAGTGTCAAGTGTTGAGGGTATAGCGATAGGGTTTAAGTTTTAAGGGTTAAGGGTTGAGGGATAGGGATTAGGGTTTAAGGTATAGTGTTGAGGGTTGATGGTTTAGGGATAGGGTTTAGGTTTGAGGGATTAGGGTTTAGGGTTGATGAATTAGGGTTTAATGTTGAGAGTTGAGGGTTGAGGTTGAGGGATAGGGTTAATGGTCAATGGATTAGGGTTAAATAAGAGTGTAGAGGGTAGAGGGATTAGGGATAGGGTTTAGGGTTGAAGGTTTAATGATTTAGGGTTGAGGCTTTAGGGATGAGGGTTAAGGGATTAGGGTTTAAGATATAGTGTTGAGTGTCGAGCATGTAGGGATAGGTTTTAGGGTTCAAGTTTTAAGGGTTAAGGGTCAAGGGATCAGAGTTAAGGGTTGAGGGATTAGGGTTTGATGTTGAAGGTTGAGTACATTGAGGTTCAAGGGTTAAGGGCTTCTGGATAGGGTTGCAGGTCGAGGGATTAGGGTTAAGGGATAGGGTTGGAGGGTTTAGGGATAAGGGATTAGGGTTTAAGGTATAGTATCAAGCCCGTTGAGGGTCTAGGAATAGGGATATCGTTTAAGGTTTAGGGATGAGGGATTAGAGTTGAGGGATGACATATTAGGGTTGAGGGTTGAGGGATTAGGGTTTAGGGATAAGGTTTAGGGTTGAGGGTTGAGGGATTAGGGTTTAAGGTATAGTGTTGAGGGTTTAGGGATAGGGTTTAGGGTTGAGGGATTAGAGTGAATGGTTGAGGGATTAGGATTTGACATTGAGGGTTGAGGCTTTAGGGTTTAGGGTTTAGGGATAGGGTTGAGGGTCGAGGGATTAGAGTTAAGGGTTGAGGGATTAGGGTTAAAGTAGAGTGTGGAGGGTATAAGGATTAGGGATAGGGTTGGAGGGTTTAGGGATAAGGGATTAAGGTTTAAGGTATAGTATCGAGTATGTTGAGGGTTTAGGAATAGGGATAGCATTTAGGGTTTAGGGATGAGGGATGATGGATTAGGGTTGAGGGTTGAGGGATTAGGGTTTAGGGATAAAGTTTAGAGTTGAGGGTTGAGGGATTAGGGTTTAAGGTATAGTGTTGAGGTTTTAGGGATAGGGTTTAGTTTTGAGGGATTAGAGTGAAGGGTTGAGGGATTAGGATTTGACTTTGAGGGTTGAAGCTTTAGGGTTTAGGGTTTAGGGATAGGGTTGAGAGTCGAGGGATCAGAGTTAAGGGCTGAGGGATTAGGGTTTGATGTTGAGGGTTGAGGGTTAAGGTTTGAGGGTCAAGGGTTTAGGGATAGGGTTGAGGGTCGAGGGATTAGGGATAGAGTTGGAGGGTTTAGGGATAAGGGATTAGGGTTTAAGGTATAGTATTGAGTTTGTTGAGGGTTTAGGAATAGGGATAGCATTTAGGGTTTAGGGATGAGGGATTAGAGTTGAGGGATGACAGATTAGGGTTGAGGGTTGAGGGATTAGGGTTTAGGGATAAGGTTTAGGGTTGAGGGTTAAGGGATTAGGGTTTAAGGTATAGTGTTGAGGGTTTACAGATAGGGTTTAGGGTTGAGGGATTAGAGTGAAGGTTTGATGGTTTAGTATTTGACGTTGAGGGTTGAGGCTTTAGGGTTTAGGGTTTAGGGATAGGGTTGAGGGATTAGGGTTTGACATTGAGGTTCGAGGGTTGAGGTTCGAGGGTCAAGGGTTTAGGGATAGGGTTGAGGGATTATGGTTAAAGTAGAGTGTGGAAGGTATAAGGATTAGGGATAGGGTTGGAGGGTTTAGGGATAATGGATTAGGGTTTAAGGTATAGTATCGAGTCTGTTGAGGGTTTAGGAATAGGGATAGCATTTAGGGTTTAGGGATGAGGGATTAGAGTTGAGGGATGATGGATTAGGTTTGAGGGGTGAGGGATTAGGGTTTAGGGATAAGGTTTAGGGTTGAGGGTTGAGGGATTAGGGTTTAAGGTATAGTGTTGAGGGTTTAGGGTTGAGAGATTAGAGTGAAGGGTTGAGGGATTAGGATTTGATGTTGAGGGTTGAGGCTTTAGGGTTTAGGGTTTAGGGATAGGGTTGAGGGTCGAGGGATCAAAGTTAAGGGTTGAGGGTTGAGGTTTGAGGGTCAAGGGTTTAGGGATAGGGTTGAGGGTCTAGGGACTAGGGTTAAAGTAGAGTGTGGAGGGTATAAGGATTAGGGATAGGGTTGGAGGGTTTAGGGATAAGGGATTAGGGTTTAAGGTATAGTATCGAGTTTGTTGAGGGTTGAGGAATAGGGATAGAATTTAGGGTTTAGGGATGAGGGATTAGAGTTGAGGGATGATAGATTAGGGTTGAGGGTTGAGGGATTAGGGTTTAGAAATAAGGTTTAGGGTTAGGGTTGAGGGAATAGGGTTTAAGGTATAGTGTTGAGGGTTTAGGGATAGGGTATAGGGTTGAGGGATTAGAGTGAAGGGTTGAGGGTTTAAGGTTTAGGTTTTAGGGATAGGGTTGAGGGTCAAGGGATCAGAGTTAAGGGTTGAGGGATTAGGGTTTGACGTTGAGGGTAGAGGGTTGAGGTTCTGATGCAGAGGTAGGAGGACCAAAACTATCCTCAATAACATTAACAAATAAAATAACTAATCCAATTGCTTTGGTTAGGTTTAAGAGAACATTAATACATATTTTTCCTCCAATTTTCATGAAGATCCAATGGTAGGAGAGAAAGCTATGACTCTTTTCCCAAAACTAAAAACCCTAGGCAGCGTTCAGACCTACCCTCACCAAAATTGTAATATCTCTCACAAAACTTAATAAAATTATACCAAACCAAAATAATTGTAAACTAGAAACACATATCTTTCCATCCATCTATTATATACATCAATGTGAGGCCATACCAAATCGTACCATGCATATTTTTAGACTGTATTTTCAGAAAATTAAACTCTGCAGACCTACCCTCAATAAAAATGCCATAACTTATTCAAATCTTAATGAAATTTGATTTAAAAAAAAGAAATGGAAAGTAGAATCAATAATATTTCCAACCATATATGGCTTACTCCTATATATATCCCTACAAAACTGTACCAAACACTGCAATGGGACTGATGTAGGAAAAATCAGAAAATTACAGTCCATAAAACACTCATATCTTTCACAAAACTAAATAAAAATGCATCGGACAAGAAGAAAATGGAAGGTGGTTGTAGGATATAACATTTTCAATCCATTAAACATCCATTCAATTCCATACAGGGCCATACAATAGTAAAAGACAACAAATTTCTGAAGGAAAATACAGGAAAACATTGTTTTTTCTCATTCCATGCTCAAATCTTCAACCACCCACAAATTCTTCATGGTTACAAGGCCTTTTAAAGGAATTAAAACATGTATCTTCAGTTCATAACTGATTTGGAGTGAACCAAGAGCTAAATGACTCTCCATCTTCCAAGTTTGCATCTTTTTTCTAATTTTACATTGACAACCTTTACATGGTTTGCAATATTTTGCATTTTTGAAACTCCTAATGACCTAAACACATAAAAATGACTTGATAAACCTCATTACAATGTGGAAGCATACAACTTTAATCAAACTCAAAAAATTTTTTAGGGCAATATTAATTTGCCAAGGTACTCCTGCACCATACAACCAACCAACAAAATTTCCAAGTCCCTTGGAAATGTATCTGCAACAAAAGTCTCTTTCCTCTGTCTTTATCTTCAATCTTCTTAGCTACAATCTTCCAATCTATAGAAATGGTGACCAACCAACCAAAATAACAAACTACCATCTTCACAGAGCATCCTCAGGCTCCTTCTACTCCCATTAGTGGAGTACTCTTTGGGCTGCAACATCAAGTGCTTCTTCAGGTATCCATCTCTCTCACTGCTTCACAACAAACCAACTCACCAAACCATTCATCTCACCCAACAGCAGATCCTGGTGATGCACCTACCACTCTCTCCTCAGTGGTTTCTCTATGCATCCTTCTCCAGCCAAATCTCTATTGGAGAATGGTCATGATAGACCTCATCTTGTCTACCCACACACAATCTCAGAAAACATCCTTCTTGCAGCTAGATGGAACAAGCACCTGCAACCAAACAACTGAGCAACACAAAATCTAAAAGGTGTAGATTGCCTCCCTCGGCAATCTATCTACACAATCAAGATCTTCTCGCTCTTCACCTACCTTCTCAGTGACAGAAAAAAAAATACACACCACCCAAATCTTTTGCCAGCTCTGATACCAATATGATGCAGAGGTAGGAGGACCAAAACTATCCTCAATAACATTAACAAATCAAAGAACTAATCCAATTGCTTTGGTCAGGTTGAAGAGAACATTAATACATATTTTTCCTCTAATTTTCATGAAGATCCAATGGTAGGGGAGAAAGTTATGATTTTTTTTTTTTACAGGAAAACATTGTTTTTTCTCATTCCATGCTCAAATCTTCAACCACCCACGAATTCTTCATGGTTACAAGGCCTTTTAAAGGAATTAAAACATGTCTCTTCAGTTCATAACTGATTTGGAGTGAACCATGAGCCAAATGACTCTTCACCTTCCAAGTTTGCATCTTTTTTCCAATTTTACATTGACAACCTTTACATGGTTTGCAATATTTTACATTTTTGAAACTCCTAATGACCTAAACACATAAAAATGACTTGACAAACCTCATTACAATGTGGAAGTTTAATCAAACTCAAAGATTTGTTCAAGGCAATATTAATTTGTGAAGGTGCTCCTGCTCCAGGTTCGAGGGTCAAGGGTTTAGGGATAGGGTTGAGGGTCGAGGGATTAGGGTTAAAGTAGAGTGTGGAGGTTATAAGGATTAGGGATAGGGTTGGAGGGTTTAGGGATAAGGGATTAGGGTTTAAGGTAAAGTATCGAGTTTGTTGAGGGTTTAGGAATAGGGATAGCATTTAGGGTTTAGGGATGAGGGATTAGAGTTGAGGGATGACGGATTAGGGTTGAGGGTTGAGGGATTAGGGTTTAGGGTTGAGGGTTGAGGGATTATGATTTAAGGTATAGTGTTGAGGGTTTAGGGATAGGGTTTAGGGTTGAGGGATTAGAGTGAAGGGTCGAGGGATTAGGATTTGACGTTGATAGTTGAGGGTTGAGGCTTTAGGGTTTAGGGTTTAGGGTCGAGGGATCATAGTTAAGGGTTGAGTGATTAGGGTTTGACATTGAGGGTTGAGGGTCGAGGGATTAGGGTTAAAGTAGAGTGTGGAGGGTATAAGGATTAGGGATAGGGTTGAAGGGTTTAGGGATAAGGGCTTAGGGTTTAAGGTATAGTATCGAGTCTATTGAGGGTTTAGGAATAGGGATAGCATTTAGGGTTTAGGGATGAGGGATTAGAGTTGAGGGATGACAGATTAGGGTTGAGGGTTCTGGGATTAGTGTTTAGGGATAATGTTTAGGGTTGAGGGATTAGGGTTTAAGGTATACTGTTGAGGGTTTCTATCATCAAATATAGATATATGGGTTCAATTATATTGATTGCATCTCTAGTTTTTGGGTGTGGATGTTTTGGAATCAATTAGGAAGTCTTTAGGAGACTTTGTGGAAGTGGATTGGCAATCGCTTGATAGAACCCCTACTATTTATGCTTGGATAAGGATTTGTCACAAACCAGAACTTCTGCTTCCAAAGAAGATCTGTATTTCTTCCTCGATGGGCATTTTCTATCAAGAACTTGATTATGAGGGCTTGCCCCTTCATTGTTATGCCTATCATATGGTGGAGCATTTGGCAAGCTCTTGCAGGAAATAGGAAAAGTTCTCCCTCAAAAACCTTGTGGTCATTTAAGTCTGAAGGGGAAGGTTTGGAAAGAGAAATGCACAGGATGTGATCAATCTATAGCAGGATAAAACGTGTGCACGTTATAACATGCTCATGTTTTGTCTTGCTATAGAAACAATAAAAAAGTGTTGACCCCCATGATCCAGGCCCACATGCTCTATTTTCATACTGATTCTGCACGTGTTGTAACAAAAAAGAAGTGCTTTCATGCTGTTGGGAAGTTCACATGCACATTTGACACATTGTACCACCTTTGCATGATCTTTCCACCACCTTTTCTGCTTTGCCAACTTGAGAAGGAGGAAATAACATAGTTTTCACACCAAGTTTGATATATATCTATTCAAGTTTCAATTTTTGTAGTGTTGCAATGTTAATTATGATTCAATTTTAGGAATTTAACATTATAGATTGGTTAATAGTATTGTTGTTAGTAATTATATTTGAGTGTTATTCAATTTAACATTGAAAAGGAAGCAAGTGGTGAAAAATTCAAATTGTTGAGGAGTTTGATGCAAGAAGAAAAAAACACTACATAATTGGCTACTCTCTCCATTTGAATCTTCATTTTTTAGGTATGTCAAGTCTTTACATTCATGATAATTACATTTTCCTTAATTCAGATTGAATTACTTTATCATGCTTTATCATACATGTTTAAAATAGACACATTCCCAATCAAGAAAGCAGCCTACAATCTCACATGATGCCATGTATATTTTCTACACTTGGGCTCTTTAATAATTATGTGTAATAAACAGACCTTAACATACCATGATGTCAAACTATACAAGAATAAATCCTTACAACATAATAAAAATACAATCCCACTATTATCTTGTGTTCATTTCTTAGGAAGTAATATTGGTCTCTTTATCATGCTATAGACAAATTCTCCGTCATGCCGAGGAAACGATCAAGAATTAAACCAACATATGAAGAGATAGAAGCTAAGAATGCAAAGAAAGCAATGACTATGAGGGAACTTCGTGAGAAGAGGAAATTGGACATGATAAATGAAGACATACCAATTGAAGAGGAACCACAACCATCACAAAGAGATATGGTATTGGCGGCACAAAGAGAACGAATGCAAAAACTTTGTGCTACAAGAGATTTGAATACCATAGTTGGAGACATGTCCTCTACCGCAAGTCAACATGTAGGGACACCATCTACCACATCTCAAGTTGAGAGTACATCATCACTCACATGTGATGAAGGAGGTATGCCATCATTCCCACCTCAACCTCAAGGTATGTCATCTATTCCATCTTCGATCGAAGGTATGCCATCTAGCCCATCTCATTTAAATATTAATGAAATTCCTAATGTTGAGATGAATTTACCTAACTTAACACCACCTAGAATTTTGCACAGAAAGCCAAAGTATTTGATTGAAATTGATGACAATATTTTGCAGCCAATGGAAGGTAAGATTCCAAAATGCACTTGTAGAAGATATGCTCATAAGATTTAGAGATTGTTCTTTGAAAAGTTAAATGAGACTGCAAGATGCCAACTATTCATTGAAATGATGCGAAGTATAAAGTATAGGTCCATCATGAAGATTCTTGGGTTGAGAACATTAGAGGCTTCAAGTGAAAAATCTATTGTCAAGAATCTAATTAGTGTGTATGAGAGTGTGGGTAACACCTCACGTACAAAAGATAGTAATGCAACACGGCGTGTGATTACATCGACTAAAGTAGTCAAACGAGGAAAGCTCGTCTCATTAGAAAGATGAGTCAAGAATTGAGAATTAATAGGAAAACTTTATCAAGAGCCATTGGAAGATGCCAAAGAATTAAGGACATTAATGCCAATGAATTATGGGTGTTCTCGGGGAGACTACGACGAAAAGATAAACCAATTGTTGAAGCATTGAGATCACTAATTGAAGACTTTTGGAATAATTACACAAGGGTATCTCCAAATCAAAGGGATGTGGTAAGAAGGAGAATTGGTAGTCAGAACCGTGAGCCACATCCAAAGCATTTTTTGGATGATACTCAAACACAGTTTTATGGTAAATTTCTAGAGAAGTATCCTCAAATTAAAATTTGCCAAAGATATTTTGAAATGCTAAAACGTTACTATGTCAAGATAAATCACACATGCACTACTTGTTGTTGTAGATTACATATTGAATTTTCTAACCATTTTGATGCTTATAGGTCTATATGTTTAGATATGTATACTAACAATGATTTGCAGGGTTGTGCCATATGTGCCCCACCAACATCTTCAAGATACTTCATATCAAGAATTTTATGTGAAAGAGAGGAAGGTCAAATATTCTACAAGAAATTATGCTTGGATGGCACATGTCATCGTTGTGGTGGCTTGCAACATTTGCCAATATGTGAACATATGGAAAGAACACATGCAATTGGAAATGAACTAGTAGAGTTTGGCAAGTATAAAACAGTGGCATACAATACAAAAGATGGTAAAGAAGCAAAGAGGTGTGAACTGGTTATTAAAAATATTCCAGTGTATCAGTTTATGCCTATATTTCATGACAACATAGTGTATGAGTATGCAAGACATGCCCATAGAGCTCGATGGTTGGACTTGCAATTCAAGTTATGCAAGGACACATTTCTAGTTGGTAGCATTGTTTCAGTCATCAATTTTGTAGAGAACTACAGTCTACAGCCACAACGTGAGGTACAATCATAGTATTACAACTCCACACAGGTTTCTATATTTGTGCACATCACATTCATTCATGTGAATGATAGTACAGAGGATGACAGAAAGATCATAAGGGAGTATAATTTCTATATTAGTGATGATCGCATGCATTCTATGGAGTTCGTACAAGGTTGCTTTCAGGTGTTCTACAATGATTTGGCTAGAAAGGGCATATCATATGGTCGAATAACTGTGCGTCACAATTTAAGAACTCACGAAATTTCTATTGGCTGAGGAGGAGGCATAATTTTATAGGTATTCAGCATATGTGGAACTTTTGTGAGGCCGGGCATGGAAAGGGGCAGCATGATGGTGTAGGAGCATGTATCAAAAGAGCCATAGCAAGAGAAGAGTTAAAGTATAAAGACAATGCAAAGCTGATAGATGCAAAATTGATTATCGAGTGGTGTAATGCTTCCATGGGTCTAGGTAATGTAGGTAAGTCTTCAATTTGTAGATTTTTTGGGTTGATAGATGATACTAACATTGCACCATATGAGGACTGTTGTACACTGACAGGATCAAATGAGATGCACTCTTTTAGAAGCTCAATTGTAGGTTCATGGAGTATCCATACGCGAAAGATGTCATGCTTTTGTTCTTCCTGTACAATTCAAGTTTGGGATGAGTGTGAGTTAAAGGAGTGGGTTGATGAATGGTAGTTAAGTTATCTTAGCCCACTTGACACGTATCGACCCCCGACGACACTGGAACTAACACAGATGGAATCATCAGTTGACTTTTACCACATATTAGATTTAGATCAACTAGGTAATATAGGGCACGTATATGCATCTAATTTCATCTAGTTCAACCAGGTAATGTCATCTTACTTTGTAGTGTTTTTGTAATGTTGACTAATTTCATCTAATTTGCTACACATATCAATCTAGGGCACGTATATGTAGTTATTACAGATGAAGATAATGAAGAGGGAACACATTATTACCTATGTCGTTGTGTTGAGGCCAAAAAGAAATTGGAGGCCCCTGTTACAAATGGAGAAAACATCGAATACCCTACAAGCTTAGTGGTTATTACTGGAACATGGCTTAGAAGGTACCCACATAAGAGTGTTAACATTTGGCTGTTTCAGGACTTTGACATGCATCGGAAGATTCTTCATTACTCGAACCTTATTGTGGCATCCAATGTTCATTTGATAATGTATCAGGGTAGACCTTTGAAAAAAATCTTGTGGAAGGTGCGTGAGTCTAGCCATGAAGCAATACTTGACACAATAAAGAGTAGAGCAGACCCGGATGGTTCATTGGATTAAGTTGTAAGTATTCACATTGATTTTGTAAAGTCATGTTACATTGAGTTGTAAGTATGCACATTAATTTGTAAGGTTTTCTTTTTTTTTTAATTTCCTCCTGCATTTTTACACATATACACATTTTTACATCATCATGTTATGTATTTTTGGTGTCCTGCTCCTGATGCGACCAAACTCATAACTCACCCTACTTCCTCTAGACACCATTTGATGATCTCTCCAACACTCTGTATCTAGGGTACCCAATCATGATGATGACCTATATACCATTCTCCCAAGGCACTCATAATGAATGAAAAGAAGACCAAGGGCGCCCAAGCTTAATAGACTTATTTCTTTCAATTTTGATGATCCAAACTCTTGCAAAACAACATCCACTTTCATGCCTTTAGATCTTCCTTCACATATAGGGCGCCAAATCAAGTTGAAAAATCTACATAAGGATGCCAAAATGGATGAAAGGAGACATGAAATGTGCCTTAGGACTCCATGCTAAGGTTTGAGCCATTAAAGTCTCTTGATATTAGGTGCTCATGATGATGAAACTTAGAGTTTTTTCCTTTCCTAGGAGCTCATCTAAGATGTTTGAATGCTAAGGAGCACCTAGACCTCTATAATGTAGATTGGGCACCAAAATCAAGGTGATTTTAAGTCACTTTGAGTCATTTGGGGTCAGTTTGAGTCTTTGAGTTATGTTGAAAAAAAGTGTCAATGTTGTCAAGTTGTACAAAGCAACTTTTACATTTTTGGTGTCCTGCTCCTGATGCGACCAAACTAACAGTTCCAATGCATCTGGATGGGTACATTTAGGCTAGGCATGGTTCTATTTTTCACCCAAACATGTCAAAACAGTCTGAGCTACATTTTACCGACGATATCCCTAAAGAGTCCAAAGTGCAAAAAGGTAGCAATCTATGACGAGATGTTACTCAAAAAATGTGTCCCTTAGAAACATTCCATCTAAGGCAACGTGATCATGTAGAGTGCCTCTACAATAACCTCTCTCAATTTTTTATATCTCTGAGGCATATGCCCGTGGTGAAAGGTTTTCTGCTGCCCCAAAAACCATTAGAAGGAGGCAGTGTAAAGTAGCAAAGGGGTGTAACTTTCATCCTTCTCCTGATGCAACCAAACTGACTATTCCAACATGTTTAAATAGGTACATTTACGCTAGGCATGGTCATTTTTTTCACCCAAACATGTCGAAACAGTCCGAGCTACATTATACTGACAATATCCCTGAAGAGTCCAAAGTGAAAAAAAGGTAGCAATCTTTGACGAGATGTTACTCAAAAACCGTGTCACTTAGAAACATTTCATCTAAGGCAACATGATCATGTAGAGTGCCTCTACAATAACCTCTCTCAGTTTTTATATCTCTGAGGCATTTGCCCATGGTCAAAGGTTTTCTGCTGCCCCAAAAATTATCAGAAGGAGGCAGTGTAAAGTTGCAAAGGGGTGTAACTTTCGTCCTACTCCTGATGCGACCAAAATGGCTATTCCAATGCGTCTGAATGGGTACATTTAGGCTAGGTATGGTCCTTTTTTTCACCCAAACATGTCGAAACAGTCCGAGCTACATTGTACCGACAATATCTATGAAGAGTCCAAAGTGCAAAAAGGCAACAATCTTTGACAAGATGTTACTCAAAAACTGTGTCATTTAGAAACATTCTGTCTAAGGAAATGTGATCATGTAGAGTGCCTCTACAATAACCTCTCTTAGTTTTTTATATCTCTTAGGCATTTGCCCATAGTCAAAGGTTTTCTGCTCTCCCAAAAATCATCAGAAGGAGGTAGTGTAAAGTTGGAAAGGGGTGTAACTTTCATCTTTCTCCTGATGCGACCAAAATGACTATTCCAACACATCTGGATGGGTATATTTATGCTAGGCATGGTCCTATTTTTCATCCAAATATGTCGAAACAGTCCGAGCTACATTGTACCAATAATATCCCTGAAGAGTCCAAAGTGCAAAAAGGTAGCAATCTTTGACGAGATGTTACTCAAAAACTGTGTCACTTAGAAACATTTTGTTTGAGGAAACGCGATCATGTAGAGTGCCTCTATAATAACCTCTCTCAATTTTTTATATCTCTGAGGCATTTGCCCATGGTCAAAGGTTTTCTGCTACCCCAAAAATCGTCAGAAGGAGGCAGTGTAAAGTTGCAAAGGGGTGTAACTTTTGTCCTACTCCTGATGTGACTAAAATGACTGTTCTAACACGTCTAGATGGGTACATTTACGCTAGGCATGGTCATGTTTTTCACCCAAACATGTCGAAACAGTTCGAGCTACATTGTACCGATGATATCCCTGAAGAGTCCAAAGTGCAAAAAGGCAGCAATCTTTGATGAGATGTTACTCGAAAACCATGTCACTTAGAAATATTTCGTCTAAGGAAACGCGATCATGTAGAGTGTCTCTACAATAACCTCTCTCGGTTTTTTATATCTCTTAGGCATTTGCCCGTGGTCAAAGGTTTTCTACTACCCCAAAAATCGTCAGAAGGAGGCAGTGTAAAGTTGCAAAGGGGTGTAACTTTCATCCTGCTCCTGATGCGACCAAAATGACTATTCCACCACATCCGTATGCATACATTTATGCTAGACATGGTCCTATTTTTCACCCAAACATGTCGAAACAGTCTGAGCTACATTGTACCAACGATATCCCTGAAGAGTCCAAAGTGCAAAAAGACAGCAATATTTGACAAGATGTTACTCAAAAAATGTATCACTTAGAAACATTCCATCTGAGGCAAAGCGATCATGTAGAGTGCCTCTACAATAACCTCTCTTGGTTTTTTATATCTTTGAGACATTTGCCCGTGGTGAAATGTTTTCTGCTGCCCCAAAAATCGTCAGAAGGAGGCAGTGTAAAGTTGTAAAGGGGTGTAATTTTCATCCTGCTCCTGATGTGACCAAACTGACTATTCCAATGCATCTGGATGGATACATTTACACTAGGCATGGTCCTATTTTTCACTCAAACATGTCGAAATAGTCCGAGCTACATTGTACCAACGATATCCTTGAAGAGTCCAAAGTGCAAAAAGCAGCAATTTTTGATGAGATGTTACTCAAAAACCGTCTCACTTAGAAACATTTTGTCTAAGGAAACACAATCACATAGAGTGCCTCTACAATAACCTCTCTCAATTTTTTATATCTCTGAGGTGTTTTCCCGTGGTGAAAGGTTTTCTGCTGCCCCAAAAATTGTCAGAAGGAGGCAGTGTAAAGTTGCAAAGCATTGCTAAGAAATCCTCACTACTCAAACACTCCAATGAACTGAAGCAACTTCTTCTTAGGTGCAAATGTAAGGGTACACAAGGGGAAAATGGCACCTAGATGAATTAGTGCATTTCTATGACTTCATTCACATGTTTAAATGTTTGAGAAACTCTCCTTTACTAAGTGCTTGTCCTCATGTCAAGGTTAAGCTTTATACCTCCTAGGCGCTCAATTAGGTGATGTCATTAGATACAACTTACCCTTAGGCACCAATGTAGCTTCTTCAATCCATCACACTTCTAGGCACTCAAATTTGAGGTCTTGGACTTGTATCTTATTCCTAGGAGCAATTGGATGATCTTCCTAGATTTAGGCACTCATGATGGTGGGAAATTACATGAAGGGGCACCTAAGTCCAATTTGACTTTGTATTTGATATTTTATGACTCCAATTGATTAGGAATGGCTCAATTTCTAAAGTGTTGACTCAATAATGTAAGTTTAAGGTCTTTTCCTCCTAGGCACCAATTAATGAGTTCACTAGATGCAATTTCTCCTAGACTTGAAGATTGTGAAAGAACTTGAAGCTTGGATGGATGTCTTTGAATGTTCGATGAAGAAGTGTTCCAACTTGAAAGGTCCTTTGATGTGTAGATATTGATGATAACACTTTCCCTTATATGTGAAGTAGATGACTTCTCAAGGAGGCTTGAATGTATTAGAAGGACTTGAAATTGAATGGATGTCTTTGGAATGCTTGATGATGATGAGAAGTTCCTTTGGAGCAGCTACATGTTGATCTTGAAGTGATGATTGATGAAGAATCTAGTTGATACTTGAAGATGAATGGAACTTGAAGTGATAGATGGAAGTCTTCAAACATGATGCAACTGGTGATGTCGTTGATGAAGAAGACTTGAAATATATCTTGTTGTGACCTCTTGGAGTAGCTACCTCTTGAAGTGGTGTTTCCTTGGTAGTGATTACTTCCATCTTAACTCTCTGGCATGAATGAATGTGAAAGGCTCCTTTGGAGCAGCTACATGATGACTCTAGGTGACTCCAAGCTCTTGCTCCTACCTTTTCCTTCAATCTTCCTACAATACAAACAAAGAAACACATCAATCCTCATGATAAACATTTTATAACACAAATGAATCCTCTTTAAACATGGAATAATCATACTACAAATCTAGGCACATATATAGGTAAAAAGAAGAGCAAAGGGCGCCTAACACAAGTTGGTCCATATTTATCACTTTAAATGATTTCAAACAATTGTAATGGCTTAAAGAGGTCAATCTCCCTTAAGAGATTCATTCCAAAGGTGTCTTTCAATGCAATTTCTCCCTTAGGAGCTAAAATGGGTTTGTACTGATGGAGAGTGTGCCTAGATTTAATGTCTTTATACTTACAATTTTGCAATTCTAAATGATGAGACATGTCTTAGAATGAATTCTATCTTTCAAGCGCTCACTCCAAAAGGTCATCTCATGCAATTTCACCTAAGGCACTCATTGAGGTGTCCTCAGAGGCTAAAGTGCGCCTAACTCAATTGCCTTTATCTTTATCATTTTTGTGCTTTCAACAATTAAAAATGACCTAGAGTGATCCTTTCTCTCAAGGCACTCACCTATTGATATGAAATCAAGTTATTTCCCTTAGGTGCAATTTTAGGCTTGTATGGGTGAAAAGTGCACCTTACATCCTTAGGTGGTTCTTTCTAATTCTCAATGATTTCAATCAAATGCCAAGTGTCTAAGGAATCTTTTGTCTTGAGATGATTAAATTTTGAGGTTCAAATCCCTTCCTCAATCAAGGCACAATCTGAGGGTTGTATAGATGAAAGTTGACTTCAATTTGGGCGCTCATTTGAGTTGGGAGGAGCTAGAATTTGTGCCTAGATTGGAGATAGATATTTTGTCTTATTTGATGATGGTCTCAAGTCTCTCTACCAAGGCGCATTTTGATGATGTTTTCATTTAAACTCTTATGAAGACTATTTCATCCCTAAGCACTCATCCTCATGATTTTCATGCACTTAGACTTCAAGGCACCAAAACTAGTAGGAAAATTCACAATGAGCGCCTTTACTTTGGAAGAATTTCTTACTGATCATTAGGCACACTTTGGAGTTAATATGTACTTCCTTTACTTCCATATACTCAATTTATCATAATTATTGTCAAAGACTTCTCCAAGTTGATTGATAACATGCTTCTTGATGTTAAGATCCTTCATTCACTCCTTCTTAGATCTAGGCGCTCATGATGGTGGAAAATTACATGAAGGGCGCCTAAGGTTCAAGATAGGTTATTTACACTCATCTTAACTTTCAATCATTGTAGTTAATCTCAAAAGACATCATCCAAAATGAGAAACCTCCAAGACTTGTCATTGTAAGTTGATTTCCTCCAAGGTGCCAATACAAGGTTCTTTTGAAGGCAAAGGGCGCCTAGGCTTATGGGGCTCAATTTGATGTATTTATTGAAAGCTCAAGGTGAATTGATGCTTATTGAAAATTCCACTTAGTCCTTCATTTGCGTTATAGGTGCCATTTCCTATTGACTTATATACTCCTCATGCTAGGGTGCCATAATGAAGTGGTTTAGACAATAGGTGCGCTTCACTTACTAGAGGCTTGTTCTCCTTTCACCTTAGGTGTACTTTTATGGTGGAATAGGTGTCAATGGGTGCCTTATCTTAAAGGAATGCTCTCTCCAAGTTGGGCACCCTTTTGAGGCTTTATGAGTTGCAAATTACGCCTTAACCCTTCATGCTTGTTGCTCAATGTTTGAATGTTTAAGAAAGTCTCCTTTAGGCGCTCATCTTAAAGACTTTTTCTCAAGGTGCAATCATCCTAATGACTTGGATATTCATCCTAGTGTTTTAGGATATTAGGCTACCAAACTTAGTCATTTTCAGGATCTCAAACATAAAGAATAACATGATGATAAAATATAGTTGACATTGTATGCTACTCATAAAGAATATTAATATTTTTTGTTCAACATGATGATTCATTTTTTTTTAAATACAACTTTTATCTTTTAGTTCCAAAATGAGGTTTAGGTGATACTTGAATAACAATAGCTAGCTTATTGGATCAACAAACATCCTATGTAATACAATTGGACTTTAAATATTTGAAGTAGCCATGTACAAATATCCATTCAAACGTGGATTTATAATGCAAGTATAGACGCCATCAATAAAAAAGATTTGTATTAACCAAATATCCATATAGGCATACATCAATATTTGTCGATATAAGTATAACATATATACAAAATAGCCATATAGGCTTACAAGAATGCCATATAGGCATACACTGTCAACTATATACAATACAAAATATATGTCCACAAATTCTATATAGGCATACAACAAAGGAGCACAATAAAAAGTCATTCCCCTCTGGCTGGTGAAGAGAATAGATCACAAGCAGCCTTTGATCTTCTAGGGGATGGAGACATGCATGTGGGTGGTCTACTACGAACCTGAGGGTTGCTCCTAATTAGTTATTCCTGCATCTTTAGGTGTTACAATAAAAAGTATAGACATTAATATATAGAAATTACATGTTATAAAAAATGAAACATTTAACAAAATAATCACTTACCGCTAACATATAATATGTCTCCTCACTTGCCTCAATAGCAGGAATAGGCCATGGTGATGTCATGTCCTATAGAAACCATCTAGATAGAAATTAAACTTCAAATCAATAATCTTTTGATTTTTCAAAAATAAACAACTATAATAATGAATGTAAATTAAAATTTACTAATCTACCTCATACCCCTATCAATGCCATGGAGCTATGAATCGCAGAGGCCACACCATGCTCCATTGCCCTATGAACATGGGGAGGTGTCTCCGCAGCTTGCATCATCTGGAAATAAAACAACATTATTCAATTACAAAAACTATAATAGTAATGCAAATCATGGCTCCTAACATACACACATGTTCATCTAAACATGGAAGTACACACAATAAAGCACACAAGTCACATACAAAAATCTAGTAAGTACAATTCATTCATTAAACTATTTATTTTATTACCTCCGTAAAGCTTTGAAGTCCACCACTACTGGAAGGTGTTGCCATGAAATCTACAATATTAACCTATTCAACATCCAAATTTAGATATTAGAATACCATTCATATAATGATGCTATTCACATGTAATATTTATAATTGTTTACTAGTTACATACCCCGACAATAGATGATCTAGTGTAAAATGCAGGTGGAGAACCACTAAAAGCTGCATCGATGCTATGACCCTAAAATTTCATTAAAATCATTAATTTAAATTAGTTAATCTTGCATTTCAAAAATAAAATTTAATAAATTAAATTCAATAAACTTGCTAATATTTACCTGAGTATCAAGGTCGAAAGTCTCACTCAGGAGGGTATTTGTCATCACCATCTGCTCAGCTGCAGATGTAGCCTGTGCACCTGCGTCTTGACTATCCATGGGGTCATAACCACAGCTGACCTGCAAGCCTGACAAGCATGGGGTGGGACCCTACTCCTCGCACTATCTCCCAACCCACTCTGTGCTGCAGGTCTGGCATGCTCTATGATGCTCTGGGTCAAGGCACTAATGGACTAAAGTGTATCGACCTCAACACTCTCCTTCACAATGGAAGGGATAGAAACATGCTCATGGGCTGGTCTGTTGATTACTCATCTCACTACCTGTTGTGGGTCAAGACGTGCCCCTGGTCTATCTTGTGCTGACCCCCCACCTCTACCCTAGAAGTCCTGCATATCAAAATAGTTTAGCACTTTATTGAGGACAAACTCGTAGTAGAGTTTCCTCAAAAAGTATTGTGGGACCTCATTATTATTGCATGGAGGATGGTCAAAAACCATCCACCACTTCTACCTAAAATTGTCCCTTATCACTTGGTTGTTGCACCAATGGATAGGGAACCTCTTACATGTAATGGGTGGAGGTTGATTTGTTTGTGGGTTTGTGAAAATCAAACACAAGTCTAATTTTGTGATTTGTAATTTTTTCACATCTTGGTATGACAACTTGTCTACATAATAATCTCTAAACTCTCTCCTCTTATCCATCTAACTAGTTATTTGCTTGTTAATTGAATCTACATTTGATAACATAGATTCAAGAGATTCAGCGAGCGTAGACCTATGTAAGGTTGAAGTGGAAGGATCTTTCAACCTTGTAGTTATATCTTCAATTTCTTTTTTGTTGTTTTCAATTTGCCCCATTATATTTTCTTGTGTTCCAGGGGCATGTCAAGGAATGGATGGAGGAGGTTGTTGTTTTGCAGGTATTTCCTCCTCAGGATTTTGTGGATTTTGAGGAGGAGGAGGAGGAGGTGCATTAACATTTCTTGACAATTAACGAAATATACATCAAAAATCAACTCAAACCTACCTATTTAGAAACAAATTAAAAAAAAAAAACAAATATAACTCACTCCTTTGGCGTGCTCGACGTCGTGGTGACATTTTGGCGACGAATCAATAAGGTTTTTGTGTTGAATTGAGTTTTGCAAAATGTGAGTGTGCTTCCTAGGGTTTGTAGGCCGCGAGCATAGAGGAGAAGAAGGAAATGAAATGAGATAGAAACCTTTTTTTTTATTTATAGAAAATCAAAACGCACTCGCATTTTGTATTATTTTTTTTTGAAAATAATTTGGCCACTTTTTGGCCCCCCATCTTTTTGCACTTACCCATTGGGTGATCCCACAATACTAAGTCCCAAACTTGGGATATCCTGATTTTGTTTGAAATCACATATTTTTTAGGAAAAATAATGATTTATGCCTTGAGGGGTTCTATCTAAAGGGGTTTAATTGAAGGGGGTTATATAAAACCCCCTTATATCAAACCCCCTTGGAAATAACCCCCTAGTCTTAAATCAAAACCTCAATGAAGTCTCCTCCACACCTATCAAAATGCTAACAAAAAACCAATTTTGCTTCACCTATTGGGGGATCAAATGAAGTCATTTAGAAATTATATTTTGTAAGTATGTAGTCATTAGTATAAGCTTTTCAAAAAGTATGATTTTGAATATATTTCATTTTATTATTATATTTGTTTTATATTTTCTAGTGAACATAGGTTTTTCACCAAACATCAAGGTCTCTATTCCACACACATGGAAAAATAAAAAGGAGAAAGAAATTTATGAAAAATATCTACACATTAGGTATTGATGTCCTTGTTTAAAAATAATAATAATAATTTGGATACATGTATATAAAAAAGTTATGTTGTATGGTATAAACCTATGTTTGAATTATAATTAATCTCACTTTAAAAATTAATAAAAGAATATATGTAAAAAGAAATTATGAAAAAATATATGCACACTAGATATTGGTGTTACAAATCTATGTTTAAAATTTTATAATTTTATCCTTTCCATAAAAAAATTATGATGTATGGTATAAAAGTCACTTTTAAAAAATGTTAACTATAAAAAATAAGTTATTAAAAGTTACGTAAACAATTTTTTTTAATAAAAAATACATTTAGAATATACACATAAAATCTCAGAAATCACTAGTTCATATCATCTTCAAATTCTTAGTAGTTTAGTTTCCATAGGTGTCAAAAAGTGAAAAATTAGTTAAAAATGTTGACTTCAATGTCTCACTTTGGCCAAAAGTGAGACACAGTATTGTGGGATCACCTGATTGAAAATGGAGGAGGTCAAATTGAATATAATTTTCCAAGAGCACACTTATTCAGAATAAATGTGGTGCCAAATGAAATGAAATATATTATTGAATTATTATTCACTGCTAAGTTCCCATAGAACTATAGTAGAAAAGAAAAAAGGAAGCTTACCACAAAAGCCCTCTCATACACTATAATCAATGAAGAACTATATATTCTAGGAAAAGATGAAATCTTGAGAAGAGTAGTGATGGAACATGAAATAAAAAACATCCTATAAGATGATCATAAAGGAATCTCTAGTGGAAATAACTCTGGTGATCGTACAAGAAGAAAGGTATGACTAGCTAGACTTTAGTGGCCTACATTATTTAAGGATGCTAATAAGTATACTAAAAAATGTGATGTTTGTCAAAGGACTAGCAATACAACCACAAGAAATGAAATGGCATTATGACCAATACTAGTTATGAAACCATTTGAAAAAAGGG
This sequence comes from Cunninghamia lanceolata, assembly GCA_027924645.1. Lineage (NCBI taxonomy): Eukaryota > Viridiplantae > Streptophyta > Pinopsida > Cupressales > Cupressaceae > Cunninghamia > Cunninghamia lanceolata. Next base: position 678,182 of record BSBN01000395.1, on the reverse strand, counting down.
TCATTTATTTCATAGGTCCAACCAATCTCTTACTTAGAAGACCCATGCATGCTTTATTATAACTAGTACAGAATATCTTACTAGGTGAGTAGAATAGAATCAACAAAGGATTGCACTACACAAACTATGTTATCTATGAGAATAATATTACATGTTTTGGATGCCCCTTGAACATGACAAGTGACCAAGGAAAGCATTTTCTTAATAGACTAATCAAGGAACTCCTAGAAACTTTTATGATCAATCATAGAAAAAGTACACCTTACCATCCACAAGAAAATGGAGAAAATGAATCATTGAATAAGATCTTCTAGTAAGGCACTCACAAAGGTTTGAAATGGTGAGACATCATATTGGGATTATAATATACCTATGGTACTATGGGCCTATCACATGACATATAAAAGGTTAACAAAATATTACCCATTTTAGTTAGTCTATGGGTTGGATGTCACATTACTAATATAATGCATAGTCCCTAGTTTAAGAGTGACTATATCTATAAGATTGATTGAAGAAGAAAATCTCAAAAAAATGTTGATAAAATTAGAGAAGCTAATTGAGAACCAATTAATTGTGGCATACAATCAAACACAAGAAAAAAGAAAACAAAAAGCATGTGTGACTACAATATTAAGACTAAGTAATTAGAATTGAGAGATATAGTATTGTTAAATGATAGTAAGTTCAAGAAACTAGGCAATTTTAAAATGTAGTGGTTAGGTCCTTACTACATAGAACACATACAAGAAACCAGAGTGGTAAACTAAAAGACCTTGAAAAATGAACTACTAATTGGTTATGTTAATGGATCTTAATTGAAACCCTATTATGAAGTAGATTGAACCATAAAGTTAAAAGATTAAGGATACATTATATATTATGTAACATAGTTATATTATAAATGGTGCTTAGTGTGTAAAGTAAGTTAACTATCAAAATGAAAGAAGTGGTCAAAAGAATCAAATTGACAATGACTTAAGCAATGACATCAACTACATGGTTGAAAAGGATATAAAAGGAGATGAAGGGTAGTACAAAACTCAACAAAGTAACAAAGTGAAAAGAGATTTGTGTAGAAGATAAGAAATGAGTTTGATGATGATGGTTTGAGAACAAAGGAACATAGTCAAAGTAATCAATCCATGGAAAGCACATCAACACCACAACTCATCGATGCCAAGGATATCAAGATACTAGTATACAAAACATTTCCATGGAAGGCCATGGAGAATGACTTAGAAGGAGCATTCTCAAATGTTCCCACTACCATTACATATGTTAAAGATGTTTGTAAATATATTCATGTTAAACTAACAGAGGTAGACCATGTGGAATTTGGATAAGAGTCAAGCACTTAGAAACCCCATGACAAGGGAATACTTGGCATGCAAAAAAAATGTTGGGAAGTTCAAACTAAACATTTGGGAAAATTTTCTAAATTTTAGCAATAGCCACAATGGATCTAAATAATTTTGATATATATCCATGGAGAATGCATATATCTAGATAGACCCTTTCTCATTATAAAATAATCAATCAAGAGGGTAATAGGTATATGTGACAAAGCTTGAAGAAAGTAGACAAAAAAATTGTCATGATATTGACAGAAGTGACATTTGATGGGCAGTTCCTTGCCATAAGAAAAGTCCGTGACCCTAGCATAAGCTATGCCACCAAATTCATTAATTATAAGATTTTTATATTAGAAGAGAAGGTTTTGCTCCAGCTACCTTTATCCATGCCACATATGAGATGTTCACCAATGGAAAAGAGTGATCTTTGTAAAACCCTTGGAGAGTAGCTAATGGATAATTTGGAGAAAACAAAGAAAAGTCACCATGAATTTGGGTACGACTCACTAATAATTATTTTGGCATTATACTTCCTAAGAGAATTACCTAGGATTAGAAAATGTACATGGAGGTCAAACACCTTTGTGGAAAACCAAATTAAAGAAAACATGGATAGCTTCCCCAATAACATAGTTTGCAAGTATGGTATGAGTCATTGTTTTTGAATTTCCAAACAAAAATGCAAGAAAGGGAAAAATTGATCCATAAGGTGGCACAAAAATTAGAAAATGGAATGGTCTTCATCATAGATAAAGATTGCATGCATCTAGAAGCTATAGAGCCTAACACTTTCTTAGTTCTATCACTTCCATATGAAGCAAGTGATCAACTCTTGGAGAGTAAAACACAACTTCTTCTCTCCCATCTTGGAGATCCTATCATAGAAAGGTTTGGTACCTAGTGACAAGATATTGATAAAAATGTTAAGAAGGATGCTCAAGATAAATTTGACAATAAAATGGAAAAGAACGTAAAGGAAGCCAAGGCAAAACAAGATCCTGCTCCAATAATGGTTGACATAATTGAATAACAACGCATCTGACAAGGTAGACAACAGGGAAAAAGAAGATCTAAATGCATAGGGTCTACCAATGGGAGTACCCCACTATAGAAAGAGAAAATCATAGTTGCAAAGACAAGGCAAGTAGTGGAAGATCAACCAAAAACATTAATAAAGTAATATAAGAAGGAAAAGAAAAAGAAGAAAATAGAAGAGCCAATCTAGATTGAAGCCACCCCTTCACCAAGAAAAAAACCATTGGAGGAGACCACAAAAACCCTATTACAAATGATGCCAAAAAAGAAAAATGAGGAAAAAGAACAACAAAAGAAACTAAAGGAGCACAAGGGGATAGTACAATACTCTAGCATATGAGAAGAGGAGGAAGAATCTAGCAAAACCCCTATAGTAGATATACCACAAAAAAGAGTGACGAGGTGTAAAAGGTAGAGGAAAGGGAGAAAACACAAAATACCATCTTAGATAGCCATAAATCACTCAAGTCCCTTTCTATAGCTAGGAGAGCACTTAAAGTAAAAAATCATACCCCTCTACCACTATAAATAACAAACAAACCATTGTCCAAGCAATGATGGGCTTTATATCTACTAGCCCATACTCAATATATCAATTTACCAAAGGATTTCCAATGAATTAAGGATAATATTACAAAATCAAGTGGATGCACAAAGAGAATAAGCTTATAAAATAGATATTTCATTCAAAAGTAGAGCAATAGAGGAAGTATATACTAACTTAAACCTCTCACCTAAAACATTAATTTAGGTACAATCTCTTCAAGATCAAGAGTTAAGAACCAAACATCGGGTCAACACACTAGTAATGAATCTACAAAATGATACATTGAAATAGAAGTTATATAAATAAGTAGTTCTAGTAGCTCAACATTCCTACAATATATCCATTCAAACCAAGAAACCATAGGACAAGCCAGAGGACACCATATTCACCACATATAAAAGATACAACAAAACATGTATTTGAAGAAAAAGAAATTCTAGTGGGAAGTTAGGAACCAAAGCAAGTAGATGACCAAGTAGTACAAATGGAACAACTACTAGAAAAATTTGACATTGAGATTGGGGATAATATTCAAGGAGAATAGGGGGAGAACATGTAGAACAAGAAAAGAAGTAGAAAAAAAAAAAGAAGATACTACAAAATAGATGGTCACTCTAGTAAGAGAACCAATTAGTGACCCAATAAGTAAGATAAAGGAATATTCAACATAGAAAAAACAAACAACTCCAGTAGTAACCATGAGCCCAAATATATTCCTTAGTACCTCGATAAGGCCATAAATTGACTTCACTAAAATTTCATCATTACAAAAGTAGAAACTAAGTGAATCATTTGGAAGTAGTGAAAAATAGGACCTAATAAACAAATGTCACCACAAAAGAAAGTATGGCCAAAGTAATTAAGTTAATATAGTAGAACCAACCACAACTACAAATGGACTCCTCTATAGCCATGACAACATAGTTGGAAGGAATATTAAAAAGTCTACTAGGATAAATTAAAGGTGGGGAACGAGAGAAGGAAATGGAAGGGACCGAATGATCATTGATTATGAGATAAAGAAGCTAGGTCAAATGTAGCAAAAATTGCAAAATGGTTGAAAAGATTTCAATAGACAAGTTAAGTAGTTGGAAGATATTTGTAATAATGTATCTACACCATATCAATATTACATGAATTGGCTACAAACTACCACACCCCAAAAGATTTAAATAGATAACATGGAGACCCAACTTCTACAATTATCAAGGAACTATAATATCATGAGTAACTTAGATGGTTCACAACATTAATAGTTAAGAAATCTCTAGTCACAAGATAGTTATATGCATGATCAAAGAATACAATTAATTGCACAAATGAAGAATTTGGGGTTATAAGTAAACATTTATCTATCTCTATTATCAAACTTCTCCAAGTTATTAAGAAAACAATTCCAACATTAGAAAAAAAATATTACTTTAATCTTTGTAGAAAGATTTTACATTGGCATCTTGGTACATGGGTACAATGAATTCAACAAATTGTGTTGAATTGGGAAAATTCATATGAGCAGATCAAGAACACCTATAAGCATCTACTACCCTAACCAAGGATCTCAACATGTTGCCAAGTTTTGAAATAGATTTTGATACTAGAGGACCTAACACTAGCAAACATTTTGGGATAATAGAATCTTGTTTTGAATAGAGGAAAGTTGTCTCTAGGACAAGATAATGATTTAGGTCATGGGAGAATGTTGCTAGACAAGGAACCATAAGCATAATAAAATAAGATATAATCACTATAGGACTTAAGAAGGACATTGAATAATATTTGATGGTGTGCAGTAGTTTTTGAGGGATGATAAGACACAAATATACATAGATGGACGCATCTCTACATCTCTTGAATCTATATTAGCATCCATCTATACCATAAGGAAGAAGAGTGAGATAGAAGAGAAGAGAAGAAGATAAAAATATATGAATGGAATATAGAAATGGGTATCACCCAAGCATATGTGTTTTATATATCTATGCTTGTGTTATGTAGGAAAAGTGGGAATGATGATGAGGTTGATGTAGTGTTTTAGATAGATTCAATCAAACCCTCCTTTCACATATAACATTGAAGGACATAAATCAAGTTCAGTCACTTCTCTTGCAAGAGGACTTAGCTATAGGTTTGGTGTCACTTTGGATTGATAACAAAAGTTGAAATATGTTAATAATTTGTTAAAACCTAATCCAATTAAGCCTTAAACCCTAATTTCATGAAATCATAAACAAATGGACAAACCATGACAAATGATCACACAAGAAGGCACTAAATGTAGATTAGAAACATACCATGATTTGGATTCTAGAAAGTGGAAACTTTGGGGACACTAGGACGGGTGCCCTAGTCCAATAGGTAGATTTTTCTATGGGTCTAGAACTTTGAGACCTGATGAAATCTACAACCTGCTTTAGAGTTTCCAATAACAAGAATCTAGAGGACACATGGGTGGGTGCCCTTGTCCAGAAAGGAATATTCTTCACTATTTTCTTCAGATCCCAAATCTTTATCCTCTACAACTCCTCTCTACAATATTCCTCACCTGCAACTTGCAATCACAAGAGAGGGGTTGGGGGTTGTGGTGTTTAGGAGCTTGCCTAGGTCAAGCCCCAAAATGGCATCCAAGCCTTCCAACACTGTTGTTAGATAGAGTGTGTGTCCTTGGTGGACAAAGGAAAAATAAAATGATGAAATAGATTGATTGAAACACAATAAGATATTAGCTTATTAGGTGTAAACCCTCATGGGGATGAAGTGCCTTTAAATCATGAGGAAATGAGTTGATGGATCCAAATATGCAACAAACACAACACAATACTACTTTGCAACACAATGAATTCCTTGAATGCTTTTTGCTTGATAATCATAAGTTTGCCTTCATCACCTAGGAGTAAAATAAAGTCCAAAACATGTTTATATGCATTCCTTCTAACATTTGTAATTCAAATTAAAAAGGCTGACAAAAGGAAACCTTTTAATGGTCATTTTGCTGACAATTTAAATTTGGGTTCCGAAAAAATAGGTCTAGACTAGGACACAAGAGCCCAAGCCCAAGGGCTTATTTTTGGTCTAGATTAGGCATTGAAGTGGCCCTTAAGCACCACTTGTCATGGGTTTTAGGGAATTTCGATCCGGGATGAGTTTTACACATGCATGATTAAATTAAGGGGACTTAGGAGCTAAACTTAGGAGGTAAAAGTCCTAGGGGGACATTTTGTAGAAGTAAGATGAATCAAAATGTTGTAAGTTGTTATACTTGCAATAAGATTGGTCATAAAGTTGTTGAATGTAGAAGCAAGATAAATCAAAACTCAGTAAGGTGTTATGCCTACAATAAGATAGGTCATAAGGCAAATGAGTACAAATGTAAAATGTTGAGGAATATGGATAATACTCAGCCCTTTCATGGTTACTGTTACAAATACAACAATTTTGGCTACAAGGAAGCTGATTGTAGATCTAAGGTGAGGAGAAATGGTAATTCTCAGTAATCAAATTTCACTTGTCATAAGTGTAATCAAATAGGACATTCTACAAAGAATACAAGGTTTGCTAGTTAAAAGAAGATTGATATTGTTTAGCAAAAGAAGGAAATGAGTAAAGTATGGAAGAAGAAGGAAGAATGTGAAGTTTTTAGACCTCTTCCTAGTGAAGATGGATCCTCCGGTAACTAAAAGGTTAAGGTACTAATTCAGGGGGAATTATAACTACAAGTTTCTTCAAAACCCTTGAAAGAATAAAATGTTGAATTTCTCAGCATTCTAGCTAAAAATAGTTTGAACATATTTAGATGATGATATAAAGAGGTTTGATCAAATTTTTAGAGCAATTGGTCAATTTGTAGAGGATTGTTGATGGTTTTTAGGGTTCTTCATATGAAAAGAGCAAATTAGGTTAAAACTAAGAATGCAATTAATGTAAAGCAAATTTGGTTGGTGAGAAGATTACATAGGCAATATTTGATCATTTTTTATCTTATTTGATCAAAGCTAAGTGTGTGAAAGAGAATAAGAAGTTTAGAAGATTCTCAGTAGAGCACTTGAGCAAACCCTATTCATTGCATCTTCAAGTATTTCTCATTTTCACTAGTAAAACCCTTGTTTCTAAAGTTTGTATCATGGCGACACCAGTTGTTATAGATATTGTTGAGAGGCCAAGGCCAAAAATTCAAGAAGCACCCATTCAAATCCATCAAAACAGATAAAGATGGTGCCTTCTCACATGTTCCTGCAAATGTTTTACACACTGAAGACATCCAGAACATTATTCATTCATAGATAGATGAATATGATCATCTAGAATTAGAACAATTCAGGAATGATAACTTGTTAGGAAAAGACTTTCAATTGAAAATAGAATTCACCAACATTGTTGCAAAAGGTCTTGATATCTGGAAGGGTATTCCAAACTTATGGTATGGGGAAGCATGGGTTAAAATTGCACTAAGTTGAATCCATAGAGACTTTTTCTATCTAGATCAACTGTATTTGATCACCAAGGATGCTATCAAAGTTGTGACTAGATTATGCTCCTCCGGACCGATGCCAGTTTTGAAATCAATCAATCAAGAATGAGGAAGTGATGAAGATAACTAGAGAAAAGTTTAACAAGAGGACATTGACAATAAATGATGTTGAGGATTTGGGGGTCTGATATGCAACCATGAATATTGGATACAAGATTTACTACACCAATAGAGAGAACTCTGCCACTGCCACTACAATCTATACATCCTACCAAATGGTCAAAGAAGGGAAAGATTATGACCTATGTGGTCTTTTGCGGCAACAACTTTTGGATAACCTAAAAAGAACTAAAGAATCAAGATCAAAATTCCAATATGGTTCTTTGATCATATGTCTTATGTTTTACTTTTTGAAAGAATTTCTTGGTATGAAGGGTATGGTCTAGAAAATAGATACTCTGGTTGCCCATCAAATTAAGAATTATATGCTTAGCTTTCTTGATCAAGAGAACTTTGAGACACTATTCTAGGAATTTTTCAAGACTTTCAAAAGAATATGTAGATGAGGGAGAGAATCCCATCAAAAGTTGTCAAAAAATATAAAAATGATATAACATTCATGGTTGATAAAGATAACTATTACATGGAGGTTGTTGAGCCAAGAACATTTTGGATCACAACCTTACCATATGAGGTTTCTAAGTTTGATTTAGTGGGATATGTTGACATGTTACTCAGCAAGCCAAAGGATCCCTCTACTAGAAGGTTTGGCACTTATGATGAAATTATTAATAAATCAATTAGAAAGGAGGTAGAGGAGAATGTAGAAAAGGTAAAATGTAAGGTAGAGAAAATGAAATCTGACCTAGAAGACATGCTCATATCTCTTAAAGGCTCTTTAGGAGAAGCACAAACTCTTCCCATTGCATAATGCCTAGAAGAACAAGGAGATCAGTATCTGCTGCATCTACCTCTTTTATCTCCTCTAGATCATCACAATTACTTGTCAAAAGAAGTGCTACTAAGGTCCCAGTACAAACTGAAACCACAGAAAAGAAGAAGCCAAGATAGAAAAGTCATGCAAGAAGAGGGAAGATTAATCATGTGAACATTGAAGATGTTGAAGTTGAAGAAGAGAAAGAAGAAGAATCTAAAGTAATGAAAAGGAAGAAGAAAAGAACAAGTGAAGAAGTTGAAAAGGAAGAATCTTCAAAAGAAAAAGGAAAAGGAAAAGAAAAGAAGGTCAAGAAACCTGACTATGTTCCCTTGCAATGTGAGGAAACAGTAAATGCAATTACAAAATATAGTGCTCTAAAGGAAGTTGCAAAACTTTATGATGAAAGGCCTTCCAATGACAAATCTACTATTGAGGAAGAAATAATCAGGTATATGGGAGCCTACAATGTGGCCTTAATTGAGATTATAGATCAACTACCTGAAAGCCTTGGTGATGTTCTTACTAAAAGGAGAAGTGAAGCTATGGGTAAAGAAGCTAAGATGAAGAAATGGGTGTCCCTCCATCTCTAGGGAAGAAAACATCAAAGTATCTAAAATTCTAGCAAAAGAGTTTAGGACTAAAAAGAGATTTGATATTCTAATGTCAAAGGACAAGGAAGAAATAAAGAGATTGGAAAAGGAAACACTAAATAAAATTACTAAAATTATTAAGGAGATGAAAATTGATCTGGGAATTATTGAAGATATATCTGATCAGTCTACCTCTGAAGGAAATGAAGAAAGTAGTGACAAGGCTGAGAAGAATGATGATATTATTCCTCTGGAGGATATTGAAGCACCAGACAAAGAGGGTCAAGATAAAATAAATTCACCTCCTCCGGATACCCCTACAGAACAAAATGTGTCTCCTATGGATAACACTGATACAAGACATGATTCTCCCCCTTTGAAAAATACTATCAAAAAACATAGAGGGTCAAGATATAAATAGTAATTCTCCTCCAAGGAACACTAATTCCAATGTAGAGCATGATAATTCTCCTTCAGAGAATATAGGGAATGAGGAGGAAAAGAAAGAAGATAATCCTAAGGAGAAGCAAGAAGAAAAGGAAAAGAGTGGTGAGAAACAAAAAGATAAAGAGGATAAGGAAGAAACAGAGGAGGAAGAGCAAGTCAAGGATGAATCAAAAGGAATAGAAGACATAGGGCAAAGTGCTTTAGAGATAGATTCATTCAAAGACCTACTAGACTTGTAAATACAATTTCAGCCAGTAATTACGCCTCAACTACTGCAAATTCTCACTTATGAAGGACAAAATGATTTAGCAAATATTTCTCCCATTCACAAACTGCAGCTTGGTGACATATTGCATGCCTTAACAAGGAAAGAACTTTTACAAGAAAACTTGAAGAAATCTAGTGTGGTTGAGGATGTTATGAAGGTAATTCAAGAAGGGTTACCAAAGGTAATCATTGACTCCTCTCTGCCTCTAGAGCAAAAGCTTATGTTATTAATGGATTATTTCAAAGACCATTCTTCCTAGATTGAGCAGAAAGGAGAACAAGAGGTAGCAAAAAGAATAAATGATAAGAGGATGGCTAAGATGACTAATAAATATGCTAAGACACATAATAAACTTAAAGAAATTTTGAAAAAGTTCAAAGATTGAATTGATGAAGCCACAATGTTATATCTATTCTATTTGAAATGGCCTAACTCCACAAAGAATATCAAAGTTTAGATTAACTCCATTAAGTCACAAATATCCAAATTGGCTAAAACATATGACTTGTCAAAATACAAGAATGGGATAACCAAGGCACAAGTTGAAAATCTTCATGGACAAATGTCACAGCTGCAGGACCAAAGAGAAAACTTGAAGAAACAATTTGGTCAATTGAGGGAAGTAGTAAATCTGAGACTTGCTTCATTGTCTAGTTTGCTAGGGGAAGCAAAAAGGTTGATCAAAAGATGAAAAATCCAAGCAATGTAGAAGAAGCTAAAGAACTATGCATGCAATGTGAATGCCAGAATCATATGCTTGCCTCAGAAAGTGCCAACTAGACATCCACTCTTACACAACTAATTTACAAAGCCAGTATACCTTCTAAATGAGTTGTAAGAGCAATATAAATAAGACAAATTCTGATGTATATAGTCTTGTAGAGGACAATAGTGTCATATTATATACATAGCATCTATTTTTGAGGTATCCCTATCTCAGGGGTTTATAGTTTGTAGAAATCATTTTGTAAGGGGTAGTCTATACAATTTTGGAATTGATATAAGCGAGGATATTTGGCCCTTTGTCCTTAATGTCAAAGGGGGAGAGAGAGAAATATATATCTAAGGGGGAGTATATGTTGCCATCAATGACAAAGGGGGAGATTGTTGGTAATATGTGTTGTCATTGATGTCAACATAGTATATGGAAATATAAGGACAAACTTGTACAAAGGATGTGTATAGAAGAAGGAGAAGATGATGGATATTGGAAGATTTGAGAGAGATGGTTTGACTTAGTTAAAATCAAGGGGTTAGCATGTCTAAGGCAAGTCAGTCTAGAAGACTTAGTAGATGGAGTAAAACCAGTCTAGAAGAAGAGAAAATTGTCTAAGTATGATGCGGTGATTAGTCTTGTGTCTAAGCATGATGCAGAGGTAAACACTTATGTCCTAACATGTTTCTTGTAGTCCTACATGTATATCTCATCATCTTGGAGTACCACACTTAGTAATAAATAGCAGAAATTTGACTAAGGCATTCACAATGCATATCCTAAGGCAGAGTCACAATGTTTTGGTTTGCATTTCTTTGCAAAGAAAGATTTAGTCTTGTAGTTCAAAAGATAAGTTTATCCTAATATTAACATGATATATTTAATATTTCAAGTCACCACACCTTCAACAGAAAAAGTGACAAGTGACAGAGTACCAGCTACTACTTAGACAGGGAAAAACAATGGTGGAGACCTATTGGAATGCTCTGCATCTCTCTAGAACAAACTATTTGGTCATGCAATTTTGAGGACAAGCTCAGGGATATATAAGGTATGCTATATTGAAGGTTCAAGTGGTCTAAGGGTCTGCAAGGTCAACATTCAAGTAATAGAGGTAATACAAATTGTTCCAGAAGCCTCAAACCACATGCTTGAGTATTTGCAAAAGATGAAATACATATAGATCAGCCATAAAAGATTGTGTAGAGGTTCTACATGCTCCAATATACCTCAGGTTTGAACTGCATGCAAATATCTCTTGTTTTTGGTACCACACAAGATATATAACTCAGTTAATGAAGAGTTGTATATCCTTGTTCCCTAGACTCCAGTATACCTTAGTCTAGCTTTTGTTTTTCTCTGGAGATCATAGATGAGCATGTTTGGATCTAGGAGTATACATGTAATGATGTTTAAGTTAATCTCTAAAGGTTTCAGGGTTTTTGATGTGCTGCAATGCCATATCCTAAATAGTGGAGTATCACAATTAGTCTGGAATACTCTGTTTCCACCAATTCTTCATATCTCTTATCTTGTGGATGCATAAATTGATCTGATACTTTAGTAGAAAGGTAGTTGAATGATGTTGAGGTGGTAAAATTCTTGGTCCGCATGATGTTTTTGGCTTCTCCCCGGTGGTATGAAGATAAATAGTTAGCAGTGTTTGTACAGTTTGGGCTGACAAATTAGTTTTTGTTATATGTAGTGGATCCTGATCAATTTTTTTTACTTTGAAAGATGTGAAGTAATGTTCCTTGAATCTTAAATCATGAAGTCCTGAGGTCTGCAACAAGTTTCCTTAACATATTGTATGTATTGAAGTTGACCTTTAAAGAGTTACATGTTTCATCTAAAAGATTTTCATGGTACCGATTTAATCAATGTTGTGATGTGTTGCAGAAGGTATTTATAGGAGATCAAATTCATTTTTGAAGAGCATATGTGAATTTGAATGTAAGAGAGTAGAATGAGAAGTATGAAGTGTGCAGAATCAATATGATGGAGTAATTGTGTAAAAAAGAGGGCTGAAATATCAACATGAGTTAGATGTTTTCTTCATAGCAGTTCAAAGTTTTGTTTATCATCATAATAGTAGTGAGCTTTCTATAGGGAGTAGTAGCTTCTATTGGAATCATTTGTCATTGCGCCAAAAGCTCAAGCTATCAATGCTCGCTACAAATGCCAGACTTAACCCAGATCCACAGGAGGCTCACTGGCATGTCACAAATCTTGAGGTCAGCATTGAATGCCTCACTGACAAGGGGACAACTCATTGCCAACAATCCCCCCTCAATGCAACATAAGGGATTCAAACCTGTGACCCATGGCTCTGATACCAATTGTTGGAATCATTTGTCGTTGTGCTAAAAAATTGAGCTATCAACACTCGCTACAAACACCAGACTTGACCCAAATCCATAGGAGGCTTACTGCCATGTCACGAATCTCAAGGTTAGCATTGAATGCCTCACTGACAAGTGGATAACTTACTGCCAATAGCTTCCTTGGGTTATAGCCCTAAAACAAAGTTAGCAGGGAGTTGTAGCTTCCTTGGGTTGTAGCCCTAAATCAATGTTGTAAACTTTTATATAGTAGTGAGCATTATATTGTGAGTTAACACTCATTGTGGTTTTTCCCAATTTTTGGGTTTTCCACATAGAAATTTTGGTGTCATTGTGTTGATGAATGTGTTGCATGTTTTACTTCTAGTTCTCTAAGTAAATGAATCTGATCTACAAATAAAGTAGTTAAGTTTTAATATATGTTGATTCAACCCCCTCTCAGCATCTTTGTATGTTCAACATACTGATGGTGTTCCCTTCTATTTATTTATCTTTGTTGAATTTTTTTACCTTGGTCTTCATGTCTAGCTTTATAATCGAATGAGGTGAATTTTCCCTTATTTAATTTATCAAAAGCATAGGCTACAAGATTATCCATACAAGCATATAAATTAGACTTAAGTTGTGTAAGATAGGAAATGGATGATAAGTCTTAATGCCACCATTAGATAAAGTAAGGTAGATTATTACTTAATAGTGGGTTTTTAAATAAGCCCTTTCCCACAATTACCTCAAATATTTTCCAAGATTGTTCAATTCCATAAACACGTAAGTGTGTTAAATGACAAAGATATGTCAAAACATAAGAACATTCTACAATTTTTTTTTTAACACCTTTCAAAGAAACATAGTGAATCCACTCATGAATATTGTGTCTAGAATAGTTGCTTAGTAAGTCATAAAAATTTTTAGAGAGATACAATGCATGAGAAGAATCTTACTTATTACTTCAATTGTAGTAATAAAAGTCAACATAAAACCAACAAGATTTCCCTTACATGGATGACCAATAGAGAAAAAATCAAAAGGGGTAAGCACCTTTTTCATCTTAAATTTCTTTAGAGACAGAGATGTAAATCTCATAAGAAAAGAGAGATGCAATCCAATCTCCTTTGAAGAATAATTATTATTACTTACAAAATATATACACTTTACACCTTTAGAAGAAACACATAGAGTCTAGTCATGGATGAGACATTTACACCAACCATAGTTGTAAAGATCAAAAACTTTCATGGCAATAGATTGCATGACAATAATTTTGCTAATTACAAACAAGTTTATCAAGGGGTCTTGGATCAAATCACTAATGTTATCAATGAAAATGCAAATATTAGATAAAAAAATTACACCAACTAGCTAGTAGTGATGCTAGATAGCTAGTACGAAATTCTTGATTTGATTGACTTCTTTCTTCAAATGTGCAACCTCTATCAAGTCCTTAGCAAACAAGGAGATCCCTCACTTATTTTCCAGGCAAAGACTAAAATAATTAGTAATCCCCATCACTTATAGATTTGTAATTGGTTTCAATTGATTGTGATTCGATTGAACCATCTTTAATCAAACCTCATCCCACCACTAAGTACCATGTAGAACCTTGGGTGTGCTGACTTCATTCAATTGAATCCATCTTTGATCAAACCTACATGATTTTAGATGTGTTCCATTTTGGCATTTTTCATTTTGGCCCAAAATTGGGACTTGCTTATGTAATTCCACCCATAAGCATACTCCTCCTTCAAAACAAACATCACTTACATGTGTATACATGCTTTATGAGTCCCTTTTTTCCAAATACATGTTCAAATACCTAAAAAGGAAAATTGTTGGTTATTGATTATCATGCTAATATCATATATTAGTCATAATTGTAGGACAATTTAGTCTTATAAGTATTACACATACTAATAGTTACGTAGTTAAAGTAAGCTTTGGGATAAAATCCAAAAGTGACTATAAGATGATATGTTAGAATCCATGGAGTTTCAAATTTGACAAGCTCAATGTCATATCTATATCTTGTTTGGTTCAAGATATAAGGATTAATTTTTTTCTATAGTAACTTGAGCATCTACATACTGTTAAGGTCCTTTCAACATTAGAAGAAAATAGGGAAAACAATAAATCTAAATTTAAATGTATTTTTATTAAATATATTTTGTAATTTTTAACCTCAAATTTTTAAAATTATATTTATCCAAAAAATAAAAAATATAGTCACACAACAATTAAATTTATCCTTGCATTGTGCTCCTCAATCTAGGAAATTGAATGGAACCACACATGTGCATCAATGGTTTCCTCTAAAAATATACTATTGGTGTAATGCCCACTTTCATTTGAGAAACCTAATATCACAAGAGTTACTATCAGATTATTGAAAGGCTATTAAAAAGATACTACGTATAGCTAATAATCTCACTAGAAGAAAATTCCATTCCACATTCCAGAGATACTTTTACATCCACATTCCATTTGTATGCAACATACAAATGGCTAAGCAATTAGACTACAAATACATTGGGATATGTCTTTGTCTCACTCAGAATATGTTGAGCCCCTAACCCTTCCATTGCTCTGTTTGATACCTATTACAAATATTACTCATGCATGCTAAAGAATTGCATACATTCTAAAATATAATGCGTAGTATAATATTAGCCATGTATAAATAATTATAGAATCAATGTATCAATTGCCCTTATTTTCAATGTTACAATATTAGGGGTATATATAGGTGTGTGTCCCCTAGAGGTGCCTAGACTATGTATAGATGCATGTATAATGAACCTTTAAATTAGACTTAATTTAAAGCCAACCATCAATTGTATTTATCCCAAAATACACTCTGCCTCTAAATACAATCTATACATGATTTATCTCTATCTATACCCTTGCATGTATACAAGATCATGCACAAGCTATCTATACATATGAATTATCTGTGGTGCTAGTTCAAAGTGTTACATTTGGATTCCAACATCTTCCCAATATAATTATGTGTTTTGTCCTTAGAACATCAAAATGCTAAACTAACTAGAATAAACTACATGATTAAACAAAACATAAACTACATACAACTTCTGTATAAATGACTTCATTACATCTTTATGTTTGACTATGTCTAACTTGGTCAACTAATAAACCTTATTGCACAATATTACAGGGTGATCTCACAATGTGTACAACTTATGGGACATCTTGATTTTTTCTTGAAATCACATATTTTTATAGAAAAAGTAATGATTTAGCCTAGATATGTTCCATTTGAGGGAGTTTGATTGAAGGGGGTTAGACAAAACCCCCTTAGATAAAATCCCCTTGGATAGAACCCCCCTAGGCTTAAATCAAACCCTTAATGGAGTCTCCTCTACACCTATCAAAATGCTGACAAAAACTATTTTTGCTTCACTTTTTGGGGGATCAAATGAAGTCATTTGGGAATTTCATTTTGCAAGTATGTAGCCCTTAGTATTAGCTTTCCAAAAATTATAATATGTAGTATGTTTTCTTTAATATTATATTTTTAATTTTTTTTTTTATAATGGATGTAGGTCTAATATGAAAAAATAATGACCTGTATTCAAGACACTAGGAAAAATAAAAAACATTGTTAAAAAAATCTCAAAAAAATGTAATTCACTACACATAGATGTCCTTATTTTAATGAAAAAAGAAATATTTAATTTTGATATATATGCTAAGAGAAATACATTATGGAATAAAATAGGTCTAAAATTTTTTTATTACTAATTAAAAATAAATAATAAATAACATATTTGATAACAAAATGTCAAACAATATCCATGCACTAGATAGTGGAGGTAATGGTCTAATTCCAATAAATCATGAAAAAGGTTTATTTGTAGTGAAAGTTATGTCATATGGAATAATGTCACTAAATAAAAATTAATAGAAAAAAAAAATTTGATTAAACAATAAAAATAAAAAAATGATAAAAATAATTCTTTTAAAAATATAAAAAATTATAGCTTGAATCTGCATAGAAAATTTCACAGCTCATTAGTTTACATCATCCTTAAATTCTTGAATGTTCCCTATAATTAACATAATTTGAAAAATGATGAAAATATTGATTTTGAGCATTCCACTTTGGCCAAAAAGTGGGACACACTATTGTGTTGTCACCTTACATTCAATGGATCATTAAAATCCTCAATATCATTTTCTTATTTTTGTGTAATTTATTCTATCAGCTCCTTGATGCACTCATTAATTTTTCTTATAGCAACATCTATAATGTTCTCTAACATGAATCCTTACTAGAGAATGTAAATCTTAACACAATGGAATGAGTTGAGGGTTCACCTAGTTTGACCAACATACAAATGCCACAAACCAATTGCATGCAAGTGCAATGTCTTATGCATAAAGTTATGCCAATTTTTCTACTTCAGCAAGATCTACCTTGACCATACTCTTGTCCATCTCAAATTATTTATTCACTTCTCCCACTTTAGAGTCTCTTCATCATTTTTATGATACTATTCTTCTATGCTCTCCTTTCCTTCCTCTTCTTTTGCTTCTTCTGTGCCAAGCCTTTAGATTGTGAATGAACTACTCTCGGGGCTAGAAGTCAATCAACCAATGCTACAACAACATCAAGTTATTCCTCCATTGCCACATGAGCTCTTGGGTGTGTCTCTCTCATAATGTTTGGCTAGGATAGCAAGACTTTTTCAACAATTTTATTCATCATGTAAGTTCTCTACTTGATATGAATTGAGACAACACATCATTTGTGTTGCAAAGAAAATCTAGGGTGGTGGCATATTATTCATCTTTTCTCTTTCTTTTCTATCTAGAAAATAAAATATTATGAGAGTTCATGGCTAGTCTCCACCTCCTCGTATGCTATAATAAGCACTTCCCTAGTTGCCTTAAGAATTCTTTTGCTATCTCCATTTTGTTTTGAATTTTTTTGCATCAATAGTGAGATGGTTAATATTATTCATTAGGGCCATCAAGCCATGCAATTAAATAATAAAACATCACCAACCCACATGTGTTAAGGAACTGTGATGATCTTCCTCATGCCATCTAGCTCAAAATCCAATGTGTAGGAAAATGTATCTACAATATTAGGATCAAAATTTAAGAGAAATGCATATCATTTCAAGAAAAGGCCCACAAGCATGCATGCATTCATTTCTTGCTACATAGTTTTGTATTCATGTGTGTGTGTGTGTTGTTTTATGATTGCTTATGGATAGTCAACACATTTATATTAAGAAATATGTTATTAGACTATGATTGAACTAGTACATGACTTATTTATCTTCATTATTTTCATTGATTATGTGATGTTAGCTGATTTATTTCAATGATTTAGTATTAAGGATTTATTTAATGATTAAATGAGATACAACCATGCATCTTTGAATTATCCTTATTGTGCTTAATTAAAAGATCAATAATGTGGTATGATTTATATGATGTGATTGTGAGATACATATTTCTTGCTTGATTTATGCTTACATTGGTTATTTATATGTTGTGCTTTGGCTATTATTATTTGGAATTACTTGTGTAAATCGAGTGTGTAAGCACAAGGTAAAACCAATAGTGGTTAATATTAGAGGTGTTCACATGGGTATGATTGATTATGTTAACCCATCTTGATATATTAGGAGCAATAAGATGTGTGGTGTTTTAAACCAATGAGACCACTATCTTAATCGATGCATTTCAAGAATCCTACTATGCTAGACTCATAAATTTTATTTATTCCTATGTGCTTTCAACTAATTCCTTATATTCATCTTATTTTATATGAGCATGGGAATAACTTAATAGCTATTTGAAATAATAAAATACACTTAGAAATTTAAGGGGGTAATTTAGATTTTATATAGTGATTTTTTATGCATCGAAAAAAATCATTTTCTTATTTTAAATAAAAATAATAATGGATTATACATATACATATTCATATACATTATAGATAAACATATACATATACATATGATTTGAGAATTTTTTTAGTTTAAAGGGAAAAAAAAACTTTATTGACAAGCTAATAGGTCATTTTAGATATTTTGTTTGAAAAAATATTAGCTCAGTCACTTGTGAATGTGAAAAGGAATGAAAAAGATATTATGCATTAGGTTCTACCTTATATGAAAAAAGGAGTTCATTATTTTAGTTTAACCTCATTCTTGAATATTTTACTTTATTCAAAAACTAGAAAAGAAAGAAGAGAAAGAGTTTTTGAAGTCAAACCCATTTTTGAATTCAAACCCTAGAAGTGTGATATTAGTGTTTTGGAGAAAGATTTTGTTGGAAGAGGATTGCTTGTTTGTTCTTTAAAAATCTACAACTCTTGAAGTGCTTAATTGTGCAAGTCAAGGTATTCATCTCATGATTTTGTATGTAGACTAAGGAAATATTGCATGCTTCTTGTATGTGCAAAATGAAAATAGATCATTTTCATGTGTTTTCCATGTTTACGTAAAAAGTTAGAGACAAAATCAATGGAGATTATGTAAATTTTATGAGCTTCGTGGAAAAAATTGGAAGCTAGATTTTAGAAAAATATTGAATTATATTTGGGTTTTTGTTTTGTGGGTAGATGCAAAATAAATTGGTAAAGGAAAAGCCTTAGCTTTTGGTATGTGTATTATTATTTTCAAACCTATTTATTCTTTCTTAAGAGCCATATTGCAAAACTATAATTCTTAGTGTGTGGTAGGAAATGAGAATTAGTAGAGGCTTGGAGTGGCCTTCTCATCCAAAGCCTATTGAAAAGAATCTAGAAATTATGGTAATAATAGATTATTCAAATTAATTAAAATAATTGGTTTCATTTACTAAACCATAAAAATATAAATTACAATCTTATTTGTCCAACTCTCTTTGTAGGTGAATATGAGAAAGTTAGGATGACATAAAAACATGAAAGAAAGAAAATAAAAAAGAAAGTTATACCTTTGAATTCATCCTAGCTCCTCACTCCTTGATAAAGTGGAGGAACTTGCACCCTTAGTCCCTAGTGATACCAAAACTATGGATTGAAATGTGAAATGCTCTCTAATTGTCAACACAAATATCACTATAACCTAGCTAATATGGAGATGATTGAGAGAAATTTTGGCATAATATGATTACTCTAAAATTGGATGATGAAATGGCTTGTGGAGGCTTGTATTTATAGGCAAATTCGAGGGGATTTTGATCCAACGGTGGAGATTGATTTTTGAGATCAATGGATGAGATTGATTGTGAGATGGAGGGCTAAGATTTGATCAAAAAATTGGATGGTGGAGAATAAAAATGATTCTTTTATTCATTTTGAGGAGGACTTAACATTAAATGTGATTTGGATGTATGAGGAAATCAAAAATTAATTTCCTTGGGAGGAGGTGGAATTAAAAATTCTATTTTATGTGGAAGTGTGAAGGTCATATGACACATGTACATTTTTAGGCTCTTACATTTGTACGCTAAAAATGTGGAAGATGTTTTACCATGAAAATGGTAAAAATGAGTTGGAGGGTTTATGTATTTTTTACAATTTTTAATTTGTGGGTGTGGGTGAAGGTGTTAAACATGATTTGACCAAGTTAATTAGAGTGATTAGCTTAGTTAATGTGGCTGGAAAAATTAGTGAGTGGAGTAATCAGGGTTTAGGATTAATTAAATAATGATTTATTTAATTAATCCAAGTTGAGGGGTCATGTAGGTTAGGGTAGCTAATTAAATAATAGTTATTTAATCAGCTAGGTTAGGGGTAGGCTAATTAGTAGGGCTGACTAACCAGATAAGTTGATTTATCTAATTAATTGGGTTTAATGAGATGGACAAATTAACCAAATAAATATTTGACACATTTATTTAATTAATTAGGATGATGTTAGTAAGGTGTGACTATTGAATTAATTAAATTAATTTAATTTTAGGGTTAATTGATGAAGGATGGATGAATGGTTTAGGGGTTGGAAGAGGTAATTAATTAAATAAAAATTTAATTAATTAATTAGGTGAAGAATTGGTGATGTGGATGATGTCAAAGGGTGGTTAGAAGGGTTGAGACATTTTTAGGTGTCTATATTTGCCCCTCTTTGATGTGGCATTGTGACCTAGTAGGGATATGGCATCAAGTCAAATAATTTGCCCTAGCTACCGGAAAGGAATGAAATAGGTGAGGGATGCCCCCTCAAGAGGTCAGTTGAAAAATAAATTTTTTCAAGTGATCTCTCAAAAGGAAGAAATGGCAGTGAAAAATGGATAGAGGACGAGAAATCAGGTGGACAGGAAGAAAAAAATATGAAAAAGGTTAGAGTTTGTACCCTGAGGAGAGAAAAAGGTGAAGGGGGATGACATGGCTTTCTATAAATAGAAAGTGTGGGCCCAAAGTGCCACATTTGTACACAATAAGCTTATTGGATGAGAGGAGAGAAGATGAGATGGTGGCACAACCACCTTTTCCACACTACGAGCATCGATCCGAGTGAGTCTGTGATTACATGAGGTTACCCCTAGCTAGCACCTAGGTATGCCAGTCAACCTTTGACTTTGTCAATTTTAGGTTTTGGGGTATTTATTACATCAAGAAATGGGTAGTTAGATGGATTGACACCTAGTACAGTTGTTTTGGCACCATCGAAGGTTGAATTGGTGCCATCCTCTAGACTAACGCCATAGGTTAAATAGGGGAACGGTGAGTTTTGGTGCTGTATACTAAAGTTTTGGCACTATCCTCTATTTTGGTGCCAGGGGAAAAATTGTCATTTTGATGTTTTGGTGCCATCCAGAGTAGTTTTGGCGCTAAGCTCTACTTTGGCACCCTAGGTTTAGTGTTTGAAGTTTTAGTGCCATATGTCGGCGCTTTGGCGCTATGTTCTAGAATGGCGCTATACTTTGATAGTTTTAGTGCCATACTCTAGAATGGCACAGGAGGTCTACGGTAGATTAGGGAGTTTTGGTACTAAACTCTATTTTAGTGCCAAAGGCGTAAAGATTGACACTATCTTATAAATGGTGCCATGTGGTCTAGGATTAGCGCCAAACTCTGTTTTGGTGCCATATGGTATAGAATTGTGTCAAACTCTATTTTGGCACCATATGGTTATGGATTAGCACCATAGCACTATTTTGGAAGAGAAGGTTAAGTTTTTGATGGTATTTTTAGATGCAGATTATAGGCGAGATTGTAGTTTCTTGGGAGTGACGAGTTCCATCAGTTATGAGGTTATTGTGTCAGTTTGATGGGTTTACGTGATGAAGGGGGTAAATCACAAAACACATAACAACATAAATTGCACACAAAAAATATAACTTTATTTTATTGATTTGGACAACTCATTACATTACAGAAGCTCAATTACAATCAGAGGAATCAATCCTCCACAACAGGTAACACACTACAACTACACATCACCAGGCTCTGGAATCTTCTGCCTTTTGTAACCCCAAATCAGCTAGGGTTTAAATTTTCCCCCCTTAACTCTACTACTACCCAAGGTTCCCAAAATAGTCATAAATAGCACTTTTTGGCGGCCTCCAGCTAAATTTCAAAATTTGCAACTCCCTCCAAAAGTAGGTCAACTTCTGGGAAGCATAACTTTTGATCTGGGTGTCCGATTGACGAACCGTTTTAAGCACCGGAAAGCTCACGATGTGAACTATCATGCCATAAATTTGTAAACAGATTTCTATCAAATTTTAGGGATGTTATGGGATGTTTTAGTGCCTCATATCTCATTTTTAGAAATTTTTAGGGGCTTTTTGAAAAACAAAAACTTTAATATCTTTCAGCTCACAAGTGATCTTTGCCTGATTCCTTCACCAAAGGTCTTATATTTCAGTTATGAAGCTTTTTGTAACTTTTCACTTCAATCTATACCTAAATGTAAACTTTCCTAAAATGGTAGTTAAACTTTCCAAAACTAGCAGTTTGCTATTTTTAGCAGTTTTGGAAAAATGAAAGTCCTACATCATTATTTAGGAGATTATGGAACCATAAACACTAATTATGGAAAGAAATGAAAAAACCTGTAATGATTTTGAATTAACTTCTTTTTGGGTGATGCAAGATTGCCCTTACACCATTAGATGTTCCTGCATCATTACGTTAGCCAGATTAGGGAGGTTGGGGCTACGGACAGTGGTCAAGATGCCTTAG
Organism: Cunninghamia lanceolata; assembly: GCA_027924645.1. Lineage (NCBI taxonomy): Eukaryota > Viridiplantae > Streptophyta > Pinopsida > Cupressales > Cupressaceae > Cunninghamia > Cunninghamia lanceolata. The sequence goes on along the minus strand of BSBN01000395.1, from coordinate 655,334 downwards.
ATACGGACACATAGGGAGCAAGAGCAGGTATGATGACAACCCTAGTAGAGTGATGGAGGAATGATACATGCTCCTTCCTACTACCCACATGTGAGATTACAATTCCCTTGGAGGATGTATGGAGGATTCTGAGACTCCCCATAGCTGGAGTGAGGGTTACTTATGATGTCCCTACAAGAGGAGTAGCACTAGACAAGGTGTTTGCCCCTAGTCATCCAATCCTTACCTAGGATTGGTGATAGATGAGTTATAGGAAAAATCAGCTGACTGGAGTGGATCAATTCACATTATTTGTGTGTGCAGTGATCGAGGGGATTGTGATGTTAGATCGACACACGTAGGGTTTTTCGATTGGTTGGGGTGGGGTTATAGAGTAGATGGTTCAGCATGAGACCATGTATGTGTGGGGGCCTTGCATGTTGGCCTAGATATGTGTTGTGTCGTTGCATAACACACCCCATTTTGACTTGACAAAAAAGGGACCCAACATTTTGCTTGGCTTGGCATCTGTTTTTTCCTACTTTTTTACAGTCTAGCAAAAGTAAGTCATGTAGGTGATCCTGCATAAAGAGGAAGCTGGGTAAGTCACCATGATGAGGTCAATTAGTCAAAGTTAATATTTCATGTTAAAAACCTCATGGTTGGAAAGAGTACAAAATTTCATGCAGGTTTGCCTTTTGGATCACCCTGATATTCTTTAGGGAACAAAAGTCATGACAAGTCAAAGTCCTGGTCAAACCTAATATTCTGGGTGGGTCATATTTACAAATATTAGTCATCTTAAGAAAGATCACCCCGATTCAATTTTATCACCCGATAATCATTTATCCAGAGATCTGAACATCAATTTTAAGTGATAGAGGTATTTACCCGTCGGTCAGCTTCATATGTTTTGCGGGGGTCATACTTTCAATATCACCCGATCTTGAAATATCACCCAATATTTTCAACATCACCCGATATTACACTGAGGAGGTCATATTTCAAATATCACCTGATTATTTAAATATCACCCAATCTTCCAGAGATTTCCCCCCACATCTTGCCATGCAACATTAAATGCCATAAATGCAGTAGGTGGATTCCCGCCGATTGCAAACATGATCTAAACACCTAGCAATGCCCATAGATTTATGACATAAGATCAATGGTTATGATGTAATTTGCCTTGTCTTGCCCTAATTTGCCCTAATTATGAGGATAAAAGTGAATTTCCAGCGTCATTTTGCATTTACCTTGCGATAAAACGAGTATTTACAGTGCATACATTCAAACCCTCTTACGAGCTACCAGTGGACGCATACAGCCTACAACAGAATGGAACATGTGATCATCACTAGTATCTAAACCCTTTTCAGTAATCATCAGCTTAGCACAGGAGAAAAGCATAATCATGTAAGTAATTAAAAAAACCCTCCTGTTGTCATTTTCTGCATGTCCAAGTAGGATGTTTTTTAAAGTAGGTTGAGCTGTAAGTATGTATATCATGGTGAAATAGAGCTTAATGAGTATAATATGCATGATGCCATGAACATATGATGTTGTATATGCACGCATGTGGATATGGTTGTAAGACTAGTTGTTTTGTTGCAAGAAGCCATGGCAGACGTCAAGAAGAACAAGTCTGATGCAAAATTTGTCAAACCCATGATTGCTCAACCAGAAGGAGTATAGTTCAAATATGGTATCCTAGGAGATACTCATTAGGGAAGTACAGATATGGCAGCGTGGTCATCCAAGACGAGTGAAGATAAAGATAATACCCTGCTAGACAACATATTTGTGTTAGGAATGTGGCATGCAGTTGGATTTCCTTATGCTATGGAAACTCCAGAGTTGGTAATTGAGTGCGCCAGAGGTTACAACCCTCAGACAAGGAGAGTGGAAAAACATGGCAAGGTATAGGTAGATCTATCTATCAAGGGGATTACAGCTACATTTAATCTACCACTAGGAAAGAAGGTAGTTGGCATGGATCTGAAGAAGCTGGAAGCTGAATATATAAACAACAAAAAGGCTGCAAGAAAGAGGATGTATCAATGGAGAGCTAAGAACAGCCCTTACGCTGCCTTTGCTAAATTGCCAGTGCATTTGTATAAGTTTGATTTTGATGATGAGTATCAATATATGATTGCCTTACTCAACAGAGTCACAGGCTAGCCTAATGCTGGAAGCTTCAGGGACTCGATGTATGGGGTTATCATAATGCGCATTTACACAGATAATAAGCCACTATGGGCTAAAATGATTAGTGATGCCCTGGATGAATAGCTAATGAACCTAGGAGGCCTAGAATGTTCATTTTATATGACCTCATATATTGTATACTCGTGCATATAAAGGTACATTTGATGCACTCACCATAGTCGGAAAGATTGGTGGCAGTCTAAATGATGCCCATATATGGGATCATTATCCTCAGTTGTAAAGAATAAATTATCTCCATGATTACAAATTAGTGAATGGTACATTTTCTATGCATCTGGTCAGAACAATGGAGGAGGATAGGACTAAAAGACTAAGCATGGAAGCTCAGGAAGTTATATACAGGCATGGTGCCTGGTTTATACAGTTTGCCACATTCTCATACATAAGAGTAGAAGGTTTTAAGGGCCAGCCCTTAATGTTACCTAGGTACCCTACTGATGGGGTAGTCTTGATGGAATTTGTAAGACAAGTGTCAACAATACTGGATACATATAAAGAAAACAATAAGATTCCTCCAGTTTTGTTTCCAGTAACTATAGGGTGGTACATGTGCCCAGATTCTGAAAACATAAAGAAAGCCATAGTGGGTTTAAGCATGATGAGCTTGCATCCATTTCCATTGGCCAGATCATATGACCCCTATGGAAGGATGTAGAAGATTACAGGTCAACTCATCCACAAGAAGCACTTGGAGGATTTCTTGACAAATTGTGAGGATGAAGCTGAGGTCAGAAGAAGGAAATATCAAAGGCTCACCCTCAACCAGATCAAGACATTTGATTGCATTCCAGTGCCTGTACAAAAGAACAAGGATGATGGTAAGACCATTTCCAATGAGTATGAGGACAATAAGGTGTATAATGACACTATTTCAGCCCCTGACCTGACGCAACTTGAAGATATTTCATTAGATCAATTTACAGGTGGGGTGCTGCAGTTGACCCAAGCATGGGTGACTAAACAAATTAATCCACTGAAGAAGAAGGGTGTGGCAGTCACAATAGATAATAAAAGGAAAAGGAAAGAGATTTCAGATGAAGAATATGATGACTTTCTTGTGGAGAAAAGGAAATCTAATGGAGAGAGGTTACCACCTCAGAAACAAAGCAAAGGACCTCCTAGAGGAAAGAAGAAAACTGATGATAATCCTAAGTGAGTAATAATTGAAAGAATTGATGTATCAGCTGAAGGTACATCTATATCAGGATAGGCATCAGCCTCATCTGTACCACCTCCAGAGGATAAGCAAAAGACCAAAAGGATCCTGGGGGCAGCTATAGATACCACGAAAACACCAGATGTGGGCCAATCCTCAAGGTAACATGAAGAAGAAGATGTCCTTGTTGAGGAGGAGCTAGTGACTAAGGAGCTTTCAGATGATAATCCTATGATATTCACAAGGAAGAGGAAGGTGCCCTTAATGGCATCCACCCCTAAGAAACCAAGAACATATATGAGGGGTGAGATAAGACATGACCCTGTAATGTTAAGGGGAGCTGGTAGTGAAGTATTTAGAAAGGAATTGCAACATGAAGTACCACTTCCTACCATCATACAGTTTAAGGCTGAGAAAGATGAAGAGCAAAAAAGAGAGACCACTAGAGCAAGTCAAGGCAATCCTATCTCACTGGAGGAGACTGTAGACTTATCAGATGATGAGGTGGTAGAAAACGTAGATTCTCAGAAAATGGAGGCTCTTGCTTCAGATACTCGCATGACTCCACAAGGAACACCATCCTCACAGAGGGTGATATTAGAAGAGCTGAGGTGGATGGAGAAAGAAAAAGAAGATAGTCTAGAGAGGGAAGCCCTACAAATTGGGATGGATAAGTTAGTGGATCAGGTGACTAGCCCTGAGGTAGTCGACCTAACACACAGGGAGGATGAAAGTCCTAAACATCAAGTAGGGGCACCTGATAAAGTACAAAATATTAAAGAAGTTAAGGTGGTGGAGACAGAATGCAACACTCCAGAGATGGGCCAACAACAACAGGATTTATTTGATGAGCCCAAAATAGTAGAAGTCCAACAAAGGGGAGGGGAAGATAAAGATACATCAGCCGATGATGCCCCCAGACTCAAGAAACCTCAGGTGAGAAAGATACATCAGGTCATGATGACCTAAAAAATTAGGAGGTAGATATATTAGGTGTGAATCAAAATGTGATCCAAGATTAGACAGATGCACCTAAGTCAAATACCATGATATCCACGGATACGATTATGCCTCAGGGTGAGGAGATCACCAAGGTGGATGAAACAAAAGAAGATGAAGTGCAGGATCAAATACATGATCATCAGGTGGATACACCGCAGGATCCTCCACTGCAAGAAGAAGTTCCTCAAGAAGAGGAAGTAGAACAAGATCACCCTTAGGATGAACATCATGAGGAAGAAATAAGGAAGTCACCCTCTCCACCAAAAATAGATGCAGATACTGGAGATCAGGGTAGACATGATGGTGATGATGGACGCCATGGATCTGGAGATCAAGTACCCCAATGGATCGAGAAAGAAATAGGTATGGAATCTAGTTTTAAACTTCAGGAATTTGATGTTTTGACATTGTTTTGAGAAACCATCATGAAGCCTAAGAGGAAAGCTAGATTAACCTCGGCCATCAGAAGAGATCCTGCTATGGGTAGAAGAACTGCCCAGGTAGCACTCCCCACCATTGAGAAAGAAAAAGGCAAGATCACCCTGGAAGATTTCTAGATTACCACAATGGATTTAGGATTTGCTAATGAGGACCAGGAAGGTTAGGAGGGGAAGGACATAATAGATTCTTTAACCCAAAGGGTGAAGAAAGAAAAGGAGAGGAATAAGTAGCATAAGGAGCACATTGCCCAGCTGCATTCATACATAAAAAGGGTTAATTAATCCTCATAACATAGTATCAGATTAGGCAATCCCATTGACTATAATTTCTCAAGAGGAGGTCAATAAATTGGACCTAATGAAGCATGAGTCTGTAATCATGAGAAAGTGGATGTCATTCGCACTTATAAAGGCTAAAGAAGTAGTGAAAGCCTCTTTGCATAGGTGGATTTCTTTAGGTATCTCAAGGAGAAAAGTTTATAAACTACAGACTGAGGCTGAGAGAAGGCCATTTCAGTTGAAGAAAGCCTTGACTGCTTTGAGCGAAGTAAAGAGGATTAATCCTTAGGTCCTAATAAATCATCAAGTGCTAGATAATAACACTGCCATGTTGGTAGATATTTGGAATAAAGACATCAGGTTTGAAAATGATGTATTGAAGATATGCAACAATAAATTAAAAGATATCAGTATGAAGTTGCATGACATGATGTCATTTGAAGTAGAAATCCTGGAGGCTTTAGAAGGAAAAGTAGAAGGAAAGATTGAGAATCAAGACGCAGACTTTGCTATAAAAGCTCTGCATAATAACTTCCAGCCGATGGCTGATGATCCCCTCAACCACCTAACAGAAGAAGTAATGAATAAGATCATGAGGATCAAGGTTAGGGTGGAGAACTACAATGAAACATTGAGCAACAGGAAAAATAAAATGGAAATCCTCAGGGATAAGTTCCAAGCGCATAAGCATGCCATTAGCAAAGCCAAAACTCAGGATGGCGGAGAAATTGAGAGAATAGTAAAAGCATATGAAAGTATCCAGACAACCATGCAGGTCCATATATAGGGTAATATTCATCAGGATGATGAAGACATGGAAAATGATGATCATGATGATCATGAAGATGAAGAAGAACCTGATGACTAGATGAAAATGCACTATAAAGGGAATATCTGCATCAAGTACCTAGCAGAAAATAAGGTTGGCAACCTGTGCCATGAGATGAAGTTGACCAAGTCAAAAGAATGTACACCATTGATCTTACTAGATGAATCTTGATCGTAGATCATGTGTAACTGCTCCCTCACCTTATTCTATAAAAGGTGCAGGGACGCCTTATTTTGAATATTGGAAGCTTAATTGAAATTTGTTTGCTGAAATATTTAGGACCTATTTCAAAGTTATTGTAAGCATACATATTTTCATATACTTAATGAAAGAGAATACCTGTTTGATTACAAATCATCATAAATTCTGAATAATCTGTGTCTGAATTCGTGATATATGATTTGATTTGTTGCGTCCCTTAGAGTGTTCATCAGTCAGCATATATTGTTTTCATTCCTCATCCTTTGAAGTTTGCATCATCTATATCTAGCTATGGAACATCCTGGTGAAAATATGGTTTGATTTCTTCTTTCTCATGACTGTATCAAGTATGTATGTGGCTCAATAGCTGATGATTCATCATAATTTGAAGTTTTCATTTACATTTCTTTTAATTTTAGAACAGTTCACCATCGCAATTGCAAATAATAGATAATCAAAAGCAAAATCCATGAAATATGCAGACATCTCGTAGATACTTGAAGAATTATATCGTATTTGAAGTTAAAGCATGTATAATTGACAAATATCATGCAAAGATTTGAGTACAGACACATTTTTGTAGAAATATCCTATGTAAGTAACCTTCTGTGTAGCATCTTTACAAAGATAGAATCCTACTGATGAACTAATGTAAGGCCCCTAAATGGAAAACAATAACACACATCAACCACTAAGTAACATTAGTTGATTAAGAACTAATCCACAGAGACTTGGGATCATGAATTCTTTGAATTCATCGTATCTTTCAAGATGAGTAAAGGTTGATGTGTAACTTTTATTCTATGTTTGTTTATGACTAACATCATGATCAACATAAATTGGCGCTAGAAGGAGGGCCATGAAACTAGAAGATCATCATCAGTAAGTCAAATTTGATGATGCAGACCACGAGGTAACACTGAAATACCTCCAGATTTCAAATAATACGCAAAGATTTGTTGTTTTAGGCTTGTACATGATAATCATTTGTGAAGTTTTCAAGATTAACCATAAATATTGCAAGCTTTAAGGTAGATCATCGTAAATTTGCAAAGATCAGCTTATTTCAAGTAAATTTGTCCAAACTTTTAGGTAATCTGCCTTAGAAACCCAATATCTAGTTTCAAGAGTCACCAGACCTCAGCATCACCTCATATTTGCATGGTTTATGCAAATATCGTGTCAATATCTAATCAGTCTCACTTTTTGACTATAAATATTACCTTTGCTGGTAAATTCCAACCAATCTTTACAGTCAACTAGCTGATTTTTCTTAAAATTGAGAAACCCTGGCTCACAGGATAAATATCATGTCCTGATCCACCAGAATATTTGAACAATTGCCTATCAAAGGATTTAGACCTAGAACTGTTGATATCCATCATACTCCCGGTTCTAGTGCTTCAGGAGCATCACCAAAACATCCTCCTGTGACTCCTATTGGTTTACAATCACCTACAGGATCACCAGTTACACCTCAGGCTCAACCTCCACCGATTGCAATGTCTTTCTTTGCAGCAGAATCACCGTTAACTTTCTTGGCATATCATGCTTTGCCAAAGAATCCTGACAAAATTTGTCCAAAGTATCATCCATATCAGGATGCAGATGACCATATCAGAACTTTCAAAGAAGCCTGCTGTAGGGCCAGAATAGAACATCAAGACGTTGTATGTAGATTATTTCCTTTTTCCTTAGGGGAAGAAGCCTATAATTGGTATATTAACCTTAGTCAAGGTTCAGTCAGATCATGGGCTATCCTAGAGAAAGCTTTCACTGATAGGTTCAAAATACCAATCGACCCTTCAATGAACTATCACCTATTTGCCACAATTAAATAGGTTGAAGGAGAACCTATTGCCAACTTCAACGCTAGGTTCTAGAAAATGTTGTCCAAGTTAGTCACCCCATATGTTGTAGTAGATGCAGCTGCCAGGAGCATTTATTATTCGGCTCTAGATCCTTTAACTTCCATGTTCATCAAGAGAGCACATCCTGAAATCACAACTTTAACAGGAGCTTTCCAAGAAGCTATCAAAGTAAATCAGCAGCTAGTTCCTATTCCCACACAAAACATTGCCTTTCCTACACTTCCTAGATAACCAACATATCCAACATATCCTGCCCAGCAATAGCCAAATGGAGCCATGATGCCTCCAGCTATCATGCCAGTACCTCTGCAAGTACCTCCACTGAGTATCATGCCACCTCCAAATGGAAATGGCCAAATGATATAATATCCTGGACAAATACAACCTCAGGCACCTCAGGTTGCAGATCAATCCAATAATAGCCATGGATCTTCATTTTTCAAGCCTTTGACAGAAAACATAGTGGCTAAGGTTCAAGAGGAAAAAGAGGAGATCAAGGAAATATCAGCTCAGTTGAGGAAACTTACAACTGAGATCAGTCACTTGAGGAGTCAAAACTTCTACTCCTAGCCTAATCAGAACAGAGGCTATAACAATGATAGACCAAATTATCCTGATAGGGGGTATAACAACAATAATTATAAAAATAATGGCAATAACAATCCTCAGAGATAGCCTAGAGTGTGGAACACCAGGCCAAACAATGGTTCCTTGCCATCACCCCTAGACAATTTGCCTCCTGGTGAACCCAAACAGACTACCAGATTCAACCTTGCAGAAGCAACCCTCACTAACTAGTGTATAATTCATAACACCAATACACATGTAGAGTTAGACTGTCCTTAATTCAGAATTGTTGCTAGCATTTTTCAGACTGAAGTGTCCAATACTTTAGGAAATCAACCTCATATAGAAGGAAATGGACTTGTTCCTTATGGATATGATTCTGCATTAGTGCTTGAGAGTTACATTCACCATCCTTATCAGCAGACAATGCCTGCTCACCAAGATTACACCCTGGCATGTGAGGAATCAACCATGGCTTTTGAGTCAAATTATGTTTTCCCCTTTGAGGATGAAAATGAGCCTTCAAATGAACATGAGGAGGTTCATGCATACTAACAGCAATATTTGGATAAGCATAACTACAACCTAAGAAGTAATTCCAACAGACCTACTAGTCCATTGACCTCTTCCTTGCCTTCAAATAATTTCAATACACCTCCTAATCCCAAGGCAAGTAATAACCCTGGTTTTCCCAAGGCGAATGCTCAGTATTTAACACCCTAGAATAATGTGTCTAAAACTGCTAATCTACCTCATGAATCTGACAAATTAGTCACATATCTGGCTAACGAAATGAAGAAGATCAAAATCAGCCTATCCTTGTCAAAGTTGCTCAAAACTCCTGCCATCGAGAAAGCGTTTATAAAATCACTAGATGATCCTACTTCCAAGGAGGATAACCATCCCTCAGGTCAGTCTGGTAATAAGGATCATGCTGCTAGAGATCCTATGGTTAAACATAAGGTGCCAGCTACTATACAAGCTATAGAGACCTCCCACATGACCTTATATAGGGATAAGAGTGAATCACCCTTGTTCTTACTAACTATGTAATGCTTAGTAGATTTAGGGATAAGGATGTTCAGCAAAAACCTGCATAATTGTTTAGTAGATCTAGGAGTGTCTACCAATGTGATGCCCCTATCTATATGTAATGCTTTAGGATTGCATCCTACTAAATCTTTGAAGAAAGTTACACAATTGGACAAAACAGAAGTAAGTGTGGTAGGAAAACTAACGCACATTCACATGCAACTCGCATATGATCCCAGAATCCAATATTATATTGACATTTAGGTAGTCGACATACCTGATACCTATGGGATGCTACTCAGCAGGGACTAGTCTAAAACCCTCAATGGATACATGTCCATAGACTTTAGCCATATGTGGTTACCCTGGAAGGGGATACCAAACCAAATAAGAATTGATACTGAGCCTAGAATGAAACACATGATCACCGAATATAACAAAACTAATGAGATCATGTATGTAGACATGGAACCTGGAGTTTATTCCATAAGACCTCAGACTGTTAGGATAGAAGAAATCCTAATGTATGACATGCATCATCATCATGATGATCCTCAAGATATCAAAATAGTTGTAGAATCTGATGATAATCTCGAGAATGAGAATGAGAATGAGGTAGATCACTTTAGGAATTTCAAGATGCACTTGTCCAGACAGGTAAAGCGATGTCAGTTATTAGAAATACTTGTTAATAATATTTTAATGGATGGTTGGTGCAGGTTGCATAATGAACCACATTCTGAATAGACTTGTGAAGCATGCATAGACATGCTAGAGTTGGAACAAATGTGCAATGATGTATCAACATCATCATCATCATCATCAGAGGTAAGTTCATCAGACATTGATAATGATAGTGACGCTGATTGTTGTTTGTTTCCTATAGGAATAGGAGAATCCATACCCCTAGAGGAAAGTCATGTTCAGATAATAGAAGAGATTCTGGTATGTGACTAGAGTAATGTTACAAGCAATAAGAAAATCATCCCAGGGAGTGACTGTTTTCTATAATTAGATTGTGAGTCATCTGATGAAGATGGAGGAAACAATTTGTCTAAATTTGAAGAGTTTCTGAAAGAAGAGATCCAGAAGATGACACAACAGCATAAGTCTCCAAAGGATGTATTGATTGAAAACTAGTGTAGGTTACATGAAGCCCCTCACTCAGAGACTGCTTGTTCTTTGTGTTTACATCTTCTGAAAAGACAAACATCACCTAGTCCAGAAGATCATCCTCCTAATGACAGAAAGAAAGAGGAAGCCTTAGCTTCACAGAAGAAAGAAAAGGTGAAGTCTAAGAAAGCTGAGATACCTAAGTTAAAATGGATATCAAGTGGTGCAGCTTCCAGAGCTGTAAAGAAAAAGGAAGGATCAGGTAAGCCTTTGGCAGAAGATAAACCATGGATCCTTAGATTTGATGGATCCAAGTCCAAACAAGGAGCTAGAGTAGGGATAGATCTTGTTGATCCATCAGGAAAATCCTACTTGGTAGCATACAGACTACAGTTCTCATGCACCAACAATGTAACAGAGTATGAAGCTCTGATTCACGGGATACTATTTGCCCTTAAGAAGAAAGTGAAAATTCTGCATGTCTATGGGGACTCAGAATTAGTAGTGAGACAGGTAAGAGGAATTTACTCTTGCAATTATAAAAAGCTGTCTAATTATAGACACAGGGTGTGGGACCTGATAGAATCCTTTGATGCATTTAATATCACCCACGTACCCAGAGAATAGAACCATAGGGCAGATGCTTTAGCCCAAGCTACTAGTACATTGGAGCCACAGTCTATTTCTGGTTTGAAAAGATTTTCAGTAGAGCTGGTATCAGTACCTTATGTGCTTGACAATGTAACCAACCTTCAGGTATTTGATGATGATCTGAATATCCTAGACTTCATCTCCAATAGAGATATATTTGATGCTTAGATCATAGATGAGAATACTACAGAAGATCATGTATGGGAAGAGGAAGAAATCTTAGAACTGCCCAGCAATAAGATTCCAAAGGGAATGATAGAATTAGAGAGAGCTTTTGATAACATGTTGAAGTAGAAAGATCTTCCAAAAGCTGATGGAGGACAATGTTCCCAGGTTAACATTGGGCAAAATGATGAAAAGAGAGATGTCCTGATAGGAAAAGTTTGCATAGAAGAAGAATTAGAAGGAATCACCCAGGCTCTCAAGGATTACATCCATGTCATTGCCTAGACTTATGATGAGCTAAAGACATATGACACATCAGTCATCACACACACCATACCCCTCAAGCTAGATGCTAAGCCTTTCAGACAGAAGCAAAGGCCTGTCAATGCCTTACTGGAACCTATTATTTTTGAAGAAGTTAAGAAACTGTTAAATGCCAAGATCATATTTCCTGTGAGGCACTCCACCTGGGTAGTAAATCTGGTTCCGGTGAGAAAGAAGAATGGAGACATCAAACTCTGTGTAGACTTCAAGAACTTGAACAGAGCATCTGAGAAGGACAATTATCATTTACCTTCCTTAGATGAGGTCCTACAAATTGTAAACGGTGCCAAAATGATGTCATTTATGGATGGTTTCTCAGGCTACAACCAGGTAATGGTAGATAAGATAGACAGACTAAAAACTACCTTCACCACAAAGTGGGGGATATTCGCCTATAGGCGCATGCCGTTTTTGCTGATAAATGCTGGAGCAATATTCCAGTGAGCAATGAACATAGCCTTTAGAGGCTTAATAGGAAAATATATAGTCATATACATGGATGACTTAACAGTGTTCTCTAAGGATAGAGGAAACCATGTAGAAGATCTCAGAAATGTGCTTAAAAAGTGTGAACAGTATGGGATATCCCTGAACCCCAAAAAATGAATATTTGGGGTAATAATAGGAAAATTACTAGGCCACCTGATAACTGAAGATGGGATTATCATTGATCCTGATAGGGTGGAGTCCATTATGAAAATACAGCTTCCTGGAAGCAAAAAAGAGCTCAAGTCTTACTTTGGTAAGATTAATTTTGTTAAGAAGTTCATCACTGGCTGTGCTAAAATTGTCAGACCTTTAAATGCCATGCTCAAGAAGGATGCAAAAATTGAGTGGACACCAGAGGCTAGAGTAGCTTTTGAAGACATCAAAAAAGCTATATCTGATGCTCCAATCTTGATCAGTCTGGACTACACTAGGGACTTCTACATTTATTCATTTGCTTTAGAGCATACTTCTACAGCAGTGCTGACATAGAGAAATGAAGAGAAGGAAGAGAAACCCATAGCCTTCATGAGCTACCCTTTCAAAGATGCTAAACTAAGATACATGGATGTTGAAAGGTAGGCACTTGCCTTGGTCAGAGCAGTAAAGAAGTTCAGGCACTATATTTTGTGAAGTAAAGTGATTGCTGTGGTGCCTAATGCAACAGTGAAGATGCTTTTAATGCAGAGCGAGCCAGGTGAAAAAAGAGCTAAGTGGATCACAATCCTACAAGAATATGACATGGAAATTACACCCATGAAGCTAGTGAGAGGACAGGCTTTAAGCCAAATGATATCAGAGATTGACCCTAATATCATGAGTCGGCAGTATGTAATTAATGCAAAGGACAATGGAGAATGGTACTCAGACATCAGGCACATCTTGATTACTGGAAAATGTCCTCCAAGACTGTAGGCTTCACAAAGGAGAGCCCTCAAAATAAGGTCACAGAAATATATGATGAAAGGGGGAGTCCTTTTCAAGAAAAATTATGAAGGAATATATCTAAGATGCTTAGAGAGGCCAGAAGCAGATAGAGTGTTATCAGAGCTACATGATAAGTTTGGAACAGTGCATGGGTCACCTTTGGCCACAACTCACACTATCCTTAGGGCAGAATACTATTGGCCCACCATTTTCAAGGATAATGCTAAACATATTAAATGCTATCATGTATTCCAGGTTGCTGCTAACAGAGAGAGATATGCTACTCAACCTTTGCAGCCAGTGATAGAGATGTGCCCATTTGCACAGTGGGGCATGGACTTCATAGGACCAATTAATCCTCCATCATCATCAGGCCACGGGTATGTCTTAACGATTACTAACTATTGTACCAGGTGGACTGAAGCTGTCAGCACCAAGACTTGCAATGCTGAAGATGTCATCAGATTTTTGGAAAATAATATTGTCACTAGATATGGAGTTCCCTATGCTCTGGTAAGTGATAACAGGTTTGCTTTTTCTTTAACCAAATTGTCAAGCTGGGCTATTGATTATGGGATTATACTGAAATTCTCCTCCAACTATTATCCCCAAGGGAACGGATTAGTAGAATCCACCAATAAAAATTTGTTGAATATCATAAAAAAGTTAGTAGACAAGAACCCTAGGGAGTGGAACACCCTTCTAAATTATGCCTTATGGGTAGACAGAACCAAGAACAAGGCTGCATTAGGAAACACATCTTATCACTTAGTATATGGGGTGGATCCCATCCTCCCTGTGAACCTAAAAATTCCTACACTGCAGTTTGCCCAAGAGTACCTAGGCATAGACAACAAGCAAGAAGTCAGGTTGCTTCAGTTGATGCACCTGGAAGAAAAGAGAAGTCAGGCAATTGATCAATTTGCCAAACATCAGGCTGTTGTCAAACACTGGTTTGACAAAAGGGCCAGGGTTAAAGCTTTCAGGGTATCAGATTTAGTCCTGATGTGGGACAAAGCACATGAGAGGAAAGGAGACCATGGTAAGTTTGACAAATTATGGATAGGTCCCTTCCAAATTTCTGAGATATTAGGAGACAACACTTTCAGGCTTAAAAAATTGACAGGTGAGGATGTCCCATTACCAGTTGATGGACAGTTCCTCAAACATTATTTCCAAGCCTGAGTTAGCTTCATGACAGTCATGTGTACCATAGTGTATATTTGTATAGTTGTCTGTACAGTTTTGTTTTGGTTAGTTAAGATGATGCAGCTCATCACCCTATAAAACAATTAAATTGTAAGGATTCAAGTGATGAGATTAAATTTATATATAGGTTGTGATTCATTCTGAGAAGTACTTGTGATCAGGTCTGTGATATCTTTTCATCAGGGTGTCGTTTCTTGACCAAAGTGAATTTTTCACAATGACTCACCTAACAGCCTTGGGTTTGTTGAACACACAAGTATAGATGTTAAGTGAAAAATCTAAAGGGACTCTCTTGCTACCAATACAATCTCCAACCTAAATCAGCAAGTGACCATACCTTGCACACTGAGCTTACATAATGACATCAAATATATACAAATAAAATATTGAAAAATAAAAAATATAATAAGATTAGGCCATCTAAGTAACTCTACCGGGGCTATAGATGCCTACTAGCAGTGGGGCTCTACTTAGGGGGATTGTATAGATAACCTTGCCGGGGCTATAGACGTCTACTGGTAGCAAGGCTCTATCCAGGTTGGCTATGAGGGATGATCCCAAACTATGTAGCTTAACATCAGTTACTCATGTTTTCAACTTGCTTTCAAGATGGGGATAATTAATCATTTGCACACACTTGATCCTTTGTTAGCATTGATGCCATGATGAAAACTTTGTCATACAGAAAGATTATGATGCTTATACTTAGAAAGAGTTAGAATACTATATATGAATGTGTTCACCTCACTTGAATCATTAGAATTTTGTTGTTTTCTTTGGTGGCAAGTTGTTGTGTGGTTGCACAACACACCCCAATTTGACTTGACAAAACAAGGACCCAACTTTTTGCTTGGCTTGGCTTCTATTTTTTCCTGCTTTTCGGCGGTCTGGCAAAAGTAAGTCATGCAGGTGATCCTGCATAAAGAGGAATTTGGGTAAGTCACCATGATGAGTTTAGTTAGTCAAAGTTAATATTTCATGTTAAAAACCTCATGGTTGGAAACAGTACAAAATTTCATGCAGGTTTGTTTTTTGGATCACCCTGATATTCTTTAGGGAATAAAAGTTATGACAAGTCAAAGTCCTGGTCAAACCTAATATTTCGGGGGCTCATATTTACAAATATCAGTCATCTTAAGAAAGATCACCCTGATTCAATTTTATCACTTGATAATCATTTATCTGGAGAAAAGAACATCAATTTTAAGTGATAGAGGTATTTACCCGTCGGTTAGCTTCATATATTGTGTGGGGGTCATATTTTCAATATCACTCGATGTTCCAAATATCACCCGATCTTGAAATATCACCCGATATTTTCAACATCACCCGATACTACACTGAGGGGGTCATATTTGAAATATCACCCAATCTTCCAAAGATTTCCCCCCACATCTTGCCTTGCAACATTAAATGCCATAAATGTAGTAGGTGGATTCCTGCCGATTGCGAACATGATCTAAACACCTGGCAATGCCTGTAGACTTATGATAGAAGATCAATGGTTATGATGTAATTTGCCTTGTGTTACCCTAATTTTCCCCAATTATGAGGATAAAAGTGAATTTCCAACGTCATTTTGTATTTACCTTGCAATAAAATGAGTATTTACAGTGCATACATTCAAACCCTCATACAAGCTACCAACGGACACATACAACCTACAGCAGAACCGAACATGTGATCATCACTGGTATCTGAACCCTTTTCAGTAATCATCAGCTTAGCATAGGAGAAAAGAGTAATCAAGTAAGTAATTAAAACAATCCTCCTGTTGTCATTTTCTGCATGTCCAGGTAGGATGTTTTTTCAAGTAGGTTGAGCTGTAAGTATGTATATCATGGTGAAATAGAGCTTAATGAGTATAATAAGCATGATGCCGTGAACATATGATGTTGTATATGCATGCACATGGATATGGTTGTAAGATTAGTTGTTTTGTTGCAAGAAGCCATGGCAGACATCAGGAAGAACAAGTCTGATGCAGAATTTGTCAAACCCATGATTGCTCAACCAGAAGGAGTATAGTTCAAATATGGTATCCTAGGAGATACTCATCAAGGAAGTACAGATATGGCGGCGTGGTCATCCAAGACGAGCGAAGATAAAGATAATACCCTGCTGGACAACATATTTGTGTCAGGAATGTGGCATGCCGCTAGATTTCCTTATGCTATGGAAACTCCAGAGTTGGTAATTGAGTGCGCCAGGAATTACAACCCTTAGACAAGGAGAGTGGAAAAACATGGCGGGGAATATGCAGATATATCTATCAAGGGGATTGCAGCTACATTTAATCTACCACTGTGAAAGAAGGTAGTTGGCATGGATCTGAAGAAGCTGGAAGCTGAATATATAAACAAAAAAAAGGCTGGAAGAAAGAGGATGTATCAATGGAGAGCTAAGAACAACCCTTGCACTGCCTCTGCTAAATTGCCAGTGCATTTGTAAAGTTTTATTTTGATGATGAGTATCAATATATGATTGCCTTACTCAACAGAGTCACAGGGGAGCCTAATGCTGGAAGCTTCAGGGACTGGATGTATGGGGTTATCATAATGTGCATTTACACAGATAATAAGCCACTATGGGCTAAAATGATCAGTGATGCCCTGGATGAACAACTAATGAACCTAGGAGTCCTAGAATGTTTGTTTTATATGACCTTGTATATTGTATACTCATGTGCATATAAAGGTACATTCGATGCACTCACCACAGTAAAAAAGATTGGTGGCAGACTGAATGATGCCCATATATGGGATCATTATCCTCAGTTGCAAAGAATAAATTATCTCCATGATTACAAATTAGTGAATAATGCATTTTCTATGCATCTGGTCAGAACAATGGAGGAGGATAGGACTAAAAGACTGAGCATGGAAGCTCAGGAAGTTATATACAGGCATGGTGCCTGGTTTATATAGTTTACCACATTCTCATACATAAGAGTAGATGGTTTTGAGGGTGAGCCCTTAATTTTACCCAGGTATCCTACTAATGGGGTAGTCTTGATGGAATTTGTAAGACAAGTGTCAACAATACTGGGTACATATAAAGAAAATAATAAGATTCCTCCAGTTTTATTTCCAATAACTATAGGGTGGTACATGTGCCCAGATTCTGAAAACATAAAGAAAGCCATAGCGAGTCTGAGCATGATGAACTTGTAGTCATTTCCATTGGCCAGATCTTATGACCCCTATGGAAAGATGCAGAAGATTACAGGTCAGCCTATCCACAAGAAGCACTTGGAGGATATCTAGACAGATTGTGGGGATGAAGCTGAGGTCAGAAGAAGGAAATATCAAAGGCTCACCCTCAACCAGATCAAGACATTTGATTGCATTCCAGTGCCTACACAAATGAAGAAGGACGATGGTAAGACCATGTCCAATGAGTATGAGGACAATAAGGTGTATAATGACACCATTTCAGCCCTTGACCTGATGCAACTTGAAGATATTTCATTAGATCAGTTTACAAGTGGGGTGCTATAGTTGACCCAAGCATGGGTGACTGAACAAATTAATGCACTGAAGAAGAGGGGTGTGGCAGTCACAATAGATAATAAAAGGAAAAGGAAAGAGATTTCAGATGAAGAATATGATGACTTTCTTGTGGAGAAAAGGAAATCTAATGGAGAGAGGTTGCCACCTCAGAAACAAAGCAAAGGACCTCCCAGAGGAAAGAAGGAAACTGATGATAATCCTAAGGGAGTAATAATTGAAAGAATTGATGTATCAGCTGAAGGTGCATCTAGATCAGGACAGGCATCAGCCTCATCTGCACCACCTCTAGAGGATAAGTAAAAGACCAAAACGATCCTGGGGGTGGGTGTAGAGACCACGGAAACACTAGATGTGGGCCAATCCTCAAGGCAACATGAAGAAGAAGATGTCCTTGTTGAGGATGAGCCAGTGACTAAGGAAGAGGAAGGTGCCCTTAATGGCATCCACCCCTAAGAAACCAAGAACACATAAGAGGGGTGAGATAAGACATGACCTTGTAATGTTAAGGGGAGCCGGTAGTGAAGTATTTAGAAAGGAATTGCAACATGAAGTACCACTTCCTACCATCATATAGTTTAAGGCTGAGAAAGATGAAGAGAAAAAAAGAGAGACCACTAGAGCAAGTCAAGGCGATCCTGTGTCACTGGAGGAGATTGTAGACTTATTAGATGAAGAGGTGGTAGAGAACGTAGCTTCTTA
Organism: Cunninghamia lanceolata; assembly: GCA_027924645.1. Classification (NCBI taxonomy): domain Eukaryota; kingdom Viridiplantae; phylum Streptophyta; class Pinopsida; order Cupressales; family Cupressaceae; genus Cunninghamia; species Cunninghamia lanceolata. Next base: position 636,663 of record BSBN01000395.1, on the reverse strand, counting down.
GAAAATGGAGGCTCTTGCTTCAGATACTCACATGACTCCACAAGGAACACCATCCTCACAGAGGGTGATATTAGAAGAGCTAAGGCAGGTGGAGAAAGAAAAAGAAGATAGTCCAGAGAGGGCAACCCAGCAAATTGGGCTGGATAACTTAGTGGAGCAGGTGACTAGCCCTGAGGTAGTAGACCTAACACACAGGGAGGATGAAAGTCCTGAACATCAAGCAAGGGCACCTGATAAAGTACAAAATATTGAAGAAGTTAAGGTGACAGAGATAGAAAGCAACACTCCAGAGATGGGCCAACAACAACAGGATTTATTTCATGAGCCCAAAATTATAGAAGTCCAACAAAGGGGAGGGGAAGATAAAGATACATCAGCCGATGATGCCCTCGGACTCAAGAAACCTTAGGTGAGAAAGATACATCAAGTCATGATGACCTAAAAACTTAGGAGGTAGATACATTAGGTGTGGATCAAAATGTGATCCAAGATCAGACAGATGCACCTAAGTTAGATACCATGATATCCATGGATAGGAATATGCCTCAGGATGAGGAGATCACTAGGGTGGATGAAACAAAAAAAGATGAAGTGCAGGATCAAATACATGATCATCAGGTGGATGCACCACAGGATCATTCCACTGCAAGAAGAAGTTCCTCAGGAAGAGGAAGTAGAACAAGATCACCCTCAGGATGAACATCATGAGGAAGAAATAAGGAAGTCACCCTCTCCACTGAAAATAGATGCAGATACTGGAGATTAGGGTAGACATGATGATGATGATGGACGCCAAGGATCTAGAGATCAAGTACCCCAATGGCTTGAGAAAGAAATAGGTATGGAATCTGGTTTTAAACTTCAGAAATTTGATGTTTTGACATTGTTTTCAAAAACCATCATGAAGCCTAAGAGGAAGGCTAGATTAACCTCGGCCATCAGAAGAGATCTTGCTATGGGCAGAAGAACTGCCCAGGTAGCACTCCCCACCGTTGAGAAAGAAAAAGGCAAGATCACTCTAGAAGAATTCCAGATTCCCACAGTGGATTTAGGATTTGTTAATGAGGACGAGGAAGGTCAGGAGGGGAAGGACATAATAGATTCTTTAACCCAAAGGGTGAAGAAAGAAAAGGAGAAGAATAAGCAGCATAAGGAGCACATTGCCCAGCTGCATTCATACATAAAAGGGTTGATTAACCCTGATAACACAGTATCAGATCAGGTAGTCCCATTGACTACAATTTCCCAAGAGGAGATCAATAAATTGGACCTAATGAAGCATGAGTCTGTAATCATGAGAAAGTGGATGTCATCCACACTTACAGAGGATGAAGAAGTAGTGAAAGCCTCTTTGTAGAGGTGGATTTATTTAGGTATCTCAAGGAGAAAAGTTGATGAACTATAGACTGAGGTCGGGAGAAGGTCATTTTAGTTGGAGAAAGCCTTGAATGCTTTGAGTGAAGTAAAGAGGATTAATCCTCAGGTCCTAATAAATCATCAAGTGCTAGATAATAACACTGCCATGTTTGTAGATATTTGGAATAAAGACATCAGGTTTGAAAATGATGTATTGAAGAGATGCAACAATAAATTTAAAGATATCAGTATGAAGTTGCATGAAATGATGTCATTTGGAGAAAAAATATTGGAGGCTTTAGAGGGAAAAGTAGAAGGAAAGATTGAGAATCAAGACGCATACTTTGCTATAAAAGCTCTGCATAATAACTTCTAGCTGATGGTTGATGATCCCCTCAACCACCTAATAGAAGAAGCAATGAATAAGATCATGAGGATCAAGGTCAGGGTGGAGAACTACAATGAAACATTTAGCAACAGGAAAAATAAATTGGAAACCCTTAGGGATAAGTTCCAAGCGCATAAGCATGCCATCAGCAAAGCTAAAACTCAGGATGGCGGAGAAACTGAGAGAATAGTAAAAGCATATGAAATTATCCAGACAACCATGCAGGTCCATTTACAGGGTGACATTCATCAGGATGATGAAGACACGGAAAGCGATGATCATGATGATCATGAAGATGAAGAAGAAGAACCTGATGACTAGATGAAGATGCACTATAAAGGGAATATCTGCATTAGGTATTTAGTAGAAAATAAGCTACCTAGATGGTTGTCTGCTGGCAACTTGTGTCACGAGATGAAGTTGACCAAGTCAAAAGAATATACACCATTGATCTTACTATATGAATCTTGATTGTAGATCATGTGTAACCGCTCCCTCACCTTATTCTATAAAAGGTGCAGGGATGCCTTATTTTGAATATAAGAAGCTTAATTGAAATTTGTTTGCTGAAATATTCAGAGCCTATTTCAAAGTTATTGTAAGCATACATATTTTTGCATACTTAATGAAAGAGAAGACCTGTATATCCCCTCAGCCTCACTATTTGATGGGTAGGGGGATCATACTATTGGCAGGTATATCCCATCACGTGTGATGAGGCAGTTTGGGTAGGTTCAGGACTTACCCTAGGCCATGGCATTTTTTACAAGGACGTCGGAGGATGTGTCAAGATGGCTAGCACCGATACAACCCTAGGTGGCCATACATGATTTTCCTAGACTACAACTAGTGCAGTGGGACTAGAGAATCCAAGTAGCTGATACAGGAATCACCCCATCTTATGACCGGTGGTGACAGGTGTGGAGACCTATTTGTCTTACAGACCCGGTAGCTGAGCCAGAGGGTCTTTACTGTAGTAGTGGTAGGAGAGCTAGAAGAGAGAGGATGGGGGTGGAGGCAGAGGGCACCCCAGTAGTAGCAGGTACCCCAATAGGTACCTATGCAACAGGATTAGAGAGGTCAGATATTGATACCATGAGCACGTCAACAATAGTAGTAGGGGCCACAATAGCAAGCTACACAACAACAGGGTGGACAATAGCAAAATCCACAGCAACAGTAAAGGCCATAGCAACAGGGACCTATGTAGGTGGGGGCATTTATAGGTGCTGGGGCTTTGGAGGTAGGGCCATTAGGGATAGCTCCTAGCCCTCTTCCTAGTGTTCAGATTGGGCACTGGTGGACTCGTGCCGACAGGGAGGAGGAGATAGACACTCTATGGGCCCAGGTGGCTAGTTTAGAGGATGAGGTGGCTCGCTGGAGATAGGATCTACAATAGTTATAGGGAGTCTAGGCCATATTAGATGGAGCAGGTGGTGGAGACGGAGACCCTCAAGTCTATGTATTGCAAGTGCAGATAGGGCAGCTATAGTCACAAATGTAGGCACAGGTGGTTGCGATTACGACTAAGAGGGATACGGAGAGATCACTGTGACATGAAGCTAAGGTGAGGATATAGAGTGTTGAGACTAGGGCACAGTAGGCTAAGGGATAGGTTGTAGGGCTATAGGCTAAGGTCACTCATCTACAAGGTATGATAGCTCGAACCAGTATTGGGAAGATTTGGTTAGACTTCGAGGCATGGATCCATGAGCTATAAGACTAGATTTTAGAGAAGTACTTAAGAATTAAGTACTATTATGGGGCTTATTGCACTATAGTGCCTGAGGGTCAGCATGTACTGAGATACAGCTAGCAGAGTAGATCAAGGATGTCTGGTTCTTATAGGTCCAGGAGATCACAGTAGTTAATTCAATAGCCACCACCTCAGTAGAAGTAGTAGTAACAGCCTATGGGGCCACCACCACAGCATCCACCTGGGTCTCCTACTGACTCAGCTAGAGGGTCATCGGTCCATGGATAATGGCTAGAATTTGATGTATTTTGGCTCTTGAGGCATTTTTGTATTATGACATGTATTATTATTTTGAGTGATGTGTATATATATATATGATGTGCATTCATGGTTACGAGTATTTATGGTTTATGGATTTATGTTGTGATGGATGCATTTATGATTTTATGGATGATATGGATTATGATGGTGTAGATGGATAGATAGATGTATGGATTCTATTTTATTATGGATGCATTTTCTATTTTATGATGTTGTTCATGGATTATGATGTGGATTATGATGGAGTATATGCTTAGATTAATAAACATATATTATGTAGGGATGAAAATGGAAATGGATATGCGATATTCATATAGGTATAAAAGAGATAAATTCTTTTTATAGAAATTTAAATCATGTTCATTTCTATTTAAACAAAATAAATTCTTATCTACATGATAATTAACAAAACAAAAATTCCTGAGGACACATGAACTTTAATATTGATGGCACGACAATTTGCAGAGCAACAATTTGCAAAGCAACAAGCTCCAGAATGGAGAAATATAGAGATGGAGGGAAGCTTTTTGGAGCAAAGAGAAGGGTGAAGGTTTCCTCAAAGAGAGCACAAACAGGCTAGATATCGAGAAAATAGGAACAAAAGAGTCACCGGCGCTAGTCAAAACTTTCCCCACCAGGTGGAAGATCCATGGAGATGGCACGGTGATTGGCTTCCCCAGGGAAGAAGGCGACAACAAAATGGAGGTCCTCATGGTCCAAGGCAATGGATACAAAGGTAGCATAACTTTCTTCAACAAAGGGGAAGGAGAAACCCTAGAGGCGGAGGCCAGTGTAGGGATTTCTAGAGACAAACTCCACAGCCCAGAAATTAAAATCAAGGAAGGAGGGAAGAAGATAGAGAAGAGGAATTGGCAATAACCCTCAGTGCAAATTGAATTCAGGACCAAGTCTCAAAATTGGAAAACATAGCATTAATAATCAAATGGCACGGTAAAGATTTAAACTGGCAAAGTCTGGAAACCTGGTGGTATGGAAAATGGGGAAAGGATTTGGAATTTAAGAGGCTGGAAAATGATTTTTTTGTGGTCATTTGCCCTACGGTAGCCATCAGGGCTCAAATTGAAGAAGGGGTTTGGATACTTGATGGTAGCGGCTTTTACATCAGCTGTTGGAATGCTGGGTTTGATCCAACTTCACACCAAATTGAAAAAATTCACGAATGGTATATCTTGCCCAATCTTCCCCTTGAATATTGGGACCCCAAGATTCTGGAAGAAATTAGAAATGGCACGGGATCTTTTCTATGCGTGGAAGAAAGGACTAACCCAGAAGGGTTTGGTACGTTTGTTAGGTTAGGCATTGAGAACAATCCAAATCAAAGAATCTTGAGAGAAATCAAGATTTCATCGGGATTAGGTATTTGGACGCAAAAACTGATCCACAACCCCCTCTCCTCCGACACTGGTCAAAATTCTGGGGTGGAAAAGTGATCCTCACCCAAAGGAAAACTCAGAGAAATCTTCAAATAAGCAATCCATACCTTTAGAGGAGGAAGATCACATTTATGTCGAAGAATCCCTTCCTCCCCCTCTGAAAGTGGCACTACAAGATGAATCCAAATTAGTTTAGAGATATGATGATGATCAGAGCGTTAAATCCATAGACCAAAAACTGTCGAAAGTAATTGTGATGATTGGCAACAAAGTGAGTAAGGAAGATCTAGATTCCCTCATAAACATGGGCAATGAATTGGTGGACATTGCTAATGCGGCCAAAAAAGGAGAGATCGACATCGCCAATTTTGAAGGTGAAGACTGGTTTGCAGAACAAGAACTCGAGATGGTGGGAAATGAAGTCCTTCTAGATGAAGAGGAAACTCCAATCAAAGTTCTAAACAACCCCATAGAACAAGGGGTGCTCGGGCTGAGAACTAAGGAACCAACAAAAACAATACCAGATTGTGGAGAACACAAAGGAAAAGGTAGGATCCCAAACAAGGAAAAACTAAAGTGGGATGGGGAGGCTTCAGGACAATTAAAAATCCAAACATTATTGAAAGTAGGGAAGGGCAATCCCCTTCCTGAACAGCAATGAAAATTATAACTTGGAATGTTAGGGGCTTAAACACCCCTAACAAGAGATACCTACTATGGTAGCATCTGAATACTTAGCAACTAGACATCTATTTGATACAGGAATCTAAGCTAGGAGAACAAGAAAGAGCAAATCTAAGTCTGAAATTGAAGAATTGGAAAATTTGTGGAGTCAATGCAGAAGGAGCCTTAGGAGGTTTGTTAACTATTTGGAAACCTCAATCAGTTATGGTTGAAGTAGTGGCTTCAAGCAAATCTTGGCAAGCATGCAAGGTAAGGAGTCTAGCCTCCAATCTAAGTTTTCTTTTGGTAAATGTTTATGGGCCTAATAATTACATTCATAAAAGAATTGTTTGGAGTGAATTGGACAAAGTTTGCAAGCTCCCAGGGTTTGAGGTGTACATTCTAGGAGGGGATTTCAATGCAATTTTAAAAGAAAGTGATAAGAAAGGGGGAGTTGGAAGGAAACTTCAGTCCCAGCTTGATTTCAAAAATTTTGTGGATAGGAATGAGCTTTTTGACATCCAGATGGGGGGTGGGCAATTCACTTGGACAAACAGAAGGCTGGGCTTCTGTAACATAGCTGAGAAGCTGGATAGGTTTCTATTTAAAGGAAATCTCAGTAGCATAGTCAGTTGTAACCTTTTCCAAGATCAAATCATTATCCAGTGCGTTTGGAAATTATGGGAGAAAAGGGACCAGTTAGGAGCCCCTTTAAGTTTGAAAATATGTGGTTTAAGCACAAGGATTTTATGGATCTAATCAAACAATGGTGGAATGATACGCAACCAGTCTACTCCAAAATGTTTAGCATTACAGTCAAATTGAAAGTAATCAAGCAGAATCTAAAAATATGGAACAAAAACACTTTCAAAAATATCTTTGAGGAGAAAAAGCAATATGAATCAGAATTAAAAGCCCTCTTAGAGAAGATTATTAGAGAAGGAATGGACAACCAAAGTTACTTGCAAGAAAAAATTCTGATGGCAAAATTGAATGATATTCTTTCCAAAGAAGAAGTGTTTTGGAGACAAAAGGCCTGAGAAGTTTGGTTGTCTGCCGGTGATAGAAATACTAAATACTTTCATAATGCAACAAAAGCAAGAAGGGAGGTGAACAAAATATCCAGGGTAAGAGATAAAAATGGAAGACTTCTGGAGGATGTGGAAGAGGTCAAACAAGCCATAGTGGAACATTTTCAGAACCTATTGAATGAGTGGGAAGGATCCAACCTCCCAGTCCAAGAAGAGCTTGTGGGCTATATACCCAAATTGATAACTAATGAACAAAATGACATGCTAAATAGCAAATTTTTGGAAGAGAAAGTAAAGAATGCACTCTTCCAACTCCATCTAGATAAAGCGCCAGGACCAGATGGTTTCCCAGTAGGTTTTTTCCAAAAATGTTGGGACATAATCAGCAAAGACATTGTGGAGGCTCTAGAGGAATTCAGGACCTCTGGAAAGCTTCTAAAAGAAATCAATAATACCTTTTTAGCTCTTATTGCAAAGAAAGAGAAGCCTGAACTTCTTGATGATTTTAGGCCTATTTCTCTCTGTAACACCTTCTACAAAATTTTAGCTAAAACAATGGCAAACAGGTTAAAAAAACTTCTTCCAGATTTGATTTTAGAAGAACAGACAGGGTTCGTTTCAAATAGATCCATCCTGGACAGAGTAATTATTGCCTAGGAGGCCATTCACTCAATCCAAAACACGTGAAAGAAGGCAATGCTAATAAAACTTGACATAAAAAAGGCATATGATCGTGTTAACTAGCATTTTTTGCTTAAAGTGTTGGAAGGGTTCGGCTTCAATAAGACTTGGCTTGATTGGATTTTTTCCTGGATTGCAAGTCTGAGATTCTCAGTCTTGGTGAATGGAACCCCAGAAGGTTTCTTCAATGTTTCTCGGGGGCTAAGACAAGGAGATCCAATCTCCCCCTTTCTTTTCATATTAATGGCTGAAGCATTCGGTAGATCAATTACTAGAGCCTAGAACTTAAGGGAGATCGTGGGAGTTCAAGTCACTAGTGGTGTTCCACATATAACCCACTAGCAATTTGCCGATGACACCATGCTATTTGGGAAAGCCCAAATCAGGGAGGCCCAAAGCTTCAAGATAATTCTCCAAAAGTACACAATTACCTCTGGACAAGAGGTTAGTCAAGAAAAATCAGAAGTTTTTTTCTTCAACACAACAGCAAGATTGGAAGCTTAGATTTTGAGGATCCTTGCCTTTAAGAAAGGATCTTTCCCCTACAAATATTTGGAGATTCCGCTGGACAAGGGTCTTAGACCAGGTAATACTTGGAACAGTTTGTTGGAGAAAGTAAGCAATAAGGTAGTTTCCTGGAAAAACAATTGGCTCTCATGGGCAAGTAGGTTAACGAAACTCAAGTCAGTCATTTCCACCCTGCCTACCTATCTAATGTCTTGCCTCCCTCTGTCAAGTAAAGCAAGAAAAGAACTGAATAAGAAAATGAAGAACTTTTTCTGGCAGGGGTTGTCTGAGCAGTTCAAATATCCTCTAGTTAAATGGAAGCAAATTTGTGAGTCTAAACAAAGGAATGGAATGGGAATCAAAAATCTATTGTTCCAAAATAAAGCCCTGGGAGCCAAATTGGTTTGGACAATTTTCTCCAACCAAGATCTTAAGTGGGTGCGAATTGTGCGAGCAAAATATATGGATGAAGGAGTAGACAACATTTTCACTGAAAGGGAGCTACCCTCTGGCTCCAGAATGTAGAATTTCATTCACAACTGCAGAAACCTCATTTCAAATCATCTTTCTTAGGAAATTAGGAGTGGGGACTTAGCTAATTTTTGGGACGACTCTTGGCAAGGATTTCCTAAACTGGCCAATGAGGTGGAGCTGGCAAATGTCAAAACTATTACAACTCAGGCATGGGGAGATAAGGTAAGAAACTATTTGACTCCATTTTTTCACAATGGCCTCCTAATAGCCAAATGGAAGAGCCCACAAAATCCTAGTTTAAGTCAGGCATAAGTGGAATTATTTGATAGAGCTCTAGCTAACAGATAGATCAGCTTCAGGCAAGGCCCAGACATTCTTAGATGGATAGGTGCCCCAAACGGAGTCTATAGTGTCAAAGAAGGATATAAAATGCTGTCGGATAGCCAAGAGGAAGTCTCTGCAATCCCAAGGGAGCTGTGTTGGAACCCTAATGGTTTACCAAAGGTAGGGGTCTTCTTGTGGATAGCTTCACAAGGCCGAGCCCTAATAGCTAATAGGTTAGCCAAACTCATAATCCAAGGTCCATCAAGATGCTGCTTGTGCAAAGAAAATTCAGAGGATGGAGATCATCTCTTCCTTAGTGCCCCTTTGCGAACCTATGCTAGAGTTGGCTAATGGACAAACTTCTTTGGAAATCTGCCACGCCAACGGGATTGTCAGATTGGCTATCGAGTTGGCCCAGTTTAAATAAAAAAGTGGTGTATCACAAACTGTGGGCAATTAGCCCTTCATTGCTAATTTGGGAGCTATGGAAAGAGAGAAACATAAGACTCTTCCAGGACAAAGAACTGCCTCTCCCCATGTTTCTCAATAAAGTTGAAAGCAGTATAGTTGAGGTCTTCAACTCAACACTGGGAAACTCAACACAGCAGGTTTTTTTAGTCTGGGATGCCAAGATAAGACAAGGATGGCAGGGTCTTAAATTGCCATCTATCAGTTTGGAAGGTGGACAACAAACAACGCTTAAAAGAAAACTCTCTGATTGGTCCCCCCTGGACCCCAAGTGGTTCAAATTAAACTTTGATGGAGCTTCATGAGGGAACCCTGGTAAATCAGGGGCTGGCTGCATCATTAGAAATTGGGAAGGTAAAACAATTGGTAGTCTAGTTGAGCCACTAATAGATGGAACCAAAAAAAAGTAGAGTTGGAAGCTTTAATCTTAGGCTTAAAGCTTTGCCATGAACTAAAGCTTCAGAAAGTTGCCATCGAAGGAGATTCCCTACTGGTAATCAATAAGCTACACACGAGGAAATTGCAAAATTGGAAACTGGCTGCAAAATTGGAACTAGCCTTGGGGTTGATGGATCGGTGTGAACTGACAATAGTTAACCACATCTATAGAGAGGCTAATTTAGAAGCAGACTCTCTTTCTAATTAGGGGGAAGATGGAATAAGAGTCAAATTTCTTTCTCACTGATTAAGTTTGATGGGTGGTAGGGTGGGCACCCAATCCAAGAAAATTTGGATGGGTTGATGCCATAAGTTCACGTTATGGCCAATCTCTCTACCATAACTCTTCATTATGGTATTCATGCAAGGATGATACTCTGTTCTCTTTGCTGAGTATGCAGCCCTGCCGATACGATCCGTCGCATGCTCCACTATCTCCAAACTCTCTGTTCAATGAATACAGGCAACGGTTAAATGAATGTGATCCCTCTCCATTTCTGACAGACAGATACCTTCAAATTTCATTCCTGTCTATTAGTTCGATCGATCATTTGCTTCTCTACAGTGGTGGTAGCGGGCATTATGGAGAAAGGCTCTGGATTCATTGCTAAGATCTCTGTGCATGGGCTGGTGAATCTGGGAGCGTCGACACCTCTCTAGTTGGAGAGCTCAGTCTGGCAGATGGTCTTCAAAGGCACCATCACAGACCTAAGGCTCAAGCATATCCTGAGAAGGCATGAGGGCCTTCTTCTCCTGGCGGTTAAGATTATCTAGCTGCGGATGAGTTCTATAGGGTAGACTCTCACATCTCTTCCCATTTTTTAGCCTTAATTCTAGATGTAGGGGTGTCTCCAGAAGCAACAAAGAACCTCATGTTGAAAATGTTTAAACTGGAATTCCTTCGGGGCCTCAACTCCATTCTCGAGGCAGCCATTCCTAGGGTGGGTATCCCCCGCCTGAATGACATTGCATCCCCTAAAGATCCTCTGGAGGTGTTGAAGGTCTTTCCCCTCATTCTTGACCTGAAAGGCATGGCGTTGACAGAACATCAAGACTGAGTTCTCCAAGTTTTTGGCTTCCTCTAGAATATGCTGCAAGAGGATGATGACTTCGGGGAAGGGGTTTGGGTTGGTAAGCTCTAATCCATGGCAATAGAGCTCGGCCTTCTCTAAAAACATGGCTTCTGTGGCCAAGTTCTTTGTGATAACTCTTAGTAGGTAATGTTTATAATCTAGTCACTAATGGATCAGTAAGCCTAATGGCTATTTTGCTTAAATTTCTATGTAAGGTTTTAGTAAGTTTGCTTATGGAAGGGTATTAGGGGGTTTTTGCCATAGAAGCTAGTTTGGATGGTTGCAGGTAAATAGCTTATAGGCACCTGCTTGTAAACATCTCCTGCTGATCAATATAAAACTATATATTTATGAATCAAAAAAAAAAAAAGGAAATGGATATGTAATGGTTGATGCCATGGGTAAATGATAAATGCAAATGGAAATGGTAAATGATAATGGATAAATGGATAAATGATAATGGATAATGGTATAGTGATAGGTGCAAATGGAAATGATAAATGGTAATGGATAAATGATAATGGCTAAATGGTAATGGATAATGATAATGGATAATGGCATTGGTCGTTGTCATGATACAATGTGATGCTTTTAGAACCATGGGCAATGGGGTGAGGAAGTTGTTGAAATACACATGACAACTAAGAGGGGGGGTGAATTAGTTGTCAAAAAACTTAACTTCATAAACCATCCACTACTTAATTCCTGATAATCTAATTTTAACAATGAAAACATGAAACCACAGACTAAATACTAATTACACATTCAACACTGTAGACACCAGAGTTTTACGTGGAAAATCCTAAAAGGGGAAAACCACAGTGGGAGTTAGCCCACAAAAGTATATAAGTTATAACAATATCAAAAAATAGAGGCTCACTTCTTATAGGGCTCACTACCCAAATCGCTCACTGCAAAGAATGGCTCGCTGCCAAGGTGTTGAAATTAGGACAGACAACTAAGAGAGGGGGTGAATTAGTTGCCACAAATTTTTATCTTTTTCTACATTTAATCTTCTTTACCACTTATAGATAGATTAATGATATAACCATGAAAGCATGAATCAACAACATGAGTAGAAACACAATCAATACATATAACACTAGGATTTTTATGTGGAAACCTGATTAAGGAAAAAACCACAGTGGGGGTTAACCCACAAGATTTATTCTCTATTAAAAGAATAGAAAAATGGGAAGGCACTTGCCTTCAGGTGCACTACCTAGAGCTCACTTCTCAAAGGAAGCTCACTTCCTATAGAAACATTCACATGATTAACACTGAAAGGTTGAACTAAGAGACAATATCTTCTCCATGCCAAGGTTTAGTTCCATTGAAGCTCACAACACCTCTGCTCTACCCCCAAACACTTCCTCGCTACCTTCATATCTTCACTTACATCCACACATTTACTTGACTTCATTACACTTATTTATATAGGACATCAACTTTGGAATGAACATCAAAGTTGGCCTTACAATCATCTATCTAGAACATTCTCCAAGATAGGCATTACAAGCAATTACAATTACAAGACTTGACTTAGTATAAAATACTACATGTGGACCACTACACTATTGGCCAAACATAGATGGGACTCAAATCTTCCTCGAACAACATGCCCAGCTCCATAGAACTTCTCTTAGATCATCTGCAACACGCACCAAGCATCCAGTCGGCCAAGGCTGGAAAGAACAACACCACCCAAGGAGAAATCTTCAACTATGAGCTCAATCCTCAATGAAGACCACCAACATAATAGGCACATGATCCAAAGACCTCCACAAGCACAATGAAATCAACAAGAACAACTGCACCTCCTGAAATCACCAAAATCACTTGCATCTTCATACCGAAACTTAAGAACACTAATTGTCATGACTGTCACACTAGAAATATTGCTTGCAGACCTCCAAACCATGAACCACTTGAGTTGAGGATACACATCAACATCTCAAACATACCTCTAGAACTGTAGACCATGATATTCCAATGCATAGCAATCCAGAACAAATTCTTGTCACTCTGTTACCTCAAAACAACTGCAAAACCTGGTTCTACTCAAATGGCCATAACTTCACCAATCCTTCATGCGGACCTCTCAAATCTTAACTGGAGCTACTTCAAACAATCCTCTATAACACCCTTTATTCTGCAAACTCTGATCTTCATCTAATGTGGAGCAATCTACTTTACTAAACTGCACTGTCTCCACTGTCTCTGACAACAAGATATGTTGACATCAATGACAACACATCATAGACACATATTTGCAACAATCTCCCCCTTTGTCATTGATGGAAACATATGATGTGAAAAACTAATTCAACCATCAAGACAAGGACATCTCCCCCCTTCTTTTATCACACCTGCAACCACTTTCTTCACTACTCCCCCTTTCACCAGTAAATACATACTTCTAATTTTTTCACATGACTTCTCTCTCCCATTAACATCAATGGAAAAGGGCACATTCTTGCAATCATATCTACCCCTTTTTGTTTCCAAAATGAACTCCAGAATTAACATACTAACTACTCCCCCTGAGTAGCATCTCCTTAACACCAATCTGTATCACAAGATATGATTGTGAGTTACACCAGACTGATGCACACTAGTGCACCTTAGTTCTAAACAGGAGGGGTAATAACCCCTAGCTTCACTCTAAGATACTCAAAACTTTCCTTAGGTAGAGTCTTAGTGAAGATATCCACAATTTGATCCTTTGGAGAAACAAATTCCAATCTAACTTCATTCTCATTTACCTTCTCTTAAAAAGTGAAACTTGATGGATATGTAATTTGTCTCTGAATGGAACACCGAATTCTTTGAGATGTTTATTGCACTTGAATTATCACAAAGATTGTAATAGGCTTTTCAAACACAACTCTAATATCCTTCAACATTTGCTTCATCCACAAAACTTGAGTATAATTACTTGTTGCTGCTATATACTATGCTTCTGCAATAGGAAGAGATATTGCCTCCTACTTTTTGCTCAACCAAGAAACCAATCTTTCTCCCAATAAAAATGCACCACCACTAGTACTCTTCCTATCATCCACATCTCCTGCCCAATTAGCATCTGCATATGCATGAAGAGTAAAATCATCATCCTTAGGATACCATAATCCATAATCAGATGTTCCCTTCAGATATCTCAAAATTCTTGTAACTGCTACAACATGAGATTCTCTAGGATCAGCTTGAAATATAGCAACAAGGCCAACTGCATTCATAATATCAGGTCTGGTATGAGTCAGATAAAGCAGTCCTTGAATCATTGATCTATACCTTTTATGATCTTCTTGAGGGGAGTCATCATCTTTACTCAACTTGTATCTAGTTATCATAGGAGTACTCACTGGTTTTGAATCCTCCATTTGAAGCTTTTTCAACAATTCCTTTACATACTTAGACTGAGATATGAAGATGCCCTTATCTAACTGAATGATTTGTAGACAAGAAGAAATTCATTTCACCAAGCATGGACATCTCAAATTCACTTAGTATCTGATCAACAAATTTTTTACACATGATCTAATTTCCACCAAAGATGATATCATCAACAAATACTTCAACAATCAAGATGTGGTCATGATCAATTTTGAAATAAAGATTACTGTCACCTGGGCCTTTGCTAAAACCTAGCTTTAGTAGATACTTATCTAATCTTTCATACCAGGCTCTTGGGTCTTGTTTAAGTTCATACAATGCTTTCCTCAATTTGCAGACCATATCTCCTTGATCAGACAACTAGAATCCTTCTGGTTTCTCAATGTAGACTTCTTCTTCTAACTCTCCATTTAGGAATGCTGACTTGACATCCATCTGGTAAACTTTGAAATCTTTGTAAGCAGCAAAGGCAAGAAATAATTTGAATGCTTTGATTCTTGCCACCTGAGAAAAAGTTTCTTGAAAATTAATTTCCTATACGTGAGAATATCCTTTGCACACCAATCTTTCTTTGTTTCTCACAACTTCACCATCTTCATTTAATTTATTCAGAAAGACCCATTTAGTTCCAATTACATTTTTATTTTCAGGTCTAGGAACAAGATCCCAAGTATGATGATTTTTAGTTTGTATTAATTCTTCTTCCATTTCTTTTACCCAACTTTCATCATTACAAGCTTCATTTACTAATTTTGGTTCAATCTTTGAAATCAAACAATACTCTTCTTGTTCTTTAGCAAATTTTCTTCTAGTTTGAACACCTTTATTTCTATCTCCTATAATCTGATCTTCAGAATGATTCAACCTTACATACCTAGGAGTTTTGAGATTTTCTTGAACTTCTGATTCTTGAACTTGTTCCTCAACATTTGCACTAGCTTCTTGAGTCACTGGATTCTTCGGAGCAATCTAAATTTGAGTTTGAAATTTCTTTCCTTGGTTTGGACTTTCATTTTGATCATCTGATTCATATCCACAATACTTGGAAGGTCTCTCCTTGCTTTTATCAACCTTGACATTAACACTTTCAACAATCCTTTTCAATCTCTTGTTAAAGCACCAGTATGTCTTGCTTTTATTAGAATAACCCAGAAATATTCCTTCATCACATCTTGCATCAAACTTGCCTAAATCTTCATCTCTTTTGATATAGCATTTACTACCAAAAACTCTGATGTATTTCACAGTAGGAGCATTACCAAACCGTAGTTCATAAGGTGTTTTACTAGTATTACCTTTAATCTGCACCTGGTTAACAGTGTAGACAATAGTACTCATAGCCTCTCTCCAATAAACATGTGGAACATTTTCCTTCATCATCATGGTTCTAGCAGCCTCTTGAATAGTTTGATTCTTGATTTCCACAACTCCATTTTACTAAGGAGTCCTAGGAGCAGATAATTGTCTTCTTATTCCATACTTTTCAAAATATGCATTAAACTCACCAGAGGTAAACTCTTCACCTCTGTCAGATATCAGACACTTTATCTTCACACCAATCTCATTCTCCACCCTAGCCTTGAACACCTTGAATCTATCAAGAGCCTCTGATTTCTCTCTCAAGAAAGTGACCCACATCATTCGGGAGTAATCATCAATCAACAACATAAAGTATCTGTGTCCTTGCAAACTCCTAACTCTGGTAGGACCAAACAAATCAATGTGCACAAGTTCCAACAATCCACTTGAAAATTGTTCTTTACTTTTGAATGTAGCTCTATATTGTTTGCTCAGCTAATATTCCTTACACATGCTATTAGCAAGTTTCACAAGCTTTGGAAGATCTCTCACAGCCTGAGTAGTACTTATCTTTACAATGTTATTAAATTTTACATGACACATTCTCCTATGCCATAACCAACTCTGATCAATTTAAGAGATCAAACAACTTTTACCAATACCACTTAAATGAAAGATGTTACCTCTAGTCTGTGTACTGGATGCAATCTCAGTTCCAGAGCTTTCCAAAATTCTGCATTTTCCATCCTTGAATCGGATATCATACCCTTTTTCAACCAAATGTCAAACACTGAGAAGATTATGATTCAACCCTTCTACATACAAGACATCATTAGTGTTGTTCTTACCACCAAGAAAGATGGATCCTCTACCACGGATTTTACCAGTTGAATTGTCTCCAAACTTCACAATTCCACCTTCATATCTTTCCAAACTTACAAACTTACTTTTATCACGAATCATATGATGAGAACATCCACTATCAACTACCCATTCATTCTTTTCTTCAACCTGAGTAGCTATGGCACTTTCCACATTCACACAGCTAGCGAATTCAGTAGGCACCGGATATTCTTCTTTGATAGCAATGAACACCCATTTATTTCCAAAGGTACTTCCCTTATCAGATTCATCATTTGTAACTCCTTCATCAGTAGCTTCTTGGACATAGTAGTAATTCTTCTGAACCCTAGGTCTATTAGGGTTTGGATTTGAAACCCTCTCCAGACATATTGAAGCAAAATGACCAATCTCATTGCAAGCAAAACATTTGAAAGGCAACTTTCCTTCATACTTACTAGATCCTCTTGGTAATCTTTTGGCAATAAGGGCTTCAAGTTCTTCAAGCTCAGTTTCATCTTCTTCAAGTTCCTTCCTTACCTTCTCATATCTAGTTAGTCTTCTTGAAGAGATTTCACCTAGATCAAATATTTTCTTCCCAAAAACACTGGCCTTAAATGTAGATTCTGATTTACGAAGAGAATCACCAAACTCACTCATTTCAAATGCTAAAATATTTCCAACCAATTGATCCCTTGTATCATTTGTTACAATCCTGATCTCCTCAATAGCAATGACTCTATGTTTGTATGAAGTAGGTAAGGATCTAAGCACCTTCCCAACAATCTTTGATTCTTCCAGTTTTCCACCAGCACACCTGATACTACACACAAGTTCATTCACCTTCTGCATATAGGAAATGATGTTTTCATCTTCACTCATCCTTAAACTTTCGTATCTACCCTTCAAGATCTATAACTTAGCACATTTACATATGTATAACCTTTATACAGAGTTTCCAACTTCTTTAAGATTTCATGAGTAGTTTACAATTCCAAGACATTTATCATTTATGTTTCATTCAAGGCACTCAACAATGCTTCTTTAGCCTGAATGTTGTTTTCAACATCTTTGTGGAGGAATATACTTATCCTTAGTTATCAACCAGTAAGGATGACCCATGCATTGCAAATGACATTCCATGAGACTCTTCCAAAGAGAGTAATTCGTTCCATCAAATCTCAAACTATCCTTCTTGTAATTCAACATCTTGGATCTCCTCAAGTGGTCAAGCTTCTTTTAGAGGAACGGGCTCTGATACCAATTGTTGAAATTACGACAGACAACTGAGAGGGGGGGTGAATCAGTTGTCACAAATTTTTATCTTTTTCTGCATTTAATCTTCTTCACCACTTATAGATAGATTAATGATATAACCATGAAAGCATGAATCAACAAAACATGAGCAGAAACACAATCAACACATATAACACCAGGATTTTTTATGTGGAAACCTGATTAAAGGAAAAACCATAGTGGGGGTTAACCCACAAGATTTATTCTCTATTAAAAGAATAGAAAAATGTGAAGGCACTTGCCTTCAGGCGCACTACCTAGAGCTCACTACTCAAATGAGGCTCACTGCCTACAGAAACACTCACATGATTAACATTGAAAGGTTGAACTGAGAAACAACATCTTCTCCATGCCAATTTTTGGTTCCATTGAAGCTCACAACGTCTCTACTCTACCCCCAAACACTTCCTCACTACCTCCACATCTTCACTTACATCCACACATTTACATGACTTCATTACACTTATTTATAGAGGACATGGTCTTTCTAATGAACATCAAATTCGGCCTTACAATCATCTATCTAATTCTCCAAGATAGGCATTACAAGAAATTACAATTATAAGACTTGACTTAGTATAAAATACTACATGCAGACCACTACATTTTTGGCTAAACATAGCTAGGACTCAAATCTTCCTTGAACAACATGCCACATTCCATAGAACTTCTCTTAGATCATTTGTAATATGCACCAAGCATATGGTCGGCCAAGAGTGGAAAGAATAGCAACACCCAAGGAGAAACCTTCAACTACAAGATTAAACCTTAATGTGGACCACCAACACAATAGGCACATGACCCAGAGACCTCCACAACCACAATGAAATAAAAAAGAACAACCAAACCACCTGAAATCACCAGAATCACTTGCATCTTCATACCGGAACTTAAGAACACTAACTGTCATGACTGTCACACTAGAAAGATTGCTTGCGGACCTCTAAACCATGAACCACTTGAGTTGAGGATACACATCAACATCTCAAACATACCTTTACAACCGTAGACCATGATATTTCAATGCAGAGCAATCTAGACCAAATTCCTATCACTATGTTACCTCTAAACAACTGTAAACCCTAGTTCTACTTAGATGGCCATAACTTCACCAATCCTCCATGCAGGCCTCTCAAATCTTAACTGGAGCAACTTTAGACAATCCTCTACAACACCCTTTAGTCTGCAAACTATGATCTTTATCTAATGCGGAGCAATCTACTTTATTGAACTATACTGTCTCCACTATCTCTGACAAAGAGATATGTTGACATCAATGACAAAACATCATAGACACATATTTGCAACAACCTCCCCCTTTGTCATTGATAGCAACATATGATGTGAAAAACTGATTCAACCATCAAGACAAGGACTTCTCCCCCTTTCTCTTATCACACCTAGAACCACTTTCTTCACTGCCCCCCTTTCACCAGCAAATACTTACTTTTGAGTTTTTCACATGACTTCTATCCCCCTTTGGTATCAATGGCAAAGGGCACATTTTTGCAATTGTCTCTACCCCTTTATGTTTCCAAACTAAACTCCAGAATTAACATACTGACTACTCCCCCTGAGTAGCATCTCTTTAACATCAATCTGGATCACAAGATATGATTGTGAGTTCCACCGAACTGATGCACACTAGTGCACCTTAGTTCTAAGTAGGAGGGGTAATAACCCCTAGCTTCACTTTGAGATACTCAAAAGTATCCTTAGGTAGAGGCTTAGTGAAGATATCCGCAATCTGATCCTTTGGAGAAATAATTTCCAATCTGACTTCATTCTCATTTACCTTCTCCCTCAAAAAGTGAAACTTGATGGATATGTGCTTTGTCTTTGAATGCAACATTGGATTCTTTGAGATGTTTATTGCACTTGAATTATCACAGAATATTGTAACAGTCTCTTCAAACATAACTCTGATATCCTTCAACATTTGTTTCATCCACAAAACTTTTATACAATTACTTGTTGCTGCTATATACTATGCTTCTACAGTAGATAGAGATATTGCCTCCTGCTTTTTGCTCAACCAAGAAACCAATCTTTCTCCCAAGAAAAATGTACCACTACTAGTACTCTTCCTATCATCCACATCTCCTACCCAATCAGCATCTGTATATGCATGAAGAGTAAAATCATCATCCTTAGGATACCATAAGCCATAATCAGATGTTCCCTTCAGATATCTAAAAATTCTTTGGACTGCTACAACATGAGATTCTCTAGGATCAACTTGAAATCTAGCAACAAGGCCAACTACATTCATAATATCAGGTCTGGTATGAGTCAGATAAAGCAGTCCTCCAATCATTGATCTATACCTTTTCTGATCTGCCTTAGGGGAGTCATCATCTTTACTCAACTTGCATCTAGTTATTATAGGAGTACTCACTGGTTTTGAATCCTCTATTCCAAACTTTTGCAACAATTCTTTTACATACTTAGACTGAGATATGAAGATGCCCTTATTTGATTGAATGATTTGTAGACCCAAGAAGAAATTCATTTCACCAAGCATGGACATCTCAAATTCACTTTGCATCTGATCAAAAAATTTATTACACATGCTCTCATTTCCACCAAAGATGATATCATCAACAAATACTTCAACAATCAAGATGTGTTCATGATCAATTTTGAAATAAAGATTACTGTCAGCTAGGCCTTTGCTAAAACCTATCTTTAGCAGATACTTATATAATCTTTCATACTAGGCTCTTGGGGCTTGTTTAAGTCCATACAATGCTTTCCTCATTCTGCAGCCCATATCTCCTTGATCAAATAACTGGAATCCTTCCGGTTGCTCAATGTAGACTTCTTCTAACTCTCCATTCAGGAATGTTGACTTGACATCCATCTAGGAAACTTTGAAATCTTTGTAAGCAGCAAAGGCAAGAAATAAACTGATTGCTTGGATTCTTGCCACCAGAGCAATAGTTTCTTCAAAATTAATTCCCTCTACCTGAGAATATCCTTTGCACACTAATTTTTCTTTATTTCTCACAACTTTACCATCTTCATTTGATTTATTTTGGAAGACCCATTTAGTTCCAATTTCATTTTTGTTTTCAGGTCTAGGAACAAGATCCCAAGTATGATTCTTTTCAATTTGCATTAATTCATCTTCCATTGCTTTTACCCAACTTTCATCATTACAAGCTTCATTTACTAATTTTGGTTCAATCTTTGAAATCAAACAATACTCTTCTTGTTCTTCAACAATTTTTCCTATCTCCTATAATCTGATCAACAGAATGATTCAACCTTACATACCTAGGAGTTTTGGGATTTTCTTGAACTTCTGATTCTTGAACTTGTTCCTCAACATTTACACTGGCTTCTTGAGTCATTGGATTCTCTGGAGCAATCTAAATTTGAGTTTTAACTTGCATTCCTTGGTTTAGACTTTCATTTTGATCATCTGATTCATATCCACAATACTTGGAAGGTCTCTCCTTGCTTTCATCAATGTTGAAATTAGCACTTTCAACAATCCTTTTCAATCTCTTTTTAAAGCACCGGTATGCCTTTCTTTGATTAGAATAACCTAGAAATATTCCTTCATCACATATTGCATCAAACTTGCCTAAATCTTTATCTCTTTTGATATAGCATTTACTACCAAAAACTCTAAAGTATTTCATAGTAGGAGAATTACCAAACCACAATTTATAAGGTGTTTTACCAATATTACCTTTGATTTGCACCTAGTTACGAGTGTAGATAGCAGTACTCATAACCTCTCTCCAATATACATGTGGAACATTTTCCTCCATCATCATGGTTCTAGTGGCCTCTTGAATGGTTTGGTTCTTCCTTTCCACAGCTCCATTCTGCTGAGGAGTCCTAGGAGCAGATAACTGTCTTCTTATTCCATACTTTTTACAAAATGCATTAAACTCACCAGAGGTAAACTCTCCACCTCTATCAGATCTCAGACACTTTATCATCGCACCAATCTCAATCTCCACCCCAGCCTTGAACACCTTGAATATGTTAAGAGCCTCTGATTTCTCTCTCAAGAAAGTGACCCACATCATCTGATAGTAATCATCAATCAGCAACATAAAGTATTTGTCTCCTTGAAAACTCCTAACTCTGGCAGGACCACACAAATCAGTGTGCACAAGTTCCAACAATCCACTTGAAAATTGTTCTTTACTTTTGAATGTAGCTCTGTATTGTTTGCCCAACTGACATTCCTTACACATGCTATTAGTAGGTTTCACAATCTTTGGAAGATCTCTCATAGCCTAAGTAGTACTTATCTTGACCATGTTATCAAAGTTTACATGACACATTCTCCTATGCCATAACCAACTTTGATCAATCTGAGAAATCAAACAACTTTTACTAGTACCACTTAAAAGAAAGATGTTACCTCTAGTTTGTGTACCAAATGCAATCTCAGTTTTGGAGCTTTCCAAAATTTTGTATTTTCCATCTTTGAATCAGAGATCATACCCTTTGTCAACCAATTGTCCAACACTGAGAAGATTACGCTTCTGACCTTCTACATACAAGACATCAATAGTATTGTTCTTACCACAGAGATGGATCCTCTGCCATAGATTTTACTGGATGAATTGTCTCCAAACTTCATAATTCCACCTTCATATATTTCCAAACTTCCAAAATTACTTTTATCACCAGTCATATGATGAGAACATCCACTATCTATTACCCATTCAACCTTTTCTTCAACATGAGAAGCTAAGGCACTTTCCACATTCACACAACTAGCAAATTCAGTAGGCACCATATCTTCTTCTTTGATAGCAATGAACACCCATTAATTTCAAGAGTTACTTCCCTTATCAAATTCATCATCTATGACTCCTTCATCGGCAACTTCTTGAACATAGTAGCATTTCTTCTAAACCCTAGGTCTATTAGGGTTTGGATTTGAAACACTCTCTAGACATCTTGAAGCAAAATGACCAATCTTATTGCAAGAAAAACATTTGAAAGGCAACTTTCCTTCATACTTACTGAATCCTCTTGGTATTCTTTTGGCAATAAGGGCTTCAAGTTCTTTAAGCTCACTTTCATCTTCTTCAAGTTCCTTCCTTGCCTTCTCATATCTGGTTAGTCTTCTTGAAGAGATTTCTCCTAGATCAAATATTTTCTTTCTGATAACATTGGCCTTAAATGCAGATTCTAATTTAGGAAGAGAATCACCAAACTCACTCATTTCAAATGCTAAAAGCTTGCCAACCAATTGATCCCTTGTAACATTTGTCACAGTCTTGATCTCCTCAATAGCAGAAACTCCGTGTTTGTATGAAGTAGGTAAGGATCTAAGCACCTTGCCAACAATCTCTATTTCTTTTAGTTTTCCACCAGCACACCTGATACTACACACAAGTTCATTCACCTTCTGCATGTAGGAAGTGATGTTTTCATCTTCACTCTTCCTCAAATTTTCATATCTACCCTTCAAGATCTATAACTTAGCACATTTGACATATGCATCACCTTCATACAGAGTTTCCAACTTCTTCCAGATTTCATGTGCAGTTTGCAATTCCAAGACATTTATCATTTTTGCATCAGTTAGGGCACTCAACACTGCTTCTTTAGCCTGAATGTTGTTTTCACCATCTTTGATTTGATTTAGAGTTGTAGGACCATTCTGCGGAGGAGTATACTTATCCTTAGTTATCAACAAATAAGGATCACCCATGCATTGAAAATGACAGTCCATGCGACTCTTCCAGAAAGAGTAATTTGTTCCATCAAATCTCAAACTGTCCTTCTTGTATGTCGACATTCGAGATCTCCTCAAGCTGTCAAGCTTCTTTTAGAGGAACCGACTCTGATACCAATTGTTGAAATTAGGACAGACAATTGAGAGGGGAGGGTGAATTAGTTGTCACAAATTTTTATCTTTTCTACATTTAATCTTCTTCACCACTTATAGACAGATTAATGATATAACCATGAAAGCATGAATCAACAACACAAGCAAAAACACAATCAACACATATAACACCAAGATTTTTATGTGGAAACCCAGTTAAGGGAAAAACCATGGTGGACATTAACCCACAAGATTTATTCTTTGTTAAAAGAATTAAAAAATGGGAAGGCACTTGCCTTTAGGCACACTGCTCAAAGGAGGCTCACTGCCTATAGAAATATTCACATGAATACCAATGAAAGGTTGAACTGAGAAACAACATCTTCTCCATGCCAAGGTTCAGTTCTATTGAAGTAGGTAAGGATCTGAGCACCTTGCCAACAATCTCTAATTCTTCCAGTTTTCCACCAGCATGCCTGATACTACACACAAGTTCATTCATCTTCTACATGTAGGAATTGATGTTTTCATCTTCACTCATCCTCAAACTTTCGTATCTACCCTTCAGGCTCTATAACTTGGCACATTTGACACATCACCTTCATATAGAGTTTCCAACTTCTTCAAGATTTCATGAGCAATTTACAATTCCAAGACATTTGTCATTTATGTATCAGTCAGGGCACTCAACAATGCTTCTTTAGCCTGAATGTCATTTTCAGCATCTTTGATTTGATCTGGCGTTGTAGGACCATTCTGCGGAGGAGTATACTTATCCTTAGTTATCAACCAATAAGGATCACCCATGCATTGCAAATGACATTCCATGCAACTCTTCCAAAAAGTGTAATTCGTTCCATCAAATCTCAGACTATCCTTCTTGTATGTCAACATCCTGGATCTCCTCAAGTGGTCAAGCTTCTTTTAGAGGAACCGGCTCTGATACCAATTGTTGAAATTAGGACAGACATCTGAGAGGGGGGGTGAATCAGTTGTCACAAATTTTTATCTTTTTTTGCATTTAATCTTCTTCACCACTTATAGACAGATTAATGATATAACCATGAAAGCATGAATCAACAACAAATGAGTAGAAACACAATCAACACATATAACACTAGGATTTTTATGTGGAAACCTGGTTAAGGGAAAAACCACGGTGGGGGTTAACCCACAAGATTTATTCTCTATTAAAAGAATAGAAAAATGGGAAGGCACTTGCCTTCGGGTGTACTACCTAGAGCTCACTGCTCAAAGAAGGCACACTGCCTACAAAAATGTTGACATGATTAAAACTAAAACGCTGAATTGAGAAACAACATCTTCTCCATGCCAAGGTTCAGTTCCATTGAATCTCACATCTCTACTCTACCCCCAAACACTTCCTTGCTATCTCTGCATCTTTGCTTACATCCACACATTTACACAACTTCATTACACTTATTTATATAGGACATCAACTTTGGAATGAATATCAAAGTCAGCCTTACAATCATCTATCTGGAAGATTCTCCAAGATAGGCATTACAAGCAATTACAATTACAAGACTTGACTTAGTATAAAATACTACATGAGGACCACTACATTTTTAGCCAAACATAGATGGGACTCAAATCTTCCTCAAACAACATGCCACACTCCATAGAACTTCTCTTAGATCATCTGCAACATGCACCAAGCATCTAGTCAGCCACGACTGGAAAGAACAACAACAACCAAGGAGAAATCTTCAACTACGAGCTCAATCCTCAATGTAGACCACCAACATAATAGGCACATGATTTAGAGACCTCCACAAGCACAATGAAATCAACAAGAACAACCGCACCACCTAAAATCACCAAAATCACTTGCATCTTCATACCAGAACTTAAGAACACTAACTATAATGATTGTCACACTAGAAAGATTGCTTGCGGACCTCCAAACAATGAACCACTTGAGTTGAGGATACACATCAACATCTCAAACATACCTCTAGAACCACAGACCATGATATTCCAATGTAGAGCAATCCTGACCAAATTCATGTCACTCTGTTACCTCTAAAAAACTACAAAACTTGGTTCTACTCAGATGACCATAACTTCACCAATCCTCCATGTAGACCTCTCAAATCTTAACTGGAGCAACTTCAAACAATCCTCTATAACACCCTTTAGTCTGCAAACTTTGATCTTCATCTAATGTGGAGCAATCTACTTTACTGAATTGCACTATCTCCACTGTCTCTGACAAAGAGATACGTTGACATCAATGACAACACATAATAGGCACATATTTGCAACAATCTCCCCCTTTGTCATTGATGACAACATATGATGTGAAAAACTAATTCAACCATCAAGACAAGGACTTCTCCCCCTTTCTCTTATCACACCTGCAACCACTTTCTTCACTGCCCCCCCTTTAACCAGCAAATACTTACTTCTGAGTATTTCACATGACTTCTCTCCCCCTTTGACATCAATGGTAAAGGGTACATTTTTGCAATCATCTCTACCCCTTTTTGTTTCCAAACTGAACTCCAGAATTAACATACCAACTACTCTCCCTGAGTAGAATCTCCTTAACACCAATCTAGACAACAAGATATGACTATGAGTTCCACCGGACTGATGCACACTAGTGCACCTTAGTTCTGAACAGGAGGGGTAATACCCCCTAGCTTCACTCTAAGATACTCAAAAGTGTCCTTAGGTGGAGGCTTAGTGAAGATATTCTCAATCTAATCCTTTGAAGAAACAAAATCTAATCTGACTTCATTCTCATTTACCTTCTCTCTCAGAAAGTGAAACTTGATGGATATGTGCTTTGTCTTTGAATGCAACACCGATTTCTTTGAGATGTTTATTGCACTTGAATTATCACAGAAGATTCTAATAGGATCTTCAAACATAACTCTGATATCCTTCAACATTTGCTTCATCCACAAAACTTTAGTACAATTACTTGCTGCTGCTGTATACTATGCTTCTACAGTAGACAGAGATATTTCCTCCTGATTTTTTCTCAACCAAGAAACCAATCTTTCTCCCAAGAAAAATGCACCACTACTAGTACTCTTCCTTTCATCCACATCTCCCGCCCAATTAGCATCTGTATATGCATGAAGAGTAAAATCATCATCCTTAGGATACCATAAGCCATAATTAGATGTTCCCTTCAGATATCTGAAAATTCTTTTGACTACTACAATATGAGATTCTCTAGGATCAGCTTGAAATCTAGCAACAAGGCCAACTACATTCATAATATTAGGTCTAGTATGAGTCAGATAAAGCAGTCCTCCAATCATTGATCTATACCTTTTCTAATCTGCCTTAGGGGAGTCATCATCTTTACTCAACTTGCATCTAGTTATCATAGGAGTACTTACTAGTTTTGAATCCTCCATTCCAAACTTTTTCAAAAATTCTTTTACATACTTAGACTAAGATATGAAGATGCCCTTATCTGACTGAATGATTTGCACACCCAAGAAGAAATTCATTTCACCAAGCATGGACATCTCAAATTCACTTTGCATCTGATCAGAAATTTTTTTACACCTGCTCTCATTTCCACCAAAGATGATATCATCAAAAAATACTTCAACAATCAAGATGTGTTCATGATCAATTTTGAAATAAAGATTACTGTCAATTGGGCCTTTGCTAAAACCTAGCTTTAGCAGATACTTATCTAATCTTTCATACTAGGCTCTTGGGGCTTGTTTAAGTCCATACAATGCTTTCTTCAATCTGCAGACCATATCTCCTTGATCAGACAACTGGAATCCTTCTGGTTGCTCAATGTAGACTTCTTCTAACTCTCCATTTAGGAATGTTGACTTGACATCCATCTGGTAAACTTTGAAATCTTTGTAAGTATCAAAGGCAATAAATAATCTAACTACTTCGATTCTTGCCACAAAAGCAATAGTTTCTTCAAAATCAATTCCCTCTACCTGAGAATATCCTTTGCACACCAATCTTGCTTTGTTTCTCTCAACTTCACCATCTTCATTTAATTTATTCCGGAGGACCCATTTATTTCCAATTATATTTTTTTCTTCGGGTCTAGGAACAAGATCCCAAGTATGATATTTTTCAATTTGCATTAATTCTTCTTCCATTGATTTTACCCAACTTTCATCATTACAAGCTTCATTTACTAATTTTGGTTCAATCTTTGAAATCAAACAATACTCTTCTTGTTCTTTAGCAATTTTTCTTCTAGTTTGAACACCTTGATTTCTATCTCCTATAATCTGATCTTCAGAATGATTCAACCTTACATACTTGGGAATTTTATGATTTTTTTGAACTTCTGATTCTTGAACTTGTTCCTCAACATTTGCACTAGCTTCTTGAGTCATTGGATTCTCTGAAGTAATCTAAATTTGAGTTTGAACTTGCTTTCCTTGGTTTGGACTTTCATTTTAATCATTTGATTCATATCCACAATACTTGGAAGGTCTCTCCTTGCTTTCATCAACCTTGACATTAGCACTTTCAACAATCCTTTTCAATCTCTTGTTAAAGCATCGATATGCCTTGCTTTGATTAGAATAACTCAAAAATATTCCTTCACCACATGTTGCATCAAACTTGCCTAAATCTTCATCTCTTTTGATATAGCATTTACTACGAAAAACTCTAAAGTATTTCACAGTAGGACCATTACCAAATGACAATTCATAAGGTGTTTTACCAGTATTACCTTTGATCTACACCTGGTTAAGAGTGTAGACAACAGTACTCATAGCCTCTCTCCAATAGACATGTGGAACATCATCATGGTTCTAGTAGCCTCTTGAATAGTTTGGTTCTTGATTTCTACAACTCCATTCTACTGAGGAGTCCTAGGAGCAAATAACTATGTTCTTATTCCATGCTTTTCACAAAATGCATTAAACTCACCAGAGGTAAACTCTCCACCTTTTTCAAATCTCAGACACTTTATCTTCACACCAATCTCATTATCCACCCTAGCCTTAAACACCTTGAATCTGTCAAGAGCCTCTGATTTCTCTCTCAAGAAAGTGACCCACATCATCTGGGAGTAATCATCAATCAGCAACATAAAGTATCTATCTCCTTGGAAACTCCTAACTCTAGCAAGACCACACAAATTAGTGTGCACAAGTTCCAACAATCCACTTAAAAAAATTTCTTTACTTTTGAACATATCTTTGTACTGTTTTCCCAACTGACATTCCTTACACATGCTATTAGCAGGTTTCACAAGCTTTGGAAGATCTCTCACAGCCTGAGTAGTACTTATCTTGACAATGTTATCAAAGTTTAGATGACACATTCTCCTATGCCATAACCAGCTGTGATCAATCTAAGCAATCAAACAACTTTTACCAGTACCACTTAAATGAAAGATGCTACCTCTAGTTTGTGTACTAGATGCAATCTCAGTTCTAGAGCTTTCCAAAATTCTGCATTTTCCATCCTTGAATCAGAGATTATACCCTTTGTCAACCAATTGTCCAACACTAAGAAGATTATATTTCAAACCTTCTACATACAAGACATCATTAATGTTGTTCTTACCAACAAGAGAGATGGATCCTCTACCACGGATTCTACCAGTTGAATTGTCTCCAAACTTCACAATTCCACCTTCATATCTTTCCAAACTTACAAACTTACTTTTATCACCAGTCATATGATCAGAAGATCCGTTGTCAATTACCCATTCATCTTTTTCTTCAACCTGAGTAGCTAAGGCACTTTTCATATTCACACAGCTAGTAGATTTAGTAGGCACCGGATATTCTTCCTTGATAGCAATGAACACCCATTCATTTCCAAAGGTACTTCCCTTATCAGATTCATCATTTGTGACTCCTTCATTGGTAGCTTCTTGGATAGTAGCATTTCGTTTGAACCCTAGGTTTGTTAGGGTTTGGATTTGAAACCCTCTCTAGACATCTTGAAGAAAAATGACCAATCTTATTTCAAGAAAAACATTTGAAAGGCAAATTTCCTTCATACTTACTAGATCCTCTTGGTAATCTTTTGGCAATAAGGGCTTCAAGTTCTTCAAGCTTAGATTCATCTTCTTCAAGTTCCTTCCTTGCCTTCTCGTATCTGGTTAGTCTTCTTGAAGAGATTTCACCTAGATCAAATATTTACTTTTTGAAAACACTGGCCTTAAATGCATATTCTTATTTACGAAGAGAATCACCAAACTCATGCATTTCAAATGCTGAAAGCTTGCCAACCAGTTGATCCCTTGTAACATTTGTCACAGTCCTAATCTCCTCAATAGCAGCAACTCTATGTTTGTATGAAGTAGGTAAGGATCTGAGCACCTTGCCAACAATCTCTGATTCTTCTAGTTTTCTACCAACACACCTGATACTGTACACAAGTTCATTCACCTTCTGCATGTAGGAAGTGATGTTTTCATCTTCACTCATCCTTAAACTTTCATATCTACCCTTTAGGCTCTATAACTTAGCACATTTGACATATGCATCACCTTCATACAAAGTTTCCAACTTCTTCCAAATTTCATGAGCAGTTTGCAATTCCAAGACATTTGTCATTTCCATATCAGCCAGGGTACTCAACAATGCTTCTTCAGCTTGAATGTTGTTTCTAGCATCTTTGATTTGATCTAGAGTTGTAGGACAATTCTGCGGAGGAGTATACTTATCCTTAGTTATCAACGAATAAGGATCACCCATGCATTGCAAATAACATTCCATGTGACTCTTCCAAAAGGAGTAATTTGTTCCATCAAATCTCGGACTATCCTTCTTATATGTCGACATCCTAGATCTCCTCAAGTGGTCAAGCTTCTTTTAGAGAAACTGGCTATGATACCAATTGTTGAAATTAGGATAGACAACTGAGAGGGGGGGTGAATCAGTTGTCACAAATTTTCATCTTTTTCTGCATTTAATCTTCTTCACCACTTATAGATAGATTAATGATATAACCATGAAAGCATGTCATCAACAACACATGAGCAGAAACACAATCAACACATATAACACTAGGATTTTTATGTGGAAACCTGGTTAAGGGAAAAACCACGGTGGGGGTTAACCCACAAGATTTATTCTCTATTAAAAGAATAGAAAAATGGGAAGGCACTTGCCTTCAGGCATACTGCCCAGAGCTCACTGCTCAGAGAAGGCTCACTGCCTATAGAAACATTCACATGATTAAAATTGAAAGGCTGAACTAAGAAACAACATCTTCTCCATGCCAAGGTTCAGTTCCATTGAAGTTCATAGCTCTACTCTACCCCCAAACACTTCCTTGCTACCTCTACATCTTTTCTTACATCCACACATTTACACAACTTCATTGCACTTATTTATACAAGACATCAACTTTGGAATGAACATCAAAGTCAACCTTACCATCATCTATCTGGAACATTCTCCAAGATAGGCATTACAAGAAATTATAATTACAAGACTTGACTTAGTATAAAATACTACATGCGGACCACTACACTATCAGCCAAACATAGCTGGGACTCAAATCTTCCTCGTACAACATGCCACACTCCATAGAACTTCTCTTAGATCATCTGCAACATGCACCAAACATCTAGTTGGGCAAGACTGGAAAGAACAACACCCAAGGAGAAATCCTCAACTACAATCTCAATCCTCAATGCAAACCACCAACACAATAGGCACATGATCCAGAGACCTCCACAAGCACAATGAAATCAACAAGAATAACTTCACCACCTGAAATCACTAGAATCACTTGCATCTTCATACCAAAATTTAAGAACACTAACTATCATGACTATCATGCTAGAAAGATTGATTGTGGACCTCCAAACCACGAACCACTTGAGTTGAGGATACACATCAACATCTCAAATATACCTCTAGAACTATAGACCATGATATTCCAATGCAGAGCAATCTGGACCAAATTCCTATCACTTTGTTACCTCTAAACAATTGCAAAACCCGGTTCTACTCAGATGGCCATAACTTCACCAATCCTCCATGTAAACCTCTCAAATCTTAACTGGAGCAACTTCAGACAGTCCTCTACAACACCCTTTAGTCTGCAAACTCTAATCTTCGTCTAATGTGGAGCAATCTACTTTACTGGACTGCACTATCTCCACTGTCTCTGACAAAGAGATATGTTGACATCAATGATAACATATCATAGGCACATATTTGCAACACAAGGGATGGCTCACTGCCAAGGGGTGGCTCACTGCCAAATATGGAGAACTGATTAAATATCATCTACTCCATGCTTGGGTTTAGTTCCTTTGAAGCACAACAAACTTCTCTAATCTGCTCTTTCACACCTTCACACTTATCTCTTCATATTCACACACACACACACACACACACACACACACACACACACACACACACACTTTTTCACAATTACATTACATGTTTTAATACAAGTCATC
This sequence comes from Cunninghamia lanceolata, assembly GCA_027924645.1. Lineage (NCBI taxonomy): Eukaryota > Viridiplantae > Streptophyta > Pinopsida > Cupressales > Cupressaceae > Cunninghamia > Cunninghamia lanceolata. Next base: position 604,799 of record BSBN01000395.1, on the reverse strand, counting down.
AACCTTGGAATGTCATCAAGGTTGGAAATACATTCATCAACCGTTGGAACAATCTCCAAGGTCGGAATTACAAAAACATACATAAAAATAGGTCTGGACCTAATACAGAATTTAGCTAAGGGAAATATGTAAAGATGTATGTTGATCACGTCATGCCTTAGTTGGGACTCAAATGCAATCATTCACACTACAACACACTTCTACAATCTTCAAAGCATCTCCGCAATAAGTGAAATCAACCAAGTCAGCCAAGACTGGTGAGAACACTAGGTCTTCTAAGAACATTTTTCATTCACAATCCAATTTTCACTTTGTGGACCAATCTAAAGATAGGAACATGATCAGGAGATATCCACAAGCACAATGTAATCACCAGGAACAACTACATGATCTCTGGCCACTCTGTCAAGAGAATTCTTTAAACCAAAGCACAAGAACAACACTGTCAGCCACTGTCATAAGGAAATGATAGCTTGAATACCAAATCATGAACCACTGTAGTTGAAGGCACTAATCATCATTCTAGACTTAACTCTAGAACTGCAGACCAAAATACTTCAATGTGGAGGAATGCAGAGGAATGCGGAGCATATCACTTTCTCCCTATCACCACCAAACAAACAGAAAAAAAATTTCATTCTAGTGAACATAGCTCACTCAAATCTTTATATCGGAGGCTCAAATTTGGAATATAGCATCTTTAGATAGACTTCTAAATAGATTCCAATCCACAGATAAAGATATTCATCCTACATGAAATGTGGAGCAATCTTCTGGACTATTCTTCAGTATGCAATACATTGTTTCCACTGCAACTCACTGTTTCTACTGGAGGAGCTAATTTTCTCAATATCCTCAACATCAAGATCACTTACATAAGTAAATACAAATCATCTCACTTATTACAAGCAAGCAACAATATAGGAGCACAGTTGACACTAATGACAACACAAATATGTTGACATCAATGACAACACTGATTAGGCACATACTTGCAACAATCTCCCCCTTTGTCGTTGATGGCAACATATGATGTGAAAAACTTAAAAGTCCATCAAGATAAGATTCTCCCCCTTTTTATTTACACATCTGCATTCTTTCTCCTCCTAAGTTTTTCACATGATTCCTCTCCCCCTTTGACATCAATGGGAAAGGGAACATACTTGCATTCCACTGCTATGATATAACTAAAATTTTACCAACATATCTAGCTACTCCCCCTAAGAGGTAGCTCCCAAAACATCAATCTAGATCAAAGAATGAGATTTGAACACCACTAGATTGATGCATTCTTATGCATCTTAGTTGAGGGTAGGAGGGGTGATGACCCCTAACTTTTCTCTGAGATATTCAAAAGTATCCTTGGGTAGAGGCTTAGGAAAGATATATGCAATCTGATCCATTGTGGGAACATATTCCAACTTTACTTCATTCTCTGCCACCTTTTCTTTCAAAAAGTGATACCTTATGGATATATGCTTTGTTCTTGAGTGCATAACTAGATTCTTTGAAATATTTATAGCACTTGTCTTGTCACAAAAGATTGCAATTGGATCTTCATAAACAACTCTTATATCCTTCAAAGTCTGCTTCATCCATAACACTTGAGTACAACAACATGCTACTGCAATATAATCTGCTTCTATAGTTGACAAAGAGATTGAATCTTGTTTCTTGCTTAGCCATGAAACAAATCTATTTCCCAAGAAGAAGACACCTCCACTTGTACTCTTTCTGTCATCAATATCTTTGGCCCAATCAACATTTGTATAAGCACTAAGAGTGAAATCACTATCCTTTGGATACTATAACCCATGATCTGGAGTGCCTTTTAAATACCTTAGGATTCTCTTTACTGCCATCACATGTGATTCTCTTGGATCAGCTTGAAATTTTGCAACAAGACAAACTACATACATAATATTAGGTCTGGTTTGAGTTAGATAAAGCAATCCTCCAATCATGGATATGTACTTATTATGATCAATCTTAGGTGATTCATGAGTTTTACTAAACTTGCATCTAGTCACCATGGGAGTACATACCGATTTAGAGTCCTCCATCCCAAATTTCTTCAATAACTCTTTCACATACTTAGATTGGGATATGAAGATTCCTTTATCTGATTGATTGATTTGTAGACCCAAAAAAAATTTTATCTCACCAAACATAGACATCTCAAACTCTTTTTGCATTTCACCAACAAATTTTATACACATACCTTCATTTCCTCCAAAGATGATATCATCAACAAAGACTTCAACAATCAAAATTTGATCACCATTAATCTTGAAATAGAGATTACTGTTAGTAGTACCTTTACTAAATCCTAACTATAATAAGTACTTATCCAACCTTGCATACAAAGCCCTAGGAGCTTACTTGAGTCCATACAATGTTTTCTTCAACCTTCATACCATATCACCTTGATTTGATAGTTGAAATCCTTCTGGTTTCTCAATGTAGACTTCCTCTTCTAAATCACCATTCAAAAATGCAGACTTCACATCCATCTGATACACTTTGAAATCTTTGTGGCCTGCAAATGCTAGAAATATTCTGATTGCTTCAATCTGAGCTACTGGAGAAAAAGTCTCCTCAAAATCTATCCCTTCAATCTACAAATATCCTTTACACACAAGGATTGCTTTATTCCTTACAACTTCTCCATTTTCATTCAACTTATTTCTGAAAACCCATTTGGTTCCAATAATGTTTTTCTTAGTAGGTCTAGGGACTAATTCCCAAGTTTCATTCTTCTCTATCTACACTAGTTCTTCCTCCATTGCCTTTACCCAATTTTCATCATTACAGGCTTCATTCACAGTTTTTGGCTCAATTATAGAGAGCAAATAGTAATTTAGTTATTCTTCTGCAGTTGTTTTCCTTGTCAGTACACCTTTGTTTTTGTCACCTATAATCTGATCTTTAGAATGATTAATCCTTACATACCTGGGAGTCTTAACACTTTCTGGAGCCTCTTCTTCACCCTCACTGTCTTCTTGCTCAACTTTTTCTTCATTCAATATAGTCACAGGTTCATCAAGTTCATAGCAACTCAGGTCTGATATTCTTTCCTTGCCTTCATCCACTTTCACATTTGTACTCTCAACAATATTTTTGTGTGAGGCCTACATTTTTCATTCTGTTCATGTGACTGTTTACCTTACTATTGCAGATACTTTTATATTTGTGGGACTGTTGATCCCGGATTTCTAAACTTTTAGACCTTATTATGTATTAAGAGAAAACAAATTGGGTGATGTTAGATATATGTTTATTTTATAGGAAAACTAATTGGGTGATGTTTGATTAATGTTTACATTACAGGAAAACTAATTGGGTGATGTTATATAGAAAATTGTAATGTGATTTCCTTTATGCTTAAGAGGACTTGTGATATCTTATGTGAGTGCAAGTTTTAAAATTGCTTCAGCTATGATATTAATATGTGGAATTGACTTTGCAATTGAGTGCGCAGGTTTTGCTAACAAACCACAGATACTGGAGATCATCCCGCACCTTATGTTGTAATCCCTTGTGAAGCTGATCTGGTTCCACAAGGAACCAAGATCAACTCTGTGTATGATGTAACATTGTAATGTTAATTTGCATGAGGTTGAATGGGTTGGGTCTACCCTCATTTAAATTGAATTATGATTTGTGTTGTAAGAATTGTTTTTAAATTTTATTTTTTAATTTTAAATTTTTGGGACCCTTTTCTTGTGTTTTAACTTGACCCTAGTTGTCCTAACTAGGTTAAAGTAGATGTTGGGTTATACCCCATGGGTCTAGGGTCCCTTTTGACTTGGGTAACCCTTGGTTAACCTTCGTATGGTCACCTTAACTTCACACTGAAGTTAAGTGATGAATTTGGAGGCATGGGAGGGATAGGATGAGTGGTACCAACACTCAAGCCCATCCCTTTTCATTTCCATAGGCTAGAGATGACACCAAGATCCACCAATTGTGGAGGACTTGACTTCAAGTCTCCCTCACAATTGGTGAGAGTCCCCATGGAGTTGTGTGGTCCTTCATGAGAGAGAAGGAAGGGGAGACATGTGTCACCCTTTCCCTCTTTAACTCCTCTTTTCTCTCCCATGTGTTGGAGAGAGGACATGTGGTAAGCGGTAAGGAAGACCTTGGGGATGGGTGAGTGACATGTGTAAACACCCATCCCTTGGGACACAATAGTAGTTTGGAGGAAGAGTGAGGAGGTGACAAGTGTCACCTCCCTATTCCTCTAAGCTCATGGATTGGGTTATTTTAATCCCACTTGGGATAGGGAGAAAGGTTGTTGAGTTTTTGAGAATTTTGAATTATTGGATATTGTTTTTTGAAGAAAAAGGATAGAGGGAGTTTGGTGGCTTAGGTTGGAGGAGACTTTAGAGGAGCTCTACATCAACTACTTCCATTATTAGGACTTTAAAGGTTGGTTTTCAAGGCTAAGGCCTTCCCCATGTAATTTTAATTTTTGCTTGCATGATGGATGTGTGAGAAGTATTTTTTTCTTGTGTGTATTTTGTTATTGTGGGAATTTTTAATAGGGTGTTGAAAGAGCTTCTCCCACTTGGGAGAAATGCTCATCAAGTGTGGGGTAGGGGAGGAGTGATCCTCCTCAAGGTGATTGCCTTGTTTTGGGATGTTGAAAGCCTTGAGGGCATTTGTGTAATTTTGAGTAAATTTGTCACATGGCTTGAGAGCCAAAATATGAACTCCTTGGAAATCTTGTTAACATGTTTGGCTTGAGGCCATGAGAAAATTTGTGTTGAAATAATTGAAGGGGCACTCTAGAGTTGAGTGTGTCCACTCTCCTACCCCTTTTTGACTCACTTTGGTTGAGTTTGTGTTGTGTAAATATCCATGGGTGTATTTCGTGTTTTGGGGTTTTGGAATACCATAGGTGTGTGGATGATCTCCCTAGCTCGGGGGTGACCCTCTTGCGGGTCTATGGTAGGGAGGAGAGAAGAATGTGTGGTGTTTTCTTCCCTTGTGTGATATGTAGGTTTTCATGGAGCTTAATGTGAAGATTGGAGAAGTTTTCTTGTTTTGGGAAAATATTTTATTTTCCTTGACTCTTAAGGCTCTATAAGAGAGCTTGGTCTTACTAATGACTACATCCTTGTTGATTGCCAAGAGGATAAATTCTCTCTCTATTGTTGTAAAATTTGGTCTTCTTGAGTTATGAGGAAATCCTCTTCATTGTATTAATAGTTTTATTTATAGTGTTTATTAAATATTACCATTGTGAAATGAGAAAGGAAAAAGGAAATTTGTTTTTCTTTTTAAATGGATATTAATTTTGTTATTTCCTAATAATTCAATTAGTAAAGTTGAGAGTTAGTATTTGTGGTAAACAAGTTTGTTAAAATTTATTTCATTATAAGAGTTATGGAAATATCAATTTGATAAATATGAAGTTGTAATTTTGTTACTATGAAAAGAAATGAAATTGGGTTGTAGTTATGCACTTAAGTTTAATTGTAATTAATTATATGCTCACTATATTTAAATTGAATTTATTGACTTGAAATTGAAATGTTATTAAGAGATAAATAGATTTAATTATCCTTGTATAATGTTTCATTTATATAATGTCTATTTTAGAGATGCATTGGAAGTTACATTTGTATGAAAAAAATCAATATAGACTAATTCATTATTCTGCCCTACAAATTAATTGACTGTAATTATTTTATATATATATATTTATAAACAAAAATCAATGGGAAATAAATATATAATTCGTAGGTTTTCGTTTTGTGACAGACAAAATTTTTTTTTACAACAATGGTGGGGGTTCGAACCCCCACCGTAGGTATTACAAAGGGTGTGGGGTGGGGGCTCCAACCCCTCCCCACACCCCCGTAAACACAAAAACACTGACGCAGCCTCTGCGTACCCTCCGCAACAAACACCACACTGCTCCCTACTCCCCGTGATCCCCATTACCTCCGCATAGCCACTCCTTGCAGCCACCACTAGACACCTCTCCCTCTACCCGTACCCTCTGTGGTTCTCCACCTCTACACCCTTCACTATCCATGGCTCCATCACCCAGCGCCGCCACCATTGTGGCCTCCGCCTAAGAACTGCCGCTGCCATTCATTCGACCCTGCCGCAGCCAATGCAAAACAAAAGAAAAATATGAGTTAGGGTTTTCTCCAATGAGATTCCAAAGCATGAAATATGAAATATATAACAATATTCATTGTTATATAAAGAAAAATACAAAATATAATAATAAAATAAATGATTTATATATATATAAATTCTAACTGTGGGAAAATTGTGTTTCAGAATTTAAACAATTATCACAATTAAAATACTAAGAAAATGAAAAGAAAAATATACCTATATTTATAAATGCAATTAAGCCATCATATGCATTTCATATGTGGTCATTGTAAACTCGACCTGTAGATTGAGAAAACGTCCAATTGAGAAAAAATAAGAGACAGAAAAAAAAGATATAAGTGAAAACAAAGAGGAGAAAATGCGTGACATTTCTAAGGTAGGCTAAGAGAACTAAGTAAGATTTAACTCTTCGTTAATCCTAATTAGGGACAAATTAATTTTTAAAATTAATTCAAACGTTGAAATTAAACCAGAGTGGAAACCTAAGGGACTTCATCAAGCGAAGTTAGCAAACCCTATTTAAGTGATCTGATCTACCAAGAAAATAGGAATAATGTAAAGGATGCAGTGATAACTCTGATTGATAGAAAACATGAAGAAAAGAAGGATAAACATAAAGAAATACAATTAAAATTAAATTTCAGAGAAACAGAAAGGAGAATAAATGAACAGGCTTTGTTGAAAATGCTAAAATCAAAAGGAGGACAAATTAATATTAAATTTTAGAAAACATGAGGGAGAAGAGATGATCGGGCTTTGTTGAAAAATGTTCCATTAATGTGATCAACTGTAATTTCATTGTAATTAGGGAGTTGTAAGAAATTTGTTAACCCTATCAGGAAACCTCATTTCAAGATTAATGTTAGTGTAATAAATCCCACTCACGCCTATGAGGCGTTATGCTGCCAGATTTTCCCAGAATCTAGGGTTTACTAGTTTGGTAAGTTTAACCCTTGTAGCGATGCTAACCACGTCGCGATGACCCCCTTGTTGGCCTTCTTGCGTTTGGGTATGTGCATGTGTGCATAGTACCCCGCTGAAAACTGTATTGTTTATGCCTTAAGCATTCACCACCGAGCACACTCACGCGTGCGAGGGGGTTTTTAGGGAAGCGTGGAATTTTTTTTTCATATTTCATGTCATGACCACATGACATGTGTGATGTGTGTTGTGACTGCATGGGAAATGTGGGCATGACATTTGGTATCAGAGCCCAAGTTTAAACACTAGGCATATTTGGGCACGTTATTTATTCTGCAACTTTGATTAATTAGTGTCTACCTTGTTTTGTAGGATGCCTCCCCGACGTGTTCGATGAGCGCGATCATGCAACACGGCATCCATTGAGGTGCATAGTAATTCCTCGGCTAAGGGACAGGGACCCGCAGATCCACCAGTACCACAGGCACCACCAGTGTTTGACATAGGTCCACAGATTCTACAGACACTGCAAGCCATGTTAGAGAGGTTACTGCCAGCGTTTCCAAAGCCACGTGATGAGCCTCGCATTGATCTACGAGAGGAGCCATGTAAGGAGCCGCATGCTGAGTCACGTGCTAAGCCATATATGGAACCCCGCGTCGATCCGTGAGAGATGCCACACATGGAGCCTTTCGTAGAGAGCCTTGATACTATAGTAGAGGAGGTAGGGTTAGCCTACCATGCATGGAGTAAGAGTCCTCCGAGACTTTCAAGATGAGATGAGACCATGAGAGTAGAGCAGTTACATCATGGACCATATGAGTATGGGTTGGATGAGCTGATTATAGGGTTTAGAGACAGAGGAGACCCCATCAGAGACCTGCTTAGGCTTAACCCACCTACCTTCGCAGGAGCTACAAAGGGAGCTGTGGCCGAGGCTTGGCTTATTAGTCTAGACAGGTGTTTCGTGTTGCGACCTTATGGGAGCAACATGAAAGCACGAGTGGCAGCACACCTTTTGCGAGATGTGGCAGCTACCTGGTGGCACACTGAGGAGTGCAAGTGTCGTTTATCCTTAGATACACTCACATGGGACACATTCATAGAGCGCTTTAATGCACGATATTTGTCAGATCATTATAGATAGTGTCAGATAGATGAGTTCCATGATTTACAGCAGAGAGGACTCATGGTTGCTCAGTATGAGAGCCGGTTCATTAAACTTTCTCGTTATGCAGAGTACCTCCATGACAAGAAACTCCTAGTGTACAAATTCATTAGAGGACTAAATCATAGGATAGTAAGACCAGTATGTATGGAAAACCCCCAGACTATGAGTGAGGCTGTCAAAAAGGCTTTTATTGCAGAGGAAATTTAGGGATGAGGGTAGAATTCACACCCGTAGTTTCAAGACCGCAATCACCAATAGTAACAGAACTTTTGAAGACCACAATCCACAGCACAGAGAGGAGGATTTAATTCCTCATCATTACCTCCTAGGCCTCCACAGTAGCAGCAGCAATAGCAGCATCAGTAGAGATCTAGACCCTAGCAGAGGGTTCAGATAGGACAAAATTGTGGTTGGTAGCAGCAGGGCCCGCGTAGAGATCAGAGACAACAGGGATCATCTATGAGACCTGTGAGGTCTCAACAGTCTTACAGAGGTTCACAGGGGTCCACTGGATGGACTGGATAGCAGCAGTCAGGCAGGACTCAGTTAGGACAGTTACAGGCTAGGGGCTTGTGTTATGTATGTGGTGGGGTAGGGCATTTAGCCAGAGAGTGTCCACAAGGATTTACAGTAGGGGGACAGCCCTGTGCAGGAGGATCTGAGTAGGCTGTAGGTGATGTGGGTAGGTTCCACCACATGTTTGCAGCAATTGACAACCACTAGGCCAATTTCTAGACTTCAGTCATTGAGACAGCAGGTATGATTGGGGATTTTCCCATCTCTATTCTTTTTGACTCTAGAGCTACTGACTCTTTTCTGTCTACATCGTTAGTAGAACATTGCAGGCTAGTGGCTTCTAGGTAGGACATTAGGTGGGAGGTTGAGTTGGCCTCTAGGGCCAGGATGTCAGTTGATACCTTGGTTAGAAATTGTGAGATTACCTTGAGTTCCTTCACTACATCATGTGACCTTAGGGTTATGCCATTAGGATCCTACGGTGTAGTTTTGGGTATGGACTGGCTTGTGGCTCATAGAGCCAAGCTAGATTGTCACCAGAGGATGATTAGCTACTTAGACGATCATGGCTCACCGGTCGAGCTAGTGGGCATTCAGAAGCCCACGGCTGTTTGTATGATATCTACTCAGCAGCTTAAGCATTGCATGCAGAAGGGTTGTTAGATGTTTTCTATCATGGTCAGTGACAAATCATAGGATGAGCCTGAGGCTACCTTAGATGATCACCCTATCTTAAGGGACTTTGCTGACGTATTTCCGCTAGAATTACTAGGTATGCCTCCACGTAGAGAGGTTGATTTCCACATTGACTTAGTACCGGGTGCAGACCCAGTGTCTCGTGCACCCTACAGGATGACTACACATGAGCTTACATAACTTAAATTGTAGTTAGAGGAGTTACTTGAGAAGGGACACATCCGACCTAGTGTTTCACCATGGGGTGCACCGGTTATCTTTGTAAAGAAGAAGGATGGGTCTCTTTAATTATGCATGGATTATAGGCAGTTGACCAAGGTGACGGTGAAGAACCATTATCCTCTACCTAGGATTGATGACCTCTTCGATCAGATACAGGGAGCCAGAGTGTTCTCAAAAATTGATCTAAATTTTGGGTATCACCAATTGTGCATCATAGAGGTAGACATTCATAAGACTACTTTTCATACCAGATATGGCCATTATGAGTTTATAGTGGTACCCTTCGATTTGATGAACGCCCCTGCAGTGTTCATGAGTCTCATGAATGGGGTGTTCTGCACTTACTTGGATTGGTTCATGATCATATTTCTTGATGATATTTTGATCTATTCGTGAACCGAGGAGGAAAATGTGGATCATCTGCGTCAGGTGTTGCAGTGCTTACGAGAGCAGCAGCTTTATGGCAACCTGGTGAAGTGTGCCTTCTTCAGGACAGAGGTGCAGTATTTGGGACACATCTTATCAGGTGATGGTATCTCCATAGATCCATCAAAGATCAGATTGATTTAGGATTGGCCAGCACCCACCAGTGTGACAGAAGTTAGGAGCTTTATGGGATTAGCCAGTTATTACCGTAGGTTTGTCGAGGGCTTTTCCAAATTAGCACATCCCATCACTTCCCTTTAGCAGAAAGGGAAGGGGTTCACTTGGACCGAGTAGTGTGAGAGGGCCTTTGGGGTCCTCAAGGAGTGTCTTACTAGTGCTCCCATTTTAGCGGTTTTAGATCTGGCAGAAGATTTTATTGTTTGCACTGATGCATCATTAGAGGGTTTGGGAGCTGTGCTTATGCAGAGTGGTAGAGCGATTGCATACGAATCATGTAAGCTTAAGACACATGAGCTAAACTACCCTACTCATGATTTACAGCTCGCAGCAATTATTCAGGCTCTTATTTGTTGGAGACACTTCCTTTTAGGTCAACACTTTGAGCTCCATTCGGATCACCATATCTTACAGTACATTATCACACAACCAAATTTGAACGCCCGCTAGCGGCGTTGGATGGAGTTCTTATGCAAGTACGACTTTGATGTCCACTACATCAAAGGGAAGGAGAATGTGGTCGTTGACACTTTGAGTTGAAGGCGCCATGAGATTCTGACATTGACATTGAGGGTGGACTTAAGAGAGCGTATCCTATAGCATCTACCAGAGGACGAGTGGTTTCTTGAGGTGCAATAGGAAATTTAGAATTAGAGGGCCCTTAAGGGAAAATTCACAGGATATTCCCTTGAGTCTGATGGTTTCCTTATACATCGGCAGTGCATCTATGTACCTAGTGTGGGTGATCTACGTACAATGATTCTTTCAGAGGTTCATAGAGCACCCTATGCAACACATCTAGGAGTGAAGATGCATGTTGATTTGTGACAGTTATATCATTGGGTTGGGATGAGACAAGACATTGTAGAATATGTTGCTCATTGCCTTGAGTTTTAGAGGGTTAAGGCCGAGCATCAACATCCAGCAGGACTGTTGTACCCTCACAAGATACCTGAGTGGAAATGGGACACCATTTCCATGGATTTTATCATTGGTCTACCTATGTCATCATGTCGCCATGATGCCATCATGGTGAAAGTTGAGAAGTTGACCAAGGTGGCACATTTCTCACCTGTACACACAACATACAATGCACCATCTATGGTGAGAGTGTTTTTAGACCAAATTGTCAAACTTCATGGAGTACCTTGCCACATCATTTTCGACAGAGACTCAGTTTTCACTTTAGCTTTTTGTAGAGCCTTACACTAGGCGTTGGACACATAGCTCAACTTCAGTTCAGCATACCATCCAGAGACTGATGGACAGATAGAGAGAGTCAATCAGGTGTTAGAAGACATGCTTCGTATGTATGTTATGGACCAACATTCTAGATGGGAGGAGTATCTATATTTGGCTGAGTTTGCCTACAATAATGGGCATCATAGCTCGTTGGGTATGCCTCCTTTCCAGGCTTTATACGGCAGACCATGCAGGACACCTTTGAGTTGGGATTGGATAGAGGACAGGGTTGCCATTGGTCCAGAGATAGTTCAAGATATGGAGCAGCAGGTTACATTGATTAGACAGAGACTTCAGGAGGCACAAGATAGATAAAAGAAGTATGCCGATGCTAAGAGAACTGATTAGAGCTTCTCACTGGGTGAAAGGGTATTTTTGAAAGTGCGACCGCACAAGAGTCCAATCTGTTATGGAAAGAGCTCTAAGCTTGCACCTCAGTTTGTAGAACCTTTTGAGATTTTGGAGAGGATAGGACCTGTAGCCTACCATCTAGCCTTGCCACCTAGCCTGTCGCGTATCCACGATGTCTTTCATGTTTCAGTTTTAAGTTGTTACTGTAGGAGTCAAGGAAAACACTGAGAGGGGGGGTGAATCAGTGTTGTATTAGTTTTTAAATCTTTTACAACTTTTTGCAAACTTTCTCTTACAGAACAAATAGAGAGGAATACATTAATGATTTGTGCACAAGATTAATAATGAAGGATGTGAACAAAATTTAATAAGAAAAGCACTAATATACACACATATAGATGAAGACACCATGAAACTTAACAGATGCTTTTCACGAGTGGAAAACCCTTCTGGGTAGAAAAACCACTCCAAAACTGCCTCACTGGCTTATCAAAAATCTCACGGATTACAATGTTTAGAAGCACTAACTTCAAGGAGAACCAACCCCTAATTTAGAAGCACCAACTTCAAGGAGCACCAACTCCTAATTCATTTAGAAGCACCAACTTCAAGGAGCACCAACCCCTAATACAGAACAAATTAAAACAAGAACTCGGAGGGTTTCTCTATTTCAATACAAAACATTTCTTCTCTCACATGTGTCTATCAAATAGCCATTATTTTCATCAACCCAAATCATATACAAAAATTAGATATTCAAAAATCAACCCTGTATCCTGATCAACTCAACAACACTACATTTTTTGTATGTTTCATCTCTGTCTATTTATAAAGTTGTATCAATACACCTGAAAAATTATTGTAAATGAAAAGACTCTTGATGTTCCTCTTCTCTGCAAAACAACATCCATCAATTTCCATTCTAAAAACATATCCCTCCTCTTTGAATGACTAATCATCTTCCTCTATCTGTAAAATAATATCAAATTGTCTTGACATAAAAAAACATTTCATTTTGAAATTCCCTTCAATTTGTAAAATCAATTTCATCTTTTTATGACCTTTCATATTCTCTAACATTTCAATCAGTGTCCTGTAGGAAAAAATAAAATTTCTTTCAAACTGAATATATAGTCTTTTCATTTTCTTCTTAAAAATTAATTCTCCTTCTCTACAAATATCTCTACCAAAAATCTCTCTGCTTATGATCTTTCACCTGCAAAGAAAAGCAAAACATTTCTCCAAAAATCTTTTAATCTTCTCACAATTTCTTTCCACACACAAAAAAACATCTTTTTGTGCCAAAATATATGCCTTATAAAATCTCCTCAAATTCTTCTTTGCATATTCCTGCAATCAAACTCTTTATCTTCTCAAGAAAATCAATCTTCAATAATAATATCTTCATCCTCTATAAAAATCTTCACAAAAAAAAATTACATTCAGAAATCATCTGTATGAGCTCTTAAAAAGATAAAAAATCTTTATACAATATTACTTTCCCTTTTCTTTTAGCACATGAGATGGATTTTAAATAAGAAACAAATCTCTTAAATAGAAATTCCTCAAAATCTTAATCTGCTCACCTTTTGCTCAAAGCATAATTAGAAATTACTTTTTAATGTCATAAAAATGACATAAGGAGGGGCCAACCACTTTAGTGGTTTAAAAACAAAATTTCTAAAAAATAAACTAAAGCCATAAAAAGGCTTAGATATTGGCATCCTTAGAAACTTAAAAAAAAACATTTTCTATGCTCCCCTTTGAGAATGCATCGGGCCCTTCACATTTCATAAAGCATTTTCAATGCTTTTTAAACTCCAAAACAAACAATGCTTTTTAAAGCATAAATCTCCTTCAAATAAATTGGGCACCAAAAAAAACTTTCTTAAAAAAAACCTTTGATGCTCTTCTTACCACCAATTTGACTACAAATTGGGGCTGGTTTTCTTAATGTGTTAAGAGCCCTTAAACAGGTAACTTTAAGTGAAGGTGACTTGCTATTGCAAGTCACAAGATAAAGTGCAGATTTTAGAAGATTTAGATGAAATCTTTATTTTCTATGACATTAAGAATGAATGTGAACTACTGAACCAAGCCATGATCCTGATATGCATGAGAGAACTTCTCCAAACAATGTCACCAGGACAACCTAAAATTCTGATGATGTTCTTCTCAAAACAACTCTAACCAACATGAACTCTGTAGATCAAGACAATATGCACTTCAATATGACACCTTCATTGTTCCACATAATGATGTGTTGATCCACCTTGAGACAAACTTGAAGTTATCCAGATTGAAGCATCTTGAAGCATGAAGCACAACTCAACATGAAGAACAACTCAACAAAGAAACTCTTGAACAAGAATGAAATCATCTGACATGAAGACCATACCGTGTTATTTGTATCAAGCCACTGTCACTTGTAACCAACATGATATCACTGTATACAATACCATTTGCAAGGGATCAGGATATCAAACTAATTTAAAATAACATGAAGAGCATATCATCTGCCATGAAAAGATCACTGAATATCAACTGAATACATGAAATGACATGAAACTAGAGATGATTGAAGTCAACGAAAGTCCACATCTCTCTGCAATAAACAAATATCTCCTCCTTATGTCCTATAACAACTATGGCAACTTTACATCATCAACTGAACACACTTTTGACATCAATGACAACTTGTCACCATCAATCTCCCCCTTTGTCATTGATGTCAAAACTTCATGAAGCATTCTTTATTTCTCCCCCTTTTTGACATTTGATGACAAAGCCTGAATTAACTCCCCCTGAGAACAACTCCACTAAAAAATGTTAAAGCTTGATCATAACATTTACAAACACATTGCATTATGAGGGCTTTGAAGACATAAATTCAGTTTTAAGTCGTTACATCTCTGACTTATCTCATGTATTGGATTGGAGTGCTCTTCAGGTAGAGGCAGACAGACAACTGGCTTTGGAGCCAATTCGCATATTGGCTCATCGGACGCTGGGTCTTCGAGGTCGAGAGCTAGACCAGGTTAGGGTCCAGTGGGACATGTATGATGAGGTCACTGCGACATGGGAGGATGCAGCGAGACTAAGGACTCTTTATCCTCACCTCTTTGATGACTTCCAGGAGGAAGTACAGTCTTAGGGGGGAGGATGTGAGGCCTACATTTTTCATTTTGTTCATGTGACTATTTACCTTGCTATTGCAGATACTTTTATATTTGTGGGATTGTTGATCCCGGATTTCTGAACTTTTAGACCTTATTATGTATTAAGAGAAAACAAATTGGGTGATGTTAGATAGATGTTTATTTTATAGGAAAACTAATTGGGTGATGTTTGATTAATGTTTACATTACAGGAAAACTAATTGGGTGATGTTAGATAGAAAATTGTAATGTGATTTCCTTTATGCTTAAGAGGAATTGTGATATCTTATGTGAGTGCAAGCTTTAAAATTGCTTTGGCTATAATATTAATATGTGGAATTGACTTTGCAATTGAGTGCATAGGTTTTGCTAACAAACCACAGATACTGGAGATCATCCCTCACCTTATGTTGTAATCCCTTGTGAAGCCGATCTGGTTCCACAAGGAACCAAGCTCAATTTTGTGTATGATGTAACATTGTAATGTTAATTTTCATGAGGTTGAATGGGTTAGGTCTACCCTCGTTTAAATTAAATTATGATTTGTGTTGTAAGAATTGTTTTTGAATTTTATTTTTTAATTTTAAATTTTTTAGACTCTTTTCTTGTGTTTTAACTTGATCCTGGGTGTCCTAACTAGGTTAAAGTTGACCCCAGGTTGTACCCCATGGGTCTAGGGTCCTTTTTGACTTGGGTAACCCTTGGTTAACATCCATATAGTCACCTTAACTTCACACTGAAGTTAAGTGACAAATTTGGAGGCATGGGAGGGATAGGATGAGTGGTACCAACAGTCAAGCTCATCCCTTTTCATTTCCCAAGGCTAGAGATGACTCCAAGATCCACCAATTATGGAGGACTTGACTTCAAGTCTCCCTCAAAATTGGTGAGAGTCCCCATGGAGTTGTGTGGTACTTCATTAGAGAGAAGGAAGGGGAGACATGTGTCACCCTTTCCCTCTTTAACTCCCCTTTTCTCTCCCATGTGTTGGAGAGAAGACATGTGGTAAGGGGTAAGGAAGACCTTGAGGATGGGTGAGTGACATGTGTAAACACCCATCCCTTGGGACACAATAGTAGTTTGGAGAAAGAGTGAGGAGGTGACAAGTGTCACCTCCCTATTCCTCTAAGCTCATGGATTGGGTTATTTTAATCCCACTTGGGATAGGGAGAAAGGTTGTTGAATTTTTGAGAATTTTGAATTATTGGATATTGTTTTTTGGAGAAAAAGGATAGAGGGAGTTTGGTGACTTAGGTTGGAGGAGACTTTAGAGGAGCTCTACATCAACTACTTCTATTATTAGGGCTTTAAAGGTTGGTTTTCAAGGCTAAGGCCTTCCCCTTGTAATTTTAATTTTTACTTGCATGATGGATGTGTGAGAAGTATTTTTTGCTTATGTGTATTTTGTTATTGTGGGAATTTTTAGTAGGGTGTTGAAAGAGCTTCTCCCACATGGGATAAATGCTCATCAAGCGTGGGGTAGGGGAGGAGTGATCCTCCTCAAGGTGATTGCCTTGTTTTGGGATGTTGAAAGCCTTAGGGGCATTTGTGTAATTTTGAGTAAATTTGTCACATGGCTTGAGAGCCAAAATATGAACTCCTTGGAAATCTTGTTAACATGTTTGGCTTGAGGCCATGAGAAAATTTGTGTTGAAATAATTGAAAGGTGGCACTCTAGAGTTGAGTGTGTCCACTCTCCTACCCCTTTTTGACTCACTTTGGTTGAGTTTGTGTTGTGTAAATATTTATGGGTGTATTTTGTGTTTTGGGGTGTTGTTTTGCATTGTTGTGAAGTGGATTTTGGAATACCCTAGGTGTGTGGATGATCTTCCTAGCTCGGGGGTGACCCTCTTGCGGGTCTATGGTAGGGAGGAGAGCAGAATGTGTGGTGTTTCCTTCCCTTGTGTGATATGCAGGTTTTCATGGAGCTTAATGTGAAGATTGGAGAAGTTTTCTTGTTTTGGGAAAATATTTTATTTTCCTTTACTCTTAAGGCTTTATAAGAGAGCTTGGTCTTATTAATGACTACATCCTTGTTGATTGCCAAGAGGATAAATTCTCTCTCTATTGTTGTAAAATTTGGTCTTCTTGAGTTATGAGGAAATCCTCTTCATTGTATTAATAGTTTTATTTATAGTGTTTATTAAATATTACCATTGTGAAATGAGAAAGGAAAAAGGAATTTTTTTTTTTTTTAAATGGATATTAATTTTGTTATTTCCTAATAATTCAATTAGTAAAGTTGAGAGTTAGTTTTTGTGGTAAACAAGTTTGTTAAAATTTATTTCATTATAAGACTTATGGAAATATCAATTTGATAAATATGAAGTTGTAATTTTGTTACTATGAAAAGAAATGAAATTGGGTTGTAGTTATGCATTTGAGTTTAATTGTAATTAATTATATGCTCACTATATTTAAATTGAATTTATTGACTTGAAATTGAAATGTTATTAAGAGATAAATAGATTTAATTATCCTTGTATAATTTTTCTTTTATATAATGTTTATTTTAGAGATGCATTGGAAGTTACATTTGTATGAAAAAAATCAATATAGACAAATTCATTATTCTACCCTACAAATTAATTGACTATAATTATTTTATATATATATATATTCTGTATTATACAGGTAGGTGCTTAATTAATGAAATTATGAATTCAGGTTAACTACGAAAATGCTGTGTATATAATTATATATATATTTATTTATATTTTTATAAACAAAAATCAATGGGAAATAATATATAATTCACAGGTTTTTGTTTTGTGACAGACAAAAAAAATTTTACAACAATGGTGGGGGTTCGAACCCCCATCGTAGGTATTAGAAAGGGTGTGGGAGGGGGTGGAACCCCCACCCACACCCCACTAAGTGGGATGTGGGTGGGGGCTCCATCCCCTCCCCACACCCCCGTAAACACAAAAACCTCAACGCAGCCTCCGCGTACCCTCCGTAGCAAACACCACACTACTCCTTGCTCCCCGTGATCCCTATTACCTCTGCTCAGCTGCTCCCTGTGGCCACCACTAGACACCTCTCCCTATTCCCACGACACCACCACCAAACACCTCTCCCTCTGCCTGTGCCCTCTGTAGTTCTCCACGTCTGCACCCTCCACTGTCCGCGGCTCCATCACCCAGCGCCGCCACCATTGTGGCCTCCGCCCAAGAACCGCCACCACCATTCATTCAACCCTGCCACAGCCAATGAAAAACAAAAGAAAAATATGAGTTAGGGTTTTCTCCAATGAGATTGCAAAGCATGAAATATGAAATATAGCAATATTCATTGTTATATAAAGAAAAATACAAAATATAATAATAAAATAAATGATTAATATATATATATATATATATATATTTATTAATTATTTTGCTAATAATCGTGTAACTTCATTATTATTTTATTAAATTAATAAGAATATTTATATTTATATATATATATATATATAAATTCTAACTATGGGAAAATTGTGTTTCCGAATTTAAACAATTATCACAATTAAACTACCAAGAAAACAAAAAGAAAAATATACCTATATTTATAAATGCAAATAAGCATATATATATATATATATGCTTATTTGCATTTATATAGATATGCGTATCTTTATAAATGCAATTAAGCCATCATATGCATTTCATATGTGGTCATTGTAAACTTGGCCTGTAGATTGAGAAAATGCCCAATTAAGAAAAAATGAGAGACAGAGGAAAAAAAAGATATAAGTGAAAACAAAGAGGAGAAAATGTGTGACATTTTCGAGATAGGCTAAGAGAACTAAGTAAGATTTAACTCTTCGTTAATCCTGATTAGGGACAAATTAATTTTTATAATTAATTCAAATGTTGAAATAAACCAGAGCGGAAACCTAGGGGACTTCATCAAGCGAAGTTAGCAAACCCTGTTTAAGTGATCTAATCTACCAAGAAAATAGGAATAATGTAAAGGATGCAATGATAACTCTGATTGATAGAAAACGTGAAGAAAAGCAGGATAAACATAAAGAAATACAATTAAAATTAAATTTCAGAGAAACGGAAAGGAGAATAAATGAACAGGCTTTGTTGAAAATGCTAAAATCAGAAGGAGGACAAATTAATATTAAATTTTAGAAAATGTGAAGGAGAAGAGATGATCGGGCTTTGTTGAAAAATATTCCATTAATGTGATCAACTGTAATTTCATTGTAATTAGGGAGTTGTAAGAAATTTGTTAACCCTATCAGGAAACCTCGTTTCAAGATTAATGTTAGTGTAATAAATCCCACTCACACCTGTGAGGCGTTATGCTACCGGATTTTCCCATAATATAGGGTTTAGCAGTTTGGTAAGTTTAACCCTTGTAGTGATGCTAACCACGTCGCGATGACCCCCTTGTTGGCCTTCTTGTGTTTGGGTATGCGCATGTGTTCGTAGTACCCCGCTAACAACTGTACTATTTACGCCTTAAGCGTTCACCACTAAGCACGCTCACGCGTGTGAGGGGGTTTTTAGGGAAGCGTGGGAAAATTTTTTGGTATTTCATGTCATGACCACATGACAAATGTGGACATGACACGTGTGATGCATGTTGTGACCACATAGGAAATATGTGCATGACATTTTGATCTTTTTGTTGTAACACTGGTAAGCCTTAATCTTGGTAGAGTATCCTAGAAAGATTCCTTCATCACATCTTGCATCAAACTTTCCTAGATCTTCATCTCTTCTAATATAACATTTTCTTCTAAAAACTTTGAAATATTTTACTGTAGGAATTCTTCCATACCACAATTCATAAGGAGTTTTAGTACCATTACCTTTCACTTGAACTCTATTTTGAATGTAGACAGTAGTATGTATAGCTTCTTTCTAGAAGACATCTGGTAGATTTGCTTCTTTCATCATTGTCCTAGTAGCCTCTTGAATTGTCATGTTCTTTCTTTCCACAACTCCATTTTGCTGAGGAGTTCTAGGTACAGAAAATTGTATTTTTATTCCTTGTTCTTCATAGAAAATGTTGAATTCATTTGATGTGAACTCACCTCCTCTATCAGACCTCAAGCATTTGATTTTCAATTCTATGTCATTCTCAACCATTGCCTTAAAAGATTTGAACTTTTCTAGGGCTACGGATTTGTCTCCTAGAAAAGTAATCCAAGCCATTCTAGAATAATCATCAATAAGCAACATGAAGTACCTTTCACCTTATAGACTTCTCACTCTTGTAGGACCATAGAGATCTCTATGAACTAGATCCAGCAAACTGACAGAGAATTTCTCTTTACTCTTGAAACTTGTTCTTGTCTACTTCCCCAACTGGCATTCCTTGCAGATAGTATTGGTGGGTTTCACAAGTCTTGGTAAATCTCTTACAGTCTAGCCTGAACTTATCTTTACCAGATTATCAAAATTTATATGACACAACCTTCTATGCCACAATTAACTCTCATCTTCTTGGGCTAATAAACAGTAATCATTAGTTCCTCTTAGTTGATAGATGTTACCTCTGGTCTTCTTACCAGTAGCAATCATAGTTCCAAAGATTTCCATGATCTTACATCCATTGTATTTAAATCTCATATCATAACCTTTATCACACATCTAACCAACACTCAAAAGATTATGCTTCAAGCCCTTCACATATAAGACATTGTCAATATTATGTTTTCCATCAAATGAAATAGATCCTTTTCCACAAATCTTATTGGTTGCATTGTCTCCAAACCTAACCAGTCATCCATCATATTTTTCCAAACTTAAAAACTTACTTTTGTCACCAGTCATGTGATGTGAGCATCCATTGTTAATAACCCATTCATCCTTCTCTTTCTCAACCTGAACAGATTAAGCACTTTCTTCCACTGGTTTTTCTTCCTTCACACAGCTAGCAGGATTAGTAGACATGGGTTCTTATTTAATAGAAATAAACAAGCATTTATTTGCACTAGTACTAGCATCATCAGATTCATCATCAGTCACACCTTCATCATCAAAGTCTCTAACATAGTAGCATTTCTTTGGATCTCTAGGCCTGTTCTCAAATATTTTTCTATTCATTTCAATTCTTTTAGGACATCTGGAAGCAAAATGACCTACTTTACCACAAGAAAAATATTTGAAAGGTAGTTTGCCTTTGAACTTATCGGAACCTCTTTGCAATATGTCAAAAAATTTAGCCTCAATTTCATCAAAGTTGTCATCAGGTTCCACCTTATATTTCTCATCTCTGGAGATCTATTCTAAAGTACTAGCTTTAAAAGCAGTTTCAACTTTTGGCAGAGCATCTCCAAACTCTCTCATCTCAAAGGCTGTAAGCTTTCCAAGTAATTGATCTCTATCAATAGTTTTCACAATCATTACTTCTTCAATTGTAGCTACTTTGTGACTGTATGATTTTGGTAGTGATCTAAGAATTTTCGCAACAACTTCGTTATCACCAATAGTAACTCCCATACCTTTTATTCCATTGACAAGTTCATCAACTCTTTGCATGAAGGTTGTGATGGTTTAATCTTCATTCATCTTTAAACTCTCATATTTTGCCTTCAAGCCTTGTAGCTTGGCTTATTTTTTAGAATCATCTCCTTCATATAGTTTATTCAGCTTTTCCCAAACCTCATGCATAGTTTCTAGATCCATGAACTTTATTAGCTCAGTTTCAGACAAAGCACTCAACAAAGCATCTCTAGCTTTTATATTCAATTCATATTCTTTGTTTTCATCTTTAGTTGTCAAACCATTTGGAGGCATGGTATATTTTGATTCTGTAGCTTTCCATACTCTATAACCAAGATAGAGGAGATGGATTTTCATTCATACCTTCCATAGAGTATAATTTATCCCATCAAACTATGGTGCTTCCTTTTTAAAAGACATCTTGGATCTTCCTCAAGCTGTTAGGATTTCCTCCGAGGAACTTGGATGTGATACCAATTGTTAAAATACATAGGACAACTAAGAGGGGGGGTGAATCAGTTGTCACAAAAACTTAACTTCATAAATTATCAACTACTTAATTCCTGATAATCTGATTTCAACCATGAAAACATGAAACCATAGACTAAATCATAATCACACATTCAACACAGTAGACACTAGATTTTTACGTGGAAAACCCTAAAAGGGAAAAACCATGATGGGTGTTAACCCACAAAAATATATAAGTTATAATAATACTGAAAAATAGAGGCTCACTGCCAAAATTGCTCACTGCAAAGAACAACTCACTGCCAAAGGGTGGCTCACTACCAAGGGATGGCTCATTGCTAAGGGGTGGCTCACTGCCAAATATGGTGAACTAATTAAATAGCATCTACTCCATGCCCGGGTTTAGTTCCTTTGAAGCACAACAAACTTCTCTGCTTTGCTCTTTCACACCTTCACACTTATCTCTTCATATTAGCACACACACTCTTTTTTGCAATTACATTACAAGTTTTTATACAAGTCATCAACCTTGGAATGTACATCAAGGTTAGAAATACATTCATCAACCATTGGAACAATCTCCAAGGTTGGCATTACAAGAATATACATAAAAATAGGTTTGGACCTAATACAAAATTTAGCTAAGGGAAATATGTAAAGATGTATGTTGATCACATCATGCCTTAGCTGGGACTCAAACGCAATCCTTCATGCCACAGCATGCTTCTACAATCTTCAAATCATCTCCGCAATAAGTGAAATCAACCAAGTCAGCCAAGACTAGTGAGAACACTAGGTCTTCTAAGAACATTCTTCATTCACAATCTAATTTTCACTTTACAGACCAATCTAAAGATAGGAACATGATTAGGAAACATCCATAAGCACAATGTAATCATCGGGAACAACCACACGATCTCTAGCCACTCTGTCAAGAGAACTCTTCAAACAAGAGCACAAGAACAACACTGTCAGCCACTGTCATAAGGAAAGGATAGTTTGTGGGCAGCCAAATCATGAACCATTGTAGTTGAAGACACTAATCATCATTCCAAACTTAACTCTAGAACTGCAGACCAAAATACTTCAATGTGAAGGAATGCGGAGCATAACACTTTCTCCCTGTCACCACCAAACATACATAAAAAGTAGTTTTCATTCTAGTGAACATAACTCACTCAAAACTTTATATAAGAGGCTCAGATTTGGAATATAGCATCTTCAGATAGACTTCTAAACAGATTCCAATCCATAGACAAAGATGTTCATCCTACATGAAATGCAGAGCAATCTTCTAGACTGTTCTTCAGTATGCAATACATTGTTTCCACTGCAACTCACTGTTTCTACCAGAGGAGCTAATTTTCTCAATATCCTCAACATCAAGATCACTTACATAAGTAAATACAAATCATCTCACTTATTATAGGCAAGCAACAATATAGGAGCATAGTTGACACCAATGACAACACAAATATGTTGACATCAATGACAACACTGATTAGGCACATACTTGCAATAGAGGTTAGGATAGGTTTGGGGATGGTTGGGATTAGGATACTAGGTCAGTAGATGCCACATTATTAGAGGGGGTTTTGATGGAATATGTAGAGTGATCAGTTATGGGGGGTTTTGTTAGAGTGGTTAAATGGGTGGGGTTTTAATCATCATTAGATGTTAATTCCAAGTAGTGTGTTTGATGGTTGATGATAGGGAGGGGGATAGGTGAGATAGGCTAAGTACTTGAATTGACATTATTGAGAGCATTTCTAGATTTATTATAGAAAAAGGGGATATTTTCACCAAGGTATGAAAGGAACAAGGTGATGATATATATGTCTTTGCATGGACTAGACCCACAAACGATAGGTTGATCTCATGCATGTCCAAGGTGACATAACCTTGCCTAGATGAGAGAAGGGGACTCATAGCATAAGTTCTTTAGTGCATAGAAGGTATGATTAACCTTGTATGCAAATGGGAAACAATATGCTAGAACCAACCCTACATCTTCAAGATACGAATACCATTCTTGGAGTAATAAAATCAACCCACAAGCACGGCATACAAAACAATGACCATGCCCCATTCTAGGTGTTTTCCACCACATACCATGATATAGTGAGATCAAGGTAGCTTTGGAATGATCCCTAAAATGAGACAATAGATAAAAATCAATAATCAAAAAGACCAACAAACCATACAAACAACCATTGTATCTCTTCCCAAGATAAGTTGATATGATGATGGATTCTTCCTTTTGTAGGAATGATATATTGATTAAGGTGAGAATCGGTTGGATGTTGTTGGATAATTTTTGAAAGATGAGCAAAACGATAGTAGGCCATATGTTATGATTAGAATTGGTTTGTTGATTGATTATTTTTACATAAGATGTCATGTTTTGAGAGTATGCTTAGTTTGTATATTGTTTGTTTGGATTTAGTAAGCTTAGGGGATAGGGACCATCCAAGCGGGTTGGATGGGTGCATCTTTTGTACTTGAGTACTGGATACTTCCTTTGTATTCTAGAATGCCTACATACCCTATGTCCATGGGATCAAGGCACTTTAAGATGTGGGTGGTGATGAATATGTAGTTTTGGTTTGTAGTGATGATATAGGAATGGTTTGGGGTAGATGAGATGATCTTGTATAATGGTGTGTTTTTGGATAAGATGATGATGATATGGGGTTTTTTTTGGTGTTTTTGTAATTTTTTTATTTTTGGGGGGTTTTTGGATTTTCTATTGTTTTTGGATTTTGTTGATTTTCTATTTTTTGGATTTTTCTATTTTTTGATGTTTTTTTTTGGGTTTTCTAGATTTTTTAAGTTGTACAAGGAGATCATACAAGGATCCTCTTTCTATGAATTAGCCTTGGGTGGGGTGATAAAGGGTGGGTGATGGGTCTGAATGTTTTAGAATTCTAAGCCATAGGATGTAGGTAATATGGAATGTTATGATGGAGAAGAGGACTTATTAGATGGTAGAACCAACCACTACACATGGCATCTGAGGTAGGTTTTCACCATGGTACTTATCTAAGGTGTCGCTGAAGTGATTTTCACCATTGGAGGGCTTTATTGCACTCAAATTTTTCTTGATTTTTTCAATTTTTTTGAATTTTTCTGATTTTGTGATTTTTTGTTTTTTTGATTTGGCATACTTGATGGGTTATTCATAGAACCTTTTCAGGTGCATGATGTTCATGGGCTCCTCTAGAGGCTACCCCTCAAATGTTGCAAGCTAGTAAGCTCCTAATCCATAGCTAGTTGTGATGACATAGGGTCCCAACCAATTAGGCTCAAACTTTCCTTTCTTGTGGCGCTCTTGTAGGTTTCTCTGATTTTCCATAAGGACAAGGTCACCTATCTCAAATTTGTGGTTCTTGATCTTTTTGTTATAGCTGTGTATGAGGAAAATCGATTATGTTTAAATGATAAAATCAAAACTATGATAATAATCAAATCAAAAACCCATAACATAAAGAGATCTATCTAAATAAAAAGTCATTATTAATAAATCAATTTAAGAAAGCTTTTACCCAGATTGTGTTGTTCTCTTTGTTGAATGTGGATTGTTAAATAACGCTGTGAAACCATGTTTGCAACAAGCAAGTGTAGGTGCTCAAAGATCAATGTCAAAAGATTGTAAGTTTCTCAAACGATGCGATGTATGCTCTAAGCATTGTAAAGGATGCCTAAGAATAAGTGATCGAAGAGGATTTGTGAAGGAGATGAGGGGGGTTTATATAGGTTTCAATAGAGATCGATCAACGGTCCAGATAATTCAAAAGAATCAATGGAGGAGATAAAATAAATAACCATGATGAATGTGCACACAACATGTGTCAATCCATCAGGATATTTTTATTAAGATATGATGAAAACAAGATTGATTGAATAGATAACTCAACTTGTAATTTTGCCTTTTTTAGAGTTCTAAAAATAAGACTGATTGTGCACATGAGTTAACTAGATATTTTTAAAGGAATTGGAAGATAACTGAAACTAAATAAATAAATTTATTTAATTGTTTGTGCATGATAGAGGAATAGAGGATTATAAATAAAATATTTGATTTTATTTATTTTTAGAGGATTGAGACAATTTAAATAAATTTGCATGATTTATTTAAATTTAGAAGAACAATTGATTTAATTAAATAATGTAAATTATTTAATTGTAGATAAGAGGATTTGTGATGAATTAATTAAATAATTTATTTATTTATTTGATGTGGACTTGAATTTTTGAAAGAGGATAATGATTTAATTAAATAATAAAAATTATTTAATCATGGAAGAATAAGGTTGATTTAATGAAAATTAATTAAATAAAGAAGATTTGTTTAATTAATGTTGAAAGTATGTGATTTAGAAGACATAGATGAAATTAATTAAATAATTAGATTATTTAATTAACGTTGAATGCAGGTGATTAGACAGATTAGACAAAATGCAAGTGATGTGATGACTTGGTCATTTTTGGGTGTCTATAATAGCTTTTGCATAGGTGATTTTGATAGGCTTGAAGATGATTAAGAGAATACAGGTGTTTCTCATCCAGTAGCTCTAGCTCATTCAATCGTGCAACTCGGTACTCCTCAGTGATTAAATTCTGCAATAAAATCTTGAGAGAAGGGAGCTCGACCTTAATAGGCAAAATGGCTTCAAAACCAAATACTAATGAGTATGGTGGCTCCCATGGGTGTGCAAATGCTTGTGTGATAAGCCCATAAGGAAGCATTGAGATGAAGGTGCCAGTCACGGTTGACTTCGTTAACTATCTTTTTCAGAATGCATAAGATGGTTTTCTTAGAAACTTCAAGTTGACCATTACCTTGGGGGTAATATGTTGTTATATGGAGCCTAATCAGACTCAGAGGTTAAATTCTCCCCACTTTTTTCAGCACAGTTTCCCCCCAAATTATGTAACAGTGGTTTGGGGGCAGCGCCCCAAGACGGGGTCAAGGGACAGCGCCCCTTGCGGGGCCGAGGGGTAGCACCCCCAAAACCTCAAATGATTTTTATCATTTTATAAAGGTGTTGGGAGCTATTTTTCTATTGGCTAACTAAAAAAATGGTATTTTGTAACTAACATAAGTCTTGATAAAAACAGCTAAGGATTAGGGGTTTCGTTGATATTGTATTGTAGCATTTGCAATGGTATTGAGTTGCAAGGATTACTGGTTCTAATCTCTTTGATTTGTTGGATAATAATATTAGACTTTCTGTTGTGGATGTATCCAGAGTTTGGATGAACCACGTTAAAATTGTCTCTCACTATTATTATTTCTGTGTATTTTTCATACCTCTATTTAATCTGTATTTACATTTAATTGATATCTTCTGCATGCAAGTCCTAACAAGTGGTATCAGAGTAGGTTCTGTTCAATTATCATCTACAGAAAGGTCTCATGATTGAGTGGGAGTCTCATGGTTAAGTGGGAGCAATGGAGGACAAGGGTAAATTGAAGGTAGATAAATTCAACAGGCAGAACTATCAGTTTTGGAAGATGTAGATGGAGGATTATCTCTATCTGAAGGATTTATGGAGATCATTGGAAGGAATAGCCAAAAAACCAGTAGCAATGATTGATGAGGATTAGAATCTTCTAGACAGAAAGGCACTGGGAACCATTCGGTTGTGTCTGGCACCGTATGTGGAATTCAATATAATAGAAGCAAAGACAACAGATGAACTAAAGAAAGCTTTGGGTAAATTGTATGAAAAACCCTCAGCCTCAAATAAGGTATTTCTCATGAAGTGTTTGTTTAATCTGAAAATGATTGAAGGTGGATCTATGACAGATCATTTAAATGAGTTTAATATGATTACCAGTCAGTTAACTTCTGTAAAAGTGAAATTTGATGAAGAGGTGAGGCCTCTCTTGGTTTTATGTTCTTTGCCAAAAAAGCTAGAATAGCTTGGTAATGGTTGTAAGTAACTCTATCTTTGGTTCAAATACTTTGAAATTTGATGATGTTGTTGGTGTTATCCTTAGTGAGGAAATGCGATGGAAACACTAAGGAGGGTCCACATCAGGTAGTGTTTTAAATGCAAAAAGCAAGGGCAGATCAAAGGAGAGAGGAAAAGGTTCTAGAGGTCATGGGAAGTCACAAAGAAAATTAAAGGACAAGAGGTCCCAATCCAGAGGATAGAAGGATTGTTGGTACTGTGGGAAACCAAGTCATCTGAAGAAAGATTACTAGTCTCAAAAGAATAAAGGAGACAAACAAGAAGGCAATAAGGAGGTAAATGTGGTTAGTAATAAATCTGAAGATGATGCTTAGATTCTTTCTCTAGATAATGCTGATGATTCATGGGTTTTAGATTCAAGGGCCTCAATTCATGCTACACCCCATAGAAGTTATTTTCTTGATTTTGTCCAAGGGGATTTTGGGCTAGTTTATTTGGGAGATAACGAACCTTGTCAGATTGTTGAAAAGGGAAGAATCAAGATTAAGTTGCAGAATGGGAATCATTGGCTACTACAAGAGGTAAGGCACATTCCAAGGCTAAGTAGAAATTTAATTTTAGTAGGGCAGCTAGGTGATGAAGGTTGCACAATTACTTTGAATGATAAAATTGGAAGGTTTCAATAGGTGCCTTATTGTTCCTTCTGTTGGCAAGAGACATTGTGTAGCTTCATTGATGTTGTCATTGATGGCAACAAAGACCACTCCACACATCTGCAGGACATGGTGTATCTTTACCAGAATTCAGATTGAAGAATACTTTGGTCCGGTAAGCAAGAACAGAGCATGCAACAAGGTCTGGATCTCTTAGAGGAAGTATCTTTGTAAAGTACGGACTTGGGGAAGTCAAGAGGAATACCTTGATTGATAGATTCTAGGGATTGAGCCTCCGATGATGAAAGAATGAAGAGATATGAGCATCTAAGTATTGGGGTCTGGTTTGGCAGAGTAGACAGAGGAAGAATTGACTGACAGAGCATCAGAATTATTCCAGATGAGATATTGATGGTGATCAAGGTTCTTAAGGTATCATCCATGTTTGGCTGACATGTTAGATGACTTCTATAAGTATCTCCTTGATTCACATCACTTGGTAAGCAAGGATTCTGCCGATAGACTAGAGTTTGGGAAAATATTGACTATTCAGGATGCTGACTAGAAAGAGGATGAAATCCTTTTTACAGATATATATATATACCAGATGGATTTAGATTAAAAAGTATTGTGGTGTATTGTGTGGTGTGAAGAAAAGTAGAAGAGCAATGTGAAGGCAGTAAGACAGGTCTGGAATGTAACAGGACAGCAGCACCTAAGAGAGTAAGAATGAAGTGTAGCAGATCAATATATTGGGCTTAACTAGAATTGAACCTCAACATATGTGGATGCTTCTTATCAGTTCAAGTATCTAGTTTCCTTGTCTAAACTATTGTAGGCAGTGAGCCTCTTGTGAGTAGTGTGCTTGGGTAGTGAGTCCTAATTGGCAAGTGTCATTTTGTACTATCTTATTCTTCTAACAGAGAATACAATCTTGGGTTAATCACCCCGTGGTTTTTTCCCCTAACAGGATTTTCCACTTCAAAATCATTGTGTCATGTGTATTGATGTTATTTCCATTTCATGGTTATGTTTGCTTATTTAATTTAATGCTACACTAATTGATAAGGAAATTCAAAAATCTGAAATAATTAAGATAACTAATTCACCCCCCCTCTCAGTTATCAACAATTGGTATCAAAGCTAGGTTCCTCCAAAAAGAGCCTAATTGCTTGAGGAAGATCTGGGAACTCAAATGGATGTGTATGGTATGAGGGAACAACTTTAGTCTGCCCTAGATGATCTTGAGCAATCAAACTCTGAAGTCAATGAATTAAAGGAAAAACTCAAACAGGCTGATAATTTCATAAATAAACAAAAAGGGAAACTGAGTATCTCTATGAAAAAGAGAAAAGATCTACTTCAGCAATTGGCAAGTCAAATTGAAGACAATGGTACAAATGAAGATCTGAAGGAGAAAACCAAGTTATGTGAAAAGTTATCAAAAGAGGTCATTATGGTAAGATATGAAATGGAATTAGGAGTTATGAAATTCACCCAAGAAATTGAAGAGAAAAGAAAAACTAAAGATAATCTAAGACAATCTCTCAAGGAGAAGTTAGAAGACTGCCACAAAATGGATAGAATAATCAGGCATCTAGAATCTGATCTTGAAGATGCTAGAGATAATGAAGAAAAACTTGAGGATCAAATTGACACTCTTAAAAAGGATCTTCAAAAAGCAAATGAATACAAAGAGAAATTCAAGATAAGTTCTGCTCAACTTGAAGTTCTTCTTGAAAGCCAAAAGAGGGTAGATGACAAGCATGGCTTGGGATATGAGAAAGGTGAAAGCTCTGGATCCGGTCAGAAGAATTTTGGATTAGGAAATCCAAGGAACATGCCTAGAAGACCTCTGGTAAGGCAACCTAATGCTCAAAGATATCCATCCTTCAATGGATAATGCCACAACTGCAATAACTTTGGTCATAAATCTAATTAGTGCAGAAAGAGAATAAATCAGACTAATACATCCTTCTCCAGACAGTGTTTCAACTGCAAAAGGTATGGTCACAAATCTCATGAATGCAGAAATATGCAAATGAACAATTCATTCAATGGTAGATGCTTTGCATGCAATAGAATGGGACATATGGCTAATCAATGCAGATCAAGAGGATATCATTCAAATATGCAAAGAAATGTTGTTTGCCACAATTGCAATAGATCCGGTCATATTGCCAAATTCTATAGAAGCAAGAATCAGGACAAAAGGGGTCCGGTGCATCATAATCAGAATCAAGACAAAGGAAAAGGAAAAGTGAATGCGGATGAAGTTAAAAGTGAGATGAACAAGATTTGGGTGAAGAGAAGTATAGAGAATGTAGGGGATGGATCCGCACTAGAATCTGGTGCTGATATTCCTTCTAGAAATTAAAAAGTGAGATCTGGCTCAGGGGGAGACACAAGGAAAAACATTTTCCTCCAGCTAGTTAATTGGTGCCTGAAATTGGCACATGGGAAGTTGCGGAATAAAAGGATTCTCAGAGAAACATCTAAAGAAATCTTGGTAAAGATATGGAAGATCCGCAAGAAGATTTGAAGAGTAATCTTCCAAGATTGATCCGGTTTAACAGTCATCTGGTAAAACAGGATTATCACAGTTAAATCCACTATGATTCAAATTTGAGGCATCTTTCTTTGTGGATAGATCTAGTGTTTGGGGAAAGTAAGATAGTTTTTTATTAATCACCAAGGATAACTCTAAGTATATCTCAGTGATTCAGAAAAAGATCTTTCTCAAAATAAGAAGAACTAGGCAATCGAAATAACTTGAGTTGCGCATTTATTGCAATATGAAATTAGGGTTTTCCCAGAAATAAAAAAGCTCATTCATCTGTCATTTGCACATTTGCATTCAAGAAGAAGAGAAAAGGAGCTCTGCAACAAATTATCTCAAATTCTCAAAAGATCAACCGTTGAAGTCAATCCATCCAGCAAATTAATCCAGCTCATTCAGTGAACCCTAGAAGCGTAAAAGGTATTTTCCGTTGTTGAAAATCTCTCTTTAAATCTTTTGAAGATGGCTACTCCAAATGTTGTAAAGATTTTTGATAGGCCTCAACCCAAATTTAAGAAACATCCTTACAAATCTCTAGAAGTGGATCCCTTAGGGGCTTTTTCTAGCATTCCGCATGGGGTTTTACATGTAGAAGACGTTAGGGTTTACATTCACGCAAACATTAAAGATTTTGGTGAATCCAAGCTAATGGACATCTACCACAAGGAACTAATAGATGAATCTTTTAAACTAAAACCTCAGTATAAGGCCATCCAGGATAAACATTTTAGTCAGTACATCCATTTTCCCTATCTTGAAGAAGATGAGTGGGTCCGATATGTGTTGAGTAGAGTGCATGATAACTTCTTATGGTTGAATAAACCATTCAAGATCACCAAGGATGCAATTAGGGTAGTAACCGGTTTACACTCTTCCGAAGGGTTACCTATTCTCAAATCTATCAAAAACCAAACTGTGACTGAGGCCACCGGATCAAAATTTGATAAGAGAGCAATGACCATAGAAGATATCACTGATCCGGATATCAAATTTGCATCTATGATAATTGGCTATAAGATATATCACTCCAGCAGGAAGAATTCAGTATCTAGAACTGCTGTGTATACTACTTTTGAAATGTTGACAAAGAATGCAGATTATGATCTTTGTGAACTCCTTCTAAGCCAACTAATGGAAAACTTACAGAAGATCAAGAAGGACAAAAAGAACTCTTTTAAGTATGGCAGACTGATATTATGTTTTTTTTCCTACTTTATGAATGAGTTGCCTGGATCCAGTGGTTGGGTATGGCAGAATGATAGACCTGTTGCAATTCAAATCAGAGATTACTTGCATGGGCTTGGGGATGCTAAGGCCAAAAATATAGCTATGTGGGGTTAATTCAAGAACTTTCAAAATATGATGAAAACCAGAGAAATAATTCCCCAATCATTGGTTGAGAAGTACAAAGATACAGTGTGTTTCATGGTTGACACTGATCAATGCCTAATGGAGGTAGTGGAACCAAGGATAGTTTGGATCATGCCAATGGGGTATGAAGTAGATGAGAAAATTGTAGAGCTGCATATCCAACATCTGCTGAGCCAGCCCAAAGACCCTAAGGCAAAAAGATTTGGAACCTTCCAAGAGCTGAATGTAAAAGTTCATGTAGAACTTAGATAGCCTGAAATCAAGAGGAAAGTGAGAAGGGAAGTTGAAGAAGTTACCAAGAGGCATGGAATCTTGAAAGAGGCACTTGATGCCCATAGAGAAAAGATGGAAAGAGTAGAAAAAGAAAAGGAAGAAGGAGAAAAAGAAAGTGCTCTGGTAAAAGCCCCCTCCCGGACCAGATCTTCTAAGAGCTCTGTACCTGCAACTGCTAAAAGCTCAAAGGCATCTAAACTAGAAGCAAAATCATCTGGTAAAGTAGAGAAAAAAACTAAATAAAAGGCCACAAGGTCTTACATCAGTTAGAAGGATGATGAAGAGACAGAATCAGATGAGGAAGTAAAGAAAATAAAAAAAAGGAAAACATCTGGTGAACCCTCTACTGAAGAAGTAACAAAAGAATTTGTTGAAAGGCCCACTCTGTCCTTAAATGATGTAGTTAAAGTAGTTACTATGGATGGGAACCTGCAACCAATAACAAAATTTTATGATGCATATAATGATGTAGATAGAAAGATCTTGGAGGAAGCCACAGTTAAGTACTTGAACATATACAATAAGGCTTTTATTGAAATCATATCTCTCATTCCCAAAAGCCTAGAGAAGGAATTAGAGATAAGAAAGAATAATGCTAGGGCAAAGGATCTTGAGAACTGGGAACAGATAGCCATTCAGCTCTTTCTTTCAATCACTCCAAAGAAAATGAATATGATCTTCAAAGATTGCAAGGATGAGTTCCAGAGCAAAGCTAGAATGAATCAGCTTATGCTTGGCGAAACTGACAAAATAGGAAAAGAGACAGAAGAGATTCTCCGGAATGCATACAAAAGATTCAACATTCCCATTGTTGAGGACTTAGATGATAAAACCTCTGCCATGGATGACAAAGAAGAATCCATTAAGACAATAATAGAAGAGGCAAAGGAGACTAGTGAAGAAAAAGATAAGGACTTAGATTCCTCTATTCCAGAAGAGGACGTCTAAGGAAAAGTAAATCTGGTTTCTCCAGCAGTCTCCGTATCTAAAGGAGAAGAAAGAATAGAGGAGAAAGAAGAAGAAGTGAAGGGAAGAGAAGAAGGTCAAGCTAAGAAGAACACAAGTGATAGTGCAGAAGGAAAGAAAACTTTGTCTCCAGCAAGAGACACTGCAAAAACTGTCAAGAATTTCTTGACTAAAGAAATGATGGAGATTGATGAACTGGAGTTACTTCAAGGACCATTTGACTTTGATTCTTTCTCCCCGGTTCAAACAATGAAGATAGCATCCTTTGCCCAAGCAAAGGCTAAAGAGAAACTTCTAAAGTCTCACATGGAAGACTGTGAACTACTAGAAATTGCATCTGGTGTGCTTGAAAAGATCATGCCATCCTTTCAGAAGGATTCCTCAGCTTCTTCATCCGGTAATCTCAAGTCTCTTGTTAGTTCTGTCAGCACTCATTTTGAATCTTTAAAGAAATCAGCTGAGGTGAAGGTCCAGAAAGAGTTTTTGGATAAGAGATTCTCTGAGTTACAAGGCTTAATAACCAATGATAGGAGAAATATGGATATAGGGATAAAGAGCTTATAAAATGATCTTAAGGATGGAGGAGAAGTATATAAATTTTGTATATCCTGGACTAAAGCAACAAAGGATATTGAAAAGAAAGTGAAAGAATAAGAGGATAAACTATTAAGCCTCTCTCAGAATTTTGATCCTCTCATTGTATCCATAATAAACTAGGAATGTCAAACTATTGTAGTCATGAATGAGATTAAGAAGCTTGAGAAGGAGAGGGAGAACATATTAAGCAGGATGGGTCAACTTAGAGGGATGATTATCCCTAAATTAGAGGCCATGCATGAGGCCCTAACTGATGCCCAGACCACAGCCCGAACCAGTGATCTGACAGATCTTAAGAGGGCAGAAGCTTTTGCATCCCTGTTGAGTGGTCACATCTCAATTTTGGACAAGATGAAGTAGAGTTGGGCAACAGAATTTGCCCAGTTGAAGACATCTTTTGTAGATATACTTCAATATATGTAAGTGTATCATGTATTTACACTTATGCGGCTAAGTATAGTTGATTTTTTTAGGATTGCTGGCATACGTATTCTACCCTTTGCCATTGATGTCAAAGGGGTAGTGAGGAGTAGTGAAAAATGTGGAATCCAGCTAAGGGGGAGCTCCAGAAAAATGTACATTAGAACAGAGCATCATCCAAGGGGGAGTGTAGTGTGACACTTAGTCATTTTTCACTAAGTGTTGCCATCAATGCCAAAGGGGGAGATTGTTGGCAAGAGACACTGTGCAGCTTCATTGGTGTTTTCATTGATGGCAACAAAGACCACTCCACACATCCGTAGGACATGGTGTATCTTTATCGGAAGTCAGATTTAAGAATACTTTGGTCCAGTAAGCAAGAAAAGAGCATGCAACAAGGTCCGACAGTTAGGTCTAGATCTCTTAGATGAAGTATCTTTGTAAAGTACAGACTTGGGGAAGTCAAGAGGAATAACTTGATTGATAGATTCTAGGGATTGAGCCTCCAATGATGAAAGAGTGAAGAGATATGAGCATCTAAGTATTGGGGTCTGGTTAGGTAGAGTAGATAGAGGAAGAACTGACCGACAGAGCATCAGAATTATTCTAGATGAGATATTGATGGTGATCAAGGTTCTTAAGGTATCATCCATGTTTGGCCGACATGTTAGATGACTTCTATAAATATCTCCTTGATTCGCATCACTTGGTAAGCAAGGATTCTACCGACAGACTAGAGTTTGGTAAAACATCGACTATTCAGGATGCCGACTAGAAAGAGGATGAAATCATTTTTGTGGATATATATATACCAGATGGATTTAGATTAAAAAGTATTTTGGTGTATTGTGTGGTGTGAAGAAAAGTAGAAGAGCAGTGTGAAGGCAGTAAGATAGGTCTGAAATGTAACAAGACAGCAGCACCTAAGAGAGTAAGAATGAAGTGTAGCAGATCAGTATATTGGGCTTAACTGGAACTGAACCTCAGCATATGTGGATGCTTCTCATCAGTTCAAGTATCTAGTTTCCTTGTCTAAACTATTGTAGGCAGTGAGCCTCTTGTGAGCAGTGTGCTCGGGTAGTGAGCCGTAATTGGCAAGTGTCATTTTGTACTATCTTATTCTTCTAATAGAGAATACAATCTTGGGTTAATCACCCTGTGGTTTTTTCCCCTAATAGGGTTTTCCACGTCAAAATCATGGTGTCATGTGTATTGATGTTATTTCCATTTCATGGTTATGTTTACTTATTTAATTTAATGCTGCACTAGTTGATAAGGAAATTTTAGAAAGCTAAAATAATTAAGATAATTGATTCACCCCCCTCTCAATTATCAACACCTTCTATGTTAGTTGTTGCAAAGAAAAAATAAACAGGTTTAGGAATAGTTGTTGCGGGTTCCCAGGAAGAGACTGAAACAGTTGTTGCAAGTTCTGAGACAACACTATGGCATAACAGACTTGGGCATATGAGTGAAAAAGGTATGAAGGTACTTCATTCTAAGAAAGTTTTACCGGGTCTGAAATGTATTAATATAGATTTTTGTGAAAGTTGTGTGTATGGTGAACAAAAGAAAGTTTTCTCAAGGATGGGAAGAAAAAGAAAGATGAAAAGTTAGAGCTTGTGCATACAGATGTATGGGGACTGGCTTAGGTATCTTCTCTCGATGGCTCTCAGTATTATGTTACATTCATAGATGATGCAACTAGGAAGGTTTGGATTTATTTCCTTAGGCAGAAATCTGATTTATTTGAAACATTTAAGAAATGGAGAAGCTTGGTTGAGAATGAGACGAGTAAAAGATTAAAATATCTTGGATCTGATAATGGTGGTGAATATTGCAACAAAGAACTTGAGGATTATTGTTCCTTTAATGGAATTCGTAGGTAAAAAATAATTCCAGGGACTCCACAGGAGAATGGAGTGGCTGAGCGCATGAATAGGACAATAATGGAGCATGCTAGGACCATGAAATTGCATGTTGGGCTGCCTTTAAACATGTGGGCAGAGGCTGTCAATACCATTGTATATTTAATTAATAGATGTCCTTTAGTTCCTTTAGGCTGTGGCATTCTAGAGGAAGCATGGATAGGTAAGAAGGTGAGTTATTCTTTTCTCAAAACCTTCGGATGTGAAGTATTTGCATATGTAGATTCTAAAAATAGAACCAAGCCGGATACAAAGTCAAAAAAGTGTATCTTCATTGGGTATGGCATTGATGAATTTGGTTATAGGATTTGGGATGTTGAGAGTCTAAAAATTGTGAGAAGAAGGGATGTTGTATTCAATGAGAAGGTGTTGTACAAAGATCAGTTGCAGCAGCATGAGAAGAAAGAAAAAGATTATGTGGTGCTGGATGATACTCCATATAGTGATGTTCCATTGGTTCCTCATGCTCAGCAATAGCAACAAGAAATACCACAAACTCTAGTGCATGTTAGGTGGTCAACAAGGCTAAGTAGACCTCCTAAAAGGTTTTCTCCTTCTTTGTATTCTATTCTGTTAACAGATACTGATGAACTAGAAGGGTATGATGAAGCTATGCATGTGGATACAAAGGTTCAGTGGGAGCTTTCTATGAAAGAAGAAATGGACTCCTTACTAAAAAATCAGACATGGGAATTATGTAAGTTGCCTACAGGTAAAAAGGCTTTACCAAACAAATGGGTTTATAGGCTGAAAGAGGAAGATGGAGGTAAGAAAAGATGTAAAGCCATGTTAGTTGTAAAAGGATTTGTACATAAAAAGGTATTGATTTTGATGAGATTTTTTCTCCAGTTGTTAATTTGACTTCTATTCATACTATTTTAATTATTGTGGTTGCTAAAGATTTGCATTTGGAACAGCTAGATGTGAAAACTACCTTTCTCCATGGTGATTTGGAGGAGGAGATATATATGGAACAACCACAAGGATTTAAGGTCAAAGGTAAGGAGAAATTAGTGTACAGAATGAAGAAGAGTGTATATGGCTTGAAACAAGCACCTCGACAATGGTATTTGAAATTTGATAGTTTTATGGTTGAGCAAGGCTACAGCTAGTGTAATTTTAACCATTGTGTTTATTTTAAGAGGTTGGATACTAACAGCTACATTATTTTATGTTTACATGTTGATGACATGCTTGTAGTAGGGTCTAACATGGATCACATAAGAGAGTTAAAACAATAGTTAGCACAATCAATTACTATGAAGGAATTGGGGGTAGGAAAACAAATCCTTGGTATGAAAATTTGCAAAGATAGGAAGAACAAAAAATTGACTCTATCTTAGGCTGATTATGTTGAAAACGTGTTGTAGAGATTCCATATGGAGAATGCAAAAGTTGTCAGCACACCTTTGCCTAGTCATTTGGAATTGACTAAGGAGATGTGTCCAAAGACACAAGAGGAGGAAGACAAAATGTCCAAGGTACCATATGCTTTAGCTATAGGAAGTTTAATGTATGCCATGGTATGCACGAGACCAGATATTGCACATGTTGTAGGAGTCATAAGCAGGTCTATGAGTAATCTCGGATTGGAGCATTGGAATGCGGTAAAATGGATTCTCATATATTTGAGAGGTACATCTAATAAATATTTATGTTTTGGAGGCTCTAATACTGATTTAGCAGGCTATGTAGACTTAGATTTGGTAGGGGATATTAATACCAGGCAAAGTACTATAGGTTATGTCTTTACTATAGGTGGGACAACAGTTAGTTGGATCTCATGGTTGCAAAAGGTGATTGCTTTATCCACCATGGAGGCAGAGTATGTAGCTGCAACAGAGGAAAGCAAGGAGATGATTTGGTAGGGGATATTGATACCAGGAAAAGTACTAAGGTTATGTCTTTACTATAGGTGGGACAATAGTTAGTTGGATCTCATGGTTGCAAAAGGTGATTGCTTTATCCACCATGGAGGCAGAGTATGTCACTGCAACAGAGGAAAGCAAGGAGATGATATGGCTGCAATCTTTAATGGAAGAATTGGGCAAACAATAGGCTAATAGTTATTTGTTTACAGACAACTAGAGTACCATACATCTTGCAAAGAATGTTGTCTTGCATTCAAAGACCAAACACATACAGTTGAGGTATCACTTCATTCGATCGATATTGGATGATGGACAGTTAAGGCTGGAAAAGATACATACAGATGCAAATCCAACTGATATGTTTATGAAGGCAGTGACAAGGGAGAAGCTGAGCTCCTCTTCAACTTCAATTCGTCTTTAAGATTGAAAACAATAAAATCAGAATAGTAGGGTCTAGGGTGTTTATTTCTAGTGGGAGCTATAGGGTCAATGGTGTTATGATCAGTCTCTAAGTGGGAGATGATATAATGTGGAGTCTAATTAGTCTCCAAGTGGGAGATTATTGTTATATGGAGCCTAATCAGACTTGGAGGTTAAATTTTCCCCTTTTATTGGTGCAGTTTCCCCCCAAATTATTTAATGGGGGTTTGGGGGCAGTGCCCCAAGATGGGGTCAAGGGCCAGTGCCCCTTGAGGGGTCAATGGGTAGTGCCCCCAAAACCTCAAATGATTTTTTATTATTTTATAAAGGTGTTGAGAGTTATTTTTTCTATTAGCCAACATAAAAAAAAAAAACCCTATTTTGTAACCGACATAAGTCTTGATAAAAATGGCTAAGGGTTAGAGTTTCCATTGATATTGTATTGTAGCATTTGCAATAGTATTAAGTTGCAAGGATTGTTGGTTATAATCGTTTTGATTTGCTGGATAATAATATTGGACTCTATGTTGGTGGATGTAGCCCGAGTTTGGGTGAACCACATTAAAATTGTCTCTTGCTGTTATTATTTCTGTGTATTTTTCATTCCTTTGTTTAATCTTTATTTACATTTAATTGATATCTTCTGTATGCAATTCCTAACATAATATGGTGTGAAAAAGTGGTGTTGGGTGTGGAGTTTCTCACATAGGGTGTGGACTTCTTGGTTCTTAAATGGTTTCCCATTATTTGTGATGATGGAGAAGCGAATGCCATAATGGCATATTATGTAGTGGAGGATAAATTTAGTGATTTGGATGCCAGTGGTTAAGGTGAGTCGAATGACTTCTACCCACTTGGTGAAATATTCGATAGTAGTAATGATGAATTTATGGCCATTGGACAAGTGTGGGTGAACTTTTCCTACGAGGTCGAGTCCCCACTATGAAAAGGGCCAAGCTGTTGTTATCGGCTATTGTTACCAGAAATATTGACAAAGTATTAAACTATCAATAATCTAATAATCTCAATGAAAATGGAAATAAACAAGATTGAAAATAAAGAACAAACCACACAAACCTTGTTACTTCGTAGCTTCCATTGTTCGTCTAATCTCAATCGATCTTTATATGAGAATGAAGCCCTCAGAAAGCACACTTCCTTGCTTTGTTCTTCAAGATGGAAATGGAGAGATGGCTATGATACTTCTTGTATTGAAGATGAGGTTCAATACAATAAAAGGGTGATCGCAAGCAATGGATGGATTTGGGTGCCAAAGACACACTGTAATTCTTGTAGAGTAAGTTTACTAAAATCTTAGATGATAGAAATGAAGGAATAGGGTTGTACTTATAGACTTGAGAGAGAAAAGATCAACGGTATAGAAAGAATGAGAAGATCAACGGTAGAGGATGGTTGAGAGAATGTGCATGAATAGGAAGAAGACAAGTGTCACACAAAAAGCTACTTTGTTTGAGTTAACTACTTTCTTTTATAAAGATAAGATTGACTCCATATAGAATGTTTTTTTCTAATTTAAGAGTTATTGATAAAAACAAGATTGATTGAATTAGATAACTCAACTTGTGATTTGCTTTTGCATGATTTGAGAGAAATTAAATAATAAATTATTTAATTTTGTGTGCATGAAGAAGAATATTTATTTTTAGAAGATTTGGAAGATTTTTGAGGAATTAGAAGATAAGAAAGCAAACTAAATAAATAAATTCATTTAATTGTTCATGCAAGATAGAAGAATAAATAGAATATTTGATTATATTTTATTTTTAGAGATTGAGAGGATTTAAATAAATTTGATTGATTTATTTAAATTTGGAGGAATAAACAACTTAATTAAATAATTAAGAATTATTTAATTGTTTGGAAGAATTAAATTAAATAAAGGATTTTATTTAATTTTGACTTTAAAAGAGGTAATTAAATATTTTGATATTTAATTAACTTAGAGGAATATGAATCGAATAAATAAATTTGTTTATTTATTTATTGATAGAGGAATTTAGATTTAAATAAATATTAAGAATATTTATTTAGACCGAGTCGTGTCATTTTTAGGCATATACATTTTGCCCCTCTTTGATGCAATGTATTTTATCACATTGTTTCAAAGAATAAGATTTTCTAATAATGTTACATGCCCCAATTTTCCCCTGAAATAGGTTTAACGATGGTAGGATGCCCCCTCGGGAGATTGGACGGTAAGGAAGGTTCGAGGGACGTGAGATGGACAATCTCATGAAGAATAGGTTGGAGTGAAGAAAGTGGTTGAAGAAAGAGTCGAATGACATGCGATGCAAGATAAAATGATAACACACACAAGCAAGCAAGCAAGTATGTACAAATGATACAAGAACAAACAAGGTATTGCCCTAGTCAAGCGGTAAACCAATGATTTAATCAATATGAAATACGATGGTGTTATCATGGTGGGGAATGATAGATCCCTAGAGCAACACAAAGGATAGTATTATCATGGCAGGGAACGATATATCCCTAGAACAACACAAAGGATAGTGTTGTCATGGCAGGGAATGATAGATCCCTAGAGCAACACAATAAGATAGTGTTGTCATGGCGGGGAACAATATGTCCCTAGATCAACACGAAGGATAGTGTTGTCATGACGGGAAATGATATGTCCTTAGATTAACATGATACTCGTGGGAAATATATATCCCACTGATACTTACGACTGATTGAGTTGGTTTATGACCAGACAAGGATCAAGACCACTATTTGTGATTGGATCATTTGACAAGATTGTCTTGACTTGATTGGTATGGATTAAGGATGGACTTGCATTTGGATCACTGCTCAGACTAACAACTAGAACTGTTGATGAGAGATACAATGATAGATAGAAAGTTGACCGATAGAGGAAATGTGAATGAAAGGAATCACAAGCTTTTATTTGTAAACATTGATACTTTGCATAGAATTTTTATTGTATGGGATATGGTATGGATGCTTTGTGGATGCGAATGGATGTGAATGGTTTTGCCATTTTGATATTGCAAGTATTTTGAAGTGCTTATTTCATCATTGGGCTTTTTGTTTTTGGTTTTGAAGTGTTGTAAGAATATACAAGCATCTAGGTATAATTGAACCGAGATGCCCTGAGCATCGCTTACATGGATTTTGATTTAGCAAGTTAATACAAGAATCTAGGTATAATTGAATCGAGATGACCTAAGTATTTCTTGCATATGAATAGATAAGGATTATACATGTTTCATGTTAGTCCTATGATGTCCTTGATGACCATTTGAGTTGATCATGTCCTTAGACAAGGCTTTACATTAGTAAAGATAAACCCACAAGCAACAAACAAAGACAAGAATCGTGCCCCCATCATAGCATCTCTAGCTTGTGACATCCTTGAGTAGCATAGGAAACATGATAACAAAAGTGAAGATTTTAAGATGCAACTAATTGAAACAAAACATTCTTGCATTAGGTGTATCTTTCTTGCCATAATTTAGATAGAATCATTTGGATCGGTTTGCTCTTGTTTTTGCTTTGCTTTCGATAGGTTGATGTCTTGTGTCAAAACTTCTGCTTGGAAATGGGCTTTGCTGTGCTTTCTTGATTCTAGTGAAAGGTACCACAATCCTTATTGGGGAAACGGACCCTAAGGGACTAACCTAGTGCCTCAGGGGTGCATTGATAATGGCCTTGCCTACGTGATGACGCAGAGGCAACATAGTTTAGAACTTGGACCATGGATGCAGATGGACTAGAGGATAGATGAAAAGATATGGGATGGATGGGAAGCCTCGGGGGCACATTGATAATGGCCTTGCCTACGTGACGACATAGAGGCAACGTAGTTCAGGACCTGGACCCTGGATGCAGATGGACTAGAGGATAGACGACAAGATATGGGCTGGACGGGAAGCCTCAGGGGCGCATTGATAATGGCCTTGCCTACGTGATGATGCAAAGTCAACGTAGTTCAAGGTTGACCCTATGATACTAATGACAGACGCTATGCTATGTTGACACTATGGATAGGATATTGGATAAGACCTTAGTTGATAAGGCAACAAAGGAGATAGAGTATCAAGCCATGATAGGATAAGACGACATTATGGATAGCCTTAATGCTAGATACTGATGACAAGGAAACACCACTGATAGGCAGATGGATGGGTGATAGTGGATACAGATGATTAGGTAGAAGGAATCAAGGATGCAGTCTCCAAGGACTATGTCGCATAGGAATAACATGCCCCATTGTAGGTAGAATACTTTAGGGAATTTCATGGCAGTGCTTATGACGAGAGGAGGATGGGAGGATAATGAAGGATTTGCATGTTTCTCTAGGGATAAGGTATGTCAAGAGACACCTAAAACATTTGTCAACATTGTGCCCCCAATCTTTATCAAGACCAAAAAAAATAGGGGAATGGAAGATTTAGGATGGATAAACTGGACAGTAGAGGTAGGTAATGGATAGACAGATAGGATAGGAAATGGTACGAAAGGAAACTGATAGGAGAAGAGTGACATGCTGATGAGACAAGGTGCCCCCAAGTGTAGGTAACGTAGAAGATCAACTTACACATGATGCCTATTTGCCAGGTTTTCATCATGGTACTTATCCAAGGCACCTGTTTGCCATATTTTCACCGTTGGATGAAGGGATTTTTCTTTACCTTTTTTGTGGATAGGAGAAGGTGGATATGAAAGGAAGAGACTCAAGTATCTAGTTCCCTGAAAGGTGATAATCCTGCTAGATGTATGATGTTGTATAGACAAGTCAAGTGTTCCCATAGATTTTGGTAGGGAATTGCATGAAAGTGAGATGGAGAATAGTAGATAGTAGATTACGGAAGGTGCGATAGTGGATGACAATGCAGAATATGGATAGAAAGCTTATGCAAAAGCATGGATCATGGGAGTAGGATGGGGAAATATGTAGGATAATAGTGGAAGGAAGGGGAGGTATATGGAAATGTTGTGGGATGGAAGCGAATCATGACCAACAGTTGCACATACCATGATAAACATTGAAGCATATGATGGGAAAGTGGTGTAGGAAGCAATAGAGACTTTTGCTTGGTGGATGAGTGGTTTAGGAATTTAGGGACCCACATAGACTGAGTATTTTTCTAATTTTTGCTTGTCATGTGGGATGGAAGGATTTGAAACTTTTGGATGGAATGGGAGAAAGTGGATGTTTGGGATTCTTGAGAGGTGGATGCCTCATGTAACTTTAGGGCTTTTTTCTTAGGTACCCAAACCATCTTGCTTGTAGATTTTACCTTTGAAGGTTGGGCTTGGGTATATGCAGCTTTTGTGTAGCTTTGGAGGTAATTACTTGTTTCTTGGGGACCCACACCTTTTTCAGTTTAGCATTGAGGTGTGTGGGTGTATGCAGCTTTTGAGATGGGTTTTTGTTCAATTCTTGGCTTTTGTATCCTAGGTCATGAGGACTCTTAGGATTTTTGACTTTATAGGTAGAGGCATCTAGATTTTTGTTGTGGAATTCTCTTGGGATGGTGGAAGTGAGGTTGGTGGAAGCTCTTTGTTTAGACAACATGTGCATTTGTTGGCCATGATTGGGATTGTTAGAGGATTTATAGATGGATGGATAAGGTGTTGGAAGAAGTGGTGGTAAAATGCATGGAGGGAAATTAGGAGTTGGAAGTAGTGGAGGTAATGTGCATGGAGGGATGGTGGGAGTTGGAAGTAGCGGAGGTAGATTGGATGGTGGAAGGTGTATGGTCACATGCTTTTGGGATGCGTATGATAAGGGAGGTGGGATGGCGACATATGTTTTGGGGATATGATAGGGTTTATGATGGAAAGTCATGGACTTAGGAGGAGTGGAGGAAGTACCAACATCTTGAGATTGTTCACCTTGGGCTATGTATCCAAGGCTGTATGAACAAGGAGGAACATTGACATGGACGGGCTCCAAAATACCTTGTTCATGAAGGCCTAATCCTTTACCTTGATAGTTCATACATTGGAGTATGCAGTGGATAGTGGGATTATGTGT
Organism: Cunninghamia lanceolata; assembly: GCA_027924645.1. Taxonomy (NCBI): domain Eukaryota; kingdom Viridiplantae; phylum Streptophyta; class Pinopsida; order Cupressales; family Cupressaceae; genus Cunninghamia; species Cunninghamia lanceolata. The sequence goes on along the minus strand of BSBN01000395.1, from coordinate 559,858 downwards.
GATTTGGACACAAGATGAGAGCTCATTATTTGATGGGGAAGGTATAATGGTAGATAACAGTTGTTGCTTTCCTAAAGAGGAACATTCATGAATGAAGGTGGTAAGACCAAGGGTATAGGATAACGGATTTGTAGCATGGTCGATAATAGATGGTGAAGGATCATTAGGATCTTGATTATCATTATGCTTAGTAGGATCCAAGTTATTGGTTTGATCATCTATGTGCACTTGGGAGGCAAATGTCTCATCAAGGGAGGTGGAAGTTGTTGGATCATGGATAGGACTAGATGGGGTTATAAGATCAGGACCATGGAATGCATAAAGTTGGCTAAGAGGATCATCATGGTCTACTTGATCATAGATAGGCTCTTGATCGTAGATGGGATCTTGATCATATATAGGATAAAACATGATGGCATTAATGTGCTCGTGTATAGGTTCTTTATCAACGATAATATCTTGATCGTAGAAAAGATATAGGTTATTGAGAGGTTGGAATTGGATCTCTTGCTCATGTATAGGACCAAGTTGCTCATGGATATCTTCTTTATCAAAGGTAGTATCTTGGTCGTGGAAAAGATAAAGGTTATGAATGGCTTGAAATTAGATCTCTTTCTCATGTATAGGACCAAGTTGCCCATGGGTAGCTTCTTCAGAGGCAATATCTTGGTCATGGAAAAGATAAAGGTTATGAATGGTTTGAAATTAGATTTCTTGCTCATGTATAGGATCATCGAAAAGATAAAGGTTATGGATGGGTTGGATGGGGGTGCTTTGATCTTGATTTAGACAAGAGGTTGATGTTTCCACATGCTATAAAGTGTGCTCTTGACATAATGCTTGGTGTGCTTGAATTGAAGTGGAGGTAGAGGACTCTTGGATAGGATCTTGGTTAACAATATGAAGGTGCGATGGACCTTGACTTTGGTTCATGGTGGGAGGTTCTTCAATATACTCAAGGGGTTGCTGATTACATGATGAGGTTGATGCAAGGGACATGTTTGAAGGCTCTTTGATAAGGTCAAGGACCAGAATTTGGGGACATGGTTGACTCTCTACTAGTAGCCCTTGGATCACATCCTTCGTAGGTGTTTGGGTAGATGAATGAGGTAATGAATGAGTAGATTTGATTGTTCCAAAGCTTTTCTTTTGCTGCATAAATTTGGAAAATATCTTTGGAAAAAATCATTCAAGGATTCTTTGGTTGTCAGATTAGAGCTTGGAATAGGATTAGTATGCTTTGGGCTATGCATTCTAGGAGATGGTGAAGGAGGACTAGTAGATGGAGTAGTATATGATCTCTGACTGAAGGTGGTGCTTCCCTTGTCAAGAGTCTCATTAAGACAGGAAAAGAATGTACGGTCTTGGTGTGAGGTGTAGCTAGTATTGGTACGCTCTTCTTGTAATATTGTCACTTGTTGTTGTATGGCTTGGAGATCTTGAGCAAGTACTTCTAATTGGTTTTTCATCTCCACAAAAACTAACACAAGACCAAAATGGGTACCCAAAAAGGTTGGAGACTTTTTTCTCAAAGGACCGGGAACTCCTCACTATCTTAGATGTGCAACAATAGATGCGCTGAAACAGAGGGTAAAAGCATAGCAAGTTGATGCAAATGTACATCTCTGGTAAATTATAAATGCATGGTAATAGGTGACAGATGCGCAGCAAGTCACAGTAAATGCGCAGTAGGTTGACACAGATGCGCAGCTCTAGTTTCTTGACTATTTTTGTAATTTTTTCGACACATTTTTTGGTGTTTTTGGTTTCTTGGCTACAAGTTGGTCTTTTTGATCTAATTTTTTCAATTATGGCAAGAAGACAAGAAAACACAAAGAATGATTTCATGGTTTTTTAATTTTGTAATTTTTAGACTCTTTTTAACTAAAAAAGCAAGTACAAATCCTAGGTTGGCTGGGACAATATAAACCGAATTCTCACTATTTCTAGTTGAGGCATCTTCAGGAGTGATAATAGCCCTTCCTTGCACCAGCTTATAGGGGTTTTTGGCTACTAAAAATAAAGGATGATTAGTAAGTGCAACCATTCGAGTGGTTATACATGCGGCAGCACTTCTCTCTATTATGGAGTCTCCCAGCCTTCAAGGGTTGCATTGTGGAGGGTTTTGGGGGAGGTTGGTTGTCGGTATAACACAATGACACTCATTTTTTGAAGCTTTCTCTCCAAACACAATTTATTTATAGTGGCTTGGTAGAGCTTAGCTTTAGCTTGTTACCACTTAAGATTGTTCCCACTTGAAAGGAAGGATATCCAAGGGTAGGCCTCTCTAAAGGAAAAACATGTGAAATGATATGTCTGGTATTTTGGTCACCCAAGATAGGGGAGAGCATAGGCCTAGTATCATTCCAAAAACATGAAAGACAATGGTTCTTTTCCCCTAGTTAAAATAAAAAAGACTAGATGAGTTAGCTACTTGGGCACACACGCTATTTGTTAACTTTGAGAGCATGATAGCAATGGTTCAATTTTATCCTCCTAGCATTGGGACTATATTCAATTTGTTGATGCAACAAGATCAAATTATAATCCTTCCTAGTTAGAGCTAAATGAGATTTGCATGAACATCCATTTACTTTCCTTGGTTAATTAAATCTAAAGAGGAGTTAACAAATGCAGCTATATGACTAAACTAGCCCCTAACCTGCAAATAGATTAGAGAATATTCCTGTGAGACAAGTGTTAAAATTAGCAAAATCACAAGAAAACTCAAAGAGTCACTATCAGAACCAGATGCGTAGGTACATAAATCATATGCATAGAGATAGCTCGGTCAGATGTGCAGAATTACAAAAGCATTGAGATAGAGGTCAAAAGTGCAGAAATAGGAGATATATGTGTAGTTTCGGTAAATGTGCCATTATAGAGGTCAAAAGCATGGCTTTAGAGGACAGATGCATAGAAAGATTATATGTGCTGAAATAGATAGCAGATGCATGTTATGATAGATCAAATGTACAGAATCCTCCTATGTATGTAATCCTAAGCACAAAAACTTAGTTTTGGGGGTTAGATTGGGGCAAAGCCCCATAGTGGGGGCCAGAAATGTTACCAAAAATATTGAAAAAGTATTAAACTATCAATAATCCAATAATCTCAATGAAAATAGAAATAAACAAGATTGAAAATAAAGAACAAACCACACAAACCTTGTTACTTCGTAGCTTCCATTGTTCGCCTAATGTCAATTGATCTTTATATGAGAATGAAGCCCTTAGAAAATGTACTTCCTTATTTTGTTCTTCAAGATGGCGATGGAGAGATGGCTATGATACTTCTTGTAATGAAGATGAGCTTCAATACAATAAAAGGGTGATCGTAAGCAATGGATGGATTTGGGTGCCAAAGGCACACTGTAATTCCTGCAAAGTAAGTTTACTAAAATCTTAGATGATAGAAATGGAGGAATAGGGTTGTACTTATAGACTTGAGAGAAAGAGAAGATCAATGGTATAGAAAGAATGAGAAGATCAATGGTGGAGGATGGTTGAGAGAATGTGTGTGATAGGAAGAAGACAAGTGTCACACAAAAAGTTGTTTTGTTTGAGTTAACTGCTTTCTTTAATAAAGATAAGATTGACTCCATAAATTAGAATGCTTTTTTTTCTAATTTACGAGTTGTTGATAAAAACAAGATTGATTGAATCAAATAACTCAACTTGTGATTTGCTTTTGCATGATTTGAGAGAAATTAAATAATAAATTATTTAATTTTGTGTGCATGAAGAAGAAGATTTATTTTTAGAAGATTTGGAAGATTTTTGAGGAATTAGAAGATAAGAAAGCAAATTAAATAAATAAATTCATTTAATTGTTCATGCAAGATAGAAGAACAAATAAAATATTTGATTATATTTTATTTTTAGAGATTGAGAGGATTTAAATAAATTTGATTGATTTATTTAAATTTGGAGGAATAAACGACTTACTTAAATAATTAAGAATTATTTAATTGTTTGGAAGAATTAAATTAAATAAAGGATTTTATTTAATTTTGACTTTAGAAGAGGTAATTAAATATTTTGATATTTAATTAACTTAGAGGAATATGAATCGAATAAATAAAGTTATTTATTTATTTATTGATAGAGGAATTTAGATTTAAATAAATATTAAGAATATTTATTTAGACCGAGTCATGTCATTTTTAGGCATATATAGTTGCAACTCTTGTGAAGGCCCATGGATAAGATCACCGTGTTGTTGACATGGTAGACATTTCTTCACAAAGCGGTAGGCATCTCATTCCATGGTTGGCCAATAGTACCCTTTTCTAAGGATCTTCTTTGCTAGAGTAGGTCCACTAGAGTGTGCCCCACAAATGCTTTCATGTACTTCTTGTAAGGCCACTTCAGCTTCCCTAGAGTTAAGACATCACAAAAGAGTACCATCAAGACTTTTTCGGTATAGGGTATCTACTATGAAGGTGAAATAGGAAGCTCGACAGATGAAGGTTTTACATTGTGCGGATGTTAGATTTAGTGGGATGATGTTATCATGGAGGTACATGTAAGTCTCTTGGTATCAAGGACATAAGGGACCAACAATGTCGCATACTAACTCAAATTGTGGTTCATCATAGGCTGGTATTGGAAGTTCTTCAATTAGGAACTCACATTTTTTTATTTCCTTTTTTATGTCAACTAGGGATCCTATAGTAGCCATAGCATCGATTGCTTTGTTATTTAACCTTGGAATTTTCTCAAAATGGATATATCATGTAAAAAGTCCTTGAAATCATCAACCATTCTTTTGTAAGGAAGGAGCTTGTCATCTTTTGTTTTGTACTCATTATTGACATATCTGATGACTAACTAGGAATCTCCATAAACTGTAAGCTTTTCAATCTTCCACTAGATGGCTGTGCAAAGTCCAATAATGAGGGCCTCATACTTTTCTATGTTGTTTGTGCATGGAAATGTTATTTTGTAAGATTTTGGAATAGTATCTCTTTGAGGGGTAACAAACAAGATGCCTACCTCTGAGCCACAATGTGTGTAGGATCCATCAAAATACATTTTCTCTGTATCCATTGTTGTTGCTATTGTCAATATTGACTCATCTGGGAATTCTGAAAGCAATGGTTGTTCTGTGGTGATAGGTGTATCGACCAATTGATCAGCAATCACTTGTCCTTTGATATCTTTTCTTTCTGTGTACTCAATGTCAAACACACTTAGGATCATAACCCACTTAGCCATATGTCCTGTGAGAGTTGCTCTAGTCAGTAGATATTGAGTGGATCAATCTTGGCAATGAGTTTTGTCTTATGGTTGAGCATGTAGTGTCTTATCTTTTGAGAAGTGAAGACAACGGCAAGGCATGCTCATTCAATAGGAGTGTAATTTATCTCATAGGTCACCAAGGTATGACTGATATAGTCTATTGCGCTTTCTTTTCCTTGTTCATCATGCTATGCTAGCAAGGCTCCTATTGTTGTTTTTCTTGTTGAGATGTATAGAAGAAGTGTTTGTTCTTGCTTTGGTTGAATAAGGATTGGTGGTGTAGTAAGATATTCCTTTAGCTATTCAAAGGCATTCTAACACTAGTTATCCCATACAAATGCTATGTGTTTTTAGAGAAGATGTTGAAATGGTTGACATTTGTCTACAAGTTGTGCTATGAAATAGTGGATAGACTGAAGATTCCCTTGAAGGCTACAAAGTTGCTTTAGTGTTTTAGGTGGAGGCATTTCCACTATAGCCTTAACCTTAGCAAGGTCAACTTCGATCCCTCTTCTTGACACAATGTATCCTAGGAGTTTTCTAGAGGTGACCCCAAAGACACATTTCTTGGGGTTTAGCCACACTTTATATTTCTCTAATCTATCAAATATTTTAGCCAACACATTCAAGTGGTCTTCTCTATTCTTTGATTTTCCTAGTAGATCATCTACATAATCTTCCATTATGTTGTGGAAAAGGTCATGGAAGATAAATGTCATGGCTCTTTGATAGGTAGCTCCTTCATTCTTTAACCCAAAGGGCATCACAACCTAGTAGTAAGTTCCCCATAGGCATATAAAGGAGGTCTTATGTTGATCTTCCTTAGCTATCCTAATTTGATTGTACCCAAAAAATCTTTCCATTAAGGACAACATCTCATGTCTTACGGTGAGATCCACAATGATATCTATGTTGGGTAGCAGAAAATCATCTTTGGGGCATGCCTTATTAAGGTCTCTGAAGTTTGTGCAACAATGGATGCCCCCAGTGACTTTTGCTACAGGTATAATGTTTGATATCCATTTGAGATAGTCTATACAATGAATGAATCCCACATCTAGAAGTTTCTTGAGTTCTTCTTTGACGAGAAGTACTACTTCTGGATTCATTATTGTCAACTTCTATTTTACTGGCTTTGCATCAAGATGTATAGAAAGTTGATGGACAACTACAGTTGGATCCAATCCCAGCATATCGGCATATGTCCATGCAAAATTATGACTCCTATGTTTGAAGAAAGCTAAGAAAGCCTCTTGTTTTATTGTTGTCAGGGATTCTGCTCAGAATGTAATCTTGGGTGCCTCTTCTATTCCAAGGTTCATCTCATGTGGTTTATCTACAAGGATTGGTGATCTTTCTTGGTAGAGCTCAGGTACTTTGGGGAGGTCCATTCTCTCATCCCCTAGTGCCCTGTGGAGGTTTTCACTAAGGGATATGTCCTTTATTTTGACTTTTTCTTCATCCAAAAGTGCCACAAGGTGGTTTTCACTAAGGGATGTTATTTTTATTTTCATATTTTTGTGACTAAGAGCTTGGATTGTCTCCCCAAAGTATGCATGTGTTTAGTTCCATGATATAGCCAGCCTTGCAGTCTCCAAGGAGAAAGTGATCTCTAACCCTCATCATTTCAGCTATTACTTCATCATTTTGTGTGACATCGAGGACGGGAGGTCCTTGTTGATATGCAATGGACAACTGAGAGGGGGGTGAATCAGTTGTCACAAAAACTTAAACACTTTTTGCAATTAAACATTTATCACTTATCCACAATTATTATGATTTTAACAATAAGTTCATGAAATAAAAAAATTAAAAACATCAAACACAAGAGACACCAGATTTACGTGGAAAACTCCAAGGTGGGGAAAAACCATGGAGAGGATTAACTCTCAATATATATTGCAATCTTGAAATAGTGATGTTCAGGCTTGGTCACCCCATGGGCCTAAACATACTGGCTTACTGCCATGAAGAACAACTAGGTCTAGCAGGCTCACTACCTCAACCCTAAACCTAGCAAGATTACAATAAGGGTTGTTAAACCCTGAGGGCTATTAAACCCTACTGGTAGCTTACTACAAAATTCATTGCCATGATGAATGCCTTTCTATATTGTGAATAAATAATTCCTCATCTTTGCTCTTCCTCTACCCTACTCTTTCTCTTTATTGTTCTTCCTCTTCTTTCCTCTGCCTCTTCTCTACTCTTCCTTTGGACCTTTCTTAATATATTTTCATTTTTGCTCAAGGACAACTTTTCCATGACTCAGCTACAAGTATTTATACACTACATCAACCTTGGAATGATCATCAAGGTTGGTATCAACCATTGGAACAATCTCCAAGGTCAGTATTACAAACATTTACAAAATAGGTCCTAACCTATTGCAACATCATGTAAAGGGAATGGAATGTGGATCACACCATGCCTTAGCTGGGACTCAAACATGATCTTCCATGCCACAATACGCTTCCACAATCTTCTAGGGATCTCCACAATCACTGGGATCAACCAGGTTGGCCAAGACTGGTTACACGCTACGTTATATGGGAACAATCTTCACACACCATCTCAATTTCTTAATGCAGACCAAAGTCTAGATAGGAACATGATTAGGAGACATCCACAAGAACACTATAATCATCAGGAGAAACCGCATGAACCTCAACCACTTTATTCATAGGAATCTTCTCACTAGAGTACATGAACTTTATTGTCTTCAACTATCATAAAAGAAATATAGCTTGCAGACCACCAAACCACAAAACATTGCAACTGTAGGCACTTATCATCATCCGAGACTTCCCTCTAGAACTACATAGTAAAATACTTTCTCGCAGAGGAATACGGAGCCAAATACTCTCTTCCTATCTCAACTGAACTTATAGAAAAAGTAGGCTTCACTCTAGTGAACACAAATCACTTAGATCTTCATGTGGATGGCTTAGATCGAAAATGTAGCATCCTCAGACATACCTCTAGCTTACTTCCAATCTGCAGACCATGATCTTCAAGTAGGAACAAAAGCGGAGTAGTTTACCAGACTATTCTTCAGCATACAACTCACTCTCTGTACTGAACTTCTCTATGGCTTACTTGTTTCTTCTGGAGAGGCTAATTTTGTCAATATCCTTAACATACAAGTCTTCTAAACAAGTAATGGAATAGGATACAGTTGACACCAATGACAACAAGAATATGTTGACATCAATGACAACACCAATTAGGCACATACTTGCAACAATGTCCCCCTTTTTCATTGATGGCAACATATGATGTGAAAAAATGTAACAGCCATCAAGACAAGATTCTCCCCCTTTCTCTTTACACACCTGCACTCTTTCTTTCTCCAAAATTCTCCCCCTTTCTCTTACACATCTGCATTCTAATTTTTTCACATGACTTCTCTCCCCCTTTGACATGAATGACAAAGTGCACATACTTGTACACTTCTTCTTTGATCTAATCTTGATGTAGAGGCAAATTGGATAGGAGAAGATGGAAAAACTAGACAAGGTTCTACTACACCTACAAGCCCAGAATCAAACATCTTTATGCAAAAGTGGGAATAGCAGAAAGAAACTCAAGTATCATCATGGAAATGTTGGTTTGGGATGTTAGGGGACCCATTCCAGCCATTGGCCAAGGTAGATTAGACTTAGGGTTGGTACTTCTTTCACAAACCTCCAAAATGGCTTGTAGCCCTCCAAAATGACAACAATCCAAAAAAATTTTGACTCAGACCTCCAAACCTAGATCTTAGACAATCATTAGATACCCATTATGGCCCTCTATCACATATCCCAAACTTGGTATAGGTTGTTTTGGATGGAATATCTCAACCAATAACCCCTGTCAGTGGCCTAAAGCCCCAATTAGGCCAAAATTACAAAGAGACTACCTTCAAATGCAATCCCAAAACTCAACCAAGGGTTTGAACACTTATAATACATGCTAAAAAAAAGGATTTTGTGGGTTTCAAACTTCTACTTTCTGTTGTTCCCAAAAATACACCTATGGTTCCTTCAATGTGCTCTTAAACTACACCTAACACATGGTTTTGTTAGGTTTCTCAATGCAAACTCCTCCTCTGCAAGTTCTCTACCAAAAAACCACCATAACATGCTAGCACAGTCCTACCACCATCTAGTCCAGTGACCACAAGTGGATCAAATCAATGGAATGGCAGAGGAATGCATATTCTTCTATCAAAACCCTAGAGGAGGGTTTCACAACCAAGTTTTGAATGAACCTTGTAACTCCCTTCAATGTTATTGTTAAGATGCCAAACTACATTAAAATGACAGATAACTCATTGTAGCATCAAATCAAAACATGAGAAAATGATGACAATCTTGTACCTTTTTGCAGTACGGCCTGTAGCAACATGCAAATTCAGAAAAATAGTCCCTAAAGAGCAGTCTGAGGAGAATGGTTATAACTTTCTTTGTAATTGATGTCAAGACCCCAAATCAATCTTGTTTTAAAGTTACTCCATCATACTACATTCCCAAACAACCTTGAATCCATGACACATCCGTACAGGAGTAAGGTATGGCCAGAAATAGTGAATAACTCAGAAAAGGCAGCAAACTTATTGTTTATTGTTATTTCTTCAACTACAATGTCTTACCCTTCAACAATGATCATTTGCGGGCTTAAAATAAGCCTCCTACATTGCCTTGAGGTAGTTTGAGAGTGGTTGGGGTCGATGGAACTACCCAACCATCGAACTTCCTCTCCAAACTTCTTTGTTTCTAACTGCAGCAACTAATTACCTTTGTTTGGCAGAGTTACATCTTTTGTTTGGGCTTAACACAGCCTCTAGACATGTTTACAATGTAAATCAAGCTTTGAACATGCCTTAGGCTTTTTGAACATGCCTTAGACTTTTTGAACATGCCTTAATAAGGCTTACAAACATGGAGACTTACATGACTGCCATTTATGGCTATATGATAGCAATAGATCTTTGGACAAAGTCCTTATGGCATCATAGCCTTATTACATCATGAAAATGGTCTCTAAGACCTTATGAAACCAACAAAACAAAATGAATAACAAAACAAGATACAATTCTCCTTGGTGCTCCTGCACCATACTCCTCGGGTGGAAAAAGAAATCAAGTCTCTTGAGGAAGTAGATCAACAATTGTGACACCATGTTTCACGATGTCTTCTTCAGTCATGCAAGTGACATCTTCAATAGGCAAGCCACTCCATTTGACAAGAAACTTTTTGTATGTCTTCTTCCTTGTCTTCTTCAAGACCTTGGTGTCAAGAATGCATTCCAACTTCAATGGTTGATTGGGTGGAAGACCCTTAACCCAATCTTCATCTCCTGCTGTTGTCATAGCTGCCTCTGAATCTACATTAGAATCACCTTTGAAAGGGAACAAATCTGAAACATTGAAGATAGGAGATATGGCCAAGCCTTGAGGAAGTTCAATCTCATAGGCATTAGGCCCAAACTTGTGCACAATCCGGCATGGTCCTATCTTCTTCATGAGGAGTTTGGTTGGCTACCCCTTAGGAAGTCTTTCCTTCTTCAAATGTGCCATGACCCAATCCCCAACCTTGTATTGTACATCTCTCCTTCTCTTATTAGCTTTCTCCTTGTACTTGTCATTGTTCTTTTGAAGAGTTTCCTTGACATTATCATGAATATCCTTCATGGCCAATGCAAAGTCTTCACCTTGAGTACTTTTCCTTTCCAATCCATGGAGATCTCTCAACTCAAGAACACCTCTTGGATGAAGACCATAAACAATCTCAAATGGACTCCTTCATGTGCTCCTATTAGTGGAATCATTATAGGCAAACTCTACTTGAGGGATGATCATATCCCATGCCTCTTCATGCTATTTGGTAAGACACCTGAGAAGGTTTCCCAAGGACCTATTCACCACCTCAGTTTGGCCATCAATCTGAGGGTGATAGGCTGAAGTAAAGGACAATTGAGTGCCCAACTTCTTCCACAAAGTGCACCAAAAATGGCCTACAAACTTTGGATCCCTATCAGTCACAATGTTAAGAGGCAAACCATGGATTCTAACAATTTCCTTGAAGAACAAACCAGCAATGTGAGAAGCATCATTAGTGCATTTACATGGCAAGAAATGAGCCATCTTACTGAATCTATCCACCACAACAAATATACTATCAAAGCCTCTTTGAGTCCTAGGAAGACCCAATACAAAATCCATGCTAATACATTCCCATGGCCTATTAGGAATAGGAAGTGGCTAATATAGACCAGCATTAGATGAAGTACCCTTTGCCCTTTGACAAATACTACAACATTCAACAAATTTTCTGATATCTGATTGCATTTTAGGCCAAAAATAAAACCTCTTCACCTGATCCAATGTTTTATCCAATCCAAAATGACCTCCAAGTCCACCACAATATTTTTCCTTTATGATGTTCTCCCTCATGGAACACCTAGGAAGACATAGTTGACTACCTTTGAACAGCAACCCCTACTGCAACAAAAATTTAGAAAAATCAGAATGATAAGAGTCTAAAAATTGTGAACAAACTTCATATACCTCCTTGAAATCTTCATCATCCTGATACATGTGTTTGAGAGCATCAACCCCTACACTTTGCAACTAAATTTCTTGAACCATACACACCCTTCTACTCAATGCATCTGCCACTTTGTTAGCCTGCCCCTTCTTGTGTTTAATTGAAAAAGTATAGGTTTGGAGTTGCTCAACCCATTTCATATGCCTATGATTGAGTTTCTCCTGTGAATTCAGAAAACTAAGTGCATGGTTGTCAGTATAAATAATAAATTCTTTTGGAAAAAGATAGTGCCTCCATTTTTTCAAAGCTTGCACCATTGCATACAATTCCAAATCATAAGTAGAGTACTTTCTCTTAGCATCATTCAATTTTTCACTAAAGAAAGCAATAGGCCTACCCTCTTGACTTAGGACAGCCCCTATAGCAAGATTACTAGCATCACATTCAACCACAAACAACTTATTAAAATCGGGTAAAACAAGTATGGGCTGTTGTGCTACCTTTTGTTTCAGAATTTCAAAAGAATCATTGGCTTCCTTTGTCCACAAAAACTTACATTTCTGCCCCCCTTTGATGGTATCCAAAATTGGTGCACAAATATGACTAAAACCCCTTATAAATTTCCTATAAAATGTTGCCAAACCATGAAAAATTTTCACATGACCTACTATTTTTGGAGTTGGCCATGACAAAATGGCTTCTACCTTTGTTGGATCCATCTTCAAACTACCTTGTGAAATCACAAAACCAAGATAGATGAGTTCTTCCTTCATGAAGACACTCTTTTCCATGTTGATCATTAATTGTTCATCATGCAACTTCCTCAAAACCTGATCCAAATGTTGCAAATGCTCTTCCTTAGTCTTGCTGAAAACAAGGATGTCATCCAAATATACTATAACAAATTTGCCAATAAAATGCTTCAACACTTCATTCATGAGACGCATAAAAGTACTTGGAGAATTAGATAGACCAAATGGCATCACCAACCACTCATAAAGACCCTCATTTGTTTTGAATGTTGTCTTCCATTCATCCCCTTGTTTGATTCTAATTTGATGATACCCACTCTTAAGGTCAATCTTAGAAAAGTATCTAGCCCCTCCCAAATAGTCCATTAGGTCCTCAATTCTTGGCATAGAGAACCTATATCTTATGGTAATCTTTTTAATGGCTCTAGAATCCATGCACAACCTCCATTTACCATCTTTTTTAGGGGCTAGGACTATTGGGACAACACATGGGCTAAGACTCTTTCTTACCAATCCCTTATCCAACAATTCTTGTACTTGCTTGGCAATCTCTTCATTTTGTGAAGGTGTCATCTTGTAGGCTGCTTTGTTTGGCAAATTAGATCTTGGTATGAAGTCAATTTTATGGCTTATGTCCCTAATAGGTGGCAACTCATTAGGCATTTCTTCTACCATAATCCCCTTATACTTCTCTAGTAGTTGTTGCGCCTCATTAGGAACTTCTTCCTTACTAGGATCATGCAACCTAGGATTATTTTTAGGTTTCAAAATCATAGCATACCCTTGGGTTCCTTCCTCCTTAAGGGCATATAGAAACTCTTTACCATTCACAATCATGACACTTGACCCAACATTCTTTTCTACATGATCATCAGGTAATGGATCCATTCTATACTTTCTACCATTCTTAGTTATGATGAAAGAATTCAGTTTACCATCATGTTGTGATTGAACACCATATTGCCATGGACGTCCTAACAGCAAATGACAAGCATCCATAGGAATTACACCACACAAAATTTTGTCCTTATATTCTCCTATCTCAAATTCAACCCATGATTATTCATCTACCAAAACTTGTTGCCCTTTATTCAACCATGATACTTTATCAGGACTAATATGAGGAATTCATTTCAATTTCAATTTGTCTACCATTTCAATGGAAACCAAATTTTCAGTTGAGCCTGAATCAACAATTACCTTGCAAATCTTACCATAGGCCTTGCATGTCGTCCTGAACAATGTCTTCCTTTCAGGGGGTTCTTGTGTTTGAGGCACCTTTAAAAAGGTTCTTCTCATCATCAAACTTTCTCCTTCATGGACTGGGGCTGCACTTCCAATTGGAGAGTTGACACTTTGGAAATCTTCCTCTTGGATCAGTTGGTTCCTTCTCTCTCCTCCACAAGAGCTTGAGGCTTGCTTTTTAGGACACTTGAAGGCTAGATGTCCCACTTGGTTGCAATTGTAGCACCTTCCTATGAAGACATTAGGACCTCTTCCTGGTCCACCAAATCTACCTCTTCCATTAGGCCTTCTTCCTCTAAAGCCTCCTCTAAAACCAGATTCCCCACTTTGCTCTTGGGAACTAGATTCCCCTTGGCTTCTTTGGGACTGATTTCTGCACCCAAAACTACCCCTAGCTCTGAAATTTCTCCCACCTCTTCCTCTATTTTGTTGCTCACCTTTCCTCTTCAACTTCACTTCAACCCTTAATGCTACTTGAAAGAATTTCTCCATGGTTTTAGGGGTTAATAAACTTATCTCATCTTGGATATTGAACCTCAAACCATTTAGATACTTTTCTACCTTGATGTTTTCATCCTCCATGTACCCACAATGGAGAGTGTATTTGTGAAACTCCTCGGTGTAAGTAGCCACATCCAAATCTCTTTGCTTGAGATTTTGCAACTTCTTGTAGATCTACACTTCATAGTCTGATGGAAGGAATTGGGACTTGATCCTTTCCAACATTCTACTCCATGAAGAGATCATACTCTTCCCATTCTTTACCCTCTCTCCTTGGGTGTAATTCCACCATGTAAGGGAAGCACCTTTGAGTTTAGTTTTTACAAACTCAACCCTCTTACTTTCAGGAATTTCTTTGTATTCAAAGTAGTTGTTTAGAGCCTCAATCCACTCCATGACTTCATCAGCATTCATCTTCCCACTAAACATGGGAATCTCCATCTAAGCCTCTGAAGAATCCTTGCCAATTGCCTTGATGGCTTCAAGGAAATGCCTTTGATCAGCCGGTACCTCTACCTCTTCTTGTTCTTCTTCTTCCTCCTCTTTCTCTTCCTCTTCATCTAAACCTTCATCTATCCTCTTCCCTATCCTCAATGCCTTCAACTCTGCTTGGAGTGCTTCCTTGACTCCACTTTTGATCTTCTCTTCCATCTCCTTGAACTTCTTGACCACTTCGGTGGTCATCCACTTTGGAGGCATATTGCAGCCTCCCCTTCACTCTCCTCTATTGACATATACTAGGCCAAAAACAAAACTTTTTATGGCTCTGATACCACTATGATGTAAAGGCAAATTGGATAGGAGAAGATGGACAAACTAGACAAGGTTCTACTACACCTACAAGCCCAAAATCAAACATCTTTATGCAAAAGTGGGAATAGCAGAAAGAAACTCAAGGATCATCATGGAAATGTTGGTTTGGGATGTTAGGGGACCCATTCCATCCATTGGCCAAGGTAGATTAGACTCAGGGTTAGTACTTCTTTCACAAACCTCCAAAATGTCTTGTAGCCCTCCAAAATGACAACAATCCAAATAACTTTTGACTCAAACCTCCAAACCTAGATCTTAGACAATCAGTAGATACCCATTATGGCCCTCTATCACATATCCCAAACTTGGCATAGGTTGTTTTGTATGGAATATCTCAACCAATAACCCCTGTCAGTGGCCTAAAGCCCCAATTAGGCCAAAATTACAAAGAGACTACCTTCAAATACAAGCCCAGAACTCAACCAAGGGTTTGGACACTTAGAATACATTCTAAAACAAAGGATTTTGTGGGTTTCAAACTTTTACTCTCTGTTGTTCCCAAAAATGCATCTATGGTTCCTTCAATGTGCTCTTAAACTACACCTAACACATGGTTTTGTTAGGTTTCTCAATGCAAACTCCTCCTCTGCAAGTTCTCTTCCAAAAAACACCATAACATGCTAGCATAGTCCTACCACCATCCATTCCACTAAACAAAAGTAGATCAAATCAGTGGAATGGTAAAGGAATGCATATTCTTCTATCAAAACCCTAGAGGAGGGTTTCACAACCAAGTTTAGAATGAAACCTTATAACTCCCTTCAATGTTATTGTTAAGATGCCAAACTACATTCAAATGATAGATAACTCAATGTAGCATCAAATCAAAACATGATAAAATGATGACAATCTTGTACCTTTCTACAGTACGGCCTGTAGCAACATGAAAATTTAGAAAAATAGTCCCTAAAGAGCAGTCCGAGGAGAATGGTTATAAATTTCTTTGTAATTGATGTCAATACCCCAAATCAATCTTGTTTTAAAGTTACTCCATCATACTACATTCCCAAACAACCTTGAATCCATGACACATCCGTATAAGAGTAAGGTACAACCAGAAACAGCGAATAACTCAGAAAAGGCAGCAAACTTGTTGTTTATTGTTATTTCTTCAACTACAATGTCTTCCCCTTCAACAATGATCATTGGTAGGCTTAAAAGAAGCCTCCTACATTCCCTTGAGGTAGTTTGAGAGTGGTTGGGGTTGATGGAACTGCCCAACCATCAAACTTCCTCTCCAAACTTCTTTGTTTTTAACTGCAGCAACTAATTACCTTTGTTTGGCAGAGTTACATCTTTTGTTTGGGCTTAACACAACCTCCAAACATGTTTACAATGTACATCAGGCTTTGAACATGCCTTAGGCTTTTTGAACATGCCTTAGACTTTTTGAACATGCCTTAACAAGGCTTACAAACATGGAGACTTACATGACTGCCTTTTATGGCTATATGACAGCAATAGATCTTTGGACAAAGTCCTTATGGCATCATAGCCTTATTACATCATAAAAATGGTCTCTAAGACCTTATGAAACCAACAAAACAAAATGAATAACAAAACAAGATATGATTCTCCTTGGTGCTCCTGCACCAAATCTCTCTTCTAAACTTTTCTTCAACTAACTACTCCCCCTTACTTGATGCTTTCTTGACTGCAACTTTGATTCTTTATGCAAAGTTTTTTCCTTCTTGACTTGTCAATTCTCACCTTAGGATCTCACCGCTAATGTCCTATTTACTCTACCAGCAACACTACAATACTTTATTGCTCTTTATCAAAAATTCATATTAGCATCATTTACCTACTTCTCTTGGGAGATAATTTCATAATCTTCTTGATTTCAAAAACCATCTCTGATTATTACCTATACTGCTACACCTTTTTTCTTTTATTTCCTTGATTGACAACTTATCCTTGCATACCTCCTCCAAATATTTATCTATTCATTTGCAATTCTTTTTCTTTGCCAATGCACCTTAGCTCTTTTTCCCAAGAATTGGTCTTCAATGTGCTACTTCTGCACAGTCTCTAGGGATCTCAGGAATTCTTTTCAGAACTTCTTCTTCTTTAACTTGAATGTCTTCTTGTTCAAAAGGTTGATTTGATTTATACCTACTCAGATATGACATTCTTTCTCTGATTTCATCAACCTTCACAATAGCACTTCTCAATGATCTTTCCCAGACTCTTAGTTTAGCAGTTTTGATTTGAACTCTGTTTTGAATGTAAATAGCAGTATGTGTATCTTTTCTCCAGAATGTATCTAGTAGGTCAGCTTCCTTCATCATTGATCTGGAAGCCTCTTGGACTATCCTATATTTCCTTTTAACAACTTTAGACAATTTGTCTTCTTATCCCTTGTTCTTTATAGAAAATATTGAATTCATTTGATGTGAACTCACCTCTACTATCAGACCTTAAGAATTAGATCCTCAATTGTGTCTCATTCCCAGTCATTGCCTTCATAATCATTCAACTCTAAGCTCATCTACAGATTTTCAAACTGTTTCCAAAGGAAATTAATCTGTACAGAGAACAATCCTAAACTTCTATTACTCATTATTCTCAAGATCAGACAAATTTGTGGATATAGATGTAATCACTGATTAATAACCATATATCAGGACTGTATAACATTGTCTTCAATAGTCAACCCAAGCGGTCCAGAATACCAGAGCCCTGTCACTTGATTTTATTGGTTAGATACTTAGCCAAAATTCATAACTTGTCAGCTTGTCCCTTAAGTGCATACTTGACCAATTCATTTTATATCTTGCTTATACTTTAGCCATCTCAGGCTTCCAGGCCATAATCCTTTTATGGATTGATCTACAGAGTTCCTTTCAATAAATCTACCATGTAGGTCCTCACAACTTTGTGCTAAATCTCAGCACTGACTATCTGGCTAGGGGATTTAGAATTTTCAATACAGCTCCCCCTGAGCCATGACTCACAATCTACTTTTTGGAGGATGTAGCTACTCTGGAGCCTGGAGCAGACTCATCTCTTCCTTCACTTGTTTCCTTCCTAACCCAAACCTTGTTCATTTCTTTTGACTTCTGCCGGATCAACCTTTTCCACCAACTTTTTCAATTCTTCTTGATTATCCTTCTTCATGTTCTTACTTCTATAAAATCTTGCAACATGTCCAGGCTTGTTGCAATTAAAACACATAGTACTTTTCTAACCATTAATTCTTTCATTCATCCTTGACCTGCATAGGTTATCTTTATGCCCAAATTTATTACATATATAACAGTAGCAACTGAAGGATTTCATTTTCCCATTTGTCCCATGGCCTTTTCTCACTTGGCTTCTACACTCATTAGCTCTATGTCCCATTTTGTGGAAAGCATAGTATCTAATGGAATTCTGACTAGAGAAGGATGGGATATTTTGATTCACCCTATTTCTACACTAATTAGCCTTGTGACCAATTTTTTTGCATAAATTGCAGTAACCATTGAAGGAAGAGTACCTTTGAGCATTTGGTTGTCTGATTGATAGTCTTCTTCTTTGATTTTGAGTCCGTCTGATCTTATCCTCTTCTAGACTTGTTCTAAAACCTTTTTCTTTTCCAAATGTTATGCCTTCTCTATCATTTTTATGTTCTGCTATTAACCTATCATATCTAGCAGCACTCACACTGAGTTGATCTCTTTGAGCCTGTACATGTTTCAAATTAGATTTCAAGTCTTCAACCTCTTCTTCAAGCTTCATATGGTCTTTAACTTTGTCTTTCAGACAATTCTCAATCTTTGTCTTTTCTTCAATGTTCTCTTTTAGAGTTTGTTGTAACTGTCTAATTTGCCTTCTTAAATCTTCTTTCAAATCCATGTCTTCATCTACAGTTCTTGAGTTGTCTTTGTCAATACTGGCAATTAAGCACATATTCATTTGATTTCCAGTAGCTTTGTGGTCTTCCATATCACATTCAGTGGTCTGGGAACCTTCTTGTCTTTTAATGTGTAAACTCTTGTTGGTTGAGACTGGATTCTCCTAGATGTTTTCAATAACCTTGACATTTGTACTTTCCACGATCCTTCTCAATCTATTGTTGTAACACTGATAATGGTCCAAGATGAGTATCCAAGAAAAATGCCTTCCTCAAAATTAGCATTGTCCTTTTCCATTCTAATGAGGCATTTACTTCCAAAGATTTTGAAATATTTTACAATGGGTATTGATCCAAACCATAACTCAGCAAGGGTCTTTCCTTCTTTGGTTGTTACCTGAACTCTATTCAATGTGTAAATAGTGGTTTGTATTGCCTCATTCCAAAATACATATGGTAAATTTGCTTCTTCCATCATTAATTTTGCATTTTCCTGAATAGTTCTACTTGCTTCTTCCATTATCTTAGTTTTGCCAGAGAGTTGTTTTTCTATCCCATAGGTTTCACAAAATATACTGAAGTCGTTGGAGATATGTTCTTCTTCTTTCCTAATTCTTAGGCCTTTCATGTTCATGCCTAGCTCATTTTCAAGGGTTTCTTTAAAAATTTTGAGTGCCTCCAAAATCTCTGATTTATCTTTTAAAAAACTAACCCAAGTCATTCTATAAAAGTCATCAATGAAAAACATAAAGTACCTTTGACCATGGAGACTTGATATTCTTGTGGGACTACAAAAGTTTGTATGAATTAATTCCAATTGTTCATTGGAGGATCTTTCTTTATCTTACCATACTTTTCTTGACAATCTTTGACATTTCCTGCAACTAATGTTGCTTGAGTAATCAATCTCTGGTAGATCCTTCAAAATTTGAACTGAGTTCGTTAAGTCATCAAGATTTGTATGGCAAAGTATTTTATGCCAAACCCAGCTTTCATTTGCCTAAGATGTGTAACCAAGAAAGTCACCTTTTCTGAGATGATAGAGGTTCTTTTTGGTTCTTTTTGCAATTGCTATTGTAGCTCCAGATTTTTTTTTTGACTTTAAGAGAGTCATTCTCAAATACAAACTTGAATCCCTTCCTGCATAATTGTCTGACGCTCAAGAGATTTTGTTTCAAACCTTTTACATAAAGAACATCTTCAGAAATTTATCTGTTGCAAAAATTTGTTGATCCTATTCCATAGACTCTAGCAATGCAGTCATCTCTGAACCTGACTAGCCCTTCATTGTATTCTTCCAAACTAATGAACTTACTTCTATCACTAGTCATATGACTTGAGTAGCTACTATCTATAACCCAATAGTCTTCATCATTGGTACAAGCTTCAGACCATCTTCGATGGTTGTCATTTTGTTCATCATGAATTTCTTCCTTGGACAATTTGCTCTTGATATCTCTTGATGAGAATTCAGTTGTATTGGAGAGTATTTGTTTTCCTTTTGTCTCCATTTGGATCTCCCTTGAGTTGTTAGACTCTTTCCAAAGGGACTTGGCTCTAATACCAATTATTGATATGCGTCAGACAACTAAGAGGGGGGTGAATCAGTTGTCACAAAAACTTAAACACTTTCTACAATTAAACATTCATCACTTATCCACAAATATTATGATTTAACAATGAGTGCATGAAATCAGAAACTTAACAACATCAAACACAAGAGACACCAGATTTATGTGGAAAACCCCAATGTGGGGAAAAACCACAGAGAGGATTAACTCAATATATATTGCAATCTTGAAATAGTGATGTTCAGGCTTGGTCACCCCACGAGCCTAAACATACTGGCTTACTGCCATGAAGAACAACCAGGTCTAGCAGGCTCACTACCTCAACCCTAAACCTAGCAAGATTACAATAAGGGTTGTTAAACCCTAAGGGTTGTTAAACCCTACTGGTGGCTTATTGCCAAACTCACTGCCATGATGAACACCTTTCTTTATTGTGAATAAACAATTCCTCAGCTCTGCTCTTCCTCTGCCCTGCTCTTCCTCTACTTTACTCTTCCTCTTCTTTCCTCTACCTCTTCTCTGCTCTTCCTTTGGACCTTTCTTAATTTATTCTAATTTTTGCTCAAGGACAATGTTTCCATGACTCAGCTACAAGTATTTATACACTACATCAACCTTGGAATAATCATCAAGGTTGGCATCAACCATTGGAACAATCTCCAAGGTTGGTATTACAAACATTTACAAAATAGGTCCTGACATATTGCAACATCATGCAAAGGGAATGAAATGCAGATCATGCCATGCCTTAGTTGGGACTCAAACACGATCTTCCATGCCACAACATGCTCCCATAATCTTCAAGGGATATTTATAATCACTGGGATCAACCAAGTCAGCTAAGACTGGTTACATGCTACGTTATCTGGGAACAATCTTCATACACCATCTCAATTTCTTAATATGGACCAAAGTCCAAATAGGAACATGATTAGGAGATGTAATGTGTCATACCTGTTTGTATTTTTTTAAAGATCTTTTATGTATTATTTTTATTATTTGTTTTCTTTCATACTAGAGAGAAGAATGTAGAAGGGGTTTTCAGTTTTCCTACAGATGTGTTGCCAGAGCATACAATAGACAACATAGAATGCAAACCCAGATAAAGCACAATAGATATGGAGAAAATAACAAAGACCCAAATAGCAGAATAGCCAACTATCAATTACTATGGCATACCCATATTGAGATTTACAACTTCATACAACAGCTGAAGCCAGACCAGCAATGGGTATGGCTGGAAATCACTCCAATCTCCCAAGAAATACAAAGATGAGCATACAAATTTATATCAGCAATACAAAGAGCTCCAAACGGCTGTAGTAATGAAGAATCCACAATACCCACAAAGAGAAATAAAGCCCCAATGTCACTCCTGGAGATGTACGGCCTATGCTGAAAGTGATGAATAGCAACAAGAAGGGTGTATGGTCACTGAAATAAGTCTACAATGAACTGTATGCTACCCTCAAGGATAGGCAACCAGATATGAATGCCAAATCTGCCTCAAAACACCTCAAAATGCCACCAATAAATGGTATGGCCAAGCATAAGGAGGTACGGCTAGCAAGGGCCTCAATCAGATGTCACAAAACTCACAATAAACTCATTCAAATCTACAGTCTTCCATTTCTCTTAGTTGGCCATAAACATTCTTTGAAAGATATCTCAATTAACTCCTCAAATCAACTCAATCCGTCACCATGAAGCACAAATGTGAATGCCAAATACATCCACTCACAATGGCACCATTGGGTGGTCTTTCACACCTATAGAATGCCATTGCTAATGGATTTTTTCATCTCCAAAAGGCACTGGTTTGAATCCTCAAACCCTTCACAAGTAGAAACCCTAGCAGATCTCTAAAAGAGAAATATCATAAAAGCAAGCATATCTCAAATGAGGCACTTTTCCCTCTTTTATACTTTTTCATCTGGGAGTTTCTAAAATCCTCTTGCATATTGTAATGAGCCAAACTAAAAAATAACATTTCACATGAGGTCTGGAAATGAATTTAAATATCTTCACCAATTTTGCATCAAATTTGACGAAACTAGCTAGCTAGTCTTACTCAGGATTAACACCCAAAATATGAAACTTCACCAAAATATTTTTGATTGATTTCTGATGTAAATAACATGTTATCAGATCTATAATACTGATTTGCAGTAGAAATAAACAATACAACTTTGAACAACAAGATTTGGGAAAAACCCACAAAAACTGACAACATCGTCAATCACCGAAATACACCAAAAACACCCCAAACTGATATTGTTTGATTTTTAGATGGAGATTACTGAAATATGATCTAATACCATTAAATTAATAGTAGAAAACACCTACAGCACTCAGCAGCAAACTACACAGCCAAATCTTCACAACAAGCTGAAATACACATTGGGTATTCTGACCCACAAAGCCAAAATCAACCCAATACTACCCACAACTTCCAATACTGATCTCTAACATTAGAAAATGGAAATATATAGATACTAAATAGAAAACCAAAGGAAATAACAACAGCAACTCTTCCCAGCACTTATGGAACTACCATGGCAACATAAGAAGACATGCACACACAAACAATGGAAACTGCCGAAAACTGCCAGAAACTACTTAATCCTTGAAGCTCTGTGCAACCTCTGGATGAAGCTTCTCCTTGTGATCAAAAGGTTTGTGTCCTTTGGCCTCCTGAAACTCATGGTTTTTTATCCACAAGCCTCTTTACTCCAATGGGTTTTCGTCCATTGAAGCCACAATCTGTAAATCTGCAAGCTTGAGAGAAAATATCAAATCAACAATAGCCCCAAATCACCAAAATTACATATTTTATATCAATATTTCATGGGAGAGAGGGAAATCCAAGATTCCCACATTTTTCTTTGATTCCTTGCTATTTTGGGGTATGACAGTTGTCATAAGCTGTCATACATTGTCATAAAGTCTCCCGCCACTTGTGATTTACCAAGATTTTCAAAATCTTCATGCAAATGGACACCTCACCAAACCTAATGCCCCTTTTTGAGTCTCAAAATATTTAATTTAATATTTAATTGTCCTCTTGAAATAGATATTAGTTGGACAATATTAAATATTTAATATTTAATCTTCCTATGCTTGCCCAATTAACCCATGGAAGAATAAGATGGGTTAATATTGAGCATTAATTAATTATTTTAGAAAGGGGACATGACAAGTCCTCCCTCCTAGAAATTGCTTGTCCTCATGCAATGCAAGTTTGGATGGTCAAGAATTTCTGGTCCTTCCCATGTTGCATCTTCCACTGGCAAATTCTTCCATTTGATCAAATATTCTGAAATGCTCCTGTTCCTCAATCTTTTATCCCTCATTTCCAAAATCTTTTCAGGTATCAAAATCAACTTCCCTTCATCATCTAAAGGTGGTAAATCAGATGAAGGCACAATTTTCTGTCCAAAGACCTTCTTCAAACAAGAAACATGAAATACATTATGTATCCTACTGTTTGGAGGAAGCTCCAACTCATAAGCTACCTCACCAATTTTCCTGATGATCCTGTAAGGCCCAAAGAACTTAGGCTTAAGCTTTTCAGCCCCACTCTTCTTCAAAGAGCTTTGTTTATATGGATGCAATCTAAGAAATACCAAGTCTCCCACCTCAAAAAATCTTTTTGTTCTCTTCCTATCTGCATATATCTTTTGTTGGTTTTGTGCTTGCCTCAAGTTATCTTTTAGTGACCTTATGATCTCTTGACTATGATTGACAAGATCACTAGCTATAGGTACTCTACTATCTATAAATATCAAATCATAAAATTAAAGTGCATCATAACCATAAAGAGCTTGAAATGGAGGCATACCAATTGACATATGATGTGATGTATTGTAACAATACTCTCCCAAGTGCAACCATTTGACCCAAGCAGTTTGCTGATCTGAAACATAATTCCTCAAATACCCCTCTATCCACTTGTTAACAATTTATGTTTGTCCATCTGTTTGTGGATGGTAAATTGTGCTTGGTGTGATCTCTGTTCCTATCAAGTGAAATAGTTCCTTCCAAAAAGAACTAAGGAACCTACTATCTGTCACTAACAATGTTCTTTGGCAAACCATGCAGCTTAAATATCTCTTTGAAAAACAACTCTGCTACTTGAGGAGCCTTAAACTCTGAAGTAATGGGAAAGAAATGAGCATACTTTGCTAATCTATCAACTACCACATATATACAATCCTTACCTTGTACCTTGGGAAGTCCTGTGATAAAGTCCATGGAAATGCTCTCCCATTTTTGTTCAGGAATTGAAAGCGGTTGTAGGAGACCTGCAGGAAAAATTTGTTCACCTTTGTTCCTTTGTCAAGTCATAACTCTTTGATATGCTTGTGGACATCCTCTTTCAGACCTTTCCAAGAAAATATCTCACGGATCTGCCTGTATGTTTTGAAGTAACCTTGATGACCAGCCAAGGGAGTGTCATGGAAAGCTCTTAAAATCTTTTCCTTGATTTTTTATTCAAGAACAAGGAAAATTTGATTCTTGTAATAAATCAGCCCATCATTTACTGTATACTTATCATCTTCTATTAAATCATTAAATACATTAGATGCAAAAGTATTTTTGACATATTCAGCAATGATAGAATCTTTCCACTCTACAGAAATAGAAGATAATGAACACAAAGTTGGCTTCTTAAAAAGTGCATCCGCTACCACATTTCTTTTACCCTTCATATATTTGATTTCAAAATCATATGCCTGTAGCTTGCTTACCCACCTTGGTTGGTGATCATTCAAATCTTTTTGATCAGGGAAATACTTCAAACTATTATGATCATTTTTCACAACAAACTTCCCACACACAAGATATTGTCTGAACTTCTCTAGTGCATGCATAATTGCCAACATTTCCTTGTCATAAATGTGATATGTTTTTTCTAGATTGTTTAGCTTCCTACTCTCAAAAGCAATTGGATGTCCCCTTTGAGTTAGGACAACCCCAACACCTTCACCCGAAGCATCACATTCAACTACAAAAGGCAATGAAAAATCAGGAATAGCAAGCACAGAGCATGAACTCATTACCTCCTTTAACTTGTCAAAAGTTTTTTGAGCTTCTTCAGACCATGCAAAGGATCCCTTCTTAGTCAAATTTGTTAATGGAACAGAAAGCTAAGAAAAACCTTTTACAAACCTCCTATAATAGCAACATAGCCCAAAGAGTCCTTTCAACTATGTAAGATTTGTAGGTGGAGGCCAATCAAGTATTGCTTGAATCTTCTGTTGATATACTTGAACACCCTTAGAACTTATGACATATCCCAAGTAAATAATTTTAGTTAATCCAAACTCACATTTGGACAAGTTAATATAGAAATATTTTTGCTCCAAAATACCCAAAACTGTATCTAAATGTTCCAAGTGTTCCTTCCAAGTTTTACTGTAGATCAATATATCATCAAAGAAAACCAAGACAAACTTCCTGAGTTTCTTGCTAAATATCTTGTTCATACATGATTAGAAAGTTGCTTGTGCATTAGTGATGCCAAAGGGCATGACCAAGAACTCAAAATGCCCATAGTGTCACCAAAAAGTTGTCTTTTCACATCTTTGTCTCTCATCAGAATCTGGTGGAATCCCGATCTCAAATCAATCTTAGAAAATTAAACAGCTCCATGCAACTCATTAATAAGTTCATCTATCCTTGGTATGGGATATCTATTCTTAATGGTTTTCTTATTCAAAGCTCTATAGTCAATGCACATCCTTAGAGTGCCATCCTTCTTCACAAGAACTACAGATGATGCAAAAGGACTAGAACTTGGTCTAATGAATCCCATATCTAAGAGCTCTCTGATAGTCTTCTCTATCTCTTCCTTGTAACCCCTTGGATGTCTATATGGAGTAGTTATAATAGGTTTGGCATCTTTTTCCAACTCTATAACATGCTGAAACCCTCTATCTGGAGCTAATCCTGGGGGTATATCACTGAAAACAATGCTATGCTTATCTAAAATTTCTTGAATTTCAAAATGAAATTTACCTTTTCCATTTGGAGAGCTTGAAGGTTGGATTAGGCAAGTGGCTACCCAAGAAACTTGACCTCTTCTGAAAGTCCTCTCCATCTTCTTTGATGTCACCACTCATGGAGCTCCATTTGAAATCCCTCTGAGTGTAATCTCCTTGCCTTCTGACTGAAACTTGAACTCCATAGTTTGATAGTTCTAATAGTGTCCTCCAATAAAATGCAACCATTGAACACCCAAGACAACATTAGTTTCACCAATACCAACAACATAAAAATCATCACAAACCTTGTAGTCTCCCATAGTGATGCTCAATTGTTTGACCACTCTGGCGCACGGCATAGTGAATCCGTCTGCAACAGTCACATTGAACCCTTCAAATTCTTCAGTCTTCAATCCTCTCTTCATTACTAACCTTTCATCAATAAAATTGTGGGTTACCCCACTATCAATCAAAATAGTCACTCGCTGCCCTGCTAACACTCCACGAACCCTGAAAGGATGATATATTGGTGCTCCTGAAAGTGCAGCTAATGAACCTTCTTTTTTAGTCTCCTCTTCGATCTCAAGTTCAGAATCCTCTACGTCATGAAACTCCTCATTACCATCTGAGTCTGAATCCTTATCTGAGACAACCTCTATGTAATGGACTTGTCCTTTTCCCAAACACCTATGTCCAGGGACCCAAGGCTCTCTGCAAGAAAAATAAAGTTTCTTCCTCCTAAGCTCATTCATTGTTTCTTCATCCATCTTCTTTGCAGTATTAGGAGTTGTATTTTTTTGTATAGGTACAAGTACATGGAATGGTTTCTTCTGGAATCCTCCCTTATGATGTCATGTGTTCGATTTGGAGGAGTGTGGGAAAGTATTCTTTGGAATTGATGGCTCAAGGGTTAGAGCCCTCTTGATAGCTTCTTGCAAAGTGAGAGGTGAAAAAGATCTGACAAACCCCCTAAGAGGTTTAGTGAGCCCTGTGATGAATAGATGTACTCTTCTCTTCTCTGATATTTTAGGTACCATCACTGCAATCTTTTGAAAGTTTGTTTTATACTCACTTACTGAGTTCTTTTGCTTAATTTCAGACAACTAGCGGAAATATTCTTCTTTCAATTCGTACCTGTCAAGAATCCTTTGTTTGAAATCACCAAAGGTCTGCACCTGATCATGTCCCAAAGTAGTATGACCATGGTACCACCATTCATAGGCTTCTCCTTCCAAATGCAAAGTGGCAAACTGAACTGCATCCTTCTCTGTCATGGGATTGAGCATAAAGTATGTCTCTATCTTCTATAGCCAAGCTCTAGCTAAAATCTTTTCACTTCCATCAAAGAAAGTTGCAGTTAACTTACCCAACTTGTGTTTTAGTTCTTTATTTTTTCCTTTCCCCTTCTTTTGAGATTCACCTCTTCTCAAGAACTCTACATATTCTCCCCAAGACATATCATTCTTGATCTCATCTGCCAATGCATTGTATTCTCCACGCCATTTGTTAAGGGTCTCCGCATTGAACAAACTAGTAGTTGCAGACTCAACTTGTTCAGGTTCCTCTTCAGGTAGAAATAAGGGTTTGTTTGCAGCCCCTAAATTTTGTGTCTCAATTTCCTTCCCTTTTTCCATTGTTACTGTTGTTTGCACCCAAAGTACTACCACCATTGTTTTCGTTGTTGTTGTTGTTGTTGTTGTTGTTGTTGTTGTTGTTTTGAATCCATTGCATCATTTTCCCAAACATTTCAGCAAGTTTGGTTTGTGCCTTAACCATTTGAGTAAATTTCCTTGATGCATCATCTTCTTCTGCATCTCTTCTATCTGCCATTGTTTCCTCCAATTGGAATTTCCTTTGCTCTCTCCTCAAATATCTAATTTCTCTGTCACTTGGTATCATCAATCATCTGAATAACCTACAGGCTGGAAAGATCATGCTCTGATACCACTATAATGAGCCAAACTAAAAAATAACATTTCACATTAGGTCTGGAAATGAATTTAAATATCTTCACCAATTTTGCATCAAATTTGACGAAACTAGCTAGCTAGTCTTACTCAGGATTAACACCCAAAATATGAAACTTCACCAAAATATTTTTGATTGATTTTTGATGTAAATAACATGTTATTAGATCTATAATACTGATTTGTAGCAGCAACAAATAATACAACTTTGAACAACAAGATTTGCGCAAAACCCACAAAAACTGCCAACATCATCAATCACTGAAATACACCAAAAACACCCCAAACTGATATTGTTTGATTTTCAGATGGAGAGTACATGAAATATGATCTAATACCATTAAAGTAATAGTAGCAAACACCTATAGCACTCAGCAGCAAACTACACAACCAAATCTTCACAACAAGCTAAAATACACATTGGGTATTCTGACCCACAAAGCCAAAATCAACACAATACTACCCACAACTTCCAATATTGATCTCTAACATTAGAAAATAGAAAGCTACAGCTACTACATAGAAAACCAAAGGAAATAACAAGAGAAACTCTTCCCAACACTTCTGGAACTACCACGGCAACACAAGAAGACCTTCACACACAAACAATGGAAATTGCCAGAAACTACTTAATCCTTGAAGCTCTGTGAAACCTCTGGATGAAGCTACTCCTTGTGATCAAAGGGTTTGCATCCTCTGGCCACCTGAAACTCATTGGTTTTCATCCACAAGCCTCTTTACTCCAATGGGTTTTCGTCCATTGAAGCCACAATCTGCAAATCTACAAGTTTGAGAGAAAATATCAAATCAACAATAGCCCCAAATCACCAAAATTACATATTTTGTATCAATATTTTGTGAGAGAGAGTGAAATCCAAGATTCCCATGTTTTTGTTTGATTCCTTGCTATTTTGGGGTATGACAATTGTCATAAGCTATCATAAAGTCTCCCGCCACTTGTGATTTACCAAGATTTTCAAAATCTTAATGCAAATGGGCACCTCACCAAACCTAATGCCCCTTTTTGAGTCTCAAAATATTGAATTTAATATTTAATTGTCCTCTTGAAATAGATATTAGTTGGACAATATTAAATATTAAATATTTATTCTTCCTATGCTTGCCCAATTAACCCATGGAAGAATAAGATGGGTTAATATTGACCATTAATTAATTATTTTAGAAAGGGGACATGACACATATGGGATAAAACATGAGAGGGAAAATACATTTTAAAATATTATAATTCTCTTTAATTATTTTCTCAACATCACCCTTAAAGTCCCATCTTTTAAAACAACATTAAGTTATCGAGCCTAGGCACCAAGGTCCAATATTAAATAATAATGTTTAATTTATAGACTTTAAAATGGAAGCCAAGATGATGTTGGAAACCAATGATCTAAAGCTTGTTGGAAAGGTCTTGACAAGACGAATCCAACCCCACTCTCAAAATCCCATTCTGGTGCCAATCCCAAACTTACTAAAAATAGTAAGTAATGGTCATAAGCAAACTGAGCCAACATAGAGGGTGCCAACTGGAACCACAAACCATCTGATAACTCTAAGCTTAGTGCAATGACTGGGAGAGCCAACAGTTAACTGCCAAGTCACCAAAATAGTGCCAAATTGACACTTACTAAAAATAGCAGTGTTCCCTAAGGACCAAAGAGAACAAACCTAGAAAAACCCAAAAAGATTGCTGACATGCAAGCACTTACTATAAATAGTAAGTACGAACAAGTGGTCCAAAATCTCTGAAAAGTGTCAACCAACTCCACTGGATCACCCAAACACCTTGGTGACATCAAAATACTCCTCTGATTCTACTGTCACCAACCCAGAAAGTTAGCTTTGACTGATCTGCAAGAGAATCTGAAGATGGGGACATTAGAGTCCGCCCTTCCCAAAGATTTATTGTCCTCAAGCAATCTACACCTGCATGCCAAAGCTGAACACCAAGATCCCAAATCAATTTGAAAAAAGTTCAACAACATCTCCATTGCATTTGCTGGGTAGAGGTAAAACCATGCTCAGCATCAATGTAAGTAGCTACCCTAGTATCAAACAATCTACTAGACATAGGAGCCCCTGGGTCCCAAAGCCAATATGGAAGTCCACCATACACATCACTTATTGACTTCCACTGCGCTACTTTGATATAATCTTCACCATGAAAAGAGTGGTGAAGCAACATGATGGAATCCAATTGAACTGACATGCCAAACCTATCACCACCTAGATCCCAACACATCAGAACCTCACATGCATCACCTCTGTAAAAACTAAACATGCCATCATGCCCACTAACACTGCAACCTCTTAGAAACCATGTTTCCACTAGGAATTTTTGAGGCAAAGAAGTTGCAAACTCTGTCAGATACATATCACCATGATGGTAATCTGATCTCTAACTTTGCAAATAATCCTCTGAATGTACCTGAGCTAGCCACCTGCAATCCCTAGTTCCATCTTTTGTAGACGGAAACCCTTCATCCCACAAAGTATGGTATAAATCTTGAGCCAACCCACACTTACGCATCATCAGGTCATTTGTGTGTGAACTAAAGGAGAAATGATGAGCACTCCTCACTATGCAATCAAAATAAACAGCATTTGCCTATGTCAATGGTTGACCGACATAGTCATGGGGAACACACTCCACACTCTCATCACATGAATCAGAAGATGGCCCATGTCTCTGATTTTGAATGGATAACTAGGTAGATACTCTGGCAGCCTTCTCTGCATACCCAATAGTATACTCCCTATCACGATACAATCAGAGATGTTCTAATTTTACCTCCTCCAAAGCACTCCTGATGTTTTACAAATCATGAATGCGAGTACCAACCGAGACCCCATATCGTTTGTCCTCTAACTCTATTGTCCAAAGAAGGTTCTCAACATTCCTATGAGTGCAATCTAAATGAGATAAGGTTGAATCAACCTTATCTCTAGTAACCATTAGTTAATCTCTCCATCTCTATGGCTCAATAAGTTGTCGATCAAAATCAGCTGCATGGGATGTAGACTCTGATTTGCTTCCAAGAGAGAGAAACAAATCAACATTAGAGTCAATCTCCCCATTGAATGATGCCCTACATATCTCATGTGAAAAAGATGAAGCAGCGTGATGATTTGTCATGCAACTCACTGGAAAACCCACTACTACACCACAAGAGCCATCAATCATCTACTCTGCATCACCTGAAATGGGACTAGCCTCAAGAATCCTTGGTGCAACATATTGTTCCTTGCTACACTCATCCAAAACAATCATCCCATCTATGTCACCTACACCAGTAAATGAAATGGATGTAGCCACATCCTCCACATACTCATTACCACTATCTCTGGATGTATGCTCATCACCACACACTACCATAGATATCTAAATTGTATCTAAAGGTTGCGCCAAGCTCAACTCCATCATAAGCTCATCTATCCATAACTTTGACTCTTGAAGGGTTGTTTGAGTGCTCTTCAAAGAGTTTTTGATAACCTCAAGCTCATAGGTGAGCTTATCAACGTCCTCTTCCTTCCTCCTTAGAGCATCATGATAAATACCGTCGATCCTGAGAAGATGATCTCTATCAGATGACAGATGTAGGTAATTAGTCTTCATGATCCCAACTGCATCTCTAAGTGCCTGAAACTCAATAAGGGAAAGTCCTCTATCATCGTCTTCATCCATCTCAGGAGTACTCCAACCATAGGTTGCCAACATCTGTCTAGCAACATCAAAATGTTCCAAAGTTGTAGCAGTCATATTATCATTAACCTTTAATTGCCTAGCTAAATGATGATACCCCTATGACGAATCATCTCCACATAAATTTTCTGATTTGTATTTTGCACTATGGAAAGAGGTTGAATCATCATCACTCACTGATTTGTAAGCATCCTCATGTGTGCTATCAGCTCTATACACTTCCCCAACAATGGTACAACGTTATGTACCTCACAGAATGGCTCCAATGACATAATAGAAGTTGCTAATTGGACATAATCATTGCGTACTGCTGCCTCCAATGTAGATGTATGCTCATCCAAAGAGCTATCCTAGAATCCATTACCATTAAGTAAATTTTCTGTCTCATTCCTCCCTTCTAAGGGTCTGATTTGCAAAATTAGATTTGCTATGGCTTGAATCCGCATCACATAATTCATTCTTAACACCCAAATCTTGAGTGTCAAAGTTAGGGAACCCCACACATCTATCATCCTCACATGGAATGGTTGTTATCTCAAGAGTAGGTTCTACATTACTAATTTCTATGGTAGTCTTCCCCAAATTAGCAGGCTCCTCGATGCGTGCCTCCTATTCTGTGATTATGTATTCCTCATACAAAGGCTTGGATTCAATTCTTTCAGCTATTAAGTCTTCACTTACCTTTAGTTGTCTTGGCAAAAGATAGGACCCCTGAGACTTGTCAACTTCATAAAAAATTTCTGATTTATGATCAGCACCATGCAACACCAAATCTGATTTGTTTTCAAGGTTGATATCAACATCAACAATGTCATCAATGCCATCCCTCCAGCCCAACTGTGTAAATGAAGTAGGAACTGCAATATGACCAAAAGTAGATCCATTCCAAGTAGGACTCACATCCAACGTTGGGACCATCACACCCAGATCCCATGTGCTAAAGTGTTGTTTGCTCAGATTAGTGAAAATGTGATCACTATTTTCCTCATGACAGGTCCCCTTTGTGAATAAATTATTCCCCATCATAGGCTGGGTTTGAGAGTCAAACCAACAACCACTTGTGTCATCAACACCGGAATGAAAAGAAATTATCATCTCTAGCTGGCAAAAGGTTATCATCTAAT
This sequence comes from Cunninghamia lanceolata, assembly GCA_027924645.1. Classification (NCBI taxonomy): domain Eukaryota; kingdom Viridiplantae; phylum Streptophyta; class Pinopsida; order Cupressales; family Cupressaceae; genus Cunninghamia; species Cunninghamia lanceolata. The sequence continues at coordinate 526,572 of BSBN01000395.1, read as the reverse complement.
GATCTCATCTCTTCACAAGGCCTATCAACAACCACCTCTAATTCACCAACACTGGTGTCAATGTAAGTATCTTCCTTCATAGGCTTGGTTTGAAAGTCAAAACCAAGGCCACCTGAATTAACATTACCATGATAAGATAAAGTATCATCAAAAATTGTTTTGAAGTCATCATCAAATTTGCGTTCTCCCTACCCTTCATCTGAAAATGCATGAGTGGACTCAATACAATCATCTGCCCCATAGGAATCACCAAGGCAATCATTAGAATCATCACTAGTTGAATCCAAACTAGGATCCACAGCTGTTGTTTTATCCCTTTCATCATGCACCACCTCATTTATGGTAGTATCTTCTTTAATCTTATCATCACAAATGTCATTTATATCAGGATTCTTGAGGAGATACATGTCTATCTTCTATAACAACTAATTAGAATGTTGTCAACACACTCTCAGCACTTCTTTCTCTCTCCTACACCAATTTTTCAACATCTCTTGGATACTGAGCCCTTCCCAATCTTTATCATCCATTTCCTCTACCCTTACTATATCTGAACTTGCAAAGGGATAAATATGGGGAACCTAAATGTCTCACTGCGATCTGTTTCATCTGGGATAATATTGATGTGTAGGATACATGTCTCATTTCATCTTCTGCATGTCTGTGTTTGACCTCACAGGATGGCAAGATCTTTAGCTCTGATACCACTCCAATGTGTCGTACCTGTTTGTATTTTTTTAAAGATCTTTTATGTGTTATTTTTATTATTTGTTTTCTTTCTAACTAGAGAGAAGAATGCAAAAGGAGTTTTTAGTTTTCTTATAGATGTGTTGCTGGAGCATACAATTAGAGCATAGAATGCAAACCCAGAAAAAGTACAATAGATATGGAGAAAATAACAAAGACCTAGATAGCAGAATAGCCAAATATCAATTACTATGACATACCGATATTGAGATTTACAACTTCATACAACAATTGTAGTTGGACCAGCAATGGGTATGGTTGGAAATCACTCTAATCTCCCAAGAAATACAAAGATGAGCATACAAATTTATATCAGCAATACAAAGGGCTCCAAATGGCTCTAGCAATGAAGAATCCACAATACCCACAAAGATAAATAAAGCCCCAATGCCCCAATGTCACTCCTAGAGATGTACGGCCTATGCTGAAAGTGATGAACATTAACAAGAAGGGTGTATGGTCGCTGAAATAAGTCTGCAATGAACTATATGCTACCCTCAAGGATAGGCAACCAGATATGAATGTCAAATCTACCTCAAAACACCTCAAAACTCCACCAATAAATGGTATGGCCAAGCATAAGGAGGTACGGCCAGCAAGGGCTTCAATCAGTTGTCACAAAACTCACAATAAACTCATTCAAATCTGTAATCTTCCATTACTCTTAGTTGGCCATAAACATTCTTCAAAAGATATCTCAATTAACTCCTCAAATCAACTCAATCCGTCACCATGAAGCACAAATGTGAATGCTGAATAGATCCACTCACAATGGCACTGTTGGGTGGTCTTTCACACCTGTAGAATGTCATTACTAATGGAGGGTTTCGTCTCCAAAAGCCACTGGTTCGAATCCTCAAACCCTTCACAAGTAGAAACCCTAGCAGAGCTCCAAAAGAGAAATATCATAAAAGCAAGCATATCTCAAATGAGGCACTTTTCCCTCTTTTATACTTTTTCATCTGGGAGTTTCTAAAATCCTCTTGCATATGGGATAAAACATGAGACGGAAAATACATTTTAAAATATTATAATCCTCTTTAATTCTTTTCTCAACATCACCCTTAAAGTCCCCTCTTTTAAAACAACATTAAGTTGTCGAGCCTAGGCAACAAGGTCCAATATTAAACAATAATGTTTAATTTACAGACTTTAAAACGGAGGCCAAGATGATGTTAGAAACCAATGATCTATAGCTCGTTGGAAAGGTCTTGACAAGACGAATCCAACTCCACTCTCAAAATCCCATTTCGATGTCAATCTTGAACTTACTAAAAATAGTAAGTAATGGATATAAGCAAACTAAGCCAACAAAGAGGGTGCCAACTAGAACCACAAACCATCTGATAACTCTGAGCTCAGTGCAATGACTGGGAGAGCCAACAACTGACTGCCAAGTCACCAAAATAGTGCCAAAGTAACACTTACTAAAAATAGCAGTGTTCCCTGAGGACCAAAGAGAACAAACCCAGAAAGATTGCCGACATGCAAGCACTTACTATAAATAGTAAGTATGGACAAGTGGTCCAAAATCTCTCTAAAAAGTGTCAACCAGCACCACTGGATCACCCAAACACCTTGGTTACATTGAAATACTCCTCCGATTATGTTGTCGCCAACCCAGAAAGTTAGCTCTAACTAGTCTGCAAGAGAATCTGAAGATAGGGATATTACAGGAGACATCCATAAGCATGCTACAATTATCAGGAGCAATTGCACAAACCTTAACCACTTTATTCATAGGAATCTTCTCACCAGAGTACATGAACTTTATTGTCTTCAACTGTCATAAAAGAAAGATAGCTTGTAGACCACAAAACCACAAACCATTGCAACTATAGGCACTTATCATCATCCCAGACTTCCCTCTAGAACTGCATAGAAAAAAACTTTCTTGCAGAGGAATGCGGAGCCAAATACTGTCTTCATGTCTCAACTGAACTTACAGAAAAAGTAGGCTTCACTCTGGTGAACACAACCCACTCAGAACTTCATGCAAATGGCTTAGACTTGAAATGTGGCATCCTCAAACATACCTCTAACTTACTTCCAATCCGCAAACCACGATCTTCAAGCAGAAACAAATGCAGAGCAGTTTACCGAACTATTCTTCAGCATACAACTCACTATCTATACTGCACTTCTCTGTGGCTTACTTGTTTCTTCTGGAGAGGCTAATTTTCTCAATATCCTCAACATACAAGTCTTCTAAAAAATTAATGGAATAGGATACAATTGACACCAATGACAACAAGAATATGTTGACATCAATGACAACATCGATTAGGCACATACTTGTAACAGTCCTTGTTGGTCCCAATCTATGAGTTAGGGATAGACAAGGGGTAGGTTGTTGGATGTAGATGTGATGCAGAGTATGGTGGAGGACTTCTACCTAACTCAATCAAACAACCTTTACAAATATAGAACCCTAATTTGGTGGGTTTTTCTCACAAGCTTCCCATTCTCCTTGTAGTACTCCACAACTAATTTTTCCAACATAAATTCCTAACCAGACCTCATACCCAAAATGTGAATACAAATTTGAGTACCCATTATGGCCTTTGATAACATACCAAATTTTCAGGTGAGGTTGTTTTGGAACACTGAGGGTTAATTTCTACTGCTACGCTTCAATTTAGGCCTAGTAGGACAGCAAAAGGTATATTTTTGACATAATTTGAAGGAAACAACTAAAACCCACAACCCAAAAGATGTTTTGGATACCCATTATGGAGTTCTAAAACATTCTCAAAATTTAGGCATGGTTGTTTTGGAACACAAGACTTTAAAATTGATTGTCCCGCTTTGACAAAGGCCTAATTAGGCTTGTTTGAATGGCTCACAACTAGGTTTCTACAACCTAGACCTCAAAGCTTCATACCACTAGCCCAATCATGTCACAAATAGTCTACCTAAACATTTCCCACCTCTTCAAAAAAAATTCCAAGAGCTTTTCTACAAATCCTAACTCTTATGCATCTTCTATGCCCAAAACATGAGGTTTTCAAACCAGTCTAGAGAAAAATGGCTGCCAAATGCTCAAATATTAATGAAAATCGATGAAATAAAATGTAAAAGAGAGTAGACTCAAACCTCCATCAACTCCAATTGGTCTCAAGTCATGGCATGACCGTACAAAATCGTACAAGGTGCTGGAACAACAAATTAGCATTTAGAAAGATAGAAACAAAGTTGTTTTTTATTGAATTTTCACCAAAATACAATTCACCCCCTCTTGTTTCGACCCCCAAGGCTTCTTAAATAATATTCCAATGGTACACAACTAACTTTTTGAATTCCAACTGACTAACTACCTTCATTTACAAAAGGTGGCTCTTCATATCCTACAATTTTGTAACTTTTGGCAAGATTTACAAAATTGACTTAAAAAATGACTCCAAACTACTAACAACATGAGAAATTGTCTCAAGGACCTTATTAAAAACAAAAACATGACTTCATCCTACCAAAATACTAACACTTAGCAATTTTCTTCAATAAGACCTATGGTGCCCTGCACCATACTCCCCAGGCAAAATTGACTCAAGTCCCCTTAAGGACAGTACTGTAACAATGGATTCAAGTTCAATCATGTCATTCTCTAACCTCCAAGTGATATTTCCATTAGGCAACCCCTTCCAATGAACCAAATATTGGAAATTAGCATTATTCTTTGTGTTCTTGAACTCTTTGTCACCTAAGATATGCTTCAATTGCAGAGAGCTACTTGATGGATGATCCCTGACCTATTATTCACTTGAAAATGTTGTTGAACTTGCTTCTTTACCTGTTACCAAACCTCCTTCATCCTTGGAATGAATTGTCTTCTTCCTTACTTTAGGTGTATGCTTGAACTTGCACTTTTTCCCTTGTAATTTATCTTTGATCTCTTCACCTTTGTTATTCACCTCTTCCATCTGTTGTTGTATCATTGTGTCTGTTGCTTGAGCAGGAATACTAACCTCTATCATAGAATGACCAACATCCCCTTGTGCCAGCAATGAATGGAACACTTCTCTAACCATCATAGAAAGAAACTTTTTAAGCCAATCTTGAATCTCCAAAATTAATTCATCCTTGACCTTCAAGTCAATATCATTTCCCTCCAAAATCAAATCATTCTTCAAGTCTGTTGTTATAATGTCTTCAGGTTTTGTCAAGTTTGTTGTTATAATGTCTTCAGGTTTTGAAGTGGTTGCAGGGTTCATGTCCTTCTCTTCATCTACCTTTATAAACTCCTTCCTACCTACCATCATCACATTAGATCCCTTTGTTTGTCCTCTATCCTCCTCCTTCAATGGTGTTAAGGTATAGAAGACTCCATCCTTGTCTATCTCATAAGTATTTCTCCTTCCATCATACATAGCATGCCTATCAAATTGCTAAGGCCTCCTTAGTAGTAAATGGCACACATCCATGGGTAGTATATCACACAAAATTTTGTCTTTGTATCCTCCTATATTGAACTCCACCCAACTTTGTTCATTTACCAAAACATATTGACCCTCATTCAACCAAGAGACTTTGTAAGGGGTATCATGCGGTATTCTAGGCAACTTGAGTTTATTAACCATCTCAACTGAAACCATGTTATCTCTACTTCCTGAATCAATTACAACTTTACATACCTTACCCAACACTAGTAGAAATATGGCAAATAAATAAGCAGGTGACTAAAACTTTTAGTCACGTGACAAACTTTTTGCAACATAGCTATAAATGACTAATTTGGTCATTGGGCAAAAAACACAACTAAAATGGATAATAAAAAAATATATTTTGAATTGAGGGAGTGGGTTGTATTATAATATAATATAATAATAATATATTATATTACAATACAATATAATATAATATAATATATATTATAATATATATATTATATAATATTATATTATTAATATTATAATGTATTTAATATTATATAATAATATAATATTATAATATATTTAATATTATATTATATTATATTATATTATAATATTTATATAATATAATATTATATTTATATTATATTATTAATATTATAATATATTTAATAATATTATTATATAATAATATAATATAATATTATATTATATTATTATTATATATATAATATATATTATATTATAATATAATATAATGGAGGTGGGCGCCAAAATGAAATGGATGATCTAATAATAATATAAAGGATGTAATCTATATAATAATATAATATTATCTAATATGGATGATGCTCTAATAGATGTAATCCTTAGGGTCAATTTAATTTTCGTTTCATTTTGGCGCCCACCTCCATTTCATTTTCATGCTTCTCATTGAAACCCTAAACAAAAAGCATAGGTACTTGGAGTCATATCAGAGGCATCCGGGCTAGGTTGCTACGTTTCTGGATCACATCAAGGAGGGGATTAACATGGTGGCCATGGACAAGGTCACATTGCTCTTATTTGGTGGATGGGAGACTAGGAAAGATGTTGGTCCTCGCAGCGAGGCACAGAGTTACTAAAATGTTGCAGACAACCACCAATGGTTTGGTATGTTCTAATTTCTCATTTTCTAGGACTTAAATTTAGGATCTTGTAATAACCTCTATATAACTGAAGGATATTTCACTTCCTACTAGTTAGAAATTATTGATCATTTAAAATGCTTCATCACACAATTCTTGACAAACAGTAGTCGATTTGAATGCCACAACTTAGAATTTATTTGTGAATTGATTTTGAAATCTGATTACAGTCATGCATAAATAAACTATCCATAACTTTACAGACCTTCAAAAGCATTGGACATTCTTAAACAACATTTGATAAAGCTACTACTATTCTTAGATGGTTGCTAGATATCTTATGATTATGTAGACCCTGTAGAAGATGTTGATACCTACAAATGCATAAGCAGATCTTATGTAAGCGATGACCCCTAAGAATATTTACAATAACTTGCCAGGCCTATCTATGTTGTTCCAAAATAGTGATACAAGGGTCATCTTGGACTGCTTCAATACCTCCTATAGGAGACAGTGAGGGTCTAAGGTCTCTTGAGACATTCCGTACTCCTTGGATATCATTAGGGTTTTTGAAACTTGTGTGTGCTTCTTTAGACTTCATTCATGCAAACCCTAAGAGTTACTCCATTATCCTTCATGACTTAGGCATATCTGAATGATTTCATACAAATATATGACACTCTAAAAAGTCCTCAAGATCCTTTCCTTGTTATATAGATTTAGTCACTACATGATGAGGCTTTTTGTGTTATCACAAAACTTGTAGGGGTACACATTGGTTTGGGTTATTACCCTAGCCTACATACCACTATATAATGCTCTTCATGAGTGTTTAGGCTATGCATACTTGAAATCTGTTTCCCAATCTGTATATTGCATCATAGAGTATTTAATAGACTTATTTAATGCCTTTCTCAACTATATAATGTAGTGAAACTGCTCACTATCCTTATTGACATGCTTGGACAAGAATGGAGTATCCAACAAAGGCTCAAACTATCTTCAATCTATAAGAATATGAACTTACACATAGACTTTCTGCCCTCTATCCAAAATGCTTACTATTCTAGGCCCTTTTAGACTATGCAAATTCTTTAATGTAGAATACAGACCTTGTAAAAGATTTGATAGGTTTTGACAAATGTTAGTATACAAATTCCTTTCTTTTCTTTGAAAGATACTCATAAATTTGCTTATGTTTAAACTTTTGTTTACACCTACCAGTTGCATTTACTTGAAAGTTTCTAAGGCCTTTTCAACAAATCCATTTTGTGCAATCCTACAATCATTGCATTCCATGAGATGACATCTCTTTGAGGCATTCTATCAAACAGTTTGTGTGCCTTGTCTGTGCTTCCACATTTTTCATATATGTCTATCAGAGCATTTCCAACTATAATATCTGACAAAAATCTGCCTTTATTATCCAACTACATCCATGGATCTTTTTAATTCCTTTATCTTTCATCATCTCCTTACCATTTGAACCTCACCTCAGCTGCCCACTTCTACATATATGTTTGAGAGAAGAACATAAGTCGCAGCATTTTTAGGATCCAAATCAAAAAGCAGCATTGATGTAAATACTCCTAAGCCTATATTCATATGTGATTTACAGGCACCAAGAAAACACATCCACACAACCACCACAAGTTTAACTGGCTTCTTAATGATAAAGTTTAGGCTGTCCTCAAGATAGCCAACATGAGCAAGAAGGTCAACCATGCACACATAATGATGGACTGTAGGAGTAATGCAATAAGGGTTACTCATGTGATTGAAGTATGTACAACCCTCATCCACTAAACTTGAATAGCTATATGCACATAGAACACAAGCAAAGCTTACAATGTTAGGATATGCTCCAGAGTGCTTTATTAATTCAAAGATTTTGAGAGCATCCTTGCAAAATCCATTTTGTGCATATCCTGCAATCATGGCATTCCACCTAAATAGCTACATGCACATAGAACACAAGCAAATCTTACAATGTTAGGATATGCTCCAGAGTGCTTCATTAATTAAAAGATTTTGAGAGCATCCTTGTAAAATCCATTTTGTGCATATCCTGCAATCATGGCATTCCATGAGACCACATTTCTTTGAGGTATTTTGTCAAATAGGTCACGTGCCTTGTCTATACTTCCACATTTTGCATACATGTCTACCAAAGCATTTCCAACTATAATTTCTAACAAAATTCCCCCTTCCATTATGCTTTGATGGATGTCCATACCCTATTCCAAAGCTCCCATTTTGGCACAGGTAGGGAGGATGCTGTCAAAGGTTGTGGAATTTGGCTTTAGACCTGCCAATTGCATTTGCTTGAAAGTTTCTAAAGCCTTTTCAAAAAATCCATTTTGTCCATATCCTGCAATCATGGCATTCCACAAGACCACATTTCTTTCAGGCATTTTTTCAAATAGTTCACATGCCTTCTCTGTGCTTCCACATTTTGCATACATGTCTACTAGGGCAGTTGCAACTACAACATCTGATAGAATTCCTTTATCCTTTATGCTTTGATGGATGTCTATACCTTGTTCCAAAGCTCCCATTTTTGTATAGGCGGGGAGGATGCTAGCAAAGGTTGTGGAATTTGGCTTTACACCTACCAATTGCATTTGCTTGAAAGTTTCTAAAGCCTTTTCAAAAAATCCATTTTGTGCATATCCTATAATCATTGCATTCCATGAGATGACATCTCTTTGAGGCATTCTACCAAATAGTTCACATGCCTTGTCAATGCTTCCACATTTTGCATACATGTCTACCAGGGAAGTTGCCACTACAATAAATGACAAAATTCCTCTATCCTTCCCCAGATGTAGTTAGACAGGCTTCCCGCATCACCACGAGAGTTGTCAAGAGTCAGTGTGGGAGTGCACTCCCGTACTGACTCTTAACAGCTCCCATGATGATGCGGGAAGCCTGTCCAACATTTTGCATACATGTCTACCAAAGCATTTCCAGCTATAATTTCTAACAAAAATCCCCCTTCCATTATGCTTTGATGGATGTCCATACCCTATTCCAAAGCTCCCATTTTGGCACAGGCAAGGAGGATGCTAGAAAAGGTTGTGGAATTTGGCTTTAGACCTACCAATTACATTTGCTTGAAAGTTTCTAAAGCCTTTTCAAAAAATCCATTCTGTGCATATCCTACAATCATTACATTCCATGAGATGACATCTCTTTGAGGCATTCTACCAAACAGTTCACATGTCATGTCAATGCTTCCACATTTTGCATACATGTCTACCAGGGAAGTTGCCACTACAACAAATGACAAAATTCCTCTATCCTTCCCTGGATGCAGTTGGACAGGCTTGCTGCATCACTGCGGGAGCTGTCAAGAGTCGGTGCGAGAGTGCACTCCCGCACTGACTCTTGACATCTCCCACGATGATGTGGGAAGCCTGTCCAACATTTTGCATACATGCCTACCAGAGCATTTCCAACTATAATTTCTAAAACAATCCCCCTTCCATTATACTTTGATGGATGTCCATACCCTATTCCAAAGCTCCCATTTTGGCACAGGCAGGGAGGATGCTGGCAAAGGTTGTGGAATTTGGCTTTACACCTACCAATTACATTTGCTTGAAAGTTTCTAAAGCCTTTTCAAAAAATCCATTTTATACATATCTGGAAATCATTGCATTCCGTGAGATGACATCTAAAACCTTAATATATTAATTTGATCATAATAACACATATATTACTTAGATTAATATATTATTGATATTAGGTATATAACTCATTATTATGATCAATATATTATATAATAATTATTATAAAATATTATAATTGATAATTAATAGGATAAGATTATTAATAATAACCTTAATCTAATGATACAAATATAATATATTATAAATTATATACTTATTTATTAATTTATTAATTATATTGTAATATTATTATTTATTAACTATAATTAATATTTGTCATATATTAGGTATTATATATATTATTATATAATATATAATATTAATTATTTTGATATATTATATAATTAATATAATTAATTATATTATTAGTTATAATATATGGTTATTATAACTTATTTATCCAGTGTTACATAATTTATTGGTTAATATCATATTAATCAATTTGATATATTTAATATTAATAAGTGGATAAATATATTATAGTATATGTATTTTAAGTTTATATATTATATATGAATTTAATATATATAATAATTAACCATATATTTATTACTATATGACTGCACTAGTAATATATATTATAACCTTAGTAATGACTAATAGTTATTATAAACTCCCACGGTGATGCAGGAAGAGCCTGTCCAACTGCATCTGGGGATTTTTTTAATTCCTCTATCTTTCATCAATCTCCTTACCTCACCACACCTACCCACTTCAGGATAGATGTTTGAGAGAACATAAGTTGTGCAGCATTTTTAGGATCCAAATCAAAAAGCAGTGTTGTTGTAAATACTCCTAAGCCTATATTCATATGTGATCTACATGCACCAAGAAAACACATCCATACAACTAGCACAAATTTAACAAGTATCTCAATGATAATGTTTAGGGTGTCTTCAAGATAGCCAGCATGGGCAAGGAGGTCAACCATGCACACATAATGATCATTTGTAGGTGTAATGCAATAAGGGTTACAAATGTGATTGAAGTATGTACAACTCTCATCCACTAAACCTGCATGGATGCATGCACCTAGAATACAAGCAAAGCTTACAATGTTAGGATATGTTCCAGAGTGCTTAATTAATTCAAAGATTTTGAGAGCATCCTTGCAAAATCCATTTTGTGCATATCTTTATAACTTGAGTCTAGTATGTATATTCAAGTTATATTTTGAGCAGTATCTATCATTTAGACTTTCACAGCCATTTACTAGAATATTTTTACCAGAATTGACATGCTTATGTTTTGATTAGTGTGTGATGGTCTACGTGTTTTGGTTGTTTTGCATCAAAGTTATATATAGTTCATACTATTTTGATTGCAGTTGGTTAAGCTTCCACGTAACCCAACAGTGGATGATATTTTGAGAAAGTATCTGGAGCACAAGACCAAGAAGGAGCGTGTGTAAGTGAGTTTTTTTGAATATGCATATTTCTTTCTTGTCGAGACTGACTTCTTTGGTACCATTTATTGGTTTTCCTCCTATCTTTCAATCTGCTTTATTTGGGTAAATTATGGTTTATTGTATTTTAGAGTGATGGAGTAAGTCATGTCAACAATATAAAAATGGGTGCAAGATCAATCCTTTACCTATAGATCTAACCCCTGAAATTTGAAAGTTGAAATTCAAAATTTGGTCAACTCACACCCATTCCTTTATTTCCATGAGATGACTTGGTACAAGTTTCATGTGAATATTGCCATGTACTTATATTTAAAGACATTATTTAGTCACAATCAATGCATTTAAATTCATTTGCTATTGCAGACAGATTAGTAATTATTGGTAAATTTCATATTGTTGTAGCATTATTTGTGTGAGTCAAACTTGAATATCAGTCCTCAATGTTGTTTAGTTGAAATTGTATACGACTGGGGGTTACCTTTGCATAGATCATACTGTGTTTCAATCAAATATGAATAATTAATGAACTATGGAGTTTGACTATCAAACCTGTATATGCATTTCTTCTTGAATACTTTCATAATATATGCTTATATTGTTGTAAAATTCCTTATCATCCCACTTTATTTTTCATATTTCAAAGTTTCATAAATCTTTTAAAAATATTAACAAATTTTGAGTTTTTTGATTGTGGACAGGTACAGAGCAAGGAGAAAATGTAAAACAAGTGCCTTCTAGATGTATTTACAACCCACCCCATGTGCAATAATGGCATCACTGAAGACATGCATTCACACCGATGGCTTTTTAGCTTTAGTTTTAGTTTTTTTTAGTTTTAAAAGCATAATAAATCAGCAGTTTGCATATTGCAGGAAGATTATGTCTTTAAAACTCTATATATAGAGTTCTTTGTAACATATTTTATATACAATTTGAATATACATTGAATTATTTTCCAGCATTGTTGTTTCAATCCTTTGAGCAGATTTGTTGATAAACGAGTTCTTTGTAACATATTTTATATACAATTTGAATATAAAGTGAATTATTTTCCAGCATTATTTCAATCCTTTGAGCAGATTTGTTAAAGTTTATCAACAAAAACTGGCATAGGTGATGTTTATCATGTACTAGTTGTTTATATATGACCATTTGATAAAAAAATAATGATTAATATGACCAAATATACTACCAATGGACGGAAATTAGTTAGTACAAATGACTAAATATACTACCAATGGATGGAAATTAGTGACTAAATAAATGACTAAATATACTACCAATTGATGGCAATTAATGATTACAATGACTAAATAAATTTGGTCGTGAGATAAATGACCGGCAATAAACTACCAATGGTCACGTGACTAAATATACTACCAAATTGATGACTACATATACTGCCAAATTACCAAATATACTACCAAATTGATGACTAAATATATTACCAAATTTATGACTAAATATACTACCAAATTAATGACTAAATATACTACCAAATTTATGACTAAATATACTACCAAATTAATGACTAAAATTTGTTTGGTCATAAATTTGGTTGCAAGATAAATGATTGGAAATAAACTACCAATGGTCACGTGACCAAACTACTGATCACATGTCCAATTTTTGGTAGTTTTTTTAGTCATTTATTTCTATTTTTCTACTAGTGCAAGCACTTACACATTATCTTGAAGAGTGTCCTTCTTTGTGGTGACTCCTTTTCCTCTAATGCCTTGATGAGGGTTCTCCTTTCCATAAGTGATTCTCCAACTTCTGGAGTAGCATGTTGTGATGGAGAGTTTACACTCTCATTGTCCTCTTCTTGAACCAATTGAGTCCTTCTTTCTCCTCCATGTGAAGTAGAAGTCTGTCCTTCATTACATTGCCATGCGTGATGACCAAACTTGTTGCATTGATAACACCTTCCTATGAATGCATTGGATCCTCTTCCTTGACCTCCAAATCTGCATCTCATGTCTGATCTACCTCCTCTAAATCCACCTCTCTTATCAACGTGTTCTTGCACCTTGCTTGTATCTTCTTGACTCTCATGTGACTGCCTTGGAGTAGAAAATGAACCTCTTCCTCTTGAATTGTTGCCGCTGCCCCTATTTTGCTTGTCTTGCCTTCTCTTTAACTTTTCTTCAACCCTAATTGCCATTTGATAGCATTCCTCAACTATTCTTGGATTTGTCAAAGTTAACTCATCTTGAATGTTGAATCTGAACCCACTAAGGTATCTAGCCACCTTTTCCACATCATCTTCCATGTGACCTGCTCTTATACTTAGTTTATAAAACTCATCGGTGTAAGCTTTGACATCCATCTCTCTTTGTTTCAATCCTTGAAGTTTCTTGTACATTTGAATTGCATAATCAGCCAATAAGAACTTACCCTTAAGCTTTACCACCATTCTATCCCAAGAGACAATTTTTGACTTGCCTTTCTTCCTCCTTTTAGTCTACTCATAATCCCACCATAATAGTGCATGCACCTTCAATTTTGTTTTTGCTATCTTTACCCTTTGTTGCTCTAGAATATCTTCACACTCAAAGTAATTGTCAAGTGTTGCAATCCAATCTAAAATCTCTTCATCATTCAAATTACCTCCATACATAGGTAAATCGATCTTTACCTTATGTTTATCTTCCTTGACTACTTTCAGTAGCTTGGCAAACTTCTGCTCATCAGGATCCAATTCCTCTTCTTGGTCTCCTTCTAAGGGATTCTTCTTTTCTCCTTCCTCTTCTTGGTCACTCTCATCATCTATGACCACACCTCTCCTCTGACTAGTTTAAACAACCTCAAGCCTTGCTACCATCATATCTGGTAGTTATTTCAACTTGGTAATCTCTCTTGTAGTCTTCTCTTTCATCTCATGCATTTCCCTAGCCATATGGTTGTTGGATTAGGTCTGGAAAACTGAGAGGGGGGGGTTGAATCAGTTGTCACACATTCTGAACTTTTCTACCTTTACTCTTCCTTTTCAACTTATAATCAAATTAATGAAATAAACATTTCAGCATCAATTAATAACACATGAGCAGAAACATAAATAACACACTTGACACCAAGATTTTTGATGAGGAATCCTAGTTAATAGAAAAACCATGGTGGGGGTTAACCCACAAAGATTAATACCCTGTTAAAAGTATTTTACAAATGGGAATGCACATGCATTTAGGCTCGCTGCCCAAATCTCACTACTCAAATGGAGGCTCACTACCTATAGAAATATTACAAGAGAATAACAAAGATTTTGAACTGAAGAATAGCATCTATCCATGCAAGAGTTTCAGTTCTAGTTAAGTGCAAAAACTAATCTTACACATTTCATCTTTTCTCTGCTCTTCTTATTGCTCTGTCTTCATTCGTACCTTAGATTTATGCTCTTCTCACATACACCTTATCCGCACACACCACACACCTAACACATCTAATTCCATCATCTATATATATCCGCAACATGATCTACAATCATTTTCCCAGTCAGCTTCAAGAACACTTAGAACTTTGTTAAGTACTCTACTCTGTTGGCTAGATCCATACATAATATGAGATGCGGACCAAAACTTGCACTAGAAAATCATCAATCATGTTGACTACCATCACTAGTCATCACCAATTGCCCAATAAACACTTTCTATACATCTGAAATTAAGATCATTCACAAGGTCGGCCTATTCTTCTACTATCTATTCTATCAAATTGAAACCTGATACTCAAAAGATAATATCTTTTGAGTCCTTCATCACCAGAGGACAAAACTCTAGATTTAGAGTGTCTTGACAATGCTTTCAGCTACCTTAGATCTGCAACAAACCATGCCTTTCAACTAGAGAGATCCAGACCAAGATACCAGACTCTGTTACTGCTCTATTCCTAACTGCCTGGACTTGGACAAATTATGATTCTAACTTCCGGTATGAACAAATTGTGTTATGCGGATGTTTGGGATGATCTTAGTTGCCATCAATGACAACACCTATCAATGCAAAGTAGTGTCTCTTGCCAACAATCTCCCCCTTTGGCATTGATGGCAACACTTAGTGAAAAATGACTAAGTGTCTAATGTAGCTCCCCCTTACTATGTACACTTGTACTTCTCTATTAGTTCCAAAGATCCCCCTTTGCTAGATTCCTCATTTTTCACTGCTCTTTAGTCCCCCTTTGACATCAATGGCAAAGGGTAGGGTCCGCAAGACAAAATTCTCCAAAAAATCTATATATACTATCGTATATGTATAAGTAGTCATTAAATTCTATTCACATGAACTTGAGAATGTCTGCAAAACTATTTTTCAATTGCACAAGTTCAAGGGCCCAAGTTCCCTTCATTCCATCCAGAATTGAGATGTGTCCACTTAGTAAAAATGCATATGCTTCTACCTTTGTCAGATCCAGAGGATTACTTGTCTGAAGTGTAGTCTGAGCTTCTGATAGGGCATTAAACATGGCTTCTAAATTGGGGGCAATCAATCCCCGAAGCTCACACATTCTCTTCATAATGTTACCCTTTTATTTAAAAAGCCTTTTTATCTCATCTATCAAGCTGATCACTTGACATTCTTGACTTATAGGTGAAATTGTTAGAGGATCAAAATTTTGAGAGAGATTTGACAATTTTTGTTCTTGCTTCTTTATCTTTTTCTCAATATCCTCATTAACTTTGGGCCATGATAGACAGAATTTGTACAAATCACTTCCATCATTTAGAGTATTCTAAATACTCTTTATGCCAATACTAAGTATTCTTCTATCATTTGCTATCAGGTTCTTTATTTCATAAAATTTCTTATCCAAGAATTCTTTCTGAACTTTTGCCTCTGCAAACTTCTCAAAGGACTCAAAATGAGTATTTACAAAATTTACAAGATTTTTCAGATGTTTAGAGGGGGAATCAGATGGATTCTTCTGGTAGGTAGGTATTAACTTTTCCAAAATCTTAGATGCAAGCCCCAATAGCTCATTGTCCTCCATGTGGAACTTCAACATCTTTTCTCTAGCCTTTACTTGGGTGAATGATGCTATTTTCATCAGTTGAATTGGAGAGAGAGCATCTGGATTGGCTAGACCTTGAAGTAGTTTAGGTTCATCAAGCTCAATCATCTCATTTTCAAGAAGACTTTTCATTGCATCTGCAGTGTCTCTTTCAACATTCTCTGAACCATCCTTTTGTTCATCAGATTTCTTAGTATCTGCTTTATGTGCTTCAACATTTGCACCATCTTCTTCTGCTTTATCTTTCTTTTCTCTTTCTTCTTCTTTCTCTACTTTATTATTATCTGTGTTCTCTATAGATGGACTCTTTCTTGTTTTTTCACCACTTGCTACCTGATTCATAGGGCTCTATGAAGTAGTAATATTATCTTCTTTTCCTGACGTATTTGGTGGATTAAGAGTATCTCCTACATCAACTACTCTATCCATCATTTATGTATCCTTCTGATTTGCTTGTTCTTCTTCCAGAATGGAGGGTTCACCCAACTCAAATTGTTGCTCAACGATGTTCTCTTCTTCACCATCTAGAACTTCTTTTGTGACTATGGGAAAATTGTGCTTTTTCAATGCTTTCAAAAGAATTTCTTGAGTTTCTTTAAGGATTTCACTTGTTTCTCCAAGCATGAGTTTGTTTATTCTCTTTTTGCTTCTAAATTCATCTTTGACTTCCTTGAATATCATATTTATTTGATCAGGTGAAATCTGAGGACACAAATTTATTAGCTCATGTTCCCTGATTTTCATGTCCTTGCTCTTGGCATTTTCTTTTCTCAACTCCAAAATATTTGCTAGACTTTGTGGCAACTCAGAAGTTATCTCAATCAATGCCTTGTTATAGATGTTAAGATATCTGACAGTTGCTTCCTATAACACCCTTTTATCCACGTCACTGTATTCATCATAGAATTCAATCATAGGTCTTAGATTACCATCTACAGTGACTGATTTTATCACATCCTCCAGGGAGAGTGTGGGCTTCTCAACATATTTCTCATATGTTTTTGTCTTTTGCTTTTTTCTAGCTCTTTTTCTTCCAAAGGACTTTTCTTGGGTTACTTTTTCATCTTTTGTTCTGGTGGCCTTTAGTTCTTTGATTTCAATGTCAAAATCTGTATATTCTTCCTCTTCTCTTATGCTTTCATAGGTCCAGGATGCTTTTGTTTTCTTCCTTTTCTCCCCTTTTCCAAATGATTTTGCTTCCATTTTGCAGTCTTGGAAAATACAGGGGTAGCAGTAGAGCTCCTAGTAGTTCTTGAAGTGGAAAAGAGTTCCACTAGAGCACCTATTTGTTTCTTATCTAGTTTCTCTTTCTCAGCCTTTTTAGTTCTTTATCTGAATTTCCTCATAGCCTCCTTAGTTAGACCTAGATTTTTATCTAACTGCTCAACTTCTTTTCTTACTTTCCTATTGATTTCAGGTTCTCTGAGCTCAATATGCAGTTTTAAATTTAGCTCCTCATATGTTTCAAATCTTCCAACTGTTGTGTCTTTAGGCTTGCTTAGAAGATATTGAGCATACATATTCAGGATGTTTTCATCTACTTCATACCCCATGGGCATGATCCAAGCAATTCTGGGTTCCACTGCTTCCATTAGACATTGATCAGTATCAACCATGAAGCATACTTCATTTTTGTACTTCTCAACAATTGATTTATGGATTCTTTCCCTTAAGTGCATCATACTCTAAAAGTTCTTGAAGTAGCCCCATATTGCAGTTTTTTGAGCTTTGAAATCACCAATGCTGTGAAGATGATCTCTGATCTGAATGGCAATTGGCTCATCCTTATTCCAGTGTACGCCTTCTACCCCAGGTACCTCATTCATAAAGTAAAAGAATAAACATAGAACCAATGTACCATACTTGAAGGTGTTTTTCTTATCTTTCTTGATTTTGTTTAAATTTTCAATCAATTGATTCTGTAGTAATTCACACAAGTCATAGTCAGTATTCTCCTTTAGCATCTTGTATGCAGCATATATGGCTATTCCAGAAACAGAATTTTCTCTTCTCGAGTGGTAGATCTTGTACCCGATCACCATGGAGGTGAATTTGGCATCCAGTTCTATAATATCATTTATGGTCATTGCTCTTTCTAGTCAAACTTGGCACTAGTAGCATCTGTCACTATCTAGTTTTTCACAACTTTCAGCATGGGCAATTCTCCGATTGAGTTTAACCTAGTTACAATTATGATAGCATCCTTGGTAATCTTGAATGGTTTTAACAACCAAATGAATTCATCATGCATCTAACTTAAAACATATCTGACCCATTCATCCTCATCAAATGTTGGAAGCCCCATAATCTGAGTAAAATTTTTATCCTATAGTGTCTTATATTCAGGTTTAAGTTCATGATTTTCATCATTGAGTTGTTTATCAAACAAGTCTACATATCTTGAAACTCCAAATTCATCTATGTTTGCATGAATATAAACCCTAATGTCTTCAACATGTAGCACACCATACAAAACACTCGAAAAAGCACCTAACGGGTCAACTTCTATTGATTTGTGAGGATGCTTCTTAAATTTGGGTCGAGGTCTTTCAGTAATGTCAACAACATGAGGAGTAGCCATATCAATAGATTTCAGATTCAAAGATTTATAGATAGGTACCTTTTTCTTTTGCGAGGTTAGGGTTGATTAATTTCTGGTTGAATTCTCTCTTTGTGCCTCAGTCTCTGGATTTGCAGCTTGAATGTTCTTCTTCTTATTTCCTCCAAATGTAAAGTGATTAAAATGAGTGACCAAGTGACCTTTTATCTTTTGCAAAACCTAATTTAGCATTGTAATAAATGCATTGCCCTAATTATATTATGTTACTCTATTTTTTACAGTTCTTCATGAATCACTTTGCAAGTTTTCATATCAACAATTTTCTTTCCAGAAATCCTTCCAAAGGTTCTGAAATAGTTCAAAATATTTTCTCTTGTTGTGCCATATCTAGGTACCCACTTTCTGGCTGAGGGAATTTGATTATTGATGCAGCTCCCCCTGAGCCAGAGCTCCTCAATTAGTTCTCGGAGGAATTATCAACACCAAATTCTGGTGTGGACTCATCACTTTTGTTTATTGTATCTTTCTTTACCCAAGTCTTGTTCATTTTGCTTTGTATCTCATTCACATCAATTTTTATTTTTCCTTTGTCTTATTTCTACTCATCCAGTTTTCTATTTATCAGACCTCTTCTTCCATTATTCCTACTTTTGCAGAATCTTGCAATATGACCAAATTTATTGTAGTTAAAGCACACAACATTTCTTTTCTTATAACCTTGATTTCCTCTTGATCTGCACTAATTGGCCATGTGTCCAAACCCATTGCAAGAAAAATAGTAACCATTGAAATAATTGCTAATTCCTCTATTGTTAGCATTATTCATTATCATATTTATGCATTCATTTGATTTATGACCATACCTTTTACATTTGAAGCATTGACCAGAGAAGGATGGACCATTTTGATTTACTCTGCTTCTGCACTAAGTAGCTTTATGACCAAATTTGTTGCAATTGAAACAATTTCCATTGAATGATGGATATCTTTGAGCATTACGCTGTCTTACCGGAGGTTTTCTAGTTATGTTTTTCCCATTCCTAGGTTGAAAATTTCTCTATCTGGATCTAGAGCTTCCACCTTTCTCATATCTAAGATCATGCTTGTCATCATCCTTTTTATGTTCTTCAATTAGTGCTTCAAGTTTAGCTAATCTTATCTTGAACTTCTCCTTATACTCATTTGCAATTTCTAGGTCATGTCTGAGAGTGATAATCTATCTCTCAAGTTCTCTCTCATTGCTTCTGCTTTCCTATAGATTAGATTCTAGGAGACCAGCTATTCCATCCAATCTGCAACATTCTTCAGTTCTCTCTTTCAAATTTTGCTTCAATTCTTCTTCAGTTTTCTTCCTATCTTCAATTTCCTTGGTTAGTCTCATTACCCCAGTTTCCATCTAATGTTTTAGGAAAACAACTTCTTTAGCTAACTTTTCACATTCCTTTGTCTTCTCTTTCAGGACCTTGTCTTCCAGTTGAAGAGGTTGCTCCTTTCCTTTTGCATTGGATTTTCTCAATTTTTCTTTTAAAATCTCAATGAAGTCTTTAGCCTTTTTTAGGTTATCTTGTATCTTTTGGACTTCTACCTCAGACTGTTCAAGATCATCTAGGGTGAGATTAAGTTTCCCTTGAAGGTTATATTCATCCATTTTTACTACCTTCCCAAATCCTCCTTCAGCTATTAAACTTTTTCAAAGGAACTTGGCTCTGATACCAATTGTTGGATTAGGTCTGGACAACTAAGAGGTGGGGGGGTGAATCAGTTGTCACACATTCTGAACTTTTCTACCTTTAATCTTCCTTTTCAACTTATAATCAAATTAATGAAATAAACATTTCAGCATCAATTAATAACACATGAGTAGAAACATAAATAACACACTTGACACCAAGATTTTTGACGTGGAAACCTGATTAAAGGAAAAACTACGGTGGGGGTTAACCCACAAAGATTAATACCCTATTAAAAGTATTTTACAAATGGGAATGCACATGCATTTGGGCTCACTACCCAGAGCTCATTGCTCAAATGGAGGCTCACTGCCTATAGAAATATTACAAGAGAATAACAGAGATTTTGAACTGAAGAATAGCATTTATCCATGTAAGAGTTTTAGTTTCAATTAAGTGCAAAAACTAATCTTACACATTTCATCTTTTCTCTGCTCTTCTTATTGCTCTTCCTTCATTCATACCTTTGATTTCTACTCTTCTCACATACACCTTGTTCACACACACCACACACCTAACACATCCAATTCCATCAGCTATATATATCCGCAACATGATCTACAATCATTTTACCAATCGGCTTCAAGAACACTTAGAACTTTGTTGAGTACTCTTCTCTGTCAACTAGATCCATACATAATATGAGATATGGATCAAAACTTGCACTAGAAAATCATCAATCGTGTTAGGTACCATCACTGGTCATCACCAATTACTTGATAAACACTTTCTATACATCCAGAATTAAGATCATTCACACGGTCAGCCTATTCTTTACTGTCTGTTTTGTCAAATTGAAACCCGATACTCAGAAACTAATATCTTTTGAGTCCTTCATCACCAGAGGAAAAAACTCTGGATTTAGAGTGTCTTGACAATTCTTTCAACTACCTTAGATCCACAGCAAACCATGCCTTTCCACAGGATAGATCCAAACCAAGATACCAAACTCTGTTACTGCTCTGTTCCTAACTGCTCAGACTCAGACAAATTCTGATTCTGACTTCCGGTATAAACAAATTGTGTCATGCGAATGTTTGGGATGATCTTAGTTGCCATCAATGACAACACCTATCAATGCAAAGAATTGTCTCTTGCCAACAATGGTTACTTTTTGGAGGCATCTTATACTCTTTCTCACTTCACACTTTCTCTCCCTTATGGACCTACCTATGCTCTGATACAAATTTGATGCAAACAAGGGTGGAGGACTTCTACCTAACTCAATAAAACAACCTTTACAAATATAGAACCCTAATTTAGTGGGTTTCTTGTTGTTATATGGAGCCTAATCAGACTCAGAGGTTAAATTTACCCCACTTTTATCGGTGCGGTTTCCCCCCGAATTCCTACGGGGTCAAGGGGCAGTGCCCCTTGCGGTTGTTTGGGGGTAGTGCCCCCAAGACGGGGTCCAAGGAAAGTACCCTTGGTGCTCTCCCTGTCGCGATATAGGGTAGGGTTGAGGGGCAGCACCCCCATGGGGGCTCGAAGGCAATGCCCCTGAAACCTCACATGGTTTTTTATTATTTTATAAAGGCACCGGGAGTTATTTTTCATTGGCTGACATAAGAAAACCCTATTTTTGTAACCAACAAAAAGATTGATAAAAGAGGCTAAGGGTTAGGGTTTTTGTGGAATGTATTGTAGCATTTTGTAGTGGTATTGAGTTGCAAGGATTGCTGGTTGTAATCGGTTTGATTTACTGGATAATAATATTGGAATCTCTATTGGTGGATGTAGCCCGAGTTTGGGTGAACCATGTTAAATCTTGTCTCTCGCTATTATTATTTTTATGTATTTTCATTCCTCTATTTAATCTTTATTTGCATTTAACTGATATCTTCTGCCGGCTAACCCTGACATTTCTCTCACAAGCTTCCCATTCTTCTTGTAATACTCCACAACCGGTTTTTCCAACATAAATTCCTAACCGGATCTCATACCCAAAATGTGAATACAGATTTGTGTACCCATTATAGCCTTTGACAACATACCAAATTTCTAGGTGAGGTTGTTTTGGAACACTGAGGACTAATTTCTGCTGCTACGCTTCAATTTAGGCCTAGTAGGATAGCAAAAGGGGTATTTTTGACATAGTTTGAAGGAAACAACTCAAACCCACAACCAAAAAGTTGTTTTGGATACCTATTATGGAGTTCTAAAACATACTCAAAATTTAGGGGTGGTTGTTTTAGAACACAAGACCTTAAAATTGTTTGTCCTGCTTTGACAAAGCCTAATTAGGCTTGTTTGAATGGCTCACAACTAGGTTTCCACAACCCAGACCTTAAACCTTCATACCACTAGCCCAAACATGTCAAAAATAGTCTGTCTAAACATTTACCACCTCTTCAAACAATTTTCCAAGAGCTTTTCTACAAATCCTAACTCTTATGCATCTTCTATGCCCAAAACATGAGGTTTTCAAACCAGTCTGGAGAAAAATGGCTGCCAAATGCTTAAATCTTAATGAAAATTGATGAAATCAAATGAAAAAAGAGAGTAGACTCAAACCTCCATCAATTGCAATTAGTCTTAGGTCATGGCACTGTTGCAAGTATGAGGATAACCAGTGTTGTCATTGATGTCAACATACTCATATTGCATTAATGAGAAGGATTGGATGAGCTGTGTGCTGAGGATATTAAGGAAATTAGTCTTAATCAGGAACAGTGAAGAATAGTGATGACAGTAAGGTAAAAGTCCAAGATAGATGAAGATCAGAGGATGTAGTGTAAAGGGTTTGTAGATATAGGTCTTGACATGATTCAGTCAAGTTTTCAGAGGTCCACATAATGATCTGAAGAAGTTATGATTGCTTTAGTAGAACTGGTTCCGGCAGATGTTCAGTGGTGACAGAGTGTCACAGTTTGGTCTGGTGAGCTTCGGAATTGCATTATCTAATTCTGTGGATTGGAGTAGTGTTGAATAAGTCCATTTGAAGTGAGAACTAGATCTATTCATGGGTTTGAGGTCTGGAAGAACCTTTTTCATTATTACAGTGATGACAGATTGTGTTCTTGATGTTCCGAATGAAGAAGAGAAGAATTACAGTAAGCTGATAAAGTGTAGATGTTTTTGGTGACTCAGGAAATGTTCTGGTTATCATTGTATCATGTACAATTCTTATTGGAGGTCCACATTGAAGTTAGAGTTTGGATTTGATGTAAAGACCACCAGTTGTTGGTGTTCTTCCTGAAACAGGCCGACTGGATGTACTACACATCTTCTAGATGATCTAAAAGTGTTTGTTGACTTAGATGAGTGTTCCTAAGTCGATGCCTTGTATAAATAAAGGATTGCGAAGTCATTCCAAAGTGGTAATTGTGTGGATGAGTGTGGCATAGCAAAGAAAAGGAGCTAAAGGTAGAGCAGGAGTTTTTGGGCTTAAATGGAACTGATCCAGGCATGGTAAAGATGTCAATCTCCAGTTCAAGTTTGTGATACTTGATTACTTTGTAGACAATGTGTCTCTTGTAGGCAGTGTGCCTCTTGTGAGCAGTGTGCTCGGGTAGTGATCCCTAATTGGCATGTGCCATCTATTTTTCTTATTCTTCTAACAGAGAATAATCCTTAATTTAATCACCCCATGGTTTTTCCCTTAACCGGGTTTTCCACGTCAAAATCTTGGTGTCTCATGTGTTGATGTGTATCTGCTCTAGTGTTTATGCTTTATGCTTTCATGAATGATTAATTGCTATGCTATTGAATAACAAAGTGGATTTAAGTGTTTGAATTGGAAGCAAATTAAGGATAATTGATTCACCCCCCCTCTCAGTTATCAATAATTGGTATCAGAGCCAAGTTCCTCTAAAGGAGCTTAACCGCTTGAGGAGATCCAGGATGTCGTCATACAAGAAGGATAGTCCGAAGTTTGATGGAACCAACTTTTCTCTTTGGAAAGGTCGCATGAAATGTCACTCAGAGTGTATGGGAAAGGCATACTTATCCATGGTCACAAGAGCCTATGTACCTCCACAGGGTGGTCCGACAACTCTAAATGAAATCACAGATGCTGAAAACAATCTGCGAACCAAAGAGGCTCTTCTAAGTGCTTTAACTAACTCAGAACCCTCAAATGTTATTGACCTACCAACTACCTATGAGATCTGGGTCAAACTGGAACTTCTGCATGAAGGAGATGAGTATGTTAAGAGTGCAAGGTTGCAGAGTCTCAAAGGGAAATTTGAAAGACTCAAAATGAGAGATGATGAAAATATTACTACCTTTATGCCAAGAGTAAATGAGCTGGTGTGTGGAATCAGGAATGTTGATCGAGTCTTGGATGAAAATGAGATTGTTGGCAAAATTCTCAGATCCCTTCCTGCTGTCTATAAAATCAAGGTTGTTGCCATTAATGAATTCAGAGCCCATACAACTGTCACAAGAGACCAATTGGCTAGCAAACTAGCTACATTTGAAATGACTGAGTTTGGAGATGATCCCCCCAAGACTGAATCTACATTCAAAGCTAGTGCATCTGTGAAAGGCAAACAAAGATTTGATCCGGGAGAAAACTCTTCAAGGAAGCTGTCATGGTATGATCAAGCAAGAAGAGACATGGAAGAGGAAGAAGCATAAACAGCTCAACTTGAAGCCCTCATTGCAAAAAGACTGCCAAAAGGATCCAGTAAGTATGAAGGAAAATTACCCTTTAAGTGCTTCAACTGCAATAAGATTGGTCATTTTGCCTCAAGATGTCCGGAAAGATCTACAAGGTCAAATTCTAATAGACAAAGGTTCCAAAAGAATTGTTATTATGTTCATGAAGAAGATGATAATGAAGGAGTAATAGATGATGAATCAGAAATAGGAAACAAATCCGGAAATGAAAGGGTGTTTATTGCCATCAAGGAAGAAGATCCAATGTCCTCTGAATTTGTCAATCATAAGGTTGTAGAAAGAGCTTTAGCTACCCAAGTTGAAGAAAAGGATGATTGGGTTATTGACAGTGGATGCTCTCACCATATGACAAGTGACAAGAACAAGTTCTTAGATTTGGAAAGGTATGAAGGAGGAATGATAAAGTTTGGTGATAATTCTGCTGGCAGAATCAGAGGTAGAGGAACTATTTCTTTTGATGGAAAGAACAAAACTGGTAATGTACTGTATGTTGAAGGATTGAAGCACAATCTTCTAAGTGTTGGACAGTTGGTGGACAAAGGTTATGATCTCTAGTTCAAGAATGGAAGATGTAGGATCTTTGAAAGTTTCGGAACTGAGATTGCATCTGGTACTCAAACAAAAGGTAATATCTTTCATCTAGTTGGTACTAATAAAAGTTGTCTGTTTGTTCAAGTTGATCTGAGTTGGCTATGGCATAGAAGGATGTGTCATGTAAATTTTGATAACATCATCAAGATAAGCAATACTCAAGCTGTAAGAGATCTTCCAAAATTGGTAAAACCTACAAATAGTTTGTGCAAAGAATGTCAGCTAGGTAAATAGAGAAGAATCTCATTCAAAAGCAAGGATCAGTCCTCTACCGGATTATTGGAATTAGTTCATATTGATCTATGTGGTCCGACAAGAATCAAGAGTATGCAAGGTGATAGATACTTCATGTTACTGATTGATGATCATTCCCGAATGATGTGGGTTACCTTTCTGAAAGAGAGATTAGAAGATTTTGAGAAGTTCAAAATCTTCAAGGCTATGGTAGAGAATCAAACCAGATTAAAAATAAAATGTCTGAGGTCTGATAGAGGTGGTGAATTCACATCTGATGATTTCATAGATTTTTGTGAGAAGCATGGCATAAAGAGATAGTTGTCTGCTCCTCGGACTCCACAGCAAAATGGAGTAGTAGAGAGAAAGAACCGGACCATCCAGGAAGCATCCAAGACAATGATGATGGAAGCAAATGTTCCCCAAATGTTTTGGAGAGAAGCTGTCAGCACTGCAGTCTACACTCTCAACCGAGTTCAAATTAGAAGCAATACCGGTAAGACTCCTTATGAACTTTGGTTTGGCATCACTCCTACTGTGAGATATTTTAGAGTATTCGGTAGCAAATGTTACATGAAAAGAGATGAAGATCTAGGAAAGTTTGATGCTAGAAGTGATGAAGGAATTTTCTTGGGTTACTCCACTCAAAGCAAAGCATATCGGTGTTACAATAAGAGACTGAGAAAGATGATAGAAAGTACAAATGTGAAGGTTAATGAAGGAATTGAGAAGCCCTCAAGGTTTTATGAATATGATGAAGATGATTAGAATGGTACTCTGGTTTAAGGAGCTCAATCCTCTTCTGAAAGTCAGATTCAGACTAATCCGATAAATTAGGAAGAAGAGATAGGTCTGAATGAGCCTGATCAAGAAACAGAAGTGCAAGAAACTCCCAAAGTTCCAAGGTATGTAAGACTGGACCACTCTGAAGATCATATTATAGGTGACAAAAGCAAAGGTGTGCAAACTAGAAGGACAATTGCTCAAAATTTAGATGAATATTGTCTGATTTCAAAGATTAAACCTAAGACAATAAATGAAGCTTGCAATGATGAAAACTGGACCAAAGCAATGGAGGAAGAGTTGATGCAAATTGAGAAAAATCACACTTGGGATCTTGTTCCCAAACCTAGAGACAAGAATGTGATTGGAACCAAATGGGTCTTCTGGAACAAACTTAATGAAGTTGGTGAAGTAATCAGAAACAAAGCTAGATTGGTCTGTAAAGGCTACTCTCAAATAGAAAAAATTGATTTTGAAGAAACCTTTGCTCTGGTGGCAAGAATTGAAGTAGTCAGACTATTTCTTGCATTTGCTGCCTTCAAAAACTTCAAGGTATATCAGATGGATGTCAAGTCTACCTTCCTAAATGGTGATTTGGAAGAAGAAGTATACATTGAGCAACCAGATGGATTTCAATTGTCTGATCATGGTGATATGGTCTGCAAGTTGAAGAAAGCTTTGTATGGATTGAAGCAAGCCCCAAGAGCTTGGTATGAAAGATTGGATAAACATCTTGTGTAGATTAGTTTCAACAAAGGTACTACTGACAGTAACTTATATTTTAAAATTGATCATGAAAACATCTTGATTATTGAAGTATTTGTTGATGATATCATCTTTGGAGGAAAAGATAGCATGTGTAGAACTTTTGCAAATCAAATGAAAAGTGAGTTTGAGATGTCTATGCTTGGTGAAATGAATTTCTTCTTGGGTTTGCAAATAACTCAAACAAAGAAAGGGATCTTCATTTCTCAGACCAAATATGTGAAAGAATTGTTGAGGAAATTTCGGATGGAAGATTCAAAGCCAATGAATACTCCCATGGCAACTGGATGCAAGTTGAGCAAAGATGATGATTCTCCCAAGGCAGATCAAACAAAGTACAGATCAATGATTGGTGGATTGTTGTATCTCACTCAAACTAGACCAGATATTATGTAAGCTGTTGGTCTTGTGGCTAGATTCTAGGCCGATCCCAGAGAATCTCATGTCATGGCAATCAAGAGAATTTTTAGATATCTAAAAGGGACAGTGGAGTATGGTTTGTGGTATCCTAGAGATCATGATTTCTCTCTTCATGCATACACAGATGTAGATTGGGTAGGAGATGTGGATGACCAAAAGAGTACCAGTGGTGGAGCATTCTTTTTGGGAAAGAGATTGGTTTCTTAGCTAAGCAAGAAACAAGATGCAATATCTCTGTCTACAACTAAAGCAGAATAGATTACAGTAGCAGGTAGTTGCACTCAAGTTTTATGGATGAAGCAGATGCTAAGAGATATTAAAGTAGAGTATGAGAAGCCTATCACAATTTTCTGTGATAATTCAAGTGCAATAAATATTTCTAAGAATCTGGTGTTGCATTCTAAGACTAAGCATATATCTATCAAGTTTCACTTTCTGAGAGAGCAAGTGAACAAGGATGAAGTTAGATTGGAATTTGTGCCCTCAAAGGATCAAATTGCAGATATCTTTACTAAACCTCTTCCTAAGGAATCTTTTGAGTATCTCCAGGAGAAGTTAGGGGTTGTTGCCCCTTTGGTGATGAACTAGGATGCACTGATGTGCATCAGTCTAGTGGATATCACAGTCACATCTTGTGATCCGGATTGGTGATGGTGAGCTGCTACTCAGGGGGAGCAGCTGGTATGATTCTGATGTGTTAAAGTTGCAAGTATGAGCCCTTTGCCATTGATGTCAAAGGGGGAGAGAAGACATGTGAAAAACAAGTGGTTGATGATCAAAGGGGGAGTAGTAAAGAAAGAGAAGACATGTGAAGAGTTGTTGTTGATAGGGGGAGTTGTGACAGAAAGGAGAAGTTCTTGTCTTGATGGTTTTTCACATCTTATGTTGCCATCAATGACAAAGGGGGAGATTGTTGCAAGTATGAGGATAACTAGTGTTGTCATTGATGTCAACATACTCATATTGCATTAATGAGAAGGATTGGATGAGCTGTGTGCTAAGGATATTAAGGAAATTAGTCTCAATCAGGAACAGTGAAGAACAGTGATGACAGTAAGGTAAAAGTCCAAGATAAGATGAAGATCAGAGGATGCGGTTTAAAGGGTTTGTAGATATAAGTCTTGACATGATTCAATCAAGTTTTCAGAGGTCTGCATAATGATCTGAAGAAGTTATGATTGCTTTAGTAGAACTGGTTCTGGTAGATGTTCAGTGGTGACAGAGTGTCATAGTTTGGTCTGGTGAGCTCCGAAATTGCATTATCTAATTCTGTGGATTGGAGGTAGTGTTGAATAAGTCTATTTGAAGTGAGAACTAGATCTATTCATGGGTTTGAGGTCTAAAAGAACCTTTTTCATTATGACAGTGATGATAGACTGTGTTCTTGATGTTTTGGATGAAGAAGAGAAGAATTCCAGTAAGCTGATAAAGTGCAGATGTTTTTGGTGACTCAGGAAATGTTTTGGTGATCATTGTATCGTGTACAATTCTTATTGGAGGTTGGCATTGAAGTTAGAGTTTGGATTTGATGTAAAGACCACCGGTTGTTGGTGTTCTTCCTGAGACAGGCCGACCGGATGTACTACACGTCTTTCGGATGATCTAAAAGTGTTTACCGACTTAGATGAGTGTTCCTAAGTCAATGCCTTGTATAAATAAAGGATTGCGAAGTCATTCCAAAGTGGGAATTATGTGGATGAGTGTGGCATAGTGAAGAAAAGGAGCGAAAGGCAGAGAAGGAGTTTTTGGGCTTAAATGGAACTGATCCAGGCATGGTAAAGATGTCAATCTCCAGTTCAAGTTTGTGATACTTGATCACTTTGTAGACAGTGTGTCTCTTGTAGGCAGTGTGCCTCTTGTGAGCAGTGTGCTCAGGTAGTGAGTCCTAATTGGCATGTGCCATCTATTTTTCTTATTCTTCTAACAGAGAATAATCCTTGGGTTAATCACCCCGTGGTTTTTCCCTTAACTGGGTTTTCCACATCAAAATCTTGGTGTCTCATGTGTTGATGTGTATCTGCTCTGGTGTTTATGCTTTATGCTTTCATGAATGATTAATTACTATGCTATTGAATAACAAAGTGGATTTAAGTGTTTGAATTGGAAGCAAATTAAGGATAACTGATTCACCCCCCCTCTCAGTTATCAACAGGCACAACCGTAGAGAACCATACAAGGTGCTGGAACAACAAATTAGCATTCAGAAAGGTAGAAACAAAGTTGTTTTTATTGAATTTTCACCAAAATACAATTCACCCCCTCTTGTTTCAACCCCCCAAGGCTTCTTAAATCATATTCCAATGGTCCACAATTGACTTTTTGAATTCCAACCGAATAACTACCTTCATTTACA
Organism: Cunninghamia lanceolata; assembly: GCA_027924645.1. Classification (NCBI taxonomy): domain Eukaryota; kingdom Viridiplantae; phylum Streptophyta; class Pinopsida; order Cupressales; family Cupressaceae; genus Cunninghamia; species Cunninghamia lanceolata. Next base: position 496,183 of record BSBN01000395.1, on the reverse strand, counting down.
AAAGGTGACTCTTCATATCCTACTTTTTGCAACTTTTGGCAATATTTACAAAATTAACTTAAAAAAATGACTCCAAACTAATAACAGCATGAGAAATGGTCTCTAGGTCCTTATTACAAATAAAAACATGACTTCATCCTACCAAAATACTAACACTTAGCAATTTTCTTCAATAAGACTATGGTGCCCTGTACCAAGATGGCATGGTAGTTAGGGTGTAGATGGTGCATATGGATGATTCAAAAAGTTCAGTGAAATCATTGAAAGAATCTTGATGGTCCTCTTCATTGATTTTATCTACTGCAGGGAAGGCCTTAGCAATCTCACTTAAGATATATTCAGTATACATAGAGGTGGACTCTTATTTTCTATACCCTAACCCGTGGAGATATGGATTTCTTGTTGCTTGAACTAGCTCGACAATTCCTTGTTCATGAAGGCCTATACTGCCTTGTCCTTTGTAGCCCATGTATTTGACAATTTCGAGACCTTTTCCATAGATCTTGGTTGGGAGACTAGGAGCTTCTTGTTTATCTTCATCTTTGTATAACCAAGAGGATATGTCTTCGAGAACATCTTGTTCAAGGAGGTGCTTTTTCTTGAAGGTTGGTGATGGTTTGCATTTGATGACAACTGTAGAGACTTTATCTTCTTTAGGAGTGTTGAAAGGAACAAGACAATTGAGAGGGGGGTTGAATCAGTTGTATCAAAAACTTTTAACTTCTTTACACAATATCACTTTCACATTCACTTAATTTAACTCCTTATTTTGTTATGAACATTAAACATGAATAGTAAAATCAAAACATGAACACATCTACACCATACACACATGAACACCAATTTTTTATGTGGAAATCCCTAAACAGGGAAAACCCACAGTGAGTGTTAGCTTACAATATAATGTATTAATAATACCAAATATCAAAAGAGACTCATTTCCAAAGGGATCACTGCCCAGGGCTCAGTTCCCAAATGAATGGCTCACTGCCAAAGGGTGTCTCACTACCTAGGGTTGGCTCACTGGTGAGGGTTAGCTCACTACTGGGTGAACTAATATAGTAGAATCTACACCATGCCTAAGTTTAGTTCCATTGAAGTGTAATATCTCCTCTGCTCTGCTCTTCTTTTACAACTCACATTTTATCTTCCCATGTTCACAACTTATCACCTCATTCAAGAATTCATTACATACATTTATACCAATCATCAACCTTGGAATGTACATCAAGGTCAGCATTACAATCTACAACCATTGGAACTATCTCCAAGGTCGACATACATACAAAAATCAAATTAGGACTAGACCTAAACAAACTTGTAGGGAAAATGAATGAAGGAGGAATACTTCGTGGCTTAACTCAGACCCAAATACATCTTCACATGCTTGGACATGCTTCTACAATCCATGAATTACCTCTGCAACAAGTGTAACTAACCAGGTCAGCTAGAACAAGTGCACAACATCAAGAACACTTAGATACATGCTTCCCAGATCTTTATTGTAGCTTTTGGATCAAGCACATGCCTTCAATACATTTTGGAGACATCTATGAATAGTATAGAATCACTTGGGAGCCAACAAATCCAACTGCAATAGATCTCACTTGAAAACAATAAATATCACTTGAGAACACATCACATACTGCTTCTTAATAGACATTGTCATCAATTACTTACTTTTTGGAGAACCAAATAACAAATCCTTTAGAATGAAGATAGCTAAGGACATTATAAGCTTAAGTCTAGAACCACAAGACCAAAATCCATACTATGGAAATATGCAGAGCAAAATACTATCTCCTTGTCACTCTACAAACATTGCCAGACATAGTCTTCAAACTGGTGAATAAAACTTTTTCTGCACAGTGATCCGGACCACCAAATTATGGATTTAGTATCTTCAAACCCTTCTCTAAATCATATCCAAAGTTCATACTCCAGTCTTCAATACAGAGAAAATGCAAAGCAAAATATTCAAACAGTGTTCTTTAATCAATCAACAAACAAGAATATAAGAAGATACAGTTAGCACCAATGACAACATAAACATGTTGACATCAATGACAACACTAGTTAGCACATACTTGCAACAATCCCCCCCTTTGTCATTGATGACAAAATATGATGTGAAAAACATGTTCCTCCATCAATACATAATTCTTCATTAGGACCCCCCTTTCTTTTTACACATCTAAGCTCTTTCTTCTTCTAAGTTTTTCATGTGATCTCTCTCCCCCTTTGACATCAATGCCAAAGGGCATCACATCTTCTTCTACTGTACATACTTGCACACCACTACTTTGATTATTCTGAAATCATTCTTTACTCCCCCTAAATGCAACAATCATCGCAAACCACTACATGCTCCCCCTCAGAGGTAGCCTCTAACATCAGTCCAAAAGGAGAAATGTACTTTGAAGCACACTAGACTAATGCATCTTCTTATGCAACTAGTTCAAAGAAGGAGGGGTAGTAACCCCTAATTTCTCCCAAAGATAGTCAAATGTATCTTTTGGAAGAGCCTTAGTGAATATATCAGCAACTTGATCTTTTGTAGGCACATATTCAAGCTTCACCTCATTCTCTGCAATTTTCTGTCTCAAAAAGTGATACTTAATTGAAATGTGCTTTGTCTTAGAATGCATCACTAGATTCTTTAAAATATTAATGGCACTTGTGTTATCACAAAGAATATGAATTGTCTCGTCATACTCAACTTTGATATCCTTCAAGGTCTACTTCATCCATAACACCTAAGTACAACATGATACTGCAGCAATATATTCTGCCTCTACAGTAGATAAGGAGATTGATTCTTGTTTCTTGCTATGCCAGGACACTACTCTATCTCCAAGGAAGAATGTACCTCCACTTGTACTTTTCCTGTCATAAGCACATCTAGCCCAATCTGCATCTGTATAGGCACTTAAAGAAAAATCATTGTTCTTAGGATACGACAAGCCATGATTAGGAGTGGTCTTCAAATACCTCAATATCCTCTTTATTGCCATCACATGTGATTCTCTAGGATCTGATTGAAATCTGGCCACAAGACAGACTGCATGCATGATATCTAGTCTAGTAATAGTCAGGTAAAGTAGTCCTTTAATCATTGATCTATACTTTCTTTTATCAGTGTTAGGAGATTCATCATTCTTGCTCAATTTATAGCTAGTAACCATAGGAGTGCATACCGATTTAGAGTCCTCCATTCCAAACTTCTTCAACAATTCCTTGACATACTTTGATTAAGAAATGAAAATGCCTTTATCAGTCTGATTGATTTGTAGTATAATAAAGAAGTTCATCTCTCCATACATAGACATCTCAAATTCCTTTTGCATTTCATTTGCAAAATTCTTGTACATCTCTTCATTTCCACCAAATATGATATCATCTACATAGACTTCAATAATCATGATTTGATCTTTACTTGCCTTGATATACAAATTGTTGTTTGCAGACCCTTTACTGAAACCCTACTGCAACAGATACTTGTCTAGTCTTACATACCAAGCTCTGGGAGCTTGCTTCAATCCATACAAAGCCTTCTTCAGTTTGCATATCATGTTTGGTTCTTCTGATAACTGGAACCCATCTAGTTTCTCTATGTAGACCTCTTCTTCTATCTCACCATTCAAGAAGGCAGATTTCACATCTATCTGATATTCCTTGAAATATTTGTGTATTGTAAATGCCAAAAAATAGTATGATAGCTTCCATCTTTCCATTGGAGCATAGATTGATGTAAAGTAGGGGTGTATGATCTCAAGTCAACTCAAAATTGATTCAAAAAATCAAACTTTACAAACTTAGAACCCTAACTTGGAGGGTTTCTCTCACAATTTTTCTATTCCCCTAGTAGTACTTCAAAAGAGGTTTTTCCAACACAAATCTCAGGGCAGACATGATACACAAATTATGAACATAGTTACAGATACCCATTTGGACATTTAATAACATATCAAAATCTTAGGGGTGGTCTCTTTGTACAGAACCATCCAAAAATGGATTGTCCTACTTCTTCACTAGACTTAAGGTGGTGTAACAATTCATGTTTTTTTGTCATAACTTTCAAACCAGAACTAATCTCTAAGAAAGTAAACTTGATTCAAATACCTATTTGGCACTTATTTAACTTATCTCAAAATCAACATAGGTTATTTTGTTTGGAGATGCTCAAATTTGATTGTTCTCACTCAAATTAGGCCTACTAGGATTTCAAACTTGTTTTCATAAAATGGACACAACTTGCTTGAAACTTAATGAAATTAAATTAAACCAACACCAAAAGAAACTAGATTCATAGCTTTACCAAACACAATTGATTTGGAGTCAAGATATGGCCGTACAGTACTGTACTATATCAAGAAATAGTGATGCAAATTTTAGATTTGCAAGAAATCAAAGGAGTTTTATTGTTCAAACTTCAAAATTACAACTTTTCCCCATTGCCTTGACCTACCAAGGAATTTTTAAACTTTTCACAATCTTTCCTAATGGTTCACAACTGATTTTTCAAGTTCTAACTATTCAACTTCCCTCATTTACAATTTTTAACTCTTCATATTCCATGTTTTTGCAACTTTTAACAACTTGTGCAACTAGACACTTCCACACACCTAGCGACCTAATATGGACTCCAACACACATAACATGGTCTTAAATGACCTTATTTACATCAATCATTATCAAAACAAGACAAAACCCAAAATTGATTAACATGTGCATGAGGGTGTCCCTGAACCATACTCCCTAGGAAAAAAAAGAAAATTTGAGTTCCACCTCAAATATGGATCTTCTTTCTTGTCTTCTAGTTCCTTTGCATGTGTGCATTGTTTTCATTTTGATAGATCTTAAGTATATTTGTATCTACTAGTGCACTTGTGCTTTTTGGTTCAACAACATGCTTCTTGAACCAAGGCCAACTTGGTACAATGTAGCCATGTGATTTTGTTTGTTTTCTTGTTCTAACTTGACCTTGGATTGCAATTGTAAATTTATTTTCTCTTTCATCCACTTTGTCTTCTTTACCTGTACAGGAAACAAACATATTAAAGAAATCATATTTTCCTTGTTCCTGAACATCACCCACTTCCACATCAATGTCACTATTACTTTCATAAGTTTAAGCAAATTCAAAAGAAAACTCTTCCATTTCTCATTCAATTGATTTTTCAAACATGTTGTTTGCAAAATTTGTTACCTCAACCATTATCTCATTTGGTTTTGCTTCATATTGTTGTACTGTTGTCTTCTCACTTAACAATAAGCTTTCAATTCCTATGCACTCATCCTTCAAGGATGTTAATGAAAATTTCATCCCATCTTTGTCAATAATGTCATATGTTTTATTTTTCTGTTATACTTCACTGCCCTGCTATAATGCGACAACCTTCCAAACACAAGGTGACATACATCCAAATTCATAATATCCCAAACTATTTCATCCTTATAACCACCTATGTGAAAACTCAACTTTGCATTGCTTATTTACAATTACCTGATTACTAGTTTGAAGCCAACTCGCAAAATAGGGTGTCGGGTGTGGTATTCTCTACAAACCTAATTTATCTACCATGTATTCAAAAACAATATTATTCATGCAGATATCTAAAATCACAACTTGACAACATTTACCTTTGGACTTGCAGGTAATTCAGAATAAGCTTTCCTTTTCCATCTTGCTTTCTTTCTTGGCTGCAATTTCTTCCTCCATCATTTCTTCCTCCTCTAGCTTCTTAGCCAACTTAAACAATATATTTAACAATCTTTCTTCTTATTAAGAGCCATCCTTAAACATCAAATCTATTGAACCATGTTATCCAAATTAGTCAAATCACTTCCCAAAATCTTCTAGTTGTGATACCAATTTGATACAAAGCAGGGGTGGATAATCTCAAATCAACTCAAAACTGATTCAACAAACCAAACTTTACAAATTTAGAACCCTAACTTGGAGGGTTTCTCTCACAATCTTCATATTCCCCTATTAGTACTTCAAAAGAGGTTTTTCTAACACAATTCTCAGGGAAGACATGATACACAAATTATGAACATAGTTACAGATACCCATTTAGACATTTAACAACATATCAAAATATCAGGGGTGGTCCCTTTGTGCAGAACCCTTAAAAAATAGATTGTCCTACTTCTTGACTAGATATAAGGTGGTGCAGTAATTCATATTTTTTGGTCATAACCTTCAAATCAGAACTGATCTACAAGAAAGAAAACCTAATTCAAACACCCATTTGGCCCTTATTTAACTTATCTCAAAATTAGGGTAGGTTATTTTGTATGGAGGTGTTCAAATTTGGACTGTTCTCACTCAAATTAGGTCTACTAGGGTTTCAGACCTGTTTTAGTAAAATAGACACAACTTGCTTGAAACTTGATGAAATTACAAGAAACCAATGCTAAAAGAAACTAGATTCACAACTTTACCAAACACAATTGATTTGGAGTCAAGATATGATCATACAGTACCGTACTACATCAAGAAACAATGATGCAATGTTCAGATTTACAGGAAATCAAAGGAACTTTATTGCTCAAACTTCAAAATTACTTCTCCCCCTTGACTCAACCTCCCAAGGCATTTTTAAACTTTTCACAATCTTTCCTAATGGTTCACAACTGATTTTTCAAGTTCTAACTGTTCAACTTCCCTCATTTACAACTTATGACTCTTCATATTCCATGTTTTTGTAACTTTTGACAACTTGTGCAACTAGACACTTCCACACACCTAGCGACCTAATATGGACTCCAACACACATAATATGTTCTTAAATGACCTTATTTACATCAATCATTATCAAAACAAGACAAAACCCAAAATTGATTAACATGTGCATGAGGGTACCCCTACACCATACTCCCTAGGAAAAAAAAGAGAAATTTGAGTTCCACCCCAAATATGGATCTTCTTTCTTGTCTTCCAATTCCTTTGCATGCGTGCATTATTTTCATTTTGCTAGATCTCAAGTACATTTGTATCTACTGGTGCACTTGCACTTTTTGCTCCAACAACATGCTTCTTGAGCCAAGGCCAACACGGTACAATGTAGCCATGTGATTTTGTTTGTTTTCTTTTTATAACTTGACCTTGGATTGCAATTGTAAATTATTTTCTCTTTCATCCACTTTGTCTTCCTTACATGCATAGGAAACAAAAATATTGAAGAAATTATATTTTCCTTCTTCTTGAACATCACCCACTTCAACATCAATGTCACTATTACTTTCATAAGTTTAAACAAATTCAAAAGAAAACTCTTCCATTTCTCGTTCAACTGATTTTTCAAACAACATGTTGTTTTCAAAATTTGTTACCTCAACCATTACCTCATTTGGCTTTGCTTCATATTGTTGTACTGTTGTCTTCTCACTTAACAATAAGCTTTCAATTCCTATGCACTCATCCTTCAAGGCAATTAATGCAAATTTCATCCCATCTTTGTCCATAATGCATATGTTTTGTTTTTTCTGTTATACTTCACTAGCCTGCTATAATGCCACAACCTTTTAAACACAAGGTGACATTCATCCAAAAGCATAATATCACAAACTATTTCATCCTTATAATCGACTATGTCAAAACTCAACTTTACATTGCTCATTTACAATTACTTGATTACTAGTTTGAAGCCAACTCACAAAATAGGGTGTGAGGTGTGGTATTCTCTCCAAACTCAATTTATCTACCATGTATTCAAAAACAATATTATCCATGCAGATATCTAAAATCACAACTTGACAACATTTACCTTTGGACTTGTAGGTAGTTTGGAATAAGCTTTCCTTTTCTATCTTGCTTTCTTTCTTGGCTACAATTTCTTCCTCCACCATTTCTTCCTCCTCTAGCTTCTTAGCCAACTTGAACAATGTATTTAACAATCTTTCTTCTTATTAAGAGCCATCCTTAAACATCAAATCTATTTAACCACATTATCCAAATTAGTCAAATCACTTCCCAAAATCTTCTAGCTCTGATACCAATTTGATGCAGAGCAGGGGTGTATGATTTCAAATCAACTTAAAACTAATTCAACAAACCAAACTTTAAAAACTTAGAACCCTAACTTGGAGGGTTTCTCTCGCAATCTTCCTATTCCCGTAGTAGTACTTCAAAAGATGTTTTTCCAACACAATTCTCAGGGAAGACATGATACACAAATTATGAACATAGTTATAGATACTCATTTGGACATTTAACAACATATCAAAATTTTAGGGGTGGTCCCTTTATATGGAACCCTTCAAAAATGGATTGTCCTACTTTTTTACTAGACTTAAGGTGGTGCAGTAATTCATGTTTTTTGGTCATAACTTTCAAACTAGAACTGATCTACAAGAAAGCAAACCTGATTCAAATATTCATTTGGCCCTTATTTAACTTATCTCAAAATTATGGTAGGTTATTTTGTATGGAGATGCTCAAATTTAGACTGTTCTCACTCAAAGTAGGCGTACTAAGGTTTCAGACCTGTTTTAGTAAAATAGACACAACTTGTTTGACACTTGATGAAATTACATGAAACTAATGCCAAAAGAAACTAGATTCATAGCTTTACCAACAACAATTGATTTGGAGTCAAGATATGGTCATACAGTACCGTACTACATCAAGAAATAGTGATGCAACATCCAGATTTGTAGGAAATCAAAGAAACCTTATTGTTCAAACTTCAAAATTACAACTTCTCCCCCTTTGATGCAGAGCATCTAGAACTGTAGAGGGACACCTCAAGAACTCCAGTGAAATGACTCACAATGCTCATTGTCTCTGACAGAAATTAGGCTTCTCATAATGCAGAGCTTCAACACAATAACCAACTTGTTTTTGGTATACAAAAAGAGGGACTTCAAGACACATATCACAAGATGTCTGACTCAATCCAAGGTTTCATCCAACCCATTGTGTAGGTTCTGCAGGACAGCAGTCTCATTGACTGTCATAACATTGTTGCTCCATTGGAAAGACAGTCACACCAACCTCCTTGGGATGGTCTCCTTCTACACAAACTCAATCTCATTGCAACATACCAAATCTATAACATGCTTTCACCCTAATGCCTTCATTGGCAAAGAAATAACATGACAAACAGATCTATTACCTTCTTGGCAGTGACTGTCTCCAAGAGGACTGGCAAAGTCAGCAACCAAAAAACAAGCAGGGTGGATTGATTCTTCAGAGGATCTCTTCACACTTCAGGTCACAGATCCAAGATCAGCACTAGAACCCTTTCTACAGGTCTCAACACTTAACATTCACTGATTTACCACTGCCACAGTCACTAGTTACTACCGAGTTGTTGCTATCTTTCTCCAAGTCCCAACACATGCTTCTGCAGAGTTATCTACATGACAAACACACCCTACACCACCCTCCTACCCTCAAAACCCCCATAAGCCTATGCATTTTCTAATATACAACCCATTCCACTGATCAGAAATAGAAAAGATCAGTGGAATGAGGAGAGATCCATCAGGTTGCTTAGAAGAACCCTAACTTAGGTTTTTGGATAGTCAAGAGAAAACTAATGATTTCTTCCTCCTAGTGCAGTGTCAAGACTCCAAACTATACTCAAATCAAAGATACTTCCTCCTACTAATCATCCAAGAAGCAAATGGGCTATGACCAATCCGTACAGGGTTAGGTATGGCAGGAAACAGTGAGGAAAACATAGAAAAATGCAAAAAAAAATGGTTTCTTTATTTCATTTCACTTCAAAACTTCCTTCACACTACAAAATGAAAAGGTTCTTGGCTTTTTGAAGCCTCCTTGATGCCTTGCACATGCAGGAGGGCAGTTGAACCGATGGAGGGTGAAAAGAACTGCTCCCTAAACCATCATTGCCCGATCTACAACTGTTAACAATCTTGTAACTGTCCTCTTTTTGGACTGCATCGATAGTTTTTGGTTTAATAATGTATTCCCAACATTTGGCTAACCATGGACAAGGTTTTAACATTCCTCCTAACCCTTGACATGCCTTTATAGGCTTACAAACATGACAACTTTAATGACTGTCCTATATGCCTCAACAAAGGCTTACATAAATGACTATTGCAACCAACCTATTACAACATGACTGTCCTCATTAGGACTTACAACATGAGAATAGATTCTAGACACTTGGACATAGTCCCTTACAAGTATGGCATGCAAGCCTTATTACAACATGTAGATGGTCTCATAGACCTTATTGACAAAACAACTACTAGAAGATCAAACAAAACCCTGATGTCCTGGTGCTCCTGCACCATACTCCTCGCCATAATGAAAACTCTTGTCCCAAGAGTTATGGGATCAGCTCCAACCATTCTTCAATCTTGTGGGATGTTCCTCTGACTAGGAAACATGAACTCTCCAAGTGTGATCCTTCTCCTCCAACCTACATGGCTCCTGTAAACAGTGTTAGTACCATAAAACTTGTTTTGGTGTCCTTGCCTAGGACCCTGCTGCTGCAATGCTTTTGTTCTTCCCAACTTGAGGTTCTAATTTATTCCTCCTTGTACTATCTATTTTTTGCCTTCCTTCTTCTACCTCCTTATAGGGCAGTCAATGTCCCCAATCTTGACATAACTCAAGTCCCAAACCTGTTGTTCTTTAGGACTGTCATCCACCTTCTGCTGCAACTGTTCCTGCTGGTTCCCAGCATCCTTAACCTGCACATTCAACTGTAATTTCTCTCCAAAACAAATGGTAACATGTTCCTTCTTGTCTTCACAAGGTAAAGGCATTAGTTTGAACTTTCTACCATCTTTGTACACCTAATAGTCATTAGTATAACCATCATGAATTGTCTTTCTTAAGTGTTGCCATGGTCTACCTAAAATGATATGTCCACATGTCATTGAAATGACATCACACAAAACATAATCCTGATATGGACCAATGGAAAAATCAACATATGCCTTCTTATTAACCCTTACTTGTTGCTCTTGACTCACCCAAGTGACATTGTAAGGACTAAGATGATCAAATGTTTTCAATCCCAACTTGTGCACCATTTCCCAAGAAACTAGATTATAATGAGAACCTAAATCTATAATCAACTTGCATATCTTTCCATGGCTTAAACAATTAGTTTTAAAAATAGATACCTATGGTGCTTGCTGCATTTTGCCTTTTTCCACCATGAGCATTTCTCCAACCATTACTGGAGAGGCTGACAACATTTCTAGTTCTTCTGGCTTCTCCTCCTCTTGTGCCAAGTGAACTCTTCTATCCTTACTTTTATCAGCATCATCCTTCTTAGGACATTTGAAAGATGTGTGTCCCACTTCATTGCAATGATAACATCTACTTGTAAACACTCCTCTTCCTGATCCAAATCTACCTCCACCTCTATATCCACCTCTCTGATCTACAGAAAACTCCTTACCTTTCTCATTGTTGTTCTGTACTTCATTAGTAGGTCTGCCCCTACCTCTATATCCTCTTCCACTACTTCCTTGTCTTTCTTGCTTCCTTTTCACCCTTTCTTCAGCCCTGATGGCTAACTGAAAACATTCTCCAAGTGATTTTGGTACTGTCAAACCAATCTCATCCTGCAAGTTATACCTAAGCCCATTAAGGTACCTTGCCACTTTCTCTTCTTCATCTTCCAATCCTCCTCTAATACTAAGCTTACGAAATTGCTCAGTATAGGACATAACATCCATGTCCTTTTGTTTCAGATTCTGCCTCATCCTCTTTGTTTGAATGGAGTAATCAGATGGAAGGAATTGATCCTTCATCATATCCTTCATCCTACCCCAAGAAGTGATTCTTGTTGCACCTCTAGCCACTCTTTCTGTTTGCACACTACTCCACCATGTAAGTGATGTACCTCTCAGTTTTGTTTTTGCAAATTTGATCTTCTTCTCATCACTCATCTCCTCAAACTTAGAAATTTTCTAGGGCATCTATCCATCCTAACACCTCTTCACTATCCATCTTCCCCTGATAGATAGGTAACTCTATGTTTGCCTTTGTTCCACTTCCTTGGACTGCCTTCAGCAATCTCACAAATTTCTTCTCTTCAGCATCCAACTCATCCTCAGGAGGATTCTCATCTACCTCCTCATCTCCTTCTTGATCATCTTGCTCATCCCTTCTAGGATTCTTCTCCAATGCTTCCAATCTTACTAAGATTGATGCATTCTCCCTTCTTACTTGCCTTAACTCTCTTTCCCTTACAGCATCCTGCTATCTTCTATCCCTCAACTCCTTTTCTCTAGCCTCTAAGGCTTCTCTCAACTCACTGTTCTCCCTAGCCATTTGATTCTTAGGAGGCATCCTTACAACTCTCACAACCCTTACTGTTTCACAAGACCCTACTACACCCTCAAGGATCTACTTGCTTGCTCTGATACCACAAATGATGCAGAGCATCTAGGACTATAGAGGGACACCTCAAGAACTCCAGTGAAATGACTCACAATGTTCACTATCTCTGACAGAAATCAAGCTTCTCATAATGCAAAGCTTCAACACAATAACCAACTTATTTTTGACATTCAAAAAGAGGGACTTCAAGACACATATTACAAGATGTCTGACTCAATCCAAGGTTTCATCCAACCCATTGTGCAGGGTCTGCAGGACAGTAGTCTCATTGACTGTCATAACATTACTGCTCCATTGGAAAGACAGTCACACCAACCTCCTTGGGATGGTCTCCTTCTACACAAACTCAATCTCATTGCAATATACCAAATCTATAACATGCTTTCACCCTAATGCCCTCATTGGCAAAGCAATAACATGATAAACAAATCTATTACCTTCTTGGCAGTGACTGTCTCCAAGAGGACTGGCAAAGTTAGCAACCAAAAAACAAGTAGGGTGGATTGATTCTTCAGAGGATCTCTTCACACTTCAGGTCACAGATCCAAGATCAGCACTAGAACCCTTTCTATAGGTCTCAACACTTAACATTCACTGATTTACCACTACCACAGTCACTAGTTACCACCGAGCTGCTGCTATCTTTCTCCAAGTCCCAACACATACTTCTGCAGAGTTATCTACATGACAAACACACCCTACACCGTCCTCCTGCCCTCAAAACCCCCATAAGCCTATGAATTTTCTAATATATAGCCCATTCTACTGATCAAAAATATAAAAGATCAGTGGAATGAGGAGAGATCCATCGGGTTGCTCAGAAGAACCCTAACTTAGGTTTTTGGATAGTCAAGAGAAAACTAACGATTTCTTCCTCCTAGTGCAGTGTCAAGACTCCAAACTATACTCAAATCAAAGATACTTCCTCCTACTAATCATCCAAGAAGCAAATGGGCTATGACCAATCCGTACAGGGTTGGGTACGGCAGCAAATAGTGAGGAAAACATAGAAAAATGCAGAAAAAATGGTTTCTTTATTTCATTTCACTTCAAAACTTCCTTCACACTACAAAATGAAAAGGTTCTTGGCTTTTTGAAGCATCCTCGATGCCTTGCACATGTAGGAGGGTAGTTGAACCGATGGAGGGTGAAAAGAACTGCTCCCCAAACCATCATTGCCTGATCTACAACTGTTACCAATCTTGTAACTATCCTCTTTTTGGACTGCATCGATAGTTTTTGGTTTAATAATGTATTCCCAACATTTGGCTAACCTTGGACAAGGTTTTAACATTCCTCCTAACCCTTGACATGCCTTTATAGGCTTACAAACATGACAACTTTAATGACTGTCCTATATGCCTCAACAAAGGCTTACATAAATGACTATTGCAACCTACCTATTACAAAATGACTGTCCTCATTAGGACTTACAACATGAGAATAGATTCTAGACACTTGGACATAGTCCCTTACGAGTATGGCATGCAAGCCTTATTACAACATGTAGATGGTCTCATAGACCTTATTGACAAAACAACTGCTAGAAGATCAAACAAAACCCTGATGTCTTGGTGCTCCTGCACCACCCTTGCCTCAACCTCCCATGGAATTTTTAAACCTTTCACAATCTTTTCTAATGGTTCACAACTGATTTTTCAAGTTCTAACTGTTCAACTTCTCTCATTTACAACTTATGACTTCATATTCCATGTTTTTGCAACATTTGACAACTTGTGCAACTAGACACTTCAACACACCTAGCAACCTAATATGGACTCCAACACACATAACATGGTCTTAAATGACCTTATTTACATCAATCGTTATCAAAACAAAACAAAACCTAAAATTGATTAACATGCGCATGAGGGTACCCCTACACCATACAGCCTAGGAAAAAAATGAAATTTGAGTTCCACCTCAAATATGGATCTTCTTTCTTGTCTTCTAGTTCCTTTGCATGTGTGCATTGTTTTCATTTTGCTAGATCTCAAGTACATTTATATCTACTGGTACACTTGTACTTTTTGCTTCAACAACATGCTTCTTGAGCCAAGGCCAACTTGGTACAATGTAGCCATGTGATTTTGTTTGTTTTCTTGTTCTAACTTGACATTGGACTACAATTGTAAATTTATTTTCTCTTTCATCCACTTTGTCTTCTTTACCTACAAAAGAAACAAACATATTAAAGAAATCATATTTTCCTTCTTCCTAAACATCACCCACTTCAACATCAATGTCACTATTACTTTTATACCTTTAAGAAATTTCAAAAGAAAACTCTTCCATTTCTCGTTCAACTGATTTTTCAAACATATTTTTTTTCAAAATTTGTTACCTCAACCATTACCTCATTTGGCTTTGCTTCATATTGTTGTACTATTGTCTTCTCACTTAACAATAAGCTTTCAATTCTTATGCACTCATCCTTCAAGGTTGTTAATGCAAATTTCATCTCATCTTTGTCCATAATGTCATATGTTTTATTTTTTCTGTTATACTTCACTACCCTACTATAATGCCACAACCTTCCAAATACAAGGTGACATACATCCAAATGCATAATATCACAAACTATTTCATCCTTATAACTGCCTATGTGAAACTCAACTTTGCATTGCTCATTTACAATTACCTGATTACCAGTTTGAAGCCAACTCACATAATAGGGTGTGGGGTGTGGTATTCTCTCCAAACCTAATTAATCTACCATGTATTCAAAAACAATATTATCCATGTAGGTATTTAAAATCACAACTTGATAACATTTACCTTTGGACTTTTAGGTAGTTCGGAATAAGCTTTCCTTTTCTATCTTGCTTTCTTTCTTGGCTGCAATTTCTTCCTCCACCATTTCTTCCTCCTCTATCTTCTTAGCCAATTTGAACAATGTATTTAACAATCTTTCTTCTTATTAAGAGCCATCCTTAAACATCAAATCTATTAAACCACGTTATCCAAATTAGTCAAATCACTTCCCAAAATCTTCTAGCTCTGATACCAATTTGATGCAAAGCAGGGGTGGATGTTCTCAAATCAACTTAAAACTGATTCAACAAACCAAACTTTACAAACTTAGAACCCTAACTTGAAGGGTTTCTCTCACAATCTTCATATTCCCCTAGTAGTACTTCAAAAGAGGTTTTTCTAACACAATTCTCAGGGAAGACATGATACACAAATTATGAACATAGTTATAGATACTCATTTGGATACTTAACAACATTTCAAAATCTTAGGAGTGGTCCCTTTATATGGAACCTTTCAAAAATGGATTGTCCTACTTCTTGACTAGACTTAAGGTGGTACAGTAATTCATATTTTTTGGTCATAACTTTTAAACTAGAACTGATCTACAAGAAAATAAACTTGATTCAAATACCCATTTGGCCCTTATTTAACTTATCTCAAAATTAGGGTAGATTATTTTGTATGGAGATGCTCAAATTTAGATTGTTCTCACTCAAATTAGGCCTACTAGGGTTTCAGACCTGTTTTAGTAAAATAGATACAACTTGTTTGAAACTCAATGAAATTACATGAAACCAACACCAAAAGAAACTAGATTCATAGCTTTACCAACTACAATTGATTTGGAGTCAAGATATGGTCGTACAGTACCATACTACATCAAGAAACAGTGATGCAATCTTCAGATTTGTAGGAAATCAAAGGAACTTTATTGCTCAAACTTCAAAATTACAACTTCTCCCCCTTGCCTCAACCTCCGAAGCCATTTTTAAAGAATCTTTCTTAATGGTTCACAACTAATTTTTTAAGTTCTAACTGTTCAACTTCCCTCATTTACAACTTATGACTCTTTATATTCCATGTTTTTGTAACATTTGACAACTTGTGCAACTAGACACTTCCACACACCTAGTGACCTAATATGGACTCCAACACACATAACATGGTCTTAAATGACCTTATTTACATCAATCATTATCAAAGCAAGACAAAACCCAAAATTGATTAACATATGCATGAGGGTGCCCCTGCACCATACTCACCAGGAAAAAAAAAGAAATTTGAGTTCCACCTCAAATATGGATCTTCTTTCTTGTCTTCTAGTTCCTTTGCATGCGTGCGTTGTTTTCATTTTTCTAGATCTCAAGTACATTTGTATCTACTAGTACACTTGTGCTTTTTGGTCCAACAACATGCTTATTGAGCCAAGGCCAACTTGGTACAATGTAGCCATGTGATTTTGTTTGTTTTCTTATTCTAACTTGACCTTGGACTGCAATTGTAAATTTATTTTCTCTTTCATCCACTTTGTCTTCTCTACCTACACAGGAAACAAACATATTAAAGAAATCATATTTTCCTTCTTCCTAAACATCACCCACTTCAACATCAATGTCACTATTACTTTCATAGGGTTAAGCAAATTCAAAAGAAAACTCTTCCATTTCTCGTTCAACTAATTTTTCAAACAACATATTTTCAAAATTTGTTACCTCAACCATTACCTCATTTAGCTTTGCTTCATATTGTTGTACTGTTGTTTTCTCACTTAACAATAAGCTTTCAATTCCTATGCACTCATCCTTCAAGGCTGTTAATGCAAATTTCATCCCATCTTTGTCCATAATGTCATATGTTTTATTTTTTCTATTATACTTTATTGCCCTATTATAATGCTACAACCTTCCAAACACAAGGTGACATACATCCAAATGCATAATATCACAAACTATTTCATCCTTATAACTGCCTATGTGAAACTCAACTTTGCATTTCTCATTTACAATTATCTGATTACTAGTTTGAAGCCAAGTCACAAAATAGGGTGTGGGGTGTGGTATTCTTTCCAAACCCAATTCATCTACCATGTATTTGGAAATAATATTATCCATGCAGATATTTAAAATCACAACTTGACAACATTTACCTTTAGACTTGCAGGTAGTTCAGAATAAGCTTTCCTTTTACATCTTGTTTTTTTTCTTGGCTGCAATTTCTTCCTCCACCATTTATTCCTGCTCTAGCTTCTTAGTCAACTTGAACAATGTATTTAACAATCTTTTTTCTTAGTACACGCCACCCTTAAACATCAAATCTATTGAACCACGTTATCCAAATTATTCAAATCACTTCCTAGAATCTTGTAGCTCTGATACTAATTTGATGCAAAGTAAGGGTGGATGATCTCAAATCAACTCAAAACTAATTTAACAAACTAAACTTTACAAACTTAGAACCCTAACTTGGAGGGTTTCTCTCACAATCTTCCTATTCCCCTAATAGTACTTCAAAAGAGGTTTTTCCAACACAATTCCCAAGGAAGACATGATACACAATTTATGAACATAGTTACAGATACCCATTTGGACATTTAACAACATATCAAAATCTCATGGGTGGTCCCTTTGTACAGAACCCTTCAAAAATAGATTGTCCTACTTCTTGACTAGACTTAAGGTGGTGCAGTAATTCATGTTTTTTGGTCATAACTTTCAAACCAGAACTGATCTACAACAAAGAAAATCTGATTCAAAATCTATTTGGCCCTTATTTAATTTATCTCAAAATTAGGGTAGGTTATTTTGTATGAAGATGCTCAAATTTGGACTGTTCTCACTCAAATTAGGCCTACTAGGGTTTCAGACCTGTTTTAGTAAAATAGACACAACTTGCTTGAAACTTGATGAAATTAAATGAAACCAACGCCAAAAGAAATTAGATTCACAACTTTACCAAACACAATTGATTTGGAGTCAAGATATGGTCATACAGTACTGTACTACATCAATAAATAGTGATGCAACATTTAGA
This sequence comes from Cunninghamia lanceolata, assembly GCA_027924645.1. Lineage (NCBI taxonomy): Eukaryota > Viridiplantae > Streptophyta > Pinopsida > Cupressales > Cupressaceae > Cunninghamia > Cunninghamia lanceolata. The sequence continues at coordinate 478,050 of BSBN01000395.1, read as the reverse complement.
TTTGCAGGAAATCAAGGAACTTTATCTCTCAAACTTCAAAATTACAACTTCTCCCCCTTTCCTTGACCTCCCAAGGAATTTTTAATCCTTTTACAATTGATTTTTCAAGTTCTAACTATTCAACTTCCCTCATTTACAACTTATGACTTTATATTCCATGTTTTTGCAACTTTTGACAACTTGTACAACTAGATAGTTCCACACACCTAGCGACCTAATATGGACTCCAACACACATAACGTGGTCTTAATTGACCTTATTTACATCAATCATTATCAAAACAAGACAAAACCCAAAATTGATTAACATGTGCATGAGGGTGCCCATGCACCATACTCCCTAGAAAAAAAAAGAAATTTGAGTTCCACCTCAAATATGGATCTTCTTTCTTGTCTTCCAGTTCCTTTCCATGTGTGCATTGTTTTCATTTTGCTAGATCTCAAGTACATTTGTATCTACTAGTGCACTTGTGTTTTTTGCTCCAACAACATGCTTCTTGAGCCAAGGCCAACTTGGTACAATGTAGCCATGTGATTTTGTTTGTTTTCTTGTTCTAACTTGACCTTGGACTGCAATTGTAAATTTATTTTCTCTTTCATCCACTTTGTCTTCTTTACCAGCATAGGCAACAAACATATTAAAGAAATCATATTTTTCTTCTTCCTAAACATCACCCACTTCAACATCAATGTCACTATTACTTTCATAAATTTAAGAAAATTCAAAAGAAAACTCTTCCATTTCTCATTCAACTAATTTTTCAAACATGTTTTTAAAATTTGTTACCTCAACCATTACCTCATTTGGCTTTGCTTCATATTGTTGTACTGTTGTCTTCTCACTTAACAATAAGCTTTCAATTCCTATGCAAATTTTATCCCATCTTTGTCCTTAATGTCATATGTTTTATTTTTTCTGTTATACATCACTGCCTTGCTATAATGCCACAACCTTTCAAACACAAGGTGATATACATCCAAATGCATAATATCACAAACTATTTCATCCTTATAACGGCCTATGTGAAAGTCAACTTTGCATTACTCATTTACAATTACCTGATTACCAATTTGAAGCCAACTCACATAATAGGGTGTGGGGTGTGGTATTCTCTAGAAACCCAATTTATCTACCATGTATTCAGAAAAAATATTATCCATGCAGATATCTAAAATTACAACTTGACAACATTTACCTTTAGACTTGCAGGTAGTTCAGAATAAGCTTTCCTTTTCCATCTTGCTTTTCTTTTTGGCTACAATTTCTTCTTCCATCATTTCTTCCTCCTTTATCTTCTTAACCAACTTGAACAATGTTAACAATGATGATGCCCTTTTCCCATCTTTCTTCTTATTAAGAGCCATCCTTAAACATCAAATCTATTGAACCACATTATCCAAATTTGTTAAATCACCTCCTAAAATTTTCTAGCTTTGATACCAATTTGATGCAGAGCAGGGGTGGATGATCTCAAATCAACTCAAAACTAATTCAACAAACCAAACTTTACAAACTTAGAACCCTAACTTGAAGGGTTTCTCTCACAATCTTCCTATTCCCCTAGTAGTACTTAAAAAGAGGTTTTCTCAACACAATTCTAATGGACGACATGATACACAAATTATGAACATAGTTATAGATACTCATTTATACATTTAACAACATATCAAAATCTCAAGGGTGGTCCCTTTGTACGAAACCCTTAAAAAATGGATTGTCCTACTTCTTGACTAGACTTAAGGTGGTGCAGTAATTCATGTTTTTTGGTCATAACTTTCAAACTAGAACTGATCTCCAAAAAATAAACTTGATTCAAATACCCATTTGGCCCTTATTTAACTTATCTTAAAATTAGGGTAGGTTATTTTGTATGGAGATGCTCAAATTTGGACTGTTCTCACTCAAATTAGGTCTACTAGGGTTTCATACGTATTTTAGTAAAATAGACACAACATGCTTGAAACATGATGAAATTACATGAAACCAATGCCAAAGGAAACTAGATTCATAGTTTTACCAAAAAAATGCATTTGGAGTCAAGATATGGTCGTATAGTACCATACTACATCAAGAAACAATGGTGCAACATTTAGATTTACAGGAAATCAAAGGAACTTTATTGCTCAAACTTTAAAATTACAACTTCCCCCCCTTGCCTCAACCTCCAAAGGCATTTTTAAACCTTTCACAATCTTTCCTAATGGTTCACAACTGATTTTTCAAGTTCTAACTATTCAACTTCCCTTATTCACAACTTATGATTCTTCATATTCCATGTTTTTGTAATTTTTGACAACTTGTGCAACTCGACACTTCCACACACCTAGCAACCTAATATGGACTCCAACACACATAACATGGTCTTAAATGACCTTATTTACATCAATTATTATCAAAACAATACAAAATCTAAAATTGATTAACATGTGCATGAGGGTGCCCCTGCACCATACTCCCCAAGGAAAAAAAATTTGAGTTCCACCTCAAATATGGATCGTCTTTCTTGTCTTCTAGTTCCTTTGCATGCGTGCATTATTTTCATTTTGATGGATCTCAAGTACATTTGTATCTACTAGTTCATTTGTTTTTTTTGGTCCAACAACATACTTCTTGAGCCAAGGCCAACTTGGTACAATGTAGCCATGTGATTATGTTTGTTTTCTTGTTCTAACTTGACCTTGGGTTGCAATTGTAAATTTATTTTTTCTTTCATCCAATTTGTCTTCTTTACCTGTATAGGAAACAAACATAATAAAGAAATCATATTTTCCTTTTTCCTGAACATCACCCATCTCAACATCAATGTCACTATTACTTTCATAAGTTTGAGCAAATTCAAAAGAAAACTCTTCTATTTTTCGTTCAACTAATTTTTCAAACATGTTTTCAAAATTTGTTACCTCAACCATTATCTCATTTGGCTTTGCTTCATATTGTCGTACTGTTGTCTTCTCACTTAACAATAAGATTTCAATTTCTATACACTTATCCTTAAAGGTTGTTAATGCAAATTTCATCCCATCTTTGTCCATAATGTCATATGTGTTATTTTTACTATTATACTTCACTACCCTGCTATAATGCCACAACCTTCCAAACATAAGGTGACATACATACAAATGCATAATATCACAAACTATTTCATCCTTATAACCACCTATGTGAAACTCAACTTTGCGTTTCTCATTTACAATTACTTGATTACCAATTTGAAGCCAACTCACAGAATAGGGTGTGCGGTGTGGTATTCTTTCCAACCCCAATTTATCTACCATATATTCAAAAAAAATATTGTTCATGCAGATATCTAAAGTCACAACTTGACAACATTTACCTTTGGACTTGCAGGTAGTTTAGAATAAAATTTCCTTTTCCATCTTGCTTTCTTTCTTGACTGCAATTTCTTCCTCCTCTAGATTCGTAGCCAACTTGAACAATGTATTTAACAATCTTTCTTCTTATTAAGAGCCATCCTTAAACATCAAATCTATTGAACCACATTATCCAAATTAGTCAAATCACTTCCCAAAATCTTCTAGCTCTGATACCAATTTGATGCAAAGTAGGGGTGGATGATCTCAAATCAACTCAAAATTGATTCAACAAACTAAACTTTAAAAACTTATAACCCTAACTTGGAGGGTTTCTCTCACAATCTTCCTATTCCCCTAGTAGTACTTCAAAAGAGGTTTTTCCAACACAATTCTTAGGGAAGACATGATACACAAATTATGAACATAGTTACAGATACCCATTTAGACATTTAACAACATATCAAAATCTTAGGGGTGGTCCCTTTGTACGGAACCCTTCAAAAATAGACTGTCCTACTTCTTGACTAGACTTAAGGTGGTGCAATAATTTATGTTTTTGGTCATAACTTTCAAACCAAAACTGATCTCCAAGAAAGAAAACTTGATTCGAACACCCATTTGGCCCTTATTTAACTTATCTCAAAATCAAGGTAGGTTATTTTGTATAGAGATGCTCAAATTTGGATTGTTCTCACTAAAATTAGGCCTACTAGGGTTTTAGACTTATTTTAGTAAAATGGACACCACTTGCTTGAAACTTGATGAAATTACATGAAACCAATGCTAAAATAAACTAGATTCATCTCTTTACCAAACACAATTGATTTGGAATTAATATATTTCTATATAGTATCGTACTACATCAAGAAACAGTGATGCAACATTTAGATTTGCAAGAAATCAATGGAACTTTATTACTCAAACTTCAAAATTACAACTTCTCCTCCTTGCCTCGACCTCCCAAGGAATTTTTAAACCTTTCACAATCTTTTCCAATGGTTCACAACTAATTTTTCAAGTTCTAATTGTTCAACTTCCCTCATTTACAACTTATGACTCTTCATATTGCATGTTTTTGTAACTTTTGACAACTTGTACAACTAGACACTTCCACACACCTAGTGACCTAATATGGACTCCAACACACATAACATGGTCTTAAATGACTTTATTTACATCAATCATTATCAAAAAAAGACAAACCCAAAATTGATTAGCATGTGCATGAGGGTGCCCCTGCACCATAGGTCTCTTTATAGTCAATTACTTCCACTTGTGAGTAGCCCTTACACACCAGTCTTGCTTTATTTCTTACAACTTCTCCTACTTCATTCAGTTTGTTCTAGAAGATGCACTTTGCTGCAATCACATTCTTGCTTACAGGTCTAGGGACAAGTTCCCAAGTCTTGTTTTTCTCAATTTGCATTAATTCTTCTTTCATTACCTTAACCCAATATTCATCATTGCATGCTTCATTTACTATTTATGTTCCACCTTTGAAGAAGACACAGATTTACATGTTCTTCTATAGCGCTGCTTCTTGTCATCACACATTTCCTTTTGTCTCCAATAATTTGATCTTCAGAATGATCTCTTTGCACATACATGGGAGATTTAGGAATTCTTACTGGAACTTCAGCTTGAGTTTCTTCTTCTTCCAGAGCAACTTGCTCTTCTATCTGAACTTCCTTTTCTTTTCCTTTTTCAACTTTTTTTGTATCAGCAGGTCCATTTGACTCATATCCATTTAATGAATATCTTCATCTACCTTCACATTTGCACTTCCAATGATCTTTCTCAGTCTTTTGTTGTAGCATCGATAAGCCTTGCTCTTAGTAGAGTACCCAAGGAATATGTCTTCATCACATCTAACATCAAATTTTCCTAATTCTTCATCTCTTCTGATGTAGCATTTACTTCCAAAAACTTTGAAGTATTTGACAGTAGGAGTTCTACCATACCACAGTTCATAAGGTGTATTTGTTTCTTCTTCTCTGATTTACACTCTATCCTTAATGTAAACAGTAGTGTGTATTGCTTCTTTCCAGTACACTTCTAGTAGGTCTGCTTCCTTGATCATTTCTCTTGTAGCTTCTTAAATAGTTTTATTCTTCCTTTCATCCACTCCATTTTGTTGAGGAGTTCGGGGAGTAGACAAATGTCTCTTTATTCCTCATCTTCACAAAAAGTATTGAACTCACTTGAAGTGAACTCACCACCTCTGTTAGACCTTAAGCATTTGATTCTCAAATCCAATTCATTTTCAACCACAGCTTTGAATACCTTCAACTTATCTATATCTTTTTCTTTTTCTCTAAGGAAAGTAACCCAAGTCATTCTTGAAAAATCATCAATAAGAAGCATGAAATACCTTTCACCTTGCAGACTTCTTGTTCTTGTAGGACCACATAGGTCTGTATGCACCAGCCCCAGCAAGTTGGTAGAGGATTGGTCTTTTCTCTTGAAAGTGGTCTTTGTCATCTTCCCAAACTGACATTCTTTGCATATAAAATTTACAAGCTTCACAGTCTTAGGTAGATCCCTTACAACTTGAGAAATGCTTATTCTCACCGGATTATTAAAGTTAATGTGAAACATTCTCCCATGCCATAGCCAACTTTTATCTTCCTTAGCTAAAAAACAATAGTTTTCAATACCTTTCAAATGATAAACATTACCATGAGTCTTCTTACCAATAGGAATTAAGGTTCTCGAGCTATTCTTTATCTTACATCCATTGTCCTTGAACACAAAATTATACCCTTTGTCACACATTTGTCCAATACTTAGAAGATTATGCTTCAAGCCCCTGAAATAAAGAACATCATTTGTATTATGCTTGCCATCAAAAGTAATAGATCCTTTTCCACAAATCTTACCAGTTGCATCATCACCAAACCTAAGAAGTCCTCCATCACACTTTACAAACTTAAGAACTTACTCTTGTCTCCTGTCATGTGATTTGAACATCTGGTGTCAATGATCCATTCATCTTCCTTTTCACCATGAAATGTAGACAACTCTCCTGGACTTCCTTCACATAGCTTGCAACATTAGCAGAAATAGGTTCTTATCTAAGTGCAATAAACAAGCATTTACTACTATTACCATCATTGGAATTAGATTCATCATCAGTTACACTATCATCGTCTATGACATAGTAACTCTTTCTTACCATCTTTCATTTACTTTCAATGATTTTCAAGGCAGGACATCTTGAAGTATAGTGACCAATTTTACCACAATTGAAACATTTGAAAGGTAACTCACCTTTAAACTTTCCTCTGCTACCTCTTTTTATTCTGTTTGCAAATTTTGCCTCAATCTCTGCAAAATCTTCTTCATCTGATTCCACAACATATTTATCTAATCTAGTAGTCTTTTCTTCTCTGGCCTTGAAAGTAGTCTCAGTTTTCACAGGGCCATCAGTAGTACCAAATTCTCTCATCTCAAAAGTAGTCAATTTACCAAGCAATTGATCTTTTGAAAGTTTACCCATATCAAACAATTATTCAATGGAAAATACCTTATGACTGTAGGATTTGGGAAGAGTTTTGAGTATCTTCTCCACAACATCTTCATCCTTTAGCTTTCCACCAAGACCCCTGACGTTGCTGACAACTTCAGCAATCTTTTGTATGTAACTTGTTACATTCTCATCTTTAGTCATCCATATGGTTTCATGTGTGGTCTTCAAGTTCTGCAACTTAGCCTTCTTAACATATGAATCACCTTCATAGATTTTCTTCAACTTGTCCCAAATCTCATGAACAGTTTCCAAATCCACAACTTTTGCCATTTCAGTGTTAGACAGGGCATTTAATAGAGCATTTTTATCTTTATAATTGGGCTCAAAATCTTTGATCTCTTCCTAAAATGGTGGACCATCTTTGGGTATTGTGTACTTATCTTTAACCATTAACCAAACATAATAACCAATAGAGATAAGATAACTTTACATTTGTACCTTCTAGTAGGCATAGTCAGATCCATCAAACTGAGGAATTTCTTTCTTGTGTGCCATCCTAGATCTACCTTAAGTTGTTAGGCTTTCTTCCAAGGAACCTCGCTTTGATACCAATTGTTGAAAGGTACAAGACAATTGAGAGGGGGGGTGAATCAGTTGTATCAAAAACTTTTAACTTTTTTACACAAAATCACTTTCACATTCACTTAATTTAACTCCGTATTCTATTATGAACATTAAACATGAATACCAAAATCAAAACATGAACACATATACACCATACACACATGAACACCAAATTTTTACGTGGAAAACCCTGAATAGGGGAAAACCACTATGAGTGTTAGCTCACAATATAATGTAGTAACAATACTGAATACCAAAAGAGGCTCACTGCCCAGAGCTCACTGCCCAAATGAATGGCTCACTACCAAAGGTTGGCTCACTGCCTAGGGTTGGCTCACTACTAAGGGTTGGCTCACTACCAGGGTGAACTGATATAGTAGCATCTACACCATGCTTGAGTTCAGTTCCATTGAAGTGCAATATCTCCTCTACTCTGCTCTGCTTTTATAACTCACACTTTATCATCACATATTCACAACATATCACCTCATTCATGAATTCATTACATACATTTATACCAATCATCAACCTTGGAATGTACATCAAGGTTGGCATTACAATCTACAACCATTGGAACTATCTCCAAGGTCGGCATACATACAAAAATCAAATTAGGACTAGACCTAAACAAACTTGCAAGGAAAATGAATGGAGGAATACTTCATGGATTAACTCAGACCCAAATACATCTTCACACGCTTAGACATGCTCATACAATCCACAAATCACCTCCACAACAAGTGTAACTAACCAGGTCAGCTAGAACAAGTGCACAACATCAAGAACACTTAGATACATGCTTCCAAGATCTTTGTTGTAGCTTGCGGATCAAGAACATGCCTTCAATACATTCTGGAGACATCTATGAATAGTATATAATCACTTGGGAGCCAACAAATCCAACTACAAATTATCTCACTTGAAAACAACAAATATCACTTAAGAACACATCATAGATTGCTTCTTAACAGACACTGTCAAACTCTGCTAGTCAATTACTTGCTTTCTGGAGCACCAAATAACAAATCCTTTAGAATGAAGATAGCTACGGACATTATAAGCTTAAGCCCAAAACTAAAAGACCAAAATCCATATTACAGAGATATGCAGAGCAAAATACTATCTCCTTATCACTCTGCAAACATTGCAGACATAGTCTTCAAACTGGTGAATAGAACCATTTTTGCATAGTGATCTAGACCACCAAATTATGGATTTAGCATCTTCAAACCCTTCTCTAAATCATAACCAAAGTTCATACTCTACTCTTTAATATAGAGAAAATGTGGAACAAAATACTCAGACAGTGTTCTTCAATCAGTCAACAAACAGGAATATCAGAAGATACAGTTGGCACCAATGACAACATAAACATGTTGACATCAATGACAACACCAGTTAGCACATACTTGAAACAAGGAGTACCAAATGTCTTAGGGGATGTTGGTAATAGGCCCACACAAAATGTGTCATGTAGGTCGTATTCACCACATCCCATGTCACTTACTTTGATCTTGACTTCGGGAGGAGTGGATGTTTGTGATACGGTTCCGATATTGGAAGGATCAATGTATGAAGTGGATGATGTAGGATTAGCATGGGAGGTAGATGTTTTGATGGAATTATTATAAGGGCAAAAAGTATGGTCATGTCCTTCCAAGAAGCTGCAGTATTGGAAAGGATAGGGATCGACATAGACAGTAATTTCCATGCCATTGTGGGGGAATTTTAGACATTGATGGAAGGTGGATGGGACGGCTTGCATAGCATGAATCCATGTTCAGCCTAGAAGGATATTATATGGGAGGTCAAGATCAAGCACTTGGCATTTGGTTTCCAAAATATTTTTTCCTACTTGGATGGGAAGCTTGATGGTGCCTTTAGACAATCTTTCGGAGTCATCATATCCTTTGATAGTTATACACTCACTAGAGTCCACAAGCACATCATGGTATCCTAAATGTTTTATTAATTTTAGAGTGTAAATATTTAGGCCGAAGCCACCATCTAGTAAGAATCATTTGATGGTATGTTTATGGATTAGGACTTCGATGTGTAGGGCTTCATTATGTGCGGCATTAGATGTGGGTAGGTCCTTTTCCAAGAAGGTGAGGTGATGAGGTGAGGCGAAGTGGCCTACCATGTCTTGGAATTGATCAATATTCAAATTGGTAGGGACTTGGGTTTCCATTAAGGCTTTGTCAAGGACTTCTTTATGGAGGGGAGATGTGCATAACAATTCGAGGATGGAGATTTGTGCGGGGGTTTTTCTGAGGTGATCTAAGAGGTTGTACTTGTGGGTGGATGGTGGATTGGTAGGTGCAGATGTAGAGGGTTTATCATTGGTGGGAGCTCCACGGATGGAGACACGGACGTGATGAGTGGTAACGGTACAATTAGGTGTTTTGGCTCTAATGGTGATGGTATTGACATGATTGGAATAATCTTCTATTCGACCCATAACAGAATTGAAATACGAAGGAGGTGGCATGATGTTTTATGTTTGGTTGGAAGATGAGGCTTTCCTATTGTTATGATCTGGAAGTGGATCCTTGTATGCTCCTAAATTGGAATTAGGTGATTGTTTTGGAGGTTCATCAATGGTTATATCACCTCTATCTATAAGGTCTTGGATGCAATGTTTCAACCTCATATAGTTGGATGTTTTATGCCCTTTCACATGATGATATTCACAATAAGCATTCTCATCAAACCATGAGGGTTTAAATTGATTTTCATCATAAGTCCAAATAGGGGGTAATGTTATTAAATCCGCCTTTACAAGGTTGTTCAAGACATTTTTGATGGGTTCCCCTAAAGGTGTGAATTTTCCCTTTGGGTTATTGTTTTGTCTTGGCAGTCCCCTAGGAACATTGACATTATTATTGTTATTGGATGTACTTGGTGGAATGGGATTTTCTACATTTTGGATAGCCTTCACATTGGTGACACTATCATTGAGGGTGTTTTTGTTCTTACCCCAAAAGTGGGGTTTGTCATTGGATTTTGCATTGTTGTTCGTATGGGAAGTGTTGGTGTTATTGTTGTTGACTTGTTGTTGTTGGTCTTATTGTCATTGTTGTAAAGTTTTATAGAGCCTTTAGCAATAAGGGCTCTTTCAATGGTTTTCCCTTTGTCTATAACCTCCTCAAAGGTTGATGCACATTGGATTTGTATGTGGAACCCCATTTCTTGGTTGAGATTAGTCACGAACATGGTGACTAATTGTTTTTTAGGAATTGGCCATGGGAGTTTGCTTGCTAGGCTTCTCCACCTTTGTAAGAAGGTGGTGAAGAATTCCCCTCTTTTTTGTTTTTTGTTGCAAAGGTCAATCATGGATATTTCATGTTCAAAGTTATAGGAGAAATGATTTACAAATTTCTTTGCAAGCTCATGGAATGTATTAATACCAAGGGGAAGATGAGAAAACCATTTGGTAGCTTGACCACTAAGGATTCTAGGAAAGAGTCTCATTAAATATGTGTCACCGTATGAGACCTCTAGGAAAGAAATGTAGAATTCCTTAAGGTGTTCTCTAGGGTCTCCCTTTCCTTTGTATTTGTTAAATTTTGGTGTTTCAAAATTTTTAGGAAAGGGTGGCATGTGGATGGTTCTATCAAATGGGTATGGGAAAATATCCTTAAAAGAATATTGCTCTCTTTTGTTTCCATATTGCATATCATCAATCTTTTGGATCAAAGATTACACAAGGCTAGGTAAATCTTGGGTAGGTGGTGATTGTGGAATGTGGGCTTGTTGCTTTTGGATTAATTGTTGGAGGAAAGGTGGAATTTGTTGATATTGGGTGATTTGATTTTGTGGGGTTTGGTTTTGATTTTGATTTTGATGGGTGAGGTATTATTGATAGGTAAGGCGTTGTTGTAGAACATGTGGCAAAATTTGTTGGTTTTGATTAGGATTTTGTTGTGATGTTTGGGTGGAAGAAGTAATGGGTGGTTGGGAAATTGGAGGTTATACGTGTGTGAAGTTGGACGAAGGGTTATTGCATGGATTGTTGTTAGGAATGTTGGACATGTTGTAAGGTGGTTGGGAGAATAATTGTGTCATAAATGTGATGGTGTTGGCATCAAATTGAGGAACACTTGTGGAAGCACTTGTGTGCATGGTGTTGTTAGGAATGTTAAGGGTGATTTGTGGCATGGATGTAGTGATAGTAGATGTTGATATGGTTGTGGCATTTGGTGTAGTTGATGTGTTAGTAGGGATTGTGGATGTAGTGATATTGGAATTTGGGATATATTAGGATTGGTGTTGGAAGATGATGGTTGTGAAGTAGTGGGTATGGTGGCACCATTTTGAAGGAGGAATTCAAGATATCTATTGGGATATGATTTAGGACTCTATCAAGTATGTCCATAGAATTGGTGTCTTGCATAAAATCTAAGACTTCTTGATCTACATTGTTAGTGTTGATGTGTGGAAAAGAATTTAGCATAGCATTGGCATTAAGTGTTGATTGTTGTTGGATTATAGGGACATTGTTTTGGTTGGTTTGAGGCATCCCAATGCCAAAATTGATTCTAAAAGGTTTCCTTTCTTTGTTCTTTTTAGCTTGATACCTTGTCAAGGGAATACAATGGATTTGATGTGAATTTGGTTGGATTGTTGAAAGGGGGATGAAGCTTGAGACCTTAGAGAATGGATTTCAAAATATTGGACCCAAGGATAGGTGATGGTGGACTTTGGTGTGATGAAGGGGAATAAAGATTTAGCCTTTAGAGAATAAAATCTCAAAATTCTAAACCTAAGGGTGAGTAATGGTGGATATGATATGGAAAGGTTTAGTATAGGTTTTAGCTATAGAGAATAGATCTCAAAAGTTTTAAACCTAAGGATGATGTAAATGATGAAGGTATGAGGATGGATGAAAAACCTTAGAGGTTAACCTCAAAGATAAATGGATGAATTGATTTTCAAAAAAATTATAGACCTAAGAGGGTAGATGAGTGAAAGGATAAATTGAAAATGACTTTGGGAAATGATTTTGGGATAAAGGTATAAGATAACCTTTAGAGATTAAATATAAAAATGATTTCTTAGACCAAGGTGACAATGTATATGTAGGTGAATAATGATTTTAAGGATGACCTTAGAATGAATTTGAAAGGGATGATGATTTGGAAATGGGTGACTAAGATGTACTTAGTATGGTTTAAATGATAATCAACGAAGGAAAAACCTTGGATGACTTAGATATTGGATAACTAAGGATGTGGGATAATTTTGATGATGTTTGAAAAGGATTTTGAAATAAAAGGTGAGCTTAAATAGATCTAGATCTTTGGATTATAAAAGGGATATCCCTCCTTACTTAAGGTAGACTTATGACCTTAAGCAAAAAGGGGATGATTATTTTACTTGAAGGTAGACTAATGACCAACAAGCAAAATGGGATACCTTAGAATATATCAACTTAGGAGTTGTCTAGGCTCCTAAATCAATTATCCTAAAGGTTTACAAAGGCTAATTTATAAAATCACTTAAGATAGACAAATTCTTAAGTACCTTATGAACTAGAGGATGGTAAGATCTAGATTTAATCTTTGCACAAAATTGATTTGCAGGATGTTTTTTTTGGATGTTGATTGATTTTGATTTTGGATGAATTTTGATTTTTTGGATGTTGATGTTGGATTTTGGATAATGTGGATAGGATTTGGACAAACTTGGATAAGGTTGATGGATGTTAGAAAATGAAAGTTTGGGATGACTTAGATTCAAAGTGGATTTTGAAATGGAGTACAAAGGTCCAAGGATGAAAATTGAAATGTTTTTCTAAGGTCAAATGGATAATGGAGGATAAATGACTTTGGATGAAATGATTAATGGGAATGGGATGAAAGATCTTGAGGACAAAGTTGGTTTGGTGGGATAAGGTATGACCAAAGATTAAAGATCAATTCTAAGGTCAAATAGGATGAGCATGAGTGGACTTGGATGAAAGGTTGGATTATAGTTGGAGATGGAAATATGGACTAAGGTTGGACTTGGCAATTAATTTTGGATGAGATTAACATCAAAAAGGGTCCAATAAAATCAAAATGATTTTCTCTAAGGTCTAGATGAAAAAGATGTGGATGAATTTTGAACAAGAGGTTATGGATTATGATCAAAGGTGAATTTGGATTTTGATGAATTTTGACAAAGTGACCATAGCTTTGGACTGAATAGAGTCCAAGGATTCTAGGACATGCCAATAGACACGTGTGGGATTTTCCCTACAGATGGTGCTAATTTCTGGATAGAAGGCATCAAGATAGAGGAAACTGGCATCAGAACATATATAGATAGCACTATGATTCAGGTTTATGGCACCACAGGAAAATTTTATAGTTCCAAACAGAGGAGTTATGGCATTGAAGTGAAACAGTCTCTGAGATTTCAACTAGGGATTTGGCAATTTTTGGTGAATTTTGGATTTTTAGCTCAAGATTTCATATTTTTTGAAGGTTAAATGCTTTGTTTTCAAGGTTCAAATGGTTAATCTCGAGGGCTCAAATGTTTAATAGTTTGATTTTTAAAGATTCAAGTGGTTTTGGACAATGTTGATAAGATTTCTTAGCAAGTAGATACAAATCAAACAATCAAACACAATGGCTTTTGACTCATTGTATCAAAATAACTTTTGCTTTCATGGGGCATAACATGAAGACACTCCAAGTACATTAACATCCTATAAATTATTCAAGTAGGTGTGTATGAGACCATAAGCCCACTTCACTACCTTTATATAGGCGTAACGTGCAAGTCCCATGAGGAGGAAACTAATCGCTTTTGATCACCCAAGATTGCTCATTACGCCATGAGGGGAGAGCATACATGACATGCATGCCTATTTCTAGAGGGAATTTGTACTTGGAGATAAATCAAATGTGGCTTGTGCAGTAACTTCATAGGCCTAACTAGTATTCATTGCATTACAATCTCATACAGTCAAAAGGTCTTAAGCTAGGATAATTACAAGCTTCTAGGGGAATCATCTAACATATGCAAGGTACTTGAGGCCTGAATCTGTGAATGGGGTTGTCCCAATCAGCTGACGCTCAACCACTCAAGTCTTAGCAGACCAAGGGTCTGGGAGGTCTATTGCTTGGAGACGAGAGGGTCCTTCCTTTAAAGCTATCTTTCAAATCACAATGTTTATATACTGTGCTGAAACATGCAGTTGAGGTCATCCCTTGGGGGGGTGAAATCCCCAAGAAGGCATCCTAAGAAGAAACCACCCTCTTGTTTTTTATCCCCAAGATCACACTAAGCGCGAGGCGAGAGCATACACAAGAAAAGTAACCCCTTTGATTAATACTTAAAAGCATGAAAAATGTTCACAAGTAGACTTTTAATCCCCAAGATCACCCTAAGGTGCAAGGGAAGAGCATACATCTACAAGAAAACCCAGCAAAGCACATAAGTTAATTATCCCTCTAACTAATTTAGTGTGACTAAGCTAGTGAGAAAACAAATAGTCTTCTACCAATGAAACCTGCAACAAACCAGTCAGTAATTTCAATATTTTTCTCTGACTTGCATTCTTTAACCTACACAGATGTGTTAGTGCCCTTCACAAATCTTGAAAAGTAGTTAACAAAATGGCACCAAAACAAAGACAAAAAGGCACTAAAACTTAATTAGATAGCACTCAAAATTAGGAACAAGGTGTTAAAATAGCAGAAAAAGGCAATAAAACTCTCTGATTGTAAGATTAAATAGACAATGGATAGTAAAATGAGGATGGTGCTAAAAATAAGACAAATGGCACTAATTTATAGCATGGCATTGTAAATTTAGAAAATGGGACTAAAAATGTGGGAAATGGTGCTAAAACTTCTGTTACCTGTCTTACCTAGTTGACTAGTTGGGTGGTGCCATTCTGTATGTATATGGCGCTAAACCAGATATTTTTCCTAAAACCTGCTCAAAAAAGAATGTTAACTTGAAACAAACAGGTCAAATGGGGGTTAGAAGGCTTCCTATCCTATCAAAAGGCACCAATAACTAGATTAGAAGAAAACCATTTAGTGGAGAGTGAAATAAACTAAGGTTATACAAACTACATTTTCAAATATTCCTAGATAAATTTCACCATTAGGACCCCATGTGTCTATTAGTTTCTGATAAAAACAGAGAGCTCTAAACACTATAATATGTTAAAACTTCTAAAACACCTTAAAAAAAATTTCCTAAGCTTAAAGTGTTAGAAAATTTGTGGGATTATGGCGCAAAAACAGTGCCAAATAGTGCCAAAATAGTCCCAAATGGCATCATTCCACAGATCAATAGCACCAAACTGAGAGCTTTTGGCACTGAAACTTCTCCTTGTTTGGCTCCTTTCAAGAAAACTCAAAAAAATAGCTAGATTGGGACCATGGGGTCCCACCGAGTGTGCCAAATGAAGATGAGAAAGCTAGGATGACATAAAAACATGAAAGAAAGCAAATAAACAAGCAAGTTATACCTTTCAATGCATCCTAGCTCCTCACTCCTTGATAAGGTGGAGGAACTTACACCCTTAGTCCCTAGCTATACCCAAACTATGGATTGAAATGTGAAATGCTCTCTAATTGTCAACACAAATATCACTATAACCTAGATAAAATGGAGATGATTGAGAGAAATTTTGGCATAATATGATTACTCTAAAATTGGATGATGAAATGGCTTGTGGAGGCTTGTATTTATAGGCAAATTGGAGGTGATTTTGATCCAACGGTGGAGATTGATTGTTGAGATCAATGGATGAGATTGATTGTGAGATGGAGGGCTAAGATTTGATCAAAAAAATTGGATGTTGGAGAATAAAAATGAATCTTTTATTCATTTGGAGGAGGACTTAGAATTAAATGTGATTTAGATGTATGAGGAACTTAAAAATTAATTTCCTTGGGAGGAGGTGGAATTAAAAATTCCATTTTATGTGGAAGTGTGAAGGTCATAGGACAAATGTACATTTTTAGGCTCTTACATTTGGAAGCTAAAAATGTGGAAGATGTTTTATCATGAAAATGGTAAAAATGAGTTGGAGGGTTTATGTATTTTTTGCATTTTTTAATTTGTGGGTGTGGGAGAAGGTGCTAAACATGATTTGACCAAGTTAATCAAGGTGATTAGCTTAGTTAATGTGGCTGAAAAAAATTAGTGAGTGGAGTAATCAGGGTTTAGGATTAATTAAATAATGATTTATTTAATTAATCCAGGTCTAGGGGTCATGTAGGCTAGGGTAGCTAGTTAAATAATAGTTATTTAATCAGTTAGGTTAGGGGTAGGCTAATTAGTAGGGCTGATTAACCAGTTAAGTATGATTTATCTAATTAATTGGGTTTAATGAGATGGACAAATTAACCACATTAATATTTGACATATTTATTTAATTAATTAGGATGATGTTAGTAAGGTGTGACTATTGAATTAATTAAATTAATTCAATTTTAGGGTTAATTGATGAAGAATGGATGAATGGTTTAGGGGCTGGATGAGGTAATTAATTAAATTAAAATTTAATTAACTAATTAGATGAAGAATTGGTGATTTGGATGATGTCGAAGAGTGGTTAGAAGGTCGAGACATTTTTAGGTGTCTACAGTAGGTTTTATGTTAATATAGTAATAAAACATTATTTTCCAAGCTATTTATTTGTTGTTAATGTTTACTGAGAAACATCTATAGTAGATAGGTGTTTTTCTTGAAGTTTCGTTAGTCTCTCAATCTTTTTTTGTGCCTTGGATGATTGAAGTGATGATGCTTCATTCCCTTAGACTATTTTCTCTTCATCAAATAATTTGGATCTTGTTGTATCCAAATTATGTTTGAAAAACTTTTGTTGTATGTAACCTTGTATGATGCCAATTCTTGCAAGATTGATGTGAGTGTGTTTGTCCTCCATGTTCTTACCTCCACAGTTAGGAGGGATGGTTCATTTGGAATCACATGGTTGGGTAGTAGACACCACTATTAGTTTGTAAGAGTGGAGCCATGGAGAATTACTTGGAAAAGCTCGATGAAGCCCTTAAGTTCATGGTCTTTATTTATGCTTTGTATTTGAACAAGTTTGTAGATCTGAGTACATTTTATTTTAGAGAATGTAAACAATTTTGAAACACAACCATCTATGTATTTATTGGATGTATATACAAATTTGTAACATTATTCATATATTGATCTTGCATTGAAAATGTATGTGCAAATGGGAAATTATGCTTTAGTGAATAAAATGTACTTTTCCATGAAATTTGCAAAATATTAATTTGTAAATTTTTATATGATGATTATGATTTTGTTGACATATGGAATTCAATAATTTTATCTACTCATTTTCAGATTTATATGGTAGAATTTTATGCATAAAACATGTTTTGTAGACATTTACTTGAAGCATTATCAATTATGCTTTTGTATGCACTTGGTGTTTGGGGGAGTATTTTACATAGTGTTTTAGGATTGAAAACATAAATTTCCTATAGGTGAGGATTGAAAACATAAATTTCCTATAGGTGAACATCCTCCCAAAATAATATAAGAAAAACTATGGAAATTTGAGTTTTTTTGTTTTATTTTTGCTTCCCCTATGTCTTTGTCTGCCCGTTGCTAAGGGGGAAAGCACACACTTTCTTGAATGAATGTGAGTTTGAACACTCATCCATTAAGGTGAAGACAACTATGAACACACATCCACTAGTGTAAATATAATTCCCACTAGCATATGTGCCTTGTGTGTTATTCATTTTTTATATTATATGTTGTATTGAGTGATTTAATCGTGTATTATGGTAAACATATGTTATGATCTTTTGTACAAAAAATTACAATGAAGGCTTGTATTTCCATCAAGGTGTTTTGATTGTGTACTTTGGATACTTATGTTGTGATTTTATATGTTTTATCACTATATGTGATTTTTTGAATTACCATCAATGTACATTGTCAATGAGATTTTGTATTGGCATCTTTTTTTTTACTATGTATTATGGGATGCATATGGCATGATAGTTTTATGTGTTTAAACTATTGTATTATTTCAACTTCACTATTTTCACTATATTTGTTTAATATGATGTTGATATTTGATGCAAGAGCATCCAATGGTGTAAGGGCAATCTTGCATCACCCAAAAATATGATGTTGTTTCTATTTATTTTCAAAATTAGTATTTCTAGCTCCATAATCACTTGAATAATGATGTAGAGCTTTCAGTTTTTCCAAACTGCTAAAAATAGAAAACTATCATTTTAGGAAAGTTTGCATTTGGGCACGGATTGAAGTGAAAATTTACAAGAAGCTTTTTAAATGAAAAACAAGACCTTTGGTGAAGGAATCATGCAAAGATCATTTGTGAGATGAAAGATATTAAAGTTTCTATTTCCTGAAAAATGCTTGAAAATTATTCAAATTCAAGTTTGAGGCACTAAATGGTCTTGTATAGGCCCAAAAATTGCTAGAACTAGTAGAGCAAGTTCTTAGAGCATAGAACACTCTGCAATCTTTCCAACGTTTCAAACAGCACGTCAATCAGACACCAAGATCAAAAGTTATGGCTTTTGGAAGTTGACCTATTTTTGGAGGGAGATGCAAAATTCAAAAATAGGCTATTGGCCACCAAAAGGGGCTATTTAAGACTATTTTTAGGAATCCTTTGGAGTAGTAGAGATAAGGGGGAAAGTGTAGAGTCAAGAATAGGTGGGAAAATAGAAACCCTAGCTCATTTGGGGTTACAGAAGGTAGAAGATTCCAGGGTCTTGATATAGGTAGCTATAATGTGTTGCAGCCTGTGGAGGATTGATCCCTCTGATTGTATTTGAGCTTCTGTAATGTAATGAGTTGTCTAAATCAATAAAATAACATTCTATTTTCTATGTGCAATTTCTATTGTTGTGTGTTTTATGATTTGCCCCCTTCATTAAGTGGTATCAGAGCAAGGGTTATTGAGTGTGTAGACAGATTGCCGACCGTGAGATAGTTTGAACCAGGACCTAAGGTTGTGGGTTTGCTATGAAGATCAAGATGCCTCCACAAAGAAACCATGTTGGAAGAAATGCTTTGATGGAAGAGGGTTTTAGAGCCCTGCAAAGGTAGATTGATGCATTGCAAGAGGAGTTGCAAAGAGGGTTTGAGCAGAGAACAAGAGAAGAAAGTGAAGATGAAGTTGAAGAAGAGCTATCTGAGGAAGAATAAGAAGTTGCAGGAGATCCTACAGAAGTTGGGTTGTTAAGGGGTATTTTGAAGATCGTAAAGAGGCCTAGGATTGAAGTTTCTACCTATTCTGGAGATTTGAATCTAGAACAACTTATTGATTGGATCAATGACATGGAATATTTCAAGTATGAAGATGTGGAGGACCCAGATTAGGTCAAGTTTGCAAAAACAAAGTTGAAGGGTCATGCTAGTATTTGGTGGAAGGAGGTCCAGTTGGAGAGAAATAGAAGAGGAAAAGGAAAGATTACTAGATGGGATCAGATCGTGGAGAAACTGAAGAAGCAGTTCATTCCTGTGGACTATGAGATGGAGTTGCTAGAGAAGCTAGAAGGATTGAAGCAAGGTAACAAGTCTGTCAAGGAGTATACATAAGAGTTTTATAAGATTACTATCAGGACAGGCCATGCAGAGGCCAAAAAAGAGAAGGTAGCCTATTACATTAATGGGTTGAGGCCAAGTAATCAAGAGGAGATGAGCCTGGTCAGAATGACCACCATAGAAGATGCATACCAGTTTTCCCTGAAGGTGGAAGAGAAGCTGAATAAAATATTTGATAGCAGGCAACGGGGAAGAGGTCAAGGTCGAAGGATTGGTGGAAGACCCTATGGAGGCAAAAATGAAGATCCAAAGAAAAGTGAAGAAACTAGCACCAGTTGAAATCATAGAGGAGAGAATACCTACTGCCCTCATGACCAGAATAATGGTGAGCAAAGAGGAAGAGGAAGAGGCAAACCTAGGCAAGGACCTGTAAGAGGAGGTTTCTGAGGAACCTATTTTAAATGTGGAGAGTAATGACATCAAGCATATGAGTGTCCACAACATCAAGAAAGGACAAATAGAATACCCGAAGGTAATGCACGAGTTGCACATGTAGATGAAGATGCACAGTTTGAGCATTCTAAAGATGTTGAAAGGAGAGAAACCCTAATTGTCAGAAGAACCTTGTTGAATGAGGAGAAAGAACTAGATCAGAGAAAGAATTTATTCCGCACAAGATGCAAGTGTGAAGGTGAGTGTTGTGATATTATTATTGACAATGGAAGCACTGACAATCTTGTTTCAAAGGAGATGGTTAACAAGCTGAAGTTGACAAGAAGAAAGTATCCACATCCATATCAGATTGTGTGGTTGCAGAAAGACCATAGAACTTTGGTCAATGAACAATGTATAGTCAAGTTCAAGATTGGTGACTACCATGATGAGGTGTTGTGTGACATCATACCAATGGATTCATGTCATATGTAATTGGGGAGGTCGTGGCAGTATGATAGGTGCACTATCCATGATGGCCATGCAAACACATACTCCCTAACAAAGGATGGAGTTCGTCATAAGTTCAAGCCCTTGAAGGAGGTGGAAGAAAGGATATGTAGTACTGCTAGAATTTGCTTGGTAGATGGTAGAAATATTTTGGAGGGCATGCAGCATGAGCATCATTTCTTTGCATTGATTCCTAAGATTAGTCAAGAGAAATGTGAAGATGTACCAACAGAAGTTTCAGATATGTTGGAAGAATTTTAGGACATTGTCTCTGATAATGTACTAGAAGGTTTACCCCCAGTGAGGAAGATAAGTCATCAAATGGATTCGATACTAGGAGCCAGTTTGCAAAATAAGGCAGCCCACATAATGACTTCTGCAAAGAATGAAGAGTTGAATAGACAAGTTCAAGAGTTGTTGAGGAAGGGACTAATAAGGGAGAGCCTAAGTCTATGTGCGGTACCTACAATACTATCACTAAAGAAATATGGAGAGTGGAGAATGTGTACATATTCTTAATCCATCAATAAGATCTCAATCAAGTACATATTTACATTTCCTAGAATGGATGACATAAGGGATTGTTTGAGTGGAGCCAAGTACTTCACGAAGATTGACCTAAAGAGTGGGTATCACCAGATCCGAATTAGAGAAGGAGATGAATGGAAGATGGCCTTCAAAACCAAAGAAGGTTTGTATGAGCACTAGGTTAGTCATGCCATTTGGCCTAACCAATGCACTGAGCACATTCGTGTGGCTCATGAACAAGGTATTGAAGGAAGTTTTGGAAATTTTTGTTA
Organism: Cunninghamia lanceolata; assembly: GCA_027924645.1. Classification (NCBI taxonomy): domain Eukaryota; kingdom Viridiplantae; phylum Streptophyta; class Pinopsida; order Cupressales; family Cupressaceae; genus Cunninghamia; species Cunninghamia lanceolata. The sequence continues at coordinate 456,379 of BSBN01000395.1, read as the reverse complement.
TTGTTTATTTAGATGATATTTTGTTTTTTAGTAAGACTTGGGATGAGCATCTGATGCATATCAGAAGAGTTTTGGAGAAGTTGAGGGAGGAGACATTGTTGATTAATTTGAAGAAATGTAGTTTTGCAAAGGAGTTGGTATACCTGGGATTTGTTGTCTCAGAGGAAGGTCTTAAGATGGACCCAGAGAAGGTGAGAGCTATCCTTGAATGGCCTACACCAAGAAGTGCTATTGACGTATGATCTTTTCATGGTTTGGCAAGTTTTTACAAAAAGTTTATCAAGAATTTTAGTAGCATTTGTGCACCCCTAATGAGACAATGAGAGGGGATAGAAAAGAGTTTAAATGGACTACAGGAGCAAACAAGAGTTTTGATACATTGAAGTAGAAAGTCATAGAGAAACCTATTTTGGCACTTCCAGATTTCAATAAGGTATTTTAGGTAGATTGTGATGCTAGTGGCAGTATTATAGGAGCTATTTTGAGTCAAGAAGGTAAGCCCATTGCCTATTTTAGTGAGAAGCTTAATGATGCCAAGAAAAACTATTTTGTTTATGATCAAGAGTTTTATGTAATAGTTCAAGATTTGAAGAAATGGAGACATTATCTATTGCCAAAAGAGTTTGTTTTATATATTGATCATTAGACTTTACAATATCTTAATAGTCAAGGAAAGTTAAACCAAAGGCACTTAAAATGGGTTGAGTTTTTGCAGAGTTATACTTTTATTTTGAAGCACAGGAGTGGGAAGTCCAAAAGAGTTGCAGATACCTTGAGCAGAAGGCAAAATTTGTTGACAAAAATGAAGATAGAGGTTTTTGGGTTCAATGAGCTCAAAAGTTTGTATCTTGAAGATCCATATTTTGTAGAGGCTTGGAAATCTTGTTCAGAACCTATTACTTTGGACATGACAAAATGGTTGGATTTCATAATCCAAGTTGGCATGTTGTTTAGGGGAAGCTAGTTGTGCATTCCAAGGAGTTCCATGGGAGGGAAACTAATTAAGGAGAAGCATAGTGGGGGATTAGCTAGACACTTTGATTGAGATAAGACCATTTCTATTGTTGGTGAGCATTATTATTGGCCATAGTTATAGCAGGATGTTAGGAAATTTGTGTAGAGTTGCAAAGTGTGTCAGATGGCAAAAGGAGCAAGTCATAATACAAGGCTATATTAGCCATTACCTGTACCAGAGAATCCATGGGATGATATTAGTATGGATTTTGTTCTTGGTTTACCAAGGACATAGAGAGGACATGATTCTATTTTTGTGGTGGTAGACAGATTCTCGAAGATGACACATTTTATTCCTTGTAAGAAGACTAATAATGTTGTTCATATTGCAAAGTTATTTTTTCAGAGAGGTGGTAAGACTACATGGTCTACCTAAGAGCATAGTTTCAAATCAAGATACCAAGTTTGTTGGTTATTTCTGGAGGACATCATGGAAGAAGTTGAAGATAAATTTGAAGTTCATTTCTACACACCATCCATAGACTAATGGACAAACAGAAGTGGTGAATAGGAGTTTGGGTAACCTGCTACAATCCTCATAGGAGATAAGCCCAAGGGATGGGATTTGATTCTACCATAGGCATAATTTGCTTACAACAATTTTGTCAATAGGAGCACGGGTAAATCACCAGTCCAGATTGTATATGGGAGTAGTCCAAGAAATGCTTCAAAGTTAAGGAAGCTGGATAAGGGAGAAAAGACAAGTGCCAAAGCTGCAGACTTTATAGAACACCTAAAGCATTTGCATGAAGAGGTGAGAAAGCACATTAATAAGATGAATATTTAGTACAAGGCTAAGGAAAATTAGAAGAGGAGATATAAGGAATTCCAGGTAGGAGATGAAGTCATGGTTCACTTGAGAAAAGAAAGGTTTCCAGTTGGAACATATAATAAGTTGAAAATGAAGAAGTTTGGATTATGCAGAATTTTGAAGAAGCATGACTCAAGAAATGCATATGAGGTAGAGCTGCCGAGTGGGATCAACATTTCCCCTATTTTCAACATTGTTGATTTATCAGAATATCATGAAGGTGGAATAGAGGACGGACCAACAGAAGAATAGGGGAGTATTCTGGCATCTACTTCAAAGGAGGAGATAGAAGAGATATTGGATAGCCATGTGGGAAGAAGTACTCAGAATAGGCAATATGAAGAATTTCTGGTGAAATGGAAAGGAAGGTCTGTTGAAGATTCTTCTTGGTTGTCTAAGGCAGAGGTTGACCATTTGGGTTTTCCTCAAACAAACACATGAGACGTGACAGGGTCACTTCTTAAATTACCCTGGGTGTCTGATGCAAAAGCATCCAGTGGTGTAAGGGAAATCTTGCATCACCCAAAAATATGATGTTTCAAAATTGTTTGATGTTGTTTCCATTTCTTTTCAAAATTAGCATTTTTGGTTTCATAATCGCTTGAATAATGATTTAGAACTTTCAATTTTTCCAAACTGCTAAAAATAGAAAACTACCATTTTAGGAAAGTTTGCATTTGGGTATGGATTGAAGTAAAAATTTACAGGAAGCTTTTTAAATGAAAAATAAAACCTTTGGTAAAGGAATCACATAAAGATCATTTGTGAGTTGAAAGATATTAAAGTTTCTGTTTCCTGAAAAATGCCTGAAAAATATTCAAATTCAAGTTTGAGGCACTAAACGGTCTCGTACGGGCACAAAAATAGCCCAAATCGGTAGAGTAGGTTTTTAGAGCGTAGAGCACTCTGCGATCTTTCCAATGCTTCAAATGTCGCATCAATCAGACACCCGGATCAAAACATATGGCTCCCAAAAGTTGACCTATTTTTGGAGGGAGATGCAAAATTTGAAATTAGGCTATTGGCCGCCAAAAGGAGCTATTTAAGACCATTTTTTGGAATCCTTTGGAGTAGTATAGATAAGGGGGAAAGTGTAGAGTCAAGAATATACAGGAAAATAGAAACCCTAGCTCATTTGGGGTTACAGAAGGCAGAAGATTCCAGGGTTGTGAGATAGGTAGTTGCAATGTGTTGCAGCCTGTGGAGGATTGATCCCTTTGATTGTATTTGAGCTTCTGTAATGTAATGAGTTGTCCAAATCAATAAATAACATTCTATTTTCTGTGTGCAATTTCTATTGTTGTGTGTTTTATGATTTACCCCTTCACCAATATTTGTATCTAGTTCAACCTTGTGGATTATTGTTGATTTTGCATCTCATATCTTGATCATGCTAGTCATAGGTGATTTATAGTTAGATGTGACAATTTAATATCATTTTATGAGTTATATCACATTGGGTAATGAATAAAAGTTTCACCTAATGTACACCTGATGTTTCACCTATGTCTGTAGGTATAGGTTTCCCCAATGGTGGTTAATTGGAGATGGTTGTCTTGGGTAAAACATGTTTCCTTAACCTCCATCTCACTAAATTTGAGTTGTGAGATGAGTATTTTGAATCCCTAAATAGCATGGATCTAAATTAGTGGCCATTCTAAAATTTGTGTATTGTGATTAAACCTGTGAAGTGAGTGGTTCCTTTGCATGTGTTTATTTTACCTTGTTGCTTTACATTTAAAATTAGTTTTAAATGTGTTTGTCATGTTTGTAAAATATTTAATATGCTTTGAGTTGGAAAGATTATTAATTATGTATTAGTGAAAAAGGTCTTATGCATTATTCTATTACATGTGAAAAGAAGCTAAAATGAGTTTAATTGTGCACTGTGGAATTAAATAATATGTGCTAGATTATTAGAAATAAAATGATTTGCAAAAGTAAATTGAGATATATTAATTATTTATTGTAAGAAATTAAATAATACAAAGTTCTTGGATCGAAAAATATCTTTTATAAATATTTTTTATTGCAAAAAGCCATTTTTGAAATAGCTAGTTTAAATGGGAAAAGTGTAAAGTATTTTTAGGGAATTTTAGACAAAAGGAAAAGGAAAGGCTATTTTGAATTACAAATTATTATTATTTAAAAATATCTCTCCCCTCTCCTCTTGTGAAGATTTGCATAATTTTGAAAAAGGATTTTCTTGAAATTTGTGGAGATTGGAATTGCTTGGAAGTTGGAAGAAGATTGTCTGTGGTGATCTTGCTTCTCAAGGAGAGACTTATCCATTGTTGTATCTTGTTTGAAAGGTATTTCCATTTGTTTTTTAATGCAATTTTAAATGAATTTATTCATTTTCCATATCTACAATAGGTGGATGGATTTGGGTCTCCTTGAATAGGATTTTTTTTGAAGTTAGATTCATAGCATAGAGTTGTAGAAATGCTATTGTTGTAGATTTTTATTTAATTTTGAAAAATGCAAAAATACACCTGGGTTATGGGAAAAAATTCCTAACGTAATATTTGAGTAGTAAAGTTTGTAGTTGTGCATTTTATGCTTCTAAGGGTATGCTTGAAATTTTGTTATTTTGAGTATTTTGGGTTTTGAAAATTTAAGGTTTCATAGGATCCATTAATGGTGGATTTGGAAACCTTCATAGGGTTTGAATTTTTACAAAATGAAATTTGAGATTTAAAACCATGTTAGATATTTTGTTTTATGGGATGTGTACTCTCCTTGTGGAATTGTGATTGTGCACCATTGGACCTAGTGTCTTGACTTTTTGCATTGATTTTTGTGCCACAACCAATTTGTATTTCGGTATACATTGGGCACTTAGGAATGAGGTTTAGAGTAAAGGAGTGGCCTCCCAATACTTTCCTAGGTTAAAAAGGAACTCGTGGGCTAAGCCAAGTGAAATTTTAAACAACCTAAATAATAAAATGAATGGGGATCAAATGATTTATACACATATTTAAGACTAAACCTAAACCATGTGTTGAATACCTTAAGATGGTTTATGGCATTGGAAGTATAGTACATTTCACAACTCATTGAGATTGGTGAATTCCATATGGTATGACTATCATAGATAGAATACTACTCAACATCCTACATGGTCGTTGTGCCATAGTACCTGACACTCCTTAGTTTATGTCTAGGACCCTCTTCCTAATATTTCATTAGATTTTTCATGTAACACATGTTGAGACACCTTGTATCTACATTGATGGCATGTGGGACCCTCGTGCATGTATGTTTGTTGGGCATTCTTTATATTTGTTGATTGGCATGTGGGTTTCCATATATTCCTTATTCTAAGGGAGTGTGATTGGTACCCAATCAACTGTCTCCTAATACAGAGGGGTGGGCCTAGTTCCACATGGTTGGGTGGTGTTGAACCATCACTGGGGATAGATAGATTCAAATTATGGTCATTGGAGGGTGTGTTGGACTCTCATGTTATCATGTTATTTGTAGCCCTTCACTGTTAGGATTTTTTGAAATATTGTAAATTGAGTTATTTAAACCTTTGTAATAAGTGGTTATTCATGTATAATTGATATCTCATGTGTTGATTATGGTTGATCCATGTTTGGGATGAGACCCTTTTATTGAAATGATTCTATGGTTTTCTTTTGGGTTGATTTTGCACATCATCTTGTGATGGTGTTAGCATGTTTCGATAAGTCCTCAAACTATGATGTTTATCTCTAATTGCTTTCATGCTTGAAAATTATCTTATGATTATAGACACTTTTATATTTTATGGTGATCCACCCACATTTTTGGCAAGAGATCTATTATTTGTTTTGGCATATCTTGATGTTGGACTCAAATGTGCATAGCATTTTGGGGCATATTTCTCATGTTTGATTATGTTTTGGGAACATGTCTAGAAAGCATAGTTTACTTTTACAAAATGACTATACATTTAGTATATATGTGTTTTCCTTTATTTATATGATGTTTAATGAATCATGCAAATGGAGGTTGAAATGTGATCTTGCTTAGTGGTCATTTCCGGGCTTGCATGCTTGTTGTCTTCCCTTGCACATGTAGACTTATGCTTTGATGTAAGATGTGGTCTTTGGGTTAAAATGAACTTGGGAGTTTTTAATTTCTAATATGTCTTTGGAAATCTTAACCTGTTGAAATTCATTAGGGAAACCCATTTTAGAACATGTTCTTTGAGGTGGTTATACCTTGTTTAGTGCCTAGGTTGCTTAAGGCTTATTTGGTCCTAGTTCTTTCATGTCTTAGATTTTGAACCTCTTTTTTCATATTTAGTGGGATTGTAACTTAGTGTTGAGGGTTACCTAAGGTTGGGTATGTGGTTAGGAGCCTTCGAGTGACTCAAAGAGCTATTTCAAAGCTTCGAAGAGCCGTAGGACCACTTTCAATTTGGGGTTCTATTCTAGGTCACCTATTTTACCAGTTTAGGATCTCTTGGGTGACCCTAGGGTCTCTCAGGAAACATTAACTAGTAAAGGGGAAACCCTAACTAGAAATAGGAGTGACCCTAACCCTAGGATCTCTCAGAGTGACCTTGATGGGCAAAGGGGTCACCCTACCTTGTCTTGAGTGAATCAAACTAGTAAAGGGGTGACCATAATTGGTAAAAGAGGTCACCCTTAGATAGTGAGTACTTCCCATAATTTATGGGAAGCATTATTGAAGGAGGTTTCTTGTAGGGGTTTGCCTTGCTTGTGTAGCTCTTAAGATCGCATTGTACTTTAAGGTACTTTGTGAGATATTGACCTTCTTTGTGTCCTACCTTTGGTGTGAGTAAACTAAGGTTTTGGTTATTCTTCCTACATCCTTATGGATGTTTGGTTGTGTTGTTTGAGGGTAGTGTGATGTGTCAATGTGTCATCATCTTCCTCTTCTTCCCATTTGCAAGTGAGGGTAGTTGTGGTTCTGAATTTGACTGTTAGAGTGAGATGGACTCTAATTCCTCTTCTTACCATAATGTTAGCGTTATCCCTTGATGGGAGTGTAATTATTCCATTGATTTTGGTCTATAGTTGGTTGTTAGACCTAGCCGAGTCATTCAGTAGGTTGTGTCATCTAGTATGTTGGTTGTAATGTTGTCCTTATGACAACATTGTAGTCAATAAGAATGCCTTGTAACATGCATGTTGTTTTTGAATAACAAAAAAATTGTTCATCCATTTGTTGTTTGCTAATGTCTTGAGTGAAATCCTAGGGCATTACAACAAACACATGTCTATCAAGGTGAAACATGTTTATCAAAAGGGTCAAACAAATATAGTGAGTTGTAGATGACCATTTTTAGAAAGTTTTCCTTTAAATAAAAATTGACCTTGGGAATTTGCCTTTTCACCTCCTAGGATTTGAAATATGCCAAATTATGCCTTGCTAAATATTTTATCATGTTTTGTGTTGTACTTGTATTCTTGAGTGGGACTAATCATTCTCTTATGAGAATTGGGTGAGTTAGTGAATCTCCCTAACTTGATCATCCACTTGTGTAAGCAATTGTGAATGATTTGATAGATGTTATCTAATTTTTTATGGTGTAAACTCTTATAATTGGGTGAATTAAAAGATGTAATCATGATTATGTGTTTCCTTTATAAGCTATTTGTATCTTCTTTACTTTAGTTTTTCTTATCTACATCTAGGTGATAGGTGACAAGTACCTTACAATCAATATAGGGTGAGACCATATCTCCCCTATTGTTCCTCATTTTGAGTGCTCATGATGGTTTTGAAGTCTTCCACTTGTGTAATGTTTCATTTATGCATTGATATCTCATGCTTAGGCATGTTTTTGTTTTGTATCACGAAATCCTTGTTGTGTGAATGTGCATTATGACATATTTATATTGCAATTGATAACACAAAAAATTGTTTGACATGTTTTAACTTATTAATGTCCTCAATAAAATTTGGGCATTAATTCCTCTCTTATAGTAGTGGTGCCATGGCTAAAGTATGTGGCTAACCCACATTTTCTTCTCTCGTCTCTTCCCTGGCCTTTTTTTTCTTAGAGCTAATGATAATGGTGCGTTCTATCATTGTTAGGTGACAACATAAAGGTGTGTCTGACTTTTTGGCTTAAGTGAGCTATGTGAATCAACATTTAGAAAAATCTATTTTCTCTTAATTATAACAAGAAAATTGTAAAGAATTTGAAGATAATATAAGCTAATGATTTTTTATATTTCTTATGCAAATTCTATTTCTAATTTTAAATAAAAATAAAATATAATTTATCTCATGTTTCAAATATTTGTTAATAAAGTGTTTCTTACACTTTATAGTTTTTTTAATGAGTATTAATATTTTTTGTAACACATAGCTTGAGTTAGAAATAATATCTCTTCATAGTTTTAAACATTGATTATTAACATTGATATCTAGGGTGCACATATTTTTTCATAATTTTTTGTTGCAAATTTAATATATTAATTTTTTTAAACAATAACAACTATTAATTTAGACACATATTTTCTCATAATGCATCACTCTTATTTTTGAAAGAACGTCACAACTATAAACCCAATTTTTTTTTAAAGAAGAATATCACAACTATATACCCAATTTTTTTTGAAAGAATGTTAATATGAAGGGGACTTATTTTTTATTTTTTTCATTATTTGTTATTTTTCCTTGTAGAGGTTTTTGAATTTTGTAATAAACCTATTTTGATTTGAAAATAGAACATAAATATAACAATAAAAAAATATAGATCTATTGTAAAGCTTAATCTGAGGGCTACATTTTTTACAAAATTTCATATCATGATGACTTCATTTGATCATGAAAAAGGTGATTTAAATCAAGAGTTTGTATTTAATGAAATCCTTCTATGTGCCTTGGAGGGAAAAGGGTGCCACATAAAATGTGTATGGGTGATCCCACAATAATGTGTCTCACTTTTTGGCATAGGACACTAAAATCAACATTTTTAACCAAAATTTTACTTTCTGTCACTTATAGCAAGCAAATCATTAAGAATTTGAAGAAAATGTGAACTAGATATTTTTGAGATTTTGTGTGTAGATTCTAAATATATCTTTAAAATAATTTTAAAAAATAATTTGTCTCATTTTTTAAGTATGGCTTTAAAACTTATTTTTATACTTTATAATATTTTTAATGAGTGATATTTATTCTATAATGCATAACTTTTTTGAGAAATAAGATAAATTTATAATTTTGTAAACATTGATCATTAACACTGATATCTAGTGCATGCATATCTTTTTTTTACATATTTTTTATTATTAATTTTTAAATGAGATTAATTATAATTTAGAGTCATTTTATTCCATAATGCATAACATTTTTTGTATATATCCATTTTTCTTATTGAAACAAGGACATCAATATAGAGTGCACACACATTTTCTTATAAAGAAAACCCATCTTTCTTTATTTTTCTACATGTATCATGTTACATCCCGTTTTAAAGCAAACTTACTCCATCATTTTATTTCAGAAACTACTAGTTAGAAAGAGAAATTGATATATGATGTGAAGTTATGCTAGCCTAGAAAATGAGCTTATTTTATATTATTGACTTGATGCAATGACATGTTATATGAGATATTATTACTAGATTTAATTGATTTATGAGATGGACTAACTACTTGTTGTGTAAATGAGGTGAATGCAAGGACAATGTTTTCCCCCTCCTAGACAAGGAGGGAGAGCATCACTGGGGAGAGGGAAATAGATCGCGAGAGATAAGTGATCAACATGCCATTAGGGAACTCATACACTCACTTATAGTTTATGTCGAATGTGGTGTGATTTTTTTAGTCTTAATGTTATGTCGAAAACGTAAAGGAGGTATTAATGTCATGATCATCATTTGTTTGAGCTTGGTTGTTGTTCTTGTCACATGGAGACTATATCTCCTTGTTGGGTTTGAGTGGTTTCTTTGTTTCTGAAAATTGTTTTCTTTGTTGCCTTGAGTCATAAACTTGTTAACCCTATCCTAATTTTAATGATCTAAACCATGTAGTTGATGCATATTTGAACATATAGAATGGTTATAAAACACCTTTTGTTTTGTGAACTATTGTATATACTCAAATTAATTTAAGCATAGGCATGGGTTATTTTAGTGTCTTGTTTCTCTAACGAAGGTTAAAATTTCTAAAACCTTAAAGGATAAATTTTTGTGACTACTTCCTCGATTCTAGGAGTAGAGGAGTATACATGGGTGATAAGACCATACTTCCTATTTGTAGGAATGCCAAGAGGAGGCCATAGGAAGTTAGCAAGAAGTAGTTTATGTATTGAGAAAACTGGCTCTTTCTTAAAAAAAGGAAAAAACACACAAGCCAGGCAATGGACAAGATTATCCATTTTGATTTGCAATAATAGTATTTTTGAGGGTGATAGAGGTATGAATGTGTGTGGTTTATTCTGAACTATTTTTTATTCTTTCTGTGTTCGAGTTTTCACCTTCAGTGGGTAGTATGATAGGGTTGTCTGAGTTTTTAGACAAATGCATTCATTATCTTGGCTAAGTTAGAAGTATCAAACTATTTAGGCATCATTGTATTATTCATCAAATTGTATATGCATCATTATATTGATACATTCCTTGTATAGGCGTCATTGTATTGATACAGTCATCGATTTGTTATATGCATTGGTTGTGTTACCTGCATCAATTTATTATGTGTACCATTACATTGATTGTGATACATGTATCGAATGGTTAAATACATCAATGTTTTGGTTGTGATATAAGCAATGAACTATTAGAAGTATCTTTATCTTTGTTGTGGAAAAGTTGATAGATATGTATACCTTCATGCTGCCTATGAAAAGGCCGATAGATACATATAATATCCTTTGAACTGGTGCAAGCATTAAATTATTAGTGTATACTTGCATTTATAGACCTAGCGCAAGTAATGAACTGTTAATACAAACTTTGATTTCATATACCTGGCATAAGCAATAAAGTGTAATGTATGCTTTGCATTCATAGACATGTTACAATCATCGAACTATGTAAGTAAACTTTGTATTAGTTGTGATACCATCTTGAATTATTTCTGTATACTAGAAGTGGTTGTGATATGGCTGATAGTTATATATATGTATTACCTTTGAAATGGTTGTAATATGGTCAATAGGTATAAACACTTTTTATTTATTGGCAATGATATGGCCATTAGATATAAACACTTATCCTTGTATTGGTAGTGATATGGCCCTTAGATACAAACAATTAACTTTACCTTGGTTTTGATATAAGTCTATAGACATATACATAGATACTTTATCTTAGCTGAGATATAGCAGATAGATAATATCTTTTAATGATAGGAACACCGAATAGGTTATACAAAATTACCTCTAATTGCTGGACAGTTTGAGGAATCCAATGTAATGAGCATATAAATATTATACAAGTAGATAAACCTATTTACACTAGTAGAAAAATAGAAATAAATGACTAAAAAAACTACCAAAAATTGGTCATGTGATTAGTATTTTGGTCATGTGACCATTGGTAGTTTATTGCCAGTCATTTATCTCATGACCAAATTTATGACCAAACAAATTTTAGTCATTAATTTGGTAGTATATTTAGTCATTAATTTGGTAGTATAATTAGTCATCAATTTGGTAGTAAATTTAGTCATCAATTTGGTAGTATATTTGGTAATTTGGTAGTATATTTAGTCATCAATTTGGTAGCATATTTAGTTATTAATTTAGTCATTGATTGTTGTTAACTGGTCATTTATTTAGTCATTGTAATCATTAATTGTCATCAATTGGTAGTATATTTAGTCATTGATTTATGTACATTGGTAGTATATTTAGTCATTTGTATTAACTATTTTTCATCCATTGGTAGTATATTTGGTCATTTTAATCATTATTTTTCCATCAACTAGTCATATATAAACAACTAGTACATGATAAACATCAACTATGTCATTTTTTGTTGATAAACTTCAACAAATCTTCTCAAAGGATTGAAACAACAATGCTGGAAAATAATTTACTGTTTATTCAAACTATATATAAAATATGTTACAAAGAACTCGTTTATCAACAAATCTGCTCAAAGGATTGAAACAACAATGCTAGAAAATAATTCACTGTATATTCAAACTGTATATAAAATATGTTACAAAGAACTCTATATAGAGAGTTTTCAAGACAGAATCTTTCTGCAGTATGCAAACTACTAATTTATTATGCTTTTAAAACTAAAAAAACTAAAACTAAAGCTAAAAAGCCATCGGTGTGAATGCATGTCTTGATGCCATTGTTGCACATGGGGTGGGTTGTAAATGCATCTAGAAGGCACTGGTTTTGCAATTTCTCCTTGCTCTATACCTATCCACAATCAAAAAACTCAAAATTTGTTAATATTTTTAAAAGATTTATGAAACTTTGAATTATGAAAAACAAAGTGGGATGATAAGGAATTTTACAACAATATAGGCATATATTTTGAAAGTATTCAATAAGAAATGCATATACAAGTCTGATAGTCAAACTCCATAGTTCATTTATATAGGTTTGATATTCAAGAAGAAATGCATATGTAGTGTTAAGCCCTGAGCATAGACCTCCCCATGTTACTATACAAGCATGCACTTCATTTGGTTTAAAATAGACCTGTTAAGAAAAATCAACATCACATATTCAAGTTGGGCAAACTTGAAATTTTATTTTGAAATCTATTTTCATCGAAGAGACATACTTTTTTCCTTGGTCCTGCACGATGAAAATGAGATCCTCTTGGACTATTTAGTCGGACAACAATCTAGAACTCAAGAAAAGTCACAAATTCATATAGCAAACTAGACTGAAACCAAATAAGATGCACAAAGAAAATGCATTTAAAAATTAAATGAACAAAGAACAAACACATGGATTGTAGTCTCAGATAAAAGACTTACATCTTTTGCAACTACATCATCTAGGTGAACAAAGGACTACCTAAAAATGGCAAATTCAATATCTTACATTAAAATAAGACTAGACTCCAAAAAAACCTACTTCTTATTATTTTGCACTATGGATTCTTTCAAAATAAAATTTTCATAGATGTATATTAAATTAAAATGGATTGCAAAGAAAGTCCACTAAGATTGCAAAGAAAGTCCACTAAGATATTGCAAATAAAATGGATTGCCAATAAAAATAGGAAAAATATTTACCACTTTTTCTTGTGAATGAAGTGTAAAATCACTATTGACTATTTGACCATTAAAGTGGATGATATTTAAATAGGTTCGATCTAACAACTTCGTTATTGCAATTGAAACCTTACTAGTTGAACTTTTTCTCAATTAAACTATCCCCTAATTTATGATCTTTGCAACTAAAAATACTAAGTGTTTAGGGTAGTGTGTTGTTGTGATGTTCACAACATGCCCCATTTTACTCCTTAGCAAATGAGGACCCCTGCTGTGGCTTTTGCTTTCGCTTGTGTGTGTTGTTCTGCTTGGTGGTAAAGGGAAAAGAGAGTGAAAATTGCAAACCTTGTTGAAAACAATGAAAAAATTGCATTTCAGTACCAGGGCAGAGTACAGATGAATTCCTTGTCAAAAATGAGCTAGGGTTGCTTTTTGAACCATGTTGAAATTCCCTATATTTTGCAAGTTATGAGTATTTTGGTAAAATGTACAAGGGAAGGGTTTGCATGTCATGCATATACAAGTCTTTTACAAATTAGGTCGCATATACAATGTTCTTTGTATGTTAGGTCATTGTACCTTGCACATACAAAACTAATTGTATATCGGGTCATGCATATACAAGGTCTTTTGTATGTCGTCTTCTATACAAAGTCATAGAAATGGGTTATCGGGTTTACATACAAATATGTTTGTATGTTTTTATACTTGTATGCATTTGCTAAAGTCTATTTATACATGCAGGTTGGACCCGACACAGCTCTAAGGTAAAATGAATGTTTCTTTAAATCTGTCGGTTTTATATTTGTTGTTTGTATGTTTGAACATACAAGCAAGACATACATTGCAATATACAATGACAATATGCAAGCCGCGGACCCAAGAAGTTATAAATTATAGTTAAGTCATTGTATGTTTTGCAATGTATGTATCTTACATACATTCACGATATACAACGGAATATACATGCTGCGGAACTGAAACGTTATCAAAGTTTGTTAAGTTCTTGTATGTTTCAATACATGCATTGTGAAACATACAAAGGTGATATGCATTGCAAATATACATTGAGCAGACCCGAAAAGGTTATTAAAGATGGTTAAGTTGTTGAATACTTTGTGCTTTGTATATCGAGGATATATAAAGACATTATACAGGCCGCGGACGCGAAAGAGAGTTAAAGAGAGTTAATTGCTTGTATATTCCGAAACCTTGTATGTATGTTCTAAAAACATAGATTGCTTTACATACAAGTCGGATTTCAGATGGAATTAAAACTCAATTTCTACAATGCATCATATCCAAACGTATATAAAAAATGCATTGCGTTATATACACATCTCAAAATTGAAAATGAATAGACTGCAGTCTATAAAGGGCGGTAAGTCCGAAGGGGACATACAAAGGCGCTTGTATGTATCGGCTTGTATAAATTGAAATGTATATCTCCAGATACAAGCGAAATATACAAGAACCGGACGCGAGTAGAAAATTAAATACAAAAAGGTTATTGTATATTTTGTGCTTGTATGTTTGCGATATACAAGCAAAAGATGCAAGTTAAAAGTGCAAGCCGGATCCGAAAGGGAGTCAAATACAGAAAACTCTTTGTATGTTTTGGTGCTTGTATGTTTACGATGTATGAGCTGATATACAAAGGCAAATATACAATGTGCGGATTTGAATTGAAAGTTCAAAATAGAGAATGCTTTGTATATTTGGAATGCTTTCATGTTTTGCGATATACAAGAAAAAGGGGCGGGAAAGCAAAGCGATGGATTTTTTGAATCCATTTTAGAGCTCGATGCATGTTTTTGGTCAACAATGGTTGACCTAACCATTTTAACATTGTATATGCATTTGGGCATGCGGATTTTCATAGTTTCATGGCCCGATGCTTGTGTTTTGCACTTTTATCCTAATTTAATGTAATGTTTAAATCTCCTACTGGTTATTGAAATGATGATGTGCTTAATTATGGGCTATTTGTTGCAGGATGCTAGAGCTATTTCGAAGTAGCTGAAAATCGCAGAGTTGAGAACACAGTGGTGGCGTGTAGGTGGAAATAAAGACGGGGCTTTAATGGCGAGGACATCCCAAGCAGCGGATCAGATCCTGAGAGATTGCAAGTGCATAAGGGGAAGCAAAGGCTTTCAATGCGAGGGGCTTTGTACATGGAGACATTATTGTTGGAGTGGCACTCGGTATGGGCATGCTGCTCAGATTTTTGGCGGGATTGGTTTTCCACTGTCTGATGCTGCACTGGGTGGCTGCAGACTATCGATTAATTAGGGATTTTTGGGAACTGTATTGGGGATACTCAGAGATATATATTCAGTCCCTTTACTATGTAAAGGGGGGAGGTCAATCATTCAAAATATGACCTGTAGCAATTTCATGTAAGAGATTAGATTACTGAGACTAATGAGGACTAAACTGTTGAAACATCAAGGTTCTTTCTTCAGATCATTGTAAATGTACTTGTTCTAAAGCATACTGAATGGAGATGAAGCTTTAGATTACATCCTATTTGTAAACTTTACGTAATCTTCAAGTTGATTTCTAGATATGTACTGGTGAATGCTATGTTCAATAGAAGTGCTTTCATTTCATTGCATGTTGTTGTCAACTTTTCCTTTGAAGATTTACACTAGATCATGCAGATTTGTGGACTGTCTTGGTGAAGTATGATTCTAATTTTCTTCTCTTCATTGTTGTATCAGAGCATGTATGTGGATCATTGATCTCAGTCAAGTAATTTTGGGAATCTCACTCTATAAACCCTACCTTTGTCTTTTCTTTTTTTAATTTCATTGAATCACTTCCATAACCACATATCATGATAAATATTAAGCAGAATAGAGAAATATACTGACATCCCATAGATAACTAAATATCATTAGCATATTTTGAGCTAGATGCATGTACTTTTAAAATATCATGCAAACATCAATCCGTAGACACATCATTTGAAGAAATATATTGTGTAGAGTAACCTCTCTGTGTAGCATAGTTGAAAAAATAGAATCTACTGATCTACGTAAGGCCCCAAAATGGAAAACAGCAACACACATCAACCACTAAGTGATGTCAGTAGATTATGAACTAATCAACGGAGACTTGGGATCATGAATTCTTTGAATTCATCGTATCTTTCAAGATAAATAAAGGTTGTTGTGAACTTTTATTTGTGTGTTTATGTGTGACTAACATCACCATCAACAGAAACTGGTGCTAGAAGGAGGGACAAAACAAGGAAGCTGTGGATTCCTGCAAACATTGCTTAAATATCCCGTTAGTGAGAATTTTGACCATAAACACAACTTTGGCTAGGAGGTTTTAACTGGTCTTCACAATAAACCAGCTGATTTTTTCCTTTAAAATTTAAGAAATCCTGGCTCCCAATCCAAATACAAGGTCCAGATCTAGTGGACTCTTTGAAGAATTACCTATCAGGGGATTTAGACCTAGAACTATGGACATTCACCACACTTCTAATTCTAGTGCATCTGAAGCTTCACCCGAGCATGCTCCTATAACTCCTCTCAGGTTTTAAACACCTATAGGACCACTTGTCACACCTCAGGTCCAACCTCAACCTGTCATACCTCAGGTTCAACCTCCACCAGTTCCAATGTCATTCTTTGCTGCAAAGTCACCTCTAACTTTTAATGCATATCATACTCTACCTATGAATCTTGATAAAATTTATCCTAAGTATCATCCATATCAAGATGCTGATGATCATATTAGAACTTTCAAGGAAGCTTGTTGTAGGGCTAGAATTGAGCATCAAGATGTTTTATGTAGGTTATTTCCATTTTCCTTAGGGGAAGAGGCATATAATTGGTCTACTAGTCTTGGTCAGGGTTTAGTCGATTCATGGGATGCCTTAGAAAAAACCTTTAAGGATAGGTTCAAAACACCTATAGATCCTTCAATGAATTATCATCTGTTTGCCATAATTAAGAGATTTGAAGGAGAACCTATTGCTAACTTTAATGCAAGATTCCAGAAAATGCTCTCAAAGGTAGTAGCACCTTATGTTGTAGCAGATGAGGCTGCTAGGAGCATTTATTATTCAGCTTTAGATCCTTTGACTTCCATGTTTATCAGGAGAGCACATCCTAGTGTAACAACATTAGTAGGAGCTTTTGAAGAAGCTATCCAAGTCAGTCAGCAATTGACTCCTACTCCCACACCAAATATTGCCTTCCCTACACTTCCTAGTTATCCTACATATCCTAGTCACCAACAGACCAATAGAGCCATGATACCTTCAGCTATGATGCCAGCCCCTTTGCAGATACCTCCACTCAGTATCATGTCACCACCAAATGGGAATGGCAAGATGTTATAATATCCAGGACAAACACAAGTACCTCAGGTTGTGGAACAATCCAATAATAACAATGGGTCTTCCTTTTTCAAGCCTCAGACACAGAGTGTAGTGGCCAAGGTTCAGGAAGAGAAAGAAGAAATCAAAGAAATATCAGCATGGTTAAGGAAACTTACTACTGAGGTCACTCATCTGAGAAATCAAAACTTTTATTCCCAACCAAATTAGAATAGAGGTTATGCCAATGACAGACCTAATTATTCTGATAGGGGGTACAACAATAATTACAATAACAATGGCAACAATAATCTTCCTAGACAGCCTAGAGTATGGAACACTAGGCCAAACAATGGTTCCTTGCCATCACCCCTAGACAATCAGCCTCCTAATGAACCCAAGCAAACCACTAGAGTAAACCTTGCAGAGGCAACACTTACAAACTGGTGCAGGATACATAACACCAATGCTCATGTAGAGCTAGATTGTCCTCAATTCAGGATTGCTGCTAGTATTTTCTAGGCTGAAGTGTCCAGTACTTTAGGCAACCCACCTTATGCGGAGGGAAATGAAATTGTCCCCTGTGAATATGATTCTGCCATAGTGCTAGAAAGCTTCATGCATCATCCTTATCAGCAGACAATTTCATCTCATCAGGTTTACACCTCAACATGTGAATCAGCCATGGCTTTTGAATCTAACTATATTTTTCCATTTGAGGATGAGAATGAGCCATCTATTGAGCATGAGGAAGTCAATGCTTATCAATAGCAACCTCAGGGTAGGCATAATTACAACTTTATGAATACATCAAATAGATTTGCTGACCCTTTGACCACATTCTTGCCCCCAAACAATTTCAACACTCCACCTGATCCCAAGGCAAGTAATAACCCTGGATTTCCCAAGGTTAATGCTCAATATTTGGCACCACAGAACACAACACCAAAAGCTGGTAGTCTACCTCGTGAATCTAACAAGTTGGTTACATACCTGACAGATGAAATGAAAAGGTTAAGATCAGCCTACCATTGTCAGAGTTGCTTAAAACCCCTGCTATCAAGAAAGCTTTCGTGAAATCATTAGATGATCCTGCTCAAAAGCAAGATAGTCATACCTCAAGCCAATCTAGAAATAAAGATCATGTTGCTAGGGATGTTAATGTTAAACATAAAACCTCAGCTACTGTTCAAGTTGCAAAGACTTCCCACATGACCCTATACAAAGACAAGAGTGAGTCACCTCCTTTCCTCCTTACCATAAGGATGTTTGGTAAAAAATTGTACAATTGCTTGGTGGACTCAGAAGCATCTACCAATGTAATGCCCCTATCCATATGCAATGCTTTAGGATTACATCCTGCTAAATCATTAAAGAAAGTGACACAATTAGACAAAACAGAGGTGAGTGTGGTGGGAGAACTGACTCACATTCACATGCAGTTAGCATCAGATCCCAGAAATTAGTACTATATTGATATTCAGGTAGTTGATATACTTGATACATATGGGATGTTACTCAGCAGGGACTGGTCAAAAACCCTTAATGGATACATGTCAATTGATTTCAATCATATGTGGTTGCCCTGGAGAGGGATACCAAATCAAATAAGGATAGATGTTGAACCCTGCATGAAGCACATCATCACTAAATACAACAAAACCAATGAAATCATGTATGTAGATGTGGAACCTGGAGTTTACTCCATCAAACCCCAAACTACCAGCATAGAGGAGATCCTGATGCTTGACATCCATAATCATGACGATGACCCTCAAGATGATAAAATAATTGTAGAATCTGATTATAATCCTGAAAAATAAAATAGAACTAGATCATTTCTAGAATTTTGAGATGCATTTGTTTAAAGAGGTACAATGATGTCACTTGTTGAAAATGCCTGTTCAGGATATTCTAATTGATGGATGGTGCAAGCTGCATGATGAAGCTCATTCTGAAAAGACTTGTGATACCTGTTTAGACATGTTGGAGCTGGAACAAGCATACAATGAGGCATCTTCATCATCATCTGTGATAAGTTCTGTAGATTATGATAGTGAAGCTGATTTGTGTGTCTTCTGTAGGAATAGGAGAATGCACATATCAAGATGAAAGTTCTATTCAAATGCCAGAAGAGATACCGGTATGCAGGGAGAGCAATGCTAAAGGCAAGGAGAAGATCACCCCAGGGAGTGACTGCTTAGTGGAATCCGATTATGAGTTATTTGATGAAGATAGGGGCAGCAATCTGTCCAAATTTGAAGAGTTTTTATCAAAGGAAATTCAAAAGATGACACGGCAGCAAAGGCTGGTGCAAGTTACACGAAGCACCTCATTCAGAAACTACTTTTTCTTTGTGTCTACATATTTTGAAAAGGCAGACGTTGTCTAGTACAGAGGATTTTCCTTCTGATGGTAGGAGAAGAGAAGAAATGTCAGCTTCCCATAAAGTTGATAAGGTGAGGTCTGAGAAAGCTGATGTACCAAAACTAAAGTGGATATTCAATGGTGCAGCTGCCAGAGCTAAAAGGAAGAAAGAAGACCCAGACAAGCTTTTAGATGAAGATAAGCCATGGATCCTCAGGTTTGAAGGATCCAAGTCAAAACAAGGAGCTGGAGTAGGGATAGATCTCATTGATCCATCTAGGAAATCCTACTTAGCAGCATATAGGTTACAGTTCCCATGTACAAACAATGTGACAGAGTATGAAGCTCTAATCCATGGGATACTATTTGCACTTAGAAAGAAGGTGAAAATTCTACATGTCTATGGGGACTCAGAATTAGTTGTCAGACAAGTAAGAGGTATATACTCTTGCAATTATAGGAAGCTGTCCAATTACAGACATAGGGTGTGGGACTTAATAGAAGATTTTGATGCATTCAACATCACACATGTACCCAGAGAACAAAATCATAGAGTAGATGCCTTGGCCTAGGCTGCAAGTACTCTGGAACCTCTGTCCATATCTGGGCTAAAAAGATTTTTAGTAGAATTAGTGTCAATACCTTCTGTGCCTGAAATGTAACTAATCTTCAGGTATTTGATGATGATCAACATATATTAGACTTCATTTCCAACAGAGATGTTTTTGAAGCATAGATCATAGATGAAATGAATATAGAAGATCACATCTAGGAAGAAGAAGAAATCCTGGAGTTCCCTAGCAATAGAATCCCTAAGGGAGTGATAGAGCTAGAAAGAGCGTTCAATTTGGACAACATGCTAAAACAGAGGGATCTTCGAGAGGCTGATGGAGGACAGTACTCGCAAGTTAACATTGGATAGGGCAATAAAAGAAGAAATGTTCTGATTGGGAAGGTCTATACAGAAGAAGAGTTAGAGGGAATAACCCAGGCTCTCAAAGATTATATCCGTGTCATTGCCTAGACGTATGATGAATTAAAAACTTACGACACTTCAGTCATCACTCATACAATACCTTTGAAGCTAGACGCCAAGTCTTTTCAGCAGAAGCAAAGACCCGTCAACGCTTTACTGGAGCCAATCATTTTCGAAGAGGTTAAGAGGCTACTTAATGCTAGGATCATATTTCTTGTCAGACATTCCACCTGGGTGGCAAACCTGGTCCTAGTAAGAAAGAAAAATGGCGACATCAGATTGTGCGTAGACTTTAGGAACTTAAATAGGGCTTCTGAAAAGGATAACTATCCTTTGCCCTCTCTGGATGAAGTTTTGCAAATCATGAATGGCACCAAGATGATGTCATTTCTGGATGGCTTCTCTGGTTATAACCAAGTAATGTTGCACAAAATTGACAGATTGAAAATCGCATTCACCACAAAGTGGAGAATCTTCACCTACAGGCGCATACCATTTGGGTTAATAAACGTTGGGGCCACATTTCAGCGAGTAATGGACATAGCCTTCAGAGGCTTGAATGGTAAATGCATAGTAATATACATGGATGACTTAACGGTGTTCTCTAAAGAAAGAGGAAACCATGTAGAGGACCTGAGGAAGGTGCTGAAGAAGTGCGAGCAGTACAGGATATCCTTAAACCCCAAGAAATGCATATTCGGGGTAACCACAGGGAAGTTATTGGGCCACCTAATAATAGAAAATGGTGTCATCATTGACCCTGATAGAGCGGAATCCATCATGAAGATATAGCTTCCTAGAAGCAAGAAGGAGCTCAAATCTTACTTTGGTAAGATTAATTTTGTTAGGAAATTTATTAATAGCTTTGCAGAAATTGTTAGACCCTTGAATGCCATGCTCAAAAAGGACTCTAAGATTGAGTGGACGCCTGAAGCTAGAGCATCTTTTGAAGATATTAAAAAGGCCATATCAGATGCTCCAGTTCTGGTCAGTCCAGATAATGCCAAGGATTTTTACATTTACTGATTTGCTTCAGAGCATACTTCTGCAGCGGTGTTGACACAGAGAAATGAAGAAAAGGAAGAAAAGCCTATAGCCTTCATGAGTTTCCCTTTCAGAGATGCAGAGCTCAGGTACATGGACGTTGAAAGACAGGCACTTGCTCTGGTTAGAGCAGTTAAGAAATTCAGGCATTACATTCTGAGAAGTAAAGTGATCGATGCGGTACCTGATGCAGTAGTGAAAATGTTGTTAATGCAAAGCGAACCAAGTGAGAAAAGAGCTAAATGGATCACTGTCCTCCAAGTGTATGATATGGACATTACGCCCATGAAGTTAGTAAGAGGACAGGCATTGAGCCATATGATATCAGAGATTGATCCTAATATCACGAGCCAGCAGTATGTTGTGAATGCAAAGACAGATGGAGAATGGTACTCAGACATCAGACACATCTTGATCACTGGAAGATGTCCTTCAAGACTACAGGCCTCACAAAGGAGAGCCTTAAAGATAAGGTCATAGAAATACATGATTAAAGGAGGACTCCTTTTCAAGAAAAACTATGAGGGGATATACCTAAGGTGCCTGGAAAAATGAGAAGTAGATAAGGTGATGGCAGAATTGCATGATAAATTTGGGACTGCACATGGATCATCCTTAGCCACCACTCATGTTATCCTCAGGGCAGGGTATTATTGGCCCACAATTTTTAAAGACACTACTGAACACATTAAAAGTTGTCATATGTGTCAGGTTGCTGCAAATAGAGAAAAATATGTTGCTCAACCTTTGCAGCCAGTGATGGAGATGAGCCCATTCGCTCAATGGGGAATGGACTTCATAGGACCAATCAATCTTCCATCATCTTCAGGCCATAGGTATGTTTTAACTATCACTGATTACTATACCAGGTGGACCGAAGCTGTCAACAGTAAGACATGTAATGCTGAGGACGTCATTAAGTTTTTGGAAAGCAATATAGTGACCAGGTATGGAGTTCCATATGCTTTAGTATGTGATAATGGGTCTGCTTTTGCTTCAATTAAACTATCAAGTTGGGCTTTTGATTATGGGATCATTTTGAAATTCTCCTCAAATTACTATCCCCAAGGGAATGGATTAGCAAAATCCACAAACAAGAACCTATTAAACATCATAAAAAAGTTGATAGAAAAGAACCCAAGGGAATGGAACACTTTATTGAAGTATGCCTTGTGGGTAGATAGAACCAGGAATAAGGATGCATTAGGAAATTCACATTTTCACTTAGTATATGGGGTAGATCCTATCCTCCCTATTAACTTGAGGATTCCTACACTATAGTTTGCACAAGAATACCTGGGCATAGATAATAAACAAGAAGTTTGGTTGTTGCAGTTGATGCACCTAGAGGAAAAAAGAAGTGAAGCAATTAACCAATTTGCTAAACATCAGGCTGTTGTCAAACTCTGGTTTGACAAAAGAGCCAAAATTAAGGCTTTCAGAATCTCAGATTTAGTCCTGATGTGGGACAAAGCACATGAGAGGAAAGGAGATCATGGTAAGTTTGATAAACTCTAGATAGGTCCCTTTCAGATTTCTAAAATTTTAGGGGACATCACCTATAGGCTTAAGACCTTAACCAGTGAGGATGTTCCATTACCAATTAATGGATAGTTTCTCAAACATTACTTCCAAGCCTGAAGTGGTGCCATAACAGCCATGTGTATCATAGTGTGCATTTCTTGTATAGTTGTTTGTACAGTTTGTTTGTTTTGCTTGCTTTGTTGTTTCCTCAGCAAGGATCTTTATTTTGATTTAGAGTATGAAGGAGAAGGCTAACAACCATTGAAAACAATGTGGAATTCAGAACATTCAGGTTAATTATCTAAAATTTATGCATAGCTTGTTGTGACTGTCATGAATGTAGAAAGTTGTTTGACTTCTGAAATTTTGTATTCAATAAGAATGGGTTGAGTATTCAAGGAATGTTTCTCACGATGACACACCTTAAATCCTTGGGTTTGTTGAACTTGCCAGTGTAGATATTAGGTGAAAAATCAGAGGTCACCCTTGCTACCATTACAATTCTCAGCTTAATTTCAGCAAGTGACCACTCCTTGCATCATGAAGTTACAAATGCAATATCTTATGAAATCTCTATCAAATAAAAAAAGAAAAATAAATAAATAAAATGGATTTTACTGAAAATCTAGATTAAGCCATCTAAGTAACTCTACAGGGGCTATAGACACTCGCTAGCAGTGGGGCTCTACTTAGGAGAATTGTAATGATAACCTTGTCGGGGCTATGGACGCCTACTGGCAGCAAGGCTCTATCCAGTTGGCTATGAGGGAATGTCCTCACCTACATAGTCTAATATCAGTCATTGGTTTGTTCAACTAATCTTCAAGATGAGGCTTATTATTCACGTGCACCCACTTAAACTCAAAGGAAAATTCATGCACCTTATGAATACATTGAGTCTCAAGATTGAATAATGATTTGCAGAAAAGATAGTTGGAAGTTATGAATTTATTTCATTCAGTTTCCTTTAATGGTTTGAATTTAATTGTTTTGTTTGGTTTCTAGTTGTTGTGATGTTCACAACACGCCCCATTTTACTCCTTAGCAAAATGAGGACCCCTGCTGTGGCTTTTGCTTTCGCTTGTGTGTGTTGTTCTACTTGGTGGTAAAGGGAAAAGAGAGTGAAAAATTGCATTTTAGTACTAGGGCAGAGTACAGATGAATTCCTTGTCAAAAATGAGCTAGGGTTGCTTTTTGAACCATGTTGAAATTCCCTATATTTTGCAAGTTATGAGTATTTTGGTAAAATGTACAAGGGAAGGGTTTGCATGTCATGCATATACAAGTCTTTTACAAATCAGGTCACATATACAATGTTCTTTGTATGTTAGGTCATTTTACTTTGCACATACAAAACTGATTGTATATCGGGTCATGCATATACAAGGTCTTTTGTATGTCATCTTCTATACAAAGTCACAGAAATGGGTTATCGGGTTTACATACAAAGATGTTTGTATGTTTTTATACTTGTATACATTTGCTAAAGTCTATTTATACATGCAGGTTGGACCCGATGCAGCTCTGAGGTAAAATGAATGTTTGTTTAAATCCTCCAGTTGTATATTTGGTATTTGTATGTTTGAACTGTTGCAAGTATAAGGTAAACCAGTGTTGTCATTGATGTCAACATACTCATATTGCTTTGACAAGAAGGATTCAATGAGCAGTGTGCTGAGGATATTGAGAAAATTAGCCTCAGTCAGGAACAGTAAAGAACAGTGATGAGAAGAAGGCAAATGTACTGTATAGGATGCGAACCGGAGGATGCGGATTAAAGGGTTTGTAGATATGGGTCTTGAGATGCTTTAGTTAAGATTTCAGAGGTCCGCATGAAGATCTGAAGGAGTTGTGGCTGTCGGTGTAGAACCGGTTCCGGCAAGTATTCAGAGGTGACAGAGGATCACAAAAGGTCCAGTGAGGTCCGGAACTGTATAATCCTAATCTGCGGATTAGAAGGAGTCTTTGGGATGTCCTTGTGATGTGCCATCTCGAGTTGTGTATGATTTGGAGGTCCGGAAGTACCTCTTGCATTATGACAGTGGCGACAGACAGTATTCTTGAAGTTCCGGATAAGGAGGATAAGAGATTTCAGTAAGTAAAGGAAATGCGGACGTACCTGGTCATTCAGGCAGGCTTGTGAAGGTTCCTGGATCATGTTGAGGTCGTGTTGTTGGTCCGCATTGACAGTAGAGCCCGGAATTGAAGATATTCTTCCGGATGAAGTTTTTGCTCTGTTTAGCCGACCAGATGAGTTGTTCATCCTGCGAATGTTCTTATGGTAGCTGACCAGATGTGTCATTCATCTTGCGGATATTCTTATGATTGATTGCCGACTTAGATGATTGTTCCTAAGTTGATGTCTTGTATAAATAAAGATTTGTGAGTTCATTTTGTAGTGTGGCTTATGGGGAAAGAGGTGAAGTAGCGAAGAGAAGTGCAGAAGGAAGAGCAGATGTTTCTGGGCTTAATGGAACTGATCCGGACATGGTAAAGATGTCATTCTCTAGTTCAAGACTGTGATTCTTATCACTTTGTAGATAGTGTGTCTCCTTGTAGGCAGTGGGCCTCTTTGTGAGCAGTGTGCTCGGGCAGTGAGCCCTAATTGGCATGTGCCATTTTGTAATTCCTTATTCTTCTAATAGAGAATAATCTTTGGGTTAATCACCCCGTGGTTTTCTCCCTTAACCGGGTTTCCACGTCAAAATACTGTGTCATGTGTTTCTTATTTCATGATGAAATTTGTCTGTTTGATTCAATACTGCTTTGATTAAGAAGAAGGTTCAAAAGAAGAAATAATTAGGATAACTGATTCACCCCCCCTCTCAGTTATCAACAATTGGTATCAGAGCGAGGTTCCTCTGAAAGAAGCTTAACCGCTTGAGGAGATCTAGGATGTCGTCATACAAAAAGGATAGTCCGAAGTTCGATGGAACCAATTTTACTCTCTGGAAGGGTCACATGAAATGTTACCTGGAATGTATGGGAAAAGCATACTTGGCCATGGTTTCAAAACCATATGTACCTCCACAAGGTGGTCCGACAACTCTGAATGAAATCACAAAAGCTGAAAACAATCTGCGGACCAAGGAAGCTCTTCTAAGCGCATTGAATGACTCAGATCTCTCAAATGTTATTGACCTACCAACTGCATATGAGATCCTGACTAAACTGGAACTTCTGTATGAAGGAGATGAGTTTGTTAAAAGTGCAAGGTTGCAAAGTCTGAAAGGGAAATTCGAAAGATTGAAGATGAGAGATGATGAAAACATCACTACTTTTATGCCAAGAGTGAATGAACTAGTGTGTGGAATTAGAAATGCTGGTGGAACTCTGGATGAAAATGAGATCATTTGCAAAATCCTTAGATCCCTTCCTGCTGCCTACAAAATCAAGGTTGCTGCAATTGATGAATTCAGAGCCCACACAACTGTCACAAGAGAACAATTGGCTGGCAAGCTAGCTGCATTTGAAATGACCGAGTTTGGAGATGATCTTCCCAAGACTGAATCTGCTTTCAAAGCCAGTGCCTATGTGAAAGGCAAACAGAGAATTGATCCGGGAGAAAACTCTTCAAGGAAGATGACATGGTATGATCAAGCAAGAAGAGACATGGAAGAAGAAGAAGCAGAAACAGCTCAACTTGAAGCCCTCATTGCAAAAAGACTACCAAGAGGATCCGGTAAGTATGAAGGAAAACTACCCTTTAAGTGCTTCAACTGCAATAAGATTGGTCATTTTGCTTCAAGATGTCCGGAAAGATCTGCAAGGTCTAATACTAACAGACAAAGGTTTCAAAAGAATTGCTATTATGTTCATAAAGAAGATGACAATGAAGGAGTAACAGATGATGAATCAGAACTAGGAAGCAAATCCGGAAATGAGTGGGTGTTTATTGCCATCAAGGAAGAAGATTCAATACTCTCTGAATCTGTCAATCACAAAGTTGTTGAAAAAGCTTTGGCTGCTCAAGTGGAAGAAAAGGATGATTGGGTTATTGACAGTGGATGTTCTCACCATATGACTGGTGACAAGAATAAGTTCTTGAATTTGGAAAGGTATGAAGGAGGAATGGTAAAGTTTGGTGACAATTCTGTTGGTAGAATCAGAGGCAGGGGAACTATTTCCTTTGATGGAAAGAGCAAAACAGGTAATGTACTATATGTTGAAGGATTGAAGCACAATCTTCTCAGTGTTGGTCAGTTAGTAGACAAAGGCTATGATCTTCGGTTTAAGAATGGAAAATGCAGAATCTTTACAAGCTCTGGAACTAAAATTGCATCCGGTACTCAGACAAAAGGTAATATCTTTCATCTGGTTGGTTCAAATAAAAGTTGTTTGTTTGTTCAAATTGATCAGAGTTGGTTATGGCATAGAAGAATGTGTCATGTAAATTTTGATAACATCATCAAGATAAGCAATACTCAGGCTGTAAGAGATCTTCCAAAATTGATGAAACCTACAAATAGTTTGTGCAAAGAATGTTAGCTAGGTAAACAAAGCAGAGTCTCTTTCAAAAGCAAAGATCAGTCTTCTACCAGATTGTTGGAATTAGTACATACTGATCTCTGTGGTCCGACAAGAATCAAGAGTCTGCAAGGTGATAGATATTTCATGTTGTTAATTGATGATCATTCCCGGATGATGTGGGTTACCTTTCTAAAAGAAAAATCTGAAGCATTTGAGAAGTTCAAAATCTTCAAAGCTTTGGTAGAGAATCAAACCGGATTAAAACTAAAGTGTCTAAGGTCTGATAGAGGTGGTGAATTTACATCTGGAGAGTTCATTGACTATTGTGAGAAGCAGGGTATAAGGAGACAATTGTCTGCTCCTAGGACTCCACAGCAGAATGGAGTAGTTGAAAGAAAGAACCGGACCATCCAGGAAGCTGCCAGGACAATGATGTTGGAAGCAAATGTTCCTTAGATGTTCTGGAAAGAAGCTATCAGCACTGCAGTCTACACTCTAAATCGAGTTCAAATCAGAAACAATACCGGTAAGACCCCCTATGAACTCTAGTTTGGCATCACTCCACTGTGAAATATTTCAGAGTATTTGGTAGCAAGTGTTATATCAAAAGAGATGAAGATCTAGGAAAGTTTGATGCTAGAAGTGATGAAGGAATTTTCTTGGGCTACTCCACTCAAAGCAAAGCATACCGGTGTTACAATAAGAGACTGAGGAAGATGATAGAAAGCACTAATGTGAAAGTTGATGAAGGAATTGAGAAGCCCTCAAGATTTTATGAATCTGATGAAGATGACCAAGACAGTGTTCAAGGAACTCCATCCTCTCCGGTAAGACAGAGTCAGCCTAATCCGGTAAATCAGGAAGAAGAGATAGGTTTGAATGAGCCTGATCAAGAAGCAGCAGTGCAGGATACTCCCAAAATTCCAAGGTATGTGACACTAAACCACTCTGAAGATCAGATCATAGGGGACAGAAGCAAAGGTGTGCAAACTAGAAGGAATGTTGCTCAAAATCAGGATGAATGTTGTCTGATTTCAAAGATTGAACCTAAAACAGTAAATGAAGCCTGCAATGATGAAAACTAGACTAAAGCAATGAAAGATGAATTAATGCAAATTGAGAAAAATCATACTTGGGATCTTGTTCCCAGACCTAGAGACAGGAATGTGATTGGAACCAAATGGGTCTTCCGGAACAAATTAAATGAAGCTGGTAAAGTAATCAGAAACAAAGCTAGATTGGTCTGCAAAGGCTACTCCCAAATAGAAGGAATTGATTATGAAGAGACCTTTGCTCCCGTGGCAAGAATTGAAGCAGTCAAATTATTTCTTGCATTTGCTGCCTTCAAAGACTTCAAGGTATATCAGATGGATGTCAAGTCTGCCTTCCTAAATGGTGATCTGGAAGAAGAAGTTTACATTGAACAACCGGATGGATTTCAATTATCTGACAATGATGATATGGTCTGTAAGTTAAAGAAAGCATTGTATGGATTAAAACAAGCTCCAAGAGCATGGTATGAAAGGTTGGATAAGTATCTTGTGCAGATTGGATTCAGCAAAGGTACTGCTGACAGTAACTTATATTTCAAAATTGATCATGAAAACATTTTGATTGTTGAAGTGTTTGTAGATGATATCATTTTTGGAGGAAGAGATAGTATGTGCAAAACTTTTGCAAATCAGATGAAATGTGAGTTTGAAATGTCTATGCTTGGTGAAATGAATTTCTTCTTGGGTCTGCAAATTACTCAAACAAAGAAAGGAATCTTCATTTCTCAGACCAAATATGTGAAAGAATTATTAAGGAAATTTGGTATGGAAGATTCAAAACCAATGAACACTCCCATGGCAACCGGATGTAAGTTGAGCAAAGATGATGACTCTCCAAAGGCAGATCAGACAATGTATAGATCAATGATTGGTGGATTGTTGTATCTCACTCAGACCAGACCAGATATAATGCAGGCTGTTGGTCTTGTGGCAAGATTCTAGGCTGATCCTAGAGAATCTCATGTTATGGCAATCAAAAGAATTTTTAGGTACTTGAAAGGAACAGTTGAGTATGGTCTATGGTACCCTAGAGATCCAGATTTCTCTCTTCATGCTTACACAGATGCAGATTGGGCAGGAGATGTAGATGATCGAAAGAGCACCAGTGGTGGAGCATTCTTTTTGGGGAAGAGATTGGTTTCTTGGCTAAGCAAGAAACAAGATGCAATATCTCTGTCTACAACTGAAGCAGAATACATTGCAGCAGCAAGTAGTTGCACTCAAATCCTATGGATGAAGCAGATGCTAAGAGATATTAAAATTGAATATGCGGAGCCTATCACAATTTTCTGTGATAATTCAAGTGCAATTAATATTTCCAAGAATCCGATATTGCACTCTAAGACTAAGCACATATCTATCAAGTTTCATTTCTTGAGAGAACAAGTGAACAAGGAAGAAGTCAGGTTGGAGTATGTTCCCTCCAAGGATTAGATTGCAGATATCTTTACTAAACCTCTTCCCAAGGACTCTTTTGAATATCTCCAGGAGAAGTTAGGGGTCATGGCCCCTCCGGTGATAAACTAGGATGCACTGATGTGCATCAGTCTGGTGGATATCACAGTCATATCTTGTGATCCGGATTGATGATGGGGAGCTGCTACTAAGGGGGAGCAGCTGGTATGATTCTGATATGTTAAAATTGCAAGTATGAGCCCTTTGCCATTGATGTCAAAGGGGGAGAGAAGACATGTGAAAAACAAGTAGCTGATGATCAAAAGAGAAGCAGTAAAATGAGGAGAAGACATGTTGCTGATAGGGGGAGAAGTGACAGAAAGGAGAAGTTTCTTGTCTTGATGGTTTTTCACATCATATGTTGCCATCAATGACAAAGGGGGAGATTGTTGCAAGTATAAGGTAAACCAGTGTTGTCATTGATGTCAACATACTCATATTGCTTTGACAAGAAGGATTCAATGAGCAGTGTGCTGAGGATATTGAGAAAATTAACCTCAGTCAGGAACAGTGAAGAACAGTGATGAGAAGAAGGCAAATGTACTGTATAGGATACGAACCGGAGGATGCGGATTAAAGGGTTTGTAGATATGGGTCTTGAGATGCTTCAGTTAAGATTTCAGAGGTCCGCATGAAGATTTGAAGGAGTTGTGGTTGTCGGTGTAGAACTGGTTCTGGCAAGTATTCAGAGGTGACAGAGGATCACAAAAGGTCCGGTGAGGTCCGGAACTGTATAATCCTAATCTGTAGATTGGAAGGAGTCTTTGGGATGTCCTTGTGATGTGCCATCTCGAGTTGTGTATGATTTGGAGGTCCGGAAGTACCTCTTGCATTATGACAGTGGCGACAGACAGTATTCTTGAAGTTCCGGATAAGGAGGATAAGAGATTTCAGTAAGTAAAGGAAATGCGGACGTACCTGGTCATTCAGGCAGGCTTGTGAAGGTTCCTGGATCATGTTGAGGTCATGTTGTTGGTACGCATTGACAGTAGAGCCCGGAATTGAAGATATTCTTCCGGATGAAGTTTTTTCTCTGTTTAGCCGACCGGATGAGTTGTTCATCCTGCGAATGTTCTTATGGTGGCCGACCGGATGTGTCATTCATCTTGCGGATATTCTTATGATTGATTGCTGACTTAGATGATTGTTCCTAAGTTGATGTCTTGTATAAATAAAGATTTGTGAGTTCATTTTGTAGTGTGGCTTATGGGGAAAGAGGTGAAGTAGCGAAGAGAAGTGCAGAAGGAAGAGCAGATGTTTCTGGGCTTAATGGAACTGATCCAGACATGGTAAAGATGTCATTCTCCAGTTCAAGACTGTGATTCTTATCACTTTGTAGACAGTGTGTCTCCTTGTAGGCAGTGGGCCTCTTTGTGAGCAGTGTGCTCGGGCAGTGAGCCCTAATTGGCATGTGCCATTTTGTAATTCCTTATTCTTCTAATAGAGAATAATCTTTGGGTTAATCACCCCGTGGTTTTCTCCCTTAACCGGGTTTCCACGTCAAAATACTGTGTCATGTGTTTCTTATTTCATGATGATATTTGTCTGTTTGATTCAATACTGCTTTGATTAAGAAGAAGGTTCAAAAGAAGAAATAATTAGGATAACTGATTCACCCCCCCCCCCTCTCAGTTTTCAACATGAACATACAAGCAAGACATACATTGCAATATACAATGACAATATGCAAGCCGCGGACCCGAGAAGTTATAAATTATGGTTAAGTCGTTGTATGTTTCACAATGTATGTATCTTACATACATTCATGATATACAACAGAATATACATGCTGCAGAACCAAAACATTATCAAAGTTTGTTAAGTTCTTGTATGTTTCAATACATGCATTACGAAACATACAAAGGTGATATGCATTGCAAATATACATCGGGCAAACCCGAAAAGGTTATTAAAGATGGGTAAGTTGTTGAATACTTTGTGCTTTGTATATTGAGGATATAAAAAGACATTATGCAGGCCATAGACGCGAAAGAGAGTTAAAGAGAGTTAATTACTTGTATATTCCGCGCCTTGTATGTATGTTCTAAAAACATACATTGCTTTACATACAAGCTGGATTTCAAATGGAATTAAAACCCGATTTATGCAATGCATCATATCCGAATGTATATCAAAAATGCATTGCATTATATACACATCCTGGAATCGAAAATGAATAGACTACGGTCTATAAAGGGCGGTAAGTCCGAAGGGGACATACAAAGGTGCTTGTATGTATCGGCTTGTATAAATTGCAATGCATATCTCCAGATACAAGTGATACATACAAGAGAAATATACAAGAACCAGATGCGAGTAGAAAATTAAATACAGAAAGGTTATTGTATATTTCGCGCTTGTATGTTTGTGATATACAAGAAAAAGATGCAAGTTAAAAGTGCAAGCCAGATCCGAAAGGGAGTCAAATACAGAAAACTATTTGTATGTTTTGGCGCTTGTATGTTTACGATGTATGAGCCAATATACAAAGGAAAATATACAATGTGCAGATTTGAATTGAAAGTTCAAAATAAAGAATGCTTTGTATATTTGGAATGCTTGCATGTTTTGTGATATACAAGAAAAAGGGGCGGGAAAGCAAAGCGATGGATTTTTTGAATCCATTTTAGAGCTTGATGCATGTTTTTGGTCAACGATGGTTGACCTGACCATTTTAACGTTGTATATGCATTTGGCCATGCAGATTTTCATAGTTTCATGGCCCGATGCCTGTGTTTTGCACTTTCAACCTGATTTAATGTAATGTTTAAATCTTCTGCTGGTTATTGAAATGATGATGTGCTTAATTCTAGGTTGTTTGTTGTAGGATGTTGGAGCTATTTTGAAGTAGCTGAAAGTCACAGAGTTGAGAACACAGTGGTGGTGTGCAAGTGGAAATAAAGACGGGGCTTTAATGGCGAGGACATTCTAGATGGCAGATTAGATCTCGAGAGATTGCAAGCGCATAAGGAGAAGCAAAGGCTTTCAATGCGAGGGGGTTTGTAGATGGAGACATTATTGTTGGAGCAGCGCTCGGTATGGGCATGCTGCTCAGATTTTTGGTGGGATTGGTTTTCCACCATCTGATACTGCACTGGGTGGCTGCGGACCGTTGATTAATTAGGGATTTTTGGGAACTGTATTGGGGATACTCAGAGATATATATTCAGCCCCTTTACTGTGTAAAGGGGGGAGGTCAATCATTCAAAATCTGACTTGTAGCAATTTCATGTAGGAGATCAGATTACTGAGACTAATGAGGACTGAACTATTGAAACATCAAGGTTCTTTCTTCAGATCATTGTAAATGTACTTGTTCTAAAGCATACTGAATGGAGATGAAGCTTCAGATTACATTCTGTTTGTAAACTTTACGTAATCTTCAAGTTGATTTCTAGATATGTACTGTGAATGTTGTGTTCAATAGAAGTGCTTTCATTTCATTGCATGTTGTTGTCAACTTTTGCTTTGAAGATTTGCACTGGATCATGTGGATTTGTGCACTGTCCTAGTGAAGTATGATTCTAGTTTTCTTCTCTTCATTGTTGTATCAGAGCATGTATGTGGATCATTGATCTCAGTCAAGTAATTTTGGGAATCTCACTCTTTAAACCCTACCTTTGTGTTTTCTTTTTTTAATTTCATTGAATCACTTCCATAAGCACAAATCATGATAAATATTAAGTAGAACAGAGAAATATACTGACATCCCATAGATAACTAAATATCATTAGCATATTTTGAGCTAGATGCATGTACTTTTGAAAATATCATGCAAACATCAACCCATAGACACATCATTTGAAGAAATATACTGTGTAGAGTAACCTCTATGTGTAGCATAGTTGCAGAAATAGAATCTACTGATCTACATAAGACCCCAAAATGGAAAACAACAACACACATCAACCATTGAGTGATGTCAGTAGATTATGAACTAATCAACGGAGACTTGGGATCATGAATTCTTTGAATTCATTGTATCTTTCAAGATAAATAAAGGTTGTTGTGTAACTTTTATTTGTGTGTTTGTGTGTGACTAACATCACCATCAACACGTGTGAATGTGACGCTTTCTGTGATTATCTACATTTTTTTAGAAACTATTAAATCTACCCAAAATCTTAATTTCCATTACTTCTCCCAATATATTAGTTATTTTTTTTCGCGTTATTTCAATTGTGTTGTTTGATGTATTGCAAATGAAGATTTTTTCTTAATCATGAATCAAGTTTTAGAAGGGGCCTCTTTCACCATGGTCTCTGATTCATGTCATAGCACAGGCCTTATTGACAAAGAAAAAGAACAAATCATTCCTCATGTTAAAGCTCAAACTCCTAATATCGGAGAAGAAGGGAAAAAGAGCAAGTTTTTGCCCTTGGATTCTATTCTGCAAGTCTTATGAGAAAAAATTAGGCAAGCCAAATTAGAGGCCAACGACATAAAGACTGCTCTATTTGATCTGTTTGGTTCAAATGAGCTAGGAGTCAGGAGACAACTGGTATCAACAAGTCAAAGAGACTTCCAACCTAGTCACAATGATATCACCAATTCCATTTGATAAGGGTTTAACACTCTTATCGCTATGTTGAAGAGACCACATTCAGAGTTAGGCTGATATGGCAAGGTCCCACCAATGGAGGATATTGGGATATTGAGGGGACACTAAATGGACTCCCACTGATATGCAGATCTCTTGCTGATGTTGTTTCCTTCCCGTTGTTGAACTTCAAAGCACATCCATTAATGACGGAAATGGTTCACAACTCTCACAATAATTTCTCGTGCAACAATCTTGGAGATAAGTTTCGTTAAAATAGCATTGTCCTTGTTTAAAATGATGAAAATGGTTCACAACTGTCACAACAATTTCTCTTGCAACAATCTTGGAGATAAATTTCATTTTAGTGTGACAATCAGCATATATTCGAAGGTTCTTAACAACTCTAATAGTTGTTATAGGAGGCATGTTTAACAAACCAAATGCAATTGCCAACTTTTCACCATGGTGCCGGAAATAATTCCTTTCACCCTCTTCCACATCATTATGTAAATGTCTTGAATCTGGAAAATACCATATTGCCTTCATCTCCCAAGTTAATTTCTCTAGTTTTGCATAGATCTCTTGTATCTTTGGATGTGATTTGTCTCCTACACAAAAGGCATTACCATTTTGTGGCCTTCAATCCAACTACACCCTGGGGTCTTTTTAATTCCTCTATCTTTCATCAATCTCCTTATCATTTGAACCTAACCCCAACTGCCCACTTCTGCATAGATATTTGAGAGAAGAACATAAGTTGCAACATTTTTAGGATCCAAATCAAAAAGCAGCATCGTTGTAAATTCCCCTAAGCTTATATTCATATGTAATCTACAGGCACCAAGAAAACACATCCACACAACCAGCATAGGTTTAACTGGCATCTTAATGATAAAGTTTAGGGTGTCCTCAAGATAGCTAGCACAGACAAGAAGGTCAACCATGCACACATAATGATCAACTGTAGGTGTAATGCAATAAGGGTTACTCATGTGATTGAAGTATGTACAGCCCTCATCCACTAAACCTGCATGGTTGCATGCGCATAGAACACAAGAAAAGATTACAATGTTAGGATATGTTCTAGTGCTTCATTAATTCAAACATTTTAAGAGCATCCTTGTAAAATCCATTTTGTCCATATCCTGCAATCATGGCATTCCATGAGACCACATTTCTTTGAAGCATTCTGTCAAACAGTTCACGTGCTTTATCTATGCTTCCACATTTTGCATACATATCTACTAGGGTAGTTGCAACTACAACATCTGACATAATTTCTCTATCCTTTATGCTTTGATGGATGTCCATACCCTATTCAAAAGCACATGTTTTGGCACAAGCAGGAAGAATGCTGGAAAAGGTTATGGAATCCGACTTTACTTCTACCAATTGCATTTGCTTGAAAGTTTCTAAAGCCTTTTCATCAAATCCATTTTGTGCATATCCTGTAATCATTGCATTCCATGAGATGACATCTCTTTTAGGCATTCTATCAAACAATTCACATGCCTTGTCTACGCTTCCACATTTTGCATACATGTCTATCAGAGCATTTCCAACTATAATATCTGATAAAATGCCCCCTTCCATTATGCTTTGATGGATGTCTATACCCTATTCCAAAGCTCCCATTTTGGCACAGATAGGGAGGATGATGTCAAAGGTTGTGGAATTTGGCTTAACACCTACCAATTGCATTTGCTTGAAAGTTTCTAAAGCCTTTTCAATAAATCAATTTTGTGTATATCCTGCAATCATTACAATCCATGAGACCACATCTCTTTGAGACATTATGTCAAACACTTCATGTGCCTTGTCTATGCTTCCACATTTTGCATACATGTCTACCATGGCAGTTGCAACTACAACATCTGACAGAATTCCTCTATCTTTTATGCTTTGATGGATGTCAACACCCTGTTCCAAAGCTCCCATTTTGGCACAGGTAGGGAGGATGCTGGAAAAGGTTGTGGAATTTGTCTTTACACCTACCAATTGCATTTGCTTGAAAGTTTCTAAAGCCTTTTCAACAAATCCATTTTGTGTATATCCTACAATCATGGCATTCCATGAGACCACATTTCTTTGAGGCATTATGTCAAACAATTCATGTGCCCTGTCTATGCTTCCACATTTTGCATACACGACACAACAATCACTGCGAGATTTTAACATTGAACCACAAAATAGGTACCTAAAACATTTCATATTTAGTTGCACAGAAACCACCATGCTCACAACACACAATATTCCACTAAGCATTAAAATATGTACAAATCCCATTAAAAGGAACTATTTGGTGCTATGTACAATGCTGAATAGTTCCAGTCTATTTCAATATAATACAAACCATTTTAAATGCAACCAAATACCTAACCTCTCATCACGAAAGACACATAATGTGTGAAAATCCATTTTGTTTATGGCAATTGTTTGAAAAAAGATCATACAATTCCTTTTAGACAAATCTTAGTGAACTACATTACTTATTTACGGGTGAAGAATAATACATCCATTTGTCATTGAGAAGCTCTGGAGTCAGATAGTTAGCATTGGCTATTGGATTTTCTTAAATCTTTACCTATCTCAACATGTTAACCCAAAGGAAGAAAGGAAGATCTCCCTAAATATACTTGGGGAATATAAGACCGGCATGTTTTCACTTCTCATAATTGCAGTAGAAGTCCCCTTGCTTCCATCAGTTGTTCAAATTGGATTAGTATCTGGCACATGACATCCTAGCCTGTATCCTTCATAGAAAAATAGAAGTACACCTTGTTCTCAGATATCCCCTTTCCATGTAAAGATTTTTACAAAAATTTGGCCTTGCAAGCATATGTATCATTTCACAAAAAGAGCTCCAAAACTGGGATTTGAACAAATTCCTCTACTCAAATAGTTCCTCGAAAGCATAACACCAAGCTAATAAATTGATAACATTGTGAGCATTGGTTGCATCGGCGAGACATGGCGATATCGGTGGGAGTCTCTAAGGAGTCTTCGAGACAAGCCGACATGAACTATTAGAGTGACCTAATTGTTTCGATGGGACTCTGTTTCAAGTCTCTCTAAAACTCTGGTATCGAATACATAGTGGGTTGTTAACTATATTAGTGGGACTTAGCATTTTGGTAGGACCCCGAAATGGGTCTCTCCAATACCCCGATGCTGATGTGAATTGTTTGATAGAATTCCTCAAAGAGATGTCATCTCATGGAATGCAATGATTGTGAGATATGCACAAAATGGATTTTACAAGGACACTCTCAAAATCTTTTGAATTAATTAAGCACTCTGGAACATATCCTAACATTGTAAGCTTTGCTTGTATTCTAGGTGCATGCAGCCATGCAGGTTTAGTGGATGAGAGTTGTACATACTTCAATCACATTTGTAGCCCTTATTGCATTACACCTATAGTTGATCATTATGTGTGCATGGTTGACCTCCTTGCCCATGCTAGCTATCTTGAAGACACCCTAAACTTCATCATTGAGATACCTGTTAAATATGTGCTGGTTGTATGTATGTGTTTTCTTGGTGCCTATAGATCACATATGAATATAGGCTTATGAGTACTTATAGAAACACTACTTTTTGATTTGGATCCTAAAAATGCTGCACAACTTATGTTCTTCTCTCAAACATCTATCCAGAAGTGGGCAGGTGTGGTGAGGTAAGGAGATTGATGAAAGATAGAAGAATTAAAAAAATCCCTGGATGCAGTTGGATTGAAGAGCATAAAATGGTACATGCCTTTTGTGTAGGAGACATGTCACATCCATGCTTTTTATTTCTTTAAGGGGAAGCATACCCTTTGCCATACTAAAAGAAAGAAAAAGAAAAAAATTGACAGTTTGAAAATGTGATTAAGTTTCTAGAATGGTTGAAAAAATAAAAATGGCAAAACAATAGAGTACCATACCTCATGCTCTTGAGAGCCATCTTCTATAGTCCTGGATCTGAATCCTGAACTCTTTTGACATATACTTCTAACTGATGTTTCAAAGCTAAATCTTCCTCTGACTATTTCCACAGAAAGAGCATAAAAGGAAAATGAATCAAAACCCTAACCCTAGCTCTGAGTAAATTAATTAGTACAAAAACTAGGCAAATAAATACTAGGTCTTCTTCCTTCTTCTCATCTTTGATTTTCTTAGCATCCTCCGATGGAGGAAGAGGTGCTTCCACATTGCCATTTCTAGTATGCACTGGAGCAAGAGCCATTTTCACTAACCTTTACTAAGTGGCAAGAACAAAGGAGACTGGAAGTCTGATATTTCTTTAATGGTGCATTGGCATGAAGGATATTTTCAAAAGAAAAATCAACGATGCCATTTCAAGTTCAATCAGGGCTTAAATTTGGTGCTCATAGTTTCTCGTCTGATCGGCATGACACATTTTGGTGTCACATCGGTATGCCCTATCTACTTGATATGTTTTAATGTGTTTGGGAAGTTGAGGAGACCCCAAAATGACTCACCTCGATATTCCTTGGTCTATTATATAATATTAAATATATTATAATATAATATT
Organism: Cunninghamia lanceolata; assembly: GCA_027924645.1. Lineage (NCBI taxonomy): Eukaryota > Viridiplantae > Streptophyta > Pinopsida > Cupressales > Cupressaceae > Cunninghamia > Cunninghamia lanceolata. The sequence continues at coordinate 417,086 of BSBN01000395.1, read as the reverse complement.
ATAATATTAATATTATAATATTATATTATATTATATGATAATATTAATATTATAATATTATATTATATTATAATATAATATTATATTATAATATAATTGTTATCGATGAGGATTACACCCTTATGCAAAGTTGTGAAACTCTGCAATCCTTCGAAACATGGGGACAAACTCAGGTTGTGGGTGACCTATATTGAGTTTGAACCTCTAGATTATAGGTTGGTTCCCTTAAAATACTCAATTTGAGTCTATGAATTTGGTTTGGAAAAGGGTAAAAAAGGATTTTATAAAGATAAAAAAATTGTAAAAGTTGGTGATGCACCTAATAATGATGGAAAAATTGCAAATCTGATTCACAATAGATCTCAGAAATCTTACCCACACAATCCACTTTTGGCAAAAAAAATCACAAAAATGTTTCTAAGGAAGGCTGTAAATTATCTTCTTTATGAAGGAAAAGGTTTTTTCACAACATGAAAGAAAAGATTTCAGTAACACAACCTAAGACATGTGATATCACTATGCTTAGCACTTGCAAGTAAGAATGAGACAATAATTTTAAAGGTTTTGATATTTAAACACATTAAAATTTCATCAAATCATCCATACAAGTAGCATTAATGGAAAGGCAAACACTTGATTTCAATGAAAAATAAAGGAAAATATTACATGAGAGACAAGAAAATGGAACTTGTAACCTGTTGTAATCTCTATAAAATCTGTAATCAATGAGTTACAAAATCTCTTTCTCTCTCAAAGTGTAAAGAGCAAAAAGGCAAGAACCCGCAAAATCTAAGTTTTACTTTACAATATTTAGCTTGCTCTCCCCAAGAGGCATGAAACAATAAAACTGCAGCTAACTACCTCTAAAAATAAGCCCTCAAAAGTGATCAACGAGCAAACCAATAAATCCCTAAAAATAAGGGTCCAAACTGTCACAAATTGAGCAAAAATAGCTTCAAGTTGGTCCTCTCCATGTGTTTGACCAAGAAATTGACCAAAATTCCTCAAATTGCCCTCTAAATCATGCAAAAAGTCTCTAAATAACCTAGTTAACTCAACTAATCTATTTTGCATGATTTTGCATTTTGCAAAATTGATGTGAGTAAATAATAAAGTAATTAAGCGGTAATTACTTTACTATTTGTTAAATTTTGTTCTATTTTCTATGATTTTACAACTTGTGAAAAATAATAAAGTAATTTGTAAAATATTACTTTATTATTCACTTACATTGATTTTAGTTGTAAAGTCATGCATGATAGATGAAAAGAAGAAAAACACCTTATCTCTCCAATTACACTTGCCTAATTTGCACAAATTGCATGATTTGATGCAAAAATAGGACTTAAGAGAAAGAAAAAATCTCCTTATGCCTCCATGCAAGAAATAATCTTCTAGTTACATTTCACATGCATCAAGGTAAAAAAAATAATTCTTACCTTTCAAGGTATATCATTCTGCAAAAATAACCTTACCTTTTGTCTTCATATGATCCTTATGCAAAAGTATTCTTGTCTCATCTTACAAACCACATCATGCCAAAATTTTAACCTTATTCACAATGCCATCCTCTCAAACTTTGACTAGCATGTTTTAGTCATACCATCCTGTTTATGATTTTTGGCTCCTATTTTGCATGCATTGCTCATACAATCTACCACCTTGCATTTCATAATGTATTATCTATATACCTTGCCACCATAGTATCATCTTGTCTTCATAGATCCACATTTGACCCTTGATGCATTAAGGAATGTATAAGGAATGAAGAACCTTTGACCCTCGACCATTATGCATGATGGAGGAGAATCTTTGGTCTTTGTCTTGCTTGATATGGCAAAAAGCATGATGCATTCTATGCTTGATGCATAGAATGCATAAAGCATAAAGGTAGATTCGACCATATTTGTCCACTATCATGAGCAAAAAGGAATCAAAGGTTAAATGATTTCTATTTTTTGACTTAGATATTTCAAATGTAAACATATAATCACATAGGCCCATGGCCCCTTCTGTGGCATGATTACTAGGAATTTTCAAGACTAAAGTCTTGACCCCCGACGGATAAGGCAATTGATTTATTTTTTGTAAAGTCAAAACAAAAAATGAGAAAGGAAACTTGATAACCCATTGAACTAAAGTAAGTTGAAACCCTAAAAATTATCTCACTTTTCATTTTACATTCTCCATTTTGGCTTTGCAACTTTTCATTTGGCCAACTTAGGGTTTCAACTCTGGCATATTTCTCTAGTTTTTCACTCCTCATATGGTCTTCTTTGGTCAAATCTTTGGCATTTTGTATGCAAGAAAAAGGTAAACACTTGTTTTGAGTATATACTGGCATTTCATGTATCTTCTATGGCTTTTCTTCTTTGGATGGCTGCGGTCATGATGATTATGCATTCATTGTGATTCGTAATAATCTTTCTCTTTATTTCTGTGTCTTAATTCTTTGCAACTGTAACCTATGCAAAAACCTTCAAAAATGAAGGTCACGGCCAGCTGCCTTCTTTATTCTGCAACACACGAGGTGAGCTTCTTGGTTCTTTTGGCTATTCAGCTTTCTTGAGTCCTTATTCATTTCATTGTGACTAAAAAATGATATGGTTCTAAGATTTCTTGAAGTGGGTATTGCATTTTCTTGCAAAAAGTGACATCTCTCCTTTAGTCATGCGTATATATATCTCTTTTTCATCCCTTTTGACTATATATGCAAAAATGGCACTAGGGTTTGAAAAAACTAAGATTGGTTTGCTCTTTTTGTACAAAAAATGCTTCCTTTGCCATGGCCGTTCTTCATCCTCTTTGTAGATACCAAAATGTGTAAAATTTTCTCAATTTGAAACATGGGTTTTATAAATTTTTCATATAGGCTTCTTTTCTTGGCACGGCCATGGCAGTTCTATACTTTTGTGTAGCATCTCTTTTGTAGATACAAGAAAATTTTTAAGGGTTTCAAAAGATGTAACAAGGATTTGTATATTTCTTTGCATAGCAACACTTTCCTGTCACGACCATGCTCCATTCTCTCTTTTCTGTGCATTTCTTGATTCTGCAGAAAAATGTCACTAGGGGTTTCAATGATGTGAAGAGGGTTTTCATTATTCTTTGCATACAAGGTTCCTTAGTCTCGGCCATGGCATTTCCTCTTCTCTGTATACTTTATTTTACCTTCTTGTAGCATTTTGATATTAACACAAAAATTGTTCTCCTGCTGACAGCCATGACATATTCTCTTCTTTGTATACTTTCTTTTCCTATTGCTTGGCACTTTGATATCTTGTAGCATCCTTATTGAGTGCTTGTATTAAATTCAATGATGATCATTTACTGTTTGACTTTGACTATATATACCTCTTTGTTTTGGATGTCAAAATGACAACAGCATGTTGTATCACACCTATTCACAGGTATTTACATATTGTACTGTTGATGTTTCTCACTAGACTGTGTTGTGATCAATGCCTTTAGCAATCTAGCATTTAATATCTTCTGTTCTTATTCATGTACTTCATGGATGATTGCCCACTTGTATCTTGATGTTGTCTGAACTTGTAATCTGTAGTCTCTATAAACACTTGTCATCAAGAGTAATTACTCATAGCATATACTAGTGCAATGTGAACTGAACTGAATCTATATGCTACCGTTGACTGTAATGTAGCAATTCATTACTCATTTTCAATTCTCATCTCACAGATATACCTCATGTTCATATTCAAAATATTGTCGTCTTGTTTATCATGCACATGTGCTTTGTTCCATATAGCAATATGCAATCATTTGATCATACATGTACTATTTCTCATTCACTTGATTATTTGATCTTGTCATTTGATTTTTTTTAAACACTGAATGTATAACTACCAGATGCTCCTATAGTTGTTCATTATGCATATAATCACAATGCATGAATGGCCTATGTATCTGAATTGTTAGCAAATTATTTTCCATTCTTATTGTATCATATGATTGCTGATTGCAGCATATCATTAGTTCAGAAATGATAGAAATTTGGCATTTATTTGGCTAAATGATATAGTGATAACATTGTAATTACTATGCATCATATCAATGATCAAAAGTGAACCTCAGTTGTAAATTATCATTGATGTCATACCTATACTTGTGAGTTATGTTCAGCATGAATAGCTACAGGATAGAAATTAGCCTGATACCATCCTTGTACTTCTCAACTAATTCTCTACTTTATCACAAATTTGTCCTTTATTGCATTTGTATGTTTCTATAACATCCTAAGGTCTGATTTTATGAAGTTTGACATATTTAGATGACTAGGGCATGAAATATGACAGCAGTAAGGCATTCTAATGATGACAAAAATAAAGAAAAGTACCTTATCATAACTGTATCTTTGTATTCTGCATATTGGCCATTTAATTCCAAAACACTGATTCTTTTGTAAATCTGTAATGAAGCATTTTGAATATATTTGATCTGATTTAATCAATCGGTTATCCAAGTGAACATAGTTTATAGGAGCAACTACTCCTTTTCATCTTTATCATGATGACTTCACTTTTTGTAACTTGATCTTTATGATGCATGATATCATCTTAAATGTTGCATCCTGTCTTTCAATCTGATATCCTTTTCAAATGAATAGAAAAGGGAAACATGCTGGGCTCAACCCTTGTGGGAGCCACATTTTCTCCACATGTTTTAATGTCTTGAAATCAACAACATTACTTTTTCTATACCTACACAATAAACAAACAAGTTAGCATAAAAACATACCTTATGAGGTTGATTGGTCTTTCTCATGATGTTCTGATTTATTGCACATGTTTGATTTGACTCCTTCATATGAAATGCATGATATTTGCAAGTTAATAAGTCTGTTTGATAAAAGCATATGATAATCTTAAATATTTGGAGCTTCTAACAGGACTTTCCCCTTTTTTTTTGCAGGTGCATTGACATAACTGGAGCTTGAAGAAATGACATGAAAACTAGCCACCAACAAAGGGCATCAACCTTCGAACAAAAGGCAATGATGGATATTTAATATTCTCATATGTTCTTTTCCATTTCCTTTTATCATCAGATCTATAGCTTGCATATATCTGCATTGCTCAGTTTAGTCACTCCCACGGCTTGTTTGGGACACATTTAAACATTTCTTTTAAACATGATTAGTTAATTTATCTTATGCAATTGATTTATGTGTGATTCTTTTTCAATCAATGCATAGGATAGAATAACTAAAACTAATGTATGTTCAAAATATGATATGAAATGACAGTTCAAATGAATACCTTTCTTTCACACTTGAAATATGATTACTTGAATAATCAAATTGTCTTATAACTTTGAAAAGATAAAATCAGTTAGATCAACAGTCTATCATTGACTGTTTGATTTCTTGACAATGACATTCACTTGTCATGATGATTTGACAGTCCTGATTGGATTGTTGGATTATCATGACAACTGATCATTGTTTTCTCTTGTCAAGACATCAAATATTCACTAATTGCAAAAAGTTTTCTTTTACTCCTTTTGAAACAACTGCAATTAGGTCCAACTAAATTAGGTGTGAACAAAATTTAGTAACAATAATATTATAATGTTATATTATAAATATTATATTATATTATTATATAATATAAATATTATATTATTATATAATATAAATATTATATTATAAAATAAATATTATATTATAATATAAATATTATATTATATTATATTATAATAATTATATAATATTATAATATAAATATTATACTATATTATATTATAATATAAATATTATATTATATTATAATATAATAATTATATAATAATATAATATAAATATTGTATTATAATAATTATGTAATATTTAAATATTAAATATATTATAATATATGTAATATTATATAATATTATAATATTATATTATATTATTATATAATATATATTATATAATCGTCCGATAAAGGGCTAGATCTTTAGGCAGACAAGAGAGGTCACATGGAGGGGGTAGAGATAGCCCCTAAACATTTTATGTGGGCCGGCTCTATTTTTTGACAATCAAAAAGTGTGATTGAAGGCCTCAGTAGATGTTGGCAAGGTGGCAAGTAATCATGTTTTTGGTAGGTTGGGGCTGGATAGTCACTTCCCTAAGGCCTACAGATCATTAATGGGCATGTTGTGTCGTGGCTAGTGTGCTGAGATAGATTGAAGAGCCAAGATAATCCAGCTTCGCTCGTGGGAAACGTCTGAGATTTCTCTCCCTTTATTCCTTTGGTCTAAGCGGACATTTATTGCCTTGCCTTGTATTGTCTTTGAATTTGTGGATTATGATCAAATTGGAAAGAAAAAAGAATAGAGAAGTAATAGTCATTTATTTAGTCATTTTTATTTGTCTGACCAATTATTTAGTTGTGTTTTTTGCTCAGTGACCAAATTAGTCATTTATTTGGTCATTTATTTAGTCATTTATAGCTGTGTTACAAAAACTTTTGGTCACGTGACTAAAAGTTTTAGTCACCTGATCATTTATTTGCCATATTTCTACTAGTGTTATATACTCAAAATACGACTTACCTTGAAGATGAGAATACTTGTCACCTAGTAAAATCTTCTTTTGAAATAAGAACTTTAGTTTAGAGTAAACTTCAAGTGATATACAAGTATGATTTTTAGTTGAAATATGTTTTGTGAATCCATACAAGCCCTTCAAATAAAGGTAGTTTGCTTTTCAGTTAAAAAGTCAATGAGACCTTGGTTGATAGTAACAAAATGTATGATTAAACTTGCATTATATACCTCTATAGTTTCCAAGGTAGACGTATTAAATATGATCTACGTGATTGAGTATTCTAACTTCAAGAAGAAGTTATGAATACTTGAGGGAGGTTTAAACCAAATACTCTATGATGTAAAGAATGACTTATATTAAAATATCTTGTTTGTTCCTTGAGCATAAAAATATGGCTGACTAAACATTGAGTAGTTGATAGATGCCAAAGACCTGAGACTGCGAGGACACAAAGAGAGGCTCAATGCATGATTTTAAGTCACCCAGGCTCTTATCCTATATCTATCTAGTTGACCTTTAGAAGAAGAAAACTAGTGATGACAATTAGACAGGTATAGGGTAATAATTGTTAATTACTCTAATTTACCATTAATCTATTCATAACTAATAAAGAATAGAAGAATGTTTGTCTCCAAGTCAAGAAAGAGGTGTGTGAATAGTTGATTCATTTATTTTAAAACTTTGGCCAAAGTAATGCAAAATCACTGCTTGCATTGTCATTTCACTGTGTCCTTGTTTGCATGAACAGTTAGATTGGTTGTGCGTAGCTAGAGATAGACTAGAAGTTGTATAACTGATTGCTTTTGCTAGGACACCACACTAGTTCTCAGATGACATGTTGAATCTTGTTGATTCTCACTATCTATACCCTCACGAAGGGTAGGGCCACTTCTAGTAGGAAGGCGAGTAGGGGACCACTGGTCTGTGGTTGGAGGAAAAGCACCCGAGTGATGCTCTCCCTCCTGCAGTTGAATTGTCAAAGACTTCTGATATAGAAAACATTGCTTCATTTATAATTGTAAATGTTAAAAAGTTGTAAGTCGCAAGAAATGCGACCTTCATATATTGTATTGGATGTTCATTATGTAATTATGAGTATGTTTGCTTTACTTCTTATGAGGGAACATAAAAAATAAAAAAATTAGTGAATTAATCAATTTATTGCATTTATTTTTAAATATTTCTATTTCGTTCAAAATGAGATGTTACACATCAAACATTTACCTTCATAAATTTGGTAAAACCCCATGTTCACTAGAAAATAGAAAATAAATATAATAATTTAATAAAATATATTAGAAATTATACTTTTTGATAAACTTACTTTGAGGTCTATGATCCTAGAAAAAGTCATGTCATGATTGTTGCAAGTATGAGGTGAGCCAGTGTTGTCATTGATGTCAACATACTCATACTGCATTGACAAGAAGGATTTGATGAGCTTTGTGCTGAGGATATTAAGAAAATTAGCCTCAGTCAGGAACAGTGAAGAACAGTGATGAGAAGAAGGTAAATGTACTGTATAGGTTGAGAACCGGAGGATACGGATTAAAGGGTTAGTAGATATGAGTCTTGAGATGTTACAGTTAAGATTTCAGAGGTCCGCATGAAGATCGGAAGGAGTTGTGGCTGCCGGTATAGAACCGGGTCCGGCAAGTATCCGGAGGTGACAGAGGATCACAAAAAGGTCCGGTGAGGTCCGGAATTGTATTATCATAATCTGCGGATTGGAAGGAGTGTTTGAGATGTCCTTGTGATGTGTCATCCTGATTTGTGTGTGATTTGGAGGTCCGGAAGTACCTCTTGCATTATGACAGTGGCGACAGACTGTGTTCTTGAAGTTCCGGATGAGGAAGACAAGAGATCCCAGTAAGCAGAGGAAGTGCGGATGTATCCGGACATTCAGACAGGCTTGTGAAGGTTCTTGGATCATGTTTAGGTTGTGTTGTTGGTCCGCATTGATGGTAGAGCCTGGAATTGAAGTTATTCTTCCGGATGAAGTTATTGCTCTGTTTAGCCGACCGGATGAGTTGTTCATCCTGCGAATGTTCTTGTGATGGCCGACCGGATGTGTTATTCATCTTGCGGATACTCCTATGGTTGTTCGCCGACTTAGATGCTTGTTCCTAAGTCGATGTCTTGTATAAATAATGATTTGTGAATTCATTTCAGTGTGTGGTGTGAGGATGAGCATGATATAGCGAAGAAACGTGCGAAAGGCAGAGCAGAGATTGTTGGGCTTAATTGGAACTGATCCGGACATGGTAGAGATGTCATTCTCCAGTTCAAGACTATGATTTTCATCACTTTGTAGACAGTGTGTCTCCTTGTAGGCAGTGGGCCTCTTTGTGAGCAGTGTGCTCGGGCAGTGAGCCCTTATTGGCATGTGCCATTTATTTTTCCTTATTCTTCTAACAGAGAATAATTCTTGGGTTAATCACCCCGTGGTTTTTCCCTTAACCGAGTTTTCCACGTCAAAATCTTGGTGTTCAATGTGTTGATGCTTATCTGCTCTTGTGTTTATGTATTATGCTTCCATAGATGATTATTTGATATACTGCTAACTAACAACAGTGAGTTAAGTGTTTGAATGAGAAGTTTTATACAACTGATTCACCCCCCCCCTCTCAGTTGTATGCCCTAGATCCAACAATTGGTATCAGAGCTAAGTTCCTCTGACAAGAGCTTAACCGCTTGAGGAGATCCAGGATGTCGTCATACAAGAAGGATAGTCCGAAGTTCGATGGAACCAACTTCACTCTCTGGAAAGGTCGCATGAAGTGTCACTTGGAATGCATGGGAAAAGCATACCTAGGTATGATTTCAAAACCATATGTACCTCCACAAGGTGGTCCGACAACCCTGAATGAAATCACAGAAGCTGAAAACAATCTGCGGACCAAGGAAGCTCTTCTAAGCGCATTGAATGACTCAGATCTCTCGAATGTCATTGACCTACCCACTGCATATGAGATCCTAACTAAATTGGAACTTCTGTATGAAGGAGATGAGTTTGTCAAAAGTGCAAGGTTGCAAAGTCTGAAAGGGAAATTTGAAAGATTGAAAATGAGAGATGATGAAAACATCACTACCTTTATGCCAAGAGTAAATGAGCTAGTATGTGGAATCAGAAATGCTGGTGGAACTTTAGATGAAAATGAGATTGTCTGCAAAATCCTGAGATCCCTTCCTGCTGCCTACAAAATCAAAGTTGCTGCCATTGATGAATTCAGAGCCCACACAACTGTCACAAGAGAACAACTGGCCGGCAAACTAGCTGCATTTGAAATGACCGAGTTTGGAGATGATCCTCCCAAGACTGAATCTGCTTTCAAAGCCAGTGCCTATGTGAAAGGCAAACAGAGATTTGATCCGGGTGAAAACTCATCAAGGAAAATGTCATGGTATGATCAAGCAAGAAGAGACATGGAAGAAGAAGAAGCAGAAACAGCTCAACTTGAAGCCCTCATTGCAAAGAGACTGCCAAGAGGATCCGGTAAGTATGAAGGAAAACTACCCTTTAAGTGTTTCAACTGCAATAAGATTGGTCATTTTGCCTCAAGATGTCCGGAGAGATCTGCAAGATCTAATACTCACAGACAAAGGTTTCAAAAGAATTGCTATTATGTTCATGAAGAAGATGACAATGAAGGAGTAACAGATGATGAATCAGAACCAGGAAGCAAATCCGGAAATGAGTGGGTATTTATAGCCATCAAGGAAGAAGATTCCATGCTCTCTGAATCTGTCAATCACAAAGTTGTTGAAAAAGCCTTGGCTGCTCAAGTGGAAGAAAAGGATGATTGGGTTATTGACAGTGGATGTTCTCACCATATGACTGGTGACAAGAATAAGTTCTTAGACTTGGAAAGATATGAAGGAGGAATGGTAAAGTTTGGTGACAATTCTGCTGGCAGAATCAGAGGTAGGGGAACTATTTCCTTTGATGGTAAGAGCAAAACAGGAAATGTACTGTATGTTGAAGGATTGAAGCACAATCTTCTCAGTGTTGGTCAGTTAGTGGACAAAGGCTATGATCTCCGGTTCAAGAATGGAAAATACAGAATCTTTACAAGCTCCGGAACTGAAATTGCATCCGGTACTCAGACAAAAGGTAACATCTTTCATCTGGTTGGTTCAAATAAAAGTTGTTTGTTTGTTCAAATTGATCAGAGTTGGTTATGGCATAGAAGAATGTGTCATGTAAATTTTGATAACATCATCAAAATAAGCAATACTCAGGCTGTGAGAGATCTTCCAAAGTTGATAAAACCTACAAATAGTGTGTGTAAAGAATGTCAGTTAGGCAAACAAAGCAGAGTCTCTTTTAAAAGCAAAGATCAGTCTTCTACCGGATTATTGGAATTAGTACATACTGATCTATGTGGTCCGACAAGAATCAAGAGTCTGCAAGGTGATAGATATTTCATGTTGTTGATTGATGATCATTCCCGGATGATGTGGGTTACCTTTCTAAAAGAAAAATCAGAAGCTTTTGAGAAGTTCAAAATCTTCAAAGCTATGGTGGAGAATCAAACCGGATTGAAACTAAAGTGTCTAAGGTCTGATAGAGGTGGTGAATTTACATCTGGTGAATTCATTGACTTTTGTGAGAAACAGGGTATAAGGAGACAGTTGTCTGCTCCTAAGACTCCACAGCAGAATGGAGTAGTTGAGAGAAAGAACCGGACCATCCAGGAAGCTGCTAGGACAATGATGTTGGAAGCAAATGTTCCTCAAATGTTTTGGAAAGAAGCTATCAGCACTGCAGTCTACACTCTCAATCGAGTTCAAATCAGAAACAACACCGGTAAGACCCCCTATGAACTCTGGTTTGGCATCACTCCTACTGTGAAATATTTCAGAGTATTTGGTAGCAAGTGTTATATTAAAAGAGATGAAGATCTAGGAAAGTTTGATGCTAGAAGTGATGAAGGAATTTTCTTGGGCTACTCCACTCAAAGCAAAGCATACCAGTGTTACAATAAGAGATTGAGGAAGATGATAGAAAGCACCAATGTGAAGGTTGATGAAGGAATTGAGAAGCCTTCAAGATTTTATGAGTTTGATGAAGATGACCAAGACAGTGTTCAAGGACCTCAATCCTCTCCGGTGAGACAGAGTCAGCCTGATCCGGTAAATCAGGAAGAAGAGTTAGATTTGAATGAGGCTGATCAAGAAACAACAGTGCTGGATACTCCCAAAATTCCAAGGTATGTAAGACTGAATCACTCTGAAGATCAGATCATAGGTGACAGAAGCAAAGGTGTACAAACTAGAAGGAATATTGCTCAAGATCAGAATGAATGTTGTCTGATTTCAAAGATTGAACCTAAAACAATAAAGGAAGCCTGCAATGATGAAAACTGGACCAAAGCAATGGAAGATGAACTGATGCAAATTGAGAAAAATCATACTTGGGATCTTGTTCCCAGACCTAGAGACAGGAATGTAATTGGAACCAAGTGGGTCTTCCGGAACAAACTAAATGAAGCTGGTGAAGTAATTAGAAACGAAGCTAGATTGGTCTGCAAAGGCTACTCTCAAATAGAAGGAATTGACTTTGAAGAGACTTTTGCTCCGGTAGCAAGAATTGAAGCAGTCAGATTACTTCTTGCATTTGCTGCCTTCAAAGACTTCAAGGTATATCAGATGGATGTCAAGTCTGCCTTCCTAAATGGTGATCTGGAAGAAGAAGTCTACATTGAACAACCGGATGGATTTCAATTGTCTGATAATAATGATATGGTCTGTAAGTTGAAGAAAGCTTTGTATGGATTGAAGCAAGCCCCAAGAGCATGGTATGAAAGGTTGGATAAGCATCTTGTGCAGATTGGATTCAACAAAGGTACTGCTGACAGCAACTTATATTTCAAAATTAATTATGAAAACATTCTGATTGTTGAAGTGTTTGTGGATGATATCATTTTTGGAGGAAGAGATAGTATGTGCAAAACCTTTGCAAATCAGATGAAAAGTGAGTTTGAAATGTCTATGCTTGGTGAAATGAATTTCTTCTTGGGTCTGCAAATTACTCAAACAAAAGAAGGGATCTTCATTTCTCAGACCAAATATGTGAAAGAATTGTTAAAGAAATTTGGTATGGAAGACTCAAAGCCTATGAACACTCCTATGGCAACCGGATGTAAGTTAAGCAAAGATGATGATTCTCCAAAGGCAGATCAGACAAAGTATAGATCAATGATTGGTGGATTGTTGTATCTCACTCAAACTAGACCAGATATAATGCAGGCTGTTGGTCTTGTGGCAAGATTCCAGGCTGATCCTAGAGAATCTCATGTTATGGCAATCAAAAGAATTTTTAGATACTTGAAAGGAACAGTTGAGTATGGTCTTTGGTATCCTAGAGATCCGGATTTCTCTCTTCATGCTTACACAGATGCAGATTGGGCAGGTGATGTGGATGACCGGAAGAGCACTAGTGGTGGAGCATTCTTTTTGGGGAAGAGATTGGTTTCTTAGCTAAGCAAGAAACAAGATGCAATATCTCTGTCTACAACTGAAGCAGAATACATTGCAGCAGCAGGTAGTTGCACTCAAATCTTATGGATGAAGCAGATGCTAAGAGACATCAAAGTTGAATATGAGGAGCCTATCACAATTTTCTGTGATAATTCAAGTGCAATTAATATTTCCAAGAATCCGGTATTGCATTCTAAGACTAAGCACATATCTATCAAATTTCACTTTTTGAGAGAACAAGTAAACAAGGAAGAAGTCAGATTGGAGTATGTTCCCTCCAAGGATCAGATTGCAGATATCTTTACAAAACCTCTTCCCAAGGACTCTTTTGAATATCTCCAGGAGAAGTTAGGGGTCATGGCCCCTCCGGTGATGAACTAAGATGCACTGATGTGCATCAGTCCGGTGGCTATCACAGTCATATCTTGTGATCCGGACTAATGGGGAGCTGCAACTAAGGGGGAGCAGCTGGTATGATTCTGATGCATGAGAATTGCAAGTATGAGCCCTTTGCCATTGATGTCAAAGGGGGAGAGAAGACATGTGAAAAACAAGTGGTTGATGATCAAAGGGGGAGCAGCAAAGGAAGACATGTGAAGAGCTGTTGTTGATAGGGGGAGCTGTGACAGAAAAGAGAAGTTCTTGTCTTGATGGTTTTTCACATCATATGTTGCCATCAATGACAAAGGGGGAGATTGTTGCAAGTATGAGGTGAGCCAGTGTTGTCATTGATGTCAACATACTCATACTGCATTGACAAGAAGGATTTGATGAGCTTTGTGCTGAGGATATTAAGAAAATTAGCCTCAGTCAGGAACAGTGAAGAACAGTGATGAGAAGAAGGTAAATGTACTGTATAGGTTGAGAACCGGAGGATGCGGATTAAAGGGTTAGTAGATATGAGTCTTGAGATGTTACAGTTAAGATTTCAGAGGTCCGCATGAAGATCGGAAGGAGTTGTGGCTGCCGGTATAGAACCAGGTCCGGCAAGTATCCGGAGGTGACAGAGGATCACAAAAAGGTCCGGTGAGGTCCGGAATTGTATTATCATAATCTGCGGATTGGAAGGAGTGTTTGAGATGTCCTTGTGATGTGTCATCCTGATTTGTGTGTGATTTGGAGGTCTGGAAGTACCTCTTGCATTATGACAGTGGCGACAGACTGTGTTCTTGAAGTTCCGGATGAGGAAGACAAGAGATCCCAGTAAGCAGAGGAAGTGCGGATGTATCCGGACATTCAGACAGGCTTGTGAAGGTTCTTGGATCATGTTTAGGTTGTGTTGTTGGTCCGCATTGATGGTAGAGCCCGGAATTGAAGTTATTCTTCCGGATGAAGTTATTGCTCTGTTTAGCCGACCGGATGAGTTGTTCATCCTGCGAATGTTCTTGTGATGGCCGACCGGATGTGTTATTCATCTTGCGGATACTCCTATGGTTGTTTGCCGACTTAGATGCTTGTTCCTAAGTCGATGTCTTGTATAAATAATGATTTGTGAATTCATTTCAGTGTGTGGTGTGAGGATGAGCATGATATAGCGAAGAAACGTGCGAAAGGCAGAGCAGAGATTGTTGGGCTTAATTGGAACTGATCCGGACATGGTAGAGATGTCATTCTCCAGTTCAAGACTGTGATTTTCATCACTTTGTAGACAGTGTGTCTCCTTGTAGGCAGTGGGCCTCTTTGTGAGCAGTGTGCTCGGGCAGTGAGCCCTTATTGGCATGTGCCATTTATTTTTCCTTATTCTTCTAACAGAGAATAATTCTTGGGTTAATCACCCCGTGGTTTTTCCCTTAACCGGGTTTTCCACGTCAAAATCTTGGTGTTCAATGTGTTGATGCTTATCTGCTCTTGTGTTTATGTATTATGCTTCCATAGATGATTATTTGATATACTGCTAACTAACAACAGTGAGTTAAGTGTTTGAATGAGAAGAAGTTTTATACAACTGATTCACCCCCCCCCCCTCTCAGTTGTATGCCCTAGATCCAACAATGATGACTTTGTTTGATGGTCCAACCATTGCTTTGAAACATAAAATTCTTCTAAAAACTCTATGAGTAGTAGGAGGAAGGAATCAAAATGACCTTTGAATGAAGGTTTTCATTCATTTGAAGGTCCCTTCCATAAAAAAATTTGAACATGCAACATTTAAAAATGAAAAAAAAAGTCTTCATTCGAAGGTACCTACCTTCATTTGAAGGTCATGATGACATCGCCTTCAAAGAAGATATATGTTCATTTGAAGGTCTTTTGCAAATTTTGGCACGTTGGGCTCATTTCCCCCCCCATCCCACAATTGGGACACACTATTGTGAGATCACCCTTAAAAGGGAAACACATATACATGTAGAGAATATCATTTATAATGAACTTACTATAAGTTTCCTTGTGTCCCAAGATCAAGGCATACTATTTTGAATAAATTGTTAAATTAGCATGTGGCCCACAAGTGGTATAAAGATTTATGCTTCCACCCTATTATTATGTTTCTTGTGTGACCAATGGTGGTCTTGAAGCCTTTGAGATGGTGGTTCTTGATTTTGTAGGTACTTGCATGGAATGGAACTCTAGTGTTGCATTGTTGGTCACTCCTTTGTGTCATCCATGAACTCCTTGATGGAGGTTCTTGATACCCTACACTTTGCACATGCATTTTTTGGTGATATAGATGCCACATGCTTCCCTTTTTGGCCCTCCACTGGTGTTTCTGCATTGATTTCCTATACCACTTCATCTTCTTCACTAACCTTTGGGTCTATTTCTTCCTCAATCATAGCTCCTACTTCTACACCTACCTCTGCACCATGATCCTATGATGCATGCCTTGAGCTATTATCTCCTTATGTACATATGCATCTTATTGGATTTACCTCAAAATGTGTGGCATTAGTACATAGACACTAGTAAGGAAGTACTAGTGTTCAACCTCAACATCTTCCATTTTTATTACATAGGGCAATTCATGTAGATTCAATTCATAACTGAGGTCCACTAAGATTACTTGAGTGGTTTAAGTTGAAAAAAATAGAAGTGCACCATTAGGCAAGCATCCATAATTTCTTGTGTTCATTGCCATTAGTTTGCACATGCCTTCTTTAGGATGGTAGCCCACTCCGTCATTTTCCTGTTGTGCACAATGATTATCTTGGTGTTCACTACTATACACATAACGTGATT
The DNA here is from genome assembly GCA_027924645.1 of Cunninghamia lanceolata. Taxonomy (NCBI): domain Eukaryota; kingdom Viridiplantae; phylum Streptophyta; class Pinopsida; order Cupressales; family Cupressaceae; genus Cunninghamia; species Cunninghamia lanceolata. The sequence continues at coordinate 400,876 of BSBN01000395.1, read as the reverse complement.
GTAATGCATCACTAATAGTTCATCTTCAACTCCAAACTCCTCATCACAAATTATTCTATAGTAGTGCAAATCATGCAAATTAAGGAGGGAGCCAAAGATAAAGTCTCTCTTAGAATCTCATAACAAACATGCATTATTTTCCATATCATGTGCGAAAAACATGTACTAATCAAATTTGATGTCATACTTGGCCACTTTGTACCTTACATATGCCATATTGATGGGTCTCCCTTAGTTGTGCACAACAATTTTAGTCCTATGCATGCACACAACCCTATAATTTTGTGCTTACAGATGCCTCTAACAACAATTCCTTTGGAGCCCAAGTTATGGCTTCCAACTAGGAAGTCAATTTGTTCTCCTATAACTAAGCACTTATCCAACTCATCTCTCAAATTCAAATAGGGTTATTTGCTCACTTCACACATCCCTTTCTGTAATAACCTAATTACCTCATGAATATAAATAGGACTCACATTCTTTTGAATCTCCTTGGTCAATTAGATTATTTGTTTATGGAATTTGCTAACAAAAAAATGGATCAATGGTTCTACATTAACAAAGATGAGCAAGTTTCATAGCTGTAGTATGTCAGTTACAAGCAACTCTCTTCCTACGTCATTTCAATGACCAAGAACAACAACATGACCCTTGGATGAACTATCTCCATAGTTACATCTATAATTTAATGGTCATTTAAAGCACTTATATGATTGCTCTTGCTAATCTTATAATTAGTTGTGTGGTAGAATCCTTTGACCTAGTTGCATCTTGTCTCTAGAATCTTCATCAATTCCAACTTTGCATGTAAATTCCAATGTTTGGTTTCGCTATCCCAGCTTGAGCTTGATCTTTGACCTTGCCTAGTCCTACACTTGCATGTGTGCATGGTTTCTTTGGTGCCATTTGACTCTCATTGTATCACAATATTTCCTTGTGTTTTTTCAAACTTTGGCTTAGATCTTAGAGTATAATTTCTTCTTTAATCTTTCTAAATGGTGAGATGCATATAAATCCAACATCCCCTTACCTTGTAAGTATTAGATCAATGTGTTAACATCTCCTTCAAAACAAGCATCACTTACTTGTGCTTATGTACTTTATGAGTCCCTTTGTGTCCAAATTCTCCAATACCTAAAATAAATATATTAGGTATAGATTTTTATGCAATTATCTTGTATTAGTTATAATTGTAGGACACATTAATCTTATAAATATTACATGTACTAGATAATTACTTTAGTTATCATTGTAGGAAAAATTAGTCTTATAAACATTATACATTCTAATAATTTTAATTGAAGTAAACTTCAAAGTAAAATCCAAAAAAACTCTCTAAAATGATATATTAACATCCTTAGAATTTCAAGTTGACAAGCTCAATACAAAAGAATACACACAGCCGAATCCAAAAGCAATTCTTCTTCAATCTATGGACTATGGAAAGCTCATGCCTACTAAGCTCAATATATTTTACTAGATTCAAAATATAAGAAATCATTATTTTACCATTCATTGTCACTTTAACTTGTGCATCCTATCAAGGGTCTTCCAACTCCCCTAAGAAAATAGGGGAAACAAATTAAATATATTTAATTAAAGATCTTTTGCAATTTTTAACTTTATTCTTTTCTAAAATTATATTAAAAATAAATAAATCTTAAACTATCTTACAACCATTAAATGTATTCTTACATTAAGTTCCTTAAGTTGAGAACTTGCATGGACCCACACATGCACTTCATTGACATCCCCTTAAAATATATCATTGGTGTAATGTGCACTTCCATCCAAAAAAAAACCTTATGCCACATTATTTGATGTTTGATGATATGAGAAAGATACGATATATAGCTAACAATCTCACCAAAAGAAAATTTGTCTATAAAAAACTCTTTTAACATATTTGTGAGAGAAAGGAAAAATGTTTGTCAACATGAAAGTAGGATTTGGTTTTTTTTTTTTTGGTTTTTTTGGTTGTTGGTACTAACACTACTTTAAAGTTGATTAGGCGCTTTTAAATGTACTTACTTGTGTACTTAATATTAACACCCCCCTTAAAATGAACCTTAAATGTGTTTTAGCCTTATAAGTATTATTAGTTGAAGTAAATTTTGGGTTGTAATTGTTTGGGTTGTAAAGTCAATACTTTTTCTATTTATTTTGGATGCATTTTGATTTGGTTTATATTTTATGCAATTGTTAGTTTATAAATAGTGTATTTTTATGCAAAAGTTGGTAAATTTTCATGCTTTGTCGATCTTGAAATGACACATTTCAAAATTTTAAACTTGACTGTGAGGACCGCCCTTTTTACTTCTGTTGTTATGACTATTTACATTACTGTTATTGTTACTTTTTATATTTGTGGTGTTGACTTTTTCCCAGACTGGATGCTTATTCCCAGATATCCCTACAAGGTAGCCATCAGTGATCAACAGGAGCTCTGGGCCAGGGGGTCAACAGTATAGGAGATAGACTCTATATTTTATCTCCTCTTCTTCTTCAGGCTCTGCAAGACCTAGGGGGGTATTCCCTACTCAACATCCATAAGGATATGCATGCAAGGCTGGGATGTTGACAGAAAGAAGATGAGTCCTCCTGTATGTAGACCAAAACTGAAAGATAAGGGCAAAGGGGCTAGCTTTGGGCCTATTTGCAGTTGTAGACAGAGGACTGAGGATCCTAAACTAACTCTAATGTCCTAATGTTGGTTTTAGATTTTGCTTTGGAGTTTAAGTGTGGATGCAAAGCTGGATATGGTTATAACACAAAGCAAAGCATGATTGGTGCCTATCCAGGGCCTGGAGTCAATAGACATACACCTGTGAATGCTCAGCATAAACAACTAAAACTGGATTTCAAGGGGATCTATGTGATACCTGCCTTACAGGCATCTCCCAATACAAAGTGTTAGGTTATCTCTACTTATGGTATCCCTACTGTAGTATATCCCTCCCAATGTTCAACCTGGAAACAGTTTAATCTACCCCTTGAGTAGAAGTTAAAAGGTCAGACAGTCAACATAGGAATTCTATGCTCTAGAATCTAAACATTACCAAACATCCAGATTCAGAAGAAGAATACATGCAATACTGGAGACAGAATTAACACAACACATGCCAAACAGCATTTCTCATATAAGTTTAATCATGAAATCAGTGGGTTCATGCCAAAAACAAACAAAAGGAGATACATAAACTCACAGGTAAGCTGTACAGAGCAACTAGATCAGCTTGTTATGCATTACAGAGCCAAAATCATCAACTTTCAACAACCACAAATGAACAACACAACCTGCTTATAACAGCCAGGTAGGTGCTCAGCAATTAATTACAATGTTGACCAAAATTTCGCCAGATACACGGTATCATGAAAATGGCGCTCAAACACAACCAGATTGGCGCCCAAACTTGAATGCAGCAGGTAGGGGAGGAGACAGGAAGATTTCTCGAGCCCTGCGCTCCTGCCCGCTGATTGACACCTCCAGTCGGGTACAAGATCGACCCACGCCATCGCCCACACCTCTGCAACAATCGCCATTAATGGCGCACCAACCCGCGGCCTAGGGAAAATCATCATACAGACCATCGCAAGCTTTTCCCGCCGAGACTCATCATCATGATATTTGAAAATGCAGGATAACAATATCCCACATGCACCCCGCGATGACCTCAATAACACCTTATATACTAGGTCATGAGCATATATCATGTCGGTGCTTTTGCTCCTGACGACACTAGTATAGACTTCATCATCATCATCTTCCAGCAGCATGATATCCTGTTGTTCGAAAAATCACCCTGACGTCATCATGATATTTGAAATATAACCTTCATGATAATCGGCACAACCTGATCCTTCGGAGGAACATCCTCCTGCTGAGCTTATAACAAAAGTCTGGCCGATGAACATCCTGATGACGTCATCATCATATCCTGCTGATGTCATCATCATATCCGCCTACTGCGCACCTCCTCACATCTGGATGACGTCATCATCATGTTTGCAAATATCAGGAGGTCTCTTCAAGATGATCAGTTGTTAGAAATATGACCCCCGCGGACCTTGATGACGTCATCATCATATTAACATCATCATGATATTCGGAAGACAACCGGATACTTGGAAATATCCTCCTGACGTTCGAACATCAGGTTGCATTGTAGCTCCTCTGTAAGATCGGGGTGAAAACTGAACATGATGATGCTGCTTGAAAAGATCACCCTCAATAGATAACACGCGAAACCAGCAGGCGGATATCTCCTTAATATCAACATCATCATGATGTTCGAACAAACATATATCCGGGTGATATGAAAATATCACCCCCTCCTTCGCGAATATCATGATGCAGATAGGCAGAAAGAAAAATATCACCCTGATATACGGATGACGTCAGCATCATCAGGATGAGAAACAAAGAACAAGAAGTGATACAACATCATCAGGATGATATTGACTAAGATCATCCTGACGTTCCAAAATATGATGACCCTAGTGAATATCGGGTCGCAATTACAACTCTTCAACAACATCATCAGGATGATGTTAACCAAGATCACCCGATGATAAAAATATCACCCCGGCGAAATATCATGAAGGCAGAAAATATGATGACCTCCGCAAGCAGCAGGATGATAACTGGAAATATGATGATGATGAACACGACCCTTAGGAAAAAACAAGTTAGGTCGAGCAATTCAAAGAATAAGCAACATCATCATCATGCTCGCGCAAGGTGATAAATGGAAGATCACCGGAGACTTTGAAACATCACCCTCGCAAGCAGATGAGGGCGCACTATAGCTCGGCAGCATCATCATGATAAAAACCAAACATCACCCGATGACTGAATATGATGATGATGACGATGAAAAACCCAGTCAACGAAGAACATGATGATGCAGACCATCGAAGACAAGATGATGATGATGACCTCCTCCTCAGGAAAACATGATGCTGCAGTTGAAAAATGCTGAGGAGGTCCAACACTTAGAAAAAATGGGCAAGAAGATAAAGGCTTCAAATGAAGAAACCTCCTGATCATGACAAATCAACCCCTGGTCAAAATGAGTGTCAACAGTGGCTCCGAATGGGGACGTGCAGGTGAAAACCTGCAACGAGAACCAGATCTCCGGGCAGACCTGACAAAAAGCCAAAAAACGCGAGCTGTACAAGGCATTTACACTACATACATATTTTACAAATGTGCACAGCAACCAGTCATTATGCAAAATAGAACTTAAGGAATTGGCCATGCACAGGCAATTCCAGAATTTCACCATCTAGGGCCTGGAGGAAATAAGAATCCTCCCCATGAGTATTGCAAACCTGATATGGGCCCATCCATAAGGGTTGAAACTTACCATGTTTACCCTTTTCCTGATCTTTAGCATTCCAAATGAGCACCAGATCATTTACTTGAAACTTCCTTTTTGTAGCTCTCCTGTCAAACTGATATTTCACCCCTTGTTGTCTTTTGAGATTGATCTGGTGGGCTCTCCTTCTGTCTTCATCCAATGCAACCAGCTGATTCACTCTTTCTGTCATGGGATCTTCAATCTCCTCATCATACTCTTGAATGAATCTGTAAACTGGTAGGAGATTGTTTATGGGCAGTCTAGCTGATGCACCATATACTAGCTCAAAAGGTGACTTCCCAATAGCCCTTTTCACAGTCACTCTGTCAGCCCATACTGCTAAATTCAACTTTGAGTCCCAAGCCCTCTTGTTCTTGTCCAGTATCCTCTTGACAATTTTCATGATGCTCCTATTGCTTGATTCTGCTTGACCATTTCCTTGTGGGTGATATGGTGATGTATATGACAGGCTTATCCCATACCTGTTGCAAAAATCAACAAACTCACCTGATCTGAAGCACATAGTATTATCAGTGATTATTTTAGATGGTACTCCAAACCTGATGATGATGTTCTCTAGTATGAAGTCTGTCACCACCTTACTTGTAGCTCTTTTAGTTGGGATGGCCTCAATCCATTTGGTAAAGTAGTCAGTTGCCACCAAAATCCAACTGTGTCCCCCACTTGATTTGTCTGCAATTTCCCCTATAAAATCAATTCCCCATTGCTGGAATGGAGCATCCACAGGTGCAGTTCTGAGGGGTAAAGCACCATGATATTTCAGCTTTCCTGAGAATCTCTGGCAAGGGTCACATTTTCTTACTAACCTCTGTGCATCTGAAAAGAGAGTGGGCCACCAATATCCTGCCCTGAGAATTTTATGAGCTGTTGTTTGGGCAGTATAATGGCCACCACACAATCCTTTATGCATGTCAATCAAAATATTGTTAGCCATATTCTTATCCACACATCTCAGCAGCACACCATCAGGATTTTTCCAGTACAGCTCACCTTGAACAACAACATACCTGATTGCATGTAGCTTCAGAGTCCTCTTTTGATTGTCACTGAAATGGGAGGGACAATTCAGATTTTGCAAATAGTAGACAATATCCTTGTACCATTCAGATCCTGATGCACTTACATTCTCATCTTGGACTGCATTAACTTGGCATGCTTCCAAGTTTGACTGTGCCATCATCTTGGCTAGTCCTTGTCCTCTTATCAACTTAGTAACCTGTATGTCTATGTTGAATTCCTGCAGTTTGTTTATCCATCTGCACCTTCTTCCAGTCACCTCCTGCTGAGTGAATATGTCTTTGACTGCAGCATGAGGTACATATGCAATTATATGTGACCCTACCAAGTATGGTCTGAAACTTTTGATGGCTCTAACTAGTGCATATGCCTGCTTCTCCATAATGTCATATTTCAACTCAGAGGCCTGCAGGGACATACTGAAGAAAGCAATGGGCTGTTCAAAACCATCTTCATTTTTCTGTAACAAACATGCAGCTACAGTATGAAAGGAAGCAAATGAGAACACCTGGAATGGCCTAGAAAAATCAGGAGATTTAAGAACAGGGGCCATCTTTATTGCCTCTTTGATATTCTGAAATGATTCTGTTGCTTCCCTTTCCCAGTTGACGGTTGCATCCTTCTTCATCATCTTGGAAATGTTCCTTGTGATCTCTGCAAAGTTGGGAACAAATCTTCTGACAAAGTTTACCTGTCCAAAGAAGGACTGAACTCCTTTCACAGTTTTTGGCATTTGGATCCTGTCTATGGCTGCCACTCTGTCTGGATCTATCCTGACTCCATCCTTGGAAACAATATGTCCCAGAAGTTTTCCTTCAACTACTCCAAAGGCACACTTTTTTGGGTTTAGAGAAATACCATATTCTAGTGCTCTTATAAAAATCTGCTCCAGATGCAAACAGTGCTGCTCTTCCTTCTTTGAGTAGGCAGTCAAGTCATCCTGATATACTGCCAGGATTGAATCAATTAGCCCTGCAAAAGCAACATCCATTGCTCTTTGAAATGTAGCACCTGCATTTGTTAGTCCAAATGGCATTCTAACATACACATACGTTCCCCATGGAGTGGTAAAGGCAGTCTTATATTGTTCTGATTCCTTTACCTTTACCTAATTATATCCTAAAAATCCATCCATCATGGATAGGAGTTCACAACCAGTCACTCTCTGCAACATAGCTTCCATATTAGGCAATGGATAGTTATCCTTCAAAGAGGATACATTCAAGTTCCTGAAATCCACACAAAGCCTAATATCACCATTCTTTTTCCTGACTGGGACAAGGTTAGACACCCAAGTTGAGTGTCTTATTGGCACAATTATTCCAGCTTCCCTGAGCCTTTTGAGTTCTTCTTGCATCTTAGGAGCTAAGGTAGGATTTATAGGCCTTTGCCTTTGTCTAAATGGCTTAGCTTCAGGCTTCAATGGGATCTCATGCTGGAATAAGTCTTCTCTATAAGCTTTTAGGTCCTCATATGACCAAGCAAAAACATGTTTATACCTTTTTAGCAATGCAATCAGCATACTTCTTATGTGTGGTTTGAGCTGTTTGCCAATATATACCTTCTGAGGGGCCTGAGATGTCCCCAAATTTATTTCTTCTAAATCCTCCTTATTTGTGGGGGATGTCTTTGTGACCGTTTTGTCTCTACTGTCAAAGGCTCTTTCCAAAGCCACTAACCCTCTAGGGATCTTGTTAGTCTTCAACTGGATGATCTCCTTCCCTACAAGAGTCTCTTTTCCATCTACAGTTTCTACAAAAGCTTGGAAATCAATCTGTTGATTCTCATACTCATCTATGCAGTGCAAAAATTTCAGCAAATCCCTATCATCATTAAAAACTTGCCAACTGCATATGTTTTCTGGTATGGCAGGCCTAATTTTAACTTCTACATCTGTGACACCTGACAGAGTGATGTCATCTGGCCTTATTGCAATATTAGCTAAGAAATCAGCCATAACATTTTTTGACCTTTCTACCCAGCCAATTGAAAATGCATCAAATAACTCAATAGTATCCCAAACAGCATGCTTGTATTGTTTCAGTCTTTTATTCTTTGCAGCATACTTATTTCTGATTTGGGATACAATCAACTCAGAGTCTCCAAATACTCTTAACATCTTAATTCCATGTTTGAGAGCAATATTCAGGCCTAAAAGTAAAGCCTCATATTCTGCAATATTGTTTGTGCAATCAAACCTCAGCAAGAAAGAGGATTTGAGGAGCTTACCAGTTGGAGACAGGAAAACAACTCCAGCTCCAGAGCCTTCTTTTGCACAAGCTCCATCAAAAAACATGGTCCACAATCCTTGCTGATCCAGCTCTTCAGTGCAGACATTTTTCTTTTCATCCTCTGTATCATCTGAGACAACCCTGAAGTTATCACAGTCAGTGTCCACAAAGCATACCTGTTCATTTGCTTCTTGGTCTTCCACTGTCTCTGATGATCTCTGCTCTCTGATTAACTTGACATCCCTGCCATTCATTGGAATCATGGCATATGACAGGTCCAGCTACATACTTCCACCTATTAGTGCTGCCCATCTTCTTGACAGCAGCATACCATACTATGGCTTGATGTCAACCACTGTTATATTCATCTTATATTTCTTTTCAGGAAATGCTGCCAGTCTGAAATCCACATCCTTCATGATTCCAATAACTGGTACCTCTCTGGCATCCATTGCATAGCATTTTCCACATGCCTTGTCAATTTTTTATCCTGTTTGTTGCATGATAGCCAAAGGCATGACATTTGTGGATGCTCCAGAGTCAAGCATACAATTTCTAATTATTTTACCGTTTATAACCAGGGAAACATAAAATGGTTCCACCTGTGAAGGACACTTTGTCATGGTCATTCCTAAATAGACTTCAGGAGTCTCATCTTCCTCATTGCACATGACCTGTTTCTCACCCTGGGTCTGATCATTTTGCTTAACTTGAAAAGGTACCCCTGAGATTAGGGATATTGTTCTATTCTTGATCTCTTCCACTTTCATGAGTTCCATAAGTGGAACAGAGACCTTTACCTGAGTGAGGATCTGGGCTATATCAAATGGAGCACAGTTTTGTACAGCAGTTGTAGCTTGCTCCACAATCTTGCTTTTATCCTGAGCTGACTTAGCTTTCATTCTCATAGTTCCCTGATCATCATTCCTGTCTTGGGAACCTCTACTTTGATCTTCAGCCTGAGGGGTTTTGTTTTCTGGTCCTTGGAAATCATGACCTGTTCTGTATCTAAAGTTCTGCTTGTTATTTACCCACTGCCTTTTTTGTGGTTCAGTTCCTTTATGACCATGCATCTGCTGACCTGCAGAAATATCTTCTGGCTGATGTGGGCTGCCAACCTGATTTTTACCTCTGAGATTGTAGTTGCTCTTGACCTGAGCAACTGCTGCAGCTGTGAAGGCTCTGATTTCCTCATCAGAAGGTCGGTGTAAGCTACTCAGAAAATTGTGTGAGTTCTGAGCATACACATAATTATCCTCATGATCTTCATCATATGGGGACTGTTGGCAGGCCTGAACCTGATCATCTGTCTTCTCATCAGCACCATATAGAGTATATCCATTACCTATGGACATCATGTTAACATCATCATCCTGCACATGATGTGGCTCATTGCACTCATTACAAGATGTAGCATTATCATACAAAGATTGGGCAATCATGCACTGTGACTGTGAATGTGGCATCTGACAGATTATACACCACGGAGCATCATCAGCAATATTTATAGTTTTCTTCAGGGGATCAGGAGTTTCCTTGGCATGTTGAGCCCTCTGACTTGTGTTGTTACGTGGATATATAGGCTTACCATCATGCCAATTGGTGTTATAAGGCATATCATGTAATGATGGCCTCTTTTCCTGTCTTTGATAGACTTGCCTATCAGGACCCATCCCTTTTTCACTTCTAGCTAATCTATAGCTTAGGTCCTTAACAACATTTGCCAGTTTGTCTATCTTATCTTCAGGAGCAGATGTACTACCTTGAGTGTTCTGAGGCTTGTTTGGATTCTGCAGAATTTTTACATCATCCCTTCTATTTGTCTTGCCTGATGCTTTCCTATTGTTTTCAATATTTACTGCAATTCTGAAAGCATCCCTGAGAGTGGCAGGACCTTTATCTCTCAGTCCATATGCAGTCTTTGCATCAAAGGCATTGATGTACAAAATTATGCACATAGGTTCATTTGGCCTCATATGATGTGGCAATTTGTTCAACACTTTAGTAAATCTTGCATTAAAGTCTGCAACCTGCTCATTTGACCCTTTGGTGATGCTGGTGAACTCATTTACAAAGAAGCTAGGGTCAGTTTTATCACCATATTGCTCCTTGAATATCCTCTTAAAATCATCCCATGATGAAATACTCCGGTCAGGGAGATTCCTGTACCATTCTCTTGCCTCATCTATTAAGGATTGCATGAATGACTTCATGAAAACATCCTCATGCTCAACCTCAAAATTATCCATGACATTTTGGAAGGCCTTTAGATGATCTTCTCCTGACACTGTATTGTTTCCTGAAAACTTAGGCACTTGCAGCCTCAGATGCTTGTCAATGGGGTTAGGATACCCAGGAATACCATCAAACACCAGCTGCCTGAATCTATCTAACTGCATGGGCTGTCTGTTTGGCTGATTAACATTAACATTTCTATTTGCATTTTGGTTTCCTGCATTGTTCAGTGGTATCCTAGCATCATTCACATATTGTCTGTCATCATGATGCTGATGTTGCATTTCATATCTTTGCTGATGTCTTTGCATATTTGCATTCTCTAGAGTAGGAACTGAATTATTCTGGGCAGTTCTCAAGGCTTGCACTTTCTGCTGTATATCATCTCTGATTTTCATGGCTTGTAGGTATTCTAGTTCTGCTCTTAGGCTTTTGATTTCTTCAGCTAGCTGTTCATCCTTAGGTCTGGAGGTAGATGGTCTCATGCCATTCTGGTCATCATCCTCATCATCCCTCAGAGACTCTGCCTCTTCAAACCTTTCACTTGGGTCTAGAAAGGGGCGTTCTTGGAACACCTCTGACCTCATTCTCATACTACCACCCTGTTGCCTCTCATATGCACCTTGGATATCAGCTTCTGCACTTGAAAAATAAGGAGCATGCTGTCCTGATGGCCTAGGGTTATCTTGTACCTCATCACTTTTTCTGGGGGAGCTCTCATGACTAGCTGAGACAGTTCCCTTTCTTTTATACATCATTCTTTTTGTTAATGGTAACTCTTCAAATAGAGGATTTTGTTGGGATCTTCTCCCCTGCATATAAATTTACTTTGACCGGTTGGGAGATTACTTCGGAGTCGCCACCTATTGCTAGGAACTGTTTTCTTCTGAAAACCAGGGTTCTTTCACAAGATTCCCCAGTGGAGTAGATTACTATTGCTGACTCAGATGGGTCACATATATATCACTGGAGATGATTAGATAGTCTTTTACTTCTCAGTCCCCAGCGGAGTCGCCAATTTCTGTTGACTTTTTCCCAGACTGGATGCTTATTCCCAGATATCCCTACAAGGTAGCCATCAGTGATCAACAGGAGCTCTGGGCCAGGGGGTCAACAGTATAGGAGATAGACTCTATATTTTATCTCCTCTTCTTCTTCAGGCTCTGCAAGACCTAGGGGGGTATTCCCTACTCAACATCCATAAGGATATGCATGCAAGGCTGGGATGTTGACAGAAAGCAGATGAGTCCTCCTGTATGTAGACCAAAACTGAAAGATAAGGGCAAAGGGGCTAGCTTTGGGCCTATTTGCAGTTGTAGACAGAGGACTGAGGATCCTAAACTAACTCTAATGTCCTAATGTTGGTTTTAGATTTTGCTTTGGAGTTTAAGTGTGGATGCAAAGCTGGATATGGTTATAACACAAAGCAAAGCATGATTGGTGCCTATCCAGGGCCTGGAGTCAATAGACATACACCTGTGAATGCTCAGCATAAACAACTAAAACTGGATTTCAAGGGGATCTATGTGATACCTGCCTTACAGGCATCTCCCAATACAAAGTGTTAGGTTATCTCTACTTATGGTATCCCTACTGCAGTATATCCCTCCCAATGTTCAACCTGGAAACAGTTTAATCTACCCCTTGAGTAGAAGTTAAAAGGTCAGACAGTCAACATAGGAATTCTATGCTCTAGAATCTAAACATTACCAAACATCCAGATTCAGAAGAAGAATACATGCAATACTGGAGACAGAATTAACACAACACATGCCAAACAGCATTTCTCATATAAGTTTAATCATGAAATCAGTGGGTTCATGCCAAAAACAAACAAAAGGAGATACATAAACTCACAGGTAAGCTGTACAGAGCAACCAGATCAGCTTGTTATGCATTACAGAGCCAAAATCATCAACTTTCAACAACCACAAATGAACAACACAACCTGCTTATAACAGCCAGGTAGGTGCTCAGCAATTAATTACAATGTTGACCAAAATTTCACCAGATACACGGTATCATGAAAATGGCGCTCAAACACAACCAGATTGGCGCCCAAACTTGAATGCAGTAGGTAGGGGAGGAGACAGGAAGATTTCTCGAGCCCTGCGCTCCTGCCCGCTGATTGACACCTCCAGTCGGGTACAAGATCGACCCACGCCATCGCCCACACCTCTGCAACAATCGCCATTAATGGCGCACCAACCCGCGGCCTAGGGAAAATCATCATACAGACCATCGCAAGCTTTTCCCGCCGAGACTCATCATCATGATATTTGAAAATGCAGGATAACAATATCCCACATGCACCCCGCGATGACCTCAATAACACCTTATATACTAGGTCATGAGCATATATCATGTCGGTGCTTTTGCTCCTGACGACACTAGTATAGACTTCATCATCATCATCTTCCAGCAGCATGATATCCTGTTGTTCGAAAAATCACCCTGACGTCATCATGATATTTGAAATATAACCTTCATGATAATCGGCACAACCTGATCCTTCGGAGGAACATCCTCCTGCTGAGCTTATAACAAAAGTCTGGCCGATGAACATCCTGATGACGTCATCATCATATCCTGCTGATGTCATCATCATATCCGCCTACTGCGCACCTCCTCACATCTGGATGACGTCATCATCATGTTTGCAAATATCAGGAGGTCTCTTCAAGATGATCAGTTGTTAGAAATATGACCCCCGCGGACCTTGATGACGTCATCATCATATTAACATCATCATGATATTCGGAAGACAACTGGATACTTGGAAATATCCTCCTGACGTTCGAACATCAGGTTGCACTGTAGCTCCTCTGTAAGATCGGGGCGAAAACTGAACATGATGATGCTGCTTGAAAAGATCACCCTCAATAGATAACACGCGAAACCAGCAGGCGGATATCTCCTTAATATCAACATCATCATGATGTTCGAACAAACATATATCCGGGTGATATGAAAATATCACCCCCTCCTTCGCGAATATCATGATGCAGATAGGCAGAAAGAAAAATATCACCCTGATATACGGATGACGTCAGCATCATCAGGATGAGAAACAAAGAACAAGAAGTGATACAACATCATCAGGATGGTATTGACTAAGATCATCCTGACGTTCCAAAATATGATGACCCTAGTGAATATCGGGTCGCAATTACAACTCTTCAACAACATCATCAGGATGATGTTAACCAAGATCACCCGATGATAAAAATATCACCCCGGCGAAATATCATGAAGGCAGAAAATATGATGACCTCCGCAAGCAGCAGGATGATAACTGGAAATATGATGATGATGAACACGACCCTTAGGAAAAAACAAGTTAGGTCGAGCAATTCAAAGAATAAGCAACATCATCATCATGCTCGCGCAAGGTGATAAATGGAAGATCACCGGAGACTTTGAAACATCACCCTCGCAAGCAGATGAGGGCGCACTGTAGCTCGGCAGCATCATCATGATAAAAACCAAACATCACCCGATGACTGAATATGATGATGATGACGATGAAAAACCCAGTCAACGAAGAACATGATGATGCAGACCATCGAAGACAAGATGATGATGATGACCTCCTCCTCAGGAAAACATGATGCTGCAGTTGAAAAATGCTGAGGAGGTCCAACACTTAGAAAAAATGGGCAAGAAGATAAAGGCTTCAAATGAAGAAACCTCCTGATCATGACAAATCAACCCCTGGTCAAAATGAGTGTCAACATGTGGGATAGCAGTTCTCGGAATTGTCAAACTATTAAACTTTATTATGATTTCGGAAAAACTAATTGGGTGATGTTTGGATAAGTTTACATTTCAGAAAAGTTAATTAGGTGATGATGGAAAATTGTAATATGATTTCATTTATATTAGTTAGAACTATGTCATGATAATGCATGTTTTTAAGTTGCTTCGGCTATGATGATTATATGTGGATACTGATCTTGTAATTTAGTGTGCAGGATTTACTAATCGAACCACAGATTTCGGAGATCATTCCGCACCTTGTTATTTGTTATTCCCTGTTAAGCCGATCTGGTTCCACGAGGAACCAAGATCTCTCTGTGTTTGATGTGATGTTGTAATGTGGTCTTTCGTATGGTCGAGTGGGTTAGGTTACCCTCATGTGACACTATTTTATGATTTGTGTTGTAAAAAGATTGAATTTGAATTTCTTTATTTTATTTAAATATATGAGGCTTTTTCTTGTGCTTTACCTTGACCAGGGGTGTCTTGTATGGGTTAAAGTTGACCCTGGGTTATACCCCATGGGTCCAAGGGCCCATTTGGCATGGGTAACCCTTGGGTAACCTCCATCTAGTCATCTTAACTTCCCCTTGAAGTTAAGTGGCGAAAATTGGAGGTATGGAGGGGACATGATGGGTTGTACCAACACCCAACCCATCCCTCTTCAGTCCCCAAGGTAAGAGATGACTACAAACCCATCCATTATTGAAGGATTGACTTGAAGTCACCCTCTCCATTAGTGAGATTCCCCCATGTGTTGTGGGGTCACCCATGTGAAGGAGGGAAGAAGAGGCATGGGTCACCTGTCTTTTACTCCTTTAACTCCTTTTATTTCTCCTATGCGTAAGAGAAATGACATGAGGAGAGGGATAAGGAGTACTCTAGGGATGGGTGAGTGACATAAGCCACTAGGACAGAATAGTGGTTTTGGGGAGAGTGAGGAGGTGACAAGTGTCACCTCCCCATTCCTCTAAACTGAAAAGAATTTGGGTTATTTGTTTCCAATTTTGGGATGAGAGGGAGTTAGTGGAATTTTTGGGAGAGTTTTATTTTTTTTTGCCAAAAATAGGAAAGTTAGCTTGGAGGAGAGGAAAGGGAGAGGGAGTTGGTGGCTAAGGTTGGAAGAGAACTCTGTGGAGCTCTGCACCAATTTCATTCCAGGAGGGCTTTGTAAGGTTGGTTGGATTTTTACCTTTCTTTCGCATAGCTGAATGTGTATGTAAAGTGTGTGAAAGTTGCTTATTTGTTTGTGTTTAGATTTGTTTTCTGTGGGGTTTGTTGTCGGGTTGTTTGACAGAGCTTCTCCCACTTGGGAGAAATGCTCATCAAGTTTGGGGTAGGGGAGGAGAGATCCTCCTCGGGTGCATACCTGTTTCCTTCTTTTGGGATGTTGAAAGCCTTGAGGGCATGTATCTGTGACTGTATCTTTGACTTGAGAGTCAAATACAGGTTTCTTAAAAATTTGTGATCAAACTTGGTTTGAGGCCAAGAGAAATTTGTGTTGGTTAAATTATCTGTAAGGGTGACACTCTGGAGTCGAGTGTGTCCACTCTCCTGCCCCTTATGAAACTCACTGTAGTTGAGTTTTCATGCTGTGTAATGTACCCATGGGTGTTTGTGTGCTTTGGGTTTGTTGTTGTCCCTGTTGTGAAGTGGAGTGCTTGAGTTCCCAGGTGTGAGTATGGTCTCCCTAGCTCGGGGGTGACCCTCTTGCGGGTCTATGGAAGGGAGGAGAGCTAGATGAGTGGTGTTTTCTTCTTTGTTTGTCTTTGATACGCAGGTTTCCTCTTGGAGCTTATGGTTGGAGTTGGAGAAGTTATATTTATGAAGAAACAGTTTATTCTTCTTTGTCATGAGAATTAGATCATGCTCATTTCATAAGAATTGAAGAGAGTGCACCTCTCTTGATGTTGTTGTAACTTATTGACCCCCTGGGAGTGAAGAAAATCACCTCCCTGATCTTGTTATTGATGGACTTTTACTTGGTTGTTACAAGCTATCTTTTGTATGTTGTTTGGGAGAAGGAAGTTTATATCTCTCCCTTAGAGTGTGTAGAAGATGTGGAATGTTAGTTGTATGTATCCATGGTTTAAAATTATCTCTTGCTTTATGTAGTGGAAGAGTTAACTTTTCTGTATTATGAATGTTGTAAACAAATGCCTTAAATTTTCAAGTTAAGTTGCTTTGTAAACTTATTCTAAATGGCAATTTTATTGTGTTTAATGTGTTCTTGAAAAGAAAGGTTCCTTAGTTAATCTGATCTTGTATATGAACATCAAGGATAAATCTGCTTACTTAGATGAAAATACAGTTTTAAATGATTAAGTTTCTTTTTCATTAAATAATGGTTTCAGTATTTTGTAAAGTTTAGAGAAAATCTATTATGTAATTACTTCTGTTTGTCCAAAAGTTGAAATGGACATTTATTAATTGCCGAAATAAACTGATTAAAACTTCATTTCTTAAGTGTATATATATATATATATTCTTTATTGAATTTCTTACTTGATCATTTTAACTGAATAAAAGAAACTGAATAAATTGTGTAATCTGAGAAAATTAAGTGGTATTATGAAATTGAAATATATATATACATATATATATATATATTATATATATATATAGATATAATAATGTGTTATTTATTTATCATTTTAACAGAACATGGGAAACTGAATATATTGTTTAAATTGAGGAAATTAAGTGATATTATCAAACTGAAATAAATAAATATATATATATATATATATATATATATATATATATATATATAAAATAATTGTTATATATCTATCATTAAATATTAATGATGTGAATTAAAAAAAAAAACTCATGAAATTTGAAATAAGGTAATGGAGGTTCGCTGTAAAAAAAAAAAAAAAAAAACAGTTCAAAAAAAATTTATGTTGGCGGTGGGGTTTGAAACCCCACCGTAGTCCCTTTTGAGGTGTGGGGAGGGGCGGAGCCCCACCCACACCCCACATCCCCTTACCCTTGAGACCCCCGCGGAGCCCCTCTAAACGTTGCCTCCGTCCGTGACTGTCCCCTGCGCCCTCTCCATCGCCCTCCATTGCTCCCTTCGGCCTCCGCCCACTCACTGTCCTCCGCCCCGCGGCCAACCTCCCCTCCGTCCCTCTGCGCGGCCCGACCTCTGCCCCATTTCCGCCTCTGGTGCCGCCGCCATCCCTCTGTCACAACAAATAAAAAAAAAATGTTAGCATAAAAATGTTAGGGCTATTTAGCCCTAACATATATGCATTGGTTCATTTAAATGAAAGATATGTTTTGTTTTGTGGAAATTCCACTAGTTTGGCATAACATATGTTAGATATATATATATATATATATAGAGAGAGAGAGAGAGAGAGAGATATAATTATCTCTATTTACACATTATGTTTTGAAAGAGAATTTTAAATATATATAGATATATTTATATATATATCTCTTTATATATATATTATATATATATTTATATATATGGTATATATATACATAGAAGAGGTTTCATGGGCCATTTTATGAGGCCCTCTCTATAATTCATAACAAGGAGATTTGCAAATTAATTCTAAGAATGAAATATCAAGGTATGGGAATTATGTTTTCGTCGTAAGTGAAGTATAAACGTAATTAAATAGAAATTTTGTTATATTTCCATGACAAGGGTTTTATAAAGAGGAGAGCCTCCTACATATATTAACAATGGTATATGATTTACAATAAGAGTATTAATATTAATTATTAGTAATAATAACAACAATAATTATAAATAAGAGAAAATAAAATTATAATTTAAAGAGAGCATAAAGGAATATACTGTAATACTCCGGAAAGAGTTTCTCGGAAGTTTCCACTATCAACGCGATTCAATAACGGGAAAATGAAGAGGAAAATTACACGTCACCTTGCTTAAAAGATCACTGGAAATAAACTTAAGAAGCCATCACAGACATTCCATGTGAGGCCATTTTAATCTCAACTGTAGTAAACGTCTAGATAAGTAAACCTGTAAGAGAGTGAAAAGAAGAAAAACTAACATTGGAAAACACAGAGGAGAAAATGCGCGACATTTCCCACATGGGATAAGAGAACTAAGTTGATGGACCCTTCCGCTAAATTTGCTTAGGAACAAGTTTAATTAATACAAACGAAGAGGAGAAACCTAGATCGGAGAAGACTAGGAGACCGAGTCCAGCGAAGTAGTAAACCAGCCTATGTGACCTGGACCATCCGGAAGTTAGGTTTAATATCAACAATAGATACAGTGATAACCCTGATTGATGTAAAATATGAAGAAAGGACCGGATAAACATAAAGAAAGCATAGAAAACGAAAGAGAGAGAGACCAAAATATAAACAAACTAAATTATCAGAGAAATAGTTAAGGTGAGCGCGATAAAAATACAATCAAAATTAAGACCCAGAGAAAAGGGAAGAGAGAGAAAACGAACCGCCTTGTTGAGAATGCTAAGTTGAAGGAGGAGTATGTTTCAGGAAGCAAGAGAGGAGACAGACAACTGTGCCTTGTTGAAAAATGATTCAATAGGGAGATCACGAGTCGGTTTAGTCGGAACAAGGCGTCGTGGGAAGTTGGTAATCTATCAGTGAACCACGTGCGTAAATTAGTGTTGAGTAATTCCCACTTACGCCGTAAGGCGTTATGCTGCCGGAATTCGCCGAGATTTAGATTTAGTAACCTTGATAATATAACCCTTGTAGTGACGTTAACGACATCGTAGAAGACCCCCTTGTTGGTCTGCTTGCGTCTGGTTGCACGCAATTGTACTTGTACCCCGCCGACGACTGTAGTGTTTTCGCCTTGAGCGAACACCACCGAGCATGCTTACGCATGCGAGGGGGTTTTTAGGGAAGCTTGAGAAAATTTTTTATGTTTCGTGTCATAACCACATGACAGATGTGGCTATGACACGTGTGATGTGTGTTGTGACCACATGGAAAATGTGGGCATGACATTGACCTACAAATTATCCATTCCCCACCTTGAATTGATTTTGCAATGCAAAATCAAACCTAGTTCATTTTTACAATGTGAAATTGACCCCCACATTTTTAAATTGGGCTTGTGCTCTCCCCTTCCAACTAGTCATTGCTCACTGACTTGAATGTGAAATATTTCAAATTACATGCTAGGGTGTTATATTCAAGGACATGCCATAAATCATTTTTAGAGGATCTACCATTTAAATCTAGGGGTTTTTATTCTAAATTGCACAATCATTCAAGGAGCATTATAACACTTCATTACACCATCATTACATTAGCATCTGGTGTAATAATAGAATAACCATCTTGCGTGGTTGATTGCTATCTTTGATCTTTGTTCAAAAGCCATTAAATTAATCCATCCAAGGGTTTGACGAAGGTAAAATTACCTTGTCTCGCAAACTCCCAAATAGTGTAGACACCACTTTTCTTAAAAATTTAGATATCAGGAGGCAAGGTGAACTAGATTCTAAGTGACACAATTTATCAAATCAATTTAGTGCACAAAAGCCTAATTTCATGAAAC
The DNA here is from genome assembly GCA_027924645.1 of Cunninghamia lanceolata. Classification (NCBI taxonomy): domain Eukaryota; kingdom Viridiplantae; phylum Streptophyta; class Pinopsida; order Cupressales; family Cupressaceae; genus Cunninghamia; species Cunninghamia lanceolata. Next base: position 380,720 of record BSBN01000395.1, on the reverse strand, counting down.
ATGGTCAATTGTGGGTTGTGTTTTTAGTCCAAGGCAATTCCATGTTGCAGAATTGATCCTCACCAAAATTTGAGAATGACCTACTTTAGATTTTCTCACTTCTTCTTTCACTCTATCCAAAAATGAATGAGTTTATGTTACAATTCAAGAATTATAATCAAAATAGTGGAAAACTATCTATCAACTACCAAAATCAACTAAATATTTTTATTTATATTAATTTCTAATTTTCTAAAATTTATCACATAACCTAATTACAATTTTAAATTAAATCAATTTAATTTATTTCATGTTGCTTCTTACCTAAATCTATTAACTTTTTCATTCTTTGTAACAGTTCTTTATATTTTTCATTATACTCATAAAATATGATTTTAATTAAAATTTTTATTTTATTTCTTCAAAAATATAAATTATAAAGAAATGATATGTTATTATTCCTAGTTGACAAGCTCAATGCCATATGTATATTCTACCTAATTTTATTAAAAAAAATTCTTTTGTCACAATTTTAAATAATAAAAATAATTTTAAAAATATATTTATTAAGTTTCTTTTATAAAATTTTTACTCTCTAAAAACTTATATTTAATAAAAAGAATTCGTAATTAAAATAGTTCTTTATATTCTTCATTATACTCATAAAATATAATTTTAATTAAAAAATTGTTTTATTTCTTAAAAATATAAATTCCAAAGAAATGATATGTTTTTATCCCTAATTGACAAGCTCAATGCCATATGTATATTCTACCTACTTTTATTAAAAAAATTCTTTCCTCACAATTTTTAAATAATGAAAAAATAATTTTAAAAGTATATTTATTAATTTTCTTTTATAAAATTTTTACTCTTTATTTTTAAAAACTTATATTTAGTAAAAAGAATTAGTAATTAAAATAGTTCTAAATTAAATAAAGTAGCATAAGGATTAAAGTTGGAATAGGCCACTAGAGAATGATATCTTTAGTATATTTTACATAGATTTTTCTCAAGATAGGTACGCTAATTTTAAAAACTTATATTTAGTAAAAAGAATTATAAATATATTCATATACCCTATTGAATACTCACAATCTTATAACTATAAATAATAGTTTTAAATCTTTAATCCATCTTTAAAACAAAAAAAATCTTATAACTATAAATAATAGTTTTAAATTTTTAATCCATCTAAAAATAAAATTCAACTTAAAAAAAAATTGTTAATCATTTAGAAATTTAAAGGATGCCAAGTTAAGGTACGCGACTGATGAATCCTCTCCACTACATATCCTTAGAATAAATTCCTCCAGCCATAAACTTGCAGGGACCCACACATGCAATTCACCATTATCGATTTGAAATATAAAATCTCGCATACGCCTAATTTGCGTTTGCACCCGAGAAACCTTGTGCCGCATGAAATATTACTGAGAGGCTAAAAACGATTAGAGTATGCGATAACTATTTTGGGTCAACTATACCGAAAAAGCAAGGTTAATTTTAGCATGAATATATACTGTTCGAAGTTCCCATGCTTTTCTTCAGCTTCCTCCTCTGTTTTAAAATTTTTGTGCCGCTCAAGCAATTCTATTATTCTCACAGGCTTTTTTAGCTTAAACATCTATATATTTATGCAAAAGTTGTCTTCTTGCAGAAATTTTTTTCCCTTTTAGTTTTGGAAAAGCATCCCAAATCCTTTCTGCCAGAGGTTCTCAAATACAGGCAAGAAAGAAATCTGAATCCCACCACGCAGTATTACGGATCCGGGTGTGTGGGTCTCTACTTGCAAATATTATGGATCCTCTGTCGGTTCTGCGTGACTACACCATCAGAGGAGATTTGGACAACGTAAAAGCTGTAGGAGATGACTTCCACTTTGGAGAAGACTATAGATTCCCCTGCAACATCGACACAGCTTACAGATCCAAACAGGGTAGTCTCTACACTCTTGAATGCCTTGTTTTCTTTGTTAAAAATGCCCACCTCAAGCATACTGAGTATATGCAACAAGCCCGAGTGCAGAAGCTCCAGATTGTGACATACACAGACAGGAAGCCACTCTTAGACTACCTTGAAGGCAAAATCAATAGCACTGATGCTATTGAACTTGTTGCCCCTGCTGGTCCTCACGTTCCTCCTGAAAAACCCATCTGGGATGCAGGGGACCATGTGGAAGAGTATAGGCCTGAGGACCCCAGTCTGGGATTCTTTGATAATGGTAATAATAGCAATAAAAGGATTAGGCTTGATGGAACAGAAGGTGGAGACACTGGGGGTGCTGAGATTGATCAAGTGGTGGTAGCTGAGACAGGGCCTCTGATAGACCTAGTGCGGGCTAAAGAGAGACCCCTTAAGGACAGGGAGTCCTTATTGGAATGCCCCAATAGGAATTTCCAGGCTATTTTGTCCATAGCCACCAGAAGGGATGAAGAGAGAAGGAAATTAGAGGATCAACAGAGAAAGCAGCAAGGTAGACCCATGGAAACCCCTAGGAAAAATCATTACGGAAACACAGAGGAAAAGAGATTTTGGAAGGATCATTTGGGTACAGATACTGATGAGCTTGGCATTGATCCCACACAATCATACATTGGGCAGAAGGGTTTTGCAAAGCCTGGATTGGTATCTCAGAGGCCTCAAGTTCAGGGCACTCCTAGGAGTGCCTTTGGCAGTGGGGGTGCTAAAGGGAAGCCTGATGGTGTGCCAATTATTTTGGTTCCAAGTGCTTTCCAGACTAGATTGAACATTTACAATGCAAAGGACTTTTTGGAGGATGGAGTCTATGTTGCACCTGATGTTAAGGCCAAACAAATGCCACAGAAGCCTGAATGTGTTACCATACAGAGAAAGATTGGGCGTGAAAAGGCACCAGTGACATACCAAATCAGAGACAAGCCCTCAGCTTTGGCTCCCAGTGATTGGGATCGAGTTGCAGCTGTTTTTGTTCTAGGGAAAGAGTGGCAATTTAAGGACTTCCCTTTCAAGGACCATGTTGAGATCTTTAATAAGAGTGAGTTTATTTTGCATGAACCAACCTTGAAGGCCCTTATAGCTTCTTTGTAATTCTTTATTGGTTTGGGGTTTCAGAATGTAATTACTTACATAAGGGGATACTGCTGTATAAGGCAAATCAACCTACCCATCTAACTCACAATAAGGGAACCTATCATATAATACAGGGCATGGTTAGAACCTTGAAGACCCTTGCAGTGCAGACAAATGTTAGGTAAACTGACCTTACTGAATGTAAAAGAAAGGTCTGATCCTACTCACCAAACTCATAAAACAGGCAACTTTGGTGATTATTTCACCATGAGGTAATCAGGCCCTAACATTTTGCACTAAGTAGATACCCATAGTTTGGGGGTTATATCACGTATATGCATGTTTCTGTAGATACCCATAGTTTAGGGATTCTATCAAATATATGAATAAAAATCAGAATGCCTCTCCATTGTAGGATGTACTAGTAGCCCTGCCAAAGTCAGTTGGCTCACCTTTCTGGTAACATAACCGATGAAATTTATATTAAAAAAGTTTCATTTTTTTAGGATACACTGCAGATGCAATTGGTCTATATGACTTAATGTAAATCTAGTTAACGGATCTGTTTTGAAGCCCAGTAATGTGGCATGTCCTTTACTATCCTGCTCCCTAGTGCACTGAGTTTGTTTAGCAGTTACTGGTAGCCAAAAGAGCAGGCTGATTGGAATGTTTGTTGTTGTAGACAAGGTGTCTCAAAACTAGGCATTGTTTGTTATATTGCATAATTTGCATTTTTGGATCTCACAAACTGTGAGGTCCATTTTGATCCATAGATGAACTTATTCTATGATCCACCTTTGTATGGTTTTCTTTGCTCCTTCCCATACACTCACACTCAAAGCAGCCATAACTTTCTTATCACACTTAGATTTTTCAGATGGAGCGCTATTTTGATTTACCTGATTTATCTCCAACTTGCAAAGATCAAAGTAGGCCCTGCAAGTATGACTTTTATATATTTGGCATGGATTTGATATGGGTGGAACAAAATGGTCAGGATGGTCTGAAGGTTAGCTAACTTGGTGTTTATTTGTATTTGCAGTCAAAGGATACTACCTTCGTTTTGAAGATGATGGTTTGGAGTCTGTGAAGGCTGTGAAGCAGTGGAATGTGAAAATCATTTCGGTATGTGCATGAATATATCAATTTGATTGAAAGACAGTTTAAACTTTAATTCTTTCTGACACAGGGTTTCATGAACTGTCACTACTAATATGGACGAGAATATTTTTTTTTTATAAAGTTCACATAGTTTGTTGTATGCATTAACAAACGCATTCCTTATTTTTACTTGTGGTGTTGTCTGCAGATCAGCAAACACAAGCGACACCAGGATAAAACTGCAGCAATGGAGTTTTGGGATAAGCTGGACAGTTTCTTAAGATCACAAAGACCCAATATGGCTTATTGATCACCAAGAATTTGTTAAAACATGAAATAAGACTAAATATATCCACCTATGTAATAATCACCCTTTCAGAGTCCATCAGCAACCACCACATTCAAATTGAACATTTAAGGAAAAAGGGCTTTGATTGGCCTCACCTACTTATCATAGAACCATGTGAAACAAATGGGACATTATCTTTGTAGCTATATTGATTTTTAAATTTGTTTCTCATGAAATATTTCGGACTCTGTTTTAGCATTAGGGATTGAGCAGTAATTGTCTTGTCAGTGCAGCCATGACAAATACCGAGTCTTTTCTGAGTAGCAGATTAGGGCCATGCTAACCCTTCTAGGGAATGGCTACTCGTTAGTATATTTTAAGATTAAAGGATCCAACGAGTTGCAGAAAAAACATCATTCCACATAAATGAATTATTTGAAGCATATTTAATGGGAAGTTAGATCTCTAATTTATCCTGCATATGCATGTCATTCATTTAGTTTTGAACCGTCTTTATATGATTTTCCCAGTTTCGGTGATCGACCGCATCTCAAGTATATAGCATTCTTCCATTGTGGGTGTCACTGTCGAAATTAGGGCCATGCTAAACTTTTTAGGGAATGGTTGGTCATTAGTATATTTTAAGATTAAAGGATCCAGTGAGTTGCAGAAAAGAACAACATTCTGCCATGGTGGTTGTCACTGTTGAAATTTACTCAATTACTTAATATATCTGCTTTTCTCCAATTTGAATATAACTGTTTAGGTAAACATACTATATGGAAACATTCAGTGCCTTGAATGTTTTAAAATATGATACAAGACTCCGAGTAATATGTTCATTTCCTTGTGGTTTCATAATGATCCATTCTGCTTTAGCTCCGTTTAAATGAATGTATTACTAGAGGTTGTAAAGCATTGAGTGTACTAAATAGTTATTTACCAGGTTAAGTGTCATTTTAGGTTTTCTCCTTAGGGTTGGGCACAGTGCTTTATCTTATGGGTTAGAGTCTAGCCCATTGTTCTGGGATACAACTATAGAATATTCTTTCACCATTCCCATATTCATAAAAGCAATATTGGAATTTCAGTCAACTCTGAAATTGTTCAAACTACATGACAATTGCAATACCTAAAACATGCAGTTAGTGTCCTAGAAGGGATATTCCCGAGACTTGTACATACTTTGAGGACCAAGCATGTGGGGGAAATCCCGTTTCTTCTCAGGCATTGGTTTGCTGAACAGTTTCCTACCCATTGTTGATGGGAGGGCTGCTTACCAATTACAACACTTGGTGATAGATCTAATGACTGCGATTTCAGCCATTGTATGTTTAAATACATGCAAGAAGAGTTGCTGATATCACCTGCAACATTTAAATACAAGGTGAATAACAGATAAAAAAGTCTAACCATTCGTCAGACATATAGGTTGGTTTGAGAGCAGCCCACAAAAATGCAGTAACATAGGGGAAGGGACTAGAGTGGATTCCAATATGGTGAAGTGTCAAGGTACATAAATACAAAGGTTAATTGTGAAGTTAAAAGTAAAAAGGTTACAATGGCTCATATTCCTAATCGACTATGTTTGGCTGTCTCTACATGTAACTACGTTACAAGTTATGGGATTGGAAACTTGTTTGCAACAAATCTTGAGAATCAAGGTCATCAACTATGTTTGGCTGTCTCCACATCTAACTATGTTACAAGTTATGGGATTGGAAACTTGTTGCAACAAATCTTGAGAATTGAGGTCAATCTTTAGGTAGAGACCATTCCTCATTAACTTAGATTACCTAGTGGATTTGATCTATCCATTCTACTCTTGTAAGGAAATCAATGGGAAAACCAATCCTTAATGCATAAGGTTGTTTTCCTCCTACATTTATAGGCATGGCCATACCATGACTCCTTAGTAAATGTAAACAATTGAAACTCAATGACTTCGTTTTGATTAACTTAGAGAGGCTAGTAAGGATTAAAATCCATTGACCACTAATTACATTGATATTTTAAATGTTGGATCCTTGATTACGTTGTTTGAAGAAGGAAGGCTAACAAAAACAACAGATTATCTAATCCAAATTCACAATAGAAGATTCAAGCTCAAAAAAGAAATAGATGCCAATCAAACATAACGAGGGTTGCTCATTGGTTGGGACTTATGTGCATGGTTGCATAGTTTGATATCTTAGGGTTCCATAGATTACTCGGTCCTGTGGAAGTTATTAAAAACATTAATTTCATTTCATTTCATACAAGATTCCTATGGATTTCATGTTGACCCATGACTTCTTCACACTTGTGAAGACAACGTGTAATTAAAGGTTTTAGATGTACATATGAGCATGGATGGGCAATAGGACACTGACTGTAGGATTAGGTACATGTGTTGACATCTTGCTCATTCGTGGATCTTAAGATGTTTGATAGTTGTTAAAGGCAAGTGCTTAATCATTGATTGCTCTTCAATGCTTGGTAATACTTGATTGGAAGTTCTAAAGGTGAATCCCTAATCAACTTAGAACCTTTGTGACAAACTAGCTTCAAAAACTTAATCCCTCGAGCCTTGTGTAGTAATAGATGACTCCCAAGTGACATACTTTGTTTTTTCTTGGTACTATAAGAATTCATTCTAGCCTCCAAAGTATATTCTAGACCAAGCGTGTCTTGTGCGACACCCATTTATCAACCAAATGGCTCCCCATTATTATAGGCACTAAAAAAGTGCACGGGCCTAGATGGTAGTCCAGTGATAATATAAAGGTCCAACTCAAGGCCCATAAAGGCGTGAATTGCACTCCTCTCAACAATCTCACACTTGATGATGTGTCCCCTAGTCTTTTAATCTCTTGACCATCTTTTCGAAGATCCAAATTGAGTTCTAGGACTTAACAATTGCAAAACAACCCTTTATAGATCATCAACTGGAGGGTCACTTCGGCAACTTGTCCTTAAGTTATAGGGTCACCTGGGTGATCTGCCTTAGTAAAAGGGGTGACTTTGTCATGTTTTGGTATGCGTGATTTCTTTTAGTTTCACCTAGTTTACTTCCATTTTTAGGTTTTGATTGAGAGTTCCCTCATGCACAACTTAGCCATCACTCCCCTTTATTGTTTCTTAACTCCTAATGAGCCTTCTCTTTACTCTTAATCAATCCATAATAATCTTCCAATCAACCTGTAGAGTTAAACTCTACATTTTGTGATGTTAATTGATTGCAGCTGTGTAGTTTTATTTTCAGTTTGTGTTTAAAATGTTGCTCGTGCACGGAATGCGCCAAGTGTCAGCATGGCGGGGTTTTGAAAGCACAAAAGGAAAAGATGCTTCTAAAAGACGTGCAGAGCTGACATGTGGCAAGGTGACTAAAGGCCATAAGAATAGCGTCCGGGAGTGGCAAAGGGTTGCCAGGTGTTTTCTTTTCAGTTTGCGGTTCTCGAGTGCCATAGAAATGTGCCATGTATCGTTGGCTTTATTTTCTTTGATTAAGTTTCTATCTGCTGCCGGAGTGTGCCAAGTGTCACTTCCGCAGGCCTTCACGGAGAAACTTTTGAGAGAGGCACCGAGAAGAAGCGCCACAGTGCCATGTCTTTTATTGCAACATGCGGAGCCAACCGCGTGTCTCTCTATTCTTTAATAAGTTTTGGAAAGCATCGGAGTACGATATGGTGGGCCCCGAGATATTATAGCTACAGTTTCTAAGTGAAGCGGAACATGCCAAGTGTCACTACCGCGGGTGTTTGAAGGATGAGAAACAAAAGAACTTCTAAAAGGTGTGCTAGTTTGTCATGTGTCCCAGTTTTGAGGCTCTCAGGTGTTGCCACGTATCAGTAGTAGAAGGAGGCAGATTTAGCCAAGTGTTAATGCATATTGTGTTCTCATGTCAAAGGGAAACTAAGCTTAAGGTGTGCAGGAGAGCCACGTAGCATTTTTTGGAGCTGTTTGAAGCTTGCGGAGGAAGCCACTTGTCTCAACAAAATTGTTAGTTCTTGGGCCGCATTTTTAGTACCAGTCAGCTAATGGGAGCGCGAGGATGATACGGTTGTAGATTTAGATAGATCTTGTGCGCGATTAGTCCCAGTTCAGGTGCGGATTCTTAATGGCTGGAGATGTTTTGAGTGCCATCTTGCTTCTATAAATGGGGGAAGAATTTTGTAACTAAGATATATAGAGAAATATAGAGAGATATTACTGCGACTGGATTATATCATTTTTGCCTTCACAGTTGTTTCAAGAAGAAAGTGTATAGATTTGTGCATGTTTCTATGCCTCATGTATGTTGCTAAATCTATTAATGAAAGAAACTCTGCTATGTGTTGTTCGATGATATTTTCTGTGTCTTTGTATATTTTCTCTGAGTTTAGCCTCTGGTTTTGAATCTATCGATAATCTATCTATTTTAATCATGCTTCGTTGCTCTTTGATATAGCTGAAATCATAAGGATTTAATCACTGTGCTAATTGTTGGAACACATATAAGTTTGGCTCATCGCCATAGGAGTTTTATTTTATTGTATCTGTAATCTTGTTTCTTCTTCCCTTTCTCAAAACCCCATTAAAAAGGAAGAGCCAACTTCCCTAAAATCTGGAGGTTGTTTCAAGAGTTCGTCCTACATTCTTGAAGCTTCCCATGTTGGTGCTGAAAACCACGCAATTCTATACATCAACAGTTTTTGGCATGCCTGGTGGGACCTTTCTTGATTCTTGATCAAGATCGTATGAACCAGAGAGTAGGAAGGAGTCAAAGCTACGGACTGACTACCATAGCTCAATCAACTGCTAATCTAGGGATCTTATTGCCACCGTTAACAACCACTCTGAGAAGAAGGGTTAATCAATCATCCAGAGTACCAGGAATAGCTATGGCAGTACCTGTTCCTCCTAATCCGCCACAAAATTCTGCAAATTGGAATAACAGTAACCCCCTTATTCTCCCAACGCCACCAGATACTTGGGATCCGATCCCAGCCAATGCTTTGAAGGCATTGCCCAAGTTTAGTGGGGAAGAGCCCAAGACTCCAGGAGAACACCTCCAAGATGTATCAGATGTGTGCACTGTGCACGTCATCACAAAACAAAATGTTGCTATCAGATTGTTGGTTGCCTCTTTCAAAGGAAAAGCTCTGGATTGCTATAGGTCTTTACCTTCAAATTCAATATCTACTTGGGATTAACTCTGGTGTTGGGGCACCTAGATACTTTAATTAATTTCATGTTCATTTTGATGTTTTGGTGTTGTATAAGGTCCAAGTGACCAATTGTAAGGCCTAGTGCCGTGTGTGAGTCCGAGTGGAATAAATCTAGGACAAGTTGTATTGTCTGGTAGTTGAAGAGCAAACTTGTTGTAACTGAATGGGTTGACAATTGTAGAACGGTTGGCATTCCCACTGATGCAAACTGTCACGAACAGAACATATATAAACAATTCAGCAAATAGGAAAGAAGTAGGGTAAGAGAGTAGTATAGTAATTGGGTGGTGATCCATGGTAGAACAATAGTAAGAAGATAGAAGAGTTGTTTCAGTGCAGAAGTTCCCAAAAGTAAATAAAGATCATATTTTGTTTTGTGTTCTTTCACCATGTCACTGTAGTTAGTTTCTATTTTTGTCATTCAGATGGATTACTGAGCCATTCCATCGACGAGATTTCTTCAAAATCGGTGGAATGGATCAGTCTGTACAGTTTGTGTTTTTGTTTTTGTTTATGCTCCGTGTCAGGATCGAGCGTGGGATGTGCTAGTCGAGCCTAGCATCTCTATGTGCTAGGGTTCTGAGAAGAGAGAAAGTATTTGCGTTGCAGAATTTGTTATCGACAGGACAATAACCGTCAGAGAGAGCCCAGACGATGGTTGTCTAGCCGGAAAAGCAAGAAGTGCTAAGTCCTGTGTTGGAGAGAGTTAAGCATCGGAGTGATAAGTTCTTACGAGGTCGATGATAATTGTCTTATCGAAGTTGAAGAGTGGTCAAAGTATGAGTATATCAACGTAGCATCGGCCTATCGGCTGATAGAAGTTTTAGTTCCTCGATGGTTGAAGTCATGTCGAAAGAAAGGAGGTCCCACCAAATGCATATCGTCAATGTATATTGAGATTGTATGTGGCGAAACATACAAATGGTGACCGGGTGTAATGGTGAATCAGTGCATGTGAACTTTAGTCCACCGGCGATAACAAGTCAAGTGATGTATATGAGTTGATTTTAACAAAGCATCGGTATATCGGTGTAGTGAATCCTGAAGTGGCCAATAATAATTGTTTGGTCGACAAGTGAGGTTCAAAGGCGATAAGAGAAGTTCCAAGAGTTCAACGGTTCAAGGAGTTCAATGGTTCAACCGGTTCAATAGTTCATAATTTGATCTGTTTTGTTCGTTTCCATTGTGCACTCTGCATCAAACTCGGAGATGCTTTCTTTGCCAGATTCAGTGAAAAGGGTGATAGATTGTCCCTGTTACAGCAACTGATCACCATAAAGAGAGCACCTCAAGAAGCCATAACCGATTTCAACACTAGGTTTCAAAAGACCTGGGATAGAATCCTTGCTATAGCTACCAGGTATGGCAATTGTATTTTATCTCAAGGCTTTCAATTATGATATCTCCGTGATGATTCAGTCCCTAGGAGGACAGACCTGACCAGAAGCATATGAGTTAGTTGTAAGGGCTGAAAATAGCTTAATAGATGCTAGGAAACTACCCCCAAGGCCTTCCATGCCTATGTTCCCAGAAATTTCTATGCCCCTGCCACAAGAAACCACTAATACTCCATCAGTTCCAGTGTCTATGTATACCTTCCCAATGGCTCAACAACCCACTACATCTACACCTTCTGCTCCTCCATCTGAAATGGATGATGTCAAGAATATTCTTAGGACCTTTTCAAATGAGATTATTAATCTCAAAAGGCAACAGACTTCTTATCCAAAACCTCCTTACCAGGGATTCCAAGGTAATAGACCTCCGTACCAGCCAAACCAATACCAAGGGGCTCAAAGACCAAATAATCCTCAACCTTCAAACCAGTTGGTTACAGTCCCCACACCATTACAATCTGTCCCATCTAACCCAGGAAGAGAAATGGTCCCTGCACAAAACAACTTAGTAGAAGATATCAATGCCTGGTGTTTCCCTTGCAATAATGCCCATATGCCTAGAGATTGTCCTAGGGGCAATTTACAACAAAAGATAGTAGAGCAAAGAAGGATGGAAAGTTAAGCTGTTGTGTCTAATACTCCTCCATATCAGTCGCCTGGTGTTCAGAATGCAGTAATGGTGGCTCAGATGCAAGGAATGTCCATTCAACAAGAAGAAGAGATTGCCCCACAGCATGCTTTGTTCTCATGGATTGAAGATGAAGAGTCAGTATTTCTAAATGAAGCATCTACTTCTAACAAACCCTTGGTACAGTCTGATTATTTCACCAAATCAAAAAGAAGGATGGTTGAACAACCTGAAGCCATTAATAATGAAGCAGCTGGAGTCTCTTCATTCCAAACTCAATATAACCCCACTTCAAGGCAAGAGATACCTCTGTCAGCTTAGAATTCAAGGAGTCTTTGACCTAGTGATGGAAAGAGCAAAGTATCCTTACTATCCTAAAGCACAAACATTGGGACCCATGAATGTGATGGAACATCTAAAGAAAACCCCTACATATGTGTCGATATGGGATATGTTGGCTATCCCCCAGCAAAATACGTTGTTGCAAGAGGCATTGCAGACTCAGGCGGATCCTAAAGCTGTTAATACAAAAGGAGGTATGAATAAAGGAAAGACCCAAAACAAAGATACCCCACCTCTGTAGACAGTTGCTCTGCTAAATGTTGCGCCAGAGGTAAGCAAGTCTAAGTTGAATCCATTTTATCTAACTTTAATAGTAGGCAAGAAACTATTGCACAACTCAATGATAGATTCAGGGGCTAGCACTACAGTCATGCCAAAGCAAGTAGCTGATGCTTTAAAGATAGAATATGAGCCACTCGCTAAAGGGGTTATGTAATTAGATGGAAAGTCTACCCAAACTATAGGAATGATCAAACAACTCTCATTACAGTTGTATACTTGCCCAAATATAAATGTCTTGCAAGATGTGGTGATTATTGATATTACCCCTATCTTCAGGCTATGCCTATCTAGAGATTTCACAGCTAAAATAGGAGGGTACATGTCACTTGATTGGTCACATTTGATCTTAAGAACTAAATATGGAACAAAGATGAAGGTGATGTCTGAACCATTATCTAAAGATCATATCACCGAAGAACCAACTCCAAGAATTGAAGCATCTCATGCTATGATGAATAGGGAGGATAGAGCTTTTGTTGAAGAAATGGGAGAATGGGCTGAATATGATCAGAATGAAGAAGAGAACAACCAACTGATGTCCATGATGTAGAGTGACCCTTATGGTAACTATGATTCTACCTGTTTGGGGACTTATGTAATCTTTGAGGAAGGTCAAGAAATACCAAATATAATGAGCCAAGAGACATCTGAAAAGGAGGGTTCAAATAAAGATCCTAAGATCTGGATCTTGAACTTTGATGGAGCCAGGAGTAAGAATGGTGTAGGGGCAGGTATATGTCTCACTTCTCCAAAGGGTGAGAAAATTCTCAGGGTCATACGCTTCTAGTTTACTTGTACAAATAATGATGCTGAATATGAGTCCTTGGTACATGGTCTTATGTTGGCAAAGAAGAAAGGGATAAAGAATCTAATAGTCAAAGTTGATTCAAAGTTGGTTGTGAAACAAATCAGAGAAAAGGTTGTGGTGAAGAATGTGAGAATGAGATCTTATCACCATAGGATTTGGGACCTGATTGATGGCTTTGATGCTTTTAACATAGAAGTTGTCCCTAGAGCCCAGAATACTGAAGTAGATAGGATGGCATAGATTGGCTCGTAGTTTGATTCGGCAAGTGACTTGCTCATTAATAATGAAGCAGTGAAAGTCACTATTAGACTAGTGATCCCTGATAATGTTCGAAACTGGCAAGTTTTTTACAATGATCTTCAGGTGCTTCTATTTCTACAGTAGTCTGAAGAATTTGCCAACCAGTTGCAGCCTAAGATTGAGGAAGCATATGGTGACCAAATTATTCAATTAAAGTCTAATAAACTTCCCAGGGGGTTAATAACGTTGGAGAACCTGTTTGACCCAGATGATGTGAGCATATATAAGAGGAAGTTTAAGGCAAGCAAAGAGGATTATTCTGAAATTCATGTCAGCAAAGGAAGTTGAAAGTAGGTAATGCCACTACTCAGGAGGAAAGAGATAAGCTGATTTCTTTATGTTACAAGTATGATAGAGTGATTGCATGGACCTATGATGACCTTCATGGTTATAACAGAGACATCATTCAACATACCATAGAGCTTGCTGAAGGATCAAAGCCTATTCCCCAGAAATAGAGACCATTGAATCCTAGAATCGAACCTTTAATGGTGGATGAGTTACAGAAGCTTCTTGAGTCTAAAATTATTTTCCCGATTAAGCATTCAACTTGGGTATCTAATCTGGTGCCAGTGAGAAAGAAAAATGGGGACATTAAGCTCTGTGTGGACTTCAGAGACTTAAATAAAGATTCATTAAAAGATCATTATCCTCTACCATCCATGGAGCAGATTTTACAAATAGTGGTTGGATCAAAAAGATTCTCCTTGCTTGACGGTTTTTCAGGATATAATTAGATTTGGCTGGCAGATGAAGACCAACACAAGACAACATTCACAACGAAGTGGGGAACTTTTGCCTACACCAAAATCCCGTTTGGTCTTTCAAACATTGGAGCCACTTTTCAGCGCGCTATGGATATAGCATTTAGGGGACTCATAAATAAGATCATCCTGATCTATTTAGATGACCTCACTATATTTACCAAGAATGCCAAAGATCACTTTGAGCATTTAGAAGCAATTTTTAGAGGTGTCAAGAGTTTGGGATTTCTTTAAATCCTAAGAAGTGTGTTTTTGCAGTACCTCAAGGGAAACTTTTGGGGCATATCGTTTCAAAGGATGGAATCTCTATTGACCTAGAAAGGGTCAGAACTATACTTGAATTTTCTTTACCAGTCAATAAAAAGGCAGTTCAGTCTTTCTTGGGTAAGATTAATTTTGTCAATAGATTCATATCTAATTTTGCAGGGCTAGTTAGGCCCATTACCTGATGTTGAAGAAGGATTTAGTTTTTAAATGGACATCTGAGGGGAGATAGGCTTTTGAAGAAATCAAGAAAGCTATCTCAACTGCTCCGGTACTACGAAATCTAGATTTCTCTAAACACATCATATGTATTTATATGGAGGGGACCATAGTATTGTAGCTGTGCTGACTCAGAAAGATGACAAAGAAGAAGGGGAGCATCCAATTGCATTCTTCTCTAGGACACTGAGGGAGTATGAATCCAGGAATAATTTCGTTGAAAAGTAAGCTTATGCTATGGTTAAATCTCTTAAGAAATTCAGACATCTAGTGACAAGAAACAAAATCTTGATATTAGTAGCTCATTCAAGTGTTAGAGAATACATTATGGAAGGTGAGATTACAGAGAAGAGGGCTAACTGGATAACCAAGATTTTTGAATATGATGTAGAGGTAAGGCATACCAAATTGGTCAGAGGCAAGAGACTCTACCAATATATTGCCCAAGACACTGAGACATCAATGTTGGAAGAAATAGAAGACAAAATAGTGATGAAACTACAAGAGATTGATCGAGACTCTTGGGTGAATGAAAGGATACAGTTTATGAGGATTGGTATTTTCCCTAGTGAGCTCTCCCTTGATAAAAAAGATACTATAGACAACAGGGAAGTCATTTTGTGCTAATTGATCATATTTTGTTTAAAAGGAACTTTGATGGGATACTACTGAGATGTGTTGAAAAGGACAAAGCTCAAAAGATACTACATGAACTCCATCATGGAGCATCAGGAGGACATTTCTCAGCAAGAACTACTACCATCAAGATTACACAAGCTAGCTACTACTGGCCCACATTGTTTGCAGATTGTCATCAAGTGGTCAAGGAGTGTCAGGTTTGTCAATTCTATGCCAGAAGGAGAAGGAATGCGGCTCTACCTTTGAGTCCCATAATAGTGGATGAACCCTTTGCATAGTGGGGTTTATATTTTATAGGGACAATTAATCTAATCTCAAGTAAGGGATATAAATGGATCCTTACTACAACCAATTATTTTACAAGATGGAGTGAAGCAGTGCCACTTAAAGAAGCCACTGAGAAGGTGATTCTAGAGTTCCTTGAAGGAATAAATACCTGTTTTGGTCCTCCACACACTATTATATCTGATAATGCTAAAGCATTTTTAGGTACCAAACTGTCAAAGTTTGCCCTTAAGAATGGGATATATTTGAAGACTTCCTCCAATTATTATCCTCAAGGTAATGGCTTGGCAGAATCCATGAATAAGAACCTAATTAGACTCATCAAAAGAATGGGGGTTGATCATCAGAGAGATTGGCACAAGTCCCTCAGTTCAGCACTATGGGTAGACAAAATTACGCCAAAGCAAGTGACTAAGATGTCCCCATATGAACTAGTCTATGGCAAGAATGCAGTTATGCCACTGAACATAGAAATCCCCGCTTTGCAGTTGATAAAATAGTTGGAGATAGAGGAAAATGGCCCAATGCATGTGAGGCTTGCTGAATTACTGGAAGTTCAAGAAAAAAGGGAAGTGGTGCATGAATCTTTGATGAAGCATCAGCATACCATAAAGAATTGGTTCGATATAAAGACTTTTGAACAAATTTTGAAGTCAGGTCATTGGTTTTGAAATGGGATGAGAGAGCTACTAAACTAGGTCAACACAACAAGTTTGACTCACTATGGACTGGCCCTTTTAAGATTTGCACCTGCAAACAGCAGAATGCATTTGAACTGGAAAATATGGAAGGAGAGCCTAAAGAGATTCCTGTTAATGGGATCTTTTTGAAACATTTCCAATAATTTTGAACCTGACCTTGTATCATAGTTAGTTAAGTTTCATTAGTTACCTTTCCTTCTTTTGTCTTGCTTTTCCTGCTTTCTTTTTAAATAAGTGTTCCTAGAACACGTGTCTGTAGCACATTAGCTCTCATAATTAGCAGTTACATTTCCCAAAGTCGTTAGGCAGTTTTGGTACTTCTATAAAGATAGCCAATCATTTCAAAAGATCACCATCTTTAACATCGATTTGACACACAGTCCTATGCAAATTTGGAATGATGCATTAGCAGTCATTTTGACATGTTTATTAATGGCATTAATTGGATGTGATGAGTCATTTAATATGTCACTTAATGCCTCTGCCGAGCCAAGTTTTTAATCTTCTCACATAGTTTCAGTTGCCATTCCTTGCCTCGATCCTTCAAATTCCTATTGCCTGTCTCAAGAAGTTTCAATTCCTTTTCAGTTCTAGCTAGTTTGGACTCATTTGCAGTTTCTAAAGCTTCTGAGGAGATACAACCATGGTAGAGGGGCAGTCATCGTAGGAGAGTCTATTTGATTTGCTGAAAAAATGGAAAGGTAGTAAGGCTTACGCCTCTGCAAAGGCACAACCAAGAATTAGTTATCCAAGGACCAGAGCCATAGAGAAGGGGGTTAGTGCCGACCCTACACAAGTTAAAGATTTTGCAGATGGGATATTCGACCCCTGGTTGTCAGAAAATCTGAAGAATCTTCAAGAAGGAGCACACATGAGATGTCTCCGACGGGAAGAAAACAGAGAGTCTGAAACATTTGGAATGAAGATCTGGACCTCTCATTTGGCTCAATTTGTGGTTCTTGTTGTCCACCCCTACCCAGAATTGATTTAGATGTGTTCAGAGCTTTTTGACCCATAGACTTCCACAATTTAGCACTATAGATTCATGCTCCAGATAACCCCCAAAGCAATCCAAGACATGTTGGCCCTGTATCATGACAAGAACGCCATTTTCGCCACCATACCCAAGCTACAAAATATATGGAGTGGTGTTCATAGTAAGGTTAGATTTTTCAATACTAAGATGCATTTGGATGAGGACAACACCCAATTACCCCCATTGCCTACTGCCCAAGGCCAATTCAATCCTGATGTGCAGGACGCCCTCTCTATGCTGTCCTTCATCTTTAGCCAGAATGATGATGCGAGGGTATATGATTGGCACTTGGCAGTGATTTTTAGACTCAAAATGGTGGATAAATCTGCCAAATATAGGTTTGACTTCTTAGAACACATCTCCCAAGCCATCATTGAGTAGTTGACCAATTTCTCTCAAGAGCGGGTTTTTAGGTATTCAACCTATCTTTTCCACTTGATTTTGTATCAAAATTATAATCTCTTCTAGCAGTATATGCATTTGAATATGTATGACCTTGAGGCAAGCAATAGAAGGACAATCCCAGTGTCCGTATGGACTCATGTCCTCTCAGAGACTGCAGACCCCTATGAGTTTGCCGGGTGTTTTGTAGCCCTTGTTTTTGAGAAATTAGAATTTGAGGCTATTAATAATAGAATGACCAATAGTATAAGAGGTTTCTTGACCAATTCAAAAATCCCTTGTGATTATTTCTTTGGTGCCTATACTACAATTATCAGGTTTCATGGTTTTGTTGGTGAGCCTGTTTTGCTCCCAAAGGTCTTAACTCCTAGGGTTGTAGCTTTGGAAGTGGGCTGCTAGTTGTCTATTATTGATAATAATTTTGGTAATAAGAGAAGAAAGAAGATGTATGATGTCCCTTGGAGTAAGGGAAAGATTATCATAGAAAAGAGAGAAACTGAGAATCTTTTGTTAAGGAAATTGGCTGCTTATGGTTTTGTAATAGTATAGGATAAGTGGAAGTATGATCCTGATGATTTCTTGGCATCTTGGATCGTAAGTAACAAGGTTTCTATTGTTTTCATTCATGAGAAATGGCCTTTTTGGGAACAGAGAAGGTCACCAAAGAAGGATAATCCTATGTTCTATGTAGAGTTGAAGGATCTGCCAGATGAGGGTCCCAAACCATGGGAGACTTTTTACAAGAAGGAACAAGAATATAATCCTAAGAAACTTATGACTCTTGGTTTGAGACAAACTCTAAAGAATAAAAAGTGGAGCAGTGAGAAGATAGCAACCTATTGGAAGTATAGGCAGTATATTTCTGAATTCACCCATACTTTTGGTGGAGTTCAAACATATGAGCAATGGGAACAAATCTGGGATGAGTATCATATGACCCCTATATCAAGCCCAAATACAAGCAATCTTCTGGGTAGCTCTTAGGAGGTAGAGGAAACAGGAGTACCAGAGACAGCTCAAGAGGCAGAGGAACCTGAGAAAGCAACTACAGAAGCCTCTAGAGCCCCATGGCCTCAACCTCTCAGTGCTCTTATGAAGAAAAAGGCTGCATTATCGCCATCTCTTGATACCCATATAGCTTCGGCATCGGGTGGTCTTGGAGCAACAATTTCCCAACAAGCATTTGTAGCATTACAAGAAGTGTCAGAAGAGGAAGACCCTGAGGATACAGAAGAGAGGCCTCTGAAGAGAAGGTTCAAGTTAGTATTGCAAAAGGAGGATACTGAAGGCGATGTCTTGGAGTCCCCGCAACAACAAGTTCTCACAATCACAACAGCGACTCAGGTTAGTATCCCTCCTCCTATTTCTCCCTCTTCTGCTTCTTCTTCAATAGGGGTGGCAACCCAAATGACCTATTCTTCCACGTCTCCTGCCACCTTTGCTATGCCATTACAATCTTTTTCCCCTACTACCAGTTCACCGGCCTTAGTATCATCACATGCCATTTCGTTGCCTTTGTTTTCCCCATCCATGCCTAGGCAGGCTTTGCCATCCCGTATTGGTTGCCACAATGTTATCCTTTTGTTGGAGGACACATTGCCTCTCCACTCACCTTTCAAACCCAAGCAGACACTGCTAAGAAGGCAAGGGAAGCTAGGATTGAGAAGAAAAGGAAGAAAGAAAACAAAAGCCCTGCTGCTCCCCACATGAGATCACTGTTTGATCTCATTCAACAGTCTCTGACTATTACCCACTTGACTCCCAATGTAGTCAAGCCTATAGAGTAGATGAAGCTAGAAGACTATAGCATGAATGCAGTGGTTATGGATTTAGCCCACTTCAGGCCACAAGATAAGGTGGAGCTGATGATTGAAACTGCTACAACTGTCACATCTAATTATCTTAAGGTGATAAGAAAGTTGCAGAAGCTGGAAGTAGACTTAACAAAAATAAAAGCCACAAATAGTAGCCTTACACCAGAAATCAAGGCTAAAGACAAGGAAATTGACACTCTTAATAAGGATATGCAGTCTACGGTATCATTGGAGATATACCAGGCATCACAAGCCTAGGTTGCAACATTGCAAACTAAGATCACATAGGCAAGGGCCACTGCAGTTGCATTGAAACATGAACTTGCCATTGCTGAAAAGAAATATCATGATAAGGTGCAAGAAGTGTCACAGTTACAGCAAACCCTGCTGAGGGAACAAAATCAAAATAGTGCATATCAGGCCCAGTTCATGGCTGAATAAGAAAAGACTAAGCAGTTGACTATTGAGCTGAGTCAGAGGTCACAGAATGCAGGAGTGTTGCAGATGGTTAAGGAGCTTTATGTATCTGCATGGCAAAGAATCTTTGAGGAGATTTCCCAACTTAAGACTGCCCTTAGTTTCTTATTAAAAGCTCAGTAATTGGGTGAAAGGGTAGAGTCTTCGGTTGAAGTAGCCTTGTCTATTGTTTCTTTTAGAGTCTCTAATTCTCAACTTTTATTACAAAAGATCTATGATGCAACAGATGAAGCTTTGTTAGCTATAGGGTTGGATGATAGAATGATTTCTGCAAAAAAGGTGAATGAAGTCCTAAGTTGTAATGAAGCTGCTATGAGTTGCAAGACACTTCTAAATGTTGTGAAAGAAGGTGTCAAAGACATGAAGGGACACATTAAGGAGTTAGTACAGTTGGGAATCTTGTCTCCTTACCCAGATGACATTACAGTCTTAATGACTGATGAAATCAAGGCTCTCCTGTTGACAAAACAAAATGATCAGACTATTTTTCAAAGTCTGAGTGACTTTTCAAGCTTGGAGGAAGTGGAAACAATTCTTATTCCCATGGCCTATCTTAAGTTCCATTTACATGCAGTAGTATAGATCCTTCAGTCCTTTTCTCATAGGGACATTATTAATTTGGATTTTTCTTTTTAGGATTTGTAAAAGAGACACGGCTTGTCAGACTTAGAGTGGTCTGGATATCAAGTTGCTTTGCAGAAATTGTGATTCTCTGGGTGATGGTGGTGCAATTTTGATTTTTGATTTTTTGTATTTCTAAGGTTCTTTCTATGCAGGCACAAAGTCCCATATGGTCGCCAAGAACTATAGAGTTAAACTCTACATTTTGTGATATTAATTGGTTGCAGCTGTGTAGTTTTATTTTTAGTTTGTGTTTAAAATGTTGCTCGTGCGCGGAATGCGCCAAGTGTCAGTATGGCGGGGTTTTGAAAGCACAAAAGGAAAAGATACTTCTAAAAGACGCATAGAGCTAACATGTGGAAAGGTGGCTAAAGGCCATAAGAATAGCATCCGGGAGTGGCAGAAGGTTGCTAGGTGTTTTCTTTTCAGTTCACGGTTCTCGGGTGCCATAGAAATGTGCCACCTATCGTTAGCATTATTTTCATTGATTAAGTTTCTATTTGCTGCCGGAGTGTGCTAAGTGTCAATTCCACGGGGCTTCATGGAGAAACTTTTGAGAGAGGCACCAAGAAGAAGTGCCACAGTGCCACGTGTCTTATGTTGCAACATGCGGAGCTGGCCATGTGTCTCTCTATTCTTTAATAAGTTTTGGAAAGTATCAGAGTATTATATGGTGGGCCCCGAGATATTATAGCTACAATTTCTAAGTGAAGCAGAACATGCCAAGTGTCACTACCACGGGTGTTTGAAGGATGAGAAATAAAAGAACTTCTAAAAGGTGCGTCAGTCTACCATGTGTCCCAATTTTGAGGCTCTCCGGTGTTGCCACATATCAACAGTAGAAGGTGGTAGATTTAGCCAAGTGTCAATACATCATGTGTTCTCCTCATGTCAAAGGGAAACTAAGCTTAAGGTGCACAGGAGAGCCACGTAGCATTTTTTGGAGCCATTTGAAGCTTGCGGAGGAAGCCACTTGTCTCAATAGAACTATTAGTTCTTGGGCCGCATTTTTAGTACCAGTCAGCCAATGGGAGCACGAGTATGATATGGTTGCAGATTCAGACAGATCCTATGCGCAATAAGTCCTAGTTCAGTTGTAGATAGTTGCAGATTCTTAACAGTTGGAGATGTTTTGAGTCCCATCTTGCTTTTATAAATGGGGGAAGAATTTTGTAACTAAGAGATTCTATATAGAGAAATAAAGAGAGATATTACTGCGATTGGATTACATCATTTTTACCTTGACAGCTATTTCAAGAAGAAAGTGTATAGATTTGTGCATGTTTCTGTGCCTCATGTATGTCGCTAAATGCATTAATGAAAGAAGCTCTGTTTTGTGCTATTCGATGATATTTTTTGTGTCTTTTTATATTTTCTTTGAGTTTAGCCTCTAGTTTTAAATCTATCTATAATCTGTCTATGTTAATCATGCTTCATTGCTCTTTGATATAGCTGAAATCATAAGGGTTTAATCATTGTGCTAATTGTTGGAACACATATAAGTTTGGCGCATCGCCATAGGAGTTTTATTTTATTATATCTGTAATCTTGTTTCTTCTTCCCTTTCTCAAAACCCCATTAAAAAGGAAGAGCTAGCTTCCCTAAAATCTAGAGGTTGTTTCAAGAGTCTATCCTACATTCTTGAAGCTTCCCATGTTGGTTTTGAAAATTGTGCAATTCTCTACATCAACACAACCTCTTGTCCTCTCCTCTTTAGCTCCTATGAACTTTCAATCAACTCTTTAGTTCACTCCCTAATCACCTCCACCTTTGGTGTTGATTTTCTACTATAAATACACACCTCCTCTTTTGTTTAAGGGGATGCTGGGAATTAGTCATGCATTCTTGTTTTTCCTTGTAGGAGCTAATTCATCTTTAAAGGATCAAGCTTATGCATTGTAGACCCCATAGCATTTTTATGCTTGTATAGGACTTTGAGAACCTTTTGCTTATGTTTTTCCTTTGCTTCTAAGCCACAATAAGTTTAATTTCCCTCGCATCCCTATCTTCATCCTTATCATCAAGAGGAGGACCCCATTGCTACAGAGGAAGAAATTGATTCTACTAAATCTTTGAGGACACAAGCTTGGCACCAACACCCTTCATTTATTTATAGGGTCTTTTCAATTGTTTTCAATAATAATTAGCACATTCTCTCACCCTTGAGGAAGTAACAATTCATTCTTCTTTTCTCTTGGTAGGTTGAGAATTTACTACTTACTAAATCTAGATTTACTTTTTGTTGTGCTTAGAATAATTGCATTTTGTTTTCTTTAGCATAATTGTCATTTAAAAATCAAACCACAAAATACCAAAACATTAATGAAATTTCATCTAGGAAAAGCTCATCTTAGTTTTTTCATCTATAAGAAATTTCAATTTTATGCAAGCAGTAACTTGATCATAATTAAAATTTTGGGAAAATTACAAAAAAGAGCTGCATTCATTTAGAATAGTTGCATTTAGAGACTCATTCAAAGTTTGAAAACTTTCACAAAAAGAAGCAAGCCCTCGATCCCATCACGAGGCACTCAATTTTCAACTTTCAACTTTCAATTAAATGGGAAAGCCCTCCATTTCATCATGAGGTAGGCTACTTTAAATAAAACAATCAACAACAATATTCAAGCAAGAAATAAAACTCTTGGTTTCAACACATGACATACAACACATAAAAACTCAAAATAAACACCAAGTCTATCATCTCTCTTAACTCAACGTTCGCACTTAATGTGCCTTGGATTGAGAGAAGATTGTATCAAATCAATCTTGGAAGAGATAAGGGAAAACCTATCAGTTCATGAAAACCTTATAGAGGAAATCATTAAATAACAAAAAGAGCTCTTACAACAAATAGAGTGTGACATGGTTAGAGCCCACATTCTAAATTTATTCTAGATTCAAGGCCAAATCATAAACTAGTTTTACGAAGAAATAAGATGAGATTTGGAAATCATAAGAGAGGCAGGGAATGACAACCTCATCTTATTATAAGAATTGACTTGTCAATTGCATTAACTAAATCAAGAGAATCACAACCATCAACCACACACACAAATAGCCCACATAAACAATGCAACTACCTTCCATGACATTCTACTTCCCCATGAACAGATTTACCTCTCGGTCCCACCATCACTCAATTGGATCTTACCACGAGACTGGGAGTGATTGGGTAGGTGCCCTCAACAAGGGTGCAATTCATGTGTTGTCAAGGTTTGACTCACTTGTGTCATGCTTGGGTCAATTCTCAACATCACATATTTTGGTGAACCTAATGTGGAGCAAATCCTTATGGGTAAGATTTTTCATGTTTCAATGCTTTCTTCCACTTTGCTTTATCATCTCTCTTTCATGATCCTTCCAATTATTATATAATGCTTCTTGCATCCCCAAAATATGATAGAATCAAACAAGGTTCAGGGGCAAGTCCCCTCCAACATGAAGAGAAAATCTTTCTGGGTGAGCTTTTTTGCATTTCTATACTCTTCTTTCATTTTTCTTCTACCTTTCTCTTTCATTCCATTTATTTTGCAATTTTTTTTGCATCCCTAGAATACGGAAGAATCAAACATCTTGGTTCACAAGTCCCACCTATGGGCCTTATGTTTCTAGGAGCAGTGTCAACTTCACAAAACCCCTTTTTCAGGGACTTATCTTGAATACTTAAAGAAACCTCTAGATTTCAACCTTCACAATATTTTATTATAGCGTCCCCTCCTTGACTTGCCAAAATTCAAGGGGGAAGGGGAACCAAAATCACATATCAAGGAATACACAACAATTGTAAGGGAACTACTCCCCTAGGATGGAGTTGTAGCCCAAATATTTTCAAAGACCCTTGAAGGAATATTGCCTTGGATTGATTTTATCACCTTTCTAAGGCATCCATATATTCCTTCTGGCAACTCATTGGTGAATTCATCACCACTTTCAATATGAATAAACTAGTGAAGGTAGGAATATGAGAATGCTTAACTATGAAGTAAGACATGAAAGAATTTATGGCACATTTTGTTACACATTGGAGGCAAGTCCTCTATTCATTGACTAACGCCCTGAACATAGACCATCAAGAACTTTGTGACCTCTTCTTGCACACCCACAATAGGACATGAGAGAGGAAGTTCAAAAGTTTCCTTACAAGTCCTATGAAGAAGCTTTAGAAAGTGCGTTATGGTACAAATGACAATTGGTGAAGAGTTTATGATACAAATGGAAGACTTGTCACTTCCCAAGCTAATGATGATAATGGAAACAACCTATCCACTATTAAAAACTTGAAGAACAATCGCAATGTGGCAATAGATGGGGTGATTGATAGACCTCCTACAAAAAACAATGATCAAGATGGAAATGGCTATCTCAACTCAATGAGAAATAAAGTCAACATTATTGAATACCCACAAAACAACATAAAATTTCTAGTCAAACAACAATATGCAAGGATCGTATCATTACCCTTATGACTCTAACACATACTACTTGTTTCATAAAGTGAAGGGGCATGATACAAAGATGTGCTATACTTACAACAAGACCATCTCAAAACTCTCTGATGAGCAGCGATAAAAAATTTTGAGTGCACTTATCTGTCAACAAGATAAAGAGCATAAACCAAATAATCAATAATACAATCACCAACTTGTTCTTGATCAAAACATGCGAAGTCACATTGATTTAGACAAAGATTGGATTTTTTTTTAATCCATGAACCAAAACAACTAAATCTCATCACAAGTGATTCAACCTTTTCATAAATAATGGACCTCCTTAAAAGTTCTCCTACTCATAAGAATGCTCTCAATGCCTTAGATTTAGGTCATCCAGTTCAATTTTCTCCAAACAAAAGCATTCTTCTTCCACATCCAATTTTGATAAGTTACCCATAGATGATGACATAGCTAAATAAGGTGATTCCACTATTTATCTAATGGTCCTAGTTTATCACTATCACATTAAACATGTCATGATCAATGATGGGGATATAATTAACGTAGTCTCTTTTTCTCTCCTCCAAAGAATGCTCTATAGCATGTAATATTTGACAATGGAGGTAGCCACCCAAGATCTAGGAGCTTCAATGAAAACACAAGAGAGACCCAAATTATATTCTATTAAAGGATGTAAAGATGCATACAATATTTACACCAATATGAAATTAGAGTGGGAAGCCCTTGGTTATATAGGCCAAGGTGAGACATAGGACAACATAGAATTATGACAAGTGTCAAGAATATTACATGAGAGACAAAAAGATAACTATCCTAAGTGTGCCTTAAGTAAACTTAACTAGATAATTGTGAATAGGACCTAATGTGGAACTAGTTAGGTAAAACACCTTGTTCACACCAACAACCCCCTTAAGTGCAACTTAGGGAGAATGTGAGAACATGCAAAGATGGGTCATGGCTACAAGGCCATGTTAGGTACCCATGTACAAAACAATCTCTCACAATTTGAGAAGAGGAGAAAAACTTGTAAGAAAAAACCCCTCTCCAAAAGATAGAAAACACAAGCTGCTCTCCAAAGTATGAGAAGGATAAAACCTCACATGAGGAAAAAGTCCCCCAATAAGAGAGAAGAAGAGATACCATGTAGGCCCCCTCAATGTGGAATCTCTTGCACTAATGGTGGATGCTTGACAATGAATGTTGAAGATGATCCAAAACTATTGAACAACATTTCTCCTTGTAGTAAGAAACAAAGCCAAGGATGTATGCAAGATGTCTTGCCATTCTTGAAAGGAATATGAACGAAGAAAACATGAAATAAATGATGTCTCTAAATTTTGCTCAAGTGTTGCCATGTCAGTGTCAAAAGATACCACAATCAAACCAAGAGTCCTAGGCCAAACCAAAGAAAGTGACAATCCAAAACCTAGTGGAAATGAATGTAGAACATGATCCAAAGATGATGAAGACTCCTCCAAATGTTGCTCAAGGATCTCCAACCCAATGCTAAACTATGACAAATGAATAGGTGGTGAAAGACCAAGATGGTTTGAATGTGCCCTCATCACATCTGAAGAAGATGATGTAACTCCATAAGAGCTAACATCAAAGAGGAAATAAATGTCCTCAATAGTGTCCTCCAAATTTGTAAGAAGGGACTCACAAAATAAACCTACAATGTTTGTCATGTACTCATCACAGGCAGTTGTATCTAGAAGATGATATTGCTGTACTATATCATTGGAAGGCCATTTGAAGCAACAAGAGATGATGGAGTGTCAACACATGTCTCTATAATTGAAGTGGATGAAATAACACCAAGGTTCAAGTGACCAAATTTCTCCTCAACAATACAATCCACACTAGATGCATGAGTGTGAATATCAATCAAAGGAACTGCCATATCATTAGGGGAAAAATGTGAAAAGGTGTATAAGTGAGATGCATGATAAACCATCCCAAAAAAAATGATCTCTCTACTTTCCAAGTCTCTAATAAACATTGAATTAGGTGTGAACTCAATAATTTTCCCTACTCCATCATGGGTAATTTGATATATAGAAAGGAGGTTGTTTGACAAAGAAGGCATACACAATACATTATTAAAGGTACCCTCCCCAATATTAATGGATCCTTCCCCAATAAGTGCTTTTAGCCATCAAAATAGGTGGCATAATACAAGGCTCAAATTAAGAGAACATACTTTATGAAGAAGCCATATGATGGGAAGCTCTAGAATCAAGAATCCATCTCCCTAACTTAAGACTTATAGATGCAAAATGCACCTTGCCCTTCATATTTTCTATCCCATTAGCAAATCTAGTTGTCCTTGACTATGTAGATGATGATGATAGTGAACTAGATGACATTGTTGAAGGCAATTTGATATTGTTCTTATGAAGAAGATGCTTCAACCCATCAATCTCTTTTTTGTAACAATTAGGTTCATCATGCCCTAGTTTTTTGCAATATGCACACTTAGGCTTCTCCTTCTTATATGATTCCCCTTGTGAGGGAGATTCAAAATTATATTGTGTTGTTTTTTTTTTTGGCTTGTTATTTTTCTTCTTTTGTTTCTTTTTCAAGATTCCTTGATTCTTTTTGTCCCTTGGGCTAACTAGCTATTAATGCCTATGGCTTAGAAGACTTTAGACTACCCATTTCCATAAGATTATCTCACTCCCTAGTAAGTGAGGTAGTAAAGGAATCAAGTGATGGAATAGTCCATGAAATTCCAAGGGTATCCTTAGTTTAAAATGTAGAAACAAAAATTGAATAATCAAGACCAAGTTTGGAAAGAATAGATAAAATCAATTGGGAGTCTTGTTTTTGAATACCACATTGTTATAGTTGCAATGTTAGTGGCTTTTACTTAGTGAAGATGTCCTAGATCATGTCAAAAATAGTATGGATCAAACTAATGAGCTCATTCTCCAACTGTTGACCTCTTAATACATCCTACTTACCAAACAAACTTTCTAATGTAGTCTAGATTTGATTTGGTGTAGTAGGAGATTTTATGTGAAAGAGGAGATTAGGAGAAATTGACATGCACAATGTTCCAAATGCTTCAACACATCTATTAAACCACTTAGGCTTTTTTGTAATTAGAGTTGGTTCAACTTCTGAACCCATAGTGATTTGATGTAATACTAATTTTATTAGATATATCTCCATTTTAGATTTCCACTCATAGTTGTTGTATGGTGTAAGAAGAGGAACTGAACTTTGATCTATGATGCAGAAACCAAGAGTGCAAAAAAGAAACAACTCAATTACACCGCTTTTAACTCAATTAATGATGCCCCCAATAATTTATGAAATTTTCACTTTATACTTAGTGCAATTATAACTACCACTTTCCAAATCAACAAAGTGGCCTTGATCTTAGTACATTGCAGATGCCAAATTAGGCCACAAAGTTCAAAGTACATTTTGATATAGAATATAATAGATAAAACTACACCAATGAGAAGTACACAAATTATGCACTAGGAAAGAAAATTTCATCAAAAAATGTTACTGTATGAGCCCAAACAGAGCCTCACAAGTTCCCCAAACAAGAACTACTCAACAACAACCTTTAAATCTATAATTTATAAAAAAGATAAACACCAAAATAAAAACTATCTACACCACTGGGAAACTCTCAAAATTCTATCTCAAATAAAAAAATTACTCGCAAAAATGAGCTTATATGACTGAGAATGGGGCCTTTGAAGTTTGATTCTCAAAACCAAAATTGCATTGGAGAGGGGATTGGTTGGGGCAGAAAAATGATGACATCACATCGACATCATGATGACATCAACACACAATGACATAATATTCTCTCTACAAATAGAATATTGCTAGCTAAGCACAAAACTAGCAATCAATTCCTGCAAAACTGCTATCTAATACCAAAACTACCTATTTCATAGTGAAACCACCAAATAGAGGGCGAGAAACCATTTACTGAGAATATACCATTGTTTCAATGGTGGGACAAATATTTTACAATAGGTGATCATGCTAGTATATTCTGACTGTCGGATAGGATTTATTTGCTCACTAAGTATTTGGGGCCCCATGCTACATGGTGCCCCTAGATTGAACCTACAAGTACCATGGGTATAAAGTACCTTGCACAGGTAGGTATCACCCTACTTTTAATAAAAAAATAGCAAAAAATTAAAAAACCAATAAATTTCTAGGATAAATTTATTTTCCAGATGATAAAAAATAAATTACTTAGTTGATGCACCCAATGCCAAATATTTTTTGAATGGATTCTGATGATGCTATCTTTGTGCAAATAATATTTTGTAAATAGTATGATCTATATGACTAAGGGATGAGAAAATTATTTTAAGGGCTTGGGGAAAAAGTGTACAAATGTGACAATTTGACAATTGATCCTTAGCTTCTTGGGCCTTTTGGATGTAATGAAAGGGTCAAATTTAACCCTAAATACTCTAAAAATATGGCTACCTCCTAGATTTGGCAACCACCTCCCAACTTCAAACTCTTGTATATCTACTCTCCAATGTCTAAATTGGACAAATCAAAAGGTAAAATTGACTTTCTTGGACACCCTAAACTCAATGGTGAGCTCATATTTGCATAATGAACTTGCAATAAAAAGACACAAAGAAGAAAATATCCCAAATTTGGTATTTCTATCAAGTTTTTTTTCTGATTCTCTAGGTATCATTCAATGCAAAATAAGAGCATACTCAACTTTTCAAGAGTAACCAAGATTTACAACCTAGATCTCTAAAAAGACTAACATAAATCAATCCTACAATATTTGATACTGTTTAAGAGCTAGTATAGAATGCTCTATACTATGCAAGAGATGGCTATGGAGGTAGCCACCCAAGATCTAAGAGCTTCAATGAAAGCACAAGAGAGATCCAACATGAAAGAATAATTCTATTCTATCAAAGGATATAAATATGCATACAATATGCACATCAATATAAAATTACAATGAGAAGCCCTTCATTGTATAGACATAGGACAACATAGGATTATGACAAGTGTCATAATCATATTACATGAGATACAAAAGATAATCATCCTAAGTGTTCCCTAAGTAAACTTAACTAGACAAGCGTGAGTATGACCTAATGTAGACCTAGTTAGGTAAAACACCCCGTTCACACGAACACCTATTGTTGTGGGTCCCAAAACCTTACCTACAAAGTTCTTTATCATGAATGAAGAAAATAATTACAACATGATTTTGGGAAGACCTTGGATCCATAGGATGAGAGTCATCCCCTCTACTCTATTCCAAGAGGTACATTTCCTCCACATGGATCAAATCCATATCATCAAAGGGGACCCCAATCCTTTCAACATTTATAGAACTAAACAAGCCAAAAAGAAGGAAGATTTAGACAAAAAATTTGACTTGAGAATCAAAATTTTGGAAAAAAGAGAGTCATCCAAACAAGTCATGAACATTTCTAAGACTTCAAACTCTGCAGAGAAAGGGATGGAAAGAGAGTTCCCCTTTGATCCCCACTCAACAAAGTCTTATGACCCATTCAACCTAGCATCTATTCTTGTCATGCCATATATGATCATCCATATGGTTAAGATCACTACTGAGGAAAATAAGAACTAAAACCTATGTGAAAACTAGGACAGTCATGAAAAATTGTTCAAGCACCAATACTAGTTTCCCCTCAGAAGTTCAAAGAAGGCCACCCATTTTTAATTGATGAAACTATTGAAACAAGCATTGGAACATTGGAATAACAAAAAATTGGTGAAGGTAGGAGCCAAATTATTAGACAATGAAATATTTGAGTAAACAATGCTTCTCACTAAGTTCATAGAAATTTTTATACCAAGTCTCTTAGTGTCCTTGCAAGGACTTTTAGATGATGAAGAATATAGAGAATTCAAGTTCTAAGTGGAAATGGAAATGTCATATAACAAAAAGGTCATCCTAGATTGTTCAAGGCCAGAGGCCTTGTTCTTAGAATCAACAATCTAATCAATAAAAGAGCTGGTGAAGGCCACAAATTTAGACCAAATTGGATAGGATTATACATGGTTAAAAAAGATGTTGTTAATGATGCTTATCTCTTATGCACCATGGAAGGTGAAGAATTCAATGAATTGATTAATGTAACTTTCATATAAAAGAGTATTATATCTGAAAAATCCAAAAAAATCAAATAACTTTGAAAAAAAAATTAAAAGGCATAAAAAAGTCAAAAAAATCAAAACATGCATTTCATTCTATCCACCTTTTGCTCTTGTTCGATTTTCATCCTAGTAAGGAGTCATAAAGCTGCTTGTATAGGTTGTCCCTACTAAACCTTAGATTCCCAAAAATCATCATTACTATTGCCCCTTTACATTCCCATCAATTTCAAATAAAGTCCAACTTTAAGTTTCACATTGATCTCAGTTTTAACCAACATCTAGTCAAGTCTAAGCAAATTTGGTTTTCAAACCTACAATGTCTAATAGAAGCTAATATGCAGATCTCATCTAATCCTCCTTAGCAAGAGGGAAATCTTAGGAGTCATTTTTCTCTCTTTGTGGTGCTTAGCCCCTTACTCACCTTGCCAAAAATGTTAGGGGGATCAAAACTCCACCAAGTAATCAAAAAAAGCAATATATATATATATATATATATATATATATATATATATATATATATATATATATATATATGAGTGATGCAAGGGCATTCCTATATGTCGAGGAAATCTTTCATAACCCAAAATATTTTTCTTTTAGTTCATTTTTAGTTTATTTGTTTGTTTGCTAATTTTGGTTGTTAGATAGTTTTAGATGAGGCCACCACATTTCACCATAATTTGAGATTTGGTTTCATAGTTTTGGGAGTATGTTGTACAGTGATAAATAGATGCCATATCCATGTTTGAGGATAACTGAATCACCAAAGGGGCATAATTTGGTTTGTGAACATCTACTGGGCTGATAGATTTGCACAATTGTAACTTTTCTCACTTGTGCTAGATTATTTGGAGTTTACACCAATAAAGGAGTATATGTGAAGGTTGATTTGATCCAAGAGGGCATACATTGAATATTGCAAAAGGATTCCTCATTCTGTTATCACCACATGGATTAGAATTTGTTAACACTAGTTGACTACACATTTCATATGGCTTAGAGCTTTGTGCCACCTTATAGTTGACGTGGATCATCCTTGAGGTTTGGGATTGATATATAAATGAGGCTTGTGGTTGATTGAAGGCATTAAAGAGAGATAGAGAGGAGAGAATATGGAGAATTGAGAATGACAATGTCTAAGAAAGAATCAAATAAGGGCAAGGGAGTGAAGTATGAGAGTAGGAGAGTGAACATGATGATGAGAGTTTAAAATGGAGTTTGAGAGTGAAGATGTTGGTAGTGTGGCATATAGGAAGGTAATAGGCTTATTTTGATTAGTTTATTTCTATGTTAGTAATCAAATGAGTACAACCTGACATGTAGGAAGCACATTACAACAAGTTGTAATCATTCAAGTTTGTGAAATCAAAACAATTTATGTTGTAATTATATGAAATTATATTGTGTTAGTTGTATTGTTTGTTTTGTCTACATGGTTGGACAATCTTTCATTGGATCCTCCATCCATGACTGTGTCAAATGGTATCAGACTGAAGGTTTAAGATCTTGAGGGTTGAAAAAAGTGAAGGAGGAAATTTGTGCTTATTGAGGCATCTTGCGAAGGTCTTGTGGATAGATCACTGAGTGTGAGGCACTCTCAAGGGTTTGTGAGTGGATCACTAAGACCTAAGGAAACCCATAAGAAGCTTGTAAATAGAGAACTAATTGTGAGGTAGTTTATAGGGTGCTTATGAAAATGATGGAAAAGATGTATGAGATGTTGAAAGTTATGTAGAACCAAATGGATGCCTTTGAACAAGATCATAAAAGGAGCCCTTACCCTAGGGATAAGGAGAGTGATGAAGAACATGACGTAAACTTTGTTGGGAATGAAAGTGAAGAAGGAGACAAGGAAGAAAGAATGCTTAGAGCCATACCAAGTATTGGTAAGAGGACTAGGGTAGGAATTCCTAATTATTCTAGTAGTTTGAATCGTAAAGAGTTGATAAATTGGATAACTAACTTAGAGAATCACTTTGAGTATGAGGATATTATTGATCTAGATATAGTGAAATTTGCTAAGATTAAATTGAAAGGCCATTTTGTCATCTGGTGGAAGGAGGTTCAATTGGAGAGGAATAGGAAAGGTAAAACTAGCATGGAAAGAAAGATAGGATGGTGGAGAAGTTGAAGTCCAAGTTCATTCCTACAAATTATCAGTTAGAGTTGTTGAAGGAATCGTATAATTTGAGACAAAGAAAGATGATTGTGAAAGAATACACTAAGGAGTACTATAGGCTGACAATCTGATCCAGACATCATCAGGAAGGAGTGGAGAAGCTAAAAAATATGTCAATGTTTTGAGGGAATCTATCCAAGAAGAGTTGGGTATGTGGACTATCCAAATAGTAGAAGAAGCTTACCATTTGGCCCTCTCCATAGAAAGGAAACTAAATTGGAGGCTAGAAGAAGCTAAATACCATTACAGAGATAGAGAAGACGACGAATCTTACCGTAATGAATAAAGAGATTATAGAAATACCCATTATAGAGGTAGAGATGTTAAAATCTACCACAAGGATGAGGAAGATAACAATGCACACCACAAAGATGAATACCAATAGGGTAGAGGAGGATATGAGAGGAATAAGAGAAGATCTTTAAGAGGAACTTGTTTTAAGAATGGGGAAGAAGGACATAGAGCATTTGAGTGTTGAGGAAAGAGGACATAAGGTAGTGCAAGAACTACATTTGTGGATAAGAGGTCACCTAGCTTAGAGAGGGACCCAAAACATGGAGAATCACTTGTCTTTAGGAGAGCATTGAGGTGCACCAACAAAAGAGAACCGACATAGAGAAGGAGTTTATTTAGGACTAGATGCAAGGCATGAGGAAATTATTGCAATGTTGTTGTGGATAGCAGTAGTACATACAACTTGGTGTTTGAAGAGATGGTTGACAAGTTGGGATTGAGCAGGTTGAAGCATTTGCACCCATATAGGATTTGTTGGTTATATTAGGAAGACAAAATACTGGTGGAGGAACAATTCCTGGCGAGATTCAAGATAGGAGCATACTATGATGAGGTGTTGTGTGACATTGTGCCAATAGATGTATATCATTTGTTGTTGGGGAGACCTTGGTAGTTTGATAGAAGTGTTGTGTATGATGGGAGAGATAAAACAAACATAATTTGGAAGAGTGAAAAGAAACATAGGTTGATGTTATTAAATGAGATTGAGGAGTAATTTTGTAACAGTGTTCAAGTTTGTGTTAGGCATAAGAATTATGCATTGATTCCAAGGACCTATGGCAACACAAGCTTGTCAAATAGTACCACAACTGTAGAGGAGATATTGTGGAGGATGGATTGTGGGAGGAAAATTCACCAAAGGGAATTCATATAGAGGACATGATAGATGAGGATAGGATGAGGAGCTATATAGAGGGATATGTGGCAGTGGCAGATAGAAGCAATAGAAAAGAGTATGTGGAAATAAAGAATCAACTAGAGAATGTGAATGGAAAATGGAAGAAGCAAGTTGATGAAGATAGAAAAGGTAAGAGAATTGTGAATAAAAGCAGGCCAAGAGGATGTGGTGAAGAAGATTATTTATGGAAGAGAGTATTGCAACACAAAAAGAGGAAACTTGATGAGATGGAAAATAATGTGGAGGAAGGTGGCAAGAAGAATGGATCACTTGAGGAGTACTCGAAGAGATGGAAGGAAAGTGTTGAAGAAGAAATGTCAAGATGGAATTCCTAGGAAAGGGTAGACTATCTTGGAAAATGAGGGGATCATTTTTATTAACCCTAGGTGTTTGATGTAGGACCATCCCTATGTGTCATGGAAATCTTGCATCACCCAAAGTATTTTAATTTTAGTTTGTTTTTAGTTCATTTGTTTGTTTACTGGTTTTGGTTGTTAGATAGTTTTAGATGAGGCCAGCACATTTGACTATAGTTTGAGACTTGGTTTCATAGTTTTGGGAGTATGTTGTATAGTGATAGATGGATGTCATATCCATGTTTGAGGAGAATTGTATTACTGAAAGGGTATAATCTAGTTTTTGAACATCTAGTAGGTTGATAGATTTGCACAGTTGTAACTTTTCCCACTTGCACCAGATTATTTGAAGTTTGTGCTAACAAAGGAGTATATTTGAAGGTCATTGGACCCAAGAGGACATATGTTAATAATTTCATGGAGATTCCCCATTATGCTATCACCACATGGATTAGAAGTTGTTAACACTAGTCAATTACACATTTTATATGGCCTAGAGCTTTTCACCACCTTGTAGTTGAAACATATCATCTTTGAGGTTTGGGATTTCTCTATAAGTGAGGCTCATGGTTGATTGAGGGAATCAGAGAGAGAGAGAGGAGAAAATATGGAGAAATGGGGATGAGGATGTTGAATTAAGAATCAAATAAGGGTGAGGAAGTGAACTCTGAGAGTAGGAGAGTGAACATGAGGATGAGAGTTTGGAATGGATTTCAAGAGTGAGAGTGACCTGTTGTTGGTATGCATCATGTAGGAATGCAATAGGTTTATTCTAAGTAGTTTATTTCTATGTTAGTAATCAAACGAGTATGACCCGACATGTAG
The DNA here is from genome assembly GCA_027924645.1 of Cunninghamia lanceolata. Lineage (NCBI taxonomy): Eukaryota > Viridiplantae > Streptophyta > Pinopsida > Cupressales > Cupressaceae > Cunninghamia > Cunninghamia lanceolata. The sequence continues at coordinate 344,979 of BSBN01000395.1, read as the reverse complement.
GAAGCCCATTGCAAGAAGTTGTAATCATTTAATTTTGTGAAATCATTAAATTTATGTTGTAGTTTTATGAAATTCTATTGTGTTAGTTTTGTTGTTTCTTTTGGCTGCATGGTTGGAAAATCCTTCATTGGATCCTTTGTCCATGACTATGTCAATGAGCAAAAGAGAAAAAATACTGATGTCTGTAATCTTGGGTGGAGAAGAGTCTAATCTTAAAGCTACGAAGGTGACATCCTATTAGAGAAGTAGAAAAAAAAGAGAATTAAAGCACACACACATGCACAAGTTAGGAAAAGCCAAAAGTCTAGTTGTTTTCTAGGGCCATGTAATGCCCCAACTTAAAATTACACTATGACATTAATGGAAAAAAACAAGATGAACAAATTTTTTGTGATGCAATTGTAACACTCACATGTTACAATTGCACTTGCAAGCATGAAAACCGCCACATAATGAAACTAAAGGCACAAGAGAGAAGGTGGTGAGGTAGGGGCATCATATTTTGGCACCTTTTTTTCTTCTTCCACCTGCCACTGTGTATCGAGTTTGTTGAGGTTTAAAGTATGCTTGCTTTTGACCATTTGGGGGTAAAACCACCTACTCCCTAGTGCATTAATGGAACAACAATGTGGAAATGGAGGGAGAGAGAGACGAGTGGGAATTTTGAATCAAAAAATTGAGTGGTTAAGTATTTATGATGGGATTTTGAGCACCTAAGCCTTTTAGGTAGGATTTTGGTAGAAGCTTCTATATTTTGGGGGAATTTTAATAGAAGAAAAAATAAGGAAGCAAAAAAAGGAGAGAGAAGGAAGGAACTAAGGAGAGGGGAACATAAAAGAAGAAGAAGAAGAAGAAGAAGAAGAAGAAGAAGAAGAAGAAGAGCAACACCTAGAAAGAAGATTACTACAGGTAGGAAAGGGAAACAAGGAAAATAGAAGAGCATAGGTTGTGGACTGAACACCAAGCAAAGAGGCAAAGGAGACGTGTTTTGGCGTATATTTCATGTATAATAAATAGGGTTTATTCTTAGCCATGAGAAATGAGATGTATGTAAAAATTTGTAATTTCCAAATGAATGAATGAAATAATTTTTTTTTTGTGTGTGTGTCATCCATCTGTTGAGGCAAATTTTTTTGGACTTGTTTCTCTAGAACTTGGTTATTTTCTGTGTGTGATTGTCTAGGTTATTATGTGAGTATTGTTGTGTTGTCAAACACCTATAGCACAAGGTTCCTATTCTTATAGCAACAAATTTCGTACTTGTAACATAGTTTTTTTTGCCATCAGCTAAAGATTTCACCTATAGCAAGAGTTTTAAGGCTATTGCAGAGGTTGTGTGAGTTGCTTATAGCAACACAACCTCCCTTCTCCTACTAGCCCTATATTTGGTTAGATTTTGGCACATCCAACTAGCCTATGGTGCCATCAGTGTGGTATTAGAGCATAGTTACAACTCTGGGAAGGAAGGTAGTGGCCTTGGTTTAGGCTTGAAAGAAGACCTACAAGTAGAGACTGTGGGTGTGTCCCTGCAACAAGGGATATTGTAGCCAAAAGGATTGCAATAAGAAGAAAGAAGAAAGGAAAGAGATCTAAGGAAGCATGATGCCACCAAGGAGAAGGATGGCAGAGGTTGCAATATCTACTATATGGGAAGGATAGATGAGGTAGTGAAGGCCCTAAGGGGAGTACAAGAAAGGATGGATGCAATAGAAGGTAGTATGAGAAGAGGCATGGTACATGAAGATACTGACAGTGAAAATGAAGGAGTAGATATGGTAGGACAAGAAGGTGAAAAAGTAGATGTAGATATAGATGTAGGAGAAAGAAGGTTAATAAGGGATATCTCCAACATTGGGAAAGGAATGAGGATGGAGTTACCTAGCTTCTTAGGGAGTTTGGAACTAGATGAGGTAATAGATTGGTTGACGGAAATGGAGGAATACCTCAAATATGATGAAGTAGAGGACCCTAGAAGAGTGAAGGTTGCCCATTTGAACAAAATTTAAAGGTCATGCAACACTTTGGTGGAAGCAGGTGTAGGTTGAGAGAAGGAGAAATCACAGGGATAAGATCACTTGATGGCATTGAATGGTGAGCAAGATGAGGGCTAAATTTCTACTTGGTGATTATCAACTTGACTTGCTCAACAAACTACAGAATTTATGACAAAGAGAGTTAAGTGTGAAGGACTATACATAGGAGTTTTACAAAATTTCAATTAGATCAAGGAGTAATTAATTAGACTGTGAAAAGGTTGCTTGATATGTTAATGGGTTGAGGTTGAATATTCAAGATGACTTGAGCATGGTGAGGTTGCAAACTATGGAAGAGGCATATCAGTATGCTTTGGAGGCATAGGAGAAATTGATAAGAAAACAAGGAACAATGAGAGGTAGAAGTGGATTTAGCAGAAGTAGAGGACAACAACAAAGAAAATACAACCAGGATAAAGAGGCCAACCCTTCAGATAGTCAAAAGGATAACAATGTAACTAGGGGATGACCATATTTTATGAGAGGTAGAGGTGGATTTGGAAAGGGTAGAGGCAGAGGTTTTCAAGGTACCTATTTCACATGTGGACAATCAGGCCATAGGTTTTTTGAATTCCCATAATGCAGGCTAGAAGGATCAAGGAGAACAGAGGTTGCTAGTGAACACATAGCCAAGGGGGATACATGATCTACAAGGACTTTTAGTCAACCTAATGAACTTGAGAAAGGAGAAGCACTTATGATGAAATGGATATTGTTGAAGACAAAAATGAACCTACCCCAAGAAGAAGCTTATTTAGAACAATATGTAAAGTAGGTAGAAAATGTTGCAAGGTCATAATAGATAGTGGGAGCACTGATAATTTAGTCTCAACTAAAATGGTAGATAAGCTGGGGTTAAAAAGGATAGCTCACCCTACTCCTTACAGGGTGTCATGGCTACAAAAGGGGCACCAAATCTTGGTTGATCAGCAATGCCTAGTGAATTTTTGAATAGGCACTTATGAAGATGAGGTGTGGTGTGATATCATGCCTATGGACATATGTCATTTCTCTTAGAGAGGCCATGGAAATTTGATAGGAAGGCATCCATGATGGGAGAGAAAACACTTACACTTTAGAGAAAAATAGATGAAAACATACTCTTACATCATTGGTAACCAAGGAAGAAGTGGAAAGTGGTCCAAGGACATTGCTAGTGACTAGAAAATAGTTTTTGAAGGAGCTTAAACATGAAAAATTATGTTTTACAGTAGTTACTAATGTGCTATAGATAGGGACAATTGTGGAGAATAGTGATATACCTTTGGAATTCAAGGAGTGACTAGAATAATTTGATGAAGTCATGTCCAAGGAGTTGCCCCAAGGACTACCACCCATGAGGAGCATTAGCCATCACATTGACTTGATTCCAGGGGAAAGTTTACCCAACAAGGCTACTTATAGATTGACACCTACAAAAAATGAAGAGGTGAATAACCAAGTGTAGGAGCTATTGGAAATAGGGTTGATTAGAGAAATCCTTAGCCCATGCACAGTACCACCTGTGTTAGCACCAAAAAGGGATGGTGAATGGAGGATGTACATGAACTCAAGAGCTATCAACAAAATAACTATCTAGTATCAGTTCCCTTTACCTAGAATGGGGATTGCTTGGGGAAGGCCAAATATTTTACTAAAATTGATTTAAAAAGTGGATATCACCAAATTAGGATAAGAGAGGGTGATGAGTGGAAGACCACTTTTAAGACCAAGGACGGACTGTATGAGTGGTTAGTAATGCCCTTTAGATTGACAAATTAACCTAGTATGTTTATGAGGTTTATGAACAAAGTGTTGAGACCATCTTTGGAAAAGTTTGTAATTGTTTACCTTGATGATATCATGATTTTTAGCAAGAACAAGGAAGAACATTTGTTGCATATTAGGCAGGTCTTGCAAAGGCTCAATGAGGAAAAGTTGTTGGTGAACTTAAAGAAATGTAGTTTTATGAAGGAGAAATTGGTCTATTTGGGATATGTCATCTCACCTTAGGGGATGCAAATGGATCCAAAAAAGGTACGAGCAATAATAAAAAGGCCTACACCTAGGAGTGTGCATGAGGTTCAAAGTTTCCATGGTTTAGCTAGCTTTTACCACAGACTTATTTAAAATTTTAGTGGGATATGTGCACCCATAGATGAAACTATAAGGGGAGATAGAAAGGAGTTTAAGTGGACAACATCAACAGATAAGAGTTTTGGACTCTTGAAGAAGGTCACTAAGGAACCAATGTTCACACTACTTGATTTTATAAAATTGTTTCAAGTGGATTGTGATGTGAGTGGGATATCCATAGGAGTGGTTATTAGCTAAGAGGGAATACCTATTGCATATTTAGTGAAAATCTTAATGATACCAAGAAGAGGTATTCTATTTATGATCAAGAGTTCTATGCCATAGTGCAAGCCTTGAAAAAGTGGCGGCATTATTTACTTCCTAAGAAGTTTGTGCTTTACATGGATCATCATGCCTTGCAATTTTTTAACAACCAAACCAAGGTTAACCAATGGCACATGAAGTGGGTGGAATTCCTACAAGGGTATACTTTTGTTCTCAAGCATTGAAGTGGGAGTTCAAACAAAGTAGAAGATGATTTGACTAGAAGAGAAACATTATTGACTAAAATGAGAGCTGAAGTAGTTGGGTTTGATGCCATGAAGGAGTTATACAAGGATGATTCAGACTTTAAGGATGCATGGACAACATGTATGGAGCCTAATAGTATGGATAAGACACCATGGATGGATTAATTCATATAGCATGGACTATTATTCAAAAGACATCAACTATGCATACCCCAAGGATTGATGATGTGCATACCCCAAGGATTGATGAGGCATAATTTAATAAAGGAAAAGCATTGTGGTGGTTTTGCCAGACATTTTGGAGCTAATAAGACTATGGCACAACTTAGTGAAAGGTATTATTGGTTGAAGATGAAGGTAGAAGTCAAAAAATTTGTGCAAGAATGTCAAGTTTGTTAATATACCAAAGGAGGGAGTCAAAACACAGGACTATATCATCCATTATATGATATTTTTGATAAGAGGAAAACTACAAAAAACTTATTACTAGTTTGAGATATGATCTTGGACAAGCGTAAACAAGATGCATAAATGTGTTAGCTCCAAAACAACCCCAAAATGTTAGTTGAAATCTGATAATCAAGAAAAAGCATAGAAATACAACTAAGACATGGATTCAAAGATAAACAGAAATTAGAAAACTACAAATATGATACCTCTTGACAAAGGTATAGATTTGTGAAACAAAGGTACTAAAATGTGAAGCAAAGGCATTGATCTATGAAGCAAGGGTGCTAAAATGCACAACAAGGGCGTGAATCTGTGATAGAGGTCAAAATGAACCCTAAAATGAACTAAAAACCTATAAAATATAATATTAGGTTAAAACAAGACTAGATCTAGAAAGTAGAAGTGAAACCACACCAAACCTAGAAGTCATAATCAGGAGATGAGGACCTAAAGAAAATGCGGTAATCTAGCATGCAAAGGTGGTAATCTACAAGGCAAGGGTGTTAATATGTGATAGAGGCCCAAAATGAACCCTAAAATGACATAAAACCCTGCAAAACACAATGTAAGGCCAAAACAAGACCGGATCTGCAAACTAAAATTGAAAAGACATAAAACCCAAAAGTCAGATTTAGGAAATGAGGCCCAAAAGCAAAGGTACTAAACTAGCATGCAAGGACACTAATTTGTAGTGTAAGGGTGCTAAACTAGAAAAAAAGAGCTCAAGATCATCAAACAGAGGTGCGTAGTCATAAAACTTAGGTATGAAGTTGCAACATAGGTGTAAATTGATAGTCATAGGTGTGGATTTGCAACCTGCAAAGCAAAATGATGAAATTTATTCCCAAAAAGTGGTCAAATCAAGGATGTGGGTCCCACCGGGTGTGCCAAAAAATTTATATGCAAAAATATGAAAATCAAATAAAGGACAATACATAATGAAAATACCTATTCCATACTTGAACAACACCTCATCTAGGGATTTAAGGACTAAGACATATAATGAAAATGATAAATAATCCTATGATATTTGATAATGATTTTAATAGTTGGTAGATCAATTCTACAAGATAACCACTAGATAAAGATGATGGATATGATAATGTATGATAACGCATTAGATCAATGGCTAGAATGGGTTGAGAGAACATCATGGCAAGGATAAGGATTTCTAGGGTTTCAAAGTAAGCTTCTAGGGTTTATACTTATGTGAATGGCTAGGATTAGAAGATGTAGTATGAAATGGATGGCTAGGATGAAAAGTTAATTTAATGTTTGTGGCACTCATTTAATGATTGTGGTAAGTGGTTGAGGATAAGGACAAGGTAGTCATGTGACTCTCAATAATTAAATTAAATAACAAAAGTATTTAATTGATTATAGGAGAGGGGATGATGGAAGGATAAATTAATTAAATAAATAAGATTTATTCAATTAATTTTGGTTAAAAGGGATAAATAGATTAAATAAATAAATATAATTTATTTATTTAATTTAGGTGATGGAGGAAATGGATTAATTAAATAAATATAATTTATTTAATTAATTTGGGAAAGGGATATGGTAAAGGGGACTCTTAGGACAAAAGTGTTGCAAGGTGGTGTCGACAAGGTGATGAAAGTGGCATGGTCAATTTCAAGTGTCTACAATAGGAATAGTGCTAAGTGAGATTGACGAAAATTATGACAAGATAGAAGAGGGAACAAGTAAATGTTGTGATGTGAAAGATGAGATCAAGAATATACAAGCAACGACAATTGAAGGCAAAAGAGAATGCAATGACATAAAGGAGAAATATGAAGTTGTCATAAGCTCTAAACAGATTGAAGATAATATAGAAGAAAGAATGCAAATAGGGAGTATAGAGGGAGAAGTAATGAAGTTTGCAGTGGAAGAAGATGAGAAAGATATAGGTCAGAAAGCATTGTGTAGAGTTGTTGAAGATGAAGGGTTAAGAGAAAGAGGGATACAAGAGAGTCAAATGTGGAGTGATGGAATATTCTCAAATCTAGGAGTCTGCGGTGGAGTGGAGTCAATATGTGAAATGTGTAGAGAAAGTAAAGCATGTTTTGAGATTATCACAATGGAGTGTGGATGGTTGGCAATGAGAAATGAATGCTTGAAGGATGGGAAGGAAGGTGTGATAGAAAAATTAGATGTATTGAGGATGTTTGACATTTGGAAGGATGAATATTTTAGGTTTAGTGGGTGGATAAGATATTTTACTCTAATTCAAGAAGAAATTTTGCAAGAGGAGAGTTTCTCAAATAGGGTAACTGAGAGCATTAGAAGTGATTGGGTAAAGGAAACATGTGTTGAATTGTACTATAGTAGTAGGAAAGATAGATATGAAGGATGTATGAAGGTAGAAGATACTATAGTTGTGATATTTCAGAGGGATGATAGTGGATAGTTAGAAGCAATTGTGATTGGAATAGAAGTAGGTAGTGCAAGTTTAGAAAATAGTAGAAGTTGGAAGCTTACAACAAATAATTTTGGCATGGGCATGGAAGTGACAACCATAGTTGAGTCTTGGAGTAGTTATAACATGAGAGTGAAGAGGAATTTGAAAATTGGATATCGTAGGTGAAGAAGATGATAAAAGAAGGTGAAGACTAGAATGATGACTAGAAAAGAACTAAAGATGACATGAGATGGTTTATATTAGGAGAAACATAGGTTAACATTTGTGGAAGGAGATTAGGTTGGTGGGAAAGATTTAGTTCTATAAGAGTAAAGTGGAGGATGAAGAAATATTTTGGAAGATACTGCATTGAGTTGATTCCAAAAGCCTTATTTGCTAGCACTATGTTCACAAATCATATACCCAAGGTGTTTAATGTAGGAGCATTCTAAGATGTAAGAGAAACCTTTCCATCTACCACAACTATTGTTCTTTCACTTGTTTGGTTGTTTATAGATTTCTAGATAACAATTAGACATAGAAGATGTCACTACATACCACCGTATTTACATATTTTGCCTCGCAGTTTAGACCACATGTTATAATAGGATACTTACATGTCATGTCCATATTTTAAGATATTTGGAGCACTGCATGTGTAACTTAGTTTCTAAACCTTTATCAGGCTGACATGTTTACATAGTTCACTATTCATGACTTGCACCAAGTTTTTATAAGTTTTCTATATCAAAGGAATATATACATAGATACATGGGACCTAGGAGGACTTAATTGCAAAGGTCCATCTTCATGCCTACCTAACTACACATCTCATTGAGCTTTGTACCACCTTGTGGCTAATGCAGAATCATTCTAAGGCTTGAGACTGCTATATATCCACTATTCACAATCATTTGAATGCATCAAGAGGGAATCGTGGAAAAAGTTAGAATAAATGTGCGAGCATAAGGATGAGAGTTTGAAATAGAGATTGATAATGATAATGATGTTGCAGATGATAACATGACATGTAGGAATTATGGAGTTTATTTGAATAGTTTAATTTCATGTTTAGTAATCAAATGGTTATGGCCTAGCATGTAAGAAGCCCCATTGTAGCAAATTGTAATCATTTGATACTTTTAATCCAATAAAGATCATGTTGTTATTTCATTAATTTTTTGCTAGTATTTCTATTAGCTATTTTGTGTGGTTACATAGTTGGACTTGATCATTTATTAGATCCTCTGTCCATGATTGTATCACATCTCTAAACATGATATGAGGAATATTGGGATCACAAAAGTGACTAATTTGAGAATTAGAATTATTTTGTCCATAGAAACCATTTCCCTTTCTAGGAATTGAATTTATTGTTTTAAGTGCTAAGAAGGGGGTTGTTGATGTGGTGTTTAGTCACATTAACACAAATAAAAGTTCACACAATAAACCTCTATTTATCTTGAAAGTCTTCAATAGCCCTAAAGATATGAAGTCCCAAGTCTCTAGTTGTTAGGTCTTGACCACTTAGTTTTCACTCAGGATTTGTTGTGCTTTGTTGTTTCCATTTTAGGGACTTATGGGCTTTGAGTCATCTGCTTCTGTATCTAGTCAAACTTTGTTAGAATAAATAAGGCTTACATATAGTTAAATTTACATTTATAGGTTAGTTTGTAAGTTAGTAAATAAAACAAATGTTAGTTGTTGGGAAGTTACATCCCTATAGGTTAGTTCACGGGAATATGTGGCTTTATAAAGATGATGTATTTAAATGTAATATTCATTCTGTGTATATCCTGAAGAAATCAATATATTATTTTCTATTATTTTTTGTTTTCCATAATGGTTTGATCTGCTATATTGTATTTTCTCACCATTTCTCAATATGGTACAGAGAATCCTATGATCTTACTAGTGTGAAGCATCATCATAGCATGGAGAATTGTTGATCTGCTTCGCATGAACTACTATCCAAAATTTAGATTCATCCTTTATGAAAAGACAATCTAAACCTATAAAGTATTTCAATTTCAAGGTTATTAAAGGGCGTTTAAAATATCATTCTTGGCGTATGAATAGTGTGAAGTTCTAAGCATCTGCTATGCAAAGATAATAGATTATGCAAATTCAAATATAAATTTGTTTGAAAGAATGAGAATGCAACAAAGGTGAATGGGAGAAGACTGTTGTGTGGTGGACAAGGCGTAAAAGGTGCACTTTCTGTTGGAGCTATTGTGATGTATGAATCTGTTGAAGTAGGAAATCTATCCAACCATTAAAAAAAGGCATGAAGGGTGATGTGAGAAGGTAAAAAGTTTAAAAAAAATCCATTTTGAAGTTTTCTTTAAAAGACAACATAATGTTTTTATTTTTTAAAGAGGAGTGAAAGGAGTGAAATATTTCCTTATTCATTTTAAAAGGTGGAGTTTATAAAAAAAAACAGGAAAGATAGAAATAAGGGAGTATGGAAATTTACATGTTTAACTTTATTTAGCATGATAACATTTATGGAGAAATAAGGTTTATTGGAGATATTTTATTTTTTAAGGAGAAATAGGGAAGACATTGTACAAGGTGCATTATTGGTGGAAACCAACACCTTTAAATATGATAATGTTTAGTTTCAATATGTCATCAAATGTTTGTGTCCTTGAAGCCATCCATGCTATGCTTGAAAAATATTTTAGGGACTCACATACTTGTGCTATTAGGGAGAAAAATGAGACATCAAATTGATAGAGCATAAAGATGACACATTGAAGGATGGAGGTATCGGAGGTTGGAGGACCTTTTATCATCCCAAGCTATCTTCTCATCCAGGGATGATTTATTGCATGAGGACAACCATTTTTGATGTGTGTCCCTTTATGGAGCAAGGGGGGCTTGGTAGTTTGTGGTAGTATGTGTGGATAATGTAACTTTTGAAATAGGATGAAGTTAGTGTATCTGTATTTACTCAGTTTGTGGATAGTGTAATCTCTGAAATAGGGTGGGATTAGTGTATTCATAGTGGTTCAACTGTATATGTGGATAGTGTAATCTCTAAAATAGGGTGGGATTAGTGTATTCACAATGGTTTAGTTGTTTTGTATAGCAAAGGAGGGATTGTTTCCATAGCATTGGATGAGGGATATTGACACACTTGGAGGAGATGTGGACTCTCAGATATTGATTCCTTTCCTTTTCTAACTCATGTGTATCTAATTAATTTATTAATTAGATAATCCTCTCAGTTATCCTCTCAACTTCTTTTGATTTATTTCCTTTTAAATCAAATAAAAATCAAATCCTTTTCCTCTGTCAAAGCTTATAGATTCTACTTGTTTTATTTCCTCTTTTGAGAAATAAAGTGAAAAATCAAATCCCTTCTTTCTTCTAATATTAATTAAATAATTTATATTATTTAATTAATTAAATCATAAATCCTACATTAATTAAATAAATCAAATATTTATTTAATTAATAAGATTCTAATAACATCTTGATTTCTTTCCAAAATTGAACTCATGTATATCTAATTAATAAATTTAATTAGATAATTCATCAATTATCCTCCCATCCTTTTTGAAAGATTTATTTCCTTTTGAGGATTTAAAACTAAAATCAAATCTCTTTCTATCTTTTCAAATCCTATCTTATCTTGTTTTATTTCCTCTTTGATCAAATAAAGCGAAAATCAAAATCTCATCTCCAAAATTAAATCTCTATCAAATTTGCTTCCCTCCACATAAAAAATATATAAATATAGCTTCAACCAAGCCATTAATAGGGGACACGACAAAGTAGAGTTATGCTGAATCATGAGAAACCAACATATAAATCATTCTATCAATCAAAGTGTGCAGATTTGATTGAAGGAGAAGGTTTTGTGTTTACATTTATCTTCTGTTTTCCTTTGATCAATTTTAACATACACATAAACAAATGTTAGTTGTTGGGAAGTTACATTCCCGTAGGTTAGTTCACGAGAATATATGGCTTTATAAAGCTGATGTGCTCAAATGTAATACTCATTCTGTGTTTATCCTGAAGAAATCAATATATTATTTTTTGTTATTTTATTTTCCATATTGGTTTGATCTTCTATATTGTGTTTTCCCACCATTTCTCAATAAACTTCATAAGTATTCTACACATTTAGCATAATCTACACATATTCTCAATGATTTATGTCAAATTCTCAAGTAAACATTCACTTTTCAAGCAAATTATCATGAATTTAAACATAACTTTGATCAGTTCTTTTGAAATGTTCTCAACTTTGATGAATTCTTCTAAATTATATTTGGTTGACTGATCTTTACAAATAAACTTTGAATTCATCTAAAGATCTTCTTTAAAGAATGTAATTCATCAATATTTATTGTTATTTGCTTTTGATATGTCATTATTTGCAATTATTCACCACAATTTGTAAAATAAAAGGCAAAATATAGGGTTGAGAAGAAAAGAGTTCTAAGAAATCTAAATTTATCAGCAATCCACACGTATATCCAAACACTTTCATGAAATGAAACTAAACTAGTTATACTTCACCAAGATTTCCACAGTTACACATAACATATGCTAATCTTCAACAGAAATTAATAATAGTAAGCAATTGGTTGAATGCACTTCAAAGGGATGCAACAATCCAACATTCCATACTAGAGATCAATGAAAGATTACTCAAGGTTTATGATTTTACTATAATCTATATCTTCAATTTAATTATATGCTCAAGATATATTCAAATTTGTTTCACTAGCTTGAGAAAGAACCAGAGCTAAGCCACAAAGTTACAAAGATAACAAACTTAGTGCTTATCAAAAGTTCATCAATTCAATCTCCCTATTTACAAATGATCTGGATCCTTTTATAGAACATGGATTCAAAATCAGTTACATGATCAACGGTCAAGATTTCCTTCAACAATATCCATGGTCGCAAAATAAGGCACGTGATTTCCAATTTGCAATCAAAGAATGGATGACAGTTGGCACCTGATATTTTTACAAAGTGGATGAGGCCATACATTAATAGGTAGAAATCTCTTGACCTTTCCTTTCCTACCATCTAGCTTAGTAGGGATATCATTTATTGGACTTCTCAATTGAAGTCATACCTGTATACATTCTATGACATCTTGGAGATTGCCTTTGGCCTTATTTTCAAGTCCAACCTTGAAGTGTGCATAACCTTTCTGCATCCGGCCATAATGGAGTTATACTCCATCGATAAAGTGTTCAAGTATGGTTCCTATACCTCATGGCTTTGGGACAACCTAAAGGTTTTAGTGATCCCCTTAGCTGAGAAGTCTACATAGAGTCACCCTTGTTGTTCCACCCTCCTGTTAAGGGGATTGTAGTTCTGGGCACACTCAATTACCAGCTACAGAGCATCTGTGGTGTATGGGAAGCCAGTTACATGATACATCCCACTAGAGACAATGTTGTTAAGTATTGGGTGGTCCTTCTGTGCTTGAATTCTGGCCGTGAAAGATTTTAAATCTACTACTCTATAATGGGTGTCCTGGGCATGCCCATACTTAACCCATACTCTGCCAAGGGTGAAAACTATTGGTTGGATGAAATCATCATCGCGTCTATTCTATCTTTTTTGCATTGTATCCTGCATGATACAAATATCTAAAATTAACCCCAACATTTGGAAATTAGGGCAAAGAAATCAATCTAAGCTTGATAGAGGTAGTTTGATTATCATTTTATAGTGAAATTGAATTCTGAGTTTACCTTTGGTAAATAAGATTAACATCTGATAAAACTAGAATTACTGTAGCTGTCAAGAAAGGGGGTTTTGTCGTATATGTACCTAATGAATGAGATATCATCTTGGGAATGCTACACAATGGATGTTCATTCACTATTAATGCTTCAGTTTGGTTAATTGTTTGATTCACCTTGTGCTCTACAAAATTGCTTCTTTTGGTAACCTTTCGCAACCTTGTTCTTCAGACTTCTTTTGAAATACTTTCATGTTTTAGAAATGCGTTAGAGTAGCCTTAATCTTTTGTGAGAATTGCTAAGTATGAAGTGTACCGAATGCTTGTTGGAGTCAGGTGGGTAATTACTGCTCAGACGAGGGTGAAATGATAGCTAGCGGGGGTTTATATTTTTAAATTCAAATCCTAATGGCCAAAAGATCTCGTGGCATGAGAAATTAAAGCTGAAGACCAGATAGACATCTGGATATTTGATATCTGGTTTGTTGAAATATCTTGTTGAAAAGTTAATAGGCTGAGCGCTTAGGTCATGATGTTTTGGATCAGATATGGACACGTGGCCACATATCGCATCATCACATAGTGAACTTAGCTCTAATAACTAACCTTTGCGCGAGTGTGCTTTTGTTTAAGTGAATGTATGTGGGACTTTTCTTTGCTAACTGAGAATGTGGGCCCACTAGACAGGTGGTGATATTTCACAATAGTGTGGGGTAGACTTACTTTCGACAAATTGAGCTTGCGATGGTGCACAACTAATAGGAAATACATTTGTAGCCTAAAATCAACCAGTTTGTATTAGACCTTTGGATGGGACATGACATTTGTTTCATTCAATCATGTCCATTTAAATGTCATGTCCGATGGACGAGTTCATGACATGCTAAGAGAAATTTTGATGGTTTAGACATATGGACATGAATATTTTTGATTAGGATGCGTTGATGTCCAGATCATATGGATAGTGATTGAGTTGTATTTGATTTCATCTTCAGGTCTAGATGTTATTTCCATGTATGTGGAACCTAATTATAGAGACTGGACATGACATTTGTATTGCCATTGTCCAGTTGACTAGAAATGTCTAGTTGACCAGAACTTGAAAGTGTCATAACTTGCTTATTTCAACAAATTTTCACTTGATACAAAAGGCAAACCTGACTAGAATTCCACCCTCTATCCATCTATGGATTTCACAGGGGATTATTTACAACTTGGATTTTGACTTGAACTTTGCTTGGAAGTGACATGACATTTTACCATTACTGCCCAAACGGATAATAAACCAACAAGCAAAAGAAAGCATTGGGTCCTCATTTTTCCAAGGCAAGTGGGGCGTGTTGTGAGACTACACAACAACTTGCAACCAAAGAAAACCATAAAATTTTAACCAATTTAGGGAAGAAAGATACATGAAATTATATTCACCAATGTAACTAGATCTTATAAGGAATGCTAGTGTGTTGAGTTGATTCATTTCTTTTCATTTTGAATTATCTGAGAATAGAAGTCATTTGCATTAAGCTACATAGTTTGATTTAACCTTTTAAGCCAAACCTAGATAGATCCTTGCTATCAGTTAGGCATCCATAGTCCCAACAAAGTTATCATTGTAGTTCTCCCAAATATTGCTCTATTGCCAGATAGACGTCTATAGCCCCGATAGAGTTACTTGGATGACCTAGAGACTAAATCTGTTTATTGATTTTTAGTGTTTCATTTTGAATTCTTGTATGATATATCTTTTCAGCTCATTTACAAGGTTGTGACACATGCCATTAGGTTGAGAATTACAGTGGTAGCAAAGGAAAACCTTTAGATTTTTCACTTAATGCAAACACAACTATTTCTGAATGATCCAAGGAATTTTGAGTGTGTTCATTAGTGTGATCCCTTGGATAATATGTGCTTCTATTGGTGAATATGATTTTATGAAACAAACCAGACTAGTCATACATGTAGAAGTCACAACTTATGTAGGAATTTGGCTTTCTATCCTAAATTCTAGAAATTCCATCATTTTCTAAGGTTGCAGTATGCTCCTTAATGCACCTAGTTAAAATAAAGACTCAATAACAAACAACATGCAAACAAAATAGATAGACAGGAAAAGCGACTGTATAGAAATATTTACATATACACAAATTTTCATCTTTTTTTGAAGGATCAGGCTTGGAAATAATGTTTTAGGAATTTCCCATTGATTAACAATGGGACATCCTCTCCAGTTAAGGTCTTCAACATGTAGGTGCTATCACCTAATATCTTAGCAATCTGGAAGGGACCAATCTAAATTTTATTGATTTTTTCATGGTCTCCTTTCTTCTCATGGGTTTGATCCCAAGATAAAACAAGGTCAAATATCTGAAAGGTTTTAATTTTGGCTCTTTTGTCAAACCAATGCTTGACTATGGCCTAATGTTTGGAGAAATGGTCTATGGCCTAATTTCCTTTTTCTTCTAGGTGTAGGAGTTTCAATAATCTAATCTTTGATTTGTCTTCCAGACCTAGGTATTCCTAAGCAAATTGTAAGGTAGGGATTTTCAAGTTTATGGGGGGATTGGATCTACTCCGTAAACCAGATGGTATGGGGAATTACATAAAGTTGACTTTACTCTGGTTCTATCAACCCATAGAGCATAGTTTAGTAAGGTATTCCACTCCTTAGGATTCTTTTCCACCAGTTTCTTAATGATGTCTAATAAATTTTTGATAGTGCATTTGGCAAGGCCATTACCTTGGAGATAATAGTTAGATGAGAATTTCAAAGTAATGCCATATTCAAATGCCTAGTTAGAAAACTTTAATGAAGTGAAAGAAGGGCCATTGTCACATACCACTACATATGGAACATCAAATTTGGTGACGAAGTTATCTTCTAGAAACTTAATCATGACATCTATTGTGCATAGTTTGCTGCACATAGCTTGGGTCCACTTGGTACAATAATTTAAAGTAACAGTTAAAACATACTCATGTTCGACTGATGATAAGGATTAATCATGTTGATGAAGTCTATCCCCTACTATGTGAATGGGTGTACAGTTTCCATTATTAGTTGTAATGGCTGAGTTGCGTACCGTTCTCTATTCAAGGCTACCTAACATGTATGATAGTTCTTGATATACTCGGTGATGTCTTTGAATATAGTCAGCCAATAGTAGCTAACTCTAAGGATTCGATGCATAGTGGCTAGAGGCGATCCATGGGTCATTCCAAACTTGTCATGCAACTTGCGCAGGACCTTGCTTGCTTCTTGTCGATTAAGGCATCTCAGTATATGCCTTCGTGGTTTTTCTTGAAGAGAACTCCTCCTTTAATCATATACCCTTGGGCTTTAATGCTTAAAGATCTTCTTTGGGATGCTTTCAAATGGGATAGACATTTGCTCGTGATCAGAATATGTGTGATATTTGCATACTAGTCATCATGTTCACTGAAGTTGACTATGTACTGCTGACTAATCAGACTAGGGTCTATTTCAACAATCATTTGCATTAGGGCCCATCCTCTGACTAGTTTCATTGGGGTGATGTCTAGATCATACTCTTGTAATACGGTGATCCATTTGGCTCATCTTTCTCCAGGTTCACTCTACATTAGGAACATCTTGACTGCCAAATTAGGTACGACTGCGATCACTTGACTCCTCAAAATGTAATGTCAAAATTTCTTTAGTACTTTAACTAAGGCTAGGGATTTTCATTCAACATCTAGGTATTTCAATTCAGCATCTTTGAATGGACTACTCATGAAAGCGATTGGCTTCTGTTCCTTTACCTCATTTCTTTGTGCTAAGATAGCAACACATGTGTGATTAGAAGAAAATGAGTATATGTAGAATGATCTTGTGTAATCTAGGCTATTTAGAATAGGAATGTCAGTAATAGCCTTCCTGATGTCCTCAAATGTAGCTTTAGCTTTAGGTGTCCATTCAATTTTGGCATCCTTTTTGAACATTGCATTAAGTGGTCTTACTATTTCAACAAAACTTGTTATAAAATTCCTTACGAAATGTATCTTTCCAAAATATAACTTCAACTCTTTCTTACTCCCTAGAAATTAGAGCTTCATGATGGAACTAACTTGATCTGGATTAATGGATATCCCATTCTCTGATATGACGTGTCCTAACAATTTACCTATGGTGACTCTAAGGATGCATTTCTTTAGGTTAAGGGAGATGCCATACTGATCAGATCTCTATAACACTTTTCTCAAGTCTGTAATGTGATCTCCTCCAGCTTTGGAAAACATAGTCAAATCATCCATGTATATGATAATGCATTGGCTTACTAGGCCTTTGAAGGCTATCTCCATGGTGCATTGAAAGGTTGCACCAACGATCAATCCAAATGGCATGCATCTATATGCAAAGATTCCCCACTTAGTAGTAAAAGCTATTTTCAATCTATCAATTTTATCAACCATGACCTGGTTGAATCTTGAAAATCCATCTAGGAAGGACAGCATCTAGGCTCCATTAACCATTTGGAGTACTTCATCTATGGAGGGCATGGGATAATTATCCTTTTTCAATGCTTTGTTCAGATTCTGAAAATCCATGCATAGCTGGATATCTCCATTTTTCTTTTGAACTGGTACCAGATTGGCTACCCATGTTGAGTGTTTGATAGGAAAAATGATATGACCCACCAATAGTTTCTTGACCTCTTCGAAAATCAACAGTTCCAGTAAGGCATTTACTGGCCTCTATTTTTTCCTAAAGGGATTGACATCTGGCTTCGGTGGAATAGTGTGTGTGATGATAGATGTATCATATGTTTTTATCTCATCATATGTCTAAGCGATCACATGTATGTAATATTTCAAGGTCTGTGTTATTCCTTCTCATTCTACTTGAGTACAATCTTTCCCAATTAGGACTTTACGAGGTTTTGGGCCTTCACTTAAGCTGACAGAATTATACTCACGTCCATCAATTTTAGGAAGATCCTTTTGTTTCGTTATGTTATCCAGATCGAATAACCTTTCTAGTTCAATCATTCCTTTAGCAATCTTATTATCTTGTAGATCAATGATGGATTCTTAATCCCATTCTAGATCTTCACAATATTGCTCCTCAATTACTTGAGCTTTGAAGATGTCTCAATTGGGAATGAAGTCCAGGATATGCTTATCATCATCAAAAACTTGAAAATTGGTAACATTGTCTGGTATTAATGGGATAGATACTGGATCTACTAAGAATATTTTCAATCTTGATAATGGTAGAGGCTCTAATGTACTAGTGATGGTAGCCAATGTGCCATCTCGATGATTGAATTTTATTGGCACATGAGTAATATTAAAGGCATCAAAGCCTTCGATTAGGTCCCAGACTCTATGTTTGTAGTTGGACAATTGTTTATAGTTGCAAGTGTATTGCTTTCTTACCTGTTTGACTACTAGCTTGGAATCTCCAAATATGTGTAGTATCCAAACTTTCTTCTTTAGTGCTAAGAGGAGTCCATGAATCAATGCTTCATACTTTGTGACATTGTTAGTGCAATTAAACTATAACCTATACACTTCTAAGAAGGATTTGCCTTGTGGACTTACCAAGTTGATTCCAACTCTAGCACCTTGTTTGGATTTTGATCCATCAAATTTAAGCATCCATGGGTGATCACTATTGTAGTCCTTCTTAGGATCTTTTCTTTTCATTTTATCATCTCCTAGAATATCTTTCTTTGCAACCTTTAACTCTTGAAGTTCAGGCCGTGCTTCTACCTTTTGGTTTGAGGTGATACTAGCATCTAAAACTTCGATCATTGGGAGGATATTGTCATCCAAGCTTTTGATTCTTAAAGGATCAATACTATTGGGGACTGCTTTACCTTTTCTTGGTTCAAGTACATCTGGGCCTTTGTCTTTCTCAGCCTGAATTGGAAAATTGACCTCTAATTTCTCCGTGACTGAAGCTTTCTCGTGCAAGTTCAACTTCTTCTATGAGCACACACATTCTTCTTTGTCAACTATGTCTAAACATAGTGCACAAGTAGTTTCAGAATCTGCATTCTCGTGTAATCTACACCATCCATATAACATAACTTGTTTTAGGGGCATCTTTTGCTATATGCATCCTTTTATTTCTTTGGACATATGTTTTTTGAAATCACCTAAATGACCATCTTCATCATCTTCTGAGTGGTCATGATCTGATTCTATCAGGATGCTAGTTATTGGTGTAATTTGATTTACTTCATTGATTACATGTGTTTGAGTACACATTAATATCTCTTCGACTCAGACCTCTGGAGGTTTGATACGATATACCCCCTATTCTAATTTTGTATATAATACCTCATTGTTTTGATGATACTTAGTGATCATATGTTTCATTCTTGGTTCAGGTTCTATGTGAATCTTATTTGGAATTCCTCTCCATGGCAACCACATATGAGAGAAATTAGCTGCCATATATCCATTCAATGTCTTAGACCAATCTTTTCTCAATAGCATGCCATATGTGTCTAGGATGTCAACCACTTCTATATCAATAAAATGTTGGACTCTTGGATCAGATGCCAATTGCATATGGATATGAGTTAATTCTGCTAGGACACTTACCTTTAATTTGTCCAATTGAGTGACTTTCTTCAAAGACTTGGCAGGGGATAGACATAAGATTTGACATACTGGCAACAACATGACATTTGTGGATGCTCCTAAGTCAACTAGGCAATTGTGTAGATACCAAAAATCCTTAATGTTAAGAGGAAAGGGGGAGACAAAGTTTTCTCCTTATAGACTGCAATTTGTGCATCAATAGTATGGATTTGACCTTTGTCCCTAAGTTTATGGGGAACATCTTTGTTTGGTGGTTCTCTAGTCTGGACATTACCTGGAACATTTTCCTTAGGTGGTGACTCCTTTAGAGACTTAAGGAAAGCTCTCTTAATGACTAGGGTTTTAAGTAATTTAGATAAGGACAAGCTTATTTTCATCTTCTTGATTTCTTTAGCTAAGTAATTGACTAACTTATTTGACTCAGAAAGTTCATACATACCTCTAGTTGGGATTAAAGCAGAGTGTTTTTGACTTACCCTTAGGGGTGAGGGATTGTTGCTAGATGACACATCCGAATGTGTATTGAAGTTATTTGGTAGAATAGAACATGTTAGAGGTCCTGACAATCTTTTATTGTTATTATTCCTAAGGTTATAGTTATGATCTCTTTGGAATTGCTAAAAGACATGGATTTCATCAACTTCATGTTTAGGCTTATTATCACCTTCGACAGGGAAAGTGTAAGCCTCTAGTGCTAGAGCTTGCTCTTCACATATGAGCGTATAATTCTCATGGACTGTGTTTGTTTGTTCTTCTGGGAACATGAAACTTTCTAACATCATTGCTAACTCATATCCAAGAGGAACAATTTCATTTCATTCTAGGAATCTTGTCTCTCTTTCAGTATTTTGTACTTCTGCTTGGAAGATACTCGCAATGATCCTGAATTGTGGACAATCTAGCTCGACATGTGCACTAGTATTGTGTATCCGGCACCAATTGTTCAATGCAACTTTAGCTATATTGACTCTAGTAGTCTATTTAGGTTCCATATGAACCTGATTATCCAGTGGTGAAGGAAGACTTCCATTATTTGGTCTGATGTTCCAGACTCTGGGAGGTTGAGGTGCATTATATCCTCTATTCTACTGATTCTGATTGTTGCTTGGAGCATAAAAGCTCCAATTTCTCAACTAAGTGACTTTAGTAGTCAACCTTTTTAGCTGAGCTATGCTTTTTCTCATATCTTCTTTCTCTTCTTAAACTTTTTCTACTACATTATCTTGAGCAGGGAGAAAGAAAGAATTACCATTTCTATTTGGTCAAACCTTAGTAAATGCAGGTCTAGGATGTAGGACCAACGGGTTGTTCCCTTGTGGTTGGAAGGCATTAATCAAGGGAACTGGTAGGGGATTCATTAAAGGAGCATGGTTCATTAAATCTCCATTTATTTGTTACATTTGATTAGGTACAACAAGATGTCCTATACTTTGTAAAGGACCATATCCTGTTTATTTCATCTTAGTGTTCACTTTCACTGCTTCTGCATATGCACCAGATAAAGTTGTGATACTAGGATCAACTCTTCTTACAAACATCACTATTAGGGGGTCTAGTGCAGAGTAATAGACTAACAAAGCTACAAATTTGGGAATATTGTAAGGGGTTGTCAATCTAGAGTATTCTCTTTGGAACCTATCATTGAATGTCATGATGAATTCACCTTCTCCTTTTTTGATTTCAGCAAAGGAATGATACATCATCACCACATCAACTAGAACTCTGAATCTAGATTTACAAGCTTGCTCCATCAACTGCCAGGTTGTGATAGAATTTCATGGCAAATTTACATACCAAAAGTATGCTTCTTCTTTGAGAGTGTATGGAAACAGTCTACAAACAACATCTTCATGTTGGATTCTTGCTCTGAAGCAGGCTTCCTTAAAGGTTCTAAGATGATCTTCAGCATCTTGATGAACATGATACTTTGGACACAATTTGTCTAGATTTTTTGGCATATCATTAGACATAGCAAAGATGATAGGCAAATCAACATTAAAGAACGCCATCAAGACTTGGATAAGAATTACTGGTACTATAGGGACATGATGTCTCAATTGAGTGAGCTCTCTACCTTATGACAAGTAATTCATGCAAAGGACCACTAGATTAGGACCTTGAGATAGGTTGGTGAGCCAGTTCTAGGGAATTAAGGTGAACTTTGAGGTTTAAGACCAGATCTTTGTAAAGGTTTGTTGGAATAGTCAAATACTAGGGACATTTGCAGTAAACTGGCTAAGGATGTGGAATATTGATGAGATCTTTGAAGGACTACTAACTCCAAAGTCAAGAAAGGCTCTCCTTCTAGCGCTAAAATCTGTTGATGCAATGGTTAGTCACATTAACACAAATAAAAGTTCACACAATAAACCTCTATTTATCTTGAAAGGCTTCAATATCCCTAAAGATATGAAGTCCCAAGTCTCCAATTGTTAGGTCTTGACCAATTAGTTTTCACTTAGGGTTTGTTGTGCTTTACTATTTCCATTTTGGGACTTACGGGCTTTGAGTCATCTACTTCTGTATGTAGTCAAACTTCACAAGTATTCTGCACATTTAGCATAATATACACATATTCTCAATGATTTATGTCAAATTCTTAGGTAAACATTCACCTTTCAAGCAAATTATCATGAATTTAAACATTACTTTGATTAGTTCTTCTGAAATGTTCTCAACTTTGATCAATTTTTCTGAATTATATTTGGTTGACTGATCTTTACGCATCAATTTTTAATTTGTCTAAATACCTTCTTTAAAGCATGCAATTCATCAATATTTATTGTTATTTGCTTTTGATATGTCATTATTTGCAATTATTCACCACAATTTTTAAAATAAAAAGAAAAAGATAGGGTTGAGAAGAAAAGAGTTCTAAGAAATCTAAATTTATTAGTGATGCACATGTATGTCAAGACACTTTCATGAAATGAAGCTGTTCTAGTTATACTTCACTAGGATTTCCATAGCTATGCATAAAAATGCTAATCTTCAATAGAAATTGATAACAATAAGCAATTGGTTGAATGTACTCCAAAGGGACGCAACAATTATGAAAGATTCCTCAAGATTTATGATTTTATTATAATCTGTATCTTCAATTTCATTATATGCTCAAGAGAAATACAAATGTTTCACTAACTTGAGAAAGAACCATGAGGTAAGCCACAAAGTTACAAAGATAACAAACTTAGTGCTTGATGAAAGTTCATTAATTCAATCTCCCTATTTACCAATGATCTATATCCTTTTATAGAACAAGGATTTAGAATTAGTTACAGGATCAATGGTCAAGATTTCCTTGAACAATATCCATGGTCACAAAATAAGGCATGTGATTTCTAGTTGGCAATAAAAGAATGGATGATAGCTGGCACCTCATATATTCCTTAGGATCTCTGATGTACATCCTCTAGAATATTCTCACTGTGTCTATTGCTGCACATGGGTTATTCATCATGTGGGTACTTATTCTAATGAGTACTCTTCATACTGGTATCACATGATTGCAAAAATTGATTCCCCAGGCTATAGACTATTCTGAGTCTAAGGCTATGTCTTCCTTGATTATTCCTCCTCCAAAATCAAGGAATTTATACTAATCATATGCTACAATAGTCTTCTCCATATCAACCTTATCAAACTACTGTGCCTTTGTCTTAGCAAATTCTTGCATCTGATGTTGACCATCTATTGTATGTTGCAAGTATGTTCCTAACCGGTGTTGTCATTGATGTCAACATATTAGTGTTGTCATTGGTGTCAACTGTGCTCTTGTTTTGATGCTTTTTTGTAATGAGTTAGATGATTTGTATTTGCCTATGTAATTATTAGAGATTCTGATATTGAGGATATTGAGAAAATTTGCTCCTCTGGTGGAAATAGTGTGTTGCAGAGTATCTTTGTTTATAGCAAAATAGTCCAGTAGATTGCTCTGCATTTCTTGTTGAATGAATATCTTTGTCTACAGATTGGAAGTTCTTTAGAGACATGTTTGAATATGCTTCGTTACAAGTTTGAGCCTCTAGTTATGATCACCAGAGTGAAAACTATTTTTCTGAGTATTCACTAGTGACAGGGAGAATATATTATGCTCCGCATTCCTCCGCAGTTAAGTATTTTAGTCTATAGTTCTGGACTCAAGTTGGTAAAGATGATAAGTGCCCTCAACTCCAATGGTTCATGATTTGGTGGTCCGCAAGCAATCTTTTCTTTATGACAGTAGTTGATAGTGTTGTTTAAGTGCTCCAGTTTGAAGAATCCTTTTGACAAATTGGTTAGAGGTTGTGTGGATGTTCTTGGTGATTAAAATGTGCTTGTGGATGTCTCCTGATCATGTTCCTACGTTTGGATTGGTCCGTAAAGAGAAAATGGGATCATGAATGAAGATTGTTCTTAGAAGACTTAGTGTTAACACCAGTCTTAGCTGACTTGGTTGTTCTCACTTCTTGCGGAGATGCATTGAAGATTGTAGAAGTATGTCATGCCATGGAAGATTGCATTTGAGTCCTAGCTAAGGTGTGGCATGATTAACATACATCTTTACATCTTTTCCTTAGCTAATTTTGTTTAGGTCTAGACCTATTTCTATGTATGTTTGTAATGCTAACCTTGGAGATTGTTCCAGTGGTTGATGAATGTAATGCCAACCTTGATGTACATTCCAAGGTTGATGAATTGTATAAAAGCATGTAAAGTAGTTGCGAAAATGATATCCAAGGTGTAAAAATGAAAAGATAAGTATGAAGGTGTAAAAGAGCATAGTAGAGGAGTTATACTGTGCTTCAATGGAACTAAACCCAAGCATGGAGTAGATGCTATCAAATCAGTTCACCAATCATTGACAGTGAGCCAACCCTTAGCAATAAACCACCCCTTGGAAGTGAGCTGATCTTGGCAGTGAGCCTCAACACTTGTAGTGAGCCCTAAGGTAGTGAGCCTCTATTTTTTGGTATTGTTATAACATATATATTTCTATGGGCTAACACCCACCATGGTTTTTCCCTTTTAGGGTTTTCCACATAAAAACCTGGTGTCTTGTGTGTTGATAATGATATTGTGTTGAGTTTTTTATTTCGTGCTTTCATGATTAAATCTAACTAATAGTAAACAAGTGTTTGATGTGTTAATAAGTAGTCAAAGTTTTCAAGACAACTGATTCACCCCCCCTCTCAGTTGTCTAGTGCATTTCAACAATTGGTATCAAAGCAAGGTTCCTCAGAGGTAAGCTTAACAGCTTGAGGTAGATCCAAGATGTCTTACAAGAGGGAGGTTCCACAGTTTGATGGAACAAATGTGACCTGGAAGATATGCATGAAAATCCATCTACTTTTTATTGGTTATAGATTGTGGAAAGTGACAGAGACTAAATATACCATGCCTCCGAATGGTCTAACAACTGAAGATGAAATCAAAGAATATGAGTTAAATATAAAAGCTAGAGATGCTCTATTAAGTGCATTGACTGACTCTAACTTGATATAGGTCATGGATTATGAAACTGCTCAAGAAGTCTGGGAAAAGTTGGAAAATCTGTATGAAGGAGATGTATCTGTAAAGAGTGCCAAATTGTAGGGACTGAAAACTAAATATGAAGGTTTAAAGATGGGCGAAGACAAAAACATAACATCCTACATGCAAAAGGTTGATGAACTGGTCACTGGAATCAAAGGTATGGGAGGAACTATTAAGGAGAAGGAAGTTGTGATGAAAATTCTTAGGTCGTTACCTAAATCCTACAGTCATAAGGTAACTGCAATTGAAGAAGTAATGATTGTGAAAGAGGTCACCAAGGATCAATTGCAAGGAAAACTTATAGCCTTTGAGATGAGAGAACTTGGTGATGCTGTACCGAAGATTGAGACTACTTTCAAAGCCAGTACTTTAGAGAAGATCTCTAGAGCTGAAAAATACAAGGTAGAACCTAATGATGAGTTTGATGAAATTGAAGCAAACTTTGTTGACAGACTGCAAAGAGGTTTTGGGAAGTTCAAATGCAAATTACTTTCAAATGTTTTACATGTGGTAAGGTTGGTCACTATGCTTCTAGATGTCCTGAAAGAATTGAAAGGAATAGAAAAATATTTGAGAATAGACCTAGGGTTCCAAAGAAATCCTACTATGTTAGAGATCTTGATGATGAAGGTGTGACAAATGATGAATCTGATGATGCTAGTACTAGTACAAATGAGTGCTTGTTTATTGCAATTAAAGAAGAACCTGTGTCTACTAATCCTACTAGCTGTGTGAAGGAAGAAAAACCACTGGAAGAAAGTGCTTTGGCTACTCAAGTTGAGAAAGATAATGATGAATGGATTATTGATAGTGGATGTTCACATCACATGACCAGTGACAAAGGTAAGTTTGTGAATTTGGAAAAGTATGATGGAGGACTAGTTAGGTTTAGAGATAATGCAGCTGATAAGATTTGTGGAAAAGGATCAATTTCTTTTGATGGTAAGCACAACACTGATAATGTCCTATATGTGAAGGGTTTGAAGCATAATCTTTTGAGTGTTGGTCAGATGTGTGACAAAGGTTATGATCTAAGATTCAAACACAATGGGTGCAAGATCATGGAAAGCTCTGGAACAGTGATTGCTACTAGTAAGAAGACCAGAGGTAACATTTATCAATTAAGAGGAACTAATAATTATTGTTTATTGGCTCAGATAGATGAGAGTTGGTTGTGGCATAGAAGGATGTGTCATATCAATTTTGACAATTTGGTCAAGATAAGATTTGCACAGGCTATAAGAGATCTAACTAAACTTGTGAAGCCAGCCAACAACATTTGCAAGGAGTGTCAATTTTGGAAACAAACAAAAAAAAGTTTCAAAAGCAAAAAATAATTCTCTGTTGGATTGTTGGAGCTGGTACATACAAATTTGTGTGGTCCCAC
Organism: Cunninghamia lanceolata; assembly: GCA_027924645.1. Lineage (NCBI taxonomy): Eukaryota > Viridiplantae > Streptophyta > Pinopsida > Cupressales > Cupressaceae > Cunninghamia > Cunninghamia lanceolata. The sequence goes on along the minus strand of BSBN01000395.1, from coordinate 318,311 downwards.
AAGAACAAGAAGTTTGCAAGGTGACAGGTACTTTATGTTTCTCATTGATGACTATTTTAGAATGACTTGGGTTACCTTTCTAAAAGAAAAATCTAAAGCCCTAGACAAGTTCAAAGTTTTCAAGGCTGTTTAGGGTGAAAAATGATAGTTTTGTTTACTGGGTTAAATGCTACCATTTCTCACCGCTAAGCATTGGGGAGACAAGAATCGGGCTTGGAACAAGCTTATATTCACTTTGCCTCTCTTTGATGCTCGCGTGGTTATGGAACCTAAGGCCCTAATCAAGATTTTGCCAAGTGTTGTACTTTTAACCAAGTAAAAACCCTAATTATGCCTCAATTTAACAATATATAGAAATTGATGAAATATCTAGTAAAATTGATCATAGAGGTGCAAAGGAGGGGTTGTAGAGACACAATACCTAGATTTTGAGGGCTACCTGGACTAGGGCACCCGCTCCAGTGTCCTACAAATTTCCAAATAGGAAAACCTTCCGTACAGGGTGTCTAAGACTGTAAAATGGATTCCAGATCTCAGAGGAAACACCTGGTTGGACTAGGGTGCCCGCTCCAATGTCTCGCAAGTCTCGGAATCCAAAAATGTAAAAGTCTATCATGACTGTATCTGCACTATCCTTCTTCCTGTAACTTCTTTTCGCTAGAACCTGTGAAACATGATCTACACATACAAAAGAAGGAAATTGTTGTGGCTATATAGGAGCTTGCCTCAGTCAAGCCCTGTCTTTAGTATTTCTACCTCAACAATAGCCAAAGGAAAAGATTTGTAGAAGTGTGTGCAAACCTAACAATGTGTGTATGCATAAAATCAAACCCTAGATGTCTCAATCAAGGGAAGATCAACAACATGCTTTGCAACAATACATACAAATTCACCTCAAGGAGATGAAACAAATGAAGACTTGCATGAACAAGAAGCCGAATCAGCAATGTTCGCGGAGGATCTCCAAGCTTGCTGTTGGAGGCTTCAACCCTTCTCCTGATCATGCAAAGGGTGTATAAACCCTAGGAAGAGCAAGATATATTCAAGATCTTGGTTCCTAACCTTCATCCATTGTCTCCAAGATAGCAAATAAAGAATACTTCAAAGAGCTTCAACAAGTCATTGATCTTCAATGGAAATTGCAGCAGAGTTTTGGCATCAAGATTGCATAAGAATTGTGTGTGATAAAATGATTTTCAAATGTCTTTTTATATCAAGCTTTAGGGAATTCAAATTTTGAAGTAACGTCTTGATATCGTGCAAAAACTGAGAATTTGAAAACAGAATCCCGAGGCACTCGGCAGGAACCGACACCCCACCAAAATTCAAAATCCTGTGAAATCAGGGAGGACTAGAGTGCGGATGTTTGAGTCCAAGCCCCCAATTTCAGCTTAGAACTGCATTTTTAGAGGTCCTAGGGAGCCTAATCTCAAATCTCTTTCTAGGTTTTATCAATCAGTTACCTAAAAAAATGAATAGATTGCTCCTAGACTAAGTCAATTAGGGTTTCGGGAAGGCCGAAAAAGAAAAGGTTGAGAGATCACCAAGGGTGAGGAGCTAAACCGAGGGAAATTGTACCATTCCATAAAGGAGGACAATTTCTAACATTACATTTAGCACCCACTTTAGTGGCCATATGACACTACATGCATATGAAACTAAAGGAAAGTAAATACATCAATCATAAAAAGGATACCCAAAAGGATACTGTAGAGGAAGTCGAAGCGTTGTTGATGAACAGGAAGAAGCCCTCAATTTTGTAATCCTGCAAGACCACAAAGTTAGGAACCGCATCCTGCAAAGGAACACTTGTTAGATAAATCAAAATTGAATTGACCTGCAACCACCACCAATGAGTTAGTATCAAAATGCTAAGGGGGTTGAGTGATGGAACATGGTGAGGGAGGAAATCAAGGTAGATAGATGCCCCCCCTTGTTTTTTCTTGCTTAGTCTGAGAGTAGAAACAAGGAGATATCCACACGTCGATTTCAAGGGAAATGTGTTGTGAGGGTTATTTGAAGGAACAATGCTCAACACAACACATTAGGTAAGAAAGAGAGTAGAACCAAGATTCCAATGCAACAAACGACACGGAGATTGGAGTTTGATAGCTCAAGAAAAGGGCTCTAGAGTGAAAGAGCACACTTTTGCACCTAGTTAGGGATATGATTTCTCACTCACTTACTTTATATAAAAGGGAGTTGTCACTTACCACTTAACTCATTCTTGTTTCTTGTTATTTTAGAGAGAGAGAGGGAGAATAGGATAACGACCATGCCGAGCCGACATCCATACCATCCACCATGACTGGAGATGCTCCAAGCCTGAGTGGTAGAGAGATGCTTCAAGGCTGAGGTAGGGTCTTGATTCCATCCTTCTATAATCTTTCATTGTATTTTACTTTCACATTTATCGATGTTTGTGCCAAGAGGGGAAGGTGGACAGGGTTCCTAGATAGGGGCCGGGTCCACCTAGGGCACCAGAGTCTCTCTGGGGTGCCCTAGTCCCACAAGAGCGCTAGTGTCCCCCTAGGGCGCCCTAGTCTTCCTGGGGCACCCTGGCCCTCAGAGGACACATGTCCTAGGCATAGACATTCTATTCAGTCTTTGATAGCTTATTTTAGTTTCTAGCGGGGATTCTAATACTCTTGCCTTCTTTTCAATCTGCAGGATGTCCCTAAGATGTGGGAGCACACATGTGGTCATCTAATGGCACTTCTGCCAGAGCACGCTAGCGCTTTGATGGCTGCAGAGAGAGAACTTACAAACGGTGGGCCTGTGGTAGGTGTTTGAGATGCCCACAATCAGATTCCACTACGTGATGCGTATGGCACTGATGGAGAGATGGGATGTAGACACCTCCACATTCCATCTACTGACTGGCGAGATGACCATAACACTGGAGGATGTATTTAGGATCCTTCGACTGCTAATCTGAGGAGAGACAGTGAGGGTTGTTGGACATCACTCAGAGGGGTATACTCGGGAGAGTCAGTTATAACACTTGGGTTGCACCATGTCACAAACAGAGTGAGGACACATTCAGCTCTGTTTACTAGAGCAGGGATGCAGAGACATTCCCTTACTATGGAGGATCATGATTGTCACAGTCGCACTAGCTATTGCCTTAGATGGACGAGGCACTCAACTTCACGGGGGTCTCATTCATACTATCAGAGCGATGGAGACGCATCAGACTATCTATGCATGGGGGCACAATATGCTTGCACACCTCTATCGCAACTTAGGGTGATATGTCCACTACGAGATGCAGAGTTTGATGGTTTGCACATTATTATAGGTTTGGGCCTTTGAGCACATCAGGTGTACATGATCGGTGGGTTATCCCATAGAGGCAGCGTTCACCCATCTGCACGTCTATGCCTACCCACTAGTCAAGTGTTGGAGGCACAACAATCTGTTATAATGGAGAGTGGTATTTGATAGATTGTAGCCTGGTGACATCATCTGGAGACCATATCATGGCTTCATCTGGAGACCATATCAGCTGATGGCTGGTTGCCTCAATCATGCTGTAACTCAGTTCTACTATGATAGGGTGGCATGATAGTTCAGACAGGTACAGGATGTTCCTGCAGTTTGTCTGAGCTATGCACATGTAGCTCTGAGTGCAGTCAGAGCCAATACTGTCTAACGGCTGACTATAGCAGATGTACCACTTAGCGACGACGAGGGTCCTGAGGATGTAGAGCCAGTATTAGGCATAGATGATGTCAGGTGTACCCAAGCATATCAGACATGGTGGCACACAACACGGCCTGCACCTATCTTCCTACCCGGGCATCCTACAAGAGATGCCTGACCTTGGGCCGGTCATGCTAGTGACATAGAGGTGGAGGACGACATTAGTGACTTCGTAGGATAGGAGGGTATGGAGGAGGATGAGGATGAGTATGAGGAGGTACCATCACAGTACGTCTTCAGAGCAAGATCACGATAGAGCCAGCAGGAGGTAGACATTGACGAGGAGACTGAGTCGAGGCCGTGGTCCAAGGCTCGTGGTCCTACTCCCGCAGACGATGTGAGGCCTAGTTAGATAGAGTGAGGGGAGAGTAGCAGGCCTATGCCCCCAGCCGCAAATCAAACGTTAGAGCTTGTCACACCATCGGTGATTCACGATCCATCTTGGCGAGATGGAGACCCATGTAAGGTTTGATTTATTGTTTTATGTTTTGGTATAGTTTATTATTTATGATTTTTATATGAGAGTCTAACATCTATCTCATTCTCTGTCTTGTAATTGGGACATATACATGGTGAGACTTTGTGAGTTGCATCATAGGAGACATGTTATCGACGGATGCCTCAGAGTAGCGGGTGCAGGCAGATCACTTGCCACGATCATCTGCTGGGCGGCATACTGAGATATTTATGCCTGTCGCTAGATACAGGACTGCTACAGAGGTCATGCTAGAGCAGTCTGCATAAGAGAGAGAGGAGTTTTGACAGAGAGATGAGCACACTGAGGCTAAGCTCAGGGCACAGTGAGAGCAGATGGTAGCGGTTCCTACATCAGGGGGAGAGCCAGCTATCAGTGAGTTCTTTCTACAGGAGGTCCAATAGACAAGAGCTAACATAGACAGTGCTTAGGTTGAGAGAGACCAGTACCAGAGGATGTACTAGGAGGTACATGAGTAGATGATAGAGATGAGAGGCAAGACCAAGGGGTTATGATCACAAAGTATCTCTAGGAGTCATTCGCGATCTGTAGCCACACATGGCCAAGCTTCTGTCACTTGTACACCATGACTGCCTGAAGGTACTAGCGATCGAGTGTCACATCTCAAAGTTTTATACCTTGTTGAATTGATAAATGCGTGAATTATTGAACTATAGATGATGTTAAAATGTAATAATTATATGGTCGATTTAAATTTTGTTGCCTCGACTATAATTTTTGGCTAACTTATTGATGGTTTTATGAGTTTGAGTTTTGTAGTCTTGCCGACGACAAGAGCATGGCTTAGGTAAGGGAGTCCTAGCTTCATGCCAACATTTGTTAGGTTTTATCTGGTGTCTTCACACACTCACTTAGATTGCATTTCATGCATGTTTCAATTTATGTTTGATTTCAAAAGTTGCAACTTCTTGTTTGGCTCTACCTTGTTCTTGCTCCTCTCAAAATGGAATCAAAACCCTGTTATGATAAAGAAAAGAAGTTAGTGTTGTGAGTTAGATAAGTTAAAAATATGCAATAATAATAAATGTATTATTATTACTATCATTAGAGTATATCCTTTGGTGTAAATTGTATAAATAATTAAATATAAAAATCCCAAAGCTATAAACTAAATAAATTTATTAAGTTTATGCAGAAATATAGCTACTCTAATTATAAAAACTATATATTTATAAACATTTATTTTTATAAAATCTTTCTTTGCTTTTATTTAAATATCAAGAAAAGAGCATGTTGGACGCATGCGAATCTGGGTTTTGGGGTTGAAATAATAAATAATATAAAATAAAAGAAATCCAAAACTTTGCATGATGGATGGGAAATTAGATTAAAGAAGTAATAAAAAGCAAGAAGTTAAAAAGAAAAAGACACGGTAGGAAACCAGAAGGATGTTGGAAGGAAGAGGGGGTTACAGTAAAGGCCAAGAGGATAATTTGTCTAGTAGAACCAGGTAGGCTTTGAGCGAGCTATTCATATATTACATTGTTTTACCTCATGATATGCTTGCGTGACGTTTGTGACAATATGGATTTAGTTTTTTACTCTTATAATCTGTGGTATACTGATAGTTGTTTTTGTATCATTTAAACCAACCTCCTACTATTTCTCCTTGAAAACCATTTATAGTGAATGGTATGCCGACCTCTATTAATTGTATTTACCTTTCACTGTATTTGGATGCCGATATTTACCTTCCAGAAACTGATCTCAGCTTTTATTTTTGGTGTATACCGTTTGCTGTGGTGAAAGCTGTTTTAGTTTGTTATAGCCATTTTTCTGTTAGTAAAAGCCGTTTCATTTTGGTGAACGCCGTTTTAGATGTGAAACTTTAAACATTCTTGGTATCATTTAAAAATGACCTCTGACCATTCTAAATGCCATTCACTGCATTGTTTGCCGATCTCTAGCTTTTATAAATGTCGTTCGCTATTTTTGTAAGCAGATTCACTATTAGCCAAGCGATATATAGTTTAAATGACTCCTTTCTTTCCTTATGATCGGCCCTTGTAAGTTTTTCGTCAATCTTTTTGTCCCTAGATTGGCCTGTTAGTGCCGTCGACTCAGGCAGAGTAGTCAATCTTTGGCTTTTATCTATTCAGAAATAAATCGACCTCCTCTGATAAGATATTAGGTATAAAACCCAACGTATGATTGTAGATCGATTTTTGGTGTAATGTTTACCTTGCAAAGCTTAAATCATGTCTTTTACTTTACTTCTAGAATGATCTTTGTCTGATATTAGATGTCCCCTATTTAGACTAAGCCGATTCAAATGTATAATAACTACCATTTCTTGATAACTTTTATCAAATGTTTATTTTGTGCCGACCTCTGAAAATGACGATGTCCTCTATGAAAAGAGAGTCGAACCTCAATATATTTCTTGTTTACTGCTATTCCTTGTGAGTCGTCTCTTCCCTTTTAATGTTGTTCACTTTACTTAAAAGCTATTTACTGTTATTTGAATCCTAGTACTGTATTAAGGATTCCGTCTACATTAGCATTGATGGACATGTACCCAACAAATAAGTCATCGAGGATTAAGCCTGCTGATCCCATTGTGATGACTTGTCTCTGTAGGAAGTCACCCCTTTTGGGAATTAGTCTAAAGTTTAAAATGTTCACAACATTTTGTAAAACATCCTTTGTATGATTAGATTAATTCAGATTGTTAAATAGCATTGGATTGTTGTCCATTGAAGTGGATGATATTTAAACAAAAATAGTGATAAGCTCTAAAAATTAGATAACTAAATGTGTTGATTCAAACCAACTAATTCATACAGAAAAATGATATAATAAACCTAGTGAACCGAATCATTATTTGTATGAAAAGAACTTCCAAACACATGTAGACGTTTTATTGAAGCATGAACATTCTTAACTTTTGCCTTTTTTTTCAAATCAAAGATAGTCATGTAGAAAAACCTTTATTAGTCCTTACCAATGCAAAAATCATTGTTTAAAAACTTAACGTCATCATAGAAGCTATTAAATAACTTTTGGATCTAAACAAACTATTGTCTTATACTTAAATGAATTAATTTTTCACTTATACTTAGGTTTGCTCAAATAGAGTTATTTTCTTCTCAATGAATTGTGTTATGTTTTGGAAATGAGTAAAATCTATTAGTTGCCTTCTTAAAAGTTTCTATCAAAATGACGAACAATATGCTTGGAATGAGATTGGTTACTTTTGTTTTTCTCTTTATCTTTGTCACTTGATTGGAGTATTGGAGAAGATTGTCTTCTGGGATGGGTATCGAATATGGGTTATCAGGGAAGTGAGTTTTCTTTTTCAAAACTTGCATGCTGTTACAACAAATAAATGCTTTGGCCAAAGCGAATAGAATGTTGAAATAGACATGCATCATTGGAATAGATGGTCATTTTTTTCCTAGCTATACATTGTATAATTCCCTACCATATCCTATTGATGAGATGCTGCATTCATATTAGTAATGCATGTAGATTGATAGGCACATACCAGATTTCACCCTACATATGTTTACAGATTGCTAGGCTCTTTGAGCAAGGTCAGGCATCCTTGAGTTTGAAGGATACCGGGGAAACGCAAGCTTGTGGTTGGGCGGAAAAAGTGCCTGAACCATGTTCTTGTCCTTCGACATAGCAGATGGCCAGTTGGTCGATGGCAGTAAAGGACTATTGATGGATTTACTGGACATTGTTGACAGTTGTATTTCTTCTATTAAAAATGATTGTAAGGCTTAATGCTAATATTTGATACTTTTAACATTGTGGATTTTGACATACTCTGTAATCGACTTCAGATGTATACATATGTATTGTAATCATGATTATACTTTAAACTTATGAATTCAAACTACTTGGACTCTTGAAACTATCAAATTATCTTTTCTTCTAAATGATGAATAACAGTTAATTTACTTTACTTTGATTTACCGCAGTAATTATGTTTTACTTCTGTGAATGTGTGATTGTTGGAAACTATGTACTTCACATTTGGTATCAGAGTGATGGTTCTACTCTAGGACTTTATGGAACCATTACACTAAAGTTGTAAACTCTTGCAGATAGTTCAACATGAACACTAGGAATTCTAGACATAGGGGAGCAACCCTAGGATCTGACAATAACCTTGATACTAGAAACAATAAAGAAGCCAATGTTTGAAATAATGTTGGCACTGATGCAGGAGGGCTTAATGCCGGAAACAATGAGGGAAACAATAATAAGAATGCTAGATAGAATACTGAAGGACAGAATAATCAGTTGACCCAAATCCTAGCTCTCCTGACTCAATAGGGAACCAGAATGAACACCATGGAATAGTAAATTAGAGGAATAAGGGGAAATAGGGATGAGGAAAGGAGAGAAGAAGCTCAAGGTTCTGAGGCTGAAGTGAAAGGAAACAATAGAAATAAGATTGCTGAAGAACTAGGAAAGGATCTTAAAAAGGTTACACCTCCTAAGTTTGATGGTAAGACTATAGGTGATGGAGCAGAAGTATGGATTATTGAGATGGAAAAATAATTTGATCTCTGTGATTTGTCTACTGAAACTAAAGCTATTTGGGGATCTTATCAGCTTACTGGGGAAGTAGCTACTTGGTGGGACAATTAGAAAGCTGAAAAGAAACTGCTTCTAGGAGAAGTCACATGGGATCATTTTCTTGAGCTCTTCAGGAAGAGGTCGTTACCACAGCTCTATTTTGACAAGAAAATGACAGAATTTCAAAATCTCACTCAGGGAGGTATGACCATGACTCAGTATTGGGAGAAATTATTGAAATATGTTCCACAGTATCAGCTTGATGAAAGGTTTAGAATTCGCAAATTCATCTTGGGCTTGAGGCCGCAGATTGGATCATATGTTGACATGCATAATTCATTAACCATGGATGAAGTGTTTGAAAAGGCTACCAAATAGGAACAAAAACTGCAACAGATCTCAAATTACTGTAAGAGTCAGGATATGAAGAATGGGAATAAAAGGTATCAGAATGACAGTAGCAACCAAGGAAATAGTAAGCACCAGATAAGGAATATTAAGAAAGGGAAACAACTACCAGGAAAAGAATAATGGAAACCAAGGTGGAAATAACAATAAGAGAGTTAGTTATGGTAACAATAATCAGAGAGACAATCCAGCTAGACACAGAGGACCCAGAGATGGATGTTACACTTGTGGAGGAGAGCACTATGCTAGTGCATGTCCTCGTTGAGCAGAGAATCAGGGAGATGGAAATCGAAAGGGAGCTCCTCAACACCAGATTCATGTAGTTGTAGTTCATCGTCAAGCGAATTTCTAAGCTACACCCATTCAGATGTCCAATAAGCTCTTTGGCCTTCCAATTTCTATTTTAACTGATACAGGAGCTACAGAATGTTTTGTTGATCCAAAAGTTGTAGCTAAGTTAACTATTAAACCTGGACACATGGAAAATTCATGGATGGTGCAGTATGGTAACAATGTAGAGAAAAGAGTAGATTCATGTCTTGTATGCAGTGAAATAGATCTTCCTACTTTCAAAACTCAAGTCAATCTTTATGATGCACCTCTAGGATCTTATGATGTGATTCTAGGAATCAATTGGTTGTCAGAACATAAGTCTTTAGTAGATTGCAAAGAGAAAGTAGTGAAATGCCTTGATGACTTTGGGAATTGGGTAGAAATTCGTGGATCAAGAACACCCCTTAAGCTAAGACATATATCAGCCATGCAATTGAAAAAGGCTAAGAGAAAGGGTTGTTCTATCTATGTAGTGAAGATAAGAGATCTAGATAATCAGGAACCATATTTTGATCAATATCCTATCCTTAGAGAATTTAAAGATGTCTTTCCTAATGAGTTGATTAAACTACCGCCTAAAAGATAATTTGATTTCTCTATAGATCTAATGCCATGAACCGAACCATAGTCTAAAGCACCTTACAGGATGACAACAATAGAACTATATGAACTTAAGGCACAACTAGAGGAATTGTTAAAACAGGGGTTTATCAGACCTAGTGTGTCACCCTGGGGCGCACCAGTCATCTTCGTAAAGAAGAGCGATGGAACATTGTGGTTGTGCATTGATTATAGAATGCTCAACAAGGCAACTATTAAGAACAAATATCCGCTTCCTAGGATTGATGAATTGTTCGACCAGATGAAAGGTGCAAAAGTATTCTCTAAAATAGACCTTAGATCCGGTTATCATCAGTTATGGATTAAGGACAAGGATATTTCTAAAATAGCATTCAGAACATGATATGGTCACTATGAATTCATTGTAGTACCATTCAGGTTAACTAATGTACCGGCAACATTCATGAACTTGATGAACAGTGTGTTCAGGGATTGTCTTGATGAGTTTGTCTTGGTCTTTCTAGATGACATTCTGATTTATTCTAAATCATTAGAGGAACATGAAAGACAATTGAGAATAGTCTGGCAGTGTTTGAGGGAAAGAAAACTTTTTGGCAAGTTATCTAAGTGCACATTCTACCAGAGTAAAGTGCACTATCTTGGCCACATAATTTCAGCAGATGCGATAGCAGTAGATCCTAAAAAGATCAAGGCAATAATGGAATGGCCTGTACCACAGACTATGACTGAGGTTAGAAGCTTTATGGGGCTGGCAGGATATTACAGGAAATTTGTAGAAGGATTCTCTACAGTTGCAGCACCCATAACCTTGTTGCAAAAGAAAGGTAAGAAGTTTGAATGGATAGATAAATGTGAACAAGCTTTTCAAATGTTGAAAGAAATACTCACATCAACACCTATTTTGACCATACTTGATCCTAATGGTCATTTCATAGTGATTACAAATGCTTTTGGTGAAGGTGTGGGAGGAGTGTTGATGTAGAAAGGAAAAGTAGTGGCCTATGAATTGAGGAAACTGAAACAACATGAGTTAAATTATGCACCTCATGATCTCGAGTTGTCTGCCATTGTTCACGCACTATCTCTTGGGTAAGCCTTTTGAGCTTAAGACAGATCATTTAGGGCTCAAATATATCTTCACCCAACCTAATCTCAATGCTCGACAGAGAAGGTGGTTAGAATTCCTTAGCGAGTATGATTTTGGAATTGAGTACATAAAAGGTAAAGAGGATAGGGTTGCTGATGCTCTTAGCAAAAGATGACATCTGTCAGCCAGGGTGACTTCCAGATCTAATCTGAGACAGTAGGTAATCTAGAACTTGCAAAGAGATGAGCACTATGAAAGGGTTAAACAAGCATTAGAAGCAGACCCCACAGATCATCGATTTGATGGGTATGTGATAGAATCAGATGAGCTTCTGAGGTATTAGGGGAGAATGTATATTCCAGATTCAGGTGAATTGAGAAAGTTAGTTCTGTTGCAAGTATGAGGTTATCCAGTATTGTCATTGATGTCAACATACTCATATTGCATTAACAAGAAGGATTTGATGAGCTGTGTGCTGAGGATATTGAGAAAATTAGTCTCAGTCAGGAACAATGAAGAACAGTGATGAGAAGAAGGTAAATGTACTATATAGGATGAGAACCAGAGGATGCGGATTAAAGGGTTAGTAGATATGAGTCTTGAGATGCTACAGTTAAGATTTCAGAGGTCCGCATGAAGATCTGAATGAGTTGTGGCTGCCGGTATAGAATCGGGTCCGGCAAGTATCCGGAGGTGACAAAGGATCACAAAAAGGTCCGGTGAGGTCCGGAATTGTATTACCCTAATCTGTGGATTGGAAGGAGTGTTTGGGATGTCCTTGTGATGTGTCATCCTGATTTGTGTATGATTTGGAGGTCCGGAAGTACCTCTTGCATTATGACAGTGGCGACAGACTGTGTTCTTGAAGTTCCGGATGAGGAAGACAAGAGATCCCAGTAAGCAGAGGAAGTGCGGATGTATCCAGACATTCAGACAGGCTTGTGAAGGTTCTTGGATCTTGTTTAGGTTGTGTTGTTGGTCCGCATTGATGGTAGAGCCCGGAATTGAAGTTATTCTTCCGGATGAAGTTCTTGCTCTGTGTAGCCGACCGGATGAGTTGTTCATCCTGCGAATGTTCTTGTGATGGCCGACCGGATGTGTTATTCATCTTGCGGATACTCCTATGGTTGTTTGCCGACTTAGATGCTTGTTCCTAAGTCGATGTCTTGTATAAATAATGATTTGTGAGTTCATTTTAGTGTGAGGTGTGAGGATGAGGATGGTATAGCGAAGAAACGTGCGAAAGGCAGAGCAGAGATTGTTGGGCTTAATTGGAACTGATCCGGACATAGTAGAGATGTCATTCTCCAGTTCAAGACTGTGATTTTCATCACTTTGTAGACAGTGTGTCTCCTTGTAGGCAGTGGGCCTCTTTGTGAGCAGTGTGCTCGGGCAGTGAGCCCTTATTGGCATGTGCCATTCATTTTTCCTTATTCTTCTAACAGAGAATAATTCTTGGGTTAATCACCCCGTGGTTTTTCCCTTAACCGGGTTTTCCATGTCAAAATCTTGGTGTTCAATGTGTTGATGCTTATCTGCTCTTGTGTTTATGTTTTATGCCTCCATGGATGATTATTTGATATGCTGCTAACTAACAACAGTGAGTTAAGTGTTTGAATGAGAAGAAGTTTCATACAACTGATTCACCCCCCCCCTCTCAGTTGTATGCCCTAGATCCAACAATTGGTATCAGAGCCAAGTTCCTCTGACAAGAGCTTAACTGCTTGAGGAGATCCAGGATGTCGTCATACAAGAAGGATAGTCCAAAGTTCGATGGAACCAACTTCACTCTCTGGAAAGGTCGCATGAAGTGTCACTTGGAATGCATGGGAAAAGCTTACCTGGGTATGATTTCAAAACCATATGTACCTCCACAAGGTGGTCCGACAACTCTGAATGAAATCACAGAAGCTGAAAACAATCTGCGGACCAAGGAAGCTCTTCTAAGCGCATTGAATGACTCAGATCTCTCGAATGTCATTGACCTACCCACTGCATATGAGATCCTAACTAAACTGGAACTTCTGTATGAAGGAGATGAGTTTGTCAAAAGTGCAAGGTTGCAAAGTCTGAAAGGGAAATTTGAAAGATTGAAAATGAGAGATGATGAAAACATCACTACCTTTATACCAAGAGTAAATGAGCTGGTATGTGGAATCAGAAATGCTGGTGGAACTTTAGATGAAAATGAGATTGTCTGCAAAATCCTAAGATCCCTTCCTGCTGCCTACAAAATCAAAGTTGCTGCCATTGATGAATTCAGAGCCCACACAACTGTCATAAGAGAACAACTGGCTGGCAAACTAGCTGCATTTGAAATGACCGAGTTTGGAGATGATCCTCCCAAGACTGAATCTGCTTTCAAAGCCAGTGCCTATGTGAAAGGCAAACAGAGATTTGATCCGGGTGAAAACTCATCAAAGAAAATGTCATGGTATGATCAAGCAAGAAGAGACATGGAAGAAGAAGAAGCAGAAACAGCTCAACTTGAAGCCCTCATTGCAAAGAGACTGCCAAGAGGATCCGGTAAATATGAAGGAAAACTACCCTTTAAGTGTTTCAACTGCAATAAGATTGGTCATTTTGCCTCAAGATGTCCGGAGAGATCTGCAAGATCTAATACTCACAGACAAAGGTTTCAAAAGAATTGCTATTATGTTCATGAAGAAGATGACAATGAAGGAGTAACAGATGATGAATCAGAACCAGGAAGCAAATCCGGAAATGAGTGGGTGTTTATAGCCATCAAGGAAGAAGATTCCTTGCTCTCTGAATCTGTCAATCACAAAGTTGTTGAAAAAGCCTTGGCTGCTCAAGTGGAAGAAAAGGATGATTGGGTTATTGACAGTGGATGTTCTCACCATATGACTGGTGACAAGAATAAGTTCTTAGATTTGGAAAGATATGAAGGAGGAATGGTAAAGTTTGGTGACAATTCTGCTGGCAGAATCAGAGGTAGGGGAACTATTTCCTTTGATGGTAAGAGCAAAACAGGAAATGTACTGTATGTTGAAGGATTGAAGCACAATCTTCTCAGTGTTGGTCAGTTGGTGGACAAAGGCTATGATCTCCGGTTCAAGAATGGAAAATGCAGAATCTTTACAAGCTCCGGAACTGAAATTGCATCCGGTACTCAGACAAGAGGTAACATCTTTCATCTGGTTGGTTCAAATAAAAGTTGTTTGTTTGTTCAAATTGATCAGAGTTGGTTATGGCATAGAAGAATGTGTCATGTAAATTTTGATAACATCATCAAAATAAGCAATACTCAGGCTGTGAGAGATCTTCCAAAATTGATAAAACCTACAAATAGTGTGTGTAAAGAATGTCAGTTAGGCAAACAAAGCAGAGTCTCTTTTAAAAGCAAAGATCAGTCTTCTACCGGATTGTTGGAATTAGTACATACTGATCTATGTGGTCCGACAAGAATCAAGAGTCTGCAAGGTGATAGATATTTCATGTTGTTAATAGATGATCATTCCCGGATGATGTGGGTTACCTTTCTAAAAGAAAAATCAGAAGCTTTTGAGAAGTTCAAAATCTTCAAAGCTATGGTGGAGAATCAAACCGGATTGAAACTAAAGTGTCTAAGGTCTGATAGAGGTGGTGAATTTACATCTGGTGAATTCATTGACTTTTGTGAGAAACAGGGTATAAGGAGACAGTTGTCTGCTCCTAAGACTCCACAGCAGAATGGAGTAGTTGAGAGAAAGAACCGGACCATCCAGGAAGCTGCTAGGACAATGATGTTGGAAGCAAATGTTCCTCAAATGTTTTGGAAAGAAGCTATCAGCACTGCAGTCTACACTCTCAATCGAGTTCAAATCAGAAACAACACCGGTAAGACCCCCTATGAACTCTGGTTTGGCATCACTCCTACTGTGAAATATTTCAGAGTATTTGGTAGCAAGTGTTATATTAAAAGAGATGAAGATCTAGGAAAGTTTGATGCTAGAAGTGATGAAGGAATTTTCTTGGGCTACTCCACTCAAAGCAAGGCATACCGGTGTTACAATAAGAGATTGAGGAAGATGATAGAAAGCACCAATGTGAAGGTTGATGAAGGAATTGAGAAGCCTTCAAGATTTTATGAGTTTGATGAAGATGACCAAGACAGTGATCAAGGACCTCAATCCTCTCCGGTGAGACAGAGTCAGCCTGATCCGGTAAATCAGGAAGAAGAGTTAGATTTGAATGAGGCTGATCAAGAAACAGCAGTGCTGGATACTCCCAAAATTCCAAGGTATGTAAGACTGAGTCACTCTGAAGATCAGATCATAGGTGACAGAAGCAAAGGTGTACAAACTAGAAGGAATATTGCTCAAGATCAGAATGAATGTTGTCTGATTTCAAAGATTGAACCTAAAACAATAAATGAAGCCTGCAATGATGAAAACTGGACCAAAGCAATGGAAGATGAACTGATGCAAATTGAGAAAAATCATACTTGGGATCTTGTTCCCAGACCTAGAGACAGGAATGTAATTGGAACCAAGTGGGTCTTCCGAAACAAACTAAATGAAGCTGGTGAAGTAATCAGAAACAAAGCTAGATTGGTCTGCAAGGGCTACTCACAAATAGAAGGAATTGACTTTGAAGAGACTTTTGCTCCGGTAGCAAGAATTGAAGCAGTCAGATTACTTCTTGCATTTGCTGCCTTCAAAGACTTCAAGGTATATCAGATGGATGTCAAGTCTGCCTTCCTAAATGGTGATCTGGAAGAAGAAGTCTACATTGAACAACCGGATGGATTTCAATTGTCTGATAATAATGATATGGTCTGCAAGTTGAAGAAAGATTTGTATGGATTGAAGCAAGCCCCAAGAGCATGGTATGAAAGGTTGGATAAGCATCTTGTGCAGATTGGATTCAACAAAGGTACTGCTGACAGTAACTTATATTTCAAAATTGATCATGAAAACATTCTGATTGTTGAAGTGTTTGTGGATGATATCATTTTTGGAGGAAGAGATAGTATGTGCAAAACTTTTGCAAATCAGATGAAAAGTGAGTTTGAAATGTCTATGCTTGGTGAAATGAATTTCTTCTTGGGTCTGCAAATTACTCAAACAAAAGAAGGGATCTTCATCTCTCAGACCAAATATGTGAAAGAATTGTTAAAGAAATTTGGTATGGAAGACTCAAAGCCTATGAACACTCCTATGGCAACCGGATGTAAGTTAAGCAAAGATGATGATTCTCCAAAGGCAGATCAGACAAAGTATAGATCAATGATTGGTGGATTGTTGTATCTCACTCAAACTAGACCAGATATAATGCAGGCTGTTGGTCTTGTGGCAAGATTCCAGGCTGATCCTAGAGAATCCCATGTTATGGCAATCAAAAGAATTTTTAGATACTTGAAAGGAACAGTTGAGTATGGTCTATGGTATCCTAGAGATCCGGATTTCTCTCTTCATGCTTACACAGATGCAGATTGGGCAGGAGATGTGGATGACCGGAAGAGCACTAGTGGTGGAGCATTCTTTTTGGGAAAGAGATTGGTTTCTTGGCTAAGCAAGAAACAAGATGCAATATCTCTGTCTACAACTGAAGCAGAATACATTGCAGCAGCAGGTAGTTGCACTCAAATCCTATGGATGAAGCAGATGCTAAGAGACATCAAAGTTGAATATGAGGAGCCTATCACAATTTTCTGTGATAATTCAAGTGCAATTAATATTTCCAAGAATCCGGTATTGCATTCTAAGACTAAGCACATATCTATCAAATTTCACTTCTTGAGAGAACAAGTAAATAAGGAAGAAGTCAGATTGGAGTATGTTCCCTCCAAGGATCAGATTGCAGATATCTTTACAAAACCTCTTCCCAAGGACTCTTTTGAATATCTCCGGGAGAAGTTAGGGGTCATGGCCCCTCCGGTGATGAACTAAGATGCACTGATGTGCATCACTCCGGTGGCTATCACAACCATATCTTGTGATCTGGACTAATGGGGAGCTGCAACTAAGGGGGAGCAGCTAGTATGATTCTGATGCATGAGAATTGCAAGTATGAGCCCTTTGCCATTGATGTCAAAGGGGGAGAGAAGACATGTGAAAAACAAGTGGTTGATGATCAAAGGGGGAGCAGTAAAGGAAGAGAAGACATATGAAAAGTTGAAGTTCTTGTCTTAATGGTTTTTCACATCATATGTTGCCATCAATGACAAAGGGGGAGATTGTTGCAAGTATGAGGTTATCCAGTATTGTCATTGATGTCAACATACTCATATTGCATTAACAAGAAGGATTTGATGAGCTGTGTGCTGAGGATATTGAGAAAATTAGTCTCAGTCAGGAACAGTGAAGAACAGTGATGAGAAGAAGGTAAATGTACTATATAGGATGAGAACCGGAGGATGCGGATTAAAGGGTTAGTAGATATGAGTCTTGAGATGCTACAGTTAAGATTTCAGAGGTCCGCATGAAGATCTGAATGAGTTGTGGCTGCCGGTATAGAATCGGGTCCGGCAAGTATCCGGAGGTGACAAAGGATCACAAAAAGGTCCGGTGAGGTCCGGAATTGTATTACCCTAATCTGCGGATTGGAAGGAGTGTTTGGGATGTCCTTGTGATGTGTCATCCTGATTTGTGTATGATTTGGAGGTCCGGAAGTACCTCTTGCATTATGACAGTGGCGACAGACTGTGTTCTTGAAGTTCCGGATGAGGAAGACAAGAGATCCCAGTAAGCAGAGGAAGTGCGGATGTATCCGGACATTCAGACAGGCTTGTGAAGGTTCTTGGATCTTGTTTAGGTTGTGTTGTTGGTCCGCATTGATGGTAGAGCCCGGAATTGAAGTTATTCTTCCGGATGAAGTTCTTGCTCTGTGTAGCCGACCGGATGAGTTGTTCATCCTGCGAATGTTCTTGTGATGGCCGACCGGATGTGTTATTCATCTTGCGGATACTCCTATGGTTGTTTGCCGACTTAGATGCTTGTTCCTAAGTCGATGTCTTGTATAAATAATGATTTGTGAGTTCATTTTAGTGTGAGGTGTGAGGATGAGGATGGTATAGCGAAGAAACGTGCGAAAGGCAGAGCAGAGATTGTTGGGCTTAATTGGAACTGATCCGGACATAGTAGAGATGTCATTCTCCAGTTCAAGACTGTGATTTCATCACTTTGTAGACAGTGTGTCTCCCTGTAGGCAGTGGGCCTCTTTGTGAGCAGTGTGCTCGAGCAGTGAGCCCTTATTGGCATGTGCCATTCATTTTTCCTTATTCTTCTAACAGAGAATAATTCTTGGGTTAATCACCCCGTGGTTTTTCCCTTAACCGGGTTTTCCACGTCAAAATCTTGGTGTTCAATGTGTTGATGCTTATCTGCTCGTGTGTTTATGTTTTATGCTTCCATGGATGATTATTTGATATGCTGCTAACTAACAACAGTGAGTTAAGTGTTTGAATGAGAAGAAGTTTCATACAACTGATTCACCCCCCCCCTCTCAGTTGTATGCCCTAGATCCAACAAGTTCTAGAGGAAATTCATAGTGCTCCATATTCTGGACACCCAAGTGTGACCAAGACAATGGAAGGATTGAGTCCATTATACTTTTGGCCTAAGTTTAAGAAGGATGTGATAGATTTTGTCGCTTGATGTTTAGAGTGTCAACGTGTTAAGGCAGAACATGTCCATCCTGTAGGATTGCTTTATCCACATAGCCTACTTGAGTATAAGTGGTAGGTGATTAGCATGGACTTTATTCAGGGATTGCCCATGTCAAAGAATTGGCATGATGTCATCTTAGTGGTGGTTGACAAACTCATGAAAGTGGCTCATTTCATTTCGAGAAATCTCATGAATGGGTCATTGACTTTAGCAAAGAAGTTTGTTCAAGAGATCTTTCGGTTACATGGAGTGCCAGAGACGATCATTTCAGATCGTGACACTCGCATGACCTCTAGGTTATGGATCACACTTAATGTAGCATTGGGAACTAAGTTGAACTTTAGTACAACTTATCACCCTGAAATAGATGGTCAGAAAAAGAGAGCCAACCAAGTAGTAGAGGATCTTCTGAGGATGTACTGTATGGACCAACAGTACAAATGGGAGGAATATCTACCCTTGGTAGAGTTTGCTTATAATAATTCCTACCATACATCTTTAGGAATGGTACCTTTTGAAGCTCTTTATGGTCACAGGTGGAGAACTCCAATCAATTGGGATAGGATTGAAGACCGAATAGTAGTTGGACCTGATATGTTGAAGGAAATGGAAGATTAGATGAGGCTAATCAAAGAAAAATTGAAACAATCCTCAGATAGACAGAAGAGTTATGCAGATAAGAACAGGACTTTTACACAATTCTCCATGGGTGACAAAGTGTTTTTAAAGGTCAAGCCACATAAGAGTTCAATTTCGCTTGGCAAGGCATGCAAATTAGCTCCAAGATTCATAGGACCTTTCGATGTTCTTGAAGTGATCAATCCAATTGCTTATAGACTTGCATTGCCGCCAGCTCTCGCCAAGATCCATAATGTTTTTCATGTGTCATTGCTCAAACCTTATCATCCTGATGTTTTGCATATTCTTGATTGGTGTGCTCTGTAGGTACAGGATCCAGGAGTGGTGCTAGTGGAACCCATTCGAGTCTTGGAGAAGCGCAATGTTAAGTTGTGTAATCAAGACATAGTGCAGTATAAGGTCCAGTGGGACTAGTATTCAGTGGATAGTGCCACTTGGGAGGATGCTTCTGATATTGATAGATATTTTCTACATTTAGGAATTTAGATTAGATGTTTTATTTACATGTATATTCAGATATTTTGATACTCAGATGATGATAAATTATTGTTTTGATTTTATTGCTTTACATGATGTAATAAGACATCGAGACGATGTCTCTTCCAACTAGGGAAGGATGTCACGTCTCAGACTTTTATGCCTTGTTGAATTGATAAATGCGTAAATTATTGAACTATAGATGATGTTAAAATGCAATAATTATATGGTCGATTTAAATTTTGTTGCCTTGGCTATAATTTTTGGCTAACTTATTGATTGTTTTATGAGTTTGAGTTTTGCAGTCTTGTCGACGACAAGAGCATAGCTCAGGTAGGGGAGTCCTAGCATCATGGCAACATTTGTTAGGTTTTATCTGGTGTCTTCACACACTCACTTAGATTGCATTTCATGCATGTTTCAATTTATGTTTGATTTTGAAAGTTGCAACTTCTTGTTTGGCTCTGCCTTCTTCTTGCTTCTCTCAAAATGGAATCAAAAACTTGTTATGATAAAGAAAAGAAGTTAGTGTTGTGAGTTAGATAAGTTAAAAATATGCAATAATAATAAATGTATTATTATTACTATCATTAGAATATATCCTTTGGTGTAAATTGTATAAACAATTAAATATAAAAATTCCAAATCTATAAACTAAATAAATTTATTAAGTTTATGCAGAAATATAGCTACTCTAATTATAAAACTATATATTTATAAACATTTATTTTTATAAAATCTTTGTTTGCTTTTATTTAAATATCAAGAAAAGAGCATGTTGGATGCATACGAATCTGGGTTTTGGGGTTGAAATAATAAATAATATAAAATAAAAGAAATCCAAAACTTTGCATGACAGATGGGAAATTAGGTTAAAGAAGTAATAAAAAGAAAGAAGTTAAAAAGAAAAAGACATGATAGGAAACCAAAAGGACACTGGAAGGAAGAGGGGGTTACAGTAAAGGCCAAGAGGATAATTTGTCTAGTAGAACCAGGTAGGCTCTGAGCGAGCTATTCGTATATTGCATTGTTTTACCTCATGATATGCTTGCGTGACGTTTGTGACAATATGGATTTAGTTTTTTTACTCTTATATTCTGTGGTATACCGATAGTTGTTTTTGTATCATTTAAAACAATCTCCTACTGTTTCTCCTTGAAAACCATTTATAGTGAATGGTATGCCGACCTCTATTACTTGTATTTACCTTTTGCTGTATTTGGATGCCGATCTTTACCTTCCAGAAACCGATCTCAGCTTTTATTTTTGGTGTATACCGTTTGCTGTGGCGAAAGCCATTTTAGTTTGTTATAGCCATTTTTCTATTAGTAAAATCCATTTTAGTTTGGTGAACGCCATTTTAGATGTGAAACTTTAAACATTCTTGGTATCATTTAAAAACAACCTCTAACCATTCTAAATGCCATTCACTGCATTGTTTGCCAATCTTTGGCTTTTATAAATATTGTTTGCTATTTTTGTAGGCAGATTCACTTTTAGCCAAGCGATCTATAGTTTAAATGACTCCTTTGTTTCCTTATGATCAGCCCTTGTAAGTTTTCTGTCAATCTTTTTGTCCCCAGATTGGCCTGTTAGTGTTGTCAACTCAGGCAGAGTAGTCAATCTTTGGCTTTTATCTATTCAGAAATAAATCGACCTCCTCTAATAAGATATTCAGTATAAAACCCAACGTATGCCTATAGATCTATTTTTGGTGTAATGTTTACCTTGTAAAGCTTAATGTATGTCTTTTACTTTACTTCTAGACCAATCTCTGTCTGATATTAGATGTTCCCTATGTAGACTAAGCCGATTCAAATGTATAATAACTACCATTTCTTGATAACTTTATCAAATGTTTATTTTGTGCCGACCTCTGAAAATGACGATGTCCTTTGTGAAAAGAGAGTCAAACCTCAGTATATTTCTTGTTTGCTGCTATTCCTTATGAGTCATCTCTTCCTTTTTAATGTTGTTCAATTTACTTAAAAGCTGTTTACTGTTATTTGAATCCTAGTACTGTATTAAGGATTCTGTCTACATTAGCATTGATGGAGATGTACCCAGCAAATAAGCCATCGAGGATTAAGCCTACTGATCCCATTATGATGACTTGTCTCTACAGGAAGTCTCCCCTTTTGGGAATAAGTCTGAAGTTTAAAACATTCATAGCATTTTGTAAAACATCCTCTGTATGATTAGATTAATTCAGATTGTTAAATAGCATTGGATTGTTGTCTATTGAAGTGGATGATATTTAAACAAAAACAATGATAAGCTCTAGAAATTAGATAACTAAATGTGTTGATTCAAACCAACTAATTCATACAGAAAAATGATATAATTAACCAAGTGAACCGAATCATTATTTGTATGAAAAGAACTTCCAAACACATGTAGACGTTTTATTGAAGCATGGACATTCTTAACTTTTGCCTTTTTTTTCAAATCAAAGATAGTCATGTAGAAAAACCTTTATTAGTCCTTATCAATACAAAAATCATTGTTTAAAAACTTAATGTCATCATAGAAGCTATGAAATAACTTTTGGATATGAATAAACTATTGTATTATACTTAAATGAATTATTTTTTCACTTATACTTAGGTTTGCTCAAATAGAGTTATTTTCTTCTCAATGAATTGTGTTATGTTTTGGAAATGAGTAAAATCTATCAGTTGCCTTCTTAAAAGTTTCTGTCAAAATGACGAACAATATGCTTGGAATAAGATTAGTTACTTTTATTTTTCTCTTTATCTTTGTCACTTGATTGGAGTATTGGAAAGATTGTCTTCTGGGACGGGTATCTTATCAGGGAAGTGAGTTTTCTTTTTCAAAACTTGCATGCCATTACAACGGATAAATGCTTTGGCCAAAGTGAATAGAATGTTGAAATAGACATGCACCATTGGAATAGATGGTCATTTTTTTCCTAGCTATACATTGTATAATTCCCTGCCATATCCTATTGATGAGATGCTACATTCATATTAGTAATGCATGTAGATTGATAGGCACATACCAGATTCCACCCTGCATATGTTTACAGATTGCTAGGCTCTTCGAGCAGGGTTAGGCATCCTTCAGTTTGAAGGATACAGGGGAAGTGCAAGCTTCGTGGTTGGGTGGAAGAAGCGCCTGAACCATGTTCTTATCCTTCGATGTAGCAGATGGCCAGTTGGTCAATGACAATTAAGGACTATTGATGGATTTATTGAACATTGTTGATAGTTGTATTTCTTGATTAAAAATGATTGTAAGGCTTAATGCCAATATTTGATACTTGTAACATTGTGGATTTTGACATACTCTGTAATCAACTTCAGATGTATACATATGCATTGTAATCATGATTATACTTTAAACTTATGAATTCAAACTACTTGGACTCTTGAAACTATCAAATTATCTTTTCTTTTGAATGATGAATAATAGTTAATTTACTTTACTTTGATTTATTGCAGTAATTATGCTTTACTTCTGTGAATGTGTGATTGTTGGAAACTGTGTACTTCACATTGAGGTTCTGCTATGTGATTCCTAGACATTAGGCACTACAACATCCCATTTTGTTTTGAGGGATAGTCGACTCAGATGTATACATGAAACTAATATATATATATATATATATATATATATATATATATATATATATATATATATATATATATATATATATATATATATATATATATATATATATGATGTTTATTTCTTTTGATCTATGTGTAATGGCTTTTGATCTATCACATGTGATTTTTATAAAATGCAACTAGTGATGATGTCTAAATGCTATAACTAATGCTATTGTGATATACTAACAATTCTAAAAAGAACATGTAGTAACAAACACAATGATTAATTATTTTACACATAACTTTAATTTCCATGCTATATTCAGTTAATGCGAAAGTGATCTAAGCAATGACTACTTAAACATGATGCAACAATGACTAACTAAACAAAGATAAAATGCAAAATGAATTAAGACAAAATAGTAATAACTTGTCGAAATTGAAGCTAAACTATGTACAAAGTTAACTTATAAACATTTAACATTAGATCTTTTAAGCATAGAACCTTTTGAGGTGCACTACATTAATAGATTCTTTAAGCGATGTACCTTGCTCATTAGCTAATTTATACGCTCCGGATCCAAAGGTTTCAATGATTATATATGGTCCAAGCTAGTTAGGGCTGAACTTATCTTTTTCACCAGGTTGTGCATTTACATTGCATTGATTTTCACAGAGAACCAAGTCTCCAACATTAAATAAATGTTGTATGACCTACGCATTATAGGCTCATTGTACACCTTTTTGATAAGCCTTGAGATGTTCAAGAGCGTTAATACATCTTTCATCAAGCATCTCAAGTTCTTGTAACCTTTTCTCTTGTTCTATGTCACCATCCATAATGTCTCTTAGGGAAATTTGCAAGGAAGGAATTTCTAACTCCAAAGGCATTATCGTGTCTACGCCATAGACAAGATTATATAGTGTGTTACCAGTAGCCATTCGAATACTTGTTCTGCAAGTCCATATTGCGTAGGATAATTGCGTATGCCAATCTTTTTTATGTTTATTAATAGTTTTCCTTAGAATTTGTCCAATAACTTTGTTTGAAGCTTCTGCTTGGCCGTTTGATTGAGGATAATAAGGCATAGAGAAGTGATGTTGTATGTGATATTTTTCGAGGAACTTTTTCACATCTTTGTTCTTGAATGGTGTACCATTGTTTGACACTAAGGAGGAAGGTATTCCAAATTGAGAAATGATGTTATGTTGTATGAATCGACAGATTACATCGGCGGTCATGGATTGCAAAGGGACCGCTTTGACCCATTTTGTAAAATAATCAGTAGCAGTAATTATGAACATATGTCCTTGAGAGGAGGGCGGGGAAATTTTACCAACAAGATCTAAGTCCCAGATAGAAAATGGCCATGGTGACCCCTGGGCATGAAGCTCTTGAGCAGGAACATGGATTAAGTGTTTATGTTGTTGACATTGTGGGCATCTCTTGATGTAAGAGAAGGAATCTTGTTCCATATGCTGCCAATGGTACCCCATACGTAAGAATTTTTGAACCATTGATTTTCCACCAAAATGCCCTCCACAGGCACTGGAGTGAACTTCTTCTAAAGCTATCAGAATCTCTGCATTACATAGACATTAGAGTAAAACACCATTATAACTTCATCGATACAAGACATTCAATAATATAATGTATCGTACTGCTAGTTTGCGTAAACAGAGTTAGGCATTCTTAGATGTTGAGTTCGGAATGGTTCCATCGCGTAAATAGTTGAATATATAGGAGAACCATTCATCAGTGTATGTATTACCATAGAGTTTCAAATTCGCCACTATACGACTTTCAATTATCAGAGTCTTTAGATTATGAACAATGAAGGTAAATTCCTTAGGAGACCCATCAGGAGATATAAGGGAAGCTGCGCTTGCCATTGAATCTGCATGTCAGTTATCTTTCCTGGGAATGGTATCAATTGAATATGATTTGAATTGTTTTAAAAGAGATAATGCAAACTCTTGATACTGAGATACCTTATCATGCTTAGTTTGATATGATTCTGTTATTTGTCTAACAATTAACTGAGAATCACCGTATATTGTATTGTTCTTAATGTTAAGAACCAAGGCTACACGAAGTCTAGCGATGAGAGCTTCATATTCAGCTATATTGTTCGTGCATAAGAAATCTAAATGGTAAGATAAGGGGATCAACTTACCAACGGGAGGTATTAATATAACACCAGCCTCGGAGCTAGTTCAACATTTTGATTTGTCGAAGTATAACTCCCACTTTTCATCTATAGAGATTGTTAGAGTTTGTTCATCAGGAAAAGCATCGACATTTTGTATAGAAAAGGGTGAGGGAGCTTCGGCTAACTGATTAGCTATCACTTGCCCTTTAATTACTTTTTGAGAAATAAATTTAAGATCAAATTCTGTTAACAACATAACCCATTTGGCAAGACAACCTGATAGATCTGTTCTTGTAAAGAGATGTTTCAAAGGGTCAAATTTTACCATCACGTGCACTTCAACATTTAAGAGGTAATGTCTAAGCTTTTGAGTGGCAAACACTAAAGCTAGGCAATGTTTCTCTATGACTGTGTATCGTACTTCATAATCAAGCAAAGTATGACTGATATAATAGACAGTGCATTCTTTGCCTTTAGTATTATGTTGCACTAACAAGGCTGCTAGGGCATTATTAGATGCTGAAATGTATAACATAAATGGTTTATCAGAAATAGTGGGTTGCAAAACAGGTAGATTAGCTAAGTAATCCTTTAGATCATCGAAAGCTTTTTGACAGTCAAAATTCTATTGGAAGCAAGAATCTTTCTTCAGTAGTTACGTAAAGGGGTGAGTCCTATCCATGAGTTGTGAAACAAATCGGTGAATGACCTATATCTTTCCCTGCAAACTATGAAGTTGAGATATATTCTTAGGTATTGGCATGTTAACAATTGCATCTATTTTTTTCATGTCAACTTCTATACCTTGATTTGAAACGATAAATCCAAGTAACTTTCCACAATCCATGCCAAAAACACACTTACGAGGATTCAATCGCATATTATATTTTTCGTATGTGCTCGAATATTTGCAAAAGATTTGTAACATGATCCTTATAATGGATGGACTTTGCTAGGATGTTGTCAACATAATCTTCTAAAATCTTGTGCATGTAGTCATGAAATATAAGAGTCATCATACGTTGGTAAGTAGCTCCTGCATTCTTAAGCCCAAACGACATGACTACCCAAAAAAATGTACCCCAAGGTGTTATAAAGGCTATTTTATACTGATCAAGAGGATTTATAAGGATTTGATTATATCCCAAAAATCCATCCATAAAAGATAGCAACTCATGTCCGGCGATGGAATCAACAATCATATTGATATTAGGGAGAAGAAAATCATCTTTTAAAGATGCCAAATTTAAATCTTAGAAATCTGTACACATTCTTATACGACCATCAGGTTTAGCAACGGTGATAATATTTGAGATCCACGGAGAGTAATCAATAGGTTGAATAAAGCCATCTTGTAGGAGTTTTTCTATTTCAGCTTTAACAAGCAAAGCAATCTTAGGATTCATCTTGCGAATCTTTTGTTTGAAAGGTTTAACATCTGGTTTCAACATGATGTTACGTGTTACAATATGAGGATCTATACCAGGCATGTCTGAATATTTTCAGGAAAATAATTCTGAGAATTCACTCAATAATTTAGTTATTTCTTCTTTTTCTTCCATATCCAAACAATCACCAATAGGGATAACTTTTCAGGATTATCCTTATCCATGACAACATCAATAGTCTTTCTATTAAGGAGAGTACTATGGTCAGGGGGATTGTAGGATTGTAATTGTTCTTTAAGTTCTTTGCTATGTTCTACTGTAGCAGTTATTGTGCTAGTAGTCTTTCCAAAGTATGCATCATTGTTCAAACAATAAGGTAGGCCATGTTTGTGGTGATAATAAGGAATACCATCTTAGGCACCTAAGAAATCCATTATCAATTCATCTTCCATAAACATATCTAACGGAAGTGACCCTAGAGGACAATTGGTATCAATCATCTTAGGGAATATCAAACTAAGTGTTGATATGGTGTTCACATTTAGAGTAGGGCATTTGCGGGCTTTGGATTCCCTAAAAGGATTATATCCAATGCCACTGGAGTAATGTTGCAAAGCAGATTCTATAGGGACTTTGATTCCTTGTTGATTTATGCCACAACCCTTACCTACATAGTCACAATTTTTGTAAAGGATTCAGAATCCTCTACCATAAAGAGAGACCATTTCTTTAGAGGAAGGTAGAGCTTCATAAGTCTCATAATCAGTAGTATAACTGAGAGTATTATCCTTATTTGTCAACAAAGAGATCTTGTGCTTATCATTCAAAACATGCGATGTGATCAATGCAATATTTGATGTTTCGGGGATGGGGTTTTTAAGTTTATACTCTCTTGTGGATGAAAATGCAAAATCTAGTGAACCCCAATCATCACCAACAAATGCATTCGATTGTTTGGACTCTTGCATAACATTTTTAGAGGCAAGAGGAGCTGACAACTCAGCTTTCAGATTGTTCAAAATCTTAGGACCAACAATATGTTTATGCACTTCCATTTGCAAAAAATTATCAGGTTCAGGATCTGAATGGATGGTATGTAATTTTCCTTTAAATATAAACTTAATTGAATGATGTAAAGTAGAAGGAACTGCTCCTAATGCATGTATCCAAGGTCTACCCAGAATTATGTTATAAGATAGAGAACAAGGCATAACATGAATCAAGGTAGGCACCATCACAGGTCCAACTTGTATAGGTAAAGTTATAGTGCCCACAGATTGTCGTCCAACATTATCAAAGCCATAGGTACTTAATGATTCCAGTTTGACAGCAGATATATCAACTTTAACCTTATGCAATAAATCAATACCACAAACATTAAGAGCTAACCCATTATCAATCATAACTCTCTTAACCAATGTTTTATTGATCATAATAAAGATAACCAAAGGATCATACTGCTTCTGAACCTCAAGAGATGGTAACTCATGTTGTTGAAACAAAATATCTATTTTCTTTGCATGCATACAATCTAGTAAAGAGGCAACATCATTTGGTTTAACAGTAGGATGAACAATCACCTTTTGTAAAGCTTCTTGTAGCATTCTATGGTAGGTAGGTGAAGTTTGTATAAGTTCCCAAAGAGATGTTTTCACAGGGGTAGCACGGAGCTGTTCTACAAGATCATAGTCTTTACCACCTTTATATGTTAAACGAGGTGCTTGAGGAAGCATAGGTTAAGAAGCTGGTAATGATATCAGAACATTTGTTTGTTCTGTATTCTATTTATTATTTTGAGTGTTATATGCATGAGAAACCACATTATGATTAGTTTGTGAGTCTTGTTTCACTATTTGTTTTGCATAATCATAAATGTGATCAGGAGATTGAGAAGAAGATGAAAGACCTTTAACAACAAGTACATGTTTAGAAGGTGGTTGAACCACGTTTGCACATAGAGTGACCACAATTTTTAGTTTTTCAATCTCTTCTTTATGTTTAGGAACATAAAACGCATTCACAAATATTTGAAATAGTGATGGCTTTGAGGCTGTAGTGGAATGTTCAATCGAGATAAAGTTCTCAAGGGCTTCATCTAACATATCGAAGTCATCATGAGTAAATGGCTCATCATAAGCATGAAAACCTTGCAAAAAATAATCCAACATTCTAACATGCTCTACTTAAACCAAGATTTAAATGCACAATGATGGCCTTTTTGAATGAAATACAATTTCCAACAATAAATGATAATTTCCAACTCTTTTAGTGAAAAGATAAAGAATGTAATCCACAATTTAACATATGCAATTTCACTAAAGAGGTTTTCCAATCCAATTATGCTTTAGAACAAGCAATTAATTCAGATCTAAAGTTTAACAAGGATGCAAATTCTTTAAAGCTCGGGTTCACCAAAATGTTTAGGGTGAAAAATGATAGTTTTGTATATTGGGTTAAATGCTACCATTTCTCACCACTATGCATTGGGGAGACAAGAATTAGGCTTGGAACAAGCTTCTATTCACTTTTCCTCCCTTTGATGCTCACGTGGTTATGAAATCTAAGGCCCTAATCAAGATTTTGCCAAGTGTTGTACTTTTAACCAAGTAAAAACCCTAATTATGCCTCAATTTAAC
Organism: Cunninghamia lanceolata; assembly: GCA_027924645.1. Lineage (NCBI taxonomy): Eukaryota > Viridiplantae > Streptophyta > Pinopsida > Cupressales > Cupressaceae > Cunninghamia > Cunninghamia lanceolata. Next base: position 288,686 of record BSBN01000395.1, on the reverse strand, counting down.
AATATACAGAAACTGATGAAATATCTAGTAAAACTAATCACAGAGGTGCAAAGGAGGGGTTTTAGAGACACAGTACCTAAATTTTGAGGCCTACTTGGACTAGGGCACCTGCTCAAGTGTCCTACAAATTTCCAAACAAGAAAACCTTCTGCACAAGGTGTCTGAGACTGTAAAATGGCTTCCAGATCTTGGAGGAAACACCTAGTTGGACTAGGGTGCCCACTCCAATGTCCCGCAAGTCCCAAAATCTAAAAATCTGAAAGCTTGTCGTGACTGTATCCACAATATCCTTGTTCTTGTAGCTTCTTTTTGCCAGAACCTGTGAAACACGATCTACACATACAAAATAAGGAAATTGTTGTGGCTATATAGGAGCTTGCCTCAGTCAAGCCCTGTCTTTAGTATTTCTACCTTAACAATAGCCAAAGGAAAAGATTTATAGAAGTGTGTGCAAAACTAACAATGTGTGTGTGCATAAAATCAAACCCTAGATGTCTCAATCAAGGGAAGATAAGCAACTTACTTTGCAACAATACATACAACTTCACCTCAAGGAGATGAAACAAATGAAGACTTGCATGAACAAGAAGGTAAATCAACAATGTCTGTGGAGGATCTCCAAGCTTGCTATTGGAGGTTTCAACCCTTCTCCTGATCATGTAAAGGGTGTACAAACCCTAGGAAGAGCAAGATAGACTCAAGATCTTGGTTCCTAACCTTCATCCATTGTCTCCAAGATAGTAAATAAAGAATACTTCGAATAGCTTCGACAAGTCACTGATCTTCAATGGAAATTGTAGCAAATTTTTGGCATCAAGATTGCATAAGAATTATGTGTGATAAAATGATTTGCAAATGTCTTTTTATATCAAGCTTTAGGGAATTCAAATTTCAAAGTAATGTCTCGATATCGCGTGAAAAATGAGAATTTGAAAACAGAATCCCGAGGCACTCGATGGGAACCGATACCCCACCAAAATTCAAAATCCTATGAAACCAGGGAGGACTAGGGTGTGGGTGCCCAAGTCCAAGCCCCCAATTTCAGCTTAGATCTATATTTTTGGGGGTCCTAGGGACCCTAATCTCAAATCTCTTTCTGGGTTTTATTAATCAGTTACCTCAAAAAGTGAATAGATTGCTCCTAGACTAAGTCAATCAGGGTTTTGGGAAGGCCAAAAAAGAAAAGGTTGAGAGACCACCAAGGGTGAGGAGCTAAACTGAGGGAAATTGTACCATTCCATATAGGAGGACAATTTACAATGTTACAAAGGCAATGGTTGAGAATGAGTTAGAGCTGGGGATGAAATGTTTGAGGTTTGATAGAGGAGGTGAGTTCACATCAAATGAATTCAATATTTTCTGTGAAGAACAAGGGATAAAGATACAATTGTCTGCACCTAGAACTCCTTAGCAAAATGTAGTTGTTGAAATGAAAAACATGATAGTTCAAGAGGTTATGAGGACCTTGTTGAAGGAAGCTGACCTACCAGAAGTATACTAGAGAGAAGCCATACATACTACTATGTACATCCTAAACAGAGTTCAAGTTAAAGGTAACGGTGCTAAACTCATGAATTATGGTATGGAAGAGCTCCTACAGTGAGATATTTCAAAGTTTTTGGTAGCAAATGTTATATCAGAAGAGAAGAAGATCTAGGCAAATTTGATACTAGGTGTGATGAAGGAATCTTCCTTGGATACTCTACCAAGAGTAAAGCCTATCAGTGCTACAATTAGAGATTGAAGAAGATCATTAAGAGTGCTAATGTGAAGGTTGATGAAGACAAGGAAAGATTATTAGATCAGAGTGGCTATGAATTAAATGAACTTGCCGCTATAACAAATGAGAAAAAATTTGAACAAGAAAATAGTCAAGATGAAGAATAAAAGGCTCCAAAAAGTACTACTAAGACTCCCAGGTATGTAAGAATCAATCATTCTAAAGATCAGATTATAGGGGACAAAAGAAAAGGGGAATTGATAAGGAAAAGAGTTGGAAAAGAACAAGTGAATTACTATTTCCTTTCAAAAGTTAAACCTAAAACTATGAATGAAGCATGCAATAATGAAAATTTGGTGAAAGCTATGAAAGAGGAGCTGATGCAGATAGAAAAGAATCAAAATTGGGAATTGGTTCCTAGACCTACTAATAAGAATGTGATTGGCACCAAATGGGTTTTCAGAAACAACATGAATGAGAATGGAGTAGTAAGGAACAAAGCAAAATTGGTATGCAAAGGATACTCTCAGGTTGAAGGAATAGATTTTGAGGAAACTGATGCTCCTATGGCATGAATTGAAGCAATTAGAATGTTTTTGGCATTTGTAGCATTCAAAGACTTTAAAGTGTATCAGATGGATTAAGTCTGCATTTTTGAATGGTGAGCTGGAAGAAGAGGTCTACATTAAGCAACTGGAAGGATGTCAATTATAAAAAAAGGTGATATGGTGTGCAAATTAAAGAAATCCTTGTATGGAATAAAGCAAGCCCCTAGAGCCTAGTATGCAAGGCTAGACAAGTATTTGTTTCAAATTTGGATTCAGTAAAGGCACTGCAAACAACAATCTGTATTTCAAAATCAATGATAATCAGGTCCTGATTGTTGCAGTCTTTGTTGATGACATTATCTTTGGAGGGAATGAAGGTATGTGCATTAAGTTTGTAGGTGAAATGCAAAATGAGTTTGAGATGTCTATGTTTGGTTAAATGAATTTCTTTTTGGGTCTACAAATTAATCAATCAGATAAAGGAATCTTCATATCTTAGTGTAAGTATGTGAAAGAGTTGTTGAAGAAGTTTGGGATGGAAGACTCTAAACCGATATGTACTCCCATGGTAACTGGCTGCAAGTTGAACAAAACTGATGAATCACCCAAGACTAATTAGAAAAGGTATAGATCCATGATTGGAGGATTGCTTTATCTAACTCAAACTAGATTTGATTTAATGCATGTAGTTTGTCTTGTTGCAAGATTTCAAGCTAATCCAAGAGAGTCACATGTGATGGCAGTCAAGAGAATCTTGAGGTATTTAAAAGGCACACCGAATCATGGCTTATGGTATCCAAAGGATAATCATTTCACTCTCAGTGATTATATAGATGTAGATTGGGCTAGAGATGTTGATGACAAAAAGAGTACAAGTTGAGGCACTTTCTTCTTGGGTAATAGATTGGTTTCATGGCTGAGCAAGAAGCAAGATTTAATCTCTTTGTCAACTGCAAAACTAGAGTATATTGTAGCAGCATGTTATTGTACTCAAGTGTTATGGATGAAACAGACTTTGAAGGACATAAGAGTTGTATATGAAGATCCAGTTGCAATCTTCTGTGACAATACAATTGCTATAAACATTTAAAAGAACCTAGTGATGCACTCAAGAACAAAGAATATATCTATAAGGTATCACTTTCTGAGAGAAAAGGTGACAGAGAATGAAGTAAAGATGGAATGTGTCCACAAAGGATCAGATTGCAGATATTTTCACTAAGCGTCTGCTTAAGGATACTTTTGAGTATCTCAGAGAAAAGTTAGGGGTCATTATCCCTCCTACTTTGAAATAAGATGCATAGGAATGCATTAGTCCATTGGTGTTCAAAGTCTCATTCTTTGATCTAGATTGATGTTTTCAGGGTTACCTCTCAGGGGGAGTAGCTAGATGTTCCTGATAAAGAAAGTGTTGATAATAGAGAAAGTTCAGTGGGATCAGAGCATTAGCGTGTAAGTATGTTCTCTTTGCCATTGATGTCAAAGGGAGAGAGAAATCATGTGAAAAACTCAGAGAAGAAAGAGTGCAGATGCGTAAAGAGAAAGGGAAGAATCTTGTATTGATGGTCTTTACAGTTTTTCATGTCATATGTTGCCATCAATGACAAAGGGGGAGATTGTTGCAAGTATGTGCCTAACCGGTGTTGTCATTGATGTCAACATACTGGTGTTCTCATTGGTGTCAATTGTGCTCTTGTTTTGATGCTTGTTTGTAATGAGTTAGATGCTTTGTATTTGCCTATGTAAGTATTGGAGATCCTGATATTGAGAAAATTTGCTCCTCCGGTGGAAACAGTGTGTTCCAGAGTATCTTTGTTTACAATAGAACAGTCCAGTAGATTGCTCCACATTTCTTGTTGAATGAATATCTTTATCTATGGATTGGAAGTTATTTAGAGGCATGTCTGAATTCCAAGTTTGAGCTCCGGTATGAAGATTTGAGTGAGTTATGATTACCGAAGTGAAAACTACTTTTTCTGAGTATTCACTAGTGACAAAGAGAATGCATTATGCTCTGCATTCCTCCATAGTTAAGTATTTTAGTTTTTAGTTCTAGACTCAAGTTGGTAATGATGATAAGTGCCCTCAACTACAATGGTTCATGATTTGGTGGTCCGCAAGCAATCTTTTCTTTATGATAGTGGATGACAGTGTTGTTTAAGTCTTCCAATTTGAAGAATCCTTTTGACAAATTTGTTAGAGGTTGTATAGATGTTCTTGGTGATTATAATGTGCTTGTGGATGTCTCCTAATTATGTTCCTACCTTTGGATTGGTTTGCAAAGAGAAATTGGGATCATGGATGAAGATTGTTCTTAGAAGACTTAGTGTTAACACCAGTCTTGGCCAACTTGGTTGTTCTCACTTCTTGCAGAGATGCATTGAAGATTGTAGAAGCGTGTTGTGGCATGGAAGATTGCATATGAGTCCCAGCTAAGGTGTGGCATGATTAACATATATCTTTACATCTTTTCCTTAGCTAATTTCGTTTAGGTCTAGACCTATTTCTATGTATGTTTGTAATGCTGACCTTGGAGATTGTTCCAATGGTTGATGAATGTAATGCCAACCTTGATGTACATTCAAAGGTTGATGAATTGTATAAAAGCATGTACACTAGTTGCAAAAATGATATCCAAGGTGTGAAAATGAAAAGATAAGTGCGAAGGTGTAAAAGAACGGAGCAGAGGAGTTATACTGTGCTTCAATGGAACTAAACCCAAGCATGGAGTAGATGCTATCAAATCAGTTCACCAATCCTTGGTAGTGAGCCAACCCTTAGCAGTGAGCCACCCCTTGGCAGTGAGACTCAATATTTGTAGTGAGCATATTGGGCAGCGAGCCTCTATTTTTTGGTATTGTTATAACATATATATTTTTGTGGGCTAACACCCATTGTGGCTTTCCCCTTTTAGGGTTTTCCACGTAAAAACCTAGTGTCTCATGTGTTGATGATGATATTGTGTAGAATTTATTATTTCATGCTTTCATGACTAAATCTAAATAACAGTAAGCAAGTGTTTGATGTGTAAATAAGTAGTCAAAGTTTTGAAGACAACTGGTTCACCCCCCCTCTCAGTTGTTTGGTGCATTTCAACATTGATATCTTCTCATTTATCTGAATATCTAGCTTCTCTTTATATGTTCTTACCTTTGCAGATATGTCCATAACTTTATCTATAGTGTTTTCTAAAAAATTCCCAATGGGATCCCTCAAAACAGGCTCAAATTGAGCCTTGGATACTCCTACAGAGGCTTGTTCTTCATATGTCTCCTTCTCATCCACCAAAGTTCTGAGAAGTTTCTCCAAGATCCCTACCTCATCAGTCAGGAGGTCCCATGCCATGATACTTATATCCTCTGCCTTGTGTCTACATCCTTTCAAGATGTCTGCTTCAAATTTTATCTCTTTTATCCATTAGGATATTTTCGGCATTATCTGGACTGTCATGATGTTGCATTTCAACAACACCTTGTCATCTAGCTTGTAGATGACTTTAAACTTACCAAGATCTTGAGTATTCTAGTCACGTCTTGTCTCATACTCTTTCTTTAATATATCTTCTTTACCCCTGATGAATGTTAGGTCATTCCAATTTGATAGTACAGTTTGGATTACTTCCTGCCCGTCTGTCAGTAACTTCTGAAACCAAGTTTGCATCACTTGTGCCTGATGCTTCTTCGCATCTAGGTCACTTATCTCCTCTTGTGTTACCAACATTAAATTGGGTAGGACATCTGCTAATTGCACCCTTGGGGCTATTAATCCTCTTATGAAACCTTGGAGCTAGAAAATGTGCCCCTTAAGATCCATCTTCTTCAGTTTATCCTTCTAGATTCTAGCTGCTGTGGCTTCAACACTGCCTAAGAGCTCATCAATAGCTTTCTCAACAGTGGCATGTCCTAGGTCTAGGGTGGTAATATGGTAGTCACTAGTTGTGATTTCACCCTTCGCTTTATCTATTGTAGGCACAACTAGATGAGCCATCCTACGACCTGTTTTGTCCCTCTTGATAACAGACACTATCCTTGTCTTTCACTTGGGCTTTATTCCCTTTGCTGAAAATAATGATTTAAAATCAAAAGGAACAACATTAATAGGAGGTTTAGTTACCTCTGAAGCTAGCCACTTTGGTACATTTGGAGCAAGTCCTTCTTGATTAAGTTGCTCAATGTGAGCATCCTTCATTCCTAACTCTGTATCTTTATTAGGATCCTCTCCCTATGGCAACACTTCCTCTTGGGAAATCTCTTGTTGAGGTATTTCATGTTGAGGAACGTCTTACTATAGGGTCTCCCACTGAGGAAACTCATGTTGAATAACATCCTGCAGTAAGGTCTCTTGTTGAAGAGCCCCTATATCAACCTCCATGGATTATTGCTCAAAATTTTTCACCTCTTGGTGCATTTCTTCTTCTCCTTGGTCTTGTGGACCTTGTTCTTCAAGTGGAAGCAAATGCTACACTTTCTCTTCTTGTTCTTTCTCTACTTCTCTAGACTCGTCATGAGGAACTTCTCCTTGATCCTCTAGAAGGGTGACATCTTTAGTTAATCTATCTCACTTCTTGCTGGAATACTTCTACCTCTTCCTGTGTCACGACCTTTGTACTTGGTACATTCGGTTGATCTACTGGCATCTATGGGGATCTGGACCTTTTAGTATCTGATATATCCTCCACATTTGGACCTTCTGTAACATCTAGATTTTCTATCACTTCTACTTTAGGTTTCACTCATTGGGGTTAAGGAGGAGGTGGCATTGAATATGCAAGTAAGGAGGCCACCAGATCATTGGTCATTGCTTGGATGACTTCATCGTCAGTCAAATCCACTATCTGACTTAGTGGCAATTGTAGCTCTTCATCCTAGGATTATTAATACACTCTCACTTTCTCAACTAACTCTTACTTTACCTTGATGATCTGTGAAGCTGATTAACCCCGTTGGAGTTCCATTACTTGTTCTCCAGTGTGAGCTTAATATGCCTCCACCTGCTGTGCTAAATGTACTTTGAAGGCAAGATGTGTTGATGGGATTTCCCCTTGAGGTTTATCAGATGTGAACATAAGCTCCATTTTTGTTGGTTCAAATGTCTCTGCCTGGGTGTCCACTAGTTTTACGGTCGCACCTCTCATAAGGATCATTGGAGCCCTTCTACTTGGGAATCTTCATTCTCTATAGTATATTTGTAGGATGATGCTCTTCAGGTGTTGGGGCTAATATGACGATCACCTTTAAAGGTTGTTCTCTAGAAGGAGATGGCATAGTGGCAACAATAATGCCTTCTACAATTAAATCTTCACCAGATGTTGACGTTCCTGGTTCTACCAATTCAGCCTCTATGGTTCACCTCTTGGTAATGAGGAAATCATCATAATATGTCTCCTCTATCTTTTCTCTTTCTTTTCTTGTTAAATGTCAAGGCTACACCCTTGGCTTTCAATTCATTAACCTTTTCTTCAACCTACTTCTATGTGGTGGCCAAGACCTTCTTTAAAATAGCATTAATGAACATCTCTTCTGATTGGTTCCAGTCTGGTAGAGACAGGGTCTCCTTGTATATCTATTTTTGATCATATTCTAGATCAAGAACCTTTCCATAATCAGACTTTACCTAGGGAGGGACTTCCAAACATCCCAGGGTCTGAATCTCATTGAGGATCAACATTTGGCATCCCCTTTTCCTAACATCTTCATCAATGTAGGTTGCCCAGTAGTCCTCCAAATGAGGAACATGTTGTAACTTCTTGCTAACAAACCTTGCCATCCTATCATAAGGATCAAAGGTTATTGTGAGGGAAAATGGCTGTAAGTTCAATATTTGTAGCCTAACCTATAAAAATTGGAGTGCTTAAAATCCATGCACGTATACCAGCCAATGTCTAGTGGGAAAGTCACAATCCATCTCTTTTTCTTAATCACATAAGCCTCGTACACGGGGATTATTTTCCTGGTAATTTCTAGTAGCAGAACCTTATCAGTTGAGTACTAAGGTAACATGAAGGGGTTTCCTTTGAATCCTTCCATTCTGAGAAATGAAAAGGTTGGGAACTAGATAAACTAGGACCCATGTGCTGTGATAACTTATTGGGCCTCTTTTGAAATTCTTTTGGCTTAGTCTCCTTCTATTAACTTGACCAACTACATTATAAAGCAATCATTCACTCTTCTGTAATGAATAATTGACTACTTCTTCTCAAGTTGTGGGTAATATTCCCACACCAATTTATCACCTTTCTTGCTACCAAGTCTTCCAACTATGTGTAGCCCATCAAATTTGGCTTGGTATGTACATGAATATACCACATAGGAAGCCATAAAGAACCTTCTCTTCTTCTTCCTCCACGTAGTCATCACCACTAGTATGTGATAACTAGTTAGCTATGCTCAGTGGACCACAGCACCTTTTTCTATTATAAGGTAGATGAGGCCATACATCCATAGGTCAAAATCTCCTGACCTTTCTTTACCATTTGGCTTGGCAGGGTTATCATATATTGGACTTCTAGGTTGAAGTCATACTTGTATAAATTATCTGGCATCTTGGAGATTACCTTTGGCCTTGTTTCTGGGTCCAACCATGAAGTGTGCATAACCTTTCTGCATCCGGCCACATTGGATTTATTCTATGTTGATAAAGCATTCAGGTCTGGTTTGTAGACATCATGGCTCTAGGGCAACCTGAAGGTTTCAGCGACCCCCTTAGTTGAAAAGTCTACATAGAGTTTCCATTTCTATTCCACCCTCCTATTGAGGGGATTGTAGTTCTGGGTGCACTCAATTACCAAATCCAAAGCATCTATTGCATATGGGAAGCTAGCTGCATGATACATCCCACTAGAGAAAATGTTGTTAAGTATTGGGTGGTCCTGTCATGCTTGAATTTTGGCCTTGAAAGCTTCTCAATCTATTGTTCTGCAATGGGTGTCCTGGGCATGCCCATACTTACCATACTCCACCAGGGATGAAAAACATTGGTTGGGCAAATTCATCATCATGTTTATTCTGTCTTTTTTGCATTGTATCCTGCATGATACAAATATCTAAAATTAACCCCAACATTTGGAAATTAGGGCAAAGAAATCAATCTAAGCTTGAAAGAGGTAGTTTGATTATCATTTTATAGTGAAATGGAATTATGATTTTACCTTTGCTAAATAAGATTAATATTTTGATAAAACTAGAATTACTGTAGCTATCAAGAAGGGGGTTTTGTTATATACATACTTGATGAACGAGATTTCACCTTAGGTATGCTACATAGAGGATGTCCATTCACTATTAATGCTTCCCGTTTGGTTAATTGCTGGATTCACCTTGTCCTTTGCAAATTTTCTTCTTCTGGTAACCTTTCGCAACTCTATTCTTTAGATTTCTTTTGAAATACTTTCATGTTTTAAAAATACGTTACAGTAGCCTTAATCTTTTGTGAAAATTTCTAAGTATGAAGTGAACTGAGTGCTTGCTAGAGTTAGGTGGGTAATTACTCCTCAGACGTGGGTAAAATGATAGATGGCGAGAGTTTATATTTTTAAATTCAAAGCCCAATGGACAAAAGATCTTGCTGCATGGGAAATTAAAGTTGAAGACTAGATGGACATTTGGATATTAGATATCTGGTTCAAAATGTTTAGTTGCAATGTTCAGTTGGAATGTCCTGTTGAAAAGTCAATAGGCTGAGTGCTTGGTTCATGATGTTTCAAACCGGATATGGACACGTGGATGCATATCGCACCATTGCAGAGTGAACTTAGCTCTAATGACTAACCTTTGTGTGGGCATGAAACTATTTAAGTGAATGTATGTGAGACTTTTCTTTGTTAACTGAGACTGTGGGCCCACTAGACAGGTGGCAATATTTTGTAATAGCATGGGGTAGACTTACTTTTGGCAAACTGAGCTTGTGATGGTGTGCAACCAATAGGAAATACATTTGTGGCCTAAAATTGATAGTATTAGACCTTTGGATGGGACATGACATTTGTGTCATTCAATCATGTCCATTTAAATGTCATGTCTGGTGGACGTGTTCATGGCATGCTAAGGAAATTTTGACGGTTTAGATAGGACATGGACATGAATATTTTTGGTTAGGATGCACTAAAGTCTGGATCATATGGATAAAGATTGAGTTGTATAGGATTCCATATTCAGGTTTAGATGTTATTTCTATGTATATGGAACTTGATTATAGAGACTGGACATAAAATTTGTATTGCCATTGTCTAGTTGACTAGAACTTCAAAGTGGCATAACTTGCTTAATTCAATGAATTTTCACCTAATGCAAAAGGAAAACCTGACTAGAATTCCACCCTCTATCCATCTGTGGCTTTCATAGGGGATTATTTGCAACTTAGATTTTGACTTGAACTTGTCTTGGAAGTGACATGATATTTTACCATTACTACCAAAATGAACAATAGACCAACAAGCAAAAGAAAGTGTTGGGTCCTCATTTTTCTAGGGAAAAATGGGGCATGTTGTGAGACTACACAATAGGGGTTCCCAGAGAGAAGTTTTGTAGTGTCCTTTAAATAGGGGAACACCTAGGTATTTACTTGGTATTGAACCAATCTTAAATTTTGAAACTATTGCTATCTCTTGGCTAATCCCATTATAATTTTTAGAAAAAATAATGATTTAAGCCTAAAGGGTTTCCATCTAAGGGGGTTTGGTTCAAGGATGTTAGATTAAATCCCTTAGATCAAAACCCCCTTGGATAGAACCCCCTTAAGTTTAAATCAAACCATTGATGGAGTCTCCTCTACACCTATCAAAATGTTGACAAAAAAGAAATTTTGCTTCACCTTTTGGGGGATCAAAAGAAGTCATTTGGAAATGTCATTTTGTAAGTATGTATCCCTTAGTATTATCTTTACAAAAATTATAATATGTATTGTTTATTTAATATTATATTTCTTTTTAATTTTATAATGAATGTAGGTCCATTATGAAAAAATAATGATCTCTAATCAAGACACTAGAAAAATAAAAAATATTGTTAGAAAAATCTCAAAAAATGCATTATACTCCACATAGATGTCCTTGTTTCAATGAAAAAATAAAAAACTAATTCTGATATATACGCTAAGAGAAATGTGTTATAGAATAATATAGGTGAAATTTTTGTTAGTATTAATTCAAAAATTAATAATAAATAAAATATTTAATAAAATATGACCAAAAACTACCCATGCAATAGACATTGGAGTTAGTGATCTAATTTCAATAAATCATGGATTTTTTTTTGTAGTGAAAGTTATGTATTATGGAATAATGTCACTAAAAAAAAATAGATAAAAATAAAAATTGATTGAAAAATCCAAATAATAAATGATAGAAATAATTATTTAAATTTTTAAAAAAAGTTAGAGCTTGAATCAACATAAAAAATGCCACAACTCATTAGTTTACATCATCCTTAAATTCTTGACAGTTTGTACTCTATAATTTATACAAATTGAAAAATGCTAAAAATAATGTTGATTTTGAGTGTCCCACCAAGGCCAAAGAGTGGAACACACTTTTGAGGGATCACCTTCTTTCTATTTTTTGGTCTATTATTGAAGAAAAAGATTTCTAACTTTGACAAGTTGATGATTTGTCCCAATGCATTTAGTAATTATCCAATGTGAATTTCATAGTTTTCCCCCTTCTTACTAGAGATTTTGAATAGGAGGGAATCACTAGAAAACTACTAATGAGAGATGGAATGTACACCTTAAGAGACTCTGATTCCATTCCAAATTCCATCGATACTAGTAGTTTAGATAGTATTCCCAAGGGCCTTGACCATAATTATGAAAAGAAATAGGAAAATTGGATCTTCTTGTCTCAAGCCCCTAGAAGGTTCAAAGAAGCAATAAGGGTTCCTATTGACCAAGATAGTATACAATGGAGTGGATAAGTAGCTAGATGTCTAGTCTATCAATATTTTATAGAAGACAAATCCCTCCATTACTTTCATCACAAAATGCCAATCCACAATGATAAGCCTTACTAATATCCAATTTGACAAGCATTCTTTTTGTATTACTAATATTCACAATGCGCATAACTTCATGAGCTATTATGATGAAATCTATGATTAATCTTCCAAGAACAAAACCACTTTAGCAATTATATTAGGAAAGATGAGCTTTAGTCTGTTGGCAATGGATTTAGATATTATCTAATAGATAGTGTTTCAAAGAGAGATTGGGTAGAAATCTTCTGAAGAATGAAATGCATTCTTTTTTGGGAATTAGTAAAATAAAAGTGTAATTGACATCCTTCAGCATAATGCAGTTCTTTCTAGATTTTTTAGCCTCCTCCCATACTTCCTTTCCCATAATTCCCAAACATTTTTTAGAGAAGCTAGTAGTTAAACCATTAGGGGCTTTATCAAGGTGCATTTTTGAGATTGTTGATTTTATTTCATTCTTGGTAAAAGGGGCCATGAGCATGCCATTATGTTCTCTAGTAATCAATATGGGGATGTTGTTGAAAGAACACCAATACACTAAGAGGGGGATGAATCACTGTATATTATTTCAAATTTAAACCAATAGACAAGATTTAAAGTCACACATAATCCAAATAACACCAGATGTACGTGGAAAACCCTAAAAGAGAAAAACCATGATGAGAATGATCAATCTTCACAAAGAGTTTTTACAAATATTTTGTAAGCACCCACTTATAGGTACATTGACACCTAAGATAATGTTTTGAGGCACCAACCTGTAGGTACACTATACACCCAATTGAGCACCAACTCAATGCAATGAGGAACCAACCCCTGAATTCACATAAAAACTTGTATACAAACAATGATTTTGATATGTTTGAAGAAACCCCTGAACTTCTTACAACTTATTTTAGTCAAACATTGATTTTAAAATGTTTGAAGATGAATGTAATAAGTCTAACTTGGACTGCAACCTTTGCATTAGCCCTACCAAGTGAGCTATTACTATTTCCTATATTTCTAAGATAATTGCCCACATATATAATGGAGGTCTTGCAGTGCCACTATGAAAAACTTGAAAGATTACACAAGCATAATGTATTTAATAAACCTTTCACTCAATGATCATGCCTTTGAACTTTTGTCCAACCTACACAAACCTTCACACTCTACAATCTTCTCTTCAATCAACCTTTTTTTATCAACCTTTGAACATCTGCCTCTATATGAGATATATTATTCAACAAAATAAAGTATTTTGTTATTGAGATCATGATATACATATCCCTACACATTTTTGTAGGATTCTGGTACAAGTAACTGCCTTTAGAATGATGAAAACAGAGAGTAATTTTCATAGTTAATATACATGCTTCGTAAACCAAGGTATTACAACTTAAACAATCTTTCATGTAGGGTTTGCCTTTGATTTTGTGTTTCCTAGCAAGAATGGATGATTTTAATCACAAATTTTAACTTTAGTTTTATGCCCTCTACATCAAAATCGACCTCCATATTCAACAGTTACCTTAAATACAATCCTTCTTTTATATCAAAATAAATGTGTAGCATAATCATTGACTTAAACCCTGATGGTGAGGTATTCAAGTGTACAAACTTTGGGTGAGTCATGGAAACACTATAAAAATGACTTGAAGACTGTAATAAGCTTCATTATCGACTTCCACATTGATGCTTCACACTGCTTTTCTAAGTATATATCTGGCAGATCAAAAACTACACTTCACACTACTTTTCTTAGTATATACCTAGCAGATCAAAAACCAAATATGATCAAGGACTGAATAGATGTAGATATAGTATATCTCAAAGTAGTTATCTCATCTCAAGGATGTAGAGTCTTCTCAAAGTTTAGATGTTGAGTCTTCTCAAAGTTACATCAATGACAATCTATGACAATCCAACAATCTTCTCTATCTCCAACAATCTTCTCTATCTCATCAATGACAATCCAACAATCTCCCCCTTTGTCATTGATGACAACTAAATGAAAACTAAATCCTCCATCATCTTCTTCTTTTCACACACTGGAATCTCCACCTTTGACATCAATTACAAAGGGAGTCACAAAAAATACCTAATCTATGAAGACAACTCTAACTAGTTCCCCCTGAGGACTACTATGATAGAGGAATAATTTGACATGCTCCCCCTGGATAAATACTTTTAGTATTCAAGAAGAAATAGGAGAAGGGACAACTCCTAAATTTTTCTTGAGGTGTTCAAAAATCACCTTTGGAAGAGGTTTTGTAAAGATATCTACTAGTTGTTCTTTGGTGGCTACATATTCCAACTTTATTTCCTAGGCAACAACTTTCTCTTGTAGAAAATGATATTTGATGGATATGTGTTTTGTTCTGAAATGCATTGTAGGATTCTTGGAAATATTTATAGCACTTGTATTATCAGAAAAAATATTGATGGGCCCATCAAACTCAACCTGATGTCTTGCAGACTTTATTTCATCCATAGGACTTGAGTGCAACACGATACAACAACAATGCATTTTGCCTCAACTATTGACAATGATACTGACTCTTGTTTCTTGCTCAACCATGAAATCAAATTACTACTGAGAAATAATGCACCACCACTAATGCTCTTTCTATCATCTACACAACTAGCCCAATCTGCATCTTTGTATGTAGTTAAAGTGAAGTCATCATGTAGTCAAAGTAAAGTCATCACCAACTGAATACCATAGACCATAGTCTAAAGTACTCTTCAAGTAATATCCTCTTCACATCTTTTACATGTCTCTCCTTAGGAGTAGCTTGAAATCTAGAAACTATGTAGACAACTTGTATGATATTAGGCCTTGTTCTTGTAAGATATAAAAGACTTCCAATCATGGATCTATATAAAGTTTGATCTACTACAATAGATTCATCATCTTTGGTGAGTTTACACCCAATGACCATAGGTGTACCTATTGGCTTATAGTCCTCCATCCTAAACGTCTTCCAAATCTCCTTCACAGACTTGGTTTGAGAAATGAAAATCCCTGTTTCTAATTGATGCACTTGTAAACCCAGAATTTTTTTAATTCACCTAGCATTGACCTTTCAAACTCTTTCTACATTGAATTAGAAAAATATTTGCACATCTTATCCCTATTACCACCAAAGATTATGTCATCAACATAAAAAGTAACAATCAACATATGATTACCTTCACATCTGAAGTACAGATTGCTATCAACTATACCCTTTTTGTAGCCTTGATGTTGGAGATAATTATCCATCCCAGAGTACCAAGCCCTAGGGGCTTGTTTTAGACCATACAATGCCTTTTTCAATTTGCATACATAGTCTTTGTCTTCAGTTACCTTGAACACTTTAGGTTGTTCTATATAAACTTCCTCTTCTAGATAGCCATTGAGAAATGCAGACTTTACATCCATTTGGTACACCTTGAAGTTTTTTAAATTGAATATGCAAGCAAGAAACATTCTAATGGCTTCAAGCCTAGCCACATGTGCAAACATCTCCTCAAAATCTATGTCCTCAACCTGAGCATAGCCCTTGCAAACTAATTTATCTTTATTCCTAGTTATCTTCCCATATTCATTCAATTTTTTTCTAAACACCCATTTTGTGCCTATGACATTCTTATTAGCAGGTTTTTGAACAAGTTCTCAAGTTTGATTTTTCTCTATTTTTCTTAGTTCTTCTTTCATGGCTTTAACCTAGCTCCCATCCTTACTAGCTTCATCATAAGATTTGGGTTCTATTTTAGACAAAAAAGAATAGTTTACCTATTCTTGGTTTGCTAGCTTTCTCCTTGTCATGACAACATTTTTGTTTCCAAGGATTTGATTTTTAGAATGATTTCTTGTGACATACTTGGGTGGAGATTTTGAATTTGCTCTTGATTGTTCTTCTTTAGTAGCATCATCCTCTTGTGACCCTTCTTTGGTAGCTTTACCTTTTGATTGTTCTTCTTCAGTAGCATCATCCTCTTGTAACTCTTCTTTGGCAGCTTCACCTTTTGATTATTCTTCTTCATATCATCATCCTCTTGTAACTCTTCTTTAACAACTTCATCTTCTTCTTCAACAATATCAGGATCCTTTAAAAACATGTTACCTTTATGTGACAGCTAAGAGATATCTTCATCTATTCTTACATGTACACTTTCAACTATCTTCTGCAACCTTTTATTGTAACATTTATAGGCCTTGCTTGTAGTTGAATAACCAAGAAAAATACCTTGATCTAATTTTGTATCAAACTTTCTTAAGTTATCTTCATCTGTCTTTATTGAACATCTACTACCAAATATCCTAAAATACTTCACAAAAATAGGTCTATCCTTCCACAGTTCATATGGAGTTTTATCATGATTCACTCGTAATTTCCCCCTATTAATAATGTAGACTACAATATGAACTGCTTATTTCCAATACCTATAAGATAACTTGGCCTTAGTCAACATGGTTTTATCCATATCATGTACCATTCTATGTTTTCTCTCAACAACTCCATTTTGTTGAGGTGTCCTGTCTAAAGAGGGCTTTCTTCTAATACCATGTTTTTCACAATACTTATCAAACTCATTAGAAGTAAATTCTCCACCTCTGTCAGACCTTAAGCATTTTACCATTGTACCAATCTCATTCTCAACCATAGATATAAAGATTTTGAATCTTTCTAAATCTTGAGATTTATCTTTAAGAAAATTTGCCCATGTCATTCTTGAATAATCATCTATTAGCAACATGAAATACCTTTCTCCATTTATGCTTTTGGTTTTAGTTGGTCCACATAGATCTGCATGTATCAACTCGAAGGGTTTTGAAGTTGAATGTTCTGTTGTCTTGAATCTAACTCTTGTTTGTTTCCCTTCTTGGCATTCTTTATAGAAGGTATTTATTGGCTTGCTAATACTAGGCATATGTCTGACTGCATTTTTTTTGTTAACCTTCACTAGATGATCAAAATTGATGTGGCCCAACCTTTTGTTCCATAACCAAGTCTCATCAGTTTGTCCTAATAGACATCATCAAATTTTCATCTCTTTCAAATGATATAGATTTTTTTTTTTTCCGTTTTCCTTAGTAACAAGTCTACCAGAGCTAGCTTTTCTTATATCACATCCACTAGAATTGAATAACAAGTTATACCCCTTGTTAAACATCTAGCTGACACTAAGCAAGTTATGTTGTAATCCCTCTACATATAATACATCCTGAGCATTAGTCTTTCCAACCACACATAATGTGCCTTTCCTTGCTAACTTGGTAGTGGTATTGTCCCCAAACTTTACAAAACCACCATTCCACTTCTCCAACTTGATGAACTTTCTTTTGTCTCCAGTCATATGACTAGAGTAGTCACTATCGATAACCCATGGATTATCTTGTCCTTTGGCATGGAAAGCTGCTTGAACAATCATAGACTTTTCACTCTTCTTCTCAATCTTCTTCTCAATCTAGCACCTTACAAGTTCTTCTTCTAAGCAGGAGGTGCAGATCCTTTCTATTTCCTTGCAATAGTATGTGCTAGTCTATCCTGCCTTGGAATAAATCTCTTTTTCTCTTGTCTAGAGGATTGCATAAACACACTTCTACAAAACTTGGCAATGTGTCCATAGTTGTTACAATTATAGAAAATAACATTCATACAAATTAATGGAGTAAAATATTTTTTTCTTACAAAATCATGCCTATCATCTCTCCTAGGTCTAATTCTATAGTTTAATGCTTTATGCCCATATTGATTACACAAATAACAATAACCAAAAAACACATGATTAAACCTAATTTTTTTTTATATTGGCTTCCTCAGAGTCTCTTCTTTGGATTATGGACTTTGACAAATCTATCATCCATCCTCCTTGTGTCTTTAGACCTCTTGTTCTTCATGGGATATTCAAACTTCATTGATGAATCAACAGTTCCTTTAGGCTCTTCTATCTTCTTAGTTTCCTTAGTTTTCTTAGACATAGAGATTGACTTCTCTTTCTCCTTAAAGTTCTTCTTAGAGACAACAACCTTTTCAACATGTCCTAGACCAACAAACTTGTTGAAGATGGATCTTTGACTGCCAATCATCTCATCAAGAATTTCAAAACTTTTTCCAAACTTGAGACTTCTATTTAATTGTGTATTTACTTTCTCTAACTCTTTCCTTAGAAACACAACTTTAGCCTCTAGTTTTTGACATTCTTCTAGTTTGTTTTTCAAATCCAAACTAGTAACTTCCTCTATTCTCTTAGATTCTACTAGCTATAGTTTCAAGTCTACTCCAAGTCTTTCAACTTCTTCAATCCTCAACTTGTATTTTCATTTTGATTTCATTCATATTTTAGATCAGCTAGAGCAGAGACCAGTTCACCTTCCAACTCAACTTCACCTTCTTCTTCCTCATTATAGTCTTCACATTCTTTTCCAGGAATGCTTTTGTTCTCTTTGACTACAACAACCATAAATATAGTTTCATCTTTTTCACTCATTGATGAGTAGTCATCAGAAGAACTGATTTCTTTATCTACATAAAGACTCTTGTTCTTTTTACTAAAGTTCCTTTTCTTATACTTAGAAATTTTTTTCCTAGAACTATCCCATTTTTCACTATCACCTAAGGGACATTTAGATGCAAAATGACCAATTTTTCCACAATTGAAACATTTTAAAGGTAGTTTACCTTTGTATTTTCTAGAGCCTTTCTTCAATTTTCTAACAAAATTTGCTTCTTCTTCACTTGAACTGGTACCTGATTCAGAATCTTCTTCAATATTCTTGACTTTGGAAGTCTTGAATGTTGCTTCTTTCTTTGTTGAGCCTATACTTTCACTTCTCATTCATATGCTATTAGAGATCCAAACAATTCATCCACAGAGAACTTATCCAGATCTTTAGCTTCTTCTATTGTAGAGACTTTGGAATCATATCTCTATGGTAAAGACCTAAGAACTTTCTTTACAACCACTTTGTCTTCTATGTATTCTCTGAGACCTCTGATTGCATTCACTACCTCATCTACCCTGAGCATGCAGGCTACAATATTCTCATCATCTTTCATCTTTAGAGACTCAAATTTACCTCTATGAGTTTGTAGTTTTTCTTGCTTGACTTTATCATCACCCTCATAGATGTTGTGTAGCTTCTACCATATGTCTTTGGTAGATTTACAATGCATGAATTTCACAAATTTTGCATTGGTTAGACCACACATTAAAGGATTCTTTACTTTGGCATTATGTTCACAACCTTTCTTTCTAGCTTGATCAATGGGAGGAGTTGCTGGTGCTATGTATCCATCTATAATAGACTTCCATACATCAAATCCAAGAGATGTTAGGTAAGTTTCCATTCTGATGCTCGGGAAAGCATAATTGGTTCCATCAAATGATGGTTCTTTATTTGAAGAAGAACCCTCTTCTCTTGCCATAGTGTTATTATGACCATATCTTGCTTAAGTTATTAAACTTTCTTCAAGAAACCCTATGCTCTGATACCAATTGTTGAAAGAACACCAATACACTGAGAGGGCAGGGGGTGAATCAATGTATATTATTTCAAATTTAAACTAATAGACAAGATTTAAAGTCATACATAATCCAAATAACACCAGATGTACATGGAAAATCCTAAAAGGGAAAAACCATGGTGAGAATGATCAATCTTCACAAAGAGTTTTTACAAATGTTTTGTAAGCACCCACTTATAGGTACATTGACACCCAAGACAATGTTTTGAGGCACCAACTTGTAGGTACATGTTGTGCCCTGCAGACATGCCCCATTTTATCAAAATGGAGACCCCCTCTTTTTCTTTGGCTTGAGTCTTAGCTCTACTTCTTTACGCTTTGGAGATAATGAAAATCATGCTTTGAGTGAAAATTTGCTTCAAATGTTGTCATTTGTGATGATTTTATCTTTCAGGAAGTTTATCTTTGTCTTCATGATGACTTTTGTGGAGTTTTGGGTTTGGTTTTGTGTAAGTCAAGATGAAGAAAACCTACTTTTTCACCCTTTGCACTAGTTTTAGTTTCTACTGGACATTGCGCCAAAAGTGGATGTTACCAGATATGTCCAGTGTCCCTTAGAAGTCCTGCATGGGGCTAGTTGTTGCCTTTGGGGCAAAAAATAGGCTTTTTCACCCTTGCTGGATATTTGTGGAGCTTTCGATGCCTAATGGATATTATCCACTTGCCCTCCTTTTACTTGCATATCTGGCGACTATTAAAACCCCTGCTTTATGCATGAATAGTGCTTTCCACTTGTCTATAGTACAAAGGCATTTATGACAAGATTATCATGGGTATAAAGTCAAGAATCTAGCTCTTTTTCACCATTTGCATTCAAAATTTCATAGTTATTTAGAGCTCTTGGTAATCTTTAGTCACCTCCTAGCTGATTTCTTCTGCATCTGAGATCTACACAATGTTGTTTGAGAGATTCCCGTGTCAGTTTCGAAGGTCTAGTTCATATTTCTCAACTTAAACCAGGTCGATGCTTTATTCTTTCTCCTTTCGGTTGTGTTTGGATTGCTATTTATATTTCTCTACTTTGCATGAAAATTGGTAAGGGGAGTTGGATACATTTATTTGGATTGCAAAAATGGATGGTGTGTGTTAGTAAAACCCTAGTATGCTTGTGGTTTGATTGTTTGTAGGGTTTTTATTTTGGCAATGTAATGTCTATCAAATAAGGTTTGTATGAATATTAAAATCTTAGGGTTTCAAACTTTCATCATGTTGTTTCAACCTAGGTTTGATCCTAAGATTGTTGGTCAACCTAATTGTGCAAGAAATACAGTGTGTAGAATATGTCACGTAGGGGTAAAAAACTCCACATGTGATTTAACTTTCAAAAAACCCCTATAGAAAAACATCCCTAAAGTGGAAAAATTCCATATATGGGACATTTTGGCCCTAGTGGATATTATCCACTAGGCACCCAATTCCCCACTTTATCCTACAAACCCCCTTTAACCAGCCAAAGTTGTTAAGGATCATAACCCTTGTCATTTGCAGGTGTTTTTGTAAGTGGTGGATATATCCACTAGAGGGCCTTTTCCCCGCTTTATCTCATAAGTGCCATTTCACCTGCTTTAGACTGCTAAGAGAACTTTTGCAGAGATTTCACTGGATATAGGATATATCTAGTAGAGGTTGTTTTGCATGCTTTATTTGGTAGAGGTTACTTTCCCCACATATCCTGTTGACTCCGAAAGTCCCACTTATATTGTACAAGGCTTTTGACCCACTTTTAGCATGAGTAACTCAGTTCATCCTATACAAGTCAACTTGCTCACTCTAGGTTTATTACTTCACATTATCTAGTCAATTCAAATGCTTTATCTTTTATGATTGATGTGAAGATTAGTCTGGTAATATGTTAATGTTCATATATGGCAGGAGGGCAAAAAACCTACTTTTTGTGGGAATTGATCAAATTTAATGTCTAGATGGATGCTATATATTAGGAATTCATGCAAATATCTTGTTTCAATGATTTAAGTGAATTTCTAACCAAAGTGATAAGTTAGACATGTTAAAATGATGTTGAAAAGGTATTCATTAAGGCAATGTATGCAGGATAGATGTCTTGCTAAACCGCCATCATGAAGTATGAGTTCAAAGGAGTTCCCCTTATCTCAAAGATCACTTCCAACTAGAGAAATATCATGGCTATAGACATAGGTCATGTGGACCTATAGGACTTCAAGCTAAGAATATTTGGTGGTAATCCTACCCAATGGGCTCGCAAGATCAGAGACAATGGGATAGCACATGATGAAGGATTCCCTATTGCTGTCTAGTGTTCAGAGTTGATCATAGCATGTGTAGAGAGATACCACCCTCAGACAAGGATAGTGGTTACTCAAAATGGAAAATTCATTATCAATTTCACCATAGAGGTCATATAGGAAGCCTTTGACATCTCTGTCTACCCAACAATGACCATGATTCACAAAGATAATAATCAAAATATGTATGATCAGGATCTTGAGTGGTGTAGAAAAACCATCAATGACACCTGGATGAAGATAAGAAGGATTGCTATGTCCAAGGTGCCTAATGTCCTTTATAGAAGTGATTTCAAACCAGAAGTGGGGTACTTGGTGACACTTCTGAGAAGAGTTATGGGGATAACTTCTACATCAACCTTTTAGCCATGGATGTTTGACTATGTGGAAGAGGTGCTAAAGGGCAATATGAAGATATATTGGGCCTGAATCATCAGTGATAATATATATGAGGGTTTCTTAGCCCTGAGTGAGACCAAAAATTTCCATCTCTCTTCTTATGTGGTGTACATGTTAGACAAGAACTTTGCCTATCCTAGGCTAACCAACTTAGGGACATTTTTTGAAAGTGGATGGTGAATTGAAAGTTATGACTATTACCCACAACTGCATCTTGAGAACTCCCTAGTACACTATAAGAGGGTGAATGATGCATTCACAATGCACATCACCAGGATGCCGAAATGGGACATGTCAAGGAGAGTATCCTTGGAGGTAGCTAATGTTGTTCAAAACTATGGGTATTGGTACATTCAATTCCCCAAGTTCACTTACATTAGAGTACAAGGTTTTAGAGGATCACCCTAATGGATGGTGATGTATCCCATTGACAAGGTAGTTCTATTAGAGCTAACCAGGCAACTATGCACATGTCATTACATGCTCAAGGACTTGCATAGAGCTACAATAAAGTTCCCCATCATTCTAGGCGGGGGAATTTTTACCTGTATTACCATTGGTGCAATAGAATCTTCTGATGTGGAGCTGCAATAGTTGCATTTAAATTTCTACAAGGCTTGCTCACATTTTGATCCATTTGGTAGTATGGAACAACATGTCAATAGGAAGCTCTTTCACATTGAGTAGCTAGAAGATAAATCTGGGCTAATTGCATAGATGAACATGAGGTAAAGAGAAGAAGAAGATCAAGGCTATCCCTAGATTTTATCAGGAAGTTTCGTATCACCCCAATTCTAGATCAACTAGTTGATTATTGGGTTGTGATTCAAGAAGCTGAATGGAGAAGAGTCTTTGACCATCTGATCCCTCCTCCTAATTAGGTAGATGTAGAAGATAACTCTCTTGACAATACTATGAGAAATCCAATTAAATACAATAGAGCTTGGGTGCATGCATTAGTGGCACAACTTATTGCTATTGGTGTACCATCGACATATACAGATCCCCAAGAGGAAATAGATAGTGATGATGAGAAAGATGCTACTGGTGTACCATTGACATATACAGATCCCCAAGAGGAAATAGATAGTGATGATGAGAAAGATGAGCCCATAGAGGTCATAGAACCAGAGCCTACAACACAAGAAGGTAAGGTTGATAGTGAGGAAACATAAGATGAAGTGCCTCTAGATGAAAAGAAAGGTAAGGGTAAGGTTGTAAAAGAGTTCAAGCAGAAGGAAATGAGGGGTAGCATCTCCCCAATCAAGACAAGAACCTCTAAGAGGAAGCCTACACAAAGTGGAGAGGCTAAGGGATCCAAGCCAAAGAAGGTTAAGGTTACTAAGAAGGCTCCAAGCCTAAAGATCACACAAGACCCTCCAATTGCAGCTATTGCCACTTCAGTCCCTTTGCCTACAGTCACTGCTTCCCCTCCAAGATCCAATGTACAAACCTCTTCTATGTCCTTTCTTCCACCTATGTTTGATGCACCATCATCCTCAATTGCTCCCCTGGTTTCCACAGTACCTATTTCTTCTACCCCTACCTTTGTTGCACCTTCTTCCTCTCCTCCATCTTCTCCTCCATTGTCATCCATTGATGTTCCCATTCCTTCATCTATGCTATTTTCTCTTTCCACTCCACTTTCCATTTCCTCTATTCCATCCTTTCCATCTCTGACATCTCTTCGCTTGCCACCCATTTCATCTATCCTATCACCTCCATCTTTCTCCTTGCCACCTCTTAATCTGTCCACTTCCATTATCATTCCTTCCATTTGCCCTGGTCTGTCTATCCCACCTTCTCTTGGATTTGCAGCATTTGCAAATCTCTCTTGGGTACAACTACCAAAAGCGTTAGTAGGTCCATTCATTTCAATAAACAACAGTTTATCCCGGCCATTCCGGACTGCTGATACTATCCCAAAGCCTTCATCCCCAAAGGTACCCCTACTAGATGGTATTGAAAAGGTTTGTGATGAAATGAATATTACCAATGAAAAGGTCCACATACAAGATGCTCTTGACAATCTTCCTATGGATTTGAGCACTATAGAGATTGTAAATCTTGATGATAGTCCTCCACAAGGTGAATCTGACCAAAATGCATTTTACAAGGCTGAGCAAGATACAAGAGAGCATTTGAAATAGATTGGGTCCCTTGCAAAGTATGATGTAGATATTCCTGGAGAAGATAGTACAGAAGAGGGGATGACAACAATAGATAACAGTGATTCTTTAAATAAAGAGGGCGATCAATTAAAATCCCCTATACATTTTTTGACAGCTCCTGACTGGCTGCAGTAGAGGCTGCAAGGTAAACAACCTCAAATTGAAGTTGTTGACCTAGATTTAGATGGCTTTATTGCCCAAATTGAAAAGCCAAAGAAGTAGAAACATGCAAAGGTCCACTCAAGGATTTATAAGCATGCTTCTGAATCAAGAGTTGTTGAAGTTGTAGTACCACCAACACAGGTGAATAAAGAAGAAATCAAGCCTGGAGATTATAATATCTCAACAATAAACCTCAGACCTACCTTAAGGCTTTAGAAGATTGAGGAATTCAAAGATTATTTCTCTACAATTATGAGTATAATGGATAAAGATGAGTTGACAAAGAAGCAATTGAAGTAGAAAAATGAAGAACTTTGTGCCTACATTAGGTACTTAATCACACCTATGCATACTAAAGATGGCACTGTTATTGTCCCTTCCATTCTTTCAAAGGAAGAACTAGAATATTTCAATAAGATAAGAAAACTTGCTTTAGTAACCAAGGAATGGTTGATCAAGATTTACACAAAAGGGTGTGAAGCGATTGATGAGCTCAGTGATATGCAAAAGGATTTTTGTGCTCTGAAGGAAGACTGGGAGGCCATAATTGAAGAAAGTGAGGATTATGATGAATATTACTCACATATACACCCCGGGGTCCTAACAATGAGTAAGCTGCCTGTGGAAGTTCTCATCCAGGAGAACATTTTGATGAAAGATAAATTGCATATGCCCTTCCATTGGCTTGAGATGTTGAATCTCAGAAGAGAAATTTTTTATAAGGCAAAGACTGATGGAAAGTCAGCAAAGACTCAGTTTTTAGAAGCCATCTATGCTTTCAATGATCTACTCAGAGCTTTGATGAGATTATATCTAGATGACACTATAGTCATAGATGTACAAGAGTGTCAGAAATAGCTAGGTCTATCATTATAGGGAGATTTTTCTTCCTACAGTACAACAGATATGAACACGACCATCAGTTTGCAAACATAGATAAAATAGTTTAAGAAAAGTAGAAGAGCTAAATTTGCAACTTATCATGATTTATCTAGATCAGTTGACACCCTCAAATTTAGGGCAAATTTTGTACAGGATCCTTATCTAGAAGAGACCAATCCTATGCTTGAGGCTTTGATGGCATATAGGAAGGAGGCTGAAAAGAGAAAAGTGACAGTTGATGACAGTGTCCCTGAGGATCAATAAAGAGTAGAGTCAGTAGAGCGGAAGTCAAATACCAAATCTAGCTAGCATGCCTTCATCAAAAAGTGTCATTTATTCTCTTTAAACTTGTCAACTCTTTGTAAAATTTATTTTTCTTATTAGAAACATCAAAAAGATTCTATTTCAAGTCCTGTTCAATTGAGCTGTTCATCTTTTTCCTAAAGGATAGAATTAATTCTGAGATTGTAACTGCCCAATTGCCAAAATTAAATAATGTTAAATATCAACCCTTGGTGTTGGATTTATCCTCACCATCCATTGAAAAACTTTGTATGCCTGCTCCTCTATATATGAGTAGTCATTTTCTCTATTTTGTAAGGTTAGAGCAATGAATTGTTGAGACTGGCAAAATTATGAATCAATACAAATATATCTACAGGTGTTACTGCTATATTTTTTAATTGTGTTATAGGATTTTTGATTTCATGGTTCATCTCTATCTAATGTTAGATAAAGTTCAGTTATAGTTTGGATGTATGCTTTAGGTATTGATGAATGCTCTGGTTCATACCATTTCTATCTTGTTGATTGTAAGTTACTTTGCATGGTTAGTCTGAACCCATTTTATAAATTAAGTTCAATTGCATTGAATCGATTAAGCTGCACCAGTAATTGGGTGTTTTTAAAATGAATTTATGTGATTTGAAAATCTTTGTTACCGTTGAAGATTGCACTATTTCTGTAGCATTGTGGAAAATCTGGTTAAATAGAAATTGGTGTTAGGACATTTTACCTATCTGAAGTGATCTCATCCACTATGATTTGTCCTTAGGATTTTCCTATTTCTTTTCCTATCCCTTATCCTTTTGAATTTTCTTTGAAAGCTAGTAGATTTAGGTCAAAAGCATCACATCATTGATAAAACAGATGAAGTTTTCAGATTTCACATTTGAATCACTTAGGGTTTCTGCATACCTATAGCTGTCATCATCTATAAAACCCTATATTTCATGTAAGTCCCTTGATTGGAACAACAAAACATATCAAATTGAGTTATCCTACAAATAAAGACTTGACAGTATAAACCTTGGGGTTTTCTGGGATTAGATTCCTTCTAAGAGAGATGAGATACTCTGTATTTCATTTGCATTATTGTGTGCAAAAACACCCATCAATAGAATTGGTGTTAGAAGGAGGGTAGAGATTGGTTCCATTCATTTCATGCCCTTCTCTTGATAAGTAAATCAGGCTGGGGACTAGACATAGACACACAATAGCTCTACTGGAGAAGATCTTTTGTCTTTAACACAATTTAGAAAGACAATAAGAGATCAAGGGATACATTCTGCGAGTCCAACATGAGGATGTAGCCTACATACTATTTCTATATTCTCTCCATAATGAAGCATACTATTGTTTTGCTAATTTACCTGCAGAGTCCATTAATTCTTGGTAGCTCCTCAAGGATGCATTTTTAGATAGATTGAAGATGCCAATATCTCCTGTTGATCTTTATCAATCCTTTGTTGAGATCTGAAGGAAAGATGAGTTGATAAGCTTCTTTAATGATGGGTTCCATAAAGCTTATTGTCACCTCCAAGTGCCTTACAACATCGCTGAAGATGTTGCACTACCTATCTATTATATTGTATTGGATAGGTTGACTTTAATGTTTGTCAAAAGGAAGACAAATCCCAGGATAACAAGCCTGGTGGAAGCCTATACTAAAGTAGTCAAAGTAAATATAGAACTAGGACAATCTGGAGTAGGCCCTCTCAATCACATAGGCCCTATAGGTATGCTAAATCATATTGAACAAATCAATCAGGCCTTGGCTATTCATACTCTTATGATTAAGCCTATTCTAGTACCAGCTGCAACTCAAGCTATAGTGGTTCATCCAGGAGCTCCTATATCAGAAATACCTCCAATTCAACTCCCATTCCTCTAATATTTCGAAGACATAATTACTAAGAATAGGGATGACATTAGAGAACTAGCTGAGCACATGGAAAAGCTCACTACAGAAGTGACTCATCTCAGAAACTAGAATGTATACTTGCAACATAGAAGTCAAAACCAGAATCAAAACTACTAGAGGCTTAACAAGACTTGGAACACTAGACCAAAAAATGGAGGTGTCCCATCACCTTTAGAACCTTAGAATGTAGATAATCATCCCCTGGGTGAGTTATGTTGGTAGTAGCTACCCTATCCACATGGTGTAGAATCCATAATACCTATGCACATTTAGAGTTGGACTATCACAATTTTTAGATTTCATCCAACATTTTTTAGAGAGAGGCTCAGAGTGCTGATGGACAAGAAACTACACCACCTACTGTATATGAGTTGGTGCCTACTCAGAGGTACGACACTGCTTTGGTATTAGATAGTTATACCTTTATTTTCCAAGATGAAAACCAACTTGAAGAAGAGGAAGCTGATGAAGTTTAGGCTTATCGGTAGTATAATAGGGCTCCTTATAACCTTAGGAGTAATAAGCCAAAAGGGCCTTTCACTACTTCCATCCCTCCAAACAATTATCAAGTTCCTCCTAACCCCAAGGCCTCTAATAACCCTAATCCTCGTAAGGCTACACCCCAAGTCATCAAACAATAAGATACTCCAGAATCATCTAATAAGTCTAAGGTGGAAAAATTGTGTCAATATGTAGCTAATGAACTTAGAAAGATGAAGGTTAGTCTGTCTGTCTTTGAACTGATGAAGATCCCTAAAGTAAGGATGGATTTTCTTCAAGACATTGGAGGACCATTTAAGTTAAATCCTATTCCAAAAGACACTTTTCAGAAGGATGTTTAGAACAAGAACATAGATAAAGCTCATGTGTCAAACACTGACTAGCAGGTGACACTATACAAGGAGAAGAAGGAATCACTACCTTTCCTACTGACATTGATACTATTTGGTAAAAATCTTCACAACTTCCTAGTAGACTCAAGGGCCTCAACCAATGTGATGCCTTTGTCCATTTGCAAGGCTTTAGGACTCACTCTTGCCAAGTCCTCTAAGAAATTTACTCAACTAGAAAAAACAAAAGTGAATGTTGTAGGAGAGCTGAATCGAATTCACATGCAGTTTGCCTAAGATCCTTGGGTACAACAATACATTGATATACAAGTGGCTAAAATCCCTGATGCTTATGGCATGTTGCTCAGTCGATACTGGTATAAGACTATGAATGGATATATGGCCACTGATTTCTCCCATATGTGGTTGCCATGGAGAGGTATTGCCAATAAAATTTGCATTAAGAGAGAACCTAAGATGAAGCATATGATAACTAAGTACAACCAGGCTAACAAGATTCTGTACTCCAAAGTAGATTTAGGAGTTTATCTTCCTCAAATAAATTAGGTAGAAGAAGTACTCATGGCTCACTGTGGTCTCTTCTCCAGGCCACCACTTAGTAAACAACAAGAAAGTACAGAGATGTATGTTCAGTCAAATTATGGTTCCTCCTTAGAAGATGAACCAACGATCTTTAAAGTATTTAGAGACTTTGTGGCTAAGTTCATGAGTGACCAACTAGCTGTGGGGAAGAAGATACAGATGGAAGAGCTATTATTTCCAAATTGGTGTCGCATCCATGATGCATCTTATTTTGAATTCAAATGGTCATTATGCACAGAGGCAATACAACAGGTTCAAAGACGTTTGAAACTATGTCCGTCGTCAAATAATAGAAAGGTTCAAGTGCCACAATAGGATGATGAAAGGATAATGTCACAGACCAATCAGACTTTGGCTGCTCCTGGTAAAGTACAAAATGAAGAACCTCAAATTTGGATGTTATGTTTCGATGGATCTAAGTCCAAGCAAGGGGCTAGTGCTAGATTTGAGCTAATTAGTCCTACTAGAGAATCATATCTTGCTGCCTACAGGCTACAATATTGCTGAGTATGAATCATTAGTGCATGGATTGTTAACTACTATTCAACAAAAAGCTTAAATTATTTACCTCTTTGGAGATTCAGAGTTAGTGATCAAACAAGTAAGGAAACAATACTCTTTCCATGATAAGAGGCTTGGTTGTTATCAAAACTAGGTTTGGGACCTCATAGAAAGTTTTGATGGCTTTAATATTCAGTTAATTCCTAGAAAGCAGAATCATGTTGCTAATGCCTTGGCACAAGCTGCTAGTACTCTAGAGCTACTAGCTATGTCTAATTTGAAGAGGTTTACTATAGAAATTATTCCAACCCCCTATGTACCTGATAATGTCACTAATTTCTAGGTTTTTGAAGATGATAAGAATATCCTTTATTTTCTTACATGCTTAGATGTATTTGCTTCTCAAATCATAGATGAGGAAGCACCTGAAGCAACTGAGATGGATTTGGAAGGTGTCTTACACCTCAAGACAAATATTATTCCTCAAGGAATAGTTGAATTGGAAAGATTGTTTGATCGTGACCAGTTAGAAACTCAAAGTAAATAGGATGACTCCATTGGACGAAAGTGTGATCCACATAATTTGGGGACTAATGATAATATCAAAAATATCTTCATTGGTAAAGTTTGTGCTTTTGAAGAAAGGGTAGGAATCATCCAAGCTCTGATGGATTATCATGACACTATTGCGTGGAGTTATGAGTGTTGAATGCATAAGACAAATGAGAGGGGGGTGAATCAGTTGTATCTTAAAACTTCAAAACCCTCACAAATATTCAGATACACATTAATTCAATTAACCCTTAATCTGTTAGAATGATTAATCATGAAAGCAAATAACAAAAACAAAACCAAATCAACAACATACACAAGGAAACACCAGATTTATGTGGAAAACCAAAGAAGGGAAAAACCACGGTGAGGATTATCTTACAATATAAAGTAATATCAACACCAAATAAAATAGGGCTCATTTCCAGAGGGCTCATTGCCCAAAAGAAAGAAAGGCTCATTGCCTGAAAACAAAAGAAGATAGAGAAGAGTGTTAAAATGAAAAAACTATCTCAATGCAATAGAGAAATCCACCACAACATCATCAACACCTTCATAGTCTTACTAAAGAATTATAGACACCTTCTCCTCATTGCATCTAGTAATCTAACACATGAAAGCTTACACTATACTTTACAAATTCAAAATCTACAACTCTATAATTTTCATCTCACACATCACACACTTCTATCTTTTTTATCCCTCAACAATTCAATACCTATTTATACTATCTTCAACCTTGAAAACATTCTCCAAGGTTGGTAATGCACCTTAACCATGTAAATTCAAATTAGGTTGGTACCAAAACATTCATGCAGTGGAAAGGAATGAAGGTAGACCACAACACACCTTAGCTTGGACCTAAATCCACTCATACACGCCACACCACACTTCCACAATCATTGAGGCAAATCTACAATTAGTGTAAACACCCAAGGTCAACCGAACTTGTGTTAACACCATAATCATTTAAGTACATGCTTCCTCAAAACCAAAGACAACTCACAGACAACACACCATGCTTAAACACAATCTAGAATAACACACAAACACCCTAAAATCCAACAAATTCCTTCACAACAACTTTCACCTGAAGAAAGTACACACCCAGTATACTCAAACATCTCTACCATACATTGCAACTCAAGAAATCAACTTGTAGAGCACCAAACCACAAACAAATTCAACTGAAGATAGATATGAACCTTATCAACACAGTTCTAGAACCGCAAGACTTGAAACTACTCTACAGAGAAATGTGGAGAAGAAACATTTCTCCCAGACACATCTGTAATACATAGTTCACACACCTTCCTTAGCACAACGATCCAGCACACCAAATTCTAAATGTAGCAATACATAGTTCAAACACCTTTGATCAATATATCCAAACAGCATGAGTAGATCTTCAACATAGAAGAAATGTAGAGCAAAACCAAAAAACCACTTTGTATGCCAGAACACCTTTACAACACACTGTTTCCTCTTTTATTCAAATTTTCTCAAAAGTACTTGGAAACTAAGCACTAGAAACATATCATCAATAGCTTTAGCACTTCCTCATCATGAAAGACAACATCAACTAAATACCAACTGCTCACACTCTTGCAATAGTCTCTTGCTCATACAATTGACAACAATGACAACACAAACTTGTTGACATCAAGACAACACCAACTACACATACCTGCAACAATATCCCCCTTTTGTTCCAAGTATGGGCCTAACCGGTGTTGTCATTGATGTCAACATACTCCTGTTGCATTGATGATAAGGATTAGATGAGTTGTATGCTGAGGATATTGAGAAAATTAGTCCTATCAGGAACACAGAATAACAGTGAAGACAGTGAGGTAAAAGATCCCAGCTAAGATGAATATCAAAGGATCTGCTTCAAAAGGTTTGTACATATGTATCTTAAGATGATCTAGTAAAGATTTTTGAGGTTTGCATGAAGATATGAAGAAGTTATGGCCACTTAAGTAAAACCGGTTCTGGCAGATGTTCAGAGGTGACAGAGTGACACAGGTCCGGTAAGATCCAGAAATGCAATATCTTATTCTACGAATTTGGTGGAGTGTTTAGGAAGTCAATGTGAATTGACAACTTAATTGGTTCATGGTTTGGAGGTCTGTAAGCATCTATTCCAATATGACAGTGATGACAGACTATGTTCTCGAGGTTCCAGTTGAAGGAGAGAATGATTTCAGTAAGCAGAAGTAGTATGGATGTTTCTGGTGATTCAGGAAAGCTTGTGGAGGTCTTTAGATTGTGTCTAATTTGTGTTGGTGGTCCGCATTGAAGATTGAGTTCATAATTGAAGAATTACTTCTGGATGATGATGTTCTTCCTAAGTCTGGCTGACCGGATGAGTTACACATCCTGTGGATGATCTTGAAGATGTTCTGTGGAGAATGACGTGCTCCTAAAGGAAGATTGAAGTGTCAGATCTTTGTGGCCGACAGTGTGTTGATCCGCGTGAAGTATTTTTGTAATTAGTTATGTTGTATTTGTGTATTTTCTCTATAATGTATGCTGACTTGGATGATTATCCCTAAGTCGATGTCTTGTATAAATAAGGAGTTGTAAAGTCATTTCAATTGTATCTTGTGGAGATGAGAGTGTGGTAGAGAGGAGTAGAGCGAAAAGGTAGAGCAGAAGTATTGAGCTTAAATGGAACTGACTCAAGCATGGTGAAGATGCTATTCTTTAGTTCAAGTATGTAATACTTATTATTTTGTAGATAGTGTGTCTCCTATAGGCAGTGGGCCTCTTGTGAGCAGTGTGCTTGGGCAGTGAGCCCTAATTGACATGTGCCATTTTGTTCTTCCTATTCTTCTAACAAAGAATACAATCTTGGGTTAGTCACCCTATGGTTTTTCCCTTAACCGGGTTTTCCACGTCAAAAATCTTGGTGTCTTATGTGTTAATGTGTTTCTGCTCTTGAATTATTGCATTATGTTCCCATAATTGATTTATCATTATGCTGCTAAATTAAGTAAAGGATTTAAGTGATTAATTGGAATAAAGTTTTGGACAACTAATTCACCCCCCCTCTTAGTTGTCTGTCCTAAAACCAACAATTGTTATTAGAGACAAGTTCCTCTAAAAGGAGCTTAACCGCTTGAGGAGATCTAGGATGTCGTCCTACAAGAAGGATAGTTCGAGGTTTGATGGATCCAATTTCACTCTTTGAAAAAGTCGCATGGAATACCACTTGCAATGTATGGGAATGTAGTATTGGATCATGGCTTCAAAGAAATATGATCCTCCATAGAATGGTCCACACACCGTAGATGAAATTAGAGATACTGAAAACAATTTGTGGACTAAAGAAGCTCTTCTAAGTGCCTTATCTGATTCAGAGCTGACAAATGTTATTGATCTAAAAACTACATATGAGATTTGGCAAAAACTGGAACTTCTGCATGAAGGAGACAAGTATGTTAAATGTGCCAAGCTACAGAGTCTGAAAGG
Source organism: Cunninghamia lanceolata (assembly GCA_027924645.1). NCBI lineage: Eukaryota > Viridiplantae > Streptophyta > Pinopsida > Cupressales > Cupressaceae > Cunninghamia > Cunninghamia lanceolata. Next base: position 254,910 of record BSBN01000395.1, on the reverse strand, counting down.
AAAATTTGAAAACCTGAAGATAAGAGAAGATGACAATATCACTTCATTTATGCCAAGAGTAAATGAGCTTGTTTGTGGCATTAGATGTGCTGGTGGAATCTTGGATGAAGATGAGATTGTTGGCAAAGTTCTTAGATCTCTTCCTGATTCTTACAAATATAAGGTTACTACTATTGAAGAATTTAGATCCTTCTCAGGTATCACCAGAGATCAATTGGTTGGTAAATTGGCTACATTTGAACTAACCAAGTTAACAGATGCACCCCCTAAGATTGACTCTGCATTCAAAGCTAGTGCCTTTGTAAAAGGAAAACAAAATTTTGATTTAGGAGAGAACTCTTCAAGGAAACTATCATGGTATGAAAAAGCAAGAAAAGACCTGGAAGAAGATGAAGTAGAAGCTGCTCAACTTGAAGCCCTTATTGCAAAAAGACTGCCAAGAGGATCTGGTAAGTATGAGGAGAAATTGCCTTTTTAAGTGTTTTAATTGCAATAAGATTGGTCATTTTGCCTCAAGGTGTCCAGAAAGATTTTCAAGGCCAAATCCTAACAGATCTAGGTTCCAAAATAGTTGTTACTATGTTCATGAAGATGATGATAATGAAGGAGTAACAGATGATGAATCAGAGACAGCAAACAAATCCGGAAGTGACTGGGTTCTTATTGCCATCAAGGAAGAAGATCCAATGCCCTCTAAATCTATCAATCATAAAATTGTAGAAAGAGCTCTGGCTGCCCAAGTTGAAGAAAAGGATGATTGGGTCATTGACAGTGGATGCTCTCACCATATGATAGGTGACAAAAATAAGTTCATAGATTTGGAAAGGTATGAAGGAGGAGTGGTAAAGTTTGGTGATAATTCTACTGGTAGAATCAGAGGTAGAGGAACCATTTCTTTTGATGGAAAGAACAAAACTAGTAATGTACTGTATGTTGAAGGTCTGAAGCACAATCTTCTCAGTGTTGGACAGTTGGTGGACAAAGGTTATGATCTCCGATTCAAGAATAGAAAATGCAAGATCTTTGAAAGTTCCAAAACAGAAATTGCGTCTGGTACTCAAACAAAAGGTAATATCTTCCACTTCGTTGGTACTGGTAAAAGTTGTCTATTTGTTCAAATTGATCAAAGTTGGTTGTGGCATAGGAGAATGTGTCATGTAAATTTTGATAATATCATCAAGATAAGCAACACTCAGGCTGTAAGAGATCTTCCAAGATTGGTGAAACCTACAAATAGTTTGTGCAAAGAATGTCAGTTAGGTAAACAAATCAAAATCTCATTCAAAAGCAAGGAACAATCTTCTACCGGATTATTGGACTTAGTTCATACTAACCTATGTGGTTCGGCAAGAATTAGGAGTGTGCAAGGTGATAGATACTTCATGTTATTAATTAATGACCATTCCTGGATGATGTGGGTGACTTTTCTAAAAGAGAAATCAGAAGCTCTTGAGAAATTCAAAATATTCAAGGCTATGGTAGAGAATGAAACCGGTTTAAAATTAAAATGTCTAAGGTTTGATAGAGGTGGAGAATTCACATCTGGTGCATTCATATAATTCTATGAGAAACATGGAATAAAAAGACAGTTGTGTACTCCTAGGACTCCACAGTAGAATGGAGTCATGGAGAGAAAGAATCAGACCATCCAGGAAGCATCTAGAACCATGATGATGGAAGCAAATGTTTCTCAAATCTATTGGAAAGAAGCTATAAGCACTACAGTCTATACTCTCAATCGAGTACAAATCAGAAGCAATACTAGTAAGACTCCTTATGAACTTTGGTTTGGCATCACTCCCACTATGAGGTATTTCAGAGTCTTTGGTAGCAAATGTTACATTAAAAGAGATGAATATCTAGGAAAATTTGATGCTAGAAGTGATGAAGGAATATTCTTGGGTTATTCTACTCAAAGGAAAGCATACCGGTGTTATAACATGAGATTAAGGAAGATTGTAGAAAGTACAAATGTGAAGGTTAATGAAGGTATTGAAAAACCCTCAAGGTTTTATGAATATGATGAAGATGATCAAAATGATGTTTTTGTTCAAGAAGTCCAAGATCCCTCTGAAATTCAGATTTAGACTGATCCGGTAAATCAGGAAGAAGAAGAGATAAGTTTCAATGACCCTGTTCAAGAATCAGAAGTGCAAGCAACTCCCAAAGTTCCTAGGTATGTAAGACTAAATCACTCTGAAGATCAAATCATAGGTGATAAAAGCAAAGGTGTACAAACAAGAAGGATTGCTCAAGATTCAGAAGAGTATTGTCTGATTTCAAAGATTGAACCTAAGACAGTGAATGAAGCTTGTAATGATGAAAACTGGACTAAAGCAATGGAGGAAGAGCTAATGCAAATTGAGAAAAATCACACTTGGGATCTTGTTCCCAGACCTAAAAACAAGAATGTGATTGGAACCAAATGGGTCTTCTAGAATAAACTAAATGAAGATGGTGAAGTAGTTAGAAACAAAGCCAGATTGGTCTGCAAGGGTTACTCCCAAGTAGAAGGAGTCAATTTTGAAGAAACTTTTGCTCCGGTGGCAAGAATTGAAGCAATCAGATTATTTCTTGCTTTTGCTACCTTCAAGGATTTCAAAGTATATCAGATGGATGTCAAGTCTGCCTTCCCGAATGGTGACTTGGAAGAAGAAGTTTACATTGAGCAACCAGATGGATTTCAATTATCTGATCATGGTGATATGGTCTGCAAGTTGAAGAAAGCACTGTATGGACTCAAGCAAGCCCCAAGAGCCTAGTATGAAAGATTGGATAAGCATCTTTTGAAGATTGCTTTCAACAAAGGTACTGCTGATAGTAATTTGTATTTCAAAATTGATCATGAAAATATCTTGATTGTTGAAGTGTTTGTTGATGATATCATTTTTGGAAGAAGAGATGGTATGTGCAAAACCGTTGCAAATCAAATGAAAAGTGAATTTGAGATGTCCATGTTTGGGGAAATGAATTTCTTCTTGGGTCTACAAATCACTCAAACAAAGAAAGGAATCTTCATTTCTCAGACCAAATATGTGAAAGAATTGTTGAAGAAATTTTGGATGGAAGCCTCAAAACCAATGAATACTCCCATGGCAACTGGATGTAAATGAGCAAAGATGATGACTCTCCTAAGGCTGACTAGAAAAAGTACAGGTCAATGATTGGAGGACTATTGTATCTCACTCAAACTAGACCTGACATTATGAATGTTGTTGGTCTTGTTGCTAGATTCCAAGCTGATCCTAGCGAATCTCATGTCATGACAATCAAGAGGATTTTTAGATATCTAAAAGGGACAGTTGAGTATGGATTGTGGTATCCCAGAGATCATGATTTTTCTCTTCATGCATATATAGATGCGGATTGGGTAGGAGATGTGGATGACCAGAAGAGTACCAGTGGTGGAGCATTCTTTTTAGGGAAGAGATTGGTTTCTTGGCTGAGCAAGAAATAGGAGGCAATATCTCTATCCACTGCAGAAGCAGAATATATTGCAGCAGTAGGTAGTTGCACTCAAGTATTGTGGATGAAGCAAATGCTAAGAGATATCAGAGTGGAGTATGAAGAACCTATCACAATCTTCTGTGATAATTCAAGTACAATTAACATATCAAAAAATCTAGTGTTGCATTCAAAGACTAAACATATATCCATCAAGTTTCACTTTTTGAGAGAGAAAGTGAACAAGAATGAAGTCAGATTGGAGTTTGTGCCTTCCAAGGATCAGATTGTAGATATTTTTACTAAACTTATAACTAAGGACTCTTTTGAGTATCTCAGGGAGAAGTTAGGGGTTATTACCCCTCAGGTTCTGAATTAAGGTGCATTGATGTGCATCAGTCTGGTGGATCTCACAATCATATCTTGTGGTCTGGATTGATGATGGGAAGTTGCTACTCAGGGGGAGCAGCTGATATGATTATGAAGTGATGCAAGTATGTGCCCTTTGCCATTGATGTCAAAGGGGGAGAGAAGACATGTGAAAAACAAGTAGATGTTGATCAAAGAGGGAGTAGTAAAGGAAGAGAAGACATGTGAATGGTTGTTGTTGTTAGGGGGAGTTATGTTAGTGAGGAGAAGCTCTTGTCTTGATGGTTAAAATAATTTTTCACATCATATGTTGCCATCAATGACAAAGGGGGAGATTGTTGCAAGTATGGGCCTAACCGGTGTTGTCATTGATGTCAACATACTCCTGTTGCATTGATGATAAGGATTGGATGAGCTGTATGCTGAGGATATTGAGAAAATTAGTCCTATCAGGAACAGAGAAGAATAGTGAAGACAGTGAGGTAAAAGATCCTAGTTAAGATGAATATCAGAGGATGCACTTCAAAGGGTTTGTAGATATGTGTCTTAAGATGATCCAGTAAATATTTCAGAGGTCTGCATTAAGATATGGAGAAGTTATGGCCACTTAAGTAAAACTGGTTCTAGCAGATGTTTAGAGGTGACAAAGTGACACAGATAGGTCTGGTAAGATCTGGAAATGCAATATCCTATTTTGCAGATTTGGTGGAGTGTTTAGGAAGTCAATGTGAATTGACAACTCAATTGGTTCATGGTCTGGAGGTCCACAAGCATCTATTCCAATATGACAGTGATGACAGATTGTGTTCTTGAGGTTCCAGATGAAGGAGAGAATGATTTTAGTAAGCAGAAGTAGTATAGATGTTTTGGGTGATTCAGGAAAGCTTGTGGAGGTCTTTGGATTGTGTCCAATTCATGTTGGTGGTCTGCATTGAAGATTGAGCTTGTAATTGAAGAATTACTTCTGGATGATGATGTTCTTCCTAAGTCTGGTTGACCGGATGAGTTACACATCCTGTAGATGATCTTGAAGATGTTCTGTGGAGAATGGCATGCTCCTAAAGGAAGATTGAAGTCTTAGATCTTTGTGGCCGATAGTGTGTTGATCCGTGTGAGTCTTTTTGTAATTAGTTATGTTGTATTTGTGTATTTTCTCTATAATGTATGTTGACTTGGATGATTATCCCTAAGTCGATGTCTTGTATAAATAAGGAGTTGTAAAGTCATTTCAATTGTATCTTGTGGAGATGAGAGTGTGGTAGAGAGGAGTAGAGAAAAAAGGCAGAGCAGAAGTATTGAGCTTAAATGGAACTGACTCAAGCATGGTGAAGATGCTATTCTTTAGTTCAAGTATGTAATGCTTATTATTCTGTAGACAGTGTGTCTCCTGTAGGCAGTGGGCCTCTTGTGAGCAGTGTGCTTGGGCAGTGAGCCCTAATTGGCATGTGCCATTTTGTTCTTCCTATTCTTCTAATAGAGAATACAATCTTGGGTTAGTCACCCTGTGGTTTTTCCCTTAACCAGGTTTTCCATGTCAAAAATCTTGGTGTTTTATGTGTTAATGTGTTTCTGCTCTTGAATATTGCATTATGTTTCCATAATTGATTTATCATTATGCTATTGAATTAAGTAAAGGATTTAAGTGATTAATTGGAAGAAAGTTTTGGACAACTAATTCACCCCCCCTCTCAGTTGTCTGTCCTAAATCCAACACCTTTGTCATTGATGGCAACACATGATGTTTAAAACCATCAACACAACAACATCCTCAATACTTTACTTCATACCAACTCTCTTTTTTTCTCTTTCTCTCCCCCTTAGCTTACTACTCTCCTATTCTCAACCAACTCTTTCCTTTTTCATATTATTCTCTCCCCTCCTTTGACATCAGTGGCAAAGGGTGACACATATATCTCTTAATACTTGTACCTACTCACCACTACTTTGCAACATCTTTTCTTTTACTACTCTACATACTCCCTCTTAGGAGCACACAACAATTGTACCAGTTAGCACCCACATCACATATGCTTTGACACAACCTACACACCAACACTTACTCCCCCCTGATTGCAACAACCAACAAAGTCACTACCTACTCCCCCTGAGAGGTAGCCTCCAACATCAGTCTAGAACAAAGAATGAATCTTGAAATCCATTGGACTGATGCATCTCCTTATACATCTAGTTCAAAGAAGGAGGGGTAATAACCCCCAACATCTCTTGGAGATACTCAAAAGTATCCTTAGGAAGAGCCTTAGTGAATATGTCAGCAACCTGAACATTTGTAGGCACATACTCAAGCTTCACTTCATTATCTACAACCTTGTCTCTCAAAAAGTGATACCAGATTGAGATGCTTTGTCCTTGAGTGCATCACCAGATTGTTTGAAATGTTAATAGCACTTATATTATTACAGAAGATAGGAATTGGTTCATCATATACAATTTTGATATCCTTCAAGGTTTGCCTCATCCACAACACCTGTGTGCAGCAAGATGTTGTTGCAATGTATTCTGCCTCTCTAGTAGATAAAGACACTAAATCTTGTTTCTTGCTTAGCCATGACACCAATTTGCATCCAAGAAAGAATGCACCACCACTTGTACTTTTCTTGTCATCTACACAACCAACCCAATTTGCATTTGTGTAAGCACTTAGAATAAAGTCAATGTCCTTTGGATACCACAAGCCATGATTCTCACAAAACATGTTAAACTCATTGGAGGTGAACTCTCCACCTCTATCAGACCTCAAACATTCAATTTTCATATCCATTTCATTCTCAACCATAAATTTGAATGCTTTAAACTTATCTAGGGCTTTTGATTTTTCTTTGGGAAAAGTAACCCATGTCATTCTAGAATAATCTTCAATTAGTAGCATGAAATACCTGTCACCTTGAAAAATCCTTACTCTGGTAGGACCACAAAGATCTGTATGCACCAATTCTAATAGTTCAGTAGAAGATTGATCTTTGACTTTGAAGCTTCTTCTTTCTTGATTTCCAACTTGACATTTCTTACAGACAACATTGATAGGCTTTGTGATTTTTGGCAGATCTCTCACAGCTTGAACTAAACTTATTCTCACTAGGCTATCAAAATTGATGTGATGTGTACATTCTTCTATGCCATAGCCAACTCTCACTGATCTAAGTCATGAAACAATGACCATCAGTACCTTTGATCTGATAGGCATTTCCATTTGTCCTCCTTCTAGTAGCAATCATAGTTCTAGACCCTTTAATGATCTCACAACCATCATCTTGAAACATAAGATTGTATCCCTTGCTACACATTTGTCCAACACTCAAGAGATTATGTATTAAACCCTTGACATAATGACCATTAACAATGTTATGTTTTCCATCAAAATTGATTGAACCTTTTCCACATATCTTAGCATATGTATCATCACCAAACCTAACTAGTCCTCCATATTTTTCAAGTTTAACAAACTTACTCTTATCACTAATCATATGATTAGAGCATCCACTATTAATGATCCAGTAGTTCTTTTCCTATCTAGCATGAAAAGAAAACATCAAGGTGCCTTCAACATTAGTACTTACTTCCGGAGCCCTTTCCTTCACACATGCCTCAGAGTTAGCAGAAATATTTTCATCTTTTAAAGCTATGAACAAGCACTCACCATCCTCATCATCTTCATAATCAGATTCATCATTAGATATACTTGCATCTTATCTAACATAATAACTTTTCTTAATCATCTTACCTTTGTTCTCCCTATCTTTGTTATTCAAAGCTCTATTTCGACATCTTGAAGCACAATAACCTATCTTTCCACAACTGAAACACTTGAAAGGTAAATTACCACTAAACTTTCCAGTACCCTTTTTCATTCTTCTCACAAAGCTTCCACATCATCAGAATCCTCCTGATATGATTCCACAGTCTTCTCTGATTTGTCAGTGTTAAAATAAATCTCAATTTTTGTACTACTTGAACCAAAATTCTCTCATTTCAAAAGTAGTTAAAGAACCATACAATTGATCTTTGGTATATTGATCCATATTTTGTAGTTCTTCAATAGTAGAAACTTTATGACTATAATCTTTGGGAAGAGTTTTGAGTACCTTCTTTACCACTTTTTTTTCTTTTAGTCCCCACCAAGACCTCTGATGCTATTGACAACTTCATCCAACTTTTGCAAGTAGCTTGTGATGTTTTCATCTTTAGACATTCGCAAGGTCTCAAACAAGATTTTTCGAATCTGCATCTTAGCTTGCTTGACCTTATCATCTCCTTCATAAATGATTTCTAAATTTACCTAAATTTCATTAGTAGTTTTTAGATTCATAACTTTGACCAACTCAGAATTAATAAGACCACTTAAAAGAGCATACCTTGCTTTACCATTGTTTTCATAGGCCTTGATCTCATTAGTAGTACTTGGACCATTCTCAAGCATAGTGTATCCAGACTCAATAGACTTCTAGATTTCAAATCCAAGGGAAACCAGATAACCTTCCATCCTTATTTTCCAGAATGCATAGTCTGATCCATCAAACAAGGGAACATTTTTCTTGTGCAACATCCTAGATCTACCTCAAGCAATTAAGCTTTCTTCTAAGGAACCTCACTTTGATACTAATTGTTGAATGCACAAGACAACTGAGAGGGGGGTGAATCAGTTGTATCTTAAAACTTTAAAACCCTCACAAACATTTAGATCCACACTAATTCAATTAACCCTTAATCTGTTAGAAAGATCAATCATGAAAGCATATAACAAAAACATAACTGAATCAACAACATACACAAGGAAACACTAGATTTACATGGGGGTGATCCCACAATAGTGGGTTACATGTTTTTGCCAAACTTGACATTGAAATCAACATTTTGAACTAAATCTTCACTTTCTGACACCTATAGCCACTAAACCGTTTGTAATTTGAAGATGATTCGAACTAGTGATTTGTGAGATTTTGTCTATAGATTCTAAAAATATTTTTTAAAAAAATTTGGAGTTAAATTGTAAAATTTTTTGAGTCTCCTTTGATAACTAGTTTTTAATAGCAAACAACATTTTTTTAAAGTGATGTGTACTCCATAACACATAACTTTTTTTCTACAAAGGATAAAATTATGATTCTTTTGAATTTAGATTAGTAACACTGATATCTAGGGCATGCATTTGGTTTCATAATATTTTGTTGAATATTTTTTTTAATTATGTTTTGAAGTCAAACAAATTATAATTTAGACATAGGCATACTCCATAAAACATAATTTTTTCTGTATGTATCAAAATTCAATTTTTTTTGTTGAAACAAAGACATCAATACCTAGGGCATACATATTTTTTAAAATTGTTTTTCATTAATTTACTAATTTTCCATGTGTGTAGAATAGAGAACTTGATGTTCGGTGAAAAACCTATGTTTAGTAAAACTAAAAAAAATAATCATAATAAAATCAAAATATATCCAAACTATACTTGTTTGAAAGCTCATTTGGAGGACTGTGATCCTCAAATTTGGTTTGGCAAAGGTGAATCCATTTGGACCTTCAACTGGGCTTTAGAAGCCAAAATTTGGTAGAAGAAAGGGGAAGGGAAGGAGGGAAGGTGTCTAGTGGGGGTCTTCGCTCGAAGATCCCTGCGAACGAAGGTGGGTGACATCCTTCATTTGAAGTATAGACTCCTTCAAATGAAGGTCCAAACATGGCATGTAAATCCCCGTAATGACCACCTTCATTCGAAGGTGCCTTGCATTAAAAAATATTATATTTTTTTAACAACTGACCTTCGTTCAAAGGCATCTCGACTTGTTTTTTTTTAATGTTTTAATTTTTGTATTGCATATAAATAGGATGTTTTTTTAATTTTTACAAATCAATGTAACAAGATAAATTCACAATTTTGTTTTGCAAGGGAGTAGGAAATCTTTGAGAGAAGAATTTTCAAGTCATATTTTACAAAGAAGGAGATGGGAAACAAAAAGACAAGACAAAATAATACTACACAAAAGTATTCCACAGAAACTATAGAAAGACTAAATGAAGAAAGATTGCAAAAATATCATAAACAAAAACAAGGTATGAATATATTTTCTTTTCTATTTTTAATCTAGGTCATTTTATTTATGCTTAAATAAATACATGTATTGATGAATCATGTAGTAGGATGTCATTTAATCTAGGTCACTTGATTTATGCTTAAATATATATGCATTAATTTCATGTAGCTAGGATGTCATTTAGTTTAAGTCATTCCTCATTCTTGGCTATAATCCCCACCCCTCTACCTAGAGATAACTACCTCTCTCTCTCTCTCTCTCCATCCACCACTCTCTCTCTCTCTCTCTCTCAAGTTGTCCACTCTCTTTACCTCTACCTCTCCCTCACTAGGGCCTCCCTAGCTATCTCTCTCCCTCTCTCCAACCTTCTCTCTCTTATTCCTTTTATACTATTTTTCTCACCTCTATCTTTAACAAGTGGGTTATGTGTTAGTAAACCTAGGAAGTGTGTCATGCTTCTAATTTCCAAACATTACCAAAAGGAACCTTTTGCTTGTGGTAGCTTAGATTTTGTCACCATATAAATTATAGTTGAACCTCTTTAACAAGTAGCTACTAGATTAATTATCTTGTAAGATAGAATTCCATTTAGAGCCAAAGGTTAGTCCTTAAAATTCTAGTCTCATCCTTCTTTTCATTAGTTAGTTCTATAGAAAAAAATGTATAGGAAAATTTTCTTCTCGTGCTCATCTTTAATGGAGATGATAGTACTTGTTGCACTAACTTGGAGAAATATATTTATTTTATCTCATTTGATTTTCCTTGAATTCAAATTGAGCTTAATGAACTTCACTACCTTCAATCTATAGTGGGGTTTCTCTTCACTTTAATCTTAGGCCTATTTTGCTACATTATGTTGCTACTTATATAAGCCCTATCTTTTCTTTACAAGTATTCTTATTTCATTTTGATCTTAAATATATTCTAACAAAGGATTGTGTGCTTTGTTAAATCATTCAAGGCTCTAGGAGCTATCTTACCATATTATGTAGAGGAGATTTCATATATATCAAATTGTACATCTTAATTGAATATTTGTGCATGCTTACACACTTATCCTAAATGGTATAACTACCTAGATATATCTTGTACTCATATTTGTCACTTGTGTACATGAGTCCATATATATCACTTGTGGTCATAAATATTAGTTATTACATGTACATGTATATTAATTTTTATGGTAATTTGATCATAAGGAGGCTCTTTAAAATATATCAAGACTTGGTTCACTAAATTAAATAAATTTTCTTTAATATGTATTTCCTTAATGTGTGATACATAAACTAGAGCAAACGTTGATAAAGAACACATAGTTGATGTTAGCCTAGAGGAGGCCCAAGTACAAAGAATAGATGTTGAAGAGGGGTCAGCATCACTTCCTTTGACTGGTATAGATGAGCATATTAATCTAGCTAAAGAGGTGAAGGGAAAAAATTCTTATAGAAATTTAGATCATTTACTTAAAATGGATATTGAGAAATTCAAACATTATGCTAGACAACCTAGACATACTGATAGGAGGTCAATGAATTAAAATACAAAGGAAATAATTGCTCATTTTGATAATCTTGATACACTTGGCCGAACCCAATTGTTATCAATTGTCCTTCTTAGTAAGGAGCTAAATGAGCCATTATAATTGTTGGGTGCAGATTTGTCATCGAAAAAGGGGAAAGGTTCACACCTAGAAAAAGATATTGTTGAAAATGTTAAAGAAGGTTTGGCTTCCATTAGGAAACAATCTCGATCCATGGATAAGTCCATTTCAAGAAGAGCGATGTTGATAGGTATTTTAAGTGAAAAAATTTCCAAAAAAAGATAATTGTCTTCAATTTCAACTGAGATTGGTTTCAGTAGAAAGACAATAACAAAATATGTGAAAATGAGAAAATTATTGGATGATAGTACCTCAGAAGGCAATTGGGCAATTATGTGTAGAGCTCCTCGATTTGACAGGATTCAAGATGTTATTAGGAACTTGATCTCAACCTTTTGGAATGATAATACTTGTTCTTCATCAAATAGTAGAGATGTTATCAAACACATAATTGGACCCAATAGTTATATGAACTACATACAAAACATTGGCTAGACATAACACAACATGAGATGTATGTGAACTTTTGTAATTCAAATCTAAATATAAAGATTGGGAAAACAATGTTTGAAAGGTTAAGGCCATATTATGTGAAGACAAACAAGGTTTTTGAAAATTGTTGTCATTATCATATTGAATTTCATCTCTACTATTAGGTGTTTTGAAATATTTGTGAAGACAATGATGGTTTTGTAAATGCACCTCCTAAACGGGTAAGTCAGTTCATAGCACCCATCTTATGTGATAACTCAGATGATGATAATGGAACTGGTCAAATAAACTGCATAAAATGTCTTTTTGAAATATGTAGAAATTTGGCTAAAATGCCTTTGAGAAATGAAGATATTGACCCAATGAAGTTGGTAAATTGCAAGAGTTACAAGTACATAAAGTTTCAAACAAAAAATGGGAAAGAATCCACAAGGTTAGATTATGTAGAAGGGGAGATACCTATTGAAACATTTATGGAAAATTTTCATAAATTGATACAACCATACATACATCATGCTTTTTTTGCTAAGTGGCAAGCACAACAGTTTCAAACACTAAGAGATATTTTCCCACCTAGAACATTTTTATCAGTAGTCGACTTTGCAGAAAATTACTCTTTTGTACATCAAAAAGAGATTCAATCACAATATTACCTTTTAGAGAAAATCACTATTATGGTGCATGTGTGTTATTGGCATGCACAATTGGAGTTGGATGGTGTTGAAAGTACATTTGAAGCACGAGTCATTAAGCAAGAATACCACTTTTATATTAGTGATGATAAAGAGCATGACACACATTTTGTACAACATTGCTTTAAGATTTTTTTGGATATTTGGCAAGCAAGGGTGTAAATTTTGAAAAGCATTTTGTATGGTCAGATGGATATGTGTCACAATTCAAATCATCAAGGCCATTTTACGCACAATGTAGATATCATCGAAATGACAATTTACCACATGTTTGGAGTTTCTTTGAGAGTGGGCATGGAAATGGTGAAAATGATGGTGCAGGAGCTTGCATCAAACGTGCTCTAAGAAAACATCAAATGAATTATGAGGGAGATTGTATAAATGATGCACATGATATTGTTGAATGGTGTAAGTCACACTTTGCACCAAATGAGGTTGACACATCTTCAAGAACAAACTGATACATTCCACATAGAGTGTTTTGGGAGGCATTAGGTATGTATTGTTTGAATTTATTTAATGTACTTTAAATATATATTCATATATGATATGTGTACATGAGTTTGTTTATTTTAGTTTTAATTTAATTATTTCTATTATATTCATAATGTACAATATAATAAATTTGTAGGTGTGTATAGAAGATCAATGCATGGATGCAAGAGGGTAGAGAAAACAAGATCTTTGCATTGTGTCATGAGTACAGATAGCCAGACATGGACGTTGTACACTAGGGATTACTCTTTTTTTTTTGGTTATGAGTGCATGTTTGGAGATTTTGAGAATTGTAAGAACCAACAATGTGGATATATCAGTGAATGGGAAAACATGCCACTAGTTGTTACCAATACATACAACGAAGATGAGGATGAAAGCTTTGAAGACATTCCTTTGATTTCAACTGATTATAACCATATTTTAGGATTGATTAAAAAAGTTATGTGCGTACATATATATATATATATATATATATATATATATATATATAAATTATATAAGGTATCTCTAAATTTTTTAAGTTACAAATTTTGGACATGTAAATTTAGTGCAGGAGATGTTTTTGCAGTCATAGGAGAGGCTAGAAATATAGAAGGAATTAGTTATTATTTATTGTGTTGCACATAAGAGAGGCAAAAGCTAATAAATCCATAAACAAGTGATGGAATGATGTTTCCCGCATGTTTAACTTTAGTTAATATATTTTTAAATAATTTTGAATTTGTTACATATGTACATGTCAAGTACCTCAAGAGTGATTTAAACATTCAATTTATATTATAATATATGTTATGTCTTACCAAGCAATGATAATGCTATACATGTTCATATATAGATAGGTTACATTTATCTTGAAAATGTTATGTCTTACCACGTGGAATGTTGTTTCCCACAGGTTCAGTTGTAGTGCAAGGGACATATCTCAAACAAGTCAAAATTGTTCAAAATGGGATTCACTTTATTGATTATCAACCTTAGAACAAGGTATATAAGTATAGCCACCTAGTAATTGCTACCGACCTATCTCTTCATACAGTTTCAAACACACGTGGACATCGTAAGTGGAGACTAGATAGTGATGATCATTAGAGAATATTAGATGTCATTGAAGAGTGAGCTGAACCACTTGATGTGGTATGAAAAATATGGATGAAGAACTTACAATTTTTAATGTTTTTAAGACCTAAATTCACTATCTAGATCTATGTTCATGTATTAATTGTTTTACAATTTATGCAAGTTAAATTAATAGTTCTTTTGTTGAACAAATTTTAAATTTCAACATGTGGTTCTTAATGTACAAATGATCTCTCTATTAGAAGTCATGTAGAGAATGCCCTAGATTCTTATTCAAGCATGCACAATATGATAATCATTGAATGCTTTTATTTAATGCTATATATGCTCTTTGAACATGCTACAATACATACATATGCACTAGAGATGTCACAATATAAATTAAATTAAAATCAAAGTTTTCAACATCAATGCACATCATCACTACACAAGTGAAAGTATCAACCTATCATGTGATGACCTCACCATGATGGCCATACAAGAGGGTAGAGTTGCCTCTAACCATGGTGATTGGGTACTATACCAAAATCGCCTTCTCTCATGAATTAAAACCCCTATGAAAAACTCTTAGAAAAAATGTTGTTGAATATGCTTATTGATAACTTTTATGTTTTTATTTCATGATTGAACCTAGATGCAACTTTTTTAGCTTCACTAATTTCATAAGTTAAGTTTGAATTACAATTTATTGTTTCAGGTTCAATTTTATGAGTGAATTTAGTGAGTATATGCAAATTGATTAGATACACATCTTTTGATATCTAGGTCATGTTTATTGTAAATTTTTTTTAATAAGATGTGGTTATATGATTAAATGTGGTTGGGTTGGTGTCAGATTTTGATATTATGATACAATTTCAAGATGTCCGAAAATTCCTTGTTTAATTACATGTTTGGTTGGGTTTTATATGTTGTGCTTCTTGACTATCTTGTATTGTGTAAATACATAGATAATGTGTTAATTGAGTGTGTAGGCATATGTTTCCCAATGGTAATTAATTAGAAGTCACATGTAGAGAATGCCTTAGATTCTTATTCAAACATGCACGATATGATAATTTTTTAGTGCTTTTATTTAATGCTATATATGCTCTTTGAACATGCTGCAATACATACATATGCACTAGAGATGTCACAATATAAATTAAATTAAAATCAAAGTTTTCAACATCAATGCACATCATCACTGCACAAGTGAAAGTATCAACCTGTCATGTGATGACCTCACCATGATGGCCATACAAGAGGGTAGAGTTGCCTCTAACCATGGTGATTGGGTAATATATCACAATCGCCTTCTCTCATGAATTAAAACCCCTATGCAAAACTCTTAGAAAAAATGTTGTTGAATATGCTTATTGATAACTTTTATGTTTTTATTTCATGATTGAACCTAGATGCAACTTTTTTAGCTTCACTAATTTCATAAGTTAAGTTTGAATTACAAGTTATTGTTTCAGGTTTAATTTTATGAGTGAATTTAGTGAGTATATGCAAATTGATTAAATACACATCTTTTGATATCTAGGTCATGTTTATTGTAAATTATTTTTAATAAGATGTGGTTAAATGTGGTTGGGTTGGTGTCAGATTTTGATATTATGATACAATTTCAAGATGTCCAAAAATTCCTTGTTTAATTACATGTTTGGTTGGGTTTTATATGTTGTGCTTCTTGACTATCTTGTATTGTGTAAATACACAGGTAATGTGTTAATTGAGTGTGTAGGCATATGTTTCCCAATGGTAATTAATTAGAAGTCACATGTAGAGAATGCCCTAGATTCTTATTCAAACATGCACGATATGATAATTTTTGAGTGCTTTTATTTAATGCTGTATATGCTCTTTAAACATGCTACAATACATACATATGCACTAGAGATGTCACAATATAAATTAGATTAAAATCAAAGTTTTCAACATCAATGCACAAATCATCACTACACAAGTGAAAGTATCAACCTGTCATGTGATGACCTCACCATGATGGCCATACAAGAGGGTAGAGTTGCCTCTAACCATGGTGATTGGGTACTATACCACAATCACCTTCTCTCATGAATTAAAACCCCTATAGAAAACTCTTAGAAAAAATGTTGGACCGAATATGCTTATTGATAACGTTTATGTTATTATTTCATGATTGAACCTATGCAACTTTTTTAGCTTCACTAATTTCATAAGTTAAGTTTGAATTACAAATTATTGTTTCAGGTTCAATTTTATGAGTGAATTTAGTGAGTATATGCAAATTGATTAAATACACATCTTTTTATATCTAGGTCATGTTTATTGTAAATTATTTTTAATAAGATGTGGTTATATGATTAAATGTGGTTGGGTTGGTGTCAGATTTTGATATTATGATACAATTTCAAGATGTCCAAAAATTTCTTGTTTAATTACATGTTTGGTTGGGTTTTATATGTTGTGCTTCTTAACTATCTTGTATTGTGTAAATACACCTAATGTGTTAATTGAGTGTGTAGGCATATGTTTCCCAATGGTACTTAAATAGATGGTAATATATCTATTTACACTTTTCATTTCCAAAAACATAAATTTACTATAATTTAGATTAGATTTACTTACAAACTTGTTTTCTATCTTTGTAATAAATTTGTTCTATACACTAGTAAGTAAAAAAGAAAGAAAATTTAACTATATCAAATTATGAAAACCAAATTAGGGGTAGTTCAAAAATTTAAATCTTTTAGTAAGAAAAAGATCCAAGTAAGTAGCAACCATAAAGCATTAAAAATAAACATAAACACAAAGTTAAAAACTAGATTTTTAGAAAAATTAAATGATCTACCACAGGTATTGGTAGCTAGATACATACTACAAACACAACTAACATGGTACTACATAAGTGACTAGATATAGAAGTCCAAAAATAGCTACTATATACGTAACAACTAGATATTGCATGAACAACTAGATGTTATGTTCAACAATTAAGGTGGTACTGCACTCAACAACTAGATATTGAATAAGCATGTGATAGTCCCTCTAACCATATCAAAGTATATCTCATGTCAAACATATAAAAATTTATGTCCATGATATAAATGTATTGAATCATTTGGACATGTAATCAATTCTATTTTAAGTTATGTATCATCATTTAACATAAATCATGTCCACAAAAGTATCATCAAACCTGCAAATGTCTACAAACATGTGCTACAAATGTAGATAGAAATGTCTACAAACATGTAGAAATGTCCACAAACATGTGTAGATAGAAATGTAGATGAAAACATGTAGATCTAGAGAAATTTTTGAAAACACATGTAGATAGAAATGTCCTCAAACATGTATAAATGTCTACAAACACACATGTGCAAATGTATCTATAGAAATGTCCATGTAAACATGTATAGATAGAAATGTCTGAAAACAAATATATCTAGAGAAATATCTGGAGAAACATGTCTAGGAAGTGCTACCAATAGCCTGGTCATCATGTTGGCTGAGAATTGAGCGACCTGAGTCTGAGTGAGCATCCTGCTCTGATGGATGTGCTGAGCCTTGGAGATAGTACAAAACATGTACATAAAAGTGTACAAATTATGTTAAATTAGAATAATGTTAAATATATATATGTACATGCACACATACAAATTATATGCATTTACACATGTAAGTACATGATTTAAAAATTTAAAACTCACCTATCCACTAACATTACTGCCATCAGATGAATCATGCCTACGTACACGGTACGTCCCTAGACTAGGTGTAACATGAGCTAACCCCTACAATATATATATATATATATATATATATATATATATATATATATATATATGTACAGCATTAGGACTCTATATATATATGTACAACATTAGGACTCTATCTAGTAAAGTAATTTAACTTAATTTAATTTAAGTTCAAAACTTTAAATCATGCATGCATGTACATACTTGTGTATTAGGTGTTGTAGGATCCGCTACAATGAATGTATCTGATGCCTCCTTGGCTAGCTCAAGTAATGAAGAGTGAAGTGGACTATGCAGGTGAGTTGGCATCAAAGACCTTGAATGTAGAAGCATATCCACATAACCTGACGATCCCATCTGCAACTACAACTCCTCAAGTGAATCTAGGGAGTGCTGGCATGTCTGATGCTCAACACAAGGGGTAGGTGTATCTTCCTTTGAAGCAATCAAATGATCTATGGGTGGATCATGATGTGGAGTACTACCAGGCACCTGATGAGAAGTTCTTGCAGCTTGACTGGATTGTGACCCAGTCTGTGAATGGCAAGCTCTTCCCACATTACCTCTAACCTCATGTAAAGGGATACAAAACTCTGATGTAATAAAAGCATATGACTCCAATAGGGCCTTAAAAAGACAACTCCCTATAGTCTGAAGCATATGGTCTCCTGTAAGACCATCTATGTCTACAGGTGAATGGACACTCGCAATAGCATAAGGATTAGTAGCATGATTTGATGGTCTGGATCATCCAGGATGACTCATCAAATATCTTCCCACACTATCAGAAGATATAATAGATGTGACAACTACAATATCACCAACACTATCGATTGCTTCCCTTTGGGAAGCAATGACAACCTGATCAGCAATAGAGGCCAAGGTTGGGGAGATAGCAGGCATCCTCTCCCCAACCAAGGCCCTATAAACTAGAGCTTGTCGATCTGGGTGATGATAGGCATCTCTATCAGCAACCTTACTCCTCCCTTGACCAAAATATGCTAGCAAATCCAAGTAGTTGACCTTGAGGCTCATATGAACCTCTCCATATAACTGCTGTGCAAAATATAAAGGAATTTGGTCGTTAATGGGATAATGACCATGAGAAGCAAGAAAATGTTGATATATCAATGGGGCCATAAGAGGGTCTACACATCTAGTCACTTGGTAACCCCTCACATTATGCCTACCAACATAGTATGGTAAACATTAGGATTTGATAGTCTCTTTCGAGACACTAAGCTGAACAGAAGGAAGAGAAACATCACCAGTAACCTCTTGCCACATTTAGGCAAGAATAGCAGCAAAAGTATCACCTGAATAGCACAAGTATCTCCTAGACTTTGCCTAATACACTACAAGCTAGATAAATTGATTGACATGTGTCCCTATAAACCCCTATTGTGTTGGGGTTAGAAAGAACACCTATCAATCTCTAAATCTTAGTATCTGTATGCGTAAATATAGAAGGTCCAGGAGGTGGTGGTACATGTGCCATGATATATATATCGACCTAAATTTTGTGCACAAAAATAAATTACTTATTCCAATGTACATGTGTGCACATCTAGTACTATGTATCTAAATTAATTTTTAAATTTAACATCCAAGCCAAGAACATACATTCTAGTTCACTAAGTGAAAAAAATTAAAATTTATATGTTTGAAATGTAAGTGATAACATGAAAAGCAAGTGCAATAACTTAAACGACCACTTCAAGAAGGAAAGACTGATGGAGCCTTTCTAATCACAAGATGAAATTCAAGATGAATAGAGACTCAAGATCACTGCTTCCCACAATAATGATAGGAAGTTCAGGACTCCAAATCATTCACTTTATCTTCTCTTTTGATTAGCATGCCCCTATTATCTCTTTTGATTAGTAGATGATGTACCTAGTCTACACATAAAATTAAATTGTTTTCAAAATAGATGTATGTCAAGAATTATACTTACATTTAACAGGTTATTTATAGGTCTCTATAGTTGCATTAGGATGGCCATGTTGAACCAATTCTCTACATTTGATGGTCCTAATATGTCTCACCAACATCATTTCTCTAGTGTCTACTTTGGAAGTTGTGGAACAAATGTATCATCATACACACCTACATCAAAGTAGATAGGGACGTTGTGTTACATGCTCGAGCCTATCAACATACAATTTCTTCTCTAATGTAGGTGTGTATGTTGATGTTGTTCCACAACTTCCAAAGTAGACACTAGTTATCACTAATGTTGGTGAGACATATTAGTCATCTTGTAGAGAATTGGTTCAACATGGCCATCCTAATGCAACTATAGCTCCGTATAAATGAGGTTAAATTGTAAGTATAATTCAACACATAATTGTCTATTTCAAACAATTTAATTTTACATGTAGACTATGTCATCTACTATTTTTTTTGAAAATATGTACAAGTACAAAACCTTATTTATGCCTCTAGATAGTTGCATTAGGATGGCCATGTTGAACCAATTCTCTACACTTGATGACTGATATGTCTCACCGACATCATAACATGATAGTGTCTACTTTGGATTGTGGAACAAATGTATCAACATACACATCCTACATCAGAGTAGATATGGATGTTGTGTTGTACTTGCCTATATCAACATACAATTTCTTCTCTGATGTAGGTGTGTATGTTGATGATGTTCCACAAATTCCAAAGTAGACACTAGTTATCACTGGTGTTGGTGAGACATATCAATCATCTTGTAGAGAATTGGTTAAACATGGCCATCCTAATGCAACTATAGCTTGGTATAAATAAGGTTTTGTAAGTACAATTTGAAACAAATAATTGTTTATTTCAAACAATTTAATTTTACGTACATAGACTGTGTTAAATCTAATAATTTTTTTTTAAATATGTACATTTTTATGCGAGAAGATATATCATCAAGTCACATGTCCTCTCAAAATGGTACATATATTTTAACACATATATGTTTTAATCTAGAAAGTTATATTTACCTATGTTAACCTTTCAATAACACATATATATGTGTAATAGAAGTTATAATTAAATAAATGAAGTACATTTCCAATAGCATTATCATATTCCAACATGTTTTAAATAGTTGAATAAGTGAGAAGATTTCATTTCTAAAATGCATGGATGATTCTTTTCCTTTTCAAAGCAGAGAGAGAGAGAGAGAGAGAGAGAGAGAGAGAGAGAGAGAGAGAGAGAGATTAACTTTTCCAAATATACACATGTGTATTGTCACATGTATCAGTGTCATAAAAATGAATACCATGTGTGCAATAAAACATTAAGTCATTCCTACTCCATACACTTTCTTTGTGAACACACTTACCAAGGGAGAGAGAGATAAAGATATTTCTTTTGAAATCATTATAACACATAGGTTCAACAATTAAAGATATAAAATAATGAACATTACACACTAAGAACATGGATACAACCAATGACTATACAATACATTCATATATTTCCATGGTAACTCAATATGATTTATAGCATATCTAGTACAAGAAACATCACAAAAATACATAAATATATACATAAATACTTGTAAACTACAAAATTTTTGTCACTATCCAAATAATGCTTCTTGGTATACTAGGCAATACCTAACAATCTCATTGAAAAATAAGATAGAAGTATGTGAAGGATCACTTATCTATTCACATGGTATAAAATATGGCATCTTGGATATCATGTATACTACTATAATCAATAAATATCTATAGTGTTGACTCCTCATGATTCCCAAAATATAATTGATGTTAATATCATTCCATGAATTATCTAGTATTTGTAAGAGATTATACAATCCATAATCTTGAATTCCCCTTTACCAAACGAATAAACTTGACATTTCTATATGTAGTCCTTTGTATTTTAACTCTCATTTATGACCAATAATTTCTTCCTCAAAAGTGTCAATGTCTTGTCCACTCTAATGTCTCTATCCATCCCTCCAATAGGATTTTGTCTAATCAAACTCTCTTGCATTGACCCTTACGATAAACATAAATATTATATCTTTAACAACAACCCATGTCAAGAATGAAGTAGTGCACTCACTATGTATTCTATCTTGACTGGAACTATATTTTAACATGCCTCCCCAAAATTGATATTATGTTAAATAAAATTTCATCTTTTTAAATCTTATAACTTTAACTCTCATCTATGTGATCTCAATGTACTTCTCTTTCTCAACATATCTACTATGTAGTTGTATTTACTACTCCTATGATTCAACACAAATTGGTAACTCTACAAAATTTAAACCATTTTATGTGCTTCTAGTTCAAAATTTACATTGATTCTCGATAGATTACGGTACCTAATGACCAATATACAAAAAAAACTTATTTGGCAACAATTAATACACCCACTTATTCAATTTGTATATATATTTAATAGCATAAATTTATAACCATAAATTGAATATTTGTTCTTTATGTCATTTATCTTTCCAATAAAGTGCATGACCACTAGTCTCCCATCTTGGCTTAACATTGCTCTAGTTGTTTTATTGCTATATTAATCTAATGAATTATTTGAGAATGAAAATGTGATTTAGTGTGGTCACAAGCCTTTATTTAATTAAAGACTTATGAAGAGTTGCTTCTTAAATACTCATTACAGGTGGTTGGGTTGTGATAAACCATTCCAAATTAATAGGTGTTTAGGTTAAAGCCCTCAAAGGTTGAGTTACACTTGTTATGAGCCTTGTTGAAGTCTTGGACTTATCTTGTGTGGAAC
This sequence comes from Cunninghamia lanceolata, assembly GCA_027924645.1. Classification (NCBI taxonomy): domain Eukaryota; kingdom Viridiplantae; phylum Streptophyta; class Pinopsida; order Cupressales; family Cupressaceae; genus Cunninghamia; species Cunninghamia lanceolata. The sequence continues at coordinate 232,214 of BSBN01000395.1, read as the reverse complement.
CCACATTGGCTCATGTGATAATTATTATATAAAATTGATTGAATTCACATTAGTCACCCTTAGTGCTATGAGGCAATTAGTACATGATTGAGTTGAAGTTAACATTTCATTGTAATCATAACAATGTTGCACACGTAAAGCACTCTTGGGGTCATGAGGATTGATCTAATTCTCAAACATAATTTACAAATTCCTAAAGACTCATTTCCAAGTTGTTTTATCATTGCAACCTTTTACTACAACATATAGATGCTAATCACTCAATAGGTATTTGTTTCATCATGAGATGATTTGACCATATGTTTATGTATGGTTCACTAGGTTCTAGTGGTTAACCCTATATAGGTAATTGATATGTCAATTGAACTAGTCCAGGCAAAGTAAAATCATAAGACACTTTAATGTAGCATTACATTTGACCAACATCATCAACATCAAATTATCGTCGATAACATTATTAATAACAATTGCATGTCTACATGTTAGAATTTTTTGGAAATGGATTTTATATATCTTTAAATTATTTTTAGCAAGTGCCACCAATGGATTTCTATTGTCATATAACATGAAATAATTAAAATAAGATAAGTGATTTTGATACCTAGCACATATTAAGCTAAACATGATACATCTAAATTGCATACAATAGTTACAAATTTTGAAGTAATTACAAGAGAACTACTTATATTCATTGCAATGAGATGTTTATAGTCACACAATCAATCTCTCTTGTAATTTAAGAGGCATGATTTCATAAATAATAAATGAACTTTTTTTTACAAAGTTGTGAGCTATTGAATGGAATCAGAGTCTTTTAGCTATAGTCAGTTGCATAGAGCTCAAGAGTAGTTTTCATGGAAAATAGATTCAAGTTTTTCATAACATGGTTCTCTAGTATTTGTTATCCAAATAGAGAGAACATGTTATATGGTTGAGAAGGTGGCATGAAAAAACCTTAATTTGGATGTGAATAGAAATTCATGTGGGTGTTGTATATATGGTCTTGAATCTATAGTTCTAATTCAAACCTTGTTGGTTTAAAAAGACTTGTTATTATTGAGAGTCATATTTGACTTGTTCATGTCTTTGCATTTATAGTTGAATTAGACATTAAAAACTAAAAATTCCCTAATTCACCTAGAAATACCATATAGAAAGTAACCATGAAGATCAATGAAACCAAACATGCTCCTAAAGTGAGGGGAAAAGAGAATATGAAATGTCATAAGTACCAATGAAGCTAAACATTCTACCCAAGTTCAAGGGAAGAGTAAGCAAAAGAATACAAACCCTAGTTTGCCGAATTAGGGTGACAAACTTTGACAAACCCTAGTTTGCCAAATTAGGGTGACAAACTAGATTCATCTTTTAAAACTTTGATATTCTTTTCAAACTAGGGTTTGTCAAATTATGGTGACAAACTAAATTCATCTTTTCAAACTTTGATATTATTTTGAAACTAGGGTTTGTCAAACCCTAGTTTGGCAAACTAGGGTTTGATAGTTCTTTAACTGTCTCAAGAAAATTTTCTGTATTTTATTGACTGTAATGGAATGACATTTTTTCTAATGGAAGCCCCTATCAGCAAGCATATGGGGCCTTGAAATGTTGGCAAGCATATACATGAGTTCACGACAAGCATCCATTTCAAACGGCACTTGCATATACATAGAAACAGTGGCAAATTTATGCACCTGTGGGCTCGACGTGTATGCTAATGTGGGGTGTTCTCCTATCGCAGAGCTTACATATGTCCCCTTCGAACTTGTCACCTTCATCTGGGTTCCCTGTTGCCTTCGTCTGCGGGTGGCTGTCACCTTCGTCTGTGGGTTCTGTTGGGTTGAAATATTGACTTTCTTTTATAATGTTTCTATATGTTTTTAAAGACCTTTTTACATGATTTTGCAAGAACCTTATAGACATTACCCTTATTATATGTTGTTTCACATATACTTCTCAGAGACTTTAAACCTATGCTGATAAATGGAATATGGTGGTTATATTATCAAGTGGATGATTTAAATTATTGATATGCATGCAATATAGATAGGATTTCATAAGTTTAATATGAAAGGTTATTTTGTGTATATATGTTGGAATAATTAACCTTGTGCAGCAAAGATATAGCATCCAGAAAGTAGTAATTGCAACAGAGTGCAGAATAGGGGAATTGATTAAAGTGCAGTCTAAGTGCTAAAAGTTAAGATCGATGGAGATGAACGTGGTCATCATGGAAGAATAAATGCAAGGAAGAAGAAGACTTATTCTAGAAGTCTAACCACAGCTTATGTGTTTTCATTCATGAGCTGTTGTATGGGATTTCTGTTTGAATATGACTCTGTTTCCTTTGTTCTAGATAATTAATAAGTTGATCTCAAAACTATATCCTGATATCCAGGGATGAATTGATGATCGTAATTAGTTAGAAGATTGCATACAACTCTCCCACTTTTGTATAAGTTAGGGGATGAGTTCGTTGATTAGTTAGCTGTTATTTTTACTTTCTATCTATATAGCCATTACTCTATTTTTACAGTTATCTGTTATTCCAGACATGTTTTGATTTTGAATAAAATTTGAAGAAGATTGTGTCTTTGATATGAATTGAATTCAACAGCATGTCATGGGAAATGTGTGAAGATCTGAAGTAGATTTAGTTTCCAGAAGAAGTGAGATAGTTCCCTAAGTTAGCCACTCAAGGTAATAACTCTCGCTTCATACATTCATTTATTTATTTATGCATTTCTAGTTAGACTGTTTCAAGTTATCTTATACATTGCATTGTGAAGTAAGTAAGAATTGATGATTGCTATTTCTAATAGTTGTGATTCATGAATAGAATGCATCATTGAAGTCCTCTAAAGGTTAGTGTTAAGTCTTTTTCTCATTCTATGTATTTCAAGTTAATTCTGTAATTCTCTGTTGAATATAGCTATCTTCAGCTTATGCCGGGGGTACCTGTAGCAACTAGGTTTTTAACTATTTTTGTTGTTCTTCCATTTCTCTAAACTCCAGTCAATTAAATTGATTAGAATAAGTTTGTATGAGATAGTTTAGGATAGAAATGAGTCCTGAAGGCATATATAGTGTGAGCATCATCATAAGATTACGCTCCTTGGTAGATAATTCAATGTAGGAATGCAATGATAGAGTGGACTATTCAGTTAGGTTTAACCCTGGATTTTGTTTAAGTCTACAACGCATTAGTTTTCCTCTATAATTTTGGCACTGTTGCTGGGGATGTTACTATCTTCATAGTCTCATTAGTTTTACATGCTTTTATAGTTAAATCTTGATTTTAGCATTAGATTTAATAAATTCATTTTTCAAGAAACACTAGGCATTCTACTAACACTATGCAGGACCGCTGAAACATAAAGCTCAAATTACTGTATGTGGAGGTAGAGAGCTAACTGAGGTAGATTCCTCCCTTCAACTTCTTAGAATAACAAGGGCACAACTAATTTCAACAAATACACAATAGGAAGTGCTGAAGGAGAGTTTCCTTTTACATCTTCATCAACACCCCCTACATCTCATTCAACTTCCTCCACTGCCACAGAAGGAACTTTCAGAACTATGGGAGAATGCTGTAGTAGATGATCCTCTAGGACAACCAATATTTGAATTCCCTATCCCAGACCAAGCATGGGTTGCTACTCTGAAAAATATACCACCTTCTGCATTTCTTATTTTCTACAGCTTGGTGACCGAAGATCCTGACACTTTCCTGTTCGAGTTCGATGTCTTGTGTAGGAGTTATGACTACACTGATCCTTACAGACTCAAGTCGGTCCCTGCCACAATAAAAGATGTTTCTTTAAGGTGGTTTATGGGGTTGGGGAAAGATGTCATCCTAGACTGGGAGACCATGAAGACAAAGTTCTTGGCAAAATATACAGATTACTGCAGAGGACATGATAGGAGAAGAGATGACATTTTTAGGATGTCACAGAAAGAGGATGAACCACTAGAAGACTATGTGGAAAGATTCTAGTTTACCTTGAAGAAAAACCCTTAGAATAGATTGTCTAAAGAATCATTGAAGCTAGTCTTTCTAAGGGGAGTTAATGATGACTGCATGGATACCCTCAACCTCATTGGAATAGGGGATATATCTCAACTTCCCTTTGAATATATCTATACAGCCTGTAGAAATTATTCTAGAACATTTTTTAGAAAACCAAGGGGAGAAAGAGCAGCCATCACAAGCAAGGCAACTTATGGAGTTTCAAGGGTAGAGATAAGTAACCTGCTAACCAACATGAAGGAGGACATTATTAGCCATATGACTACATAGCTGGAAACTCTCCATATAAAGAAGAAACAAGAAGAGGCAGATGCAATGCTCACTGAGTACAACCCCAGCTATAGACAGAGGAAGGCCAGCTATAAATGCAAAAGGGTGGCCAGCATCCAGCAAGAAAAGATTGAGAGGCCAAAATTGGAACAATTTTAAGGAGAAGATGGGCAACTATTCTTTATAGATTAGAGGAGACCTTGGCAGCAAAGGAAAGGTATGCCCTTTGATCCACTTAGTTTTAATTCTCCCTTTCCTGCTGTAAATCAGAACTTCTCTGCTTGGAATGCTCAACAATGGCCTGGTAACCCAAATGCATGGCAAAACCCCCAATGGCCTACTCCCCAATGGCCTACTCCACAAGCTGGTTGGAACCAACAACAACCTAACTCATGGCCACAACAAAATTTCCAAGCTCCCAACTTTAACCCTCAGTGGCCTCCTCAGAAGGAACAATGGTAGCCTCAGTGGAACAAGGGACAACAATGGTAGCAAAATGCACAATTTCAGCAACCTATGATCCCATTCTATCTCTACAGCCATACCAGCCACCTTCTATCACCCTATATCTTATTCACTACATGCATATCATCTCAACTCATCCAAGTTGTTCACAATTTCCAAGGTATGTTAATTATTCATTTCCACTTCATATGTACATTCAATAACTTTCAATTATTACAACTAGATTTCTTTTTATATTCATGATTACTCATAGTTTATTTCTTGCATGCAACAAATATTATCACTATTTCTTTTAATCACTTCTCTTCATTCTATAATACCTACCACATGAAGTGAGGTCACTTCACAATTAAGTTGGGGGGAGGGTTATTTTTGATTTTTTCCATTTGAAAAACATTTTCCTTTGAAAACCTTGCCTTTCAAGAAAACCAGACAAATATTCTACACCATGAACTTACCTTATTTTTCCAACAAGTGAATTAGTACCCTGAGGAAGTTATAGTGCAAAGGAAAGAAGACGCTGATTGGTTCTTTTGGGGTGGTGAGCTGAAGCAATAGGAATTGAGCAACAAAAATTGACATTGTGTAGAAAATTGACACTATAGAGTTTGCAATTCACAGCGGTAATGGGAGGAGACATTATTAGAAGAGAACCTTTAGCACATAAGGAACTACTAGAGGATGTGATGGTTCTCCCGCTCTTCACGAGACTAGGTTGGTTAGATTACTTCCTAAAATTGATAGAGTTTGAAGATGATATGATGAAAGAATTTGCATTTACTCTACAGTATGATGAAGCAATGGTGAAGGGGTTAACTATAGATGCTTCCGAGTTAGTTATTGCTCAAGTCACAGGGTTGCCATGGATAGGGTTTGAGCACACAGCTAGAGCTAATGTAGCTACGGCTAGGGAGGAGTTCTGTGAAAGAGGGGAACACCTGGATTCTACCACACAAGGTACCAAATGATTATCTCTTCCCTTCTTTTGGGGGAAATGTGCCAATTATATTATAAGGTATATTACTTGTGATGGTAGATACAATATGCTATATATTGCACAACTTAAATTGCTCAACCATTTATGACATGAAAAACTTGTCAATGTTCCAAACTATATGTATACTATGTTGAAAAGGATGTCTTCAAAATATCAGAGACAACAGTCAAACACTACTCTTTCCCACCATTGTTTAATAGTTCTACTAATAAAAAGGAGTTTAAGGATTCAGTACCCATAGATTGGATGGGAAGCTTTTAAACAATGTGTAGACATTTCAACACTTTTAGAGGCACCAAAACTAGAAGATGAAATTCCATATGAGCTTGATCCTCCTCTTGAAACTGAGCAGGAAGAGCCACAACATGAGAACCCTCCAGAGTTTAGGTCTGTATCAGCTAAGGAACCCTCAACATCCACCCCTTGAACTAAAAGAACCACTCCTTCAACATCTGGTAAGGAAAAGAAGAGTAGGAAGGGAGTGAATAAACACAAGAGTGCAACAAAAGAAGGAAGTGTAGGAGAAAAGAGGAAGAAGGGGGACAATAAAAAGGGGAAAAAGGTAGATAAGAAGGAAATAGTCACACCTAAATGCTCAGGGAGGTTAAGGAGGCAAGGAGCCAAAGAACAAGTTGTTGAGAAATAGAGAAGAGGGGACAAAAATATAGGCCAATAGGACAATGATCCAACTCCTTTGAATCTAGATTCAGATAGAGGAGAAAACCCCCTTGAGGATGTCTCTGTAGATGCCTGTGAAAATGTTGATATGCCTATAAAGAAAAGAAAGTATATTTCTTCTTCTAATTCTGAGTCAAAAGACTTGTTTACTGTAAGAAAGATGGGTAAACTTGTGCCAGATGATTCTACTAAAGAAGTTTTTGATGTTCCTAGAGAAAGGAATGATGAAATGTTGAAAAAGAAAATGAATTATTAGAGGATAGAGATATCAAGAAGAAACTTCAAGAAGCCTTGGACAGAATAAGATAGCTGGGGGAACAGGTAAGGGGTTATGAAGAAAAAGATAAAGAGAAAGAGAGAAGAATTCAGGAGTTGGAGGAGAAGATCCAAACTTATGGTCATGGTTCTAACTTAGACTTGTTGGCACATTTAGCTGAAAATAAAACAAAAATTGAGGAAGAAGTACTTACTCTCCAACCTCCAGTGACAAGGACCCCATAGTACCATACTACCCTATCTTTGGGCTCTGAGCTAATGAAATTGACTGATAAGACTAAGCAAGAAAAAGAGAATTGGGAAAAATAAAAATAGAGTTTCAATGCATCAGTTATAGAAAAGGATTTGATAATCAAAAGGTTGGAGGATAGTCTGGCAGAAGTTATTGATAAAGCCAAGCAAATCATTGGATGCAGACCTCCACCTAGGGTTTATGCATTATTTCTAAAAGAGAAATTCCTTAGTTTTTAGTTTAATAGATTTATCAATAATCAACCTGAATTGCATTCAAGGCACATTTTTTGCAATTATTTCAAAGAGGTCAGTTTAGAAGAACAAGACCATTTGTGTGAATACTATCTGCACAATTACTTGATGGATGAAGACATAGAATGGAACCCATGCATCTATGTTGGAGACCTACAGATCAGAGCACTAATGTCACACTTAAAAATGAACAACTCAGGGGAGCACTGATGGACCAATATGAGGAGTAGAAAAAGAAGGAGCCGTTGCTAATTAGGAAAGAAGCCTTAGAACCTGAAGTGATCTTGACCCAATGGCTAACATTACTTTCTCATATGGGTCTAGGTAAGGTGATCATGGATTTAAGGCTCAGGGATCACAGAAGAATACAAAGATTAGTAGTGTCCATCATTCAAAATTATCAAAGGTATGTGCAGAATAGGTGGAATAGCCTAACTCCAGAATTGTAAAAGAAGGAACCCCTCTTTCCACAACTTCATGAATATGTTTGAGAGGTTACGCAGGTACATCCAGATCTCAAAGCAAAAGGGAGTATCATGGTTGCCTCTTACTTATCAGCCTCCTATCCTTCTTTACCCAATGCCACACTAGATAGGAGGGAGAAGTGATAAGTGTAGGCATGCTGAGCTAAACAGGATGGAGAGACTTGCATGTTATAATAGATTCTATCTCAAACAAGGAGGATTCAAAGAAAACATGGACCTCAGAAGAACCACTTTACATTATAACTTTTTGCCCTAGATGTTAGTTCCTTGGTTTTGCTTAGGGACAAGTAAAAGTTTAAGTTGGGGGGAAATGTTGGGTTGAAATATTGACTTTCTTTTATAATGTTTCTATATGTTTTTAAAGACCTTTTTACATGATTCTGCAAGAACCTTATAGACATTACCCTTATTATATGTTGTTTCACATATACTTCTCAGAGACTTTAAACCTATGCTGATCAATGGAATATGGTGGTTATATTATCAATTGGATGATTTAAATTATTGATATGCATGCAATATAGATAGGATTTCATAAGTTTAATATGAAAGGTTATTTTGTGTATATATGCTGGAATAATTAACCTTCTATAGCAAAGACACAACATTTGGGAAGGAGTAATTGCAACAGAGTGTAGAACAGGGGAATTGATTAAAGTGCAGTCCAAGTGCCAAAAGTGAAGATCGATGGAGATGAACGTGGTCATCATGGAAGAATAAATGCAAGGAAGAAGAAGACTTGTTCTAGAAGTCTAACTATAGCTTATGTGTTTTCATTCATGAGCTGTTGTATGGGATTTCTGTTTGAATAGGACTTTGTTTCCTTTGTTCTAGATAATTAATAAGTTGATCTCAAAACTATATCCTGATATCCAGGGATGAATTGATGATCACAGTTAGTTAGAAGATTGCATACAACTCTCCCACTTTTGTATAAGTTTGGGGATGAGCTTGTTGATTAGTTAGCTGTTATTTTTACTTTCTATCTACATAGTTGTTACTCTATTTTTACAGTTATCTGTTATTCCAGACATATTTTGATTTTGAATAAAATCTGAAGAAGATTCTGTCTTTGATATGAATTGAATTCAACTGCATGTCATGGGAAATGCGTGAAGATCTAAAGTAAATTTAGTTTCCAGAAGAAGTGAGATAGTTCCCTGAGCTGGCCACTCAAGGTACTAACTCTCACTTCATACATTCATTTATTTATTTATGCATTTCTAGTTAGACTGTTTCATGTTATCTTATACATTGCATTGTGAAGTAAGTAAGAATTCGTGATTGCTATTTCTGATAGTTGTGATTCATGAATAGAATACATCATTGAAGTCCTCTGAAGGTTAGTGTTAAGTCTTTTCTCATTCTGTGTATTTCAAGTTAATTATGTAATTCTCTGTTGAATATAGCTATCTTTAGCTTATGCCGGGGGTACCTATAGCAACTAGATTTTTAACCATTTTTGATGTTCTTCTATTTCTGTGAACTCCAGTTAATTAAGTTGATTAGAATAAGTTTGTATGAGATAGTTTAGGATATAAATGAGTCCTGAAGGCATATATAGTGTGAGCATCATCATAAGCTTATGCTCCTTGGTTGATAATTCAATGTAGGAATGCAATGATAGAGTGGACTGTTCAGTTAGGTTTAACCCTAGATTTTGTTTAAGTCTACAACAAATTAGTTTTCCTCTATAGGTTCCTTTCACAGCTACACAAAAAAACTAACATTTGAGAGTTTTAACCTATTTTTAAAAAAACATTAAAATAATGCCTTTGATTGAAAAGCCTCTTCTATTGAAGGTATTATTTTATTATTTTTATTTGGCGCTCAATTACCTTTATTTGAAGACCTCCTTCAAACAAAGGTTCTAATATTTTAAGCTTTTATAAGGTTGACAAGGCCTTCATTCAAAGGAAAGACCTTCGAATGAAGGTGCCTGCTAGAGATTTTTTGGCACCTTCAATTTTTCTTCGTCCACAAAAGTGTAACCCGCTATTTTGGGTTGACCCATGGAAAACCCAAGAAGGGAAAAACCACAGTGAGGATTAGCTCACAATATAAAGTAATATTAACACTGAATATAATAGGGCTCACTACCCAAAAGAAAGAAAGGCTCACTACTAGAATAGAAAAGAAGATAGAGAAGAGTGTTACAATGAGAAAACCATCTCAATGCAATAGAGAAGTCCACCACAACATCACCAACACCTTCACAATCTTACTAAAGAATTGTAGACACCTTCTGCTCACTACATCGAGTAATCTAACACATGAAAGCTTGCACTGCACTTTACAAATTTGTACTCTACAACTCTATAATTTTCATCTCACACATGAGATACTTATATCTTTTTTATCCCTCAACAACTCAACACCTGTTTATACTATCTTCAACCTTGAAAATATTCTCCAAGGTCGGTAGTGCACTTTAACCATGTAAATTCAAATTAGGTCAGCACCAAAACATTCTTGTGATGGAAATGAATGAAGGTGGAGCACAACACACCTTAGCTTGGACCTAATTCCACTCATACACGCCATGCCATGCTTCCACAATCATCAAGGAAAATCCATAATTAGTGTAAACACCCAAGGTCGGATGAACTTGTGTTAACACCATAATCATTTAAGAACACACTTCCTCAAAACCAAAGATGACTCGTAGACAACACACCATGCTTGAATGCAATGTAGAATAACCCACAAACACCCAAAAATCTAACAAATTCCTTTGCAACAATTTTCACTTGAAGAAAGTACACACCCAGTATACTCAAACATCTCTGCCATAAAATGCAACTCAAGAAATCAACTTGCGGATTGCCAAACCATGAACAACTTCAACTAAAGGTAGATATGAACCTTATCAATACGCTTCCAAAACCGTATGACCTGAAACCACTATGTAGAGAAATACAAAGCAAAGAAATTTCTCTCAGACACCTCTGCAATACATAGTTCACACACAGGTGAACACACCTTCCTTAGTACAACAATCCAACACACCAAATTCTGAATACAACACCTCTGAACACCTCTAATCAACATATCCAAACTATACAAGCAAATCTTCAACATAGAAGAAATGCGGAGCAAAACTAGAACACCACTCTATATGCCAAAACACCTTTACAACACATTGTTTTCTCTTTTATTCAAATTTTCTCAAAAGCACTTGGAAACCAAGCACTAGAAACATATCATCAACATCTTCAGCACTTCCTCATCATCGGAGACAATATCAACTCAATACTAACTGCTCACACTCTTGCAATAATCTCTTGCTCATACAATTGACACCAATGACAACACCAACTACACATACTTGCAACAATGAGGATCTTAAAACCTATCATACTTCCATCATCACTCATGAAATACCATTGAAACTAGGAGTCAAACCATTTCACCAAAGGTAGAGACTTGTTAATACTTTGCTAGAGCCACTAATCTTTCAAGAAGTGAAAAAGCTATTAACAGCTAGGATCATTTTTCTAGTACGTCATTCAACATGTGTGGATAACTTTGTGCCTATCCATAAGAAGAACAATGAAATTAGATTGTGTGTAGATGTCAGAAACCTAAATAGAGCTTCAGAAAAGGATACTTATCCTTTTCCATCACTAGATGAAGTGTTGCAAATTGTTAATGGATCTCAAATGATGTCATTCCTAGATGGTTATTGAAGATACAACCAAGTGATGGTTGAGTATGCCGACAAACTAAAGATAGCCTGCAAATGGGGAATATATGTATATCGCAGGATGCCATTTGGCTTGATCAATGCTGGTGCAAATTTCCAACAAGCAATGTATATAGCCTTCAAATTTGGTTAGTTGGTAAGTGTATCATCATCTACATGGATGACCTAACCATATTCTCCAAGAAGAGGGAGGATCACATTTCAGATTTAAGGAAGATTTTACAATGATGTAGGGACTACAGTATCTCTCTTAATCCCAAGAAGTGTATTTTTGGGGTAACTGAGAGAAAATTGTTGGGTCATATCATTTCAAAAGAAGGTATATCAATAGGCCCTGATAGAGTTCAAGATATCCTCAAAATTCAGTCACCCGCTAGCAAGAAAGAACTCAAATCATACTTTGGGAAGATTAATTTTGTAAGGAAATTCATAATAGGGTTTGCTGAGATTGTCAGACCATTGAACACCATGTTGAAACAAGATACTAAGATTGAATGGACACCTGAGGCAAATAAATCCTTCTTAGAAATCAAACAAGCTATTATAGATGCCCCGGTACTTGTAAGTCTAGATTATACTCTGCCATTCTTTATTTACTCTTTTGCTTCAGAACATACATGTGCAATAATGTTGACTCAGAAGAAAGGGCCTACTGATCAGCACCTGATTGCATTTATGAGTACTCCATTGAAGGACACCGAGCTTCACTATAACAATGTAGAGAAACAAGCTTATGCATTGGTGAAGGTAGTCAAGAAATTTTGCCATTATATCTTAAGGAGCAAGGTGAATTCTATTGTCCCCAATGCTGCTATCAAGTCATTACTAATGTAGAGTGAGTTAGGAGAATGAAGGGGAAAGTGGCTCACAATTTTACATGAATTTGATCTAGAGATACAACTAATGAAACTAGTGAGAGGACAGGCCCTCACCAGAACTATAGTAGAGACTGGCCCAGATTTAGTTTCTCAGCAGTATGTGTTAGAAGACATATCTCAAGACAATTGGTACAGTGCTATTTTGTTCTATTTGCTTAATCACCAATGCCCATCTCATCTAGATTCTATCCAGAGGAGAGCTCTAAGGTTGAAAAGAAACAACTTCATGATCAAAGAATCAATATTATACAAGAGAAATCATGAAGGGATCTATTTGCGATGCCTTAACAAACCTAAAGTTTCCTATGTCTTGGCTAGTTTTCATGAAAGATACAAGACACAATTCTGGTCTATTCACTGCCAACCAGATTTTGTGAGCAAGATATTACTCGCCCACCCTTTTCCATGATGCTCATACACATGTACAAACTTGCCATGTTTGTCAGACTACTGCCACAAAAGAAAGGAATGATGCAATGCCTTTGCACAATGGGGTCTGGACTTTATTGGTATGATCAATCCATCTTACTTTGTAGGCCATAGGTATGGTATTGATTATTTCACTAGGTGCTTTGAAGCTCAGGCATGTAAACAATGCACTATAGAGGTAGTAATAAAATTCTTTGAAGAATATATAATCACCAAGTTTGGCTATCCATTTTCTCTTGTTTGTGATAGTAGTCCTACATTTTCATCACTGGGTTACTCTAATTAGGCATTTGATTATGGGATTATACTAAAATTTTCATCCAATTATTACCCCTAGGGTAATGGTGTCACTAAGTCTACAAACAAGAATTTGTTGGAAGTCCTCAATTGACAAGAACCATAGGGAATGGCACACTCAGCTTAGGTTTGCTTTATGGGTCGATAGGATAAGAAACAAGGCTTCCTTAGGAACTTCACCCTATCATTTAGTTTATGGACTGGGGCCTATGTTTCCCATACATTTGAGGATACCCATCTTGAAATTCATGCAAAATTACTTAGAGTCAGATGACAAAACTTTTGGCTGCCTGACATAGTTATTGCATTTAGAGGAAAAACGAGATACAACTATTGAAAATTTTGCCAAACATCAAGGCATTGTAAAACATTAGTTTGATAAGAGAGCCAAGATAAAATATTTTCACATCTCAAAATTAGTCTCGTACTAGGATAAAGCTCATGAGAAGAAGGGAGAACATGGTAAATTTGATAAACTTTGGTTAGGTTCCTATCAGATTGCTGAGATTTTGTGAGATAACACATATCGATTGAAAATACTTACTGGCAAAGATCTCCCACTACCTGTTAATGGGCAGTTCTTTGAGCACTATTTCTAGGCTTAGGAGGCACATGTGCCCTCCTCTTTGTGCATATAATTTTCTTTTCGGTCCTTTTGCTTTGGTTAGTATTAGTTGTTTGCTTTGGTTCCCTTTTCTTGATTTCTTTTGTTTTTTTTGTCTAGGGTCATGCAATTTTTTTGAATAAGATGGCAATTGTAAGGCATCCCAAGAGGTGTTCTCTAGGACTATAGATTCCTAATTTCTTTGAGAAATAATGGTCCTAAAACTGGAAGTGTACTATGGGTACCATTGTTAATTCTAGATAGCATGATACTTGTTCTTGGGAGATGAGTCATTGATTTAGTTTGACTTGAAATGTTTTAAGATATTATACCTCTTCACATCTTAATGATCATAAAGTTTTTAGGAAAGTCTTTGTGATCTTGTATTAAGTGAAAAATCTTAAGATCTCACCTTTGCCACCACTATGATTCCCAACCCAGCGAAGTTGAAATAATACACATAGCCCATGTGGAAAAATAATGTGCTATAAGGGTAAGAGGTACTTCTTAGTACTCTTATCAAAGTTGAATTAATTGAATCATCAAATAAGCAAATAAATCAAAAGTCAATACTTCTTAGTACTCCCATTATATGCATCAACTAGCTGGAGGATTCAAGTATCTCTATCAGGGCTATAGATGCCTCTCTGGTAGTAGAGCTATACTTGAGTGGAATCATAGAGACAACCTTGTCGGGGCTATATATGCTTGACTGACAGTGAGGCAATGTCCAGGTAGTTCATGAGGTGAGTACATCATTCATGTAGCTTAATTCAAGAGAACTTGGATGATCTTGGTTTCCAAGGGATGGGAAGGAATGCATGTGCACACACTTGGGTCTTTAGAATATGGATGGTTGCTCTGGCTCTTGACTTAAGATCTCATGACCTTGTTTTCATGTTTATTTAGTTTGATAAGTGGGAAACTCAGAGCTTTTGGGTTCATAACTACTGTTTATCTTAGAAATTCTCTAGATCATTTCCCCAGTAGAGTCTCCATCTGTTGTGCCCTACACACATGCCTAATTTTATCAAAATGGATACCCCCTCTTTTGCTTTGGCTCAAGCTTTAGCTTTGCTTCCTTATGCTTTGAAGAAAATGAAAGTCATGCTTTGAGTGAGAATTTGCTTAAAATGGTGTCATTTAAATGATGATTTTATCTTCTTGGAAGCTTATCTTTGTCTTCATGATGACTTTTGTGGAGTTTTGGGTTTGGCTTTGTGCAAGTCAAGATGAAGAAAACCTTCTTTTTCACCCTTTGCACTAGTTTTAGGTCCTATTGGATATTGTACTAAAATTGGATGTTACTAGATATGTTCGGTGTCCCTTAGAAGTCCCACATGGGGCTAGTTGTTCCCTTTGGGGCTGAAAAGTGGGCCTTTTCACCCTTGCTGGATATTTGCAGAGCTTTTGATGCCTAGTGGATATTATCCACTTGCCCTCCTTTTACCTGCATATCTAGTGACCATTAAACCCCTAATTTCTACATGAATAGTGCTTGCCACTCTATCTACAGTACAGAGGCATTTATGGCAAGACTATCAGGGGTATAAATACAAAATTCTAGCTATTTTCACCATTTGCATTCAAAAACTCAGTTATTTAGAGCTCTTGACAATCTTTAGTCACCTCCCATCTAATTTCTTTTGCATTTGAGATCTACACAATGTTGTTTGAGCAATTTTTGCATCAGCTTTGAAGGTCCAATTCATATTTCTCAACTTAAACCAGGTCAATGGTTTATTCTTTCTCCTTTCCATTATGTTTGGATTGCTATTTATATTTCTCTACTTTTCATGAAAATTGGTAAGGGGAGTCAGATAAGTTCATTTGGATTGCAAAAATAGATGGTGTGTGCTAGAAAAGCCCTAGTATGCTTGTGGTTTGATTGCTCATAGGGTTTTTATTTTGGTAATGTAATGTCTATCAAATAAGATTTGTATGAAGATTTAGATCTTAGGGTTTAAAACTTTCATCATGTTGTTTCAAACTAGGTTTGATCCTAAGATTGCTGGTAAAACTTGATTGTGGAAGAAATACAATGTGTAGAATATGTCACGTAGGGTTAAAAAACTTGCCTCTACTTTAACTTTCAAAAAACTCTTGTAGAAAAACTACCCTAAAGCGGGAAAATCGTATATGTGAAACTTTTGGCCCTATTGGATATTATCCACTAG
Organism: Cunninghamia lanceolata; assembly: GCA_027924645.1. Lineage (NCBI taxonomy): Eukaryota > Viridiplantae > Streptophyta > Pinopsida > Cupressales > Cupressaceae > Cunninghamia > Cunninghamia lanceolata. The sequence continues at coordinate 216,436 of BSBN01000395.1, read as the reverse complement.
GTGCCCAATTCCCCACTTTATCCTATAGAGCCCCTTTGACCCACCAAAGATGTTAAGGCTCATAACCCTTGTTGTTTGCAAGTGTTTTCCTAAGTGGTGGATATATCCACTAGAAGGCCTTTTCCCTGCTTTATCCGGTAAGTACCATTTCACCTGCTTTACTGCATTTGACTACCAATAGAAATTTTGCAAAGATTTCACTGGATATAGGATATATCTGGTAGAGGTTACTTTCCCCACATATCATGTTGACTACAGAAGTCTCACTTATCCTGTACAAGGATTTTGACCTACTTTTAGCACAGGTAACTCAGTTCATCCTATACAAGTCAAATTACCAGGTTTAGGTTTATTACTTCACATTATCTAGTCAATTCAAATGCTTTATCTTTTATGATTGATGTGAAGATTGATATGGTAATATGTTAATGTTCATATCTAGTAGGAGGGCAAAATCACACTTTTTGTGGGAACTGATCAAATTTAATGTCTAGATGGATGCTATATGTTAGGAATTCATGAAAATGTCTTGTTTCAATGATTTAAGTGAATTTCTAACCAAAGTGATAAGTTAGACATGTTAATAAAATGATATTGAAAAAGGTATTCATTAAGGCAATGTATGTAGGATAGATGTCTTCCCAAGCTACCATCATGAAGTACGAGTTTAAAGGAGTTCCCCTTGTCTCAAAGATCACTTCCAACTAGAGCAATATTATGGATACAGACATAGGTCATGTGGACCTAGAGGACTTCAAGATAAGAATATTTGGTAATAATCCTACCAAATGGACTCACAAGATCAGAGACAATGAGATAGCACAAGCTATAGGATTCCCTACTATTGTCCATTATTTAGAGTTGATCATGGCATGTGTAGAGAGATACCACCCTCAAACAAGGAAAGTGGTTACTCAAGATGGAAGAATCATTGTCAATTTCACCATAGAGGCCATATAAGAAGCCTTTGACACCCCTATCTACCCAACAATAACCATGATTGACAAAGATAACAATTAAAGGATGTATGATCAGGATCTTGAGAGGTGTAGAAAAACCATCAATGACACCTGGATGAAGGTAAGGACTGCTATGTCCAAGGTGCCTCATGTCCTTTATAGAATTGATTTTAAACCAGAAGTGGGTACTTGCTGACACTTCTGAGAAGAGTTATGGGGATAGATTCGGCATCAAACTTTCAACCATGGATGTTTGACTATGTGGAAGAGGTACTAAAGGGTGATAGGAAGATATACTAGGATTGAATCATTAGTGCTAATATCCACGAGGTTTTCTTAGCCCTGAGTGATACCATAATTTTTCATCTCTCTTCCTATGTGGTGTACATGTTATCTAGGAACTTTGTGTATCTTGGGCTAACCAACTTAGGGATAGTTGGGAATGTGGATGGTGAATTGAAAGTTTATGACTATTACCCACAACTGCATCTTGAGAACTCCCTGGTATACTATAAGAGGGTGAATGATGCATTCACAATGCACATCACTAGGATGCTGCAAGGGGACATGTCAAGGAGAATATTCTTAGAGGCACCTAATGCAGTTCAAAACTATGGGTATTGATACATTCAATTCCCCAAGTTCACTTACATTAGAGTACAAGGTTTTAGAGGATCGCCTTATAGGCTTCCAAAGTATCCCAATGACAAGGTGGTTCTATTAGAGATAACTAGGCAGCTATGCACATGTTATAACATGCTCAAGGACTTGCATAGAGCTGCAATAAAATTCCCCATCATTCTAAGGATGGGACTATTTACCTGTATTACCATTGGTGCAACAAAATCTTCTAATGTGGAACTACAACAGTTGCATTTAAATTTCTACAAGGCTTACTCACATTTTGATCCATTTGGTACTTTGGAACAACATGTCAGAAGGAAGCTCTTTCACATAGAACAACTAGAAGATTTCTTGGCTAATTGCATAGATGAACATGAGGTAAAGAGAAGATGCTCAAGGTTGTCCCTAAATTTTAACAAGAAGTTTCATATCACCCTAGCGCCAGATCAACTACTTGATGATGGTATTGTGATTTAAGAAGCTGAATGGAGAAGAGTCTTTGACCATCTGATCCCTCCTCCTAATTGGGTAGAAGTAGAAGATAACTCTCTTGAGAATACTATGAGAAATCCAATTAAATACAATAGAGCTTAGGTGGAGGTACAAGTGGCACAACTTACTACTGCTAGTGCACCGTTGATAGATAGAAATCCCCAAGAGGAAAGAGACAACGACGATAAAAAAGATGAACCCATAGAGGTCGTAGAACTAGAGCCTACAACACAAGAAGGTAAGGCTGATAGGAAGGAAACAAAAGATGAAGTGCCTCTGGATAAGAAGAAAGATAAGGACAAGGTTGTAAAAGATTCCAAGGAGAAGGTAATGAGGGGTAGCATCTCCCCAATCAAGACAAGAACCTCTAAGAGGAAGCCTACGCAAAGTGGAGAAGTTGAGGGATCCAAACCAAAGAAGGTTAAGGTTTCTAAGAAGGCCCCAAGCCTAAAGATCACACAAGACCCTCCAACTGTAGCTATTGCCACTTCAGTCCCTTTGCCTACAGTCATTACTTCCCCTCAAACATCTAATGCACAAACCTTTTTTGTGTCCTCTCTTCCACCTATGTTTGATACACCACCTTTCTCAGTTGCTCCCTTGGTTTTCATAGTACATGTTTTTGCTGCCCCTACCTCTATTGCACCTTCTTCCTCTCCACCATCTTCTCCTCCATTATCATCTATTGATGTTCTCATTCCTTCATTCCCCCTATTTTCTCTTTCCACTCCACTTTCTGTTTCCTCTGTTCCATCCCTTTCATCTCTTGCATCTCTTCCCTTGCCACCCATTTCATCTATCATATCACCTCCATCTTTCTCCTTGCCACCTCTTAATTTGTCCACTCCCATTTTCATTCCTTCCATTTGTCGTAGTCCATCCATCTCACCTTCTCTTAGATTTGCAACATTTGCAAATCTCTCCAGGGTACAACTATCAAAAGTGGTGATAGGTCCATTCATTTCAATAAACAATAGTTTATCCCAACCATTTTGGACTACTGATGTTGTCCTAGAGCCTTCATCCCCAAAGTTACCCCTACTAGAGGGTATTGAAAAGGTTTGTGCTGAAATTAGTATAACCAGTGAAGAGGTCCACATACAAGATGCTCCTAAAAGTCCTCCTATGGATTTGAACACTATAGAGATTGTAAATCTTGATGATAGTCCTCCACAAGGTGAGTCTGACCAAACTACATTTGACAAGGCTCAGAAGGATACATGAGAGTAGATAAAATAGATTAGGTTCCCTGCAAAGGCTGATGCAAATATTCCTGGGGAGGATAGTACAAAAAAAGGGAATGACAGTAGTAGATAACAATGATTCCTTGAATAAAGAGGGTGATCAATTAAAACCCCCGACACATTCTTTGAAAGCTCCTAAATGGCTATAGCAGAGGCTACAAGGTAAACAAACTCAAATTGAAGTTGTTGACCTAGATTTATATATCTTTCTTTCCTAGCTTGAAAAGAAAAAGAAGCAGAAACAAGCAAATGTCCACTCAAGGATTTATAAGGATGCTTCTAGATCAAGAGTTGTTGAAGTTACAGTACCACTGGCACAAGCAAATAAAGAAGGAATCAGGCGTGGAGAATATAATATCTCAACAATAAACCTCTGACCTACCTTAAGGCTTCAAGAGATTGAGGAATTCAAAGATTATTTCTTTACAATTATGAGAACAATGGATAAAGATGAACTGATGAAGAAGCAATTAAAGCATCAAAATGAAGAGCTCCATGCCTACATTAGGTACTTAATCAATCCTATGCATATTGAAGATGACACTGCTATTGCCCCTTCCATTCTTTCAAAGGAAGAACTAGAAAATTTTGATAAGATAAGAAAACTTTCTTTAGTAACCAGGGAATGGTTGATCAAGATTTACACAAAAGGGTGTGAAGTGATTGATGAGCTCAGTGATATGCAGAAGGATTTTTGTGCTTTGAAGGAAGACTGGGAGGCCATAATTAAAGAAAGTGAGGATTATGATGAATATTACTCACATATACACCCTAGGGTCCTAGCAATGAGTAAGCTACTTGAGGAAGTTCTCATCCAGGAGAACATTTTGATGAAAGATAAATTGCATATGCCCTTACATTGGCTTGAGATGTTGAAGCTCAGAAGAGAAATTATTGATAAGGCAAAGATTGAGGGTGAGTCAGCAAAGAGCTAACTTTTGGAGGCCATCTATGGTTTCAATGATCTGCTCAAAGCTTTGATAGGATTATATCTAGATGAAACTGTAGCTATAGATGTACAAGAGTGTAAGAAACAACTAGGTCTATCATTACAGTGAGATTCTTCTTCCTATAGTACAACAAACATGAACAAAGATAGTAGTTTGCAAACATAGATAAAAGAGTTTAAGAAAAGCAAAAGAGCTAAATTTGCAACTTATCATGATTATCTAGATCAGTTGACACCCTCAGATTTAGGGCAAATTTTGTAAAGGATCCTTCTCTAGGAGAGATCAATTCTATGCTTGAGGCCCTGATGGCATATAGGAAGGAGGCTGAAAAGAGCAAAGTGACAGTTGATGATAGTGTCCTTGAGGATTAGTAGTGAGAAGAGTCAGTAGAACAAAAGTCAAATCCCAAATGTAGCTAGCATGCCTCCATCAAAAAGTGCCATTTATTCTCTTTTGACTTGTCAACTCTTAGTAAAAGTGATTTGTCTTATTAGACATATCAAAAACTTGCTATTTTGTCCTATTCAATTAAGTTGAAAAGTTAGATTTTCATCTTTTTCCTAATAGACAAAATTAATTCCAAGATTGTACTTGTCTAATTGCCAAAATTAAATGTTGTTAAATCTGAGCCCTTGGTGTTGGATTAATCCTCACCATTCATTGAAAAACTTAGTATGCCTGCTCCTCTATCTAAGAGCAGTCATTTTCTTTATTTTGTAAGGTTGGAACAATGAATTGTTAAGACTCTACCAAAATTTTGAATCAATACAAATATATCTACAAGTATTGCTACTATATTTTGTCATTGTGTTATGTGACTTTGGATTTCATGGTTCATCTCTATCCAATGTTAGATAAAGTTTAGTTATAGTTTGGATGTATGCTTTAGGTATTTGATGAGCTCTGGTTCATACCATTTCTATCTTGCTGATTGTAAGTTACTTTGCATGGTTAGTCTGAACCCATTTTATAAATTAAGTTCAATTGCATTGAATTGATTAAGCTAGATGCTAGTAATTGGGTGTTTAATGAATTTATGCAATTTGAAAATCTTTGTTACCATTAAAGATTGCACTATTTCTGAAGCATTGTGGGAAACTTGGTTAAACAAAAATTGGTTTTAGGGCATTTTGTCTATTTGAATTAAGTCATCCACTATGATTTATTCTTAGGATTTTCCTATTTCTTTTCCTATCCCTTATCCTTTTAAATTTTATTTGAAAGCTAGTATATTTAGCTCAAAAACATCAAATCATTGATAAAACAAATGAAGTTTTTAGATTTCACAGTCTAAATCACTTAGGGTTTCTGCATACCTACAATTGTCATCATTTATTAAACCCTATATTTCATGTAAGTCTCTTTGACTAGAGCAACAAAACATATCCAACTAAGTTATCCTACAAGTCAAGACCTAACAATATAAACCTTGGGGTAGTCTTTTTCTGGGTTTTCTGGGATTAGATTCCTTTCAAGAGAGGTGAGATACTTTGTATTTCATCTATGTTGTTGTGTGCAAAGACACCCATCAATAGTACACTATACACCCAATTGAGCACCAACTCAATGTAATGAAGCACCAACCTCAAGAGGCACCAACCCCTAAATTCACAAAAAAACTTGTATGCAAACAATGATTCTGATATGTTTGAAGAAACCCTTAAACTTCTTACAACTTCTTTTATACAAACATTGATTTTAAAATGTTTGAAGATGAATGTAATAAGTCTGACTTGGACTGTAACCTTTGCATTAGCCCTACCAAGTGTGTTATTACTGATCCATGTATTTCTAAGACAACTGCCCACATATATAATGGAGGTCTTGTAGTGCCACTATGGAAAGCTCAAAAGCTTACACAAGCATAATGTATTTAATAAACCTTTCACTCAATGCTCATGTCTTTGAACATTTTTCCAACCTACACAAACCTTCACACTCTATAATCTTCTCTTCAATCAACCTTTTTTTCTCAACCTTTGAACATCTGCCTCTGTATGAGATATATTATTCAACAAAAGAAAGTATTTTGTTATTGAGATCATGATATATGTATCCCTACACATTTTTGTAGGATTCTAGTACAAGTAACTACCTTCAAAATGATGACAACAGAGAGTAACTTCCACAATTAATATAACTGCTTTGTAAACCAAGGTATTACAACTTAAACAATCTTTTATGTAGGGTTTGCCTTTGATTTTGTGTTTCTAGGAAAGAATGGATGATTTTCATCACAAATTTCAACTTTAGTTTCATTCCCTCTTCATCAAAATTTACCTCCCTATTCGACAATTACCTTAGATACAGTCCTTTTATATCACAATGAATGTGTAGCATAATCATTGACTTAAACCTTGATGGTGAGGTATTCAAGTGTAAAAACTTAGGTGAGTCATGGAAGCACTATAAAAATGACTTGAAGACTATAATAACCATCATTGTAGACTTACACATTGATGCTTCACACTGCTTTTCTCAGTATATATCTGGTAGATTAAAAACTACACTTCACACTGCTTTTCTCAGTATATACCTAGCAGATCAAAAACTAAATATGATCAAGGACCGAATAGATGCAGATATAGTATATATCAAAATATTTATCTTATGTCAAGGATCCAGAGTCTTCTCAAAACTTATCTCAGTAACATAGTGTTCTCAAAGTTTAGATGCAGAGTCTTCTCAAAGTTACATCAATGACAATCTATGACAATCCAACAATCTTCTCTATCTCCAACAATCTTCTCTATCTCATCAATGACAATCAAACATATGTTTCATAGGGCTTCTTCTTATAATATCAAGTTCAAACCTTCCTAGCTATTAAGAATATTTCTTAAAAAGTTTATTGCCTCATTGTTAATTTCATTATTGTCCTCAAGGAGTCTTCCATTACTTGATTTTTTGACAAAAATTATGTTTATGTTTTTCTTTATCTTTATTTGGCAACTTCATGACTATTTATCCTATAGGATTTTTTCATGGCTTTTCCTCTCTTAAATCATGTGTTTTTTGAACCTTGATTCAACTAGTTTAACTTTGGAACATGGCCCTATACAATAATTTTGAAAAACTTTAAATGTATTATTTTACAAATTTATTTCGATATATAATGTTTTTATTAAAAAAATAGAAATACAATTTACATTATTATTAGAATATAATGCAATCTAGAGGCATGAACGAAATCAGGAGGCCTGCAGGAGTGCCTGAGATTGTTATTTGTAATAGAAGCCATTAGACATGGAGGTTTCAGCACACCAGACAAAGATGTCATGGAGGATGTTGGATTTGTGAAGCATTGTGTAGGTGTCAAAGAAGCCATTGGTAGGGGAGAGCTCTCCATTTCCCTTCATGATAAAATTGGGCTGCACCTTTCTACCACTATAGCATGAGGACTAAGCATGGAAGTATTGTAGGAATTGTAAGATAGTGGTGGAGTCGTAGGCATAGAATTGGAAGTTCACATAGTTAATGACATCACCGTACTTATTCCACAATGTAGTATAATGAGACTGCATTGGGTCATCGTCATAGGGGGCAATGGAGGTGAAGGAGATGATGTTGTTCTTCTTTAACTACGTTACTAGTTGGTCGATGCAATCCGTAAACTTATTGGGATCATAATTTTTTGTGGACCTTTGACCTGGCCAATTTTAAATTTAAATTTAGCATTTTATGCTTGCCTCACTATCCTGCATTCAAACATTTTTATTCCTTAAATCTTTTATTCACCCTTCTGAGACTATTCTTTCAAATGCATAGTATGGGGTTAATTCAAAGGTTCATCCTACTCTAATAAATGCTACAAGGATGAGGGGTAGTTCTGGGATCTTGGATCAAAGACTTTAGAGCTTTGACATTACCCTAGTTTGCTAACTAATCTACAAATTTGTTCACCTCCCTATAACAATGTGAGTATTGATATACATCCAATGTATCAAGACTCCTCCAAATGTTTTGCAGTATATATTGCATTTTCTAATTAAATACCTTTTCAATTTTCAAAGCATTAATTATCAGCATTGAATCTCTTTCTATCCAAATCTGTCTAACTGTTAATCCTAAATAGCAAGTTTGAAACCATACATGAGTGCATAAGATTTTGCTTCATTATTTAAACCCTGGGGCAATTTGATCACCTTAGTAGCAGGGAGTTTTCCATACGAGACCCTAAGAATACAACCTACTCCTAATAATCTTGGATTTCCTTGAGAGGCTCCATCAAAATCTTGTTTTATAAAAGAAGCGACCAGGAGAGACCATTTAACTAAGATTCTATCCACCTTGTTTGAAATATTCTAAATTGATCCATGAGGAGGAGGATGTAATTGTTTCCATTGTTTAAGCAAAGCATTGTCCCAATTTGTAAATTTACTATTTAAATTTGTGTACTTTGTAACCTTTGACATAACCACTTCTGATATTTCTCCTTCTATTTTCCTTAACACCTTATTAATGGAAGAGAGAGACTTTCTAAAAGTTCTATAATTCCTTTCCATCCAAATGTGCCAAATAAATAGAGACGGACTTACTTCCCATATACTTGCAAAAGTAGAATCTAGATTTAAAGAGTAGGCCATCCTTTAAAATGTTCAAGTAGGGACTTAGGAAAAGGAGATTCACAATTCAATTTGTAAATTTGGTATTTGAATTTGTGCACTTTGTAACCTTTGACATATTTGTAGACACCTGATATTTGCCAATGTATTCTTCATGTCACTATATCATATTAATATCATTTCCCACTTAATTATTCAATTTCCGTTCTTCCATATTAATTAAATAATTCATCTATCTCCATCATATTCCTCCATAATAATTAAATAATTCAAATTGTTTAATTAAGCTAATTTCCCTCCATAATTTAATTAAATAAATTCAAATATCCCATTTCCTCCAAATAAATAAAATTTAATATTTTATATTATTTATCCAAGTGCACATGAAATTAAATAATTAATTTATTTAATTTCCCCTTTTTTCCCTCTCACCATAATTCACTCTTGTCTCACCATGATTCTCTCTCATCACTATGATCACTCTCAATCAAAATAGTTAACAAATCAATCAAATCAATTGACTTCTCAATCTATTCTGTTAACAATCCAATCAATCCAATTAACAATCCAATCAATTCAGTTAACTCAACAATCAAATCTATTAGCTCACCTGATTCATGAGAGGACAAGGATACTTGTCACTCTCTCATTCATTCAAATCCTCTCCTTGTCCTCTCTCATTCATTCAAATCCTCTCATCCAATTCTAGCCATTGATTTATCTAATCATTCTCCACCATTGATCTGCATTTGTAAAAATCTATAAATATAACATCTTCTCAACCTCTCATCCATCTCTCATTTTCGTAAACTTATGTTGTTGAACTTACATCATTTTGGGAGATCAAGGTTATGCTATTTTGATAAAGTAATCCACATATCCACATATCAAAGGAGCAAATCCATTGGAGTTGGGTGCATTCCAATATACTCGATCAATGAGGTAGAACTTATTTGCAAAGGAAGGTATAATCGTTGTTTAATTTAATTTCTTTTGTTGGTCTTTGCATTGCAAATTTATCTATCATATTCTAGGACACTTGATGGGACCCATGTCCCTTTAATTTAACCTTTTTGGGAAGAAATTCCATACTGTTTATGTTGCAGGTATAGAAGCACATCTACGATTACAATTGTGTGCTTGTTCAGGTCAATGTGCCTATGGTTCAAGTCGGCACGCCTTTGGTCACTGTTCATGCACCTACGATGTCTATCTGAGCACCTATGTTTTCTGATTGGACTTTAACATTTTTTTTATTTAGTGGTCATTTTTTAGGTTTTCTAACTAGTTTTGTTTGTTGTAGTTGGCTAACCATCAGATCCCTCTATTTAATCACTTGACACTTGTTTTTGCAGGGTCTAAAATAGGTTTTTGTTGTAGGTTTTAGGTACTATTTACAGAAGTGTGCCTGTGGTTCACAACAGCGTGCCTGTGGTCTCTCTAACAGTTGGCAACCTTTGCATGACCCAGATCTGACCCTCAAGATCTCAGGATCATCTCCTATCAATAAATTTTTCTTTCTGTCTGATCTAGCTTTCTATTTTTGGTAGGTTTCAGCAACTCAGTCTTGTAAGCATGCCTTTGGTCTGCATATGCACACCTTTATTCTTTGTCAACACTCCCTTGGCTCCTATCGACATGCCCTCAGTCTTTGTCAGTGTACCTTCAGTCTTTGTCGATGTACATATGGTCATTGTCGGTGTGCCTTTGGTTGCAAAGGTAAAACTAGGTATCATCATTTTGTCTTTTGATTTTTTTCTCTATCTACATGCCTTTGATTGTGTTTGCACACTTTTGGTTAATTTTCTATGTAAGCTAACAATTTGTTTATTTTTTAGACTAATTTTTTGGTGCAACATCTTAGGATTATCAAAGATCACACTTTAAGACTACTAATGAGTTTGTTGCAGCCTCGTTTGTCAAAGTCTCTTGGTTTTCACTAATTTAGGCACTAAGTTAGTTTAGTTGGTTATGAACTTGTTTTCCATGTTTGTGGGATTCACAATGACATATGCTCTCTCCATGCACTTCATGTGATCTTGGAGTTCATAAATCTTGCACTTCCTTTTTGTGTTAGATTAAATCCTAAGGTGGCACTAATTTATGTATGCTCTCCCCTTGTGTCTAGTGTAACCCTGGGGATCAAAAACAATTAGTATCCATCTTTCCCTTTAGGAGGCCTGCTAGGGGATTTCATCACCCCTAGGGACAACCTCAACTGCATGTTTTGACATGGGATATAAATATTGTGAGAATCGAAAGACTCACTTCAAAGGAAGGAGTCTCTCCCACCTTGCAAAGATTCCAAGACCCTCGGTCCACCGAGACTTGTGTTGGTTGGCATTTGGGTGGACAAGGACACCCCCGTTCATAGATTTGTCCCCCGACCTTGTGTATATTGGGACACCCCCTAGAAGCTTGTAAAGCCTAGATAAGACCTTCGGCCATCATATCCTTCAGTGTATTGCAACCACATGGAGGAGAAGATCTCATGCTATTACCTTCATTGTTAGAGATACAATAAACTTTGGGCAAGACTTTGTCTCCAAAGTAAGGGGTACAAGGTGGTCCAGGACCTTGCATTCCCTATCTATCTGAGAAGTGATAAATGGTATCAAGGGGATGGAAACCACCATTATCTAATAGTGGGGGTTGAAGTCACACCTAAGTGAGTCTGCAAGATATGACACTCTTACCTGAATAAATATCTAAGAATGTGCTTAAGTGATTGACGTATTTTTTCTTGTGAAATACCAATAATAGCCAATTGTTAGCCATGAAGGTCTAGTACCTTTGCATCACTAATTCCTTGAAAGTGGTGTCAACCATCATTCTCTTGATTGCAAGTAATCCCTTGATCCAAAAATTTTGTCAAAATGTGTCTCACAAATCAGCGTTTGGAAAACTTTAGCATTGGGTCAAACCATTTAGGAGTTCATAGCATACACTTGGGATCTATCAACCTCTTCCTCATTCATCCTTTCCATACACAAACCTTACCATATCATATTATTTTTCAAGCTTCATTTCACCCATTAGCCATTTCATCATTCCTTCCATTTTACTCATAGACTTGACCTTGCTTCTCAACCACTTTGGGACTTCAATCTTGTCAATCATTTTGATCTTATCAACCCACATCCCAAATCATCCTTGAATCCAAAATCCATCTTGTCAAATCTAGATCTTATTATCTTTTCATCTTTAACTTGGCATATCGCTTGAGATCTTGTCAACCTCAAGTAGTGTTAAGTTGATCTTGTGGATTAATTAGCTTAGGAGTCTTGACTGCTCTTGAGTTAGTGAAATCCTTATCTTACTCCCTATTCTACTTGAGATCTTGTCCACCTCAAGTAGGAAAAGGAGCATCCTTACTATTTTATTTCTTAGGTGTAAATCTCTCCTAAGTAGTGAAATGTATCATCATTTGTCATCAATCCAAAGATCTAGATTTATCCTCAAGGCCATTTTGATTCCTCATCCCAAACATCATCCCCAAAGATACCAAAGTCAAAATTTGAAACTTACCCCAAGTTATCATCACATTCTCTATCTCTCTCCCAACCATTTTCACATCTTTTCATCTCATTTTCTTTTACCCAAGTCTTTTCTTTGCATGCCACTCACAAGGTTGCAAGGAATAAATCTTATGGAGTCCACCATTCAAAATAAACCTATCCCTCATATGGAAGATGGAAAATAAGTTGGGATGCCAACTCATGTATTTAACCCAAGTGACTAGAAAGAGCCCTCTCGACCATCATCACCAAATGCACCTATCTTAGGCTAAAGTTCTCAAGATTATCAAGCTGTTTCCCCATGCCTACATGAATTTTCACAAGATGACAAAAGAATGGAACTTATGCATCAAATGCTTGTACCTAATCCTGACAAATACTTTATCATGTTGGCTCAATGTGGAGCTCAACTACCCTTGGATTATGATATTTCCAATCTTAATCCAAAATTTCCATTTGCATATGATCCTCACAATCCTCCATCCACATCACAACTTCCCATAATCTCTCATCTCATCTTCACATCAACACAAGCATTAGTAAACTCATTCATACTAATGTATCACAACATTCAATTCTAACTTATGTTTCACAACCTCATATCCAACCACAAATGTCAGTTCCCATCCCTCAAGTTACAACCACCATTCCACCACTTAACCCTCAAAATTCCCAATTGTTGATGATGGTTTTAGCACACAGCAATGCAGGTGTGATTGTTGGTTTCACACCTCTCTTGAAAAGTATCCTACCCTAGGTAAGACTACTCCAAGGATAATATAGCTAGGTCTTAGTGTGCTTGGAATCTCTCTGTTGGTATGTCTAGCTGTGCCTACAAGGGGTCTTACATGCAATTTGCAAATCTTCAGGTTTGGGGTAGCAAATACACATAAACCCTTTTATGATTTTCAGCTGATAAACAAGATAAAGTGCTACTAAAATTCCTATTGTAATAGCTAACAATGTTTTTAAAGAAAATGCAAAAGGTTGGGGTTTTAGAAGAATCCTAAGTGACATTCACAATGCATAGGTTATCTTTCATAGACAAATACTCTTGAACTCTTAACCAGCTTCCTAAGCTACCAAACCAAAACGGGTGTTATAGTGCTATAGAAAGTAGTGCTGCCATGCCCACATTTTCCATGTGGTCACATCACGCATCACACGTGTCATAGCCACATTTGTCATGTGGTTATGACACGAACTATCAAAAATTTTCTCACGCAACCCTAGAAACCCCCTCGCATGCATAAGCATGCTCGGTAGTGAATGCTCAAGGCAGAAATACTACAGTTGTCGGCGGGGTACAAGTACAATTGCGTGCAACCAAACGCAAGCAGTCCAACAAGGGGGGTCTCCTTGATGCAGTTAACGTCACTACAAGGTTTATATTTTCAAGGTCCCTAACCCTATTTCTTGGCAGATTTCGACAGCATAACGCCTTACGGCGTAAGTGGGAATTTACTCAACACTATACCACTTACGGGGTTTCCTGATAGATTAACAACTTCCCACGACGCCTTGTTCCTACTAAAACTAACTCATGATCTCCCTATGGGGATATTTTTTAGCAAAGCACATTTATCTGCCTTCTTTCCCGTTTCTTGAAATATACTCCTACTTCGAGCTTAGCATTCTCAACAAGACAGTTCGTTTGCCCTCTCTTCCGTTTCTCTAGAACTTAATTTTGATTGTATTTCTATTGCGCTCACCTTAACTATTTCTCTGAAGTTTTTGTTTGTTTATATTTCGGTCTCTCTCTTTTGGGTCTCTTCATTTTCTTTATGTTTATCCTGCCCTTTCTTCATATTCTACATCAATCAGAGTTATCACTGTATCTATTTTAACATTGTTCCTAACTTCCAGATTTCCCAGATCACACAGGCCGGTTTACTACTTCGCTGGGCTCGGTCTCCTATTTTTCTCTGATCTAGGGTTCACCGTGTATTAATTAAACTTGTTCCTAAGCAAATTTAGCAGAAGGATCCATCAACTTAGTTCTCTTATCCCATGTGGGAAATGCCGCGCATTTTCTCTTCTGCGTTTTCCAATGTTAGTTTTTCTTCTTCTTACTCTCTTGCAGGCTTTCTTCTCTGGACATTTACTAACTATAGTTGAGATTAAAATGGCCTCACATGGAATGTCTGTGATGGCTTCTTAAGTTTATTTCCAGTGACCTTTTAAACAAGGTGATGCGTAATTTTCCTCTTCATTTTCCTGGTTATTAAATTGCGTTGATAGTTAAACTTCTGAGAAACTCTTCCCGGAATGTTATAATATAGTCCGTTATGCTTCCTTTAAGTTATAATTTTATAATCTCTTACTATCGTAAAGAGAAAATAGCTTTTCTGAAAGTCTTAATAATTAAATAATATAAGTATGTATCGATATATTTATATGTATATATATATATATATATATAAGATTATGTATATATTTAAATATAAACATATATATTCACTTATATTTCTCTTATTTATAATTACTGTTGTTATTATTACTCTTATTTATTATATTGCTATAATTACAATTGTAATTCTTTATTTTTAATAAAATATATATATATATATATATATATTTACATTTTATATCCATTGTTTATTATATAAGAGGCTCTCCTCTTTATATATTATTAAACTTCCTATATAAATAAAGAAATATATATATATATATATATATATATATATATATATATATATATATATATATATTTATATAAACAATTATAATCCATTGTTATATAAAATAAGAGGCTCTCCTCTTTATAAAGTCCCAATCCATGGAAATAAGTCATATTTTATTTGTTTCTTTTTTTTTTTGTTTATTAACCATCAAAACCTAACTGTCTGTAGCTTTTGTTGTAGGTAGAGGCATGAGAGGCGACGGCGGCAGACTGAACTCACAGAGGCCGTGCTGACTGGAGGGTGGAGGGTCAAGTTTGGGCGGAGGGAAAATATAGACGGTGGAGTGGAGGGTCCACAGTGGCAGACAGATATCGACGGTGGTGGCCGCAGAGGCAGCGGTGGAGGTCGGGGTTATGGCGGCACGGCGGCCGCGGAGGTGTCTATGAAGGGGGAGCCACCGGTAGGGGAGTGAAGCAGGAGGTGGTGTTTAGGGCGGTGGGAGCCCGTGGTGGAGGGGGTGCAGGCCGCGTATGGGCGGCGAAGAGTGGTGCGCGAGTGGAGGGTGCGTGGCTTGTGGGGAACGCAGAGGGCGGCTATGCTGCGGGGGATACTAGGCCGTGGTTTGGAGTTTTGACGGGGGTGTGGGAGGGGCGGAGCCCCCACCCACATCCCACTACGTGGGGTGTGGGTGGGGGCTCCGCCCCTCCCACACCCAATATTCTTAGGTGCGGGTGGTGGGAAGGTTCAAACCCTTCCCACCACCACTCCAATGTTTACATGTTGTATAAACAGCATTAACAGCGAAAATGCAATTTTCCCTTTTCAATTTCATTATTATTTTATTAATAACAATTCCATTTTTAAAAAATAAATAAATATATATATATATATTTATTTATTTTCCACATCTATTTTCTAAAATGATACAGAAAATTAAAATATTAAGGCTATTAATAAATTTTTTTTTTCCCAGACTTATTTCTTCCAGGAAATTAAAATAATAGAATACGGAGAGTTAGAATAATAAAGCTAATTTTTTTTTGAAAGAAAATTATAAATAAATAGTCACAATTTCATCTAATAAGTGAACATTTCAAATCTAACGAACTAATTATAATCTTTTCTACTTGCGATTTACAATTACCACACTGTAGAGATTGAATTATAACTCGATCTTACAATTCCAATTCATCTAAACATTGGAAATATAAATACAGGGAATTAAAATTCTATTCTCTTAATTTGCCATTTACGATTTTATTAAGAGATGTATCAATGCAAATACAAGAATTAGACTTCATACACATAATGTTAAAAATCGATTTTTTTTCTTTTGCTTTTCTTCTCTTTATTCTAACTTGCAAAGTTCAACTTAACACATATTGATTTAAACTGAAAATGGAAAGAATAATTAATATCACATTGGCTCTCAACTGATTCAATTTACTATATCTAAATTACAAAATACATAGTTTCCTCCAACCATCTCCTAACAATACTATAGTTAAACTTTTAACACCTTTGTCAAGATCAACATACAATTTCATTACTCAACAACAGATATTCCAAATATACATAACTGTTAAAACTCACAACTACAAACACCACTGAAGGGAAAAATTTCTCTCTTTCCCCAAACAATAAGTTTTACAACTTCAGAGAGAGAGGATCTCTCCACAATGAACTTAAACAAAATGAAGTACAACGAGTCCAACTCTTCTTATAGCAAGGATGAAATTCTTTCTCCCTACAGACAGCACTCCTCCAATTCCAACCATAAGTTTCAAGAGGATACCTACGTATCAAAGACAAACAAAGAAGAAAACACCACTCATCTAGCTCTCCTCCCTTCCGTAGACCCGCAAGAGGGTCACCCCCGAGCTAAGGAGACCATACTCACACCTAGGTAACTCAAGCATTCCACTACACAATAGGGAACAACAACAAACCCAAAGCACACAAACACCCGTGGGTAAATTACACAACACGAAAACTCAACAACGGTGAGCTTCATAAGGGGCAAGAGAGTGGACACACTCGACTCCAGGGTGACACCCTTACAGATATTATAACCAATACAATTCTCTTGGCCTCAAACCAAGTTTGATCACAAAATTTCCCAAAGAATCTGTATCTGACTCTCAAGTCAAAGAACCGGTCTCAAATACAAGCCCTCAAGGCTTTCAACATCCCAAAAGAAGAAAATAGGTATGCACCCGAGGAGGATCACTCCTCCCCTACCCCAAACTTGATGAGCATTTCTCCCAAGTGGGAGAAGCTCTGTCAACAACCCGACAACAGATCCCACAGAAACAAATCTAATACACAAACAAATAAACACCTTTCACACAATTTTTCATACAACATTCAGATATACGAAAGAAAGGTAAAACCAAACCAACCTTACAAAGCCCTTCTGGAATGAAACTGTTGTAGAGCTCCACTAAGATCTCTTCCAACCTTAGCCACCAACTCCCTCTTCCTTTCCTCACCTCAAGCTAACTTTCCTATTCTAGCAATGAAAATAAGACTCTCCAAAAAAATCAACTAACACCCTTCCCTTCCAAAAATTCAATTCAAATAACCCAAAACTCTCCAGTTTAGAGGAATGGGGGGGTGACACTTGTCACCTCCTCACCCTTCCCAAAACCACTATTATGTCCCAAGGGATGAGTGTTGGCTTATGTCACTCACCCATCCCTAGAGTACTCCTTATCCCTCTCCTCATGTCATTTCTCTTACGCATGGGAGAAATAAAAGGAGTTAAAGGAGGAAAAGACAGGTGACCCATGCCTCTTCTCCCTTCCTTCAACATGGATGACCCCACAGCACATGGGGAATCTCACTAATGGTGAGGGTGACTTCAAGTCAATCCCTCTATAATGGATGGGTTTGTAGTCATCTCATACCTTGGGGATTGAAGAGGGATGGGTTGGGTGTTGGTACAACCCATCATGTCCCCTCCATACCTCCAATTTTCGCCACTTAACTTCAGGGGGTAGTTAAGATGACTTGATGGAGGTTACCCAAGGGTTACCCATGCCAAATGGGGCCCTGGACCCATGGGGTATAACCCAGGGTCAACTTTAACCCATTATGGACAACCATGGTCAAGGTAAAGCACAAGAAAAGGCCTCCAAGATTTAAATAAAAGAAAAGAAATTCAAATTCAATCTTTTTACAACACAAATCATAAGTCAGTGTTACAAGACGGTAGACCAACCCATTCGACCTTATGAAAGACCACATTACGACACCATATCAAACACAGAGTGATCTTGGTTCCTTGTGGAACCAGATCGGCTTAACAGGGAATAACAATAACAAGGTGCAGAATGATCTCTGAAATCTGTGGTTTGATTAGTAAATTCCTGCACACTAAATTGCAAGATCAGTTTAACATATAATCATCATAGCCGAAGCAACTTAAAAACATTCATTATCCTGACATAGTTCTAAATAGCATAAATGAAATCATATTACAATTTTCCATCATCACCTAATTAACTTTTCTGAAATGTAAACTTATCCAAACATCACCCAATTAGTTTTTCCGTAAACAAAATAAAGTTTAATAGTTTGACAAATCCGGGAACTACTATCCCACACATATAAAAAGTATCAATAACAGTAATGTAATTAGTCACAAGAACATAAGTAAAAAGGTGGTCCTCACAAGTGCTATCTTCAATGGAAGTCAATGGATTTTCAGATTAAATTCATTTGCTAAATACCCAATAAATAGTGTAACTCAACTTATGAAATGTAATTGAACTTCAGCACAAACAATCAACCCAGACTAACTTTACAAAGCTATTTACCATCAGCAAATAACTAAAAGTATGGACTTAGAGTATTCATCAGATAGTACAGCAAACCATAAACATTATAAAAGCACAACTAACTAACTATGGGAGAGTAAGAAGTGAACCATGAAAACCACAATGAGTCAACACAAGATACAAATTCTTAGAATTACTGTAGAAACTTACTTTATATTACTTCAAATGGCATAGAGTTAACAATTTGGTATCAAATCTCTCTTACAAACAAAGGAAATGATAACCCTTTATATAGAAAGAAGCATTCCGAGTTTTCAAATGAATGGTGGAGATTAACTCAACACCGACAGTCCAGATTACATCAATAAATACAATCATAACATCTCACATCAATTCTAGGATTACATTTTGTCTTCTATGAAAAAGATGAAAAATAGCCCCCAGATACATTCAATCTAGTTAATTTGACTAGCCAACTCAGTATATTAGTAGAAAAGAACATTTTAGAAGCAGGAAAAAGACAAAATAGAGTCACATGCTGCCCCAAATACAACAATTTACAATTATGATGGGATACATCCTTAGAATATTCAAAATAACATCAGGATTCATTATCTAAGTCAATTTTATCTTCACTAGCCAACTTGTTGCGATAAGTCAACCACGCGTCAAGTGCAGGATTAATCTCAGACAGATCTGGATCCTTCAAATGATTTATCTAGTAGTCAAACACCTCCAGTTCCTAACAGAATTTACTATGTATTCTCTCTATTTCTGCTCCTGCCATTTGAAATGCCTTGAATTCAGCTCTGAGGTCACTTGCCTTGTCTAACCTGTCCTCCATACTAAGCGTGGCATCTTCAAAAATTAGCTTATGTAACTTATCTTTACTCTTCTCGATATCAAATCGAGCATAATCATCGTAGGATGCTTCCCGAGAATCCTTTAAAGAATCATTGATATCATAAATTATTGATTTAAGCTCCTCATCAACTAGTTTATATGTTCAAAAGTTTCTTTCCTCAAAAGTAGCTATTGATAACATTCAATGGCCTTTGGCAGCTGATTCCTAGTCAAAATGTTCTCTACCACCAGAGTTTGGGCAGGCAACTCCCTAATGCTATTTATCCGAGGATACATATGCGAGTAGTACTCATCAAAGGAGTCACACTCTTTGCGCAAGTCCTTCCATTTCTTATGCAATTCTACCAACTTCTTGTGAGCTTGAGTAGAGGCACTAATGGTCTCACATCCCATCTCAAAAACTTTCATTAACTAATTCTCTGTACCCTATGATTTGGATCTTAGCTCACCCAATCTAGCCATTTCATCAGTAGACAGGAAAGTGGGTATCGTCCTTATATCTCCTCCTGCATCTACTAGCTTTACCAAAAACTAGAGGCATGCACAAAGTTCTTCATTTTGTTTCTTCAAATCCTTCTTGGACATTTCATCTTTATCCAGTTGTTCCAAAATTGATGTGACTGAGTCTTTAAAATCATCCACTCTTTGAGCACGAGTGGCTAGTGCTAGATCAATTATAGATATTATGTAATCCTCCACCCTAACTTGTTCTTTTGCTACATCAGCTGGTGGGACTGCTATTTCTGCAACTCTCAATCCTGATTCATTCTTATAGATTATTGACTGTATCTTAGACTTCTTTTGTTTCTTAGGCTTCTGGGCTTGTGACAGAATCGTACTCAGATCAAGCTACATTTTCTCCACTTGTGGCTTAGGATATGTTATGCTGCCTTGCAGCCATTTAGGTGCAAAATATTTGTTCACTTTAGTAGCTCCATCCTTATCAATTACAGCCAGCTCTTTGGGTGATTATTGTTCTTGATCTGGATCTTCATTTTTCTTTGTGCTTATCTCTTCTTCTTTTTCTTCTTCTTAGGCCAAGTTCTCTAGATTGTCATTGTACATTCTTGTGCAGACTTAAAAACTTCCTCTGTTTGATCCTTGTCAAGAGGACTATCAGACACATCGATAATTTCAATATTGGCTGAAGGTTCATGGAAATATTTATTACTTTCTTCAACCAATTCACCTTTCTCCTCTTCAAGTGCCATTTGAGGCTCATGCAACCCCAATTCTGCACATACTTTATCAATCCCAGGTAGTAGTGGTACTGCCAATGAATCTGTAGGCATTTGTGAAATAGGGACAACAAAAGATATGGCTAGGGAAGGTGCATTAACTTGTGTTAGGTTAGCCAAGACCAAAGATAAGGAGGAAGAAATGACAAGAGGTGAAGGAAAGGGTAGTGAAGGTAGAGGAAGAGGGGGTGAAAGGATTGTGGAAATGGGAGGTAAGGGTATTTGAGTGGAAGAAGTAGAAGATGTAAGTGTAGTGATAGCAGAAGGGCATGAAATGGCGACAGTGGAAGAAATAGGGGTGCTAGAAGAAATTGCCAGTGACCAAGAAGTAGCAGCAATGGTAGTGGTAAGAGAGGTGGTAAGGGATGTTTCTTGAGTTATGGAAGCTGAGGTTATGGGTGAAGTGGATGCAATAGATGAAGGAGTGATAGAAGGGGAAGTGGCAGTAGAAACAACAGGGATTGTGACAGCAGTGCCCACACTTTGGGTAGTAGGATGCTGGGTAGTGGGAGGATTAGAATCTTTCTTGGTCGTAGCATCCTCCTTACTAACTTCTTTTACCTTCACCTTCTTTGCCTTAGACCTTTCTCCATAACCACTTGGCATATCTCTTTTCTTGGAGGCCCTTGTCCTGGTAGAGGGAGGTTGATCTTTCTTCTGAGGAGATCTAGTGGATGGCTTTTTCATCTTCTTTACTTTTTCGGCCAGAGATGTATGTTCTTCACCATCTGACTTATGTTTCTCAGCTGACTCTGCCTCATCTGTGACATGGATTGGCTCATCCTCTTCTCCCCCGGAGTCCTTATCTAAATCCAATGTTGTATAAGTGAGCTAAACTCCTTGTTCTTCTATAGCAACCACTTGAGCTCTTACCCATTCTTTGCTTAATCTGATTGGTTCCCTCATAACAATATCTAGGGAGCTATCTTCTGCATTTGCCCAATTTGGCATTGGGATAGGTTGATGGTATTGAGCCTCCCATGGTCCTCTAACCATAACATTTTTGTCATCCTATAGCTGGTCTGGCACTGCCATAATGTGTCACTTCTTGATAAAATCCAAAGCCATCCTTGAATGTGCTTTCTTCATGATCTCATAATCATCGAGGCAATTGGCCCAAAAATATTCAATGTACATCTTGTGAAAGAGCTTCTTGCTTATGAATCTTTCCATCACTCTATTTGGATCAAAATGACCCCTTGCATTATAGTAGTACAAATTTAGGAGTTGAAGCTCTTTATCAGAATGCTCTGCAGATGCCAAAGAAGGGCACGCATAAATTCCTTTGCCAAACTTGATAGGAAACTGCACATTAGTTCTGTGCAAATGTTTAAGCTTCTCAGCATAGGGTATTAATTGTCTAGACAACTCTAGAAGTACTGTCTTATCATCAGGATACCTAGGAAGTTTGTAAGCCATCCCAGTGAAGCCTTGCACCCTTAGATATGTGAATTTTTCAAATTAGGTGTACCATCTACCATATTTGGTTATTTCATTCATGGCCTTAGTGGAAATCCTCAAGGTTGTGTTACCCTACAGCATTCTGGCTATATACATCATGAAAGCATCATTCACTCTTTTGAAATGTATCAAGGATTGAGAAGAGGTCAGCTGTGGGTAACATTCATACACCTTTATCTGGGTTTGCTCATCATTCCCAACTTCTCCAATTTTGGATAACCCAACATAGTGATTCCTTCTTGCCAATGCATAAACAACATAGGATGTCCATCTAAAGTATCTTTTGTCCTTGAAATTACTTAAGGCCTCATGAATGTTGTCGCCAAGGATCTGGGCCCAGTGGAATTTAGTCCCTTTCAATATCTCAATGATAATGACAAACATCCAATCCTCAAAAGTTGAGGCTATAGGCAGTCCATATATCTTGCTCAAGAAAGTCACCAAGTCTCCAATTTCATCATGGAAGTCACTTCTGTATAATATTCAGGGAAGCTTGATGAGAGCTAACCTTCTGCTTTTGGGCCAATTGTCATTTATGTACTTTCTGCAGCCTTCTACATCTTTGTTATAAGTATCTTGCGATCCTTGTTTGTCTAGCATAGTCATAACTTTGTGTTAGGGAATATCAAAGGCCTTAGCTAGAGAAGGTGGGGTTAAATCAGCTAAGATATCTCCGCTGGCTGTTTGGATGGTTCTTGTCATTGCATCATATCTATCTACACAAGTTGCCATTAGCTCTGCACATTGCATTGAAGTGGGGAAGGCAACAGCTTGTGATATGCCACTGTCCCTGCGTATTCTATCCCTAGGAGTTGGGTTTAGACCGAAGACCCTCAATCTGAAATCATCTAGGTCTATGTGACCTAGGTCTGTATCTCCTACATCACTCCACCTGGAGTGAATCTTGGTCTCTGGAGGGATTCCTTTGAACTCGTACTTCATAGCTTGGGCTTGAGTAGTCATTTAGTCTACAGGATCGGACCTTATAAGTTTGATACCTTGAGGAATCTTATAACACACTCCTAAGTTTAAGATGAACCTTAACAAATCTGCTATTACTACTAATATATCCTTTGAAGGAAATTCAAATCTAACATTTATTGCAATTATAACAACCATCATTTATGCATGCAAAGAAACATCTAATGTTGCAAGAAATTCTATGAAAATCATTAGTATCAATGCATCACAATATCAACTCTATCATTTTGGGCACTTTCCCTTTGAAAATTTTAGAAAATTCAATCATTTGCGTGTTTCGCGGCTTCAAACTTCAAGCAAATTGATAGCAAAAGTGCAAATGGAGCTCTGGAATCCCGTTCAATGTAAAGAAAATGGTTAAAAATGGATGATTCACCCCTTTTATCCCCTGGCAAAATCACCATTAATGCGTAGGCGTACGTCTGTTAGTTTAGGGTTTGGCATTGTTTTTCCTTAGCTCAGACCTAGCAGAGAATTTGGATGCATCAGACCTAATTGGACAAGACCATTTTCAATGCTAAGACTTATAAATTCAATTGGCACAGTTTTCGGGCACTTGAGGTCCATCTGACTTGCAGGAATTTTGGCCTCATCTGACTTAGTCAGTATTCACTTGATTTAGCGCAAGTCAGAGAACGTTGATTCTAGCGTAGAAGTCTGTCTAAGAGGAAAGTAGCGCTGGGGTAGGAGACAACGGATTTTAGCGCCAGGTCGGTTGGAAGACAATCCAGCGCAAAGGTTGGTTGAAGGGAAATCTAGCACAAAAGGGTATTTCAAGGCCTTCAAAAGGAAAATAAAGATTCAACCTAGTAGATCGTTAAAGTGATTCTTCAATACTATCATTCAATCAAGGTCAAAATGCACTTTGACCACTAACCACTTAGGAGATGAAAAGATCTAATTCACACCCTAAGCCAAGTCAAAAAAATGGGGTCCTCATTTTTGAATGGGGCATGTGTGCAAGGCACAACAAATGGTGACTTTGCTGGGAAATGCTCCCGAGCATTCCAATGATAAACATTCAGTTTGAACCTAGAATCTCTGTGTTCCCCACATATTAAACAAAAAAGCAAGGTACCTTATCAAAGAATCTAAGATCACTAACCAGTTCAACCATCCACATCCTAAAAACTTGAGTGTGTACAATTGTATTCATTCCCATCCTTCGGCAACTAAGTTCATCCAAGATCCCTTGGGACAAGCTAGAAAGCTGAGATCATTCTACCACTAAGAAATGCTCAGATTTTGGAATATGATGAGCTTTGAAATGGAGAAATGACAAGTAATGTTTTCTGGTATGATAACATTTGATGGTAATCATTTCTGGATAGTACCTTTTGTAAGTATTTGCAATTGGTAGTCTCTTTTTATTTGCACTGTAATGGGTCTGTTGTTGAAAAACACCTTTTATTTTTACCCAATGTAGGCTAGCAACACTTAGTGTCACCTGCCTTCTTTCTTGATTGATAGTGCATATGGTAGAAGAGGAAGTCGACCCTTTTACTTGACACAAGATCACTCAGACTTACCTAGCTACCTTAGGATCATTTAGAGTGTAAAAGATATATGGTTAGAAAATACTTCAGGTGCACCAACTAATAACTCATTTCCAATGAAGAGACACCATACTTCTTGGCATAACAATGGAACCCATAACAAAACTAAGTGGAAACCTTGGCTTCTCGAAGGAAGATTCACGATTATTCACCCATCAAAGAAGCACTTGCAGGTCTGCACAACTACCACCACATTAGGAACAAAGACCCCGTAAAAAGCAAGCACAGCAAGCAAACTAAAAGGACATCTAATCTAAGAAAAACACCTAACAACTAAGTAAAGCAAAGGAAAGAAAGCAAAACTAAACTAAAGGCAACCTAAACTAACAACAAACAAAACCCCTAACTATGTACACTAAAACAAGGCATGATTACCTCTCAAGCCTGGAAGTAGTGCTTTAGGAACTGGCCATTGATAGGCAGTGGCAACTCCTCACTAGTAAGGCTCTTGAGTCGGTATGTGTTGTCTCCAAGGATCTCATAGATCTGATAGGGGCCTAACCAAAGTTTGTCAAACTTACCATGTTCTCCTTTCTTCTCATGCACTTTATCCTAGTATAGGACCAAATTAGAAATACAGAAGGCTTTGACCTTGGCTCTTTTGTCAAACCATCGTTTTACAACTCCCTAATGTTTAGAAAAGTTTTCTATAACAGCATCACATTTCTACTCAAGGTGCAGCAATTAGACCAACCTAGAGGATAATTGATCATCAGTTTCAAGGTAGTTTTTAATGAATTGTAGTACTGGGATCCTCAAATGGATGGGAAAGATAGGTTCAATCCCATAGACTAGGTGATAAGGAGATGTGTTCAGGGCTTTTATGTCAGATTCTATCAGCCCATAAGGCAAACCTAAGCTGAGTATGCCAGTATCTAGGGTTTTTGTCCAATAGTTTCTTAATAACCTCAAGCAGGTTTTTGTTCATTGATTCAGGTACCCCATTCCCTTGTGGACAGTAATTAGATGAGAACTTGAATGTAATCCCATAATCAAATGCCCAGTTAGAAACACGTAATGATGAGAAGGCAGAGCCATTATCACAAAGTAAAGTAAATGGACAACCAAATCTAGTGATAATATGCTTTTCAACAAATTCAATAACTACCTCTATGGTGCATTGCTTACAAGCCATTGCTTCAGACCATCAAGTGCAGTAATTAGTAGTGGTCAGAATATACCTATGGCTTGCAGAGGAAGGCAAGTTGATCAGACCGATAAAGTCGAGGCCCCACTGAGTAAATGGTCATACCTTCACTACTAGTTGCAAGGGCATGGTTGCGTGTCACTCTCTGTGTGCAGTGGTTTGGCATATATGACAGGTTCTTACAAGTGAATATGCGTCTTTGAACAAGGTTGGCTAGTAATACCCGGCACGAAGAGCCTAATTAGTTGTTGAGTGCGCTGACCCATGACTTGTCCTGAATCTCTCGTGAAAACTAGTTAATACTTGATTGACCTCTGACTTATCCAAACACCTTAGATAGATGCCTTCATGATTCTTCTTGTAAAAGACTGATCCTTTTATCATGTAACTACTGCTTTTTAATTTGAGTGCTCTCCTTTGCATTGAATTCGGCTATGGTGGATAGCGTTGATTGAGTAAATAAAATATGATATCTCCATACCACTCATCCTTTGAAACATCTTCTAACATGTATTGCTGGGAGACTAGGTCTGGTCCTACTTCAGCCATTGTTCTAGTCAGGGCCTGACCTCTTACCAATTTCATAGGTTGAATATGTATGTCAAACTCTTGCAGTATGGTGACCCACTTCCCTCTTCTTTCTCCTAATTCACTCTGCATCAGCAATGCTTTGACTGCTGCATCTGGGACTATGGCAATTACTTGACTTCTTAAGATGTAATGACAGAATTTCTTAATTGCCTTTACTAGAGCATATGCTTGTTTTTCCACATTTAGATATCTTAGCTCTGCATCTTTCAATGGGGTGCTCATGAAAGTGATGGGTCTTTCATCATCAACTGATCTCTTCTGCATCAACATTGCAGCACAAGTATGCTCGGAAGCAAATGAGTATATTTGAAATGGAAAAGTATAATCGAGACTCACCAAGACAGGTGCATTGGCTATAGCTTGTTTAATTTTTGTGAAGGTAGCCTTAGCTTCTGGAGTCCAATCCATTTTAGCATCCTTCTTTCGCATGACATTGAGAGGTCGAATAATCTCAGCAAACCCCGTGATGAATTTACATACGAAATTGATCTTACCAAATTATGACTTAAGTTCTTTCTTGCTGGCTGGGGGAGGTACTTTGAGTATTTCTTGGATCCAGTCTGGATCAATAGATATTCCTTTCTTAGAGATTACATGTCCCAGCAACTTCCCCTCAGTTACTTTGAAAATGCACTTCTTCGGGTTGAGTGATATACCATAATCCTTGCATCGCTGCAACACCTTTCTCAAATCTGCTACATGATCCTCTCGCCTTTTTGAGAATACTGTGAGGTCGTCCATGTAGATGATAATACATTTTCCAACTAACCCTTTAAAAGCAACATCCATTACACGCTAAAATGTTGCACCAATGTTTATTAAACCAAATGGCATGCGACGGTATGCATAGATGCCCCATTTGCAGGTGAAGGATGTCTTCAATCTGTCTTCATATTCTACCATCACCTGGTTATAACCAAACTATCTATCCAAGAATGACATCATCTAGGACCCATTAACAATCTGTAATACTTCATCCAAAGAAGCCAGTGGGTAATTATCCTTTTCAAATGCTCTATTTAAGTTACAGAAGTCAACACAAAGCCTGATTTCTCCATTTTTCTTTTGTACTGGAACTAAATTTGCTACCCATGTAGAATGTCTAACTGGAAATATTATCCTTGCTGACAATAGCTTCTAAACTTCTTTGAAAATCAGTGGTTCTAGTAGAGCATTCACTAACCATTGCCTTTGTCTGAATGGCTTTGCTCCTGGCTTCAACGAGATGGTGTGCATAATGATCGAGGTATCGTATGTCTTGAAATCTTCATAGCTCCATGCTATAACCTCATGGTAATCTCTTAATGCATGTATGATTCCTATCCTTTCTTCTTCAGTACTAGCTTTCCCAATGAACACATTCTTAACATTTTCTTCTATTCCCAAGTTAAATAAGTCACACTTTCCTCCTGGAGACTCTCCTTCTTTCCTTTGGGTTCCTAAATTATTTGCATCAAACAATCTTTCCAATTCTACCATTCCTCATGGAATCGTATTGGTTTTCAGGTTTAGTACTTCTAAATCCATTTCAGCAGGCTCCATTTCTTCTTCATCTATTAACTGAGCAGTGAAAACATTTGATGAAGAAAGAAAATTAATTATGTGTTGATCATCTTCAAAAACTTGGAAATTGGTAACATTATCAGGCACAGACGGGGTAGCGACAAATTCAATAGAAAACTTCTTTAATCCTACCATGGATGTTGGTTCTAATGTACTTGTTATCTGAGCCAGAGCATTTGCAACATGATTCTGCCTCCTTAGGATCAATTGGATGTTAAAACTATCAAAGCATTCTATCAAATCCCAGACTCTATTCCTGTACCTATTCAACTTCTTATCATTGCATGAGTACTATTTTCTTACTTTTTTCACCACTAGTTCAGAATCACCAAACACCTAGATAATTTTGAATTTCTTCTATAGTGCTAGCAGCAACCCTTGCACTAATGCTTCGTATTCAGTGACGTTGTTTGTGCATGGAAACTGCAGTCTTTGTGACACCAAATACGAGCTCCTAGTGGGGCTGATTAATTTGACCCCTGCACCAGACCCTTGTCTGTATCTTGAGCCATCAAATCTTAAGCTCCATAAGTGAAAATCTCTACTATTATCAATATATTTTACAGATTTCTTCTCATCAAGCGGAGGCTCGAGTTCTTCCTTTTTTTCAACAGTTGATACCTCCTTCAGAATTATGGGGATCTTCAGTTGTCTTTGCACTTGTTTGACTGCCTCTTGACACAACTAACAAGTGAATTCAAAATATGATGTATCATGTATACGACACCAGTTGGGTAATAACAACTCCTCCATTTGAACCTGCTTTCCAACAACAGTTTGATCTTGCACAAATCAGGCTACGAAATCATGGAATCCTTTGAATATCCTGGGTTCATCTTCTTCCAAAGAGTCTTTTACATCTGATTAAATGTATGCTTCTATACTTTCTAGTCTTTCTATAAGTGGTTTAGAGGGTCTTAACCAACTCAGTATGAAGACTTCTTCTGACTGACTAATGTGTGGAAGATAGACTCCCAAATCAACTTCTGAGAACAAAATCTCATTGGGTTGATTGTATTCTATGATCATATGCTTCATCTTGGGTTCTCTTTCAATATGTATCTGATTGGCTAACCCTTTCCATGGCAGCCACATATGGGAAAAGTCAATTGCCATATAACCATTCAAAGTCCTAGACCAATCTCTACTCAGAAGCATGCCATATTGATCTGGAATGTCCACTACTTGAATATCTATATACTGCTGCACCCTAGAATTAGAAGCCAGTTGCATGTGTATCTTGTTTAATTTGCCTACTACATTCACTTCAGTCTTATCTAATTGTGTCACCTTTCTGGAAGACTTGGCTGGAGTGAGCCCAAGTGCTTTATAGACTGATAATGGCATTATATTCGTGGAAGCACTAGAATATACTAAACAATTATGAAGGTTCTTATTGAAGATTTTGAGTGTTAATAGGAAAGGGGGACTTTCCCTCTTGTCCTTATACAGTGTCATCTTTTGTTCCACATCAGTCACATATATTCTTTCTTTCCCTTTATCAATGCTATCCTTGGTGATGTTTTCCTTTGGGACATAATCAGTTTTAGTTCTAGCACCTATATCTTGAAAGAAAGATGTCTTGACCTTAGGTATTTTAAGCAACTCATATACAGAAAGACTGACCTTTATTTTCTTTAGTTCTTCAGCTACATACTACCCCATCTTCACTATGTTAGATTGTTGGGAATTTTCCGCAACAGTAGCACCCTGATATACTGATTGATGGGGAACTTTCGGGGGTTCAAGATTATTGGTAACTTTTGGGTCAGGTGGAATCTGATAGCTATTTGGTAGGATGGAGGTGGTGAAAGGGCCTTTGGGCTTGCTACTTCTCAGGTTGTAAGGACTCTTATTGTACTGTTGATATGCATTAACTTCTTCAGACTCTTCTTCCTCAGGTTGATTATCATCCTGGAATGGAAATGTATAACTATCAAGGACTAAAGCAGTGTCATACCTTTGAGAAGGAACAATTTCATACCCTGTCGGCAGAGTCTCCTAATTTTTAGCATTTTGAATCTCCATCTGGAAGATACTAGACGTAATCTGGAATTCTGGACAGTCTAGTTCAGAGTGAGCATTCATGTTGTGTAGTCTGCACCAAGTGGATAAAGCCGATTCAGCTAACATCATCCGACCCGGGGGTCTAGTATCATTGTTCTAATTTTCCAAGGGCAAAGGCACTCCTCCATTGTTCAGTCTAGTGTTCTAGGATCGGTTTGACCACTACTAAAAGTTCTAATTTTGGTACTGATTCTGATTTGGGAACTGGTTCTGATATTGATTCTGGGAGTACTGCTGATTCTCGAGATGTTGCTGATTCTGTCCCCTTTGCTACAGATAAACATTCTGGTTCTTGAGGCAAGTAACCTCAGTAGTAAGCTTCTTCATTTGCTCAACTAGTTCTTTGATATCATCTCTATCTTCTTTGGCCTTGGTTGTTTCTGAAGACTATAGGAAAGGCATTTGTGCTGGAGGTATTTCAGCCACTAGATTGCCTGGGTGGATCACTGAGGCTTGTGTTGCAGCTGGGTTTGGAATTAGATTCATCACAGGAGTATGATTAGCTAATGCATAGTTTATCATAGGTATTTGATTTGGCATGGCAACAGGTCTCATATGGTTCAATGGACCAGAGGTTGTCTGTCCCAGCTGGGTACTCACAATGACAGCAACAGAATATGCTTGAGGTAAAGTAGTAGGTATTGGGTCAACTCTCCTTGCGAACATGGAGGTAAGTTCATCTAGGGTAGCATAGTAAATGGGTAGGGCAACACACTGATCTATAGCGTAAGGAGCTTGCAAAAGACTGTAAGCTTTTTGGAATCTATTGTTAAAGGAACTTATCATCTCACCTTCATCTCGGTGGATTTCCACAAAAGATTGATAGAGATCAGCTGGGGTGGTAGGCATACAAAACCTATTAAAAAAAGTAGTCTTTAGGTTCCGCCATGAGTTTATAGATGCTGCAGGGAGGTTAGCAAACCAGTAATAAGCTTCATCCTGCAAGTAATAAGGGAACAACCTACATATCACATCCTCATACTATACTTGTAGCATGAACATGTTAGCTTCAAAGATTTTAATGTGCTCATCTGCAGTCCTATCCGGATCATTCACTCTGAACTTTGAACATAACTTATTTGGGTTCTTTGGCATATCGTGGTAATTGTTGAATAGAAAAGGAGACTGGCTATTTCCTGCAAAGAAGGCCATGGTGGGAGGATTAATGGGAGCTGCAGCTATGTTTCTAGGGGTAGACCAAGCTCTTGGGGCTCTGGCTATTCCTTGATCCCTTCTTGTTCGTCTGAATGTTACCAGGGATAGCAGCTCTTCTCCAGCTAAACTGGATCTAGTGTGTCTCTGTCTAGTTCCCAAACTTGCTGGTTTATAACCAAAGGGAAAATAGGGGCCCTCCTTCTAGTGCCAATTCTGTTGATGGTGGTTTTAGCACACATCAATGTAGGTGTGATTGTTGGTTTCACACCTCTCTTGAAAAGTATCCCACCCTAGGTAAGACTACTCCAAGGATAATACAGCTAGGTCTTAGCATGCTTTGAATCTCTTTGTTGGTATGTTTAGCTATGCCTATAAGGGGTCTAACATGCAATCTGCAAATCTTCAGGTTTGGGGGGCAGCAAATACACATAAACCCTTTTATGATTTTCAGTTGATAAACAAGATAAAGTGCTGCTGAAATTCCTATTTTAATAGCTAACAATGGTTTTAAAGAAAATGCAAAAGGTTAGGGTTTTAGAAGAATCCTAAGTGACATTCACAATGCATAGGTTATCTTTAATAGACAAATGCTCTTGAACTCTTAACCAGCTTCCTGAGCTACCAAACTGAAACAGGTGTTACAGTGTTGCAGAAAGCGGTGCTATCTTCAATGGAAGTCATTGGATTTTTTAGATTATATTCATTTGCTAAATACCCAATAAATGGCGCAACTCAACTTATGAAATATAATTGAACTTCAGCACAAACAATCAGCCCAGACTAACTTTACACATCTATTTACCATCAGCAAATAACTAAAAGTATGGACTTAGAGTATTCATCAGATACTACAACAAACCATAAACATTATAAAAGCACAACTAACTAACTATGGGAGAGCAAGAAGCGAACCATGAAAACTACAATGAGTCAACACAAGATACAAATTCTTAGAATTACTACATAAACTTGCTTTGTATTACTTCAAATGGCATAGAGTCAATAATTTGGTATCAAATCTCTCTTACAAACAAAGGAAATGGCAGCCCTTTATATAGAAAAGCAACATACCGAGTTTTCAAATGAACGGTGGAGATTAACGCAACACCAATAGTCTAGATCACATCAATAAATACAATCATAACAGCTCACATTAATTTTCAGATTACATTTTGTCTTCTAAGACAAAAAATAGCCCCCAGATACATTGAATCTAGTCAATTTGACTAGCCAACTCAATATATTAGTAGAAAAGAACATTTTAGAAGTAGGAAAAAGACAAAATAGGTCACATGCTGCCCTAAATATAGTAATTTACAATTATGATGGGATGACATCCTTAGAATATTCAAAATAACATCAGGATTCATTATTTAAGTCAATTTTATCTTCACTAGCTAGCTTGTTGCAATAAGTCAGCCATGCGTCAAGTGCAGGATTAATCTTAGATGGATCTGGATCCTTCAAATGATTTATTCGGTAGTCAAACACCTCCAGTTCCTGATTGAATTTACTATGTATTCTCTCTATTTCTGCTCCTGCCTTTTGAAATGCCTTGAATTCAGCTCTGAGGTCGCTTGCCTTGTCTAACCTTTCCTCCATACTGAGCATGGTATCTTCAAAAATTACCTTATGCAACATATCTTTACTCTTCTCGATATCAAATGGAGCATAATCATCATAGGATGTTTCCTGGCAATCCTTTAAAGAATCATTGATATCATAAATTATTGATCTAAGCTCATCATTAGCTGGTTTATATGCTTCTTTTATATGTTCAAAAGTTTCTTTCCTCAAAAATAGCTGTTGATACCATTCAATGGCCTTTGGCAGCTGATTCCCAGTCAAAATGTTCTCTACCACCAAAGTTTGGGGAGGCAACTCCTTGATGCTCTTTATCCGAGGATACAAATGCGAGTAGTGCTCATCGAAGGAGTCACACTCTTCGTGCAAGTCCTTCCATTTCTTATGCAATTCTACCAACTTCTTGTGAGCTTGAGCAGAGGCACTAATGGTCTCACATCCCATCTCAAAAACTTTCAATAACCAATTCTCGGTACCCTGGGATTTGGATCTCACCTCACCCAATCTAGCCATTTCATCAGTAGACAGGAAAGTGGGTATCATCCTTATATCTCCTCCTGCATCTACTGGCTTTACCAAAAATTGGAGGCATGCATGAAGTTCTTCATTTTGTTGCTTCAAATCCTTCTTGGACATTTCATCTTTGTCCATTTGTTCCAAAATTGATGTGACTAAGTCTTTAAAATCATCCACTCTTTGAGCACGAGTGGCTGGTCCCAGATCAACTATAGATATTTTGTAATCCTCTACCCTGACTTGTTCTTTTTCTACATCAGTTGGTAGGACTGCTATTTCTACAACTCTTGATCCTGATTCATTCTTATAGATTCTTGATTGTATCTTAGCCTTCTTTTGTTTCTTAGGCTTTTGAGCTTGTGACAGGATCATACTCAGATCAAGCTGCATTATCTCCACTTGTGGCTCAGGATATGTTATTCTGTCTTGCAGCCATTTAGATGCAGAAGATTTGTTCACATCAGTAGCTGCATCCTTATCAATTACAGCTAGCTCTTTGGGTGATTGTTGTTCTTGCTCTGGCTCTTCATTTTTCTCTGTGCTTATCTCTTCTACCTTTTCTTCTTCTTGGGCCAAATTCTCCAGATTTGTCATTGTAGTTTCTTCTGTAGACTTGAAAACTTCCTCTATTTGATCCTTGTCTAGAGGACTATCAAACACATCAATAATTTCAACATTAATTAAAGGTTCATGGAAATCTTTATTACTTTCTTCAGCCAATTCACCTTTCTCCTCTTCAAGTGCCATTTGAGGCTCATGCAACCCCAATTCTGCACATACTTTCTCAATCTTGGGAAGCAGTGGTACTATCAATGAATCTGCAGGCATTTGTGAAATAGGGGTAGTAGAAGATATGGCTAGGGAAGGTGCATTAACTTGTGTTAGGTTAGCCAAGACTGAAGATAAGGAGGAAGAAATGACAAGAGGTGAAGGAAAGGGTATTGAAGGTAGAGGAAGAGGGGGTGAAAGGATTGCGGAAATGGGAGGTAACAGTATTTGAGTGGAAGAAGTAGAAGATGTGAGTGTAGTGTAGTGGTAGGGCATGAAATGGCGATAGTGGAAGAAATTGCCAATGAGCAGGAAGTAGTAGCAATGGTAGTGGTAAGAGAGCTAGCAAGGGATGTTTCTTGAGTTATGGAAGCTGAGGTTATGGGTTAAGTGGATGCAGTAGAGGAAGGAGTGATAGAAGGAGAAGTGGCAGTAGAAATAGCAAGGGTTGTGATAGCAGTGCCCACACTTTGGGTAGTAGGATGCTGGGTAGTGGGAGGATTAGAATCTTTCTTGGTCATAACATCCTCCTTACTAACTTCTTTTACCTTCACCTTCTTTGCCTTAGAGCTTTCTCTAGAACCACTTGGCATATCTCTTTTCTTGGAGGCCCTTGTCCTTGTAGAGGGAGCTTGATCTTTCTTCTGAGGAGATCTAGTGGATGGCTTCTTCATCTTCTTTGCTTTTTCGGCTAGAGATGTATGTTCTTCACTGTCTGACTTCTATTTCTTAGCTGGCTCTACCTCATCTGTGACATGGATTGGCTCATCCTCTTCTCCCTCAGAGTCCTTATCTGAATCCAATGCTGTATAAGTGAGTTGAACTCCTTGTTCTTCTATAGCAGCCACTTGAGCTCTTACCCATGCTTTGCTTAATCTGATTGGTTCTCTCATAACAATATCTAGGGAGATCTCTTCTGCTTTTGTCCAATTTGGCAATGGGATAGGTTGATGGTACTGAGCCTTCCATGGTCCTCTAACCATAACATTTTTGTCATCCTACAGTTGGTCTAGTACTGCCATAATGTGAAACTTCTTGATAAACTCTAGAGGTAGCCTTGAATGTGCTTTCTTGATGATCTCATAATCATCAGGGCAATTGGCCCAAAAATCTTCAATGTGCATCTTATGGAAGAGCTTCTTACTTACGAATCTTTCCATCACTCTATTTGGATCAAAATGACCCCTTGCATTGTAGTAGTGCAAATTTAGGAGTTGAAGCTCTTTATCAGAATGCTCTGCAGATGCCAAAGAAGGGAATGCAAAAATTCCTTTTCCAAACTTGATAAGGAAACAACACATTAGTTCTATGCAAATGTTTAAGCTTCTCAGCATAGGGTATTAATTGTCTAGATAGCTCCAGAAGTACTATCTTATCATCAAGATACCTAGGAAGTCTGTAAGCCATCCCAGTGAAGCCTTGCACCCTTAGATATGTGAATTTCTCAAACTAGATGTATCATCTGCCATATTTGGTTATTTCATTCATGGCCTCAATGGAAATCCTCAAGGCTGTGTTACCCTGTAGCATTCTAGCTATATACATTGTGAAAGCATCATTCACTCTTTTGAAATGTATCAAGGATTGAGAAGAGGTCAGCTGCGGGTAACATTCATACACCTTTATCTAGGTTTGCTCATCATTCCCAACTTCTCCAATTTTAGACAACCCAACATAGTGATTCCTTCTTGCCAATGCATAAACAACATAGGATGTCCATCTGAAGTATCTTTTGTCCTTAAAATTACTGAAGGCCTCATGAATGTTGTCACTAAGGATCTAGGCCCAGTGGAACTTAATCCCTTTCAATATCTCAATGATAATGACAAACATCCAATCCTCAAAAGTGGAGGTTGTAGGCAGTCCATATATCTTGCTCAAGAAAGTCACCAAGTCTCCAATTTTATCATGGAAGTCACTTCTGTATAATATTTGGGGAAGCTTGATGAGAGAAGACCTTCTACTTTTGGCCCAATTGTCATTTCTGTACTTTCTGCAGCCTTCTACATCTTTATTATAAGTATCTTGTGATTCTTGTTTGTCTGACATAGTCATAGCTTTGTGCCAGGGAATATCAAAGGTCTCAGCTAGAGAAGGTGGGGTTAAATCAACTAAGATATCTCCACTGGCTATTTGGATGGTTCTTGTCATTACATCATATCTATCTGCACAAGTTGCCATTAGCTCTGTACATTGCACTGAAGTGGGAAGGCAACAGCTTGTGATATGCCACTCTCCTTGAGTATTCTGGCCCTAGGAGTTGGGTTCAGATCAAAGACTCTCAATCTGAAATCATCTAGGTCTATGTGACCTAGGTCTGTATCTCCTACATCACTCCACCCAGAGTGAATCTTGGTCTCTAGAGGGATTCCTTTGAACTTGTACTTCATAGCTTGGGTTCAAGCAGTCATTTAGTCTGTAGGACCGGACCTTATAAGTTTGATACCTTGAGGAATCTTATAACACAATCCTAAGTTTAAGATGAACCTTAACAAATCTGCTATTACTAGTAATATATCCTTTGAAGGAAATTCAAATCTAACATTTATTGTAATTGTAACAACCATCATTTATGCATGTAAAGAAACATATAATGTTGCAAGAACTTCCATGAAAATCATCAATATCAATGCATCACAACATTAACCCTATCATTTTGGGCACTTTCCCTTTGAAAATTTTAAAAAATTCAGTCATTTGCATGTTTTGCACTATTTTGAGGGCCATCCGACTTGTAGGCAGAAAAATGCTGAAATTAGGGTCATCCGACTTCAGCAGGAGAAATGAGCTGGTCTGACCAAAGGCTTTACTACCTTTTTTCTTTTAAACATTTTACGCAGATTTTGATGGGTACCAAGTTGGTGAGAAAGTATTGTAGCGCAAAGTCAGACAAGATTGTTTTTAGCGCAAAGCCGATGTATTTCTTTTATTGAGTTTCTGAGGTGTCATTGACTTTGCGGAGGAATTTGGGGTGTTTAACCAAGTCAGAGACAAAGGCTTTTAGTGCAAAGTCAGCACAAGGGGCTTTTGGCGCAAAAGGCAGTTTCAAGGTTAGCAGGGTTTTCAAGACGTTCCGACCAGCTCAAAGAAATGCGATTTGGGCATGCAAGTCGGAGACTAGAGTTGGTAGCACCAAATGGATCTGAGAGTACGGCATGGGTTTTAGAGGTCTCTGACCAAATAGATAATTGACAGGTTTGTAGGTTAGTCAGACCTCATTTTAGCACCAAATGGATCTAAGTTTTGGTCTTTTTGACTTATGGTGATTCGTTTAGACTTTGAATAGAGAATCTTAACTGGGTTTTTTCAGAAAACAAACAATTTAAATGCAAATCTTAGTTAGAAACCCTAAAATTCTGCTTTAGAAATATTATCGTTTAAACAAACCCTAATGGTATGCAATGAAAGCTCGAAGAACAAAGTTCAAATCCCTACCTGGTAAATGTGGGAGGTTCATCTGGATTGGACAGACAGGTCACGGCTTCAAACTTTAGGCAAATTGATAGCAAAAGTGAAAACAGAGCTCTGGAATCCTGTTCAATGCAAAGAAAATGGTTAAAAATGGACAATTTGCCCCTTTTATCCCTTGGTGCAATCACCATTAATGCACAAGTGTATGTCTATCAGTTTAGGGTTTGGCACAGTTTTTCCTTAGCTCAGACCTGGCAGGGAATTTGGATGTGTTGGACCTGATCGGACAAGATCGTTTTCAGCACTAAGACTTATAAATTCAATTGGCACAGTTTGTGGGCACTTGAGGTCCATCTGACTTGCGGGCATTTTGGCCTCATCTGACTTAGTCGGTGATCACTTGATTTAGCACAAGTCAGAGAATGTCGATTCTAGAATAGAAGCCCATCTAAGAGGAAATTAGTGCTGGGGTCGGAGACAACGGATTTTAGCACTAGGTCAGTTGGAAGACAATCCAGCGCAAAGGTCAGACAGATAAGAATTTAGCGCAAAGGTCAGTGAAGGGTAATCTAGTGCAAAAGGGCATTTCAAGGCCTTCAAAAGGAAAATAAAGATTCAACCTAGCAGATCCTTGAAGTGATTCTTCAATACTATCATTCAATCAAAGTCAAAATGCACTTTGACCACT
Source organism: Cunninghamia lanceolata (assembly GCA_027924645.1). NCBI lineage: Eukaryota > Viridiplantae > Streptophyta > Pinopsida > Cupressales > Cupressaceae > Cunninghamia > Cunninghamia lanceolata. The sequence continues at coordinate 178,088 of BSBN01000395.1, read as the reverse complement.
TAACCACTTAGGAGATGAAAAGATCTAGTTGACACCCTAAGCCAAGTCAAAAAAAAGGAGGTCCTCATTTTTTAATGGGGCATGTGTACGAGGCACAAGACCAATAGTCATCATCAATACCCTTCATCCATCCCCAAATTTCTCAAATCTCCACCTTATCCTCATACATCAACCCTCAAGTCTCCATTCCACCCCCTTTAATTCCCACCCTTACCAAGCTACAAACAACACATTACATCAACAAAATTCCTTCATCCAACAATTTCTCAATCAACAACCTCCAAATGCCAATTCGAATCCACCTTCTCCCACTAATCTTGTCCAAAAATTTGATGAATTGAGACAAAAGGTACAAGATATAGAGATGGGACATTCAAAGAAGAAATACTCTTTGGGAGAGATATGTCCCTATCCTTTTGATATATCCTTGGTAATGATCCCATTTCTACATAACTTTGATATACCTAAGTTTGACAAATATAAAGGGAAAGGTGACCCTAGAGACCATCTAAAAGAATATTACATAGCATGTATGGAAGTTGCTTATAATGATACCTATCTCATGTGGCTCTTTCCTCATAGTCTAGGAGGTCGGGCTATCAAATGGTTCTCCCATTTACCTCATGGCATTAAGACATTTTAAGAACATGCTGAGAAATTCATTGCACACTTTTCATATAACATCAAACATGAGGTATCTATTATTTAGGGTTAAAAGGGGGGATGTTGAATGTGGGTTGGTTTAGGTTTCAAAGGAAAATCCTCCCTTCTCACCAAACATTCAAGGACATATCAACCGAGTTGAATCTCCATTAAGCACGAACAATCACCTATCAGGTTGGGCTGCCTCTTGGAAAGATGCAGAAGCTCAGATGTATCAAACAATATCTCAATTTAATGCTTAAATTCTCTTAAAACCCTAAATAAGCTAAACAGTAATAAAATTAATGAACTATGACAAATCCTTTCAGACTAAGGTGAAGGATAGAGATTATTAACTCACTATTTTTTGAAGTTTGGAATGCGGAATAGTCAGGGACACTGGCACTAGTGCCCCTATCCAAGGTATTATTTTCTACATAGAATATAAATCTCCTTCCAACACTGATCTACACTATACCTTCCATTTCTACCCTAGAAATGGTGGACACTAGCACTAGCGCCCAAGTCCCGAAATGTTGAACATTGTCCCCTTTCTTTCAGATTCTAAATCTTTGTTGTTTGCAACCTCCTTTCTGCAACTCCACTCTTTGAAACTTGGTACCTGTAACTTGCAATCAGAAAGGAGTGTGGGAGGAGGTTGTGGTGTTTAGAGGATTGCCTTGGTCAAGCCCTGAAGAGACATTCAAGTCTTCCAAACACTGTTGTTAGATGAGAGTGTGTATTCCGGTGGAAGGGAGGCAAAATTCAAATGATAAATGATCAAAAATATAATAGATATCACCTTGTAGTGTAGATCTCACATAAATGAAGGCTCTTCAATAACATGAGAAGATGAAGTCAAATCTACAATCACAAACACAATAAGAATGCTCTGCTCTTGCAACAATGAATATCTTGAAATCACAAATATGCATAAAGTTCACAATCATCTTCTAGTTTACAAATGAAAACCTAAACATGGTTATATATGCAACTACAAAGATTCCTACTAAGAATTTCATAATTCAAACTTGAGATGTCGGCATAGGACCCAAATAACAGTCATAAAACTGACATTAAAAATTAGGCCAGACCCAAAATAGGGCAGGACTAGAGTGCTAGCGCCCAAGTCTACCCTGTTGGCAAGAGACACTGCTCTAGAGATAATCTATGTGTTGTCATTGATGAAAATAGGACCAAGAGGACACATTAGCATGATAAGAAGACATCACTCTAGAAGACCAACCTAGTTTGGCAGCAAGGAATAAGTGTAGAAGGTCAAATGCCTAAGTATGGACAAGGTACAGAGTATGAGACAGAAAATGAATCAGTATGCCTCCGTAGAAGAAGACCACCCAATGCAAATCAAGTATGATGATTCATAGCTATGTAATGATGATTTAGTCTAGTGGTCAATTCATGATCTTCTCTGGAAAGTCATGTGGAGAAAATGTCTAAGTCTGGACAAATAGGGGAAAGACAAAGATAGTTAACAGTACTTAGTAGACTGGTCCGCATTCCTATGCAAGTGCGCATCTTGGTCTATGGTTCTAAGGCAAGCAAGAGATATGTTAGTACTACTCAAATCCAAGATCATAACCTCTAAAGTTCAATATACCACATTCTACAAGTTGCTCAAATATCGGGTTCCAATTCAACAATATTTCTATGTGATAGAGCAACAGTTCCATGATCCACATTCTAACATGCATAAGTATTTTGCTCTGTGGTTCTAAAGATATGTTAAGAGGTTAGTAATGAAACTTGGATATGATTTGTAAGGTCCCATTTGGTCTGTAGTGTGTGTGGTGATGTGATAGACGAGCTTACTAAGTGTGTTCTTAAGGAACAAGTCGACTAGCATATTAGATCTCTATGCGGTGAAGTTAGAATCTATGGGTAATCAATTTAAGTAGTCATATGACTAAGGCCAAATTATATGAAGACCTGTACATGAGTGTTTAATTCTGCATTAAAGATTGTACATAAGAACAAGCCAATAGAGTATGATATTGGCTTACACATTTTCTTGTTTAGTTTATCAACCTGATCAAGTAATAATTCTTGATGTGGATATATATATCCAATGGATTTGAGTTTTAAGGATGAAAAAGGTATTGTGATGTGATGGATGTGATGCAAATTAAGAATGCAAAGAAGAATTATGTGGATGTGATTGATTCAAGTATCAGAATAGCAGAGCAGAGATAGAAGAGCAGTGATTATGAAGACTCAGGATTCAGTATTCAGTTGCTAAATGACTGCACCCTAGCATACTAATAGATGCTATTGCAGTATTCATATTTATTATACAATTTCACTTGTACTTGGCAGTGAGCTTGGTGGTAAGCAATCAGTAGGGTTTAATATCCCTCATTGTAATCTTTCTGGGTTTAGGGTTGTGGCAGTGAGCCTGCTAGACCTAGTTGTACTTCATGGCAGTGAGCCAACATATTCTAGGCCCGTGGAGTGACCAAGCCTAAACAACACCATTTGTAAAAGATTGCAATATATATTGGGAGCTAATCCTCTCCATGGTTTTTCCCTTTCTTGGGTTTTCTATGTAAATTTCTGGTGTCTATGTGTCATGATTTTGTGGCTTATATTTCTGTGGTTACTTTGGTTTCTGATTATTAAAGTTGGTACTTGGTTTAATTGTTTAAATTTTAGAATACTGATTCACCCCCCTCTTAGTACTCAACAATTGGTATTAGAGCCAAGTTCCTTGGAAGAAGTCTAATAGCTTGAGGAAGCTTTGGGGTAGTATAATCATGGTAGCAAGAAGATTTTGAAATTATGAAAACAACAAGGAACTAGAAGAAGATCTTATTGATCTTGAAAAATCTGAGGTAGAAATCAAGGATCTAAAGGATAACTTACAAGAAGCTAATGAATGCATCTCAAAACTAAAAGTACAAGTCAAGAAATTCAAGGAAAAATACAAAGAAGTTAGTGATCAATTGATATCAGTAAATGAAACCATGAATGATTTAGAAGCAGAAGTTATAGAAAGAACAAAAGTAGAAGAAGATCTAAATTTAATGATGAAAAGAAAATCTGAAGATTGTGCCAAACTTGAAAAATAAATTATGAGTCTAAAAGTAGACTTGGAAAAAGCCAAGAGCTATGAAGAAAAGTTCAAGCTAAGTTCTGCAAAGCTTGATCAGATGATTGACAGTCAAAAGAGTGTTGATGATAAACAAAGTTTGGGATTTGAGAAAGGAGAAAGCTCAAAATCTAGTCAAACCAACACTGAGTTAAAGAAAAACCAAGGAAACCAGTTCAAAAATCAAAGAAGAAGACCTAGAAGACCTCCAGTCAGATAGCCAAATACTCAAAGGTATCCATCTTTCAATGGTCATTGTTTTAATTGCAACAAGTTTGGTCATAAAGCTACTCAATGCAGGAGTAGAGTAAATCAGAATGTTCCATCATTTTTTGGTCAATGTTTCAATTGCATGAAAATTGGTCACAAATCAAATGAATGCAGAAATTTGACAAGAAATGGTTCTTACAATGCAAGGAATAGTCAATCATTCAATGGAAAGTTTTTTGCATGTAATAGATTTGGACATATGGCTAATCAATGCAGATCAAGGATGAATTCATTCCGAGGAAGGAATCAATGACAAGGAAACATTGTGTGCTTCAATTGTAAAAAATTTGGACATGTTGCAAGATTATGCAGAAGCAAGAATGTAAAGAGAAATTGATATGCTGAAGAAAGGAAAATAGAGCAGAGGAATGATAAGGGAAAAGAAAAGGTTGATCTGGTTGAACCCAAGAAGGAAATGGACAAGATCTGGGTCAAGAAATAAGTAATTAAAGAAGAGGATAGATCCACACCATCATCTGATGCAAATACTTCCTACGAGATGTAAATTGCGTGCTCTGGTTCAAGGGGAGAAGTGTTGAAAATCCAAAACCCCCAGCCAGAAGTGGATGCAAGAATTTGGCATGAAGGTATATAATGGAATTTGATGAGACAAATCTCTTAAAAGAAAAACTAGAAGAAAAGAAGTCAATGCGGCCCATTGCGGAGCAATCTTGATTGACTGTATCTATCAAAGAAGACATGCAACTTTTTGGGAATGAGCATTTTGATGATTTAGGTCAAGTCATGTGGAGGATAAAAAGGGACTTGTTTGATTTCAAAATCACTTTGCATTCAAGATATTAGACATCCAGGAGAGAATAAGGCAAAACTTGAGCGACAACAATTACGATCTGAAGGATTCAGAGTGATTCAAATAAAGGAAACCCTAGCTCGGTGGAACAAGGTATTTTCATTCAAACCCCATTTGTGAGTCAGTTGAAATTCTAAAATGACAACTCCACAAGTCGTTGATGTCATTGAACAGCCTCAGCCTAAATTTAAGAAACACCCATTTAAAGCAGTAGAAGTAGATCTGATGGGTGTGTTTTCAGATATTTCTCATGGAGTTCTATATGTTGAGGATGTTAGGGCATATATACATGTTGTTCTAGATGAGCACAGCGACAAGAGATTCACAGAATTATTTCTAAACCATCTATGTGATGATCAATATGACTTGAAGCTGGAGTATAAAGATCTAAAGGAAAAGAAATTCATCCAATATGTGCACTTCCCTATTTTTATAGAAGATGAATGGGTCTGGTACATGATTAGTAGAATGCATGATGAATTCATGTGGCTAAGACAACCCTTCAAGATCACTAAGGAAGAAATCAAGGTAGTAACTAGATTGAACTCCATCGGAGGTGTGCCCTTGCTAAAGGCCGTCAAGAATCAAACTATTTCAGAGGCCACTGGAGCCAAATTTGACAAAAAGGCATTAACGATCAATGATATTATAGACCATGGTGTGAGATTTGTCTCAATGGTTTTAGGCTACAAGGTCTACTTCTCCAACTAGGAGAACTCTATTTCTAGCACAACAATTTATACTACTTATCAGATGATAAAGGAGAATGCAAACTACAACCTATGTGAGTTGCTGCTAAATCAATTAATAAAGAACCTGAGGAAGATAAAGGAGAGCAAGAATTATCCCTTCAAGTATGGTAAGTTGGTCATCTATTTATTCTTCTATTTCATGAATGAGCTACCCAACATGATTAATCTGTTCTAGACAAGTGATAGATTAGTGGCTATGCAAATTAGGGATCACTTGAATAGTCTAGGAAGTTATGATGTGCAAAAGGTAGCATTGTGGGGTATTTCAAAAAACTTTAAAGTATGATGCATTCTAGGGAAAGAATCCCTAAGGGAATTGTTGAGAAATACAAGGATACAATTTGTTTCATGGTCACTAAGGATCAATGCTTAATGGAAGCTGTGGAACCCAGAACTGTATGGGTAATGCCCATGGGATATGAGGTAGATGGACAAATACTAGAAAACTATGCCCAACACCTACTCAACAAACCTAGAGACACTAAAGAAGAGAGGTTTGGGACTTATGAAGAACTAAGTTTAAAACTTCATATTGAACTCAGGAAGCCAGAATCCACCATGAAGGTGAGAAAAGAAGTAGAAGAAATTGTTGCAAGATATGGGTTCACAAAAGAACAAGTTAAAGAATCAAGGGAAAGAGTAGAGAGAGCAGAAAAGGAAAAACAAAAGAGTGAACTGGTACAAGTTTCCAAAAGAATCTCAAATGAAACAAGACAAGCCTGAAAAGACTCAGAGGTCTACTAGGAGCTCTACTACCTCCTCTGGTGCCACACCATTAGTGAGTGGAGAAAACATCAAAGAAATCTATTGTCAAAGATACAAAGAGGAAGAAAATGAAGGGGAGAAGATTGTATGTTAGTGTAGGGAGCAAGGATGAAGAAGAAAGTAAGTCTGATGAAGAGGTGAAAAAGATGAAGGTAGAGGGCATCAAAGCCTCTAGAAGCACTAGAGAAAAGCCCCCCAGAAGCGAGAAAGATAGCAAAAGACAAAAGGTAGAGGAGCCTTAAATTGAAAAGGCTACAATTTCAATTAAGGATGTATTGAAATCAGTCACTGTAGATGGGAATATGAAGCCCATGATTGAATTTTATGATGAGTATAATGATGTTGATAAGAGAATCCTTGAAGATGCCATAGTGGAATACCTGAACATATACAACAGAGCCCTTATTGAGATCATCTTTGATCTCCCTAGAAGCCTAGCTAACATTTTAACTATCAGAAAAGAGACTACTAGGGCAAAGGATATTAAATTGAGACAAAATGTATTAACTAGAATGTGTCTAGAGATTACTCCCAAACAAGAGGCATTAATCTCTAAGGAGATCAAGGACAAGTTTAGAACCAAGAAAAGGATGAACTCTTTAATGCTAGGAGAAATTGACAAGGTTGTCAAAGAAATAAAAGAAATCACTTTAAAAGTCTTGAAGAATTATAATCTTCCTTTCATCTATGACCAAGATGAAATAGATGGTGAAGATAATACATCTGTTATGGAAGTCAATGTTGAAAAGGAGACAGACAAAGTTGATGAAATAGTTGAAGAAAAGGGAACACTTGCCTCTCTGAAACATCAAACAGAAGACAAAACTGATGGTGAGAAGTTTGAGGAAATAGAAATACCACCTACTAAAACTATATCCTCGCCAGATCACAAAAGTGAGAAAAAAATTGACAAGGAAAAATAGGTTGAGAATACTCCTCCACAAGAGCAGAAGGATGACACCAACAAGGCCATGAACTCAAATCCTCTGGAGCAAGAATAGAAAGATGAAGTCTCTGGTGCAACAAGAGACACTGTAGAGGTGGTGAAAGAATTTTTGGAAAAGGAGAAACAAGTTCTAGATGAACCAGAGCTACTTCACGATCCCATAATCTTGGACACCATGTCACCAGTACAAAAGCTCAAATTGGCATCAATTGTTCAAGCCAAAGCATAGGAAGAAATGCTTAAATCTCATATCCAAGATAGTAAGTTGATCAATGATGCATCCAACATTTTGGAGAAGATGATGCTGACATTCCAAAATGATAGCTCATTATCCTCAGCTGATCAACTCAAGGGTCTACTAAACTTAGTAAGTACACTTTTTGAATCTTTTAAAAAACCTACAGAAGACAAAGTTAGAAAAGAGTTTTATGAGAATAAACTAGTTGAGTTGAAGACTATGATAGCAAATGACAAAACTCTGTTAGAAAATGGAATAAAAAGCATACAGAGTGCCATTAAAGAAGCCTGTGAAATATACAATTTTCTTTATCTTGGCTAGAAGTTACCAAGGAATTAGAAGATAAAATCAAGGACTTGGAACTCAAACTGCTAAATATCTCTCAGACCTATAATTCGGCAGTTGAGTTAATAAATTCCAAAGAAGCATAGGTTGCAAATGTTCACAATGATTTTAGCATGCTTATGAAGAAAAGGGGAGAAGTCAAAGATAGGTTGTGTCAACTAAGGGGGCTGATAAGTCCAAAAATAGATTCCATGACTAATCAGTCAGAAGAAGCATTGAAATCACTAGCATTAATTGATACAACTTCAGATGTATAGAAGGCAGAAAAGTTAGTTTTTTCTAATAAATGGCCACATCAACATTTTGGAGAGTGCAAGAAATAGATGGACTAGAGAGATAGATTTGATAAAGAATATGTATAATGATATTCTACCTTCAATTGTAAACTAAGATACAAATGTGTATTTGTATATATGCGGCAAAGTATAGCAAATTTTTTAGTTTTGTCAATTTTTGACTCTGAAAACTACACCTTTGCATTGATGTCAAAGGGGGAGAGAAGATCAGTGAAAAATGAGAAAAAATCTTAGGGGGAGAAGGAATATAGAAGTGAATATAGAAAGGGGGAGAAGTCAAGGCGTCATTTTTCACTAAGTATTGCCATTAATGCCAAAGGGGGAGATTGTTTGGCAAGAGACACTGCTCTAGAGATAATCTATGTTGTCCTTGATGGAAATAGGATCAAGAGGACACATTATCATGATAAGAAGACATCACTCCGGAAGACCAACCTGGTTTGGTAGCAAGGCACAAGTGTAGAAGGTCAAAATGCCTAAGTATGGACATGGTACAGAGTATGAGACATAAAATGAATCAGTATGCCTCCACAGAAGAAGACCACCTAATGCAGATCAGGTATGATGATTCATGGCTAAGTGATGATGGTTCAGTCTAGTGGTCAAGTCATGATCTTCTCCAGAATTCATGTGGGGAAAATGTCTAAGTCCGGACAAATAGGGGAAAGACAGAGATAGTGAACAGTACTCAGTAGACTGGTCCGCATTCCTTTGCAAGTGCACATCTTGGTCTGCAGTTCTAAGGCAAGCAAGAGATATGTTAGTACTACCCAAATCCAAGATCATAGCTTCTGAAGTTCAATATACCACATTCTACCAGTTGCTCAAATATCAGGTTCCAGTTCAACAGTATAATTTCTATGTGACAGAGCAACAATTCCATGATCTGCATTCTGACATGTAGAAGTATTTTGCTCTGTGGTTCTAAAGATATGTTAATATGTCACTAATGAAACTTAGATATGTTTTGTAAGGTCCCATTTGGTCCACAATGTGTGTGGTGATGTGACAGGGGAGCTTACTAAGTGTGTTCTTAATGAATAGGCCGACTGGCATATTAGATCTCTATGCAGTGAAGTTAGAATGTATGGGTAATCAATTTAAGTAGTCATATGACTAAGGCCAACTTATATGAAGACTTGTGCATGATTTTTTAAGTCCACATTGAATATTGTACATAAGAACAAGCCGACAGAGTATAATATTGGCTTACACATTTTCTTGTTTAGTTTGTCGACCTGATCAAGTAATAATTCTTGATGCAGATATATATATCCAATGGATTTGAGTTTTAAGGATGAAAAAGGTATTTTGATGTGATGTAAATTAAGAATGTGAAGAAGAATTGTGTGGATGTGATTTATTTGAGCATCAGAATAGCAGAGCAGAGATAGAAGAGTAGTGATTATGAAGACTGAGGATTCAGTATTCAGTTGCTAAATGACTGCACCCTAGCATACTGATAGATTTTGTTGCAGTATTCATATTTCTTATACAATTTCACTTGTACTTGGTAGTGAGCCTGGTAGTAAGCAATCAGTAGGGTTTAATAGCCATCATTGTAATCTTTCTGAGTTTAGGGTTGTGGCAGTGAGCCTGCTAGACCTAGTGGTACTTCATGGCAGTGAGCTAGCATGTTCTAGGCTCGTGGAGTGACCAAGTCTAAACATCACCATTTGTAAAAGATTGCAATATATATTTGGAGCTAATCCTCTTCATGGTTTTTCCCTTTCTTGGGTTTTCCACGTAAAATTCTACTGTCTATGTGTCATGATTTTGTGGCTTGTATTTTTGTGGTTACTTTGCTTTCTGATTATTAAAGTTGGTATTTGGTTTAATTGTTTAAATTTTAGAATACTGATTCACCCCCCCTCTCAGTATTCAACACACCCTACTATTTTTGTTTAGGGATCATCAAAATAACACCCCCTAGGTCCTATTCTCCATAAGACTTTAGGGTTTTCTCATCAGGATTCAAACTTATCATGCAAGATCATCTGAATGCATTCTAAGGACCAAGGACCTAAACCTTAAGAGGCAAAGGCCCCCATGGGGACATTTTTTGACATAGCATTTAGCCCCCACTTTAATGTATGTATAAACCCAAGGCTAATACATGCATTAAAGTATGATCAACAAACACAACAAACACACCAAGCAAAAGTATGATCAACAAACACAACAAACACACCAAGCACTGTGAATACACGCCAAACATAATGAAGACAATGACAGACATGCAAAACATGGAGAAGATAGTTATAGTCATGCAAAATATTGAGAAGACAACATTGAAGACACGCAAAACATAGCGAATACAGCGAATGTGGTGATTATTTTCTTTTTCTTTTTCTCATATATGAATGCAAATGCAAGTACAAGGAAAGTAAACACATAACCCAAAATGTAGGAGGGACTCATCGCCACATGTCTTTAGACTACATATGGGGCAACAAACATGCAATACAAATCTCAGAGTGTAGGACAGACTCATTGCCACACGTCTTTAAACTACACTTAAGAACAAACATGCCATACAAATCCCAAAGTATAGGAGGTACTCATTGCCACTAGTCTTTAGACTATGCTTGGAAACAAACACGCCATACACACACATGGAAGACAAGAAGAAAACATGACAAACAAGTGATGGAAGAAACCTATTGCTAGGTTCACAGCCATCTCAGGCACGCTACAGGTACACATCAATGATTGGGCTTCACCACAAAAATCATCGAAGACATGCTTAAGGGTTAGGATAGTCTCAGATCCGCCCCTCTTGCTCAGAGGACTTTTTAGAAAATGACAGGATGTGCAATCTCCTTGAGAAATACACCATCCCTGCCTTCGCAGAGGGCTTAAATGATTACAAGATAGAAAAGAAGGATGTGCACTCACTCAGAGATACAACATCCCACCTTCACAAAGGGCTTACAAACATGTTTCATTAGTACCAAAATCATTAGACAACTTACCTTATATATGCCCCCACCTTAAGGTGGTTGATATCGTGTACCAATATCAAGCACATTAAGGTAGGAAGAAAACACACAAGGGAACATGAGCTCTCGTAAAGCCCATGCCCACCAGAGGTGACATGTACTTCACGATCTCCAAATGTTCCCACAAACACATAATTTCCTGCAAGAAAAGGTGTTAGCATAACGATATCAACCACCTTAAGGTGGGAAGAAAACACACAAGGGAACATGAGCTCTCGTAAAGCCCATGCCCACCAGAGGTGACATGTACTTCATGATCTCCAAATGTTCCCACAAACACACAATTTCCTACAAGAAAAGGTGTTAGCATCCATATAATCATGATAAACAACAATGCATGTAATCATCCACATAGAGATCCAAGGAAAACAAGATCCAAGATAAACAAAGTGCACAGAGCAACAGTATTGTTATGTTTTGTAAGTGCGATAAGATAACATCAAGATATCACACGGAGTGATTCTATTAGCCAAGCATCGGATAATATATATCAACCCCATCGTCATGTATGGACTAGGTCCATTTTTTGATTTCTCACTAAAGGGACACTAGGTCCGTATCAGTATTATATGTTTTTCATCATCTGCCAGCTAGATAGAACCACTAGAAGAAGGTAAAAAATAAATCAAGAGAGGACAAACAAGTGCCTTAGGAGTCCAGTCATGTAGGAGGGTGCCCCCAAGTCATCAACCGCAATGCTATGTCCATAAGACACACCACACAACAATAAAAATAGAGGAGAAGCAATGTAGAAGAATGATGATACAAATAGAATAAGGGTCACAATAGAGGCAGTCTCCCAGTATCCTTGACCTTACGAGAGTATCAAGGGTCATCCTAGGAGGCCTATATGACACATAACACATCACAAGGAAACACAACACGGAGGTAAAGGGTTAGAAATAGTTACCTGACAATACAATTGTACTAAAATTTGTAACTTGCGAGCCTCTTGGAGAGATGCTCTATCAAGTTTTGTGTGAAACTTGAGTGGTTCTTATGAGAGTCTTGTTCTTTGTTAGGAAGTCCATGCGATACTTGTTTCTCAAATTCGTGTGTTTGTGAGATCTTTTGTTGCTTATGAGGAGGAGAACCACTATTATTTCCAACTGATGATAATCTTCTTACTCTTTTCCAATCCTTAGCTCTCTTTCTTTGTTGAGTTCGTCTATCATAGTGATAAGAACTATCTTGTACTATTTCAATCTTTTCTTTTGTCAAAGTCTCTTGCTTCGGTTATTACATTTATCTTTCTAATGAATTTTGGTTATCTCTCGATCCTTGAAGGGATAACGGAGGAGGAACCTCAACATAAATACCATTTTTTCATGGATGAGGTGATACTTCAGTATTTTCCTTATCCACTTCTATTGTAGCAATAATCTCATCGTAATTTAGATAGTCATCTTTTACTTCAAGTATATTTTGTTCCATCATGTTATTATCGGTATGCTTAGAAAAGGGATTAGTAAAGATTTGTAAATTCTAATTCAGTGGAGTAACTGATTTATTTCCATTATCATTCACACCTAATACCTCTATAACATTCAATTTCATGAGGCCTTGTATTTCATGTTTAAGACACATACATCATTCAGTGTCATGTCCTTGTTGCTGATAGCAATGACAATAAGCATTAGCATCAAAATAAGGTCCTCGCATTCTACTAGGATCCAGTGGTTTAATCGGAGGAAGCTTTATTAACGTATTACTTATAGCTTGATTCATGATAGAATGATAGGATTTAAATATCAGAGTAAAATTTCTTTGTTGAAATGGTGCCTTATTTGAATTAGTGATAGCAGACACTTGTGAGAAATTGTTTGAATTTTGTCCATTAACCTTGATGAAAGTCTTATTATTTCTCTTAAATTTGTTTTGCAATGGTCCACCGATGGATTGACCAACTTGAGATGATGAGTTTTGGCTTTCATACTGACTAGATGAAAGCTGATAATCACGAAGGGTAGTACATAAATGTTGAAAGGAGTTATACTTCATCAAGAGAATGTTATCATGGATGTTAGGTTGTAGATTTGTAATAAATAGCTTCTAAACATCCTCATCCTTCATATGATATTGAATTTGTGCATAGAGTGCTTGATATCAACTAATAAACTCAGTTAACTTCTCTTTCGGACCTTGCTTGCAATGAACTAAATCAATCAAAGAGACTTGAGGTCCAATGTTTGTTTGAAAATGTTGTAAAAATTGATCAACTAACTGCAAAAAAGAGTGTATTGAATTTGGAGGTAAATAACAAAACCATTCTAAAGCAGTATCTTTGAGAGATTGCGGGAAAAGTTTTGCTAACAAATTATCTTCAAAGTACAAATCACTACACATAGCCATGAATGCTACCACAAGTATTAGGATCACCTTTTCCACCATACTTTTCAAAATGAGGAGTCTCAAACCTCTCAAGCATAGGAGTTCTAAGGATTGAATAAGATATAAGATTACGGGCATGATAATTTGGTAGATAAGGTTGTGAAGAATTTGTCAAGTTTGTCACCTTTTGTTGTAAAGAAGTCATGCCTTGCAATTGTTGGTTTAAGATGGCATCATTAGGAGATGCGGTTTGTTGTGAGGAATTAGAACCGAAGTGAGGAGGTGATTGAGCCTAACTAGTGACAAGTGGAGGTTGTGAATAGGTAAGTGGTGGTTGAACATAGTGATAAGTGGAAGGTGGTTGCGAATAGTTATATGTAAGAGGTGGTTGAGAATAAGTGGGATGGAGGGGTGGTTGAGAGTAATTATTCATAGAAGAGGTCACTATAGGTGCCAAGTTTTGATAGTTAAATCCCATAGCTTTGTAATTTTTTGAATTAGTGCCATTAGATACTCCAATACCCATGGTAGCATTACTACAAGCATTTACATTAGTGGTTAAAATTATTGATGTAAATGTATAAATTCCCGTAGTCGATATAGGTGCTGATACTTGCATGTGAGACAATGCGGACATGTTATTAATACCATTCACACATTCAGTCACCATCATGACATAATTGTGTACTATATGTGTTAAACCTTGAATAACATTAATACCATCTTGTCCTTCTTTTATCAACTCTCTTATGTTGTGAATCATAAGTATAGCTTCTTCCGCTATCCTTTCATTTTCAACAAATGCTTGAAAATAGGCTAACTCTTTATCAAGATTGTTTATTTGCTCATTAGGTACATGTGTGACCACCTCAATAGTGTCCTCAACATCATGAAATACTTAATCTTCCATAATGGTTGTATGAGGTATATGTTGTTATATGGAGCCTAATCAGACTCACACGTTAAATTTACCCCACTTTTATCAGTGCGGTTTCCCCCCAAATTATTTAACAGGGTCAAGGAGTAGTGCCCCTTGCGGGGGTTTGGGGGCAGTTCCCCCAAGATGGGGTCAAGGGGCAGCACCCCTGGCATGTTCCATGTCGCAATACAGGGTGGGGTCGAGGGGCAGCGCCCCCACGGGGGCTCGGGGGTCGTGCCCCTGAAACCTTAAATGAATTTTATTATTTTATAAAGGCGTCAGGAGCTACTTTTATATTGATTTTGTTGGTTTTTCTTCTGAATTAGCATTAGGGTTTGCCAGTTCTAATGCACAAGAAGATTCAGCCAACTGAATACAGGAGGTTGCGTGAGCTCCTCCCCTTCACTTCTGGTTCTACCGCACCAAGGGGGGTGTCCCTAGATAAAAGTATGACCTTGACTAGCTCAATGACAGAAAGATATAACTTGACAGCAACAGGCAGAATACTCTCACGTAAGGACCAAGATTTGTATAACAAATCACAAGGTTGGCAACATTCTTGGACATGATGTCTGGTTGGGTATGAGAGCATGCAGGGATCCTAATCCTACTCCTACAACTAACAGGTGGAAGGATGAAACGGTTTGATTTGATTTTTGGATGCAAAGCTGGACATGGTATATAACCTCAACACAGAGCTAGATTGGTGCCTATCGAGGGCTTGGAGTCAGTAGACATACACCTGTGAATGATCAGCATGAACAACTAAAACTGGATTTTAGGGGGATATACATGATATCTACCTTACAGATATCTCCCAATACAGAGTGTTAAGCTGTCTATACTTATGGCATCCCTATTGCAGTATACCCTTCCCAATATTCAATCTGAAAATAGTTTAATCTACCCCTTGAGCATAAGTTAAAAGATTAAACATTCAACACAGGAATTCTATGTTCTAGAATCTCAGACATTCCTTGAATGCCTAGACTCAGAAGAAAGATACATGCAAAACTGGAGACAGAATCAGCATAACACATGCAAACATAGCATTATTCATATAAAATTGACCATGAAATCAGTGGATTCATGCACAAACGTACAACAGGAGATAATAAACTCGCAAGTTTTGCTGCACAGAGCAACCAAAACCAGTTGTATCTTATTACAGAGCCAAAATGTCCAGTTTTCAACAACCAAAACAATGGTAACACAGTCTGCCTATATTGGCCAGAAAATGTACCCACAGCAATTAATTACATGATTTTTACAAAAAATTGCCAGATACAGCCCATGAGAGATGGCGCCCATAAGTTATCAATGTAGTAGGTAGGAGAGTTGACAGGGGTGGCCTCGAGCCCTGTGCCACCATCTGGAAGTCTTCATGCTAAAAATTGGGTAGTTTAATCACTTGTACTATCGCCCACACCCCTGCTACAATCGCCATTGATGGCTCAACCACCCGCGGCCTACTTGGAAACTGTCACACTATTCAAAATGGAGCTTCCCGCCAAGAAGCGCTTCCTCGCAGGTTCAAAATAATGTAGGGAGATTAATCCCACATGCATAGTGAGAAGACCACTTCAACGTTTTATAAACATGGCCACAAACATACTAAGTGTCGAGCACTTTTGGTGCGCTCGACACACAAGCCCTCGCCCAAAGCTAAGCCATCGGCTTGCCCCAAAAAACTCTCGCCGATCTATCAAGTCTCTCCGATGGCAAACAAAACACACCCTCTGTCGCTGTGACTCCCTCCATCGGAGCATCCAAAAATCCTTTGGCCGACCTCATGTGTTACACCAATGAAGCCCATTGCAATCCCCTGTTAGCCAGACCAATCCCATCAGCCAACCTGAAACTCCTCTGACCGACCTCAATAGTCTCACCGATGCCATCACAAACTCCATATTTCCCATCATCAGCCAGAGATAGACCATCGGGCCAACTTCCATCGACTAGGCCGATAAAACAAGTCTCACCGATGGCCAAGCAAAAAACACCCGTCACCAAGACAAAAACCATCGGCCAACCCAAAAGTAACGCTCACCGACAACAAAAGTCACGCTGATGGCAACTTGGCTTCCCATCTCCATCGGTGTGACTTAGACCATCGGAGCAAGACCACAAACCTATGCCGATAGCTGCCATCACACTGATGAAACCAAAAACATAAAGCTTTCAACCATTGAACCGGTTCAAACAGATGGTTCAATGGTGAGGTTCAACACTGAGGTTCGCCGGCGAGGTTCAAACTGAAAGTTCAAAGACACAATCGGAGCACTCAAAAAAAACAAAACTTTCACTGATGGACAAAACATGATGACCCCTTCCTCAGGAAAGATGAAGGGGAGCCAAAACTCAGAACCTTTTGGATTTTTTGGGAAGGTGCCTGCATGAAAAATTGCTCGAAAATTGATAGTCAATTCAGGCACCAACAGTGGCTCTAATTAGGGACATGTAGGTGCAAGACTGCAGCGAGAACCCCAGATCTTTGGGATGTAGACCAGTCCCCTATCCATTGGGCACAGAGTCAAACTTGCACCAATCTGTATCACCAAACACATTATTTTAAAATAAACATGGTGGCCCAGGGCCACCAAAAAGGAAAAACCAGACTTTTCCTTTGTCAAACACCTGATTTTCTTTTGATTTCTTCAAATGAAACCTAAAAGCATTTAACTGTCTGCAGCAAGCCCCTTGGCAATTATTTGTGCTGCTGCTCATTTCTTTTTCTTCAACAAATCTACAGCTAGCTTCATCAGCATATATAATTATCAGTTGTAGAATGTCATCATCATATGAGTCACTGATGTTGCTTGGAAAAATAACAGACTCACATGAAACAAATGAATCCACATCAGAATTTTGCCCTTCCTCAAAAAATAAGAGCTCCTCTTATCAAACATGCAATATTCAGGCACAAGCAACATCTCATAATCAAATTTATCTTGATGAACATATAGATATCCATCATCATCATGCACGGTAGTTTTGTCATTAATGTCCACCTGAAATGTCTCAAGAGAAGGCAGAAATAACTCAGAATGTAGCCCTACACTGAAAGCTTCATAGTCACCCCTGTAATCAACACTATCCCCAACTGTATGAGCACACACATCTGCAATTTTCCCATCCACCTCTAAATAGTGACCTTGTTTTTTATCTTCACCAGTGCCCTGATAATCAAAAGCAAAGTTTTCAACCTCTACACTATGAAGGTGGCCAAAATCTTCAAGGAAACATTCATAATCAACATCCAAATATATTTCATCATCTGAAAGGCTCACATATGCATCTGAATGCTGGCAATCACTAGCATATTCACTGCCATCCCTTGAATCAATGTTTTCTATATTCAGAGTGAAGCTTTGCATATCCACTTCATATAAATAATCAAGCATAACTGGGATATGCACACTGCTGCAAGATACAAATTCATGTGTGTCTCTCATTTGATCAATTGGAGGGCACCTTGTGTCTGCAGGCTTGTCTTCTAAAGGCTGATAACAATCTTTGTTTTCATTATTACAAGATGTGCTTACATTTTCTACAACATTTTCTTCATGCATCACATCATGGCTGCACACATTATTCTGAAATATATTTCCCTCTATACAATCATTTCTCAATGCACATACTGGGAGAGCTAAAATATATTCACTTTGATAACTGCTTTGACAACTTGCAGCCATGAAACCTACTGGCATTCCATATTTCTCCTTGTTTTCTATGTCCATAGCAAATTGGAAAGCCTGGTGAAGTGTGACTGGTTCCTTATCTCTCAACAGATAACTCATTTCTTCATCAAATGTAGCCAAATAAATTGTCAAGCACAATGCATTATTAGGTCTCATATATTCAGGGATCTGCCTGAGCAATTTAATAAACCTAAGATTAAAGGCTGGAACCAGCTCCTCATCTTCCCTTTGGATATTCATAAAATGTATGATTAATGAGGCCACATCAAACCTTTCACCAAACTGCCCTAGGAATGCAACTTCTAAATCTATCCATGAAGAAATTGAACAAACAGGCAGGTCTAAAAACCATATCCTAGCATCATCTTCCAATGACTGAACAAAGAGTCTCATTACTACATCTTCATCCTCTACCTCATAATCTTCTATTAAATTACAAAATCTTTGCAGATGTTTGTTTGCCGATTCAGAATCTGATCCACTATATTTTGGCAAACATATTCTAATTTTATTGGGAATAATATTTGGGTAACCATATATCCCTGTGAAATTTAGGGCTTTATATCTTTCAATAAAGAATGGTCTTCTCTGAGAGCACGACTAGGCTTGCTATTCTAAACTCAACATTTTGAATCAAAGATGAATACCTGGATATATGTTGCAGCATTGATAGGTTCTTTCAACAGAGTCGCCACCTATCAGAGAGAGGATAGAATGTCAATAAGGCACTTTTGTTTTCTGGATTCATCACCCCAGCAGAGCACCACATGGTTCCTTTTTGCTGCAACAACTTCACTAGAAACTAGATTTTCCAGCCCTAAGGTTACTTGACTCTCTCTCTCCCCAGCAGAGTTGCCAATTTCTGTTGGTGACTCGGATGGGCACACAGATATTTCACCAGGGAGGACAAAAATAACAATTTTCAAATCACCATCCTCAGCAGAGTCGCCATTTTTGTTGGTTTTTCTTCTGAATCAGCATTAGGGTTTGCCAGTTCTAATGCACAGGCAGATTTAGCCAACTGAATACAGGAGGTTACGTGAGCTCCTCCCCTTCACTTCTGGTTCTGCCGCACCAAGGGGGGTGTCCCTATTTGATAAAAGTATGACCTTGACTAGCTCAATGACAGAAAGATATAACTTGACAGCAACAGACAGAATACTCTCACGTAAGGACCAAGATTTGTATAACAAATCACAAGGTTGGCAACATTCTTGGACATGATGTCTGGTTGGGTATGAGAGCATGTAGGGATCCTAATCCTACTCCTACAACTAACAGGTGGAAGGATGAAATGGTTTGATTTGATTTTTGGATGCAAAGCTGGACATGGTATATAACCTCAACACAGAGCTAGATTGGTGCCTATCGAGGGCTTGGAGTCGGTAGACATACACCTGTGAATGATCAGCATGAACAACTAAAACTGGATTTCAGGGGGATATACATGATATTTGCCTTACAGATATCTCCCAATACAGAGTGTTAAGCTGTCTATACTTATGGCATCCCTATTGCAGTATACCCTTCCCAATATTCAATCTGAAAACAGTTTAATCTACCCCTTGAGCAGAAGTTAAAAGATTAAACATTCAACACAGGAATTCTATGTTCTAGAATCTCAGACATTCCTTGAATGCCTAGACTCAGAAGAAAGATACATGCAAAACTGGAGATAGAATCAGCATAACACATGCAAACATAGCATTATTCATATAAAATTGACCATGAAATCAGTGGATTCATGCACAAACGTACAACAAGAGATACATAAACTCGCAAGTTTTGCTGCACAGAGCAACCAAAACTAGTTGTATCTTATTATAGAGCCAAAATGTCCAGTTTTCAACAACCAAAACAATGGTAACACAGTCTGCCTATATCTGCCAGAAAGTGTACCCACAGCAATTAATTACATGATTTTTACAAAAAACTGCCAGATACAGCCCATGAGAGATGGCACCCATAAGTTATTAATGCAGTAGGCAGGAGAGTTGACAGGGGTGGCCTCGAGCCCTGTGCCACCATCTAGAAGTCTTCATGCTAAAAATCAGGCAATTTAATCACTTGTACTGTCGCCGACACCCCTGCTACAATTGCCATTGATGGCTCAACCACCCGTGGCCTACTTGGAAACCGTTGCACTGTTCAAAATGGAGCTTCCCGCCAAGAAGCGCTTCCTCGCAGGTTCAAAATAATGTAGGGAGATTAATCCCACATGCATAGTGAGAAGACCACTTCAACATTTTATAAACATGGCCACAAACATACTAAGTGTCAAGCGCTTTTGCTGTGCTCGACACACAAGCCCTCGCCCAAAGCTAAGCCATCGGCTTGCCCCAAAAAACTCTCGCCGATCTATCAAGTCTCTCCAATGGCAAACAAAACACACCCTCCGTCGTCGTGACTCCCTCCATCGGAGCATCCAAAAAACCTTTGGCCGACCTCATGTGTTACACCGATGAAGCCCATCGCAATCCCCTATCGGCCAGACCAATCCCATCGGCCAACCTGAAACTCCTCTGATCGACCTCAATAGTCTCGCCGACGCCATCGCAAACTCCATATTTCCCATCATCGGCCAGAGATAGACCATCGGGCCAACTTCCATCGACTAGGCCGATAAAACAAGTCTCACCGATGGCCAAGCAAGAAACACTCGTCGCCAAGACAAAAACCATCGGCCAACCCAAAAGCAATGCTCGCCGACAACAAAAATCACGCCGATGGCAACTTGGCTTCCCATCTCCGTTGGTGTGACTTAGACCGTCGGAGCAAGACCACAAACCTATGCCGATAGCTGCCATCACACCGATGAAACCAAAAACATAAAGCTTTGAACCATTGAACCGGTTCAAACAGATGGTTCAATGGCAAGGTTCAACACTGAGGTTCGCCAACGAGGTTCAAATTGAAAGTTCAAAGACACAATTGGAGCACTCAAAAAAAATAAAACTTTCGTTGATGGACAAAACATGATGACCCCTTCCTCATGAAAGATGAAGGGGAGCCAAAACTCAGAACCTTTTGGATTTTTTGGGAAGGTGCCTGCATGAAAAATTGCTCGGAAATTGACAGTCAATTGAGGTACCAATAGGCTGACATAAAAAAAACCTATTTTGTAACCAACATAAGTCTTGATAAAAATAGCTAAGGGTTAGGGTTTCTGTTAATATTGTATTGTAGCATTTGCAACAGTATTGAGTTGCAAGGATTGCTGGTTGTAATCAGTTTGATTTATTGGATAATCTTTGTTGGTTGATGTAACCCAAGTTTTGGTGAACCATGTTAAAAATTGTCTCTCGCTGTTATTATTTCTATGTATTTTTCATTCCTCTGTTTAATTTTTATTTGCATTTAATTGATATCTTCTGAATGCAATTCCTAACAGCAGTTATCTCTTATTGATGTGGATCATGTTGAGAGCACATTTTTTATCTTATTGGTTAGGCCTGGTAATGTTGAGGCATTGGGAGTTATTTTTCTATTGGACGACATAAAAAACCCTATTTTTGTAACCAACATAAGGCTTGATAAAAGTGGCTAAGGGTTAGGGTTTATGTTGATGTATTGTAGCATTTTGTAGCAGTATTGAGTTGCAAGGATTATTGGTTGTAATTGGTTTGATTTACTGGATAATAATATTGGACTGTCTATTGGTGGATGGAGCCCAAGTTTGGGTGAACTACGTTAAAACTTGTCTCTCACTATTATTATTTCTGTGTATTTTTGTTCCTCTATTTAATATTTATTTGCATTTAATTGATATCTTCTGCTTGTAATCCCTAACAAGTGGTATCAGAGCGGGTTGTGTTCGATTATCATTTGTAGGAAGGTCTCATGGTTGAGTGGGAGTCTCACGGTTGAGTGGGAACAATGGCAGACAAGGCTAAATTAAAGGTAGATAAATTCAATGGGCAGAACTATCAGTTATGGAAGATGCAGATGGAGGATTATCTCTATCAGAAGGATTTATGGAGGCTGTTGGAAGGAATAGCTAGGAAACTGGCAACAATGACTGATGAGGATTGGAATCTTCTGGACAGAAAGGCACTAGGAACTAGTAGGTTATGCCTGGCACCATCTGTGGCATTCAAAATAATAGAAGTGAAGACAATAGATGAACTGATGAAAGCTTTGGCTAAATTGTATGAAAAACCCTCAGCCTCAAAGAAAGTATTTCTCATGAAGCGTTTGTTTAATCTGAAAATGATTGAAGGTGAAACTATGACAGATCATTTAAATGAGTTTAATACGATTGCTAGTCAGTTAACTTCTATAAAACTAAAATTTGATGAAGAGATGAGGGCTCTCTTAGTTTTATGTTCTTTGCCAGAAAGTTGGAATAGCTTGGTAATGGCTGTAAGTAACTCTATCTCTGGTTCAAACACTTTGAAATTTGATGATGTTGTTGGTGTTATCCTTAGCGAGGAAATGTTATGGAAAGGCTTAGGAAGGTCCACATCAAGTAGTGTTTTGAATGTAGAAAGTAGGGGCAGGTCAAAGGAGAGATGAAAAGATTCTAGAGGTCATGGGAAGTCACAAGGAAAATTAAAGGACAAGAGGTCCTTATCCAAAGGACACAAGGATTACTGGTACTGTGGGAAACCAAGTCATCTAAGGAAATATTGTTGGTCTCGAAAGAATAAATAAGAAAACAAACAAGAAGGCAATAAGGACATAGATGTGGTAAGTAATAAATCTGAAGATGATGCTTTGATTCTTTCCCTAGATAATGTTGATGATTCATAGGTTTTAGATTCAGGGGCCTTATTTCATACTATGCCCCATAGAAGTTATTTTCTTGATTATGTCCAAGGGGATTTTGGGTTGGTTTATTTGGGAGATAATGAACCCTGTCAGATTGTTGGAAAGGGAAGAATCAAGATTAAGTTGTAGAATGGGAATCATTGGCTACTACAAGAGGTAAGGCACGTTCCAAGGCTGAGTAGGAATTTAATTTTAGTAGGCTAACTAGCTGATGAAGGTTTCATTGTTACATTTACTAATAAAAATTGGAAGGTTTCAAGAGGTGCCTTAATAGTAGAAAAAGGTGTGAAAGTAGGCACCTTATATCTTTGTACATGTCATACTGTTCCTTCTACTTTAACCGTTGTAGAGAAAAAACAAACAGGTTCAGGAATAGTTGCTGCAAGTTTGTAGGAAGAGACTGAAATAGTTGCTATAGGTTTTGAGACAACACTGTGGCATAACAGACTTGGGCATATGAGTGAAAAAGGTATGAAGGTACTTCATTCTAAGAAAGTTTTACCAGGTCTGAAATGTATTAATATGGATTTTTGTGAAAGTTGTGTGTATGACAAACAAAAGAGAGTTAGTTTTCTCAATGATGGGAAGCAAAAGAAAGATGAAAAGTTGGAGCTTGTGTATATAGATGTATGGGGACCGACTTAGGTATTTTCTCTCGGTGGATCTCAGTATTATGTTGCATTCATAGATGATGCAACTAGGAAGGGTTGGATTTATTTCCTTAGGCAGAAATCTGATGTATTTGAAACATTTAAGAAATGGAGAAGCTTGGTTGAGAATGAGACGGGTAAAAGACTAAAATGTCTCAGATCTGATAATGGTGGTGAGTATTGCAGCAAATAATTTGAGGATTATTGTTCTTTTAATGGAATTCATA
The DNA here is from genome assembly GCA_027924645.1 of Cunninghamia lanceolata. Classification (NCBI taxonomy): domain Eukaryota; kingdom Viridiplantae; phylum Streptophyta; class Pinopsida; order Cupressales; family Cupressaceae; genus Cunninghamia; species Cunninghamia lanceolata. The sequence goes on along the minus strand of BSBN01000395.1, from coordinate 154,317 downwards.
GGCAAAAAATGATTCTAGGAACTCCATAGGAAAATGGAGTGGCTGAACACATGAATAGGACAATAATGGAACATCAAGGACCATGAGATTGCATAATGGGATGCCTTTAAGCATGTGGCCAGAGGCTATCAACACCACTATATATTTAATTAATAGAGGTCCTTTAGTTCTTTGGGGCTGTGGTATTCCAGAGGAAGCATGGATAGGTAAGAAGGTAAGTTATTCTTTTCTCAAAACCTTCGGATGTGAAGCATTTGCACATGTAGAGTCTGAAAATAGAACCAAGATGGATGCAAAATAAAAAAAGTGTACCTTCGTTGGATATGGCATTGATAAATTTGGTTATAGGCTTTGAGATTTTGAAAATTAAAAAAATGTGAGAAGCAAGGATGTTGTATTCAATGAGAAGGTGTTGTACAAAGATCAGTTGTAGTAGCATGAGAAGAAAGAAAAGGATTATGTGGTGCTGGATGATACTCTAGATAGTGATGTTCCATTAGTTCCTCATGCTCTACAACAGCAACAAGAAATACCACAAATTCTAGTGCATGTTAGGTGGTCAACAAGGCTAAGTAGACCTCTTAAAAGGTTTTCTCCCTCTTTCTATTCTATTCTGTTAACAGATGCTGGTGAACTAGAAGGGTATGATGAAGCTATGCAGGTGGATACAAAGGTTTAGTGAGAGCTTTCAATGAAAGAAGAAATGTACTCCTTGTTGAAAAATTAGACTTGGAAATTATGTAAGTTGCCTGCAGGTAAAAAGGCTTTACCAAACAAATAGGTTTATAGGCTAAAAGAGGAAGATGGAGGTAAGAAAAGATTTAAAGCCAGGTTAGTTGTAAAAGGATTTGCACAAAAAAAAGGTATTGATTTTGATGAGATATTTTCTCTAGTTGTCAAGATAACTTCTATTCATACTGTTTTAAGTATTGTGGCTATTGAAGATTTGCATTTGGAATAGGTAGATGTGAAAACTACCTTTCTCCATGGTGATTTGGAGGAGGAGATCTATATGGAAAAACTATAGTTATTTGAGGTCAAAGGTAAGGAGAAACTAATGTGCAGATTAAAGAAGAGTTTATATGGCTTAAAACAAGAACCTCGACAATGGTATTTAAAATTTGATAGTTTTATACCTGAGAAAGGCTACAGTCGGTGTAATTCTGACCATTGTGTTTATTTTAAGAGGTTGGATAATGATAGCTACATTATTTTATGTTTATATGTTGATGTCATGCTTGTAGTAGAGTCTAACATGGATCACATAAGAGAGTTAAAACAATAGTTAGCACAATTATTTTCTATGAAGGATTTGGGGGTAGCAAAATAAATCCTTGATATGAAAATTTGTAGAGATAGGAAGAAAAGAAAATTAACTCTATCTCAGGCTGATTATGTTGAAAAGGTGTTGCAGAGATTCCATATGGAGAATGCAAAAGCTATTAACACACCTTTGCCGAGTCATTTGAAATTGACTAAGGAGATGTGTCCTAAGACATAAGAGGAGGAAGAAAAAATGTTCAAGGTTCCATATGCTTCAGTTGTAGGAAGTTTAATGTATGCCATGGTATGCACGAGACTAGATATTGCATATCCTGTAGGAGTTATAAGCAGGTATATGAGTCATCTCGTATTGGAGCATTGGAATGCGGTAAAATGGATTCTCAGATATTTGAGAGGTACATCCAATAAACACTTATGTTTTGGGGGCTCTAATACTAATTAGCAGGCTATGTGGACTCAGATTTGGCAGGGGATATTGATACCAGGCAGAGTACTATAGGTTATGTCTTTACTGTAGGGTGGGACAGTAGTGAGTTAGATCTCACGGTTGCAAAAGGTGGTTGCTTTATCCACCACGAAGGAAAAGTATGTAGTTGCAACAGAGGAAAGCAAGGAGATGATATAGTTGCAATCTTTCATGGAAGAATTAGACAAACAACAGTCTAATAATTATTTGTTTATGAATAGCCAGAGTGCCATACATCTTGCAAAGAATTCTGCCTTGCATTCAAAGACAAAACACATACAGTTGAGGTATCACTTCATTCAATCGGTGTTAGATGATGGACAATTAAGGCTGGAAAAGATACATACAGATGAAAATCCAACAGATATGTTTACGAAGGCAATGACAAGGGAGAAGCTGAGCTCCTCTTCAGCTTCAGTTGGTGTTCAAGATTGAAAACAAATAAATCAGAACAACAGAGTCTAGGGTACTTATTTCTAGTGGGAACTATAGGGTCAGCTGTGTTATGATCAGTCTCCAAGTGGGAGATGATATGGTATGGAGTCTAATCAGTCTCCAAGTGGGAGATTGTTGTTATATGGATGCTAATCAGACTCGGAGGTTAAATTTACCCCACTTTTATCGGTGCAATTTCCCCCAAATTATTTAATGGGGTCAAGGGGCAGCACCCCTTGCGGGGGTTTGGGGGTAGCGCCCCCAAGATAGGGTCAAGGGGCAGTGCCTTATTATTTTATTAAGGCATCGAGAGTTATTTTTCTATTGGCCGACATAAAAAAACCCTATTTTTGTAACCAACCTAAGGATTGATAAAAGAGGCTAAGGGTCAGGGTTTTTGTTGATGTATTCTAGCATTTTGTAGTGGTATTGAGTTCCAAGGATTGCTGGTTGTAATTAGTTTGATTTACCGGATAATAATATTAGACTTTCTGTTGGTGGATGTAGCCCAAGTTTGGGTGAACCACGTTAAAACTTGTCTCTCGCTGTTATTATTTCTGTGTATTTTCATTCCTTTTTTTAATCTTTATTTGCATTTAATTGATATTTTCTACATGCAATCCCTAACAGTATAGTGTCTTGTAAAATTTGTGTCTCTCCTTTTGTAAAGAAGGTGTTTAATGGATTTTGAGAGGTAGGGATATCATTTTATTCAAGAGTACTAGATCCCATGAGTCTCCTACTTGTTCTTAAAGGGATATTTCTATTAGGGAAGTGAGTTATAAGACTCATACAATAACATGCAACACTCAATGCACAAACTAATAGAACAAACCCTAGGAGAAAGATATATTTAATATCCAAAATGCTTGATTTTTCACCTTTTTTTAATGCAAATGAAAGAAAGAAGAGGTGTTGTGAAAAATTTCAAGAGGGACAACAAATAATATGCCTAAGAATAGCCAAATGACTCAACAATATCTTTCACAACATGCATATAGTGTAACTCTAGAGTGATGACAAGTCAAAACCTAGTTCAAATATACCTAAAATATGCAATTTTCAACAATTTTCAATGTAAATGCCTAATAGAAAGGGTAGGAATTTGAGGAGAAGTAGTAGATAATAACCCGAATATTAGTCAAATGATGCAGAAAAATCCCTCACAACATGCTCGTAATGGAATTCTAGAGAGACAATAAGGCCAAATCTAGTGAAAATGCAAAGTTTTCGAACCCTAGACATGAAATTTTGCAAGAAAGACACTATAATACAACACTACAATTAGAAATAAGTCCTAATGAGTTTTTTAAAAGGGTAGTAAAATCTGAAACAAGATTTTGACTACAAACCCTAGCTAATGCAAAACTAGGTTTTTATGAAAAATTGTACAATTTCAAGCATTTTTTAACAATTTAAGTATGAAAATGCAATGAAAATGAATACTAAATGATGAATTTCTATAATTTAAATCAGATCTAATAAAAATAATAGAAATTAAATAAAATTAAATGCCATTTAATTCAAATTATACTAAATGCAAGCCTAAGATGCCAATTTGTTTCAATTTTTTCAATATTTTTTGTACTTTTTCAAATGCAATAAGACGAATGAATGCAAATCGATCACACAACACTCAGCAAGGTGCAAAAATTTTGATGCAGGAGCATCCAGTGTTGTAAGGGCAATCTTGCATCATGCAAAAAAAAAGTGTTTCAAAATTGTTGATGTTCTTTCTATTTCTTTTCAAAATTTGTGGTTCTGGTTCCATAATCGCTTGAATAATGATGTAGAACTTTTAGTTTTTTCAAACTACTAAAAATAACAACCTGCTATTTTTAGAAAGTTTGCATTTGGGCATGGAATGAAGTGAAAATTTACAAGAAGCTACATAACTGAAAAATAAGACCTTTGGTGAAGGAATCACACAAAGATCATTTGCGAGCCGAAAGATATTAAAGTTTTCGTTTCCTTAAAAATGCTTGAAAATTATTCAAACTCAGGTTCGAGGCACTAAACAGCTCTGTACGGGCCCAAAACTGGCCAAAACTGATAGAGCAGGTTCTTAGCACCTAGAGCACTTTGCAAGATTTTCGATGCATAAAACGGTTCATCAATCGGACACTCGAATCAAAAGTTATGGCTCCCAGAAGTTGACCTATTTTTGGAGGGAGATGCAAATTTTGAAATTAGGTTGTTGGCCGCCAAAAATGCTATTAATAACCATTTTTGGGAACCCTAGGTAGTACTAAAGTTAAGGGGGAAAAGTATAGAGTCAAGAATAGGCGGGAAAATAGAAACCCTAGCTGATTTGGGGTTACAGAAGGCTGATGATTCCAGAGTCTTGTGATAGGAAGCTGCAATGTGTTGTAGCCTATGGAGGGTTGATTCTTTTGATTGTATTTGAGCTTTTGTAATGTAATAAGTTACCCAAATCAATAAAAGAAAGTTCTATTTTCTAAGTGCAATTTCTATTGTTGCATGTTTTATGATTTACCCCCTTCATCAAGTGGTATCAGAGCAAGGTTCCTGAGTGTGTAGACAGATCACTGACCATGAGGTAGTTTGCACTAGGACCTGAGGTTGTGGGTTTGCTGAGGAGATCAAGATGCCTCCACGAAGAAATCGTATTGGGAGGAATACTTTGATAGAAGAGGGTTTTAGAGCCCTACAAAGGCAAATTGATGCATTGCAAGAGGAGCTACAAAGAGGGTTCGATCCGAGAACAAGAGAAGAAAGTGAGGATGAAGCTGAAGAAGAGCTATAAGAGGAAGAACAAGAAGCTACAGGAGATCCTACAGAAGTTAGGTTGTTGAGGGCCATTTGAAAGATTGGAAAGAGGCCCAAGATCAAAGTTTCTACATATTCTAGAGATTTGAATCTAGAACAGCTTATTGATTGGATCAATGACATGGAGGAGTATTATGAGTATGAAGATATGGAAGACCCAGATCAGGTCAAGTTTGCAAAAACAAAATGAAAGGGCCATGCCAGTATTTGGTGGAAGGAGGTCCAGTTAGAGAGAAATAGAAGAGGAAAAAGAAAGATCACTAGATAGGATTAGATGGTGGAGAAACTAAAGAAGCAGTTCATTCCTATGGACTATGAGATGGAGTTGCTGAAGAAACTACAAGGATTGAAGAAAGGTAACAAGTCTATTAAGGAGTATACAGAAGAGTTTTATAAGATTACTATTAGGATAGGCCATGCAGAGGCTAACAAGGAGAAGGTAGCCCATTACATTAATAGGTTGAGGCCAAGTATTCAAGAGGAGCTAAGCATAGTCAGAATGACCACCATAGAAGATGCGTAACAATTTTCCTTGAAGGTTAAAGAGAAGCTGAATAAAAGATTTGATAGCAAGCAAAGGGGAAGAGGTCAAGGTGGAAGGACTAGTGGAAGACCCTATGGAGGCCATAACGAAGATCCAAAGAAAAATGAAGAAGCGGGCACTAGTCGAAATTAGAGGGGAGATAATACCTACCAACCTCGTGACCAGAATAATGGTGAACAAAGAGGAAGAGGAAGAGGTAGACCTGGGTAAGGACCTAGAAGAGGATGTTTCAGAGGAACCTGTTTCCAATGTGGAGAAGAAGGGCATCGAGCATACAAGTGTCTGCAACATCAAGGAAGAACAAATAGAAGACCTGAACGTAATGCATGAGTTACACATGTAGATGAAGATGCACAGTCTGAGCGTTCTAAAGATGCTAAAAGGGGAGAAACCCTAGTTGTTAGAAGAACTTTGTTGAATGAGGAGAAAGAACCCAATCAGAGGAAGAGTTTATTCCACACAAGGTGCAAATGTGAAGGTAAGTGTTGTGATATTATTATTGACAATGGAAGCACTGACAATCTTGTTTCAGAGAAGATGGTTGACAAGTTGAAGTTGACAAGAAGAAAGCATCCACATCCATATCAGATTGCATGGTTGCAGAAGGACCATAGAGCTTTGGTCAATGAGCAGTGTATAGTTAAGTTCAAGATCGGTGACTACCATGATGAGGTGCTGTGTGACATCATACCGATGGATGCATATCATATGTTATTGGGGAGGCCATGGTAGTATGATATGAGCACTATCCATGATGGTCGTGCAAACACATACTCCCTAACAAAGGATGGAGCTCGTCATAAGTTAAAGCCCTTAAAGGAGGTGGAAGAAAAGGTATGTAGTATTGCTTGAATTTGCTTGGTAAATGGTAGAAAAGTTTTGGAGGGTATGAAGCATGAGCGTCATTGCTATGCATTGATTCCTAAGATTAGTTAAGAGAAATGTGAAGATATATCAGCCGAAGTCTCAGAGATGTTGGAAGAATTTCAAGATATTGTCTCTGACAATGTACTAGAAGGTTTACCACCAATAAGGAAGATAAGTCATCAAATGGATTTGATACCAGGAGCCAGTTTGCCAAATAAGGCAGCCCACAGAATGACCCCTGCAGAGAATGAAGAGTTGAATAAACAAGTTCAGGAGTTATTGAGGAAGGGACTGATAAGGGAGAGCCTAAGTCCATGTGTGGTACCTGTAGTACTAGCACCAAAAAAGGATGGAGAATGGAGGATGTGTATAGACTTTCAAGCCATCAATAAGATAATGACTAAGTATAGATTTCTATTGCCAAGAATGGATGACATCATGGATTGTTTGAGTGGAGCCAAGTACTTCACGAAGATTGACCTAAAGAGTGGGTATCACTAGATCTGTATTAGAGAAGGAGATGAATGGAAGATAGCCTTCAAAACAAAGGAAGGTTTGTATGAGTGGTTAGTCATGCCATTTGGGCTAGTCAATGCACTGAGCACATTCATGCGGCTCATGAATGAGGTACTGAAAGAATTTTTGGGAAGTTTTGTTATTGTTTATTTGGATGATATTTTGATTTTTAGTAAGACTTGGGATGAGCATCTAATGCATATTAGAAGAGTTTTAGAGAAGATGAGGGAGGAGAAGTTGCTGATTAATTTGAAGAAATGTAGTTTTACAAAAGAGTTGGTATACCTGGGATTTGTTGTCTTAGAGGAAGGTCTTAAGATGGACCTAGAGAAGGTGAGAGCTATCCTTGAATGGCCTATGCCAAGGAGTACCACAGAGGTAAAATCTTTTCATGGTTTGGCAAGTGTTTACAAAAAGTTTATCAAGAATTTTAGTAGCATTTGTACACCCCTAACTGAGACAATGAGAGGGGATAGAAAAGAGTTTAAATAGACTAAAGGAGCAAACAAAAGCTTTGATACATTAAAGCAAAAAGTCACAGAGCAACCTATTTTGGCACTTCTAGATTTCAATAAGGTGTTTTAGGTAGATTGTGATGCTAGTGGTAGTGCTATAGGAGCTGTTTTGAGTCAAGAAGGTAAGTCCATTACCTATTTTAGTGAGAAGCTTAGTGATGCCAAGAAAAAGTATCCTGTTTATGATCAAGAATTTTATGCAATAGTTTAGGCTTTGAAGAAATAGAGACATTATTTGTTGCCAAAGCAGTTTGTTTTATATACTAATCATCAGGCTTTGTAGTATCTTAATGGTCCAGGAAAGTTGAAACAGAGGCACTTAAAATGGATTGAGTTTTTATAGAGCTATACTTTTGTTTTGAAGCACAGGAGTGGGAAGTCCAACAAAGTTGCAGATGCCTTGAGCAAAAGGCAAAATTTGTTGACAGAAATGAAGATAGAGGTTGTTGGGTTTGATAAGCTCAAAAGTTTGTATCTTGAAGATCCAGATTTTGTAGAGGTCTGGAAAGCTTGTTTGGAACCTGTTACTTTGGACAGGACAAAATGGTTGGATTTTTTAATCCAAGATGGCATGTTGTTTAGAGGAAGCCAGTTGTGCATTCCAAGGAGTTCCATGAGAACCTAATTAAGAAGAAGCATAGTGGAGGATTGGCTGGACACTTTGGTCGAGATAAGACCATTGCTATTGTTGGTGAAAATTATTATTGGCTGGTGAAAATTATTATTGGCCACAGTTGCAGCAGGATGTGAGGAAATTTGTGCAAAGTTGCAGAGTATGTCAAATGGCAAAAGGTGCAAGTCAAGACATAGGTCTATACCAGCCATTACCTATACCAGAGAAGCCATGGGATGATATTAGTATGGATTTTGTTCTTGATTTACCAAGGACACAGAGAGGACATGATTCTATTTTTGTGGTGGTGGACAAATTCTCGAAGATGGCACATTTTATTCCTTGTAAGAAGACTAATGATGTTCATATTGCAGAGCTATTTTTTAGGGAAGTGGTGAGACTACATGGTCTACCAAAGAGCATAGTTTCAGATCGAGATACCAAGTTTGTTGGCTATTTCTAGAGGTTATTGTGGATGAAATTGAAGATAGATTTGCAGTTCAGTTCTGCACACCATCCACAGACTAATGGATAGACTGAAGTGGTGAATAGGAGTTTGGGTAACTTGCTACGATGCTTAATAGGAGATAAACCCAAGGGATGGGATTTGATTTTACCATAGATAGAATTTGCTTACAACAATTCTGTCAATAGGAGTACTGGCAAATCACCATTCCAGATTGTATATGGCAATAGTCCAAGAAATGCTTCAGAGTTAAGGAATCTGGACAAAGGAGAAAAGAGAAGTGCCGAGGCTGAAGACTTTGCAGAACACATGAAGAATTTACATGAAGAGGTGAAAAAACACATTAATAAGATGAATAATCAGTACAAGGCCAAGGTAGATTAGAAGAGGAGGTATAAAGAATTCTAGGTAGGAGATGAAGTCATGGTTCACTTGACAAAAGAAAGGTTCCCAATTGGAACATACAATAAGCTGAAAATGAAGAAATTTGGACCATGTAGAATTTTGAAGAAACATGATTTAGGAAATGCATATGAGGTAGAGCTGCCAAGTGGGATCAATATTTCCCTTGTGATCAACATTGCTGATTTATTAGAATATCATGAAGGTGGAACAAAGGATGGACCAATAGAAGAATAGTGGAATATTCCAGCATCTACTTCAACTGAGGAGATAGAAGAGATCTTGGATAGCTGTGTGGGAAGAAGTACTCAGAATAGACAATATGAAGAATATCTGGTGAAATGGAAAGGAAGGCCTATTGAAGATTCTTCTTGGTTGTCTAAGGCATAGGTTGACCATTTGGGTTTTCCTCACACAAACACATGAGACGTGATAGGGTCACTTCTCAAATTACCCTGGGTGTCTGATGCAGGAGCATCCAGTACTGTAAGGGTAATCTTCCATCACCCAAAAAAAGATGTGTTTCAAAATTGTTGATGTTCTCTCCATTTCTTTTCAAAATTTGTGGTTCTGGTTCCATAATCGCTTGAATAATGATGTAGAACTTTCAGTTTTTCTAAACTGCTAAAAATAGCAACTTGCTATTTTTAGAAAGTTTGCATTTGGGCATGGAATGAAGTAGAAATTTACAGTAAGCTACATAACTGAAAAATAAGACCTTTGGCGAAGGAATCACGCAAAGATCATTTGCGATCCGAAAGATATTAAAGTTTCTATTTCTTGAAAAATGCTTAAAAATTATTCAAACTCAATTTTGAGGCACTAAACGGCCTCGTACGGGCCTGAAAATGGTTGGAACCGGTAGAACTAGTTCTTAACACATAGAGCACTCTGCGAGCTTTCTGATGCATAAAACGGTTCATCAATCAGACACTTGGATCAAAAGTTATGGCTCCTAGAAGTTGACCTATTTTTGGAGGGAGGTGCAAATTTCAAAATTAGGTTGTTGGCCACCAAAAAGGTTATTAATAACCATTTTTGGGAACCCTAGGTAGTAGTAGAGTTAAGGGGAAAGTGTAGAGTCAAGAATAGGTGGGAAAATAGAAACCTTAGCTGATTTGGGGTTACAGAAGGATGATAATTCTAGAGTCTTGTGATAGGAAGTTGTAATGTGTTGCAGCCTGTGGAGGGTTGATTCCTCTAATTGTATTTGAGCTTTTGTAATGTAATAAGTTGTCCAAATCAATAAAAGTAAGTTCTATTTTCTGTGTACAATTTCTGTTGTTGCATGTTTTATGATTTACCCCTTCATCAAATTCAAAAACACGGGTTCACCAAAATGTTTAGGCTTAAAAAGGGGGATGTTGAATGTGGGTTGGTTTAGGTTTCAAATGTAAAACCTCCTTTCTCACCAAACATTCAAGGGCATGTCAATCGAGTTGAATCTCCACTAAGCGAGAGCAACCATCTATCAAATTGGGCTACCTCTTGGAATGATGCGGAAGCTCAGATGTATCAAAGAATATCTCAATTTAATGCTCAAATGCTCTTAAAACCCTAAATAATCTAAACAATAAGCAAATTAATGAATTACGACAAATCCTTACAGACTAAGGTGAAGGACATAGATTATTAACTCACTATTTTTTGAAGTTTGAAATGCAGAACAGTTAGGGACACTAGCACTAGCGTCCCTGTCCAAGGTATTATTTTCTACATGGAATCTGAATGTCCTTCTGACACTGATTTGCATTATATCTTCTATTTCTACCCCAGAAAAGGTGGACACTGGCACTAGCGTCCAAGTCCTAAAATATTGAATAGTGTTCTCTTTCTTTTAGATCCTGAATCCCTGTTGTCTGCAACCTCCCTTCTATAACTCCACTTCGTAAAACTTGGTACTTGTAACCTGTAATCACAAAAGAGTATGGGAATGGGTTGTGGTGTTTAGAGGCTTGTTTCGTTTAAGCCTCAGAGTGACATTCAAGTCTTCTGAACATCATTGTTAGATGAGAGTGCATATCCTAGTGAGATAGAGGCAAAATCTAAATGATAAATGATCAAAAACACAATAGATATCACCTTGTAGTGTAGATCTCACATAAATGAAGGCTCTTCAATCACATGAGAAGATGAAGTCAAATCTGTAATCACAAACACAATAACAATGGTCTGCTCTTGCAACAATGAATATATTGAAATCACAAATATGCATAAAGTTTTCTATCATCTTCTAGTTTACAAATGAAAACCTAAACATGCATATATATGCAACTACAAAGATTCCCACTAAGAATTTTGTAATTCAAACTTGAGATGTCGGCATAGGATCCAAATAATGGTCATTAAACTGACATTAAAATTTAGGGCAGACCCAAAATAGGGTAGGACTAGGGCAGTAGTGCCCAAGTCCACCCTGCTATTTTTATTCAGGGATCATCAAAATAGCACCCCCTAGGTCCTATTTTCCATAAGCCTTCAGGGGTTTCTCATCGGGATTCAAAATTATCATGCAAGATGCTCTAAATGCATTCTAAGGACCCAGGAGCTAAACATTAAGAGGGAAAAGCCCCCAAGGGGACATTTTCTGACATAACATCTATGATAGAACTTTGCAATACAAAGCAAAGGAATGGAGAATCTTTCGCTGCTTTCCTTCAACACTAGAGGAACCTTGCTAGTAAGTTCTCTTGTCTAATCCCTAAGAAACAACTTGTCAACATATTTGTTCAAAACTTGAATCAAGAGATGGGTTTTCTGTTGAACACACCAAGATACTGAGAGGGGGCGCATCAGTATCTAAACAATCTTCAATTCTAACAACTTCAACTTAACCAGAGAAGATTAAAACTCAATCATTATAGCATTAGCATGAAAATGAAAGATTAACACAATGCACATCAACACATAACACTAGATATATGTGGAAAACCCTAAAGGGAAAAACTATGGTGAGGATTAACTCACAATATACGAAGCTCAGATAACAACTTTGTTTTAGGGCTACAACCCAAGGAAGCTTCTACTCCCTAAAGAACTTTGATTTAGGGTCACTCCCAAGGAAGCTACTACTCTCTGAAGACTTTGTTTTAGGTTCATTCCCAAGGAAGCCACTACTCCCTAAAATGAGAACACAGTTATAAAAGATTACAGTATGACAATCCTTCTACTATCCAAAAACTAACATTGAAATTCACACTTTTGATGATTGCACTTCTACCTCTTCACACTTTCTTCTAATGATCTAACCAGTTAGGCACACTCTATACTTGATCATTATTGCAAATATGTCTTCAAGATGAATCTGGACAACATGAACAACTTCTTCTCTTTCTTCTTCAGTCGCAAATCAACAATGCATTCATTCTTCTTTTTATCTACTTATGAACCTTTTCAATCAACTTGCAATCACACCCTCCTAACTCAATTTGATTCATTATTTATACATGATATTACATTGATTACATTGCTTGTTGTCTAGATACAATATGAAGAATACATTTACAAGTTGGCTAGACAACACACAATATGAAACATGTAGAAGATAGGTCCTAAGTGAAACCACACATTACACCAGCAGAAGATCCATCCCTTGCAAACACCAACACTTGCTTAACCAGGTCCAAAACATCCTTCACAGCTTCAAACACCAAGGAATTACATTTGTACACTCCACACTTTTGAAAATAGGATAGCTTTAACCAAAACACATGAAGACTTAAAGTATAACGACCACATCAACTTGAAAACATTGTGCGGTACTAGAAACAGGAAAGATCTTCATGAAACTTTTCCATATGAGTCCACATGACTCATACAACATCCCCAAACACTCCTTTGCCACCATACATCAAAGAATTATGCCGCACAACTTCAATCATGAACTTTGAGAACATTCTATCATCTGGAACATATTGCAACATGCTATCATTTGAAAAACTGAGTTGCAGACTGCCAAGAACCTTGAAAATGCAAGGAAGCATGTAATACACATCCATAAACATGTCCTCAAAACCACAAGGGAAATAATTCATTTCCAAAGGAATGCAAAGCATTCCAATAGGCCTTCAACACTATCTTACTCTGCCAGAGCACATGCCAGTATTATATCATGCATAACTCTCACAGCGGAAAGACAAATGATCTGAAAACTTGGATTTATCACCTTCACTACATCTTGAACACAATTCTAGAACCACATGTCCATATTTGTAAATGCGGAGGAATGCAGAGCATTCCATTGTCCTACATAGAACATCTTCACAGAGACAACACTATCTTTAATCAGTCAACGACAAAACACTCTTTCGATAATGCAATCATCATGGAACTTGGAACATACAGACTTCAAGCCATCAGTAGCATCAACAATACATATGATCATCTTCGTGCTTCTAATTCCCATATTAATATGAATTATATCTTCTCCCTTCTCTTGTTGGATGGGACATGACATCCAACCATGAACACCATCACACCACCATGATAGTGTTGACATCAATTACAACCTAGTAACAATGTTGACATCAATGACAACCCTAGGAAACATATGTGTAACATTTTCATCTACAAATTCAATGTGTAAATACGTTTAAGGAAATCATAGACAAAGGTGTCACTATTGAGAAAGTCCTCATAGCTAAAGGTTTAGTTAAGATTTACAAAGACAACAAAGACAACAACAACAATCAAACTAATGACAAACCTCATTTTTGGGCGAAGAATAAAAATACTGTGAATGATGGTGTAATAGATGTCAAACACATCCAAAACCTACAAACTACCAAACCTTCATTCCCAAAACCCATAAATCACAACAGTACCATCCCTAATGGATCATCTAAACAAACATCTACATTTAGACGATGATTCACTCCCTCAGGTGAACCCATCAAATACATCTTACATAAATTGATACAATCAAATGTCATAAACTTGCCCACTATAAGACAACATGTTGAGAATCAAGTAAAACCCCCATGGTTTAGTGAAAATGAATATTGTGAGTATCATAGGATAAATGGACATAAAACATCAAATTACATGTGGCTCAAAAACTGTATCCATGACCTCATAGACCAAGGAGAAATTGTAGTAGAAGGACACCCTCAAAAGACAACCAATGCATATTTGGGTATATAAACTAAGAACAAATCCAAGGGCTCCAACAACACAACTAATGTCAATGCCTCTACTTCTTATGACTCCGTTGCAGGTCACATCGATGAATGCCATTCTCAAGTTGCCACCATCACCATTGTACCAAAAACATCTGACTGTACTGTAACCACATGTTGAGGTCTAATAACCCTTCAAGGAGCCCCATCCAATCCGTAACCATCACCTTAGTATAGAGTTCTTGATCATTTTAATAAAACTCCTGCACAAATATCCATCCTTGTGCTCCTCCATATTTCCCCCACATAAACAAATCCTTGATAAAGCACTCGAAGAGTCACGTGTCCCTAATAATATTGATACCAATCAATCTCAAGCCATGGTAGGACACTTATCCTCACCACATCATCTCGTATTCACTGAAAAAGATCTTCCTTCATACACCCTTTCACATAACAACGCCTCCATTTAGAAATACTCATCCACAAGCATAAAATAAAGTGAGTCCTTATAGATGGTGGATCAGGTCTCAATATTTATACTTTGAAGTTAATAAGATAGTTGGGATATTCTAAAAATGTCATAGACTCATAGAAAATTACTACAATCAAAGGCTATGATGATGTTGAACATGAGTCTGCAGATATCATCAAATTACCCATTCAAGTTGGTCCTGTAATAATGAAAACACCCTGCCAAGTTTTGGACCTTGATCTCCCATACAATATCCTCCTTGGACACCCATGGATCCATTCCATGCAGGCCGTCCCTTCCACCTACCATAAATACATAAAAATTCCCCATAATGGCTCTGAAGTTACCATTTTTTCTGACCCTCATCCATTTCAATATTGTAGGATGATGGAAGGAAAGAGTTCCAACCTTTTTCCTAACAATGGTATTATTGAACAACAAGAATACTAAGAGGGTGGGGGGGTGAATCAATATTCTTTGAAACCACTTAATCATTTAAACATTCACTTCACATAGCATATTTAATTTATAGGAAGAAAGGAAAGCATGAAATCAACCATTTAAGAACACAACACATGAACACCAAATTTTTACGTGGAAAACCTAAAAAGGGAAAAACCATGGTGAGGATTAGCTAATAATATATTAATAATGCAACCGGTTAAGGTTGATACAATTTGGTGGACTCACTGTCCAAAAGAGAATGCTCACTGTAGGTGGCTCACTGCCAAAAGATTCACTGTGCTAAATAGAAATAGATAGAAGAAGGGGTGGCTCACTACCCAAAATGAACTGTTAGAATGCATCTGACTTATGCTAAGGACATGGTTCCACTGAAGCTCAAAATACCAACTTGATACACTTCATCTTCACCATAGTCTTTTATCATATCCTTCTCTGCATCTAACTTTGCTCACTCTCATACTACTTCTTTCGCATTCATGTATATCACATTCACACTTCACACAAGAAATAAATCTTGTTTATACACTAGTTTTTCTATATTTGCTCCCATGACTTTATTCCAAACATGTCTTGACTCCACACAACCTCAACACCTTTAGGTCAGCTTAACTGGTGAAGCAGCTACAACATGAACTGATTGTTAGTTCATAATTCAACATGTAGACCATGAAAATGCTTACTACTTGAATAATACACACTTTTGACATCCATAACCTTGTCCTCAAAACTACACAAAAAGATATTCATCTATGGTGGAATGCGGAGCATTCCAATCTACCACTGGCACTGTCATTATACTATCAATACAGAGTCCAATATTCTGTCAACTCTATCTTTCACTCTAGAGGGCTTCAAGACCTGAATCTTTGGATTTGGACTCCATTAGTATGCACCAACACTACCTTACAACCGCATAGAAAAATTCTACATAGTAGAAAAATGCAAACTGAAGAATTGTGGCCCTATCATAGGTTTTGTTCAACAAATGCCTTAGGAAAATCTTCAACAAGTTGTACCTAACTATAGAGGACCAAAATGGAGAGATATCATGCTTGGGTGTATTCTCCTTCATACTAAACTTAGTATCTTCTCTAGATCAACACTTAGGATATTATACTTAGCAACTCTAGCATAACTATATCTGTATACCTAGTTAAACCACTCCAGAACAACATAACTATATCCTTACATCTTGTTACCACTCTCCAGATCAACACAACTATGTCTTTACCCTTTGTTGCCATCAATGATGACACTACTTACTACCATGCTCATCAATCTCTTCATCATCATGCTTATGTTGCCAACAATCTCCCCCTTTGTCATTGATGGAAACATGCACCAAAACTTCTCCCCCTTCATCATCAATGACAAAGGAACTACCTGTAAGTATACAAGTTAAAACTTCTCCCCCTATCAAATATATTTGTATGTACATGAGACTGACTCCCCCTTATAGATTCATTCTTATACTCAAAGAAAATATATACTCCGCATATATACATTGTAGTAGGAAAAGTTATTTACATAGAACAAAAATGTACAACTTAGCTTGAGGAGGCAAAACTTCCTTGATTGGATTCCTTCAATTTTGCAAGGTGTGCCTCTAGATCCTTCTTTGTTGTTTCCCATTCCTTCTTGGTAAAGGCAAGCACACTGTATTGATTCTCAAGCTTCACATATAACTCTTCACCTTCTTCCGAAGAACTAGGTATTAGATTCTATTGCATCACCTTCTCCACATCAGTTAAAATCCCAGTCAAAGAAGTAAGTCTTGCACTTACTATATGTTCTTCTAGATGAGAGAATTGTCCATGCAAAATTTCAATTACTATCCTTGTTATTCCATCTATATCTCCTATTGGATCATAGACACCATAAGTATAGCAATTTGAGACTCTATTGAGTACATATACTCTTAGTAGAGACAAGACATTTCAAGAAAAATTGGTACAAAACTTTTACTTCTTCCACACAATCCTGAATATTTTAAAGATTACTCTACAACTTACTGTGTGAAATAGAGCATTTTCTAGTGACATCTTCCATCCTCATCATTTATCTTCTGATTTACTCCCTTTTCTAATTTCTCCTCTAATCCAGTAGAATGTTCCTTAAAGGAATCAATCAGTAATCTCAGTTGTTCTACACTAGATAAAGAATTGTCAATGTTTACACTGAGAAGACTATCTTGTAGTACCTTTACTGCTTCATCAATCATTTCAACACTCTTTTGGTGTGCTTGTATGATCTCCTTTCTTGCAGGCGCATAAAATGCATCACCAAGTTGTAACTTATGTAAGGGATACATTTTATCGAATTCTACTTGTCCTTGCTATATGGGAACTCGAAGTAACTGTGCTGACACTACAGGTTGAAACCAAAATTGCATATCTAATAGGCTCTTCAAAGAATCTCCAAATGTGTCAAAGGAATCATTCTTTTTCTCTTTCTCTTTCTCTCCACAGTCTGCTTTCTCTTCCTCAGTAGTCTTTTTATCTTCCAGAGGAGGAAAAATTTCATTCTTCTATTCCACTGGCTTCTCTGAGTTCTAACGCTCTCCTTTTTCATTTTGCTCTGCAATACTCTGTACATCTGGAGGAAGCATTTTTGCTATGTTATGTGCCTTATCCATCTCCAGGCTGCGTTATACAACCTCTTCTTTAGCATTCTTCTCTGGTTCTGGAGGAGGGAGGTTGTCTGTAATAATATTTTCTTGAACATTGTCTCTAGTAGCAGGCATATTGACTTCCAAACCTGATACATCATGTACCATTTCATTTTCTTTGATCATACATAGAGCAAGATCTATAACCTTCTGCATTGTTTCATTCTTTAATCTTTCCATATCTTCCTTGTCTCTACTCATCAAAACATTAACACTCTATTTGATTTTGAATTCTCTATTATAAATTTGAGCTAATTTGGCTATGTCTTCATCAGTGAGGGAGGAACCAACATTCTCCAAAACAAAAGTTCTAATATTTGAATTTTCCTCAACCACACTTTGTCTTCTAGCACTTAGAACTTCCTTCAAGTCATCCGGAAGTTGACTCTCAATGTCACTTAACCCAGCATTATATATAATCATATATTTTACAATAACTTCTTTAATAGTAGCTTTATCCTCATTATTTGAATTAGTATACATTTCTACTATTTCCTTCAACCAACCATGTTTTGAAATGTTATTAAATAATGCTTCTAACTTCAAAGGGCTATGTTCCCTTATCGAAGGGGATTTTTCCTTCTTCTTCCCCTTCCCTTTACCCTTGGGAGACTTTTCTCCTTCACCAAATTGTATTTATCTTTTCTTAAGGATACATCCTTTCTTCTCCTTCTCGACCTCTTCTTCACTTTTAGTGTCAATGATGTCAATTTTTGTTTTCTTGGCACTTGTCTCTTCTTCAAAGACATGAGACTCTCTTTTCTTCCTCCAAACCAACTTTGGTCCTTCATCTTCCTCTTCTTCATCATCAACATTGTGACTGATGTCTTTCTCTAGTAACTTTTCATTTTACCCTTCTTTTCTTGGGAGGTTGTTGATGTACAGAGGCACTTCTTGCTTCATTCTTTTCTTGATTTGTTGTAGGCATGGCTCTGGGGGATTTTGGAGCAACAACAGAGGAGGTGGAGGTCTTGGTTGACCTTCTTATTCTCGAAGACCCTTCTAGAGTAGTAGATGTACCCTTAGATTTCTTTGCAGGTCTCTTGGATGACATCATCTTCTCAACTTCAGTCCTCATTTTCTCAACATTTTTCCTTATTTCTCTCTCCTTGTGCTTTAGATGCACTTTTGTGGATTTCTCTTCATATGTCCCATAGCTTTCTACAAAGGTATCTTTTGGTTTACTGAGCATTAGGTCTGCAAGACCTACAATTATGTCTTCTGCTACCTCATAACCCATCTCAGGAATCCAGACAGTTTTGGGTTCCACTACTTCCATAAATCATCCATCTTTGCTGACCATGAAAATGATATCATTCTTGTATCTTTCTACAATCCTCTTAGGGATTCTTTCCATTTCTTGAATTCTCTCCTGAAAGTTCTTAAAGAAGCCCCATAATGTAGTTTTCTATGCATTTGAATCACCCAACCTCATTAGATGATCTCAGATCTGATGTGCCACATATTTGTTCTTCAACCATACTATGTTCTTTGTACTAGGGACCTCATTTAAAAAGTAAAACAATAAGCAAATGATCAGAGTACCAAATTTGAAAGAGTACATAGAGTCCTTGGTCTTTTACAGGCTCTCTAGCAGTTGTGCTCTCAGTACTTCACATAAATCATAATTTGCACCATTCTTCACCATCTCATATGTTGTGTTAATAGCGGTTGTATAAACAAAATTCTCTTTGTTGGTGAAATATATATTGTATCCAATCATCATAGCAGCATACTTGGTTATTGGATCTTTAATATCATTGATTGTTAGGGCCCTTTTATCATATTTCACACCTGTCAACTCCATCACTACTTCATTTTTCATAGATTTAAGTGCAAGAATTGGTCCGGTTGAGCATAGACCGGTAACAACCCTAATCGCCTCTTTATTGATCATATGAGGTATATCCAACTAGATGAATCTATCATGAACTCGGCTCAATGTATATCTTACCCATTCATCAACATAGCAAAAATTTGGAATGTTATTCCACACATCTAAGTTTTTCTCTCTCAGGCTCTCGAACTCGGGTTAAATAGCTCAAACTCATCTCTGGTGAGTTCATTAACCCATACTTCACTCAGTTTAGCATGATTGTACTCATCTAACTTAGCATTTATGTATATTCTTGTGTCTTCAGTATGAAGCACACCATATGAAATATCTGAAAAGGAACCATTAGGATCCGTTTCCATAGACTTGAAAGGACGTTTCTTGAACTTAGGGCGAGGTCAGTCTACAACTTCTACAACTTACAAAGTAAACATCTTCAATGTATTGTTGAAAAGACTTAGGACAGGATGGAAATTTGTAAATACCTTTTGATTGCTTCCATTTAGGGTTTCATGCATCAGAATCCTGAATTGCTTCTCCTTGCTCTTTCACATCTCTTCTTTCTTGGAACGATTGTTTGCAAATGATCTTCATTTATGTGAGATAGCTTATAAAACCCTTTTGGAAAACCTAATTTGCATTTAATGCACAAATTGATAAATCTATCAAAGATTCAAATGTGATACATAGTCAGCTTTAATTGCTCCGCAATCTTCCGCAATAGGATATTTTTCACCGGTATTTTCTTCAACAGGTCAAGCATGTCAAGCATGTCAAGCTCCATCTCATATCCACATGCTGAAACATCAGCACCATTTGTCTAGCAGGGGATGAAATATTTCCATTAAAGTTCCCCTTGAGCCAAAGCTCTCAACTTTGTTTCTAGAGGAACATCTATGCCAGAGACTGCCACAGGCTCATTATTCACCTTATTTTTTTCTTTATTTTTCCAAACCTTGTCCATTTCTTTCTTTATCTCTACTGGATCCACATTCTTCATTGAATCACTCTTCTTTATTGGATCAACCTTCACATTCTTACTTCTGCAAAATTTAGTAATGTGACCTAATTTGTTGCATTCGTAACATCTGACATTTTGAACAAGCTTACTTCCATTCATTTTGGATCTGCATTGATTAGACTTATGTCCAATTCCACTACTTGTATGACAGTAACCATTGAAAGATGAAACCATCATACTCTTATTGTAACCATTCATCATCTAATTTATGCATTCACTAGCTCTGTGACCAATTCTTTGACATGCAAAACATTGTCTAGAGAATGATTGAACATTTTGATTTATCCTGCTTCTACATTCCATAGCCTTATGTCCAAATTTATTTCAAGAGTAATAGTAACCAGAGTACCTTTGTGCAGCTAGTTGTCTGATTGGTGGCCTCTTGAAGTTTTTCTTCTAGTTCCGGACCTGTTTGTTATTACCTTTCTTGACAGTAGCCTTCTTTTGGTTATTGTTCTTCTTCTTACCATTGTTTGAGGTCTGATTTGTCTTTGAACTTTCACCCTTTCAAATCCTAACCCTTCTTTATCCTTAGGAGCCTTTTGATTTGCAATCATTTCATCTAGTATGGAGCTTTTCTTGAATTTCTCTTCTAGAATTTTTTCTTTTCCAACTTAGTCTTTAAGACCACTATTTCTTGTTCAAGTTTTAAATATTCTTCTATCTTGCCTTTTAGTTTTTCATTTAGGCATTCTTTAATTCTTTTTCTTTCCTCAACTTGTATTTTTTGGACTGGTGTTTGTCTCATTTGATTAGTTAAGTTGTTGATTTACTTCCTTGTATCATTCTTTGAATTTCTTGTTTTGCTCTCTCAACTTCTTGATGCATTCATTTTCTTCCTTGATATTTTCTTCCAAATCTCTCTCACATTTGACTTTTTCTAGATATTTAAGGGTTGACACAAGTTCTCCATTCATATCAACTATGCAGTCTTCTTTAGTAAATTCAATAGTAGGGATTTATTTTGGATGAATAGGATATATCCTAGGTGCCATGTGTTCACACTTTGAGATCTTCCTCAAGTGATTAAGCTTCTTCCAAGGAACCAGACTCTGATACCAATTATTGAACACCCAGAATACTAAGAGGGGGGTTGAATCAGTATTCTCTGAAACCACTTAATCATTTAAACATTCATTTCACATAGCATATTTAATTTGCAGTAAGAAAGGAAAGCATGAAATCAACCATTTAAGAACACAACACATGAACACCATATTTTTACATGGAAAAACCAAAAGAAAAAAACCATGGTGAGGATTAGGTCACAATATATTAATAATGCAACTAGTTAAGGTTGATACAATTTGGTGGACTCATTGTCTAAAAAAGAATGCTTACTGTAGGTGGCTCACTACCAAAAGACTCACTGTCCTAAATAGAAAGAGATAGAAGAAGGGGTGGCTCACTACCCAAAATAAACTATTAGAATGCATCTAACTTATGCTGAGGACACAGTTCCACTAAAGCTCAAAATACTGACTTGATACACTTCATCTTCACCACAATCTTTTATCCTATCCTTCTCTGCATCTGACTTTTCTCATTCTCACACTACTTCTTCTGCGTTCATGTATATCACATTCACACTTCACACAAGAAATCAATCTTGTTTATATACCGCTTTTAAGTAAAATATCAATCAGGTCGGCAAGGAGATGTACCATGTGAATCCTTAACTTGTCATCCAAAACAAAAATTAATATGCCTTGTAGAGATAATCAAAGCATGTGACACATTGAGATAGGTCAATATGACCTATATTTTCTCCCATGACTTTATTCCAAACATGTCTTCACTCTGCACAAACTCAACACCTTTAGGTCAGCTTAACTAGTGAAGCAACTATAGCATGAACTAACTGTTAGTTCATAATTCAACATATGAACCACCAAAATGCTTACCACTTGAATAATACACACTTCTGACATCCATAACCTTGTCCTCAAAACTACATTAAAATATATCCATCTATGGTGGAATGCGAAGCATTCCAATCTACCACTAGCACTGTCATTATATTGTCAATACAGAGTCTGGTATTCTGTCAAATCTATCTTTCACTCTGGAGGGCTTCAAGACTTAAATCTTTGGATTTAGACTCCATTAGTATGCCCCAACACTACCTTACAACTGCATAGCAAAATTCTTCATAGTGGAGAAATACAGACTGAAGAACTATGGCCTTGTCATAGGTTATGTTCATCAAATGCCTTAGGAAAATCTTCAGCAAGTTGTGCCTAACTGCAGAGGACCAAAATGGAGAGATATCATGCTTGGGTGTATTCTCCTTCATAATGAACTTAGTAGCTTCTCTAGATCAACACTTAGTATATTATACTTGGCAACTCCAACATAATTGTATCTGTATACCTAGTTGAACCATTCCGGACCAACATAACTATATCCTTACATCTTGTTACCACTCTCTAGATCAACACAACTATGTCTTTACCCTTTGTTGCCATCAATGATAACACTGGTCACTGTCATGCTCATCAGTCTCTTCATCATCATGCTTATGTTGCCAACAGGTATCACATCCTCATCATCATCCTATATAGAGTCATCATCACTTTCATTACCATCAACCTCAAAAACTCCAATTTCTGAGATCAAGGTCCAAGTCAAAGACAAGGGGTGTGGAGAATACAAGCTACAAGAATCTTTCTGCATAGGCCAACTACCACTCTCTGCACAATCACATGGAAAATCCCAATCCTCAAGTTCAAGTTAAGTATTAAATGTGGTCATCAAATACAAACCAACAACATTTAAAAGTTGGGGAGTGTTAGACAAAGACTCCATTGAAGAAGATGTTTCTAAATGGTTGTATAAAGAGGAAGATGAACAAGTCCTATTACCTATAGAGAAGTATGCTAATGGACTTTGAATTGTCAAAAATTTGGGTTACAAAGGACAAGGTGGACTTGGGAAACATGAACAAGGTATCATAGTACCTATAAGTGAAACAAGAGGACCTTGATTTCAAGGACTTGGATATGGATTAGTC
The DNA here is from genome assembly GCA_027924645.1 of Cunninghamia lanceolata. NCBI lineage: Eukaryota > Viridiplantae > Streptophyta > Pinopsida > Cupressales > Cupressaceae > Cunninghamia > Cunninghamia lanceolata. The sequence goes on along the minus strand of BSBN01000395.1, from coordinate 130,826 downwards.
AAGTGTATGACCACAGATCTCAAATTTATTCTCAGTGAGGTAGCCAAAGCTTTTCTCACTGTGGAGACCACCAATGAGGATACCGACGAAGACTCTTTTGAATACCTCACCCAAATCTTTAAAGAATATTCCATATATACCCTATCCTCCACCATTTCATTTACATCCACTAACATACCACTCATCTACCCCCAACTAATCAATTGGGAACAACAAGGTCCTCCCATCTTGGATACTGTTCAAAATGATGAAACACTTCCCGAACTCATAGGACTCTGAGAACACATTCCTTTAGGGGATCATAGAGCTAGTCTCATCACAAAGATTAACACCAAAGCATACTTCGGTGAGAAGGCCAAATCCCTCATTCACAAAAGTAACATAATAAAAAGGTCCCCTAGTGAAAACCACTTTGTGGAGCTATTGAACCATAAAAAAGTAAAAAGAAAGGATGCATCCAATGGTGAAAACCTCTCTGAGGTGCTAGAGGATGGGGGATTTGACCTTCTAGAAGATGCTCTTTATCTTAAAAAATCTCCAATGTTCATAGAAAATTCTCAAGAGCTAAACTTGGGCACAATAGAGAATCCAAAAATCATATTTTTGGTTGCTTCTTTATCATCAGAGAAAAAAGAGGATTTCATGACATTATTTCAAAAATGCTCCCACAATTTTGCATGGTCTTATGTTGATATGCTTGGTCTAGACGCATATTTAGTGGTGCATCATCTAATGGTATATCTTGATGCCAAACTAGTTAAGAAAAAACTAAGAAAGATGCACCCACATATTGCACTTTTGGTGAAGGCAAAACTTGAAAAGTTGTTAGCAGTAGGATTCATTTGGACCATTGACTATCCAGAATGGGTATCCAACATAGTCTCAATCTCTAAACCAATGGGGACATCTGTATTTGCAATAACTTTTAAGATCTAAATAAAGCATGTCCCAAGGATGACTTTCCATTGCCAAATATTGACACTATTCTAGATCTCACTACTAGACATGAGATGCAGCTCTCACTTATGGGTGGATTTTTAGGCTATAATCAAATCTGTATTATTGAAGAAGATCAACATAAAACAAACTTCACTTGTCCATGGGGTACCTACTGTTGGCAAGTCATGCCATTTGGTCTCAAAAATGTTGGCACAACCTAGCAATGACCGTGATCTTCCATGATATGCTTCATAAGATTATGGAAAACTATGTGGATGACCTCTTGGGTAAGTCAACAACAAGAAAAGAACATCTCTAGGTTTTAGAAAAAATATTTGATTGCCTAGAACAATATCAAGTCTGACTCAACCCCCAAAAGTGTGTATTTGGTGTCACTTCTGGAAAATTATTGGGATATATAATATCAAGAAGAGGTATTGAAGTAGATATAGCTAAAGTAAAGGCCATTGTTGACATTCCACCACCACATAATCTAAAGCAACTCCTTAATTTATAAGGGAAACTTCAAGACATTCACCATTTCATTGCTCAACTTGTAGACAAATGTCATCCCCTCACACATCTTCTCTGCAAAAATGTCACATTCCAATGGGATGCTCCATGCCAAGCAGATTTTGATAAATTGAAAGAATATTTAGCTTCTCCTTCAATTCTTATGCCTCCTATTCAAGCAAAACCCCTACTTTTACATATTTCATCAACATCAACAACATTAGGGGCTATACTAGCGCAACATGATGAATCAGGCAAAGAAAAAGCTATATATTATATCAGTCAAACCTTGGTAGGATATGAACTTAATTATACCCCCATGGAGAAAGCATGCCTAGCAGTTGTCTTTAGTTCCCAGAAACTAAGACACTATATGCTCAACCATCAAGTTAAGCTCATTTCCAAGGTCAATCCACTAAAGTATCTATTGTCAAGGCTACACTCACAGGATGAATGGCAAAGTGGGTTATCATTCTCAGTGAATTTGATATAGAATATGTGGAAAGAAAAGCTATCAAAGGACATGTCATAGTAAATCAACTTTCCAATGCTCCTATTCATTTGGATCATCCACTCACCTCAAAATTCCTAGATGAATCAATATTTTTATTCATCTGATCAACACATTGGAAACTATACTTTGATGGATCATTCACTTCTCATGGGTCCAGCGTAGGAATCCTCTTCATCACCCCTCAAGGTGATTGCATCCCCAACACATATAAGATTGCATTTCCTTGCACTAACAACATTGTTGATTATGAAGCTCTGGTTAGAGGATTGAAAATGGTTTTTCAATGGAATATTGACACATTACATGTGTATGGAGATTCCATGTTGGTTATCAAACAAACTAATGATGAATTTCAAACCAAGGATGACAAGCTAATTCCCTACAAGAACATGGTCGATGACTTCAAAAAGTATTTTTTAGAGACTCAGTTTGAACAAGTACCTCAACTAAATAACAAAGCTACATATACCATGTCAACCATTGGATTTCTCATTGACATGCCAACCAATAGCCAACAATGTGAGTTTCTTGTGGAATAGCTCTTTATCCCTACATATGATATCCCAAATTCTAAACTTGTTTGTGAAATAGTTGGAGTTTCATCCCCTTAGTATCAAGACATCTATGCCTACCTCCGTGACCATTCCCTTCCATCGAACCTATCCGCCAGCCAACAAAAAACCTTCATTCACCTTTCATCCCGCTTTACCATCCTAGGAGATACCCTATATCCAAGGAGTCTCAAAGTTACTCTTCTTAGATGCCTCAACTGGAAAGAAGCCTAAACTACCTTACACAATGTATAAGAGGGAATCTGTGATGCACATTCTAGTGGTACTACACTGGCAAACAAGTTGTTGAGAACATGATATTACTGGCCTAGCATGGAACAAGATGCCCTTCAGTTTGCTAAGAAATATTTACATTGACAACAACATGGTGATCTCATTCATGCGTTGTCTCAAGATTTGCAGCCAATAACAACTCCTTGGCCCTTTTTCCAATGGGGGCTCAATTTCATTGGTAAAATAACCCCTCCATCATCCAATGGCCACAAATTTATCATAACTTCTACCAAATACTTCACTAAGTGGGTTGAAGCAATTCCATTCACTTACATTATTGGTACCCAAATAGCTAAGTTTATCCTACACTACTTCATTTGCTGCTATAAAATTCCCCTTACCATCATCACTGATAATGGTAAACCTTTAATGAATCAAGAAGTTAAGTCCCTTTGCAATAAATTCCACATCTAACATCTCTTTTCCACCTCCTACTATCCACAAGGTAATGGCCAAGTTGAGGCATCAAATAAAACCATTCCAAAAATCTTGAAAAAGATTGTCAATGATGCTAGCTGTGATTGACACTTGCAACTAAATCCCACCTTATGGGCATACCATACCAATATTTACACACCTACCGGAGCCACCCCATATTCACTTTTCTTTGGTTTTGAAGCCATCTTACAAATCAAGGTCGAGCTCCCTTCTCTAAGAATTTCACTGCAGAACCTCATGAATGAAGAAGAGTATCGTACAATAAGGTCACAAGAATTAGAACTCTTGGATGAGAGGCATCTTCATGCCCTTAACCATCTTCAAGAATACCAGAATCGCCTTTGACAAAGTTACAACAAAAAAATCAAGACTAGCCATTTTGAGATTGGTGACCTTGTCCTCAAAGAAAATCGATGCAATCTCCAAGAACGAGAGAAAAAGGGAAAATTTGAACCAAACTTGCTAAGATCTTTTGTCATTACAGCTATATATAGATCAGGTGTCTACCAACTTGCAACACTAGAGGGTCATCCTCTTGAAGAATTGATAAACATCATCCACCTCAAGCGGTTCTATACTTGACCCACACATTTCCCAGCTAATATATATATAATCAATCAAAATAGTAAAGAGAAATAATCCATCCTATGGTGAAAACCACTTGAGTGGCACCCTGGGCAAGTACCATGGTGAAGTTCCTGGAAAATAAGTGCCATGTGTAGAGGCTACTATCCATCATCTATCAAGTTCTGACCTATCCCATCCAATCTAGCATATATTCTCTTTCCCATTTATCCACTTATCCCACTATCATGGCTTGATAATTGATTGAAGTTGATAGTATCCTACCTTCATCCATTTTTATCCATAATAAATATTCTTGTGCCTAACTGGGGGTATTCTTGGTATATACCTAGTCATCCTAGAGAGGGATCACTACCATTAAGACTCACACCTTTTACAATGAACATCCCCACCTTATTTATCAAATAACACAAAAAAATCAAAATGTACCAAAACAAAAAAAACAAGCATCAAGTATTCCTAAAAACACCAAAAAAATCAAAACATACCAAAACACAAAAATATCACATATTCCCAAAAAAATACAAAAAAATTAAAACATACAAAATCCTAACAATAAAATCATAAGTAAGTCAAGTTTTAATTGGACATTTTCACTCATAATAAATGCACACCCATTAGACTTGATACCCAAGAAAAGAAAACTACACATTGAAAACATAGAGCTTTCATGCAAAATCATAGGTAAGACCACCTTTTGAAGCACCCTGATACCTAAGTACCCATTGCCTCAATATACCAAGATATCATCCAGATTCATGCCTGCAATTGGATAGATCCTTCCTACATTCGACATAATCTAATATCAATCACATTTTGGGGCAAGAGATATGATGGTTGATTAGTTGTTTTGTCAATTGGTCTTTTTATTTTTGATCTATCTTTTATCTCTTTCTATTTCTTATTCAAAGGCCACCTAGATCTTTCTATATCTTGGTGTGCTTAGATTAGCATAGAATGGGGCATAGTCATTGATTTTCATGTGCCGTGTTTGGTGGATGCTTTTATTACTCTAGCTAATATTCACATCTTGTATGTGTAGGAATAGCTTTTTGCATACTATGTTGTCCTTTTGCATCTAAGGCTATACAATACCTTTTGTACACTAAGGACTCATGCTCTATGTTTTCTTCACATATCTAGGCAAGGTTGTATTATGTTGGGCATGCATAAGATTATCCTTTTGTTTGCAATGTCAAGTCCATGCAAAAGATACAAAGTCACCCTGGTTCCTTATACCTTGGTGCATAATATGCATTTTGCTATATTAAATAAAGGATTGCTTTACTTCATGTTAGCATAACTACTCCCAATAATAAATTCATCATCCTTACATCCATCGTTTTCACGTTCTTCCTAAACATTTCATCCTAACCTCTATTAATTTCAATCCATGCTAACTATATCTTTCTCTTCAACACATTCCATTTGTTATGGCCATTTATTATTATCATTTTCATTAACATTTCCATTTTCATTATTATTTCCATTATCATTACTATAACCATCATTTATCATTACCATTTCTAATATCATTTCCATTGTCATTATCCTTTTCATTTCCATTACCATTGTCATTATCATTATCATTATCATTTATTACCATTATCATTATGCTATTATATATACCATAAGTACATCACAACATTTCTCATAATATCATCACATCATCATTAATAATACATCATCATCTATTCTAATCCTACATCTCATGCAAAGATAACATAATACATCCATAAACCATCACATAACATCAATATATATACTATCATATCATCATGAAATCATCAATAAAACACCATAACACAATCATAAACACCATCAAAATATCGACATCATCACATTTATAATCCAAAATGGCCATAATAAAATATCTGTGTATACAAAATACATATTCGCCCACAGGGATCAAAATACATAACATCATAATCACCATCACATCTCATGAAGAACTCCCTCCCTTTGAATGTGTTGAGGGTGAAGGCTGTGGTCCCAACCCTGAAGGAGGAGGAGGGCATGGTCCCTATGTCCCTACAATCTGCCTTGGTGGCTCCAATAGTGGTAGAGTCTGTGCTGCCATAACCCTAGGAGGTCCCATCACTAATGGCCCTGATCTCGTAGACTTGGTTGTCCCTGATTTGCTTCGTGTACTAAAAGTTAGCGCTTTCTGGTCTTCTGGTACCACACTATGATAAAGAGTATAATAGTACTCTACCCTTTGTCTTGCTACTGCTATCTCTCCTTGGACTCTCTTCATGTCAATCCACATCTGCTATATCCCTCCACTTGCTATAATCCCTTATGCTATGTCATGCTCCTGCTAGAGACGTGAAGCGGAAGCCACTACTGCATCTCTCTCTATCCTGAGCACATCACACTCTACCATCACCTGCTGTAGTACCCGTCACCATCACCATCCCTAACAGGTGCCTGTACCTACACCTGTAATGCATGTATCTACCCCCACAAAGTCTAGATCAATAGGAGGGCACTGTCTCTCTTTACTATCAGCCCAGTCACCACACCCTGTAACTGCTCCACCTCCATCTAAAGGCTATCCCTAGAGGCTCTATGTGTCTCTAGATCCTCCTCATCTCTAGGGACATCTACCGTAAACCTCCACTTGACCCCTGACCTCTCCCTCTCCATCCCCTAGGATGTCCACATGACCACCCTCCACCCTCTATCTCACCTGTCTCTCCACTGGAGGCTCCGCAACCTGCCCTGCCTGTGTCCCTGGGATGATGAGTCTCATTGGACTATGAGAAGCCCACCATGCATCAAACTCCAAGCTGGTCCTTGCATCCTCTATGTCACTGCCTGGAGGCACCCATGGTACTAGCTGCAGTCCCTAAAAATCTCTTAGTGGTACCTATGGATCCAAGACTGCTCCCCATGTCTGTATGTCCCATCACACCCTCAGGAAGATTGCCTCGTGGATGGGGACTATCTATCACTCACTGAACTATCTCAAAACCTTGTCTGGCATGTATCTCTCCACAATGTGAGCCATTTGCCCCAAAATGTATCTTGTCTACTACATATATGCTAGCTCCTCTGCATCCTCATCCCATGCCTCACAATCTCTCCACGGCCTCCAGATAACTGTATCCAGCTCATCCATAACTATCCTCCAGTAAGCCATGTCACCAACCCACCTATAATGCAGGACTCCTACATACATCCAGAAATATGGGTGGTCTGGACTCCTCATCTAATCACAAACTGGTTTCAACACCATTATGTGTTCCCATGCCCATACGTGCAGCAATGTCATGCCGCATACCAGCTACTAACTCTTGCTATAAACACAACTATGTAAATCTTTGTATAAGTGGGCCAATACACATGGGCCCCATGCAAATACCTCTCCATGTAGCATCCACTCTAGCACGTCCCCCCATCCAATGGTGAAGTGTCATGCCCTCCTCCCAGGTACCAGCACATATAATATCAACCCAATAATAAATAGTGGTAGTGGGGCATCTACCTCTACCTATGTCAAGTCTAGCTGTGTCCTCGCTATAGGAAGGTCCTCATCTGTAAAGACCCTCTCTAGTGCTTGTGTTCGATTCTATGTCATAGCATACCAAGGATCCATGTATCGGTGTCCTTAGAATCTGTCATATGTCCTCTAGTGTCACTGTCATCTCCCCAGTTGGGAGGAGGAATGCGCTCCTCTCACTATGCCATCTCTCAATCAACACTATCATCATCACTGTGTGTGCTCTAATCTCTGGCATCCTCGCAATTGGCAACATCTCGATCACCGCTAGAAAGTCTCAGTCCTCTTTGGTAAATTGTGGATATAAACTCATCATCCAAGGTCTCCTCATCCGTGACTGAGTCACCTGTGGTCGCTCCTACTCATCATAATATTTCACCAAGTAAGTTTTCATAACATTAAGTCCTTGTCTATTTTTAGCCGCTTTTGCCTTTTGTGTAAAGCGTGCCTTTTCTACCCCCAGTGCTCTTTTTACCAAAAGCGTGCCCCTTTTCACCCTTAGTACACCTTTAGCCAAAGGCACGTTGATTTTGCCCACAAGGGCTTTGATTCTTGAATGCACGTTGTTTCTTTCTATAGGCACCCTTTTAACAAATGCGCAGGCATGCCTCTATTCCCATAGGTGCACCTTTACCATAGGCATGCCAGGGTTTTCCATGGGTACACCATTTTGTGCCCTAGGTGCACTTTTATAGAAGCATGCCCATGGTTTTCTATGCTTTCTCCTAGCATTTAAGGCACTTAATGACCCCCTAACCTACCCAAAAGGTCCCAGGATTAGGTACTCATTGGTCTACTAGCTCCTACCGGTCACTGGAACTATCTGACACGTTCACCATAGTGTCAGTGATGAGGGATAGTAACTATATCTGTCATTGTGCTCTTCTTTTCTTCTCTCTAAAAGGTTTGTTAAGCTTGTGTGGACAAATGACTAGAAATGGGCCCCCCTGCCACTATTTATAGGCCCCTAAACCCTTGTTTTCATCCTTAGCCTTCCTCTACCTCCTAGATCACCCTATTTTACCCCTACTCTTCCATTTTTCCTCTTTTACCCTCACCTTTCATTGTTTTCACATCGTTCCCTTTCTTTCAAGATTTTTTTCTTAAAAAAATTAATTTTTTCCGAAATAAATTCTCGAGGGGGCATCCATTATCCCTTCTCTGTTCCATTGTCCATTCTTCTTTCTCATCACCAACTGGGGCATCATTTTCTTTGACACAACACCACATTATGGGACGTCATATCAAAGAGGGGCAAAATGTAGACACCTAATATTAGCCAACGCATTCTTCATGTCACTACATCACATTCATATCATTTCCCACTTAATTATTCAATTTCCATTCTTCCATATTATTTAAATAATTCATCTATCTCCATCATATTCCTCCATATTAATTAAATAATTCAAATTGTTTAATTAAGCTAATTTCCCTCCACAATTTAATTAAATAAATTCAAATTTTCCATTTCCTCCAAATAAATAAAATTTAATATTTTATTTATTTATCCATGTGCATATGAAATTAAACAATTAATTTATTTAATTTCCCCATTTTTCCCTCTCACCATAATTCACTCTTGTCTCACCATGATTCTCTCTCATCACTATAATCACTCTCAATCAAAATAGTTAACAGATCAATCAAATCAGTTGACTCCTCAATCTACTCTGTTAATAATCTAATCAATTTAGTCAACTCACCAATCGAATCTATTAGCTCCCCTGATTCATAAGAGGACAAGGATACTTGTTACTCTCTCATTCATTCAAATCCCCTCATCCAATTCCAATTGTTGATTTCTTTGATCATTCTCCACCATTGATCTGCATTTCTAAAAATCTATAAATAGAACCTCTTCTCAACCTCTCATCCATCTCTCATTTTCGTAAACTTATGTTGTTGAACTTACATCATTTTGAAAGATCAAGGTTATGATATTTTCATAAAGCAATCCACATATCCACATATCAAAGGAGCAAATCCATTGGAGTTGGGTGCATTCCAATACACTCAATCGGTGAGGTAGAATTTGTGTGCAAAGGAAGGTATAACCATTGTTTAATTTGATTTCTTTCATTGGTCTTTGCATTACAAATTTATTTATCACAATAACCACTTCCAATATTGCTCCTATTTTTCTTAACACTCCGTATTTTATTAGTAGTTTATAGGATCTCCATAAAAATATAATAGATGGAAAATCATTGAATTATTTTTCCTTATTAAAATGTCATGTATAGTACAAATATAATTATTAAATACAATGAACAACATAAAGGTTGCAATAATGGGTGAAACTCCTTAGCCAATCAGATTACCAATAATTAATTTTTTAAATATTTTTAGTTTAAAAAATTGTAACTTTACTTTACAAAACATAAATATTTCTCTTACATAGCAAATATTCTAGCTTATGTTTTTTCACAACTATAACTACTAATAACTAGTTAAAATTCATGGATGCAAGAGTATTTGCCTTAAAAATTGTTGACATGATAGAAGAAATTAATTTGAATAGATGATGTTTGGACAATGGATCTACCAATCAACATCAACCTTGATTGCACATAGTTAATTGGTTGAATTAGGGTAACACATGTTCCAATCAATAGTGTTGTCTTCCATATACAATCAATTCATTTTAAATTACATGCTCTATAATGTGTCATCCTTAGAAATTTGTGATTCTTTGGGAAATCATACATTTGGTAGGGACATGTGTGTACAAGTTAAACTAGTAGTGGCATAGTCACTATAGGAGATTAACCTTATAATACGTAGAGATGGCTATCATTGGATTGGAATCAGAGTATAAATTCTATTGCTAATTCATCATCATGCATCTCATCTCATGAATAAAAACTTAGTTAATTACTGAATTGTTCTTCCAATGTTTTACATTATTGCTAAGATTTGCTAATATTATTATTCTTACATTCAACATTTTAGTCAATCAACAATATTATTAGGAGAAAGGAGTTGATATTTATATTAGTTACTAAAATAAAATAACATTTAAATGAATAAGTTTATATGATCTTAACCTTTTTGTAAATTAGTTTACAAATAGATGATATTGATATTATACTTATAGTCTAATTTATATTTAGATTCATATGGTCTTGATTTGTTTGTAAATTATTCTACATTGAGTTTTTAGGTAGAAGTTTTGGTTATTCATGTTGTTGCAATTTTTCTTGTATAGTTACCATGAAATTCATTGTTATAATTTTAGTTATAATTTTTTTTAAAAGAAAGGTGACGAAATCACCCATATTGCATTAAAAGGAAAAGCAAATTACAAAGTTTCGTTTACATATACTTTCTAAAAGAGGCCGAAATAAAAAATAACATCTAAATGAATAAGTTTATATGATCTTAACCTATTTGTAAATTAGTGTACAAATAGATGATATTGATATTATACTTATATTCTAATTTATATTTAGATTCATATGGTCTTGATTCGTTTGTAAATTATTCTACATTGAATTTTTAGGTAGAAGTTTTGGTTATTCATGTTATTGCAATTTTTCTTATATAGTTACCATGAAATTCATTATTATAATTTTAATAATTTTTTTTTTTTTAAAGAAAGGTGATGAAATCACCCATATTGCATTAAAAGGAAAAGCAAATTACAAAGTTTCGTTTACATAGACTTTCCAGAAGAGGTCGAAATAAAAAACACCAAAAAGAGGCCTTACATAGAAAAGTGTCATGGCCAGCCAAAACAAAAGGCAAAGATAGAATTGCATCTGTCGTCCACAACGTTGTTAACTTGGGCAAGAGTCACATCTTTCAGTAGGAGGGGTTGATAGCAGGGAGAGCTAATGACGGGGGACGTGATGCCATATCTGGGGAATGGAGGCAAATGAATCTAGCAACTTCAAATACTTCCCTACCCTTGGAATCTATCCCTGGAGGTAGTTGAAATCTATGTACCTCCAACGCCCCATTCAAAGTATTCATACGGCTCGAACTTAATCCTTTTTCTGAAAGCATGATATACACATGCTGTAGCTGGGGACGAGTGAAGAAAGTTACTGGGGAAGAGACCTTCGATGGGCGCTTCTCCACTGCAAATGTTGTATTCATCCAATGCAGCCTTCCATTAGTCCGAGTCAAAGATATACTCATGAACCATGTTGAAGCCGATCGAAACCACATAATTAGGATCTTGAACTAGGTCCATTATGTTTGAGAGAAAACTTGAGGCAACATTTGATTTGATAGCCTCAACAACTGGGAGGAGGCTCTAAGTAAAGAATTGCCAGTGACAATCCTCATAGTAAATTCCACCTACGGATGGTCAATGTCAAACACCTGGTGTAGTTTCATAGTATCGTGTACCCCTTGTTCCATAGGCTCCCAATCCATTGGAGGGAGGGCGATCCTGAAATTCATGACCCAGTTGTCCATGAGCACCAACAAGAAGATGAACCTGTACAGGTAAATGAGAAGCCGAAAAGGAAAAACAAGAAAAGAAATATGAATACGCTAAATGATAGGCTCTGCCATTCATGGTATGGTATATAATGACTATTTCCTCATAACTAGGTTGATAGCCAGTGATGAATAAATGAGGAAATAAATTCTCTGTCATGCGGAATGATGTCTCTAAGCAAGTACTTTTCCCTTCGCCACCTAGCCATTGCCATATTTATTACGTGAGGCTCCTCTAAAAGTACTATTGTTCTGTGTCAGTTGATACGTTGATAGCACTGGGCATCCGATCAATTAAATATCCATCCCATAATTCATGTTTGAAATGAGCTTGCTTACATATAATTGATTTCTGTTTGGATATGAGATCCATTGATCTGATCCTAATGATTAAATCATTTCCCATCAGCAAGAGGAATAAAAGAATAGCTTTCTAGTTGAAGGTGGCACGGTGGATTGCGCCTCACGTAAACAGTTGGTGAGTTGTAACTCACCGACTGTACGGCTGAGCCCTCTGGATCTGCAGTCGACATCATCTAACCAATAAAATTGTTTGGCTGCTTTCGACTGTTACAATCGTACTGTTCGCCGACTCTGTATTCATTGTCTTTGACCATCTGTATAAACGTCGACTAGCCGGTCACTTACAACGCACCGGCTAGTTAAGACGTTCCAATGGATTGTGCACCATTGGCTAGATATCGCATACATGAGGTATCATGTTTCACCACCCTCCACTATTTTGAATTTTAATTATATGCACAACACCTACAGATTATGAATATGGTGTGTATCTTATTTAACTACCTCAACAACCATTTGCAAGTTGTATTTGAAGTGGAGCCCTAGTATGCCATCCTTGAGCCATTAATTCCTCTTTTTACCATTTGCATATAACTTTGGAGCATCTACTTGAAATTTATCTAGTTGAGGTGATCAATGGGGTGACAACAAACTCTTTTCCTACTCTATCAATTTGAAAAGACTATTTGGCAAGTTCTCTTGACTTGGATTAAAACACTTTAGAATTTTGGATTTGATCAATGGCTAAATTTGCCAACTAGTCAGCGATTGTAATAGCTTCCCTATAGCAGTGAGAGATTTGATAAGAATCTAATTCATCTACATTCCTCCATATGGGTTGAAGAATATAATTCAATTTTCAGTTAGTCACCTTCTTGGATTTTAGAGCATTTATTGTTGGTGTTGGAAATAAGCCACACTCGGACCGATGATGGACTGGTCCAAGAGGGGCCAGTAGCTCAGTGGTAGAGCACTCCAGTAGTGAATGGAAGGTCCTAGGTTCGAGTCCTAGTTGATCCATGTCTTAACATGGTATCAGAGCCAGGCCCAGGCTAGGAGCCCCAAGCACATGAGAGGTGTGGCTTAAGGGGGGGTGTTGGTGTTGGAAATAAGCCACACTCGGACCGATGATGGACTGGTCTAAGATGGGCCAGTAGCTCAGTGGTAGAGCGCTCCAGTAGCGAATGGAAGGTCCTAGGTTTGAGTCCTAGCTGATCCATGTCTCAACATTTATAACTAACAAGGAATCCCCTTCAATCCAAATTTGGCTCATATTATATTTTTTGGCTAGTTCCAGACCATGCATTAATGTATAAGCTTCAAACTCATTGTTGGATTCTTGTGGAAGTTTGCACACCTTTACTACTAAAATATTCCTATGAGAGTCCCAAATGAGGGAGGAGTTTGAAGCTATTGTGACTTCTTTAGCAAAGAATTGTCCCAATCTATGAATTTTCCATTTGATCTTGAACACTTAGTAATTTTTGACATAACTACCTCTGATATTGCTCCTTCAATTTTTTTTATCACCTTAAAATGCAGGATGGGGATTTCCTAAAAATTAGATAATTCCTTTCCTTCCATATCTATCAAATCACTAGTGAGGAACTTACTTCCCAAATGCTTGCAAAAGCTGAATCCATAAAGAGGGAAGGCCATCCTCTGAAATGTTCGAGAAGCGACTAGGGAAATAGAGCTTTCCAACTCAGTTTTTCAAATAACCAATTCTAGCATTTGCTGCTAAATGAGCAATGTAGAACTAAGTGATCCACATCTTTCTCTTCTTCCTCAAAAGGACACATTTAAAAATGGGAGATATATTAATTTTACTTAATATTTTTTGCTATTAGGATTTTTTTGTGTAGTGCCAACCATGCAAATGCTCCCACTTTTAGTAAATAAACATCACTCTGATAGAGTTTGATTGGCCAATCTACCTTATTGTCTTCTACAAGATATTTGTAACCTAGATTGATTGAATAACTTCCTGATTTAGCTGCTACCCAATTGATCTCATCTTCCTCCCTCGAGTAGATGATGACTCTTTCTGACAAAAACTTAATTTAAGATTTCTTTCTGAGACCTGGGAAAAGTGCAGCCATTAAAACTCTTTCATTTAATTTTGATGTTGTTTGTTCCCTACCAATTCTCCCAGTATTCCTTAATTGTGTTTCCCCAGGCCTATTTGAGGAAGCTTCTAGCCCCATTCAAATCATCTCTTATGGATAAAGGTGGATGGCCATTCCATGAGTCTTCCAAAAATAGTCCCTTGTCTCCATTATGGATAATCCATGTTAATTATGGAGTTAAAACTTCTCTCCCTTGAATTAGAAAATTCCACATTGTAGATCCTACTAGGGGATTGGCGATGGTAAAGATTCTTCCTCTATCCCTGTTTTCTAGATATTTGTCTTGCATAATTCATACCCATTTTGCATGTAGTTTAGAGTACATGTTGTTGGCAAGAGACACTATATGGATTCATGGTTGTTGTCATTGATGGCAACAAAGGTCATCCCACATATCCGCAAGTCATGATGTGTCTCTACCGGAAGTCAGAATAAAGAATGTTGTGGTCCGGTGAAGAAGAACAGAGCATGTGGCAAGGTCCGACAGATTGGTCCGGATCTCTCAGAGGAAGTATCTTGGTGCAGTGCGGATTTGGGGAAGTCAAGAGGACTACCTTGAGTGGTATATTCCAAGGATTTAGCCTCCGGTGATGGACAAGGAAAAAGATATGAATGGTTGAGTACCGGATTCCTGAGAGACAGTGAAAACAGAGGAAGAACTGACTGGCAGAGTATCAGACTGCTTTCCGGATGTGTTACTGTTGATGACAGAGGTTGTGAAGGCATGAATCATGGTTGGCCGACATGATTAATGATATCTACAAGTATATGCTTGATCCGCATTGCTTGGTGAGGAAGGATTCAGCCGACAGAACAAAAGTTTGTAAGAAACTAGACTGTTCTGGATGCCGACTAGAAAGATGATGAAATTACTTGTGCGGATATATATAGAGGATGGATTTAGTTGTGAAGGGGGTGATGATGTGGTGATATATGCGAATAAGTCCAGATACGAGCAGAGGTAGCAAAAAGATCCGGTATGTGAAAGATAGCAGAATAAAGAACAGAGGAAAGATGAAGTGCAGCAGATCAGTGTACTGAGCCTAACCGGAACTGAACTCCAGCATATGCAGATGCTTCCAATCAGTTCAAGACTGTGATTCTCATCACTTTGTAGACAGTGTGTCTTCTTGTAGGCAGTGTGCCTCTTGTGAGCAGTGTGCTCGGGCAGTGAGCCCTAATTGGCAAGTGCCATTTTGTAATTTCCTATTCTTCTAACAGAGAATAATTTTGGGTTAATCACCCCGTGGTTTTCTCCCTTAACAGGGTTTCCACGTCAAAAATACTGTGTCATGTGTTTCTTATTTCATGATTAATGTTTTTGTGTTTGATTCTATGCTGCATCAATTAAAAGGAAAGTTCATTAAGGGAAATAATTAGGATAACTGATTCACCCCCCCCCCTCTCAGTTATCAACAATTGGTATCAGAGCTAAGTTCCTCCTAATAGAGCCTAACAGCTTGAGGAAGATCTGGGATTTCAAATGGATGCATATGGTTTAAGGGAGCAACTCAAGACTGCTCTTGAGGATCTTGAACAGTCAAATTCTGAAGTCAGTGAATTAAAGGAAAGACTCAAACAGGCTGATGAATTCATGAGAGAATTAAAAGACAAATTAAGTCTCTCTATGAAAAAGAGAAAGGAGCTGCTTCAACAGTTGGCAAGACAAAGTGAAGAAAGCAATACAAATGAGGAATTGACTGAGCAAACCAAGTTATGTGAAAAGTTATCAAAAGAAGTCATTATGTTAAGACATGAAATGGAATCAAGAACTATAAAGTTTACTCAAGAGATTGAAGAAAAAAGAAAGGCTGAAGACAATCTAAGACAATCTCTTAAAGAAAAATCAGAAGAATGCCACCAGATGGACAGGATTATCAGGCATCTTGAATCTGATCTTGAAGATGCCAAAGATAATGAAGGAAAACTTGAGGATCAAATTGCCTCTCTCAAAAGAGACCTTCAAACAGCAAATGAATATAAAGAGAAATTCAAGATAAGTTCTGCTCAACTTGAAGTTCTTCTTGGAAGTCAAAAGAGGACAGATGACAAGTATGGTTTGGGATATGAGAAAGGAGAAAGCTCCGGATCCGGTCAGAAGAATCTTGGATCAGAAAATCCAAGGAGCAGGCCTAGAAGACCTCCGGTAAGACAGCCAAATGCTCAAAGATATCCATCCTTCAATGGATACTGCCACAGCTGCAACCACTTTGGTCACAAAGCTAATCAGTGCAGAATGAGAATGAATCAGATTAATTCATCCTTCTCCGGACAGTGCTTCAACTGCAAAAGGTATGGACACAAATCCCATGAATGCAGAATTATGCAAGTAAACAAATCATTCAAAGGTAGATGCTTCACATGCAATAGAGTAGGTCATATGGATAATCAATGCAGATCAAGAGGATATCAGTCAAATATGCAAAGAAATGTTATTTGCCAAATCTGCAATAGGTCCGGTCATAATGCTAAAGTCTGCAGAAACAAGAATCAGGACAAAAGAGGTCCGGTGTATAATCAGAATCAAGACAAGGGTAAACAAAAGATGAATGCGGATGAGGTCAGGAATCAAATGAGCAAGATTTGGGTGAAGAAAAGTTCAGAGAATGTAGAGGTTGGATCTGCACCAGACTCTGGTGCTGATATTTCTTCCGGAAATTAAAAAGTGAGCTCAGGCTCAGGGGGAGACTCAAAGAAAATCTTGTTCCCCCAGCCAAACAAGTGGTGCCAGATGTGGCACAAGATGCGGATCAAAGGGTTTGTAGATATGAGTCTTGAGATACTTCAGTCAAGTTTTCAGAGGTCCGCATGGAGTTATGAAGAAGCTGTGATCGATCAAATAAGACCTGTTCAGGGAGATGCTCCGGTATGATAAAGGATTACAAAAAGGTCCGGAAAGATCCGGAAATGCACTATCTTGTTCTGCGGATTGGACAGAGTGTTTGGGATGTTCTTGTAATATGTTACCTCGATTTATTCATGATTGAAAGATCCGGATGATATCCACAGATCAGGACTAATCTGGGATACTCCAAGCTATCCAGACAAGGCAAACCGGAATGATGTAGGTGAAGCATTTATTGCAGACAGATATTAGGGTTCGCGGAGCAATTTAAGGGATTTCTCAAAGGTCATTTGCTCATTCTGCACTCGAGAAGAAGCGAAAAGTGGAGCTCTGCAACAAGGTTCATCAAGCACACCAAACCAAGGATATCCTGCCGAAGTTATTGCATAAAGAAATCAATCCAACCACTCCGTGCAAACCGAAGGCGCATAAGGTATTCTCCGTTTTTCATTACCTCACTGCAAATCTTTGAAGAATGGCTACTCCAAACATAGTTAAGATCTCTGATAGACCTCGCCCCTCATTCAAGAAACATCCCTACAAATCATTGGAGGTAGATCCACTAGGAGCCTTCTCTAGTGTTCCTCACGGAGTTTTACATACCGAAGACATTAGGGTTTACATACATGCAAGCATTGAAGAATTTGGGGAATTCTAATTAAGAGACCTCTATCACAAGCAACTGATAGACAATGCTTTTGAGCTTAAACCAGAGTATAAGGATATCCAGAAGAAACAATTTGAGCAATTTATTCATTTCCCCTGCTTTGAAGAAGATGAATGGGTCCGGTATGTACTGAGCAGGATGCATGACAACTTTCTATGGCTAGATAGACCCTGCAAGATCACAAAAGAGGCAATTAGAGTAGTAACTGGTCTATACTCTTCCGGAGGGGTACCTATCCTCAAATATGTCAAGAACAACATTGTAACTGAGGCCACCAGATCAAAATTTGATAAGAGGGCAATGACCATTGAAGATATTTCGGATCCGGATATCAAATATGCATCAATGATAATAGGATACAAGATCTATCACTCCAGCAGGGAGAATTCTGTATCCGGAACTGCAGTATACACTGCCTATGAAATGCTAAGAAAGAATGCAGAATATGATCTCTGCGAACTACTGCTAAGCCAATTAATGGAAAATATACAGAAAATCAAGAAGGATAAGAAGAATTCCTTTAAGTATGGTACTCTTATTGTATGTCTATTCTTCTACTTCATGAATGAGCTACCCGGAACAAGTGGATGGGTATGGCAAAATGACAAACCTGTTGCAGGCCAGATAAGAGACTACTTGCATGGACTTGGGGATGCAAAAGCGAGAAATACAGCTCTATGGGGATACTTCAAAAACTTTCAGAGCATGATGCAAGCAAGAGAGAGAATTCCCCAGTCTCTTGTTGAAAAATACAAAGACTCAGTGTGTTTTATGGTTGACACTGATCAGTGCCTAATGGAGGCAGTGGAGCCAAGGACTGTCTGGATCATGCCCATGGGGTATGAAGTGGATGAACAGATAGTGGAGCTGCATGTTCAACACATGCTAAGTCAGCCCAAAGATCCTAAGGCAGAAAGGTTTGGAACCTTTGAGGAACTGAGTGTAAAAATACATGTAGGACTCAGGGAACCTGAGATTAAAAGAAAAGTGAGAAAAGAAGTAGAGCACATTGCTCAAGGCCTAGGCATCTCAAAAGAGGCACTTGATGCCAGCCGGGAAAAGAGGAGGAAGGCTGAGGAAGAAGAGAAAAGTAAAGAAAGTGCTCCGGTTGAAGCTCCCACCCGGACCAGATCATCAAAGAGATCTGCACCTCCCTCAACCAAAAGTTCAAAACCGGAAGTCCAGGCATCCGGTAAGAGATCCAAGACAAAAGCCACAAGGGCTTATGGAAGCCAAAAGGATGAAGAGGAAACAGAGTCAGATGAGGGAATAAAAGAAATAAAGAAACAGAAAAAGAAAGGATCCGGTAAGCCCTCCACAGGCCAAGATAAGGATGAAATGGCAGAGGTATCTGTTGAAAAGCCCACTCTGTCTCTAGAGAGCATAATCAAGTCGGTCACGGTGGATGGAAACCTTCAACCAATGACTGAATCATATGATGACTTCAGTGTGGCCGACCAAAAGACTCTGCAGGAGGTCACAGTCAAATATCTTAACATATATAATAAGGCCTTCATTGAAATCATATCTCTTATTCCTAAAAGCCTAGAAAAGGAATTGGAAGTAAGAAAGAATAATGCTCATGCTAAAGATCTTGAGATCCGGGAGCAGATAGCTATTCAGCTATATCCTCAAATTGATCCCAAGACAATGAACATTATCTTCAAGGACTGCAAAGATGAGTTCAGAAGCAAAGCCAGGATGAATCAACTCATGCTTGGTGAGACTGACAAAGTGGCCCAAGAAACAGAAGAGATCCTCCGGAAGGCCTTCAAAAAGTTCAATCTTCCTGTTGTAGAGGACTTAGGTGCAGAAACAGCTGCTGATTTGGAATCTTCTGTTCCGGAAGAAGTGAGCCCTGAACAGACAAATATCTCTCCTCCGGTTTCCCCTACAGTCTCCGGATCCAAAGAAGAAGAGCAATTACAGGAGAAGGAAGCAGTGGTGAAAGACAAAGAGGTTGACAGTTCTAAGACTGCAGAAGAAAAGAAACATCTGTCTCCGGCAAGAGACACTGCACAAACTGTTCAACAATTTTTGAGCAAAGAAACTTTAGAGATTGATGAACCGGAGCTTCTAAAAGGCCCATTTGATTTTGACTCTCTCTCTCTGGTACAAACAATGAAGATAGCTTCATTTGCAAATGCCAAGGCAAATGAAAAGCACCTGAAGTCTCATATGGAAGACTATGAGTTGATAGAGGCTGCTTCCGGAGTACTTGTAAAGATCATGCCATCAATCCAGATAGATCCGACAGCCTCCTCTTCCGGTAATCTAAAAACCTTAGTCAGCAGTGTTGATACACATTTTGATTCTCTAGAAAAATCAGCTGAAGAAAAGGTCCGGAAGGAATTTTTGGATAAGAGATTCTCAGAAATATTAGAATTAATCTCTAAAGATAGGAAGATTGTAAGCATTGGAATAAAGAGCTTAGAGAATGCTCTTAAGGATGGCGGTGACATCTATAAATTTTGTATATCCTGGTCAAAGGCAACAGCAGCATTTGACAAGAAAATAAAAGAGGAACAGGATAAGCTACAAAGCTTATCTCAAAGTTTTGATCCTCTCTCTTCCTCTATAATAAATCAAGAATGTCAGACTATTGCAGTCTTGAATGAAATAAAGAATCTTGAGAAGGAAAGAAAGAACATCACTAACCGGATGGGAGAACTTAGAAGGATTATAATCCCTAAGTTGGAAACTATGCATGAGGCCATCAGTGATGCTCAGACCACCGCCCAAACAAAAGATCCGACAGATCTCAAGCAGGCAGAAGCGTTTGCATTTTTTTTGAGTGGTCACATTTCAATTTTGGACAGAATGAAGCAAAGCTGGGCTACAGAAATGATCCAATTGCAGACATCCTTTGCAGACATTCTTCAGTATATGTGAGTATGAAAATATGCGGCTATGTATAGAAAATTTTTGAAAATTTTGGTGTGCGGACCCCACCCTTTGCCATTGATGTCAAAGGGGGAGTGAGGAGCAGTGAAAAATGAGGAATCCAACTAAGGGGGAGTTCCAGAAATTGTATATAAAGACAGAGCATCAGCAAAGGGGGAGCATAGTGTAAACACTTAGTCATTTTTCACTAAGTGTTGCCATCAATGCCAAAGGGGGAGATTGTTGGCAAGAGACACTATATGGATTCATGGTTGTTGTCATTGATGGCAACAAAGGTCATCCCACATATCCGCAAGTCATGATGTGTCTCTACCGGAAGTCAGAATAAAGAATGTTGTGGTCCGGTGAAGAAGAACAGAGCATGTGGCAAGGTCCGACAGATTGGTCCGGATCTCTCAGAGGAAGTATCTTGGTGCAGTGTGGATTTGGGGAAGTCAAGAGGACTACCTTGAGTGGTATATTCCAAGGATTTAGCCTCCGGTGATGGACAAGGAAAAAGATATGAATGGTTGAGTACCGGATTCCTGAGAGACAGTGAAAACAGAGGAAGAACTGACTGGCAGAGTATCAGACTGCTTTCCGGATGTGTTACTGTTGATGACAGAGGTTGTGAAGGCATGAATCATGGTTGGCCGACATGATTAATGATATCTACAAGTATATGCTTGATCCGCATTGCTTGGTGAGGAAGGATTCAGCCGACAGAACAAAAGTTTGTAAGAAACTAGACTGTTCCGGATGCCGACTAGAAAGATGATGAAATTACTTGTGCGGATATATATAGAGGATGGATTTAGTTGTGAAGGGGGTGATGATGTGGTGATATATGCGAATAAGTCCAGATACGAGCAGAGGTAGCAAAAAGGATCCGGTATGTGAATGATAGCAGAATAAAGAACAGAGGAAAGATGAAGTGCAGCAGATCAGTGTACTGAGCCTAACCGGAACTGAACTCCAGCATATGCAGATGCTTCCAATCAGTTCAAGACTGTGATTCTCATCACTTTGTAGACAGTGTGTCTTCTTGTAGGCAGTGTGCCTCTTGTGAGCAGTGTGCTCAGGCAGTGAGCCCTAATTGGCAAGTGCCATTTTGTAATTTCCTATTCTTCTAACAGAGAATAATTTTGGGTTAATCACCCCGTGGTTTTCTCCCTTAACAGGGTTTCCACGTCAAAAATACTGTGTCATGTGTTTCTTATTTCATGATTAATGTTTTTGTGTTTGATTCTATGCTGCATCAATTAAAAGGAAAGTTCATTAAGGGAAATAATTAGGATAACTGATTCACCCCCCCCCCCCCCCCTCTCAGTTATCAACACATGTTCCATGCCAATTTGGCTCCTAGTGCTTGATTTTAAAGTTCCATGTTTAGCACACCAACCCCACTTGACATTTTTGGTTTACATATTTTTTCCCATGAGATAAGAGGAATTTTTTTTTGTCTAAATTGCCCTACCATAGAATAAATCTAACAAGTTTTTCAAGGTCTGAAACAATCCCTTTTGGTATTTTTAGGATTGATATCATATATGGGGACAACAGTGAGAACCGTGTTCACCATTCTCAACCTGCTAGCTTAGGATAGCCATTTTCCTTTCCATGAAAGAATTTGATTTTTGATGGAAATGTGAATATGTTTCCAAAGCTCCTACCTACTTGGACTAGTAAACAAAGGAATGCCTAGACGCTTGGTAAAGCTTCAGTCAGACTGAACTTGAGAACATCAACAATGCATCTTTGAACAACAATATTTGTAAAAAAGAGGAATACCTTAGATTTTAAAACATTGATGGTCTTGCCTGATGCTTCACAATACTAAGATATTGTGTTTCTTATGGACTTAGCCTCTGCAAAAGTTTCTTGACCAAACAACATCGTATCATCTCCAAAGAATGAGTGTGTGAAGGGTTCCCGAAGAAAAGGAAGATGCATGCCTCTCCAATTGTTCCTATCATTTTCTACCTTGATTGCCTATCTAAATGCTTCAGCCATGAGAATAAAGAAATATGGAGATAGTGGATCCCCTTGTCATAGTCCTTTCTTGGAGAAAAAGGTTCCAATGATAATGTCATTTACTAGAACTAAAAATTTAACCCTTGAGATGCATGATAGGATCCATTTGCACTAATGTTTAGAGAAGCCAAATTTCATGAGGATATGAATATGGAACTCCCATTTAACTTTATCATATGCTTTAGCCATGTCTAATTTTATAACCATTGAAGGAATTTTGAGTTCATGTATTGAATGAAGGATTTCATGTGTGACAATTTCTCCCTCTGGCATCTCTCACCCAAGCACAAATCTGCCTTGCTCTTCTAAGATGATGTTTGGAATAATGGTTGCTAATCTATGCCATAGCTTTATACATTTAATCTTAAATATACTAAATTACAAAGAGAAATCGACCTGAAATCCTCAAAGGATGAAAGACTTTTTGTTTTTGGAATTAGAGCTATGAGGGAAGCATTCAATTCCTATAAGATGTTCTTATGTTTTCTAGCTTCTTCTACCACCAAGAGCACATCTCTACCCACAAAGCTCCAACATTCTAAAAGAAACTACTTGTGAAACCTTGAGTCCAGGTGAGTCCAGGTGCTTTATCACCAGACAGAGAGAAAAGTGTAGCTTGAATCTCCTCTAATGTAAATTCTTTCATAAGGTTCTCATTTTGTTCATCTAAAACCAATTTGGGAATATTAATAGCTACTATTGGTCATTGGGTTGGTAAATTACTATCTTCACTAGCTAGTAGACCCTTGAAAAAATTTACCAGCTCCTTTTAAATCTCTATCTGATTAGAAGTGAATTCACCATGCTACTTTTTTATGTTGTGAGTTAAATTAGTTGCCCTTCTAATTTTTATAGAGATATGAAAAAAATTGTGTTTCTATCTCCTTCTAACCATGTTTCTCTAGATTTTTATCTCCAATATATTTCTTCTCTCAATAACATTTCTTGTAGCTCCTCATTTAATCATTTCTCCTCACTATAACATTTAGCATTCATACCATTTCTGATCATATGATTAGACAGATTTTTTAGCTGCATTTGAATCCTCTTCTCTTTGAAGATGCTTTCAAAATGATGATGGTTCAAAATTTTGATTTGAGCTTTGATATATTTATTTTTTTGAACCAATTGGAACATCCTCGAGCTGTGAATGAATGGAGATGTTTCCCACCATAGTTGTGGCTATGGTATGAAGTGTAGATCCCTAATCCCTAATCCAAGTCTGGATAGTTTTGTTTCTTTCAATAAAACAATGTCCACTTTTTCCTCATCTATTTTATGCCTAATGAAGCGTATTTTGTTAGGGGCATTGATGCCCCTAACATTCCACAAGAGGACCTTAATTGTAGGTCCAAGGAGAGTTTTCCACTCTCCTCTTTCTTAATTTTTTCTCAATTATGGATTATATGCCAACCACAATCTCCTCTTCCATTTTATTAGTTTTTGTTCTATGGCTCCTTCTAATTTTCCCTAGTGTATTGATCTTAGTTTCCTCTTCTAAATTTGTCTAGATAAAATTCCCAATCTTTGAGTATCTCCTAGTTCTATTTTCCCCTGTAGAACTTCCTCTACTATATCATCACAAATCTCATTTTTGACTTTCGTAATGACTTCTTCTAATAACGAATTCAAAGATTTTTCTAGATTTCAACCTCCTTAGCATTAGTTTCTATTGCATTATCACTTTTCTTTCCAAGATCTTCATCTCTAGGAAAGCGGTCAAAACTAATACTTGGAATCCTGATGATCTGAAATGGTCTTGATCTTCCCCAACTAATTGAGCTCCCATCTCAAGGTCTATTTGTGTATGAATCCTTAGATTGAGCTCTATTCTATTAATATCAGTAGTACCAAACCCTTTTGGGCTCTATTCTATGAATGTGTGCCTTTCCATTTCCCTTATCAAGAGTCAGATTTTGACTGTTTGCCTCCCTTCTCTCTTCTAATATTTGATTGTTACATTTTATGTCTCCATATCCCTTATAGACCATGTATCTGAGCTTAAGGCCCTCATAAAAAATTTCTTGCTCCCATGTACCCTCAAAGGTTTGAAGTTTGATTTCCTTTAGGAAACCCCATTTGATTTCTAATAATATACACATTTTGATGTTCCGTTCAAATGTCTGGCTGAAGTTTTCCTTAATGCCTTGGCATTTTCCAATAGTGTTTCCTATTAGTCTCAATATGTTTTCATCCCTATATTC
The DNA here is from genome assembly GCA_027924645.1 of Cunninghamia lanceolata. Classification (NCBI taxonomy): domain Eukaryota; kingdom Viridiplantae; phylum Streptophyta; class Pinopsida; order Cupressales; family Cupressaceae; genus Cunninghamia; species Cunninghamia lanceolata. Next base: position 105,970 of record BSBN01000395.1, on the reverse strand, counting down.
TAAAGGCAAATTTTCAAGTTTTATCCAAAAGGGAGCAAAAGAAATTTCAGCTTTGGCTGCATTGAAGTTTGGTTGCCAGGGTTGATAATATAGCCCTACACCCTTAAAAAGCCAAGCATTTTTTTGGAAGGCAATATCCATGTCTTCCCTTTTTGCGAAAATAACTACAAAGAATTCTTCATCTAATTCAACAAACTCTTCTATGCTAGGATAGTATTGCGCAATCCATTCATACAAAGCAATTTTGGATATATGGTTTTTCTAGAACCTACCAATTATGGCAGTCTCCTTGAGTTTTTCCATCCTTCAAGAATTGCATCTGGTATTTGAACATAGATCTCCTCCTTCTATTATTGAGCCTAGGATTTATTAGAAAACTATTTAATATGATACTTTTGAATGTTCTCCCTTCTATACTGCATCCCATTTTACTCTTTATGTATCTTAGTTTGGGTTCTAGTTTCCTTCCTCAGGTAGGTATTGTACTCCTTTTGAAATTGGTTTCTTCATATCTCCCCTTTTCTTGCCCTATTTTGACAATGCGCTCTTTGTGTCACTTCTTTGCATGGACCACTATATCTATTGGTGATATTTGTCAAAAGTGTGCTAACCTACTCAAGCGATAAAGGTTAGTTTGGTCTAGGAGTGCCTTGCATGCTTGCCACTTGTTCATCATGTTGCCTCCATAATAAAACCCATGTCACCCACCCCCATGACTCTCTCCATACCAATTGAGCCTACTGCTATCAAAATGTCCATTCTTGATATGTCCATATTCCCTCAGATGAGGAAATGACCTATTTGTTCTTTGTTCAGAGTATATTGGAATTTTATCATCATGTAGAGATTTCTTACGCCTCTCCCTTCTTACCTCATACCAAAGATTTTCTAGCTTGTAAGTATTTATCCCCTTCCTATGCCATGGCACCACCACTCTCGAGGAATTCACAAGGAGATAAGTGTAATCAAAACCATGAATATATAAATTCTTTCTAGTGAAAATGTATCTCTACTTTTTTACAAGAACATGTAGTTAAGAAGTGAAAAATGTTCAATAAAATGAATTACCTTAGTATTTTTTGTACAATTTGTCTCATTCATTGATATTATATTATCGTATATTTTTAGGAGAGGACAAAAAAATAAATTGCTTTCCTTAACCTTGTTTGGATTATCAAATGATTTTTCTATTTTGGAATGTAGTTAGATTATCCAATCTTTTAAAGGCAATGAAGTAGTACATAGATATATCAAATATTGTTATGATGACTAAATTATTATTTAGCACTCTAGGAGACAAGATTAATGTTTGCCAATACATTTCCCGCCAATGCAAAAGCACAAAAATAGTAATTAATGTTGTGCATGTGTTTCCTGTATTGGAAGGTCCAAATAATTATCCAACCTAGTTGTACATGTAAATCCAACAAATGTTGGTCTTGTATATGTTTAATTTGTTGCATGTGTAAGTGGAAGTGGATTCCTTGGTTCTCTTAACCTAGTGGTCTCAGATGAGGTTATACATGTACTTCGGTTACTATACATACATACCATAATATATTGAATGAGAGAAAGTTGGGTGTTGGTATGGCTAATCATCTTAGACACCACTTTTCTCTACTCCAATGTCCATCACACTTGAAGACCATCTCCTCGTAAGTAATATTGTAAGAGATTTTTCTCTCACCTTAGACTCACAACACCAACATTTTAATGATCTAGATGGGAAAAGATCTTATAGGTTATACTGATGTACATACTACTTCCCATTAAATCACTATAACTAGGAGATCTTTGATGGAGACCTATACCTCAATTGGTATACTATTTTCCACTTGATAGGTGTTAAAACTAGGATCGATTGAAAGAATTCTAATCACAAAATGGAGCAAACAAGAACAAATGACACAAAAGATGATTAATTAGATAATCACATAATCAGTGTGTTCTATGAACAATAAGGTGTACAAAATAGGTGAAGAGGTTGAGTCGACTTAGAAGTCGACTACAACACTCAACTAGAGGTGGCAAGAATGTTTCCACCAAGTGGCAAGTGAGTGTCGACATGTATCTTGGATGAGTTTGATGGACTCTCCAAGTCAACACATAACCACCTAAGGTCTAGCTTAAAGCCATGTGTGAAATATATGTATAATTACTTATTAAATAATAAGTAATAACATTAGTATTTCTACACTAACACCCCCTTAATCACAACTTAGGTGGCCACAATAAAGATGGATCTTGGATATTAGGCCTGATGAGGTACCCATGTACAAATGCATCTCTCATAAGGTGGAGAAAGAAAGAAAACCTTGTGGAAAAAAAATTTCCTCCAAAAGAGAGAAATGTGAAAAATTGCATGCCTTGTCCCTACAATGAAGTCCTTGAAGATTCTCTGGAAGCCTTCTGTGAAGCAACCCTAAAATCTGTAGAAGGAAAGGAGCTAATATCAATCTTCTATTTTGATGAATCTATGGAAGTTCTCTAAGAATCAACTTTGGATTCACATGTAGCATTAGGTGATGGTGATGTGGAAATGTTCTTGACACATCTCAATGCAATGCAAAAAAAATGGTTGAAGAATGATGGAGTATTGGAAGTGTTCTTGACATATCTCTGTGGAAGTACTCTTAGTATAATTCAGAAGTGCTCTTGACACAACTTGGAAGTGGAAGTTCTCTTGACATATCTCTGTGGAAGTGCTCTTGGCACAACTTGGAAGTGTTCTTGGCACAACTGGGAAGTGTTCTTGACACAACTCTATGAAGCCCCCCCTAATTCAATATTTTATCCTCTTTAAGATTTGTGGTACTTTATAAGTTGAGTGCATGTAAAAATCCCAAATTGCTTGATTAAACCCCTTAGCTAAAAATGTAGAAAGAACTACAAAAGTGTTCTAGACATGACTGAAGGAAGTTCTCTTGACATGACTCTATGGAAGTGCTCTTTGGCACAACTCGGAAGTGTTCATGGCATGAATTTGTACACCACCTTGATTTAGTATTAGGTGACCCCCCAGATTTGTGGTTAACTTTTGCAAAAAAATGATGCTCAATTTTGATCTACCGATCAAATGTTTATGACACAATCAATTTCTCGTAAATAAGGCCTATTTAATAAAAACTATACTAAAACATTAAAAAAATGCTCTATGGTGAGATGAACCTAGCCTTCCAACCATTCATTGGAATTGGGATTACGAGAAGAATACAATGGTTTTGATTGTGAGGGGGTATTGGCCTCTTGCCAAACTGAACCTCACCCTTTGTCTTCATCAGGAAAAAAAACAAGGTTGAAATAACCATTAATTCCTTTTCAAAGCAATTTAAACTATAGAGTATGAAAATAAATATATACACTAACACCACCCCTTAAGCATAGCTTAGGTGGACTGAAGATTGGGTCCCAACAACTAGCCTTGATGAGGTACCCATGTACAAAGTAATCTCTCATGAAGTGGAGATAAGATAGAAAACCTTGTGGGAAAAAAATATCATCCAAAAGAGAGAAAAGATGCATGAAAAGAAATTATACAAGTAAAGAAGTACTAGTTCTTTCACTGAGTATAATATATGTTTTCCTCATAGGAGAGAAAATGATAAAAGGTCTATGAAACTACCCCGTAATATGTGTCCTACTATAGTGAGGCTGGATGCTCGACAAAGGATGTAGATGTAGATCCAAGAATACCAAACAATGTTCCTCCCCTTGGGAAAAAATGAAACTAGCTGAAGATGCAAGATATCTCCTCATTCTGAATAAGAATGTGCAGGAAGATGTATGTATGTTCCTAAATCATGCTAAAGTTGATCCAAGGATGATGATGCCCATTTTGACATCTTTGAAGATTTCTCAGGTGTCCCCATGTCGATGTTGAAGGATGCCATAATCATATCAGGTGCATGCCTAGTAGATGAAGATGATGACAATCCAAAACCATGTGTATCTAAGGATGTAGAGCATGAATATCTAAAGAGGATAATGGTGATGTAGCTTCATCGAAACTATCATCAAAGAGAAGACTGATGTCCTTAATGTGTTCTTCCAGATCAAAAATACATGACTCTACAAATAGACAAGCAATGTCAAGTAGAAATTTGTCCCAATCAACAATGGTAGGAAGATTGATATATTTATCTTGTTGCAAGGAAGTGTTGGAAGCTCTCAAAAAAGTGACTTTGAAATTTGATGAAGCAATAGGAGGTGGAATAATGATATCCTCTATGTCAACTAGAGATTCTGTATCTATATCATGATGTGGGATGTTATTTGTGATCATAGCAGAATCATGCGGGAATGGAGAAATATTTGAGTCTCTATATATCTCCCAAAGTTTGATCCATAATGCATGTGGACATTCAATATCCATGATGGCATAAAAAGGGACATCTAGTATATGTAACTAATTAATCCAACAATATGATGATGATTATTAAACCACTTGTTCTTCTGAGATTGTTTACCTAATTCATGGATAAGTCCATATAGATATGGCATGAGATTATGGTACCTGAGATTTTTCAGGTTGCCATCAGACTAGGACTTATAATTACCCTTATTTAGGTTGATTATAGAAGATTGAGTGTCATAACTAATGATTTAAGAATAGGTTAACTCATTTAGACAATAGAAATCAACACATTAGGCAACCCCCATGATTAAGTATTTTAGACCCCCTCCTAATTTTGGCACTTTATAACTTTCACAATGCAAATAGGTCCAATGTGTGGAAAATGTGAAAATATGAACTTTTGAAAAAAGAAACATTCGATTTCTAGATACCGATCAAAAGTTATAACACAAGCAATGTTCCCATAAAATGGCCTATTTTAATACATTTGCAAGTTATAAAGCAAGAAATGAACTATGGATGAGGTAAACCTAGCCTTCCACCCACACATTGGAACTGGTACGGAGTGAAGAATATAATGGTTTTGATTGTGATGGGGTATTGGCCTTTTGCCAAACTAGACCTCACCCTTCATCTTCAATAGGGGAAATACAAGGGTTATTAAATTCCATAATTCTTCCAAAGCAATTTACCCAAATTTTTAAATGCTCCTCCCCCAAAATCTTGCATTTTTTTTCTTAGTACTTTTAGACAAAAGAAAAATTGCCTATTTTTTAACACTAAAATCTACATAAATTTAAATGCCTTTTGCAAAACAAAACAAATTAGGGCAAAATATTTTCCAAGCCCAAAACAATTAGGGAAAAATAAAGCAGGGGTGGATTAGGGCAAAAATCCCCAAAAGTATGTAGGGGTGGCCAAAATGGTAGATAAATGGTGGCGCTTGGAGATACTTTCTGAACACTTTCAGATTGTGGGCAGGGATCACATGGAATTTCCAAGCAAGGACAATTCCTTCCATATGTTGAATAATTTAGTGCCCCGCTTTCCCATTCCTCTATGAGCACCCATCTTTCTACCCACGTAGGGGTAGAGGATGTCTATTTGGATTCTATAGCATCGACCATAGAAGCAGGGGTTCCCAATGGCATCGGGAGTTGATCTACCTCCCAAATCCCTTTGTGAGGGCATCAAAATCCCTCTGTGAGGGCGTGATCTTGGGGCAAATGCCTGGCCCTTATGCATAATTAACAGATAAACCATGTCGCAGGTGGGTATGGTTGGAGCACCCTCCCAAAATCCTGATGCGAATGGGCATGTATGGTGTGGGCACCATCAAGATTCCTCTACCTGGGTGGCATGCTAGAACTCATCTTCCACTGCATCATCTTTTCTCAATCTTGGAATCGCATGGGCAATACTTCTGTGCTAGACTTTGGGCTTTCCCTTCATGTGAGTGCTAGGGCGTGGCCTTCTTCTCATAGTGTGGGCACAACTTTCTCTCACCAGGGTTAGCTCTACAAGCTAGGGTTGATCTACAAGCCATCCAATAATGTTGAACTTAAACACAACAAACCCTCTTCGACCTATATAAATGCAAAGACACAAAGAGCATGAAGAAACAATACAATTTCAATGCAACAATATAAAACAATCTTACAAATTGTAATCGACCTCCTCCTGCTCTAATATGATGTTAGAAATAGGATTGGCTGAGAGAATGTTGATCACAAAATGGAGCAAACAAGAACAAATGACACGAAAGATGATTAATTAGATAATCACATAATCGGTGTGTTCTATAAACAATAAGGTATACAAAAAGTAGGTGAAGAGGTTGAGTTGGCTTATAAGTCAACTACAACACTCAACTACAGGTGGAAAGAATGTTTCCACCAAGTCGCAAGTGAGTGTCGACATGTATCTTGGATGAGTTTGATGGATTCTCCAAGTCGACACATAACCACCTAAGGTGGCTTAAAGCCATGTGTGAAATATATGTATAATTACTTACTAATAATAAGTAAATATATTAGTATTTCTACACTAACAATAGGGTTTGGTAGATAGTTGCTTGTGATTTCTATTACTCAAGACCTACTTACTTCTATGGGTATTCCTATATAGTAATACACTATCATTTTGGATATCTATGTCTTAGTGCAGTATGGGACTTAGTTTTGGTGTTGGTGAAGTCATGGTCGGAGGGTTCACATAATGAGCTATCCAAACCATGTAGCTAAAGTAGACACAATGGAAACAACACAAATGTAGAATGCAATGGAAGATTCATATATTGAGAATATCAAAGAATTACAAAGCTCATATGTTGGTAACATGGAGGCTACAATCATAGGGCTCACAGGCCTGCTTTCCAGGTTACAACAGATATACAAGATAGGACATTGAAGTGCCTTCTCGGAACTAAATGTCTAAACTAGATCACATCTAAAGACTATTGAATGATTCACTACTTCCTAATGCTTCTAAGATATATATATATATATATATATATATATATATATATATATATATATATATATATATATATATATATATCATCTTTTAGCTCATGAAAACCTCCGTGTCGGCCACAAGAGGTTACAAATTCTAATGAAATGATGAAGCATGTAGAAACAAGTAGGTCGGCCTACAACTTCTAGTATTGCTCTATAAATGGATGAAACTTGGTGTGGACCTCAAGGAAGGTCTATCTAATACATATGTGCCTTGTAATATGTTTCATTAGGCTCCACAAGTCATGGAAGTGCTCCATAAACCTTCTCCTTCGACTGACTATTTGAATTCTATGCTCTATGAAAGCTGATGATCTTCTGGTAGCGATAACTGTTAGAAGACAAGTCCAAAAGACCTAAAATTTGGATATGATGTATGATGATATGTAGATGCTAAGTCCTGCTCTGTGAGCTCTAATATGAAGATACAGAGAAATGTGGTACAAAATGCTGAAACTACAACTGACTGAACTGAACAAAAAAATGAAAGAAAAGAAAGAATGCAAATGTTTTTGGTTGATGTAAGATTGCTCTACAACCTGGGATGCTCCTGCATCAAACACCCGGGGTTGTTTAAAAAGTGAGCCCCTCAATTTTCTGGAGCTAGAGGAAAACCAAGGTGGTCCACCTTAGCCTGAGAAATCCAAGTTGAATCTTCTTCCGGTTTGCCTTCCCATTTTACCAAATATTCTTTCTATTGCTTGCCTCTGGTACTGCATCTAACTTTGCTATCCAAGATATTCTCTATCTGCTCCGGTTGTTGTTGTGGTAATTGATTTTTCAAACCATCTTCAATGCTATCACTTGATTCTCATTCATGATACTGATATAAGTCTGCAATGTTTAATATAGGTGATATACCTAAAGTCTCTAGTAGTTCCACTTCATATGCATTTCCTAAATCAAATTTTCTAGTATCCTACATGGTCCAAACTTCTTCATCTTCATCTTGTTGTATGTCCCTACTGGAAATCTCTTTTCTCAGATATACCATTACTTCATTACCAACTAAAAATTCTTTATGTCTCCTCTTCTCATTTGCTTTCTCCTTATACTTCTTGTTCATCTCCTCCTAATTCTTCTTGACCTGATTATGTACTGTCTCCATGTATCCTACAAATTTTTCTACCTCTGCACTGCTCTTTATTCTCCAGACTGATATCTCTCAATTCTGCAACTCCTCTAGGTTTCATTCTAGTCACAATCTCAAATGGTGTCTTCCCTGTACTCCTATTCACTGAATTATTGTATGCAAACTTTGCTTGCAGTAGAATTAGATCCCAATTTCCTGCCTTATATCCTACCAAACATCTCAACAAGTTACCCATACTCCTATTTACAACTTATGTTTGTCCATCTATCTATGGATGAAATAATGCTTTCAAACTAAACTTTAGGTCTGTCTTCATCTTCTTCCACAATGTCCTCTAAATGTATCCAATGAATATTGTATCTCTGTCTAAAACTATACTCTTAGGTAATCCATGCAATCTCACAATTTCCTTGAAAAATAAGTCAGCAACATGCATTGCACCATTTGTCTTCTTACAAGCTATGAAATGTGACATCTTTGAAAATTTGTCCACCATTACAAATATAGAATCATGTCCTCTCTATGTCTTTGGAAATCATAATATGAAATCCATGCTTATGTCTTCCCAAGGTTTCTCTGATACTGTCAAAGATTTGTACAATCCAGTATTCTGACTACTCCCTTTTGCAAGTTGACATACTCTACAACTCTTCACAAATTTCCTTACATCCTTATATATCTGAGGCCAAAAGTAATGTTCACTTACCAAAGCTATTGTCTTATCAATTCCAAAGTGTCTTTCTAATCCACCACTATGCTTCTCTTTGATCAAATTGTCTCTCATTGAACTCCTAGGTATACACAACTAATTTCGTTTGAACAACATATCTTCCTGAATGAAATAGTCTAACCACTTACTTTTATCTATCACAACTAGTTCCTTACATGCTTTCCATGGTTCTGCAAAATCAAGATCTTCTTCATACATGTGCTTCAGCTCCTCAAAACCTAATACTTCTACTCTCATCTCTGTCAACAAATTCTTGAACTTCTACTCAATGCATCTGTAACTTTGTTTGACTTCCCCACTCCTATGCTTCAATACAAACATGTAACTCTACATGAACTCTACCCATCTCATATGCCTCTGATTCAATTTTTCTTGACTGTTCAAATATTGTAAAGCTTGATGATCCGTGTACAACACAAATTCCTTAGGCAACAAGTAATGTCTCCACTTAGATTCAAGGATTGAATTATGGCATAGAACTCCCAATCATAAGCTGAATATTCTCTCCTTGCATCATTCAACTTCTCACTGAAATATGTTACTGGTCTCCCTTCTTGACTTAACACTTCTCCTATTGCATTTCCACTTGCATCATAATCCACTTGAAATACTTTGTTAAAATTTGGTAATGCTAATACTAGTTGCTCTGTCACTTTCTACTTCAATAAATCAAAACTTTTATTTGCTCTTGATGTCCATTTAAAATCCTTTCTATCGCCTCTCATTTTCTGTGTCATAGGTGCGCATACTGAACTAAAATTTCAGATGAACTTCTGGTAAAAACTAGATGATCCATGAAATGATCTGACTTCTCCAATGCTCTCAGGTGTTGGCCACTCAATAATTGCTCTAACTTTCTTAGGGTCCATCTTCAATCCTTCTGTAGAAATCACAAATCCCAAGTATACCAATTCTTCCTTCATAAAACTACATTTATTGATATTCATCAACAATTTCTCTTCTCTCAACCTTTGCAATAATGATCTAAGGCACCACAAATCTTTCTCTTTTATCTTACTGAAAATCAAAATATCATCCAAGTATATAATAACAAACATACCCAAGAATTTCTTCAAAACCTCGTTCATCAACCTCATGAAAGTACTTGGTGCATTAGTCAATCCAAAAGGCATCACTAACCATTCATACAATCCCTTATTTGTCTTAAATGTAGTCATCCATTCATCTCCTTCTCTGATCCTGATCTGATGGTATCCACTCTTCAAGTCTATCTTTGTAAAATACTTTGCTCCACTCAAATAGTCCATAATGTCATCCATCCTTGGCAATGGAAATATATACTTAACTGTGATCTTGTTGATTGCTCTAGAGTCTGTACACATCCTCCATTCTCCATCTTTCTTTAGTGCTAATATTGTAGGTACTGCACATGGGCTCAAACTTTCTCTAGTCAATCCTTTCCTCAACAACTCCTGTATCTATCTATTCATCTCTGCATTCTCTATTGGTGTCATTTGGTGTGTTACTTTATTAGTCAAATTAGCTCTAGGTATAATATCCATATGATGACTAATACTCTAGATTGGTGGCAATCCTTCAAGTACATTATCTAATATGATGTCTTCATACTCTGTCAACAATTCAGTTATCTCCTCTAGCTGTGATTCTTCAGTCTCTGTACTTAGGGTTCCGTGCTTCTTAGGAATCAAAGAAAAACACATGTTCTCATGTCTCAATCCATCCATAAATTTCCTTCCATCAACCAAACAAATTCTATTAGTTCCACATGCTTCACTCTTAGGCTCATCTTCCAAAGGTATCAAGGTAATTCTCTTCCCATTAGATGTTATGGTATAAGTGTTCTTTCTCCCATCATGTATAGATTTTCTATCATACTGCTATGGTCTCCCCAACAATATATGACATACATTCATCGGCATAATATCACACAATACTTCATCACTGTAAGATCCTATATGAAATTTCACCAAGCATTATTGACTCACCAGTACCTTGTGTTCATCTTGAATCCATGCTATCTTGTAGGGCTTAGGGTGTTTCAATCTCTCTAGGATCATCTTAGTCACCATCTCCTTTAAAACCAAATTATTATTATTACCACTATCAATGATAACCTTACAACATTTACCTCCTGACTTACATCTGGTCTGGAACAAACTTTTCCTCTGCGGTGGTTCCTTAGTTGTCTCTGCTTGAAATACTGCTCTCCTCATGACTAATGATTCTCCTTTCTCTGGTTTTCCAACTGAATTAGGTGATCCAATAGGTTCTTCTTCTACATAAGCTATTCTTGCACTATTCTCTGTTTTCCTGCTTGAACTTTCCTGATGACATTCAAATGCTCCATGTCCTTCACCTCCACACTTAAAACAAGTTCCTCTGAATGTTCTCTTATCAAACCCTCTCTCATCCCTCCTATATCTTTCATTGCTGTAAGAATTATGATTCCCTATGCAGTAGAAAGTTCTATCATCTCTCCGATATCAATTATTGTCTCTATCTTCCTTCTTGAATGGACTACTTTCTTGTTTGTTCTGCTCTACATACGATCTTTCTCCTTCGGAATATGTTCTACCTCTTTGAAATTTACCTCTTCTACCTCTCTACCTTTGCTCATGTTTCTTATTCAACTTGTCTTCAACTTTCAAGGCAAACTGATATGCTTCTTCTATTATTGTCATCCTTACCAGACTGAGTTCTTCTTGAATGTTCAACCTCAATCCATTTATGTATCTTGCTACTTTCTCCTTGCTTGCTTCACTATGTCCAGTCCTTATAATCATCATATGAAATTCTTCAGTATACTCCACAAATTTCTCCTTTTGTCTCAGGTTTTGTGATCTCTTTAATAGTTCCAACTCATAGTCAGTAGGTATAAGCTGATTCTTCAATTTTGTCACCATCCTATCCCATTTTATGATCTTTTCTTTTCCTCTCCTATTTCTATCCAACTGAACTTCCTTCCACCAAATAGCAGCATGTTCTTTCAACTTAGTCTTTGCAAATCTTACCTTCTCTGGATCTTCAATTTCTTCATATTCAAAGTATTCCTCCATGTCATTTATCTAGTCAATCAATTCCTCTGGATTCAAATTTCCAGTGTAATTTGGTACTTCCACTGTAGGTCTCTTTCCAATCTTCGAAATAGCTTCAAACATCTTCACTTGATTTGATTCTTCTTCTTCTTCTAGGGTTTCTTCATTTTCATTTGCAAATTGAAATTCTTCATCATCACTTTCAACATCATGTCTAGGGGTTAGTCCTCTTCTTCTATCTTCTTCTACAACATCCAATCTAACCTTCATTGTTCTCATCATCTCTTCCATTCTTCTAGTGACAGTGCCCATACTAGGCATCCTCCTTGGTGGCATCTCTTCCTAGGATCTGGTGCAACTGCCTCAATTCAATGATCTAACTATACGACTGCAACTATCTCACACTCAGCACTCTGTTGACAAATACAAGTATACTACCTCAGGTCAGTGATCATTCACCACAAGATCTTTTGGAATGCCTTCACTTCTCAAAGGATTCAAAATGTTTCTCTGATACCACTTGGTGCAATCATGGTCAGAGGGTTCACAGAATGAACTATCTAAACCATGTAGCTAGAGTAGACACAATGGAAACAACACAAATGTAGAATGAAATGGAAGATTCATTTATTCAGAATATCAAAGAATTACAAAGCTCATATGCCAGAAACATGCGAGCTATAATCATAGGGCTCATTGGCCTGCTTTCTGGGTTACAACAGATATGCAAGATAGGGCATTAAAGTGCCTTCCTAGAACTAAATATCTAAACTAGATCACATCCAAAGACTGTTGAATGATTCACTACTTCATAATGCCTTTAAGTGATCTATATATATCATCTTTTTGCTCATGAAATCCTCTGCGTTAGCCACAAGAGGTTACAAACTCCAATGAAATGATGAAGCATGTAGAAACAAGTAGGTTAGCCTACAACTTCTGGTATTGCTCTGTAAATGGATGAAACTTGGTGTGGACCTCAAGGAAGGTCTGTCTTATCCATATGTGCCTCGTAGTATATTTCATTAGGCTTCACAAGTCACGAAAGTGCTCCGCAAACCTTCTCCTTCAACTGACTATCTAAATGCTCTTCTCTGTGAAGGTTGATGATCTTCTAGTAGCGATAACTCTTAGCAGACAAGTCCAAATGACCTAAAATTTGGATATGATGTAAATGATGATATGTAGATGCCAAGTCCTACTCTGTGAGCTCTAATATGTAGATGTGGAGAAATGCGGTACAAAATGTTAAAACTACAACTGACTAAACTGAACTAAAAAATGAAAGAAAAGAAAGAATACAAATATTTTGGTTGATGCTAGACTATTCTGCAACCTAGGATGCTCCTGCATCAAGTGTCATGATTGTATTTTATGTGATTGTACTCTTGTATTTGTGTTCCTTATGGTTGCATTCATTTTTTAGTCTTGTGTCATGCATTGCTATCCTTATTATAGTTATGTTCATATGCATATTTAGTGGTTTAAATGATGCACGTTGTGAAGTGTTATGTGAACTTGTTTGCCTTGGAATTATTCTTTGGTATGTGTATATCAGTGTGAATGTGTTTTGTAAACTTGTGCTATGTGTTAATGTTTTTATGGGATCTATAAGTCATGTATATGTTATAGATTAATTAAAACTATGAATTAAGAAAGATAATCACTAGTGTTGTAGCGCACTCTTGGATTATCATTGGACACTTCTTTGCCTAGACTGATGGTTGGTAAGGAAAGGGACTTCCTCTATGGTGGGTTCAATGTCTTCCCCATATTGGTTGCATATGCTTGGAGAGATTGTGAAGATTCTACATGAATATTTTTCCACGTTTTCTTCTTCATGATATTGTATTTCACTAGATCTTGGCCTAATATACTTTAGCATAATTACTGAAGGGTTATAGTACTTGATCATATTGTATAATTGAGTTAATGAGTTGTACTTGATGGCACCATCTATCATACATTATGATTTGTACTTAATGAAAGTAGTTTAAATATTCATTGCAAAGATTATATTACTTTATAATTAGTATAATATTGTTAGTAAGAAGAAAAACTTCTTGTCACCTTTTTGGGGTTGTTACATTGGTATGAGAGCAATAGTTCAAACATTAGTGACTTAATCCTACAAGTAAACTAGAAGAGAATGGTGTTGAAAAAGACATAAGATATTATCATGAATTCTTCTAGTGAAAAAATTGGAAGGGTGATAAGGTAGGATCATTATTATGAACCTTGGGAGGGTATAACCAATTGCATCAAAAGATAAAATGTTTTGAGCTAAGTTTAGCTATTGTGATTGGAGAGCACGCTCTAGAGAAGGAACTAATTTTGGAATAGATTTGGAATGATAAATCTCAAGTGTAAATGATTGAGAGTGGTAAAGAAGAGGACCTACCTGTTGTTATATATGGAGTTATGTGAAAAGGTTTAGTGTATATTTCAAACATTTTAAATTTTGAAAAACAAATTAAATAATTTTTCTAAAACAAATATAATAAAAAATTAAATCCAATATTTCTAAAAGGTTAAATCCAATTCTTTGTGGAAAAGAGTGTTGTGTTGGTTTGCATATTTTTTTATGTTAATTTGGTAATTTCATGACTGTTTCTTCCATAGGATTTGTTTGTGGCTTTTTCCTTTATTAAATCACGTGTTTTTTGAACCCTGATTCAACTAGTTTAAGTATGGAACACGACCCTATACTATCTGTTTTGAAAAACTTTAAATATATTCTCTTACACATTTATGTCAATATAAAATATTTTGTTGGTGTATAACTCCTATAGTTTACACTAACTTAATCATAGTTAGGCAAATTCCCACATGTTCTTTGAATTTGTCTAAGTTGTTGGTCATTTGGGAGATGTGTCATTCAAATGGACACCTCGCCACTATTCTCTAGGATAGTTGTGCTATTCATATGAGTTGTAAGTTGCCACCTATCCCTATTTTGTGGAGAGTCGAGTATCCAACTTCTCCTATTTATATCTTCTCATTTGTTAATACATTTGTTCATTTTCACTTGCAATCTCGTGCTTGTTGTATCTCCATGATCTTGGCAATTTCTACATGGTATCAGGTCATCCCATAATAATGGGTTACACTTTTTGGCCAAACTTGACATTGAAATCAATATTTTGAACTAAATCTTCACTTTCTGACACCTATAGCCGCTAAACCGTTAGAAATTTGAAGATGATGCGAACTAGTGATCTGTGAGATTTTGTTTGTAGATTCTAAATATATATATATACATTTTAAAATGGAGTTAAATTGTAAAATTTTTTGCGTCTCCTTTGATAACTAGTTTTTAATAGTAAACAACATTTTTTTAAAGTGATGTGTATTCTGTAGCACATAACTTTTTTTCTACAAAGGATAAAATTTTGATTCTTTTGAATTTAGATTGGTAACACTGATATATAGGGCATGCATTTGGTTTCATAATGTTTTGTTGAATATTTTTTTTAATTAAGTTTTGAAGTCAAACCACTTATAATTTAGACATAGGTGTATTTCATAAAACATAACTTTTTCTGTATGTATTGAAATTCATTTTTTTTGTTGAAACAAGGACATCAATACCTAGGGCATAGATATTTTTCAAATTTTTTTTCACTAATTTACTAATTTTCCATGTGTGTAGAACAAAGAACTTGATGTTTGGTGAAAAACCTACATTCACAAGAAATAAAAAATAAATATAATAATTAAATTAAATATATTTAAATGTATACTTTTTGGGAAGCTTATAATAAAGAATACATACTTACAAAACATAAATTTTAAATGAATTCATTTGATCCCCCAAATGGTAAATCAAAAGTGGTTTTTTATCAGCATTTTCATAGGTGTAGAGGAGACTCCATTATAGGTATGGTTTAAACCTAGTGGGGTTCTATCCAAGGGGGTTTGAATCTAAGGGGGTTTGATCAAACCCTCTTCAATCAAAATCTTTTAAATGGAACCTTTCAAGGCTTAAATCATTATATTTTCTAAAAATATGCGATTTCAACAAAAATCAGGATGTCCCAGAAATTGTAACCCATTACTGTGGCCGCACCCTATCAGAGCCTTCGTGGTTGGCTTCAAGCCATTTATTTGCTATGCATCTCATTCCATTGGAGCCAAGCTTCTATCTGTGAGCGATTTATCGTTTGTTTTGTTTATTTTTTTCTTCTAATCTTGTGTTCATTGAATGTGCAAGAAGAAGGATAGAGGACATATATGTGCCTTTTTGAAAGAACCTACAATCATCATGGTGGAAGCCCTTTGAAGGGTGAAGTGAAGAAGTTTAAAAGTGGTAGGGAGGACCCATAGCAACCTCGACACCTCAGCTAGGAACTTCAACACTCCAAGTCGCCCTCCACGTCACCTTTCTCTGACCTCCGTGTGCCTCGAAAGCGACGCCTCGGTCTACCAGTCTGCCTCGAAATTGGCATAGGAAGAGGTCTCATTTTTACCACATTTTGGCACTACGGGAGGGAAGCAACGGTGGTCAAAATAAAGACAGCAAATTGTGTCACTATTCACATAACATAAGAAACTAGGGGGGGTGAGGTCAACAAAGAAAAAAGGGGGGCTCAATTTTTTATGTATTAGCGCTTGGTCATATGGGTTAATAAGCCCCTTGTCATGCTCTACCAACAGGGGTTAAACTTTTGCCTCTCCAAAAGTTTTTTTTTTCATTAAAAATTGTATGCATTTTTTTTTTCCAAGCACATTGGAAAAATTTTACAAGTGTATTTTTTTTTAATGCAAAAATTTTCAAAGGGCCATAACTTTTGTAAAACAACTCAAAATTGAGTAATTCTTTTTGCAAAAGTGATTTTTTTTTCATCTCCTATCCAACTAACCTAATATCATACTAAAATTATAAAGTGCCTGATCAAGCTATTTTAGGGTGACTCAACACACTTCTTCTTTTCATTGCACAATTTGGGAGGGAAAAACAAACTGTTGAAGCAAAAATTTGTGGGTCTAATCCAGCAACAACATAGGAAGTTTTTGAGATGTGGGATTGACCCCAGAAACAACCTCCAAATTTTAGGGAAGCTCGCTCTTCCATTTTTCAATGGGGATTTGGGAAAAGGGGCAGAAGAAGAAACAAGATTATAGATACAATATTAAAACCTAAATCTATGGCGATGCACTAGATTTAACATTTATCCAGTTCCATAGTGATGCCATGTAACCCGGTTGAGCCTTGTCTCTATGTTGCGTGCCTTATGGTCTTCATCCCTGAAATGCTATGCATCGACAGTGCCATATATATTGCTAGCGTCTTGGATTTGGAGTGGTTCGCACCTTGAATGGACTATTTTGTATATCTGCCTGATATCCTCTACAATGGTAGTACCTCTCTTATTTGGTTGAGTGCCATATATTCTTTAATGTTCTGGGTTTTAAACAACACCGTCCATCTTTTAAATAGTGGTATCTTTGAAGGTTGTCGCCTCTGTATTGTAATAGAGCCTTTGTTTCTATCTGAATCTTGTCATAGCCTAGCGCCTTATTTCTTGTGCTCATCTTGTATGGACACCTTCACTACTTAACTGTGCCTTCCTTTTCTAGATGCATTTCATGAATCTTTAATGGCGCCCTTCGAAAATATTGTAGCGTCATACATTCATATGGTATCGCCACTTTCTGGTAAATGAATGCACTTTTAAATATTATGCATCATGGCTAATTCTTTGAATACATGCCTCTGTTTCATGGTGGCAGTGATTTTCTTGGATTGGCATTATTTACACGAAGTTGATGCCTGAATTTCTTCATTCTTAAGGTGCCAAACCTACTTTTAGATTGCCAAGCCTTTGCTTACATTGGCAATGCCTATATTTTCTATGACTTTGAGATATGAGTCTTATAGGCCACACCATTTTGAATTTGCATTGGTTCCTTCTGATGCCATGAATGATATGACTTTGTTCTCTATTCCAGTAGAGCCAATTTTATAATGGCAAAGTCTTCTTTTTATACTGGCTTTGTTTTCTTACATTGGAACTGAGTTCCTATTGGTGGGAAATGCCACTTTGAAGTCCTTTAAACTAGAATTTGTAATGCTTCTCCAAGGTGAGAAGGCTTTGCATTTATCTCTAATCACGACCTCACCTACGATCATAAGATAGGTGATCCTCTTATCGAAGGACTCAATTGTCCATGCTTGCTTTTCAAAGAATACCAGAGCTTCATAATATCACAAAAGTAAATGCGATGTTTCCCAGCCAACTCCCTTGGCTATGCAGTTATAGATCTACTCATATGAACTAATTGCAACTTTCTGTATGCAATATGTGTTGATAATGAATAAGCAATGCACCCATTCAATGATGTCTTTTACAATGCCATACCTCAGATATATGCTGATGCCTAAATTTAAAGACTATTTATGATTCTGGAGGTCAATCCTTGTTTTTGAGCAGCGTGGCTCATTTTTAGAGACCATATCTTCATTATACAACCTACATTTATTAAAATAAACCTTGCACCATGGATGCACTTGAAACGCACAACAAACCAAACCTCGAAACTTACTAGCTTAATGTTTTGACAAAACTCCATTGAATCTTAATGAGACATTCTTACTTGAATCCATATTGACTTGAATTTATCTCCAATCATTTATCTGTATGCCTTGAATTTTGTGGTGATATCAAAAGTTCAAAAATGGTGTGAGAAGAATTTCTCAACATTTCTTGGTGACTGGCTGGGAGAATGGGTATGCTCACTTAGAACTCTAGATTCTCTGGTTTTGCAGAATTAGTGCCTTGTCTAGGGCATAGAGTCAGTCAAATATTTGACACTAAAAAAACAATCATCACTCTAAAGACACATTTGAAGCCAACACTTATGCAAGCAAACTGATATAACTTGCCCTGAAGATGCATGAATCTGAACTGTAACACTGCTGATATGAACATACCCATAACTAAAACCAACTAATCACTGACTACTGAATCTGACCTCTAAACTGAGACATGACTGAACCACAGAGATTGACTACACATCCTCATAGTAGCAATTGAGATTTATTGAAAGCAAACTTAATTGAAAATCTGAAAACTAATGCTATCATTGTAGCTTATTCTGAATATTGAAACTAATTCATTGACATATTGAACACATAGGGACATGCCCATTCATGGGAATGGCAAAATAATTGCCAGATTTGATGATGTTACTCTAGTTGACCCATAATGAGCTGATAATGGACCAGACAAACTGCATAAAGAAATAAAGCAAGAACTGGTACCTTTTTGCCTTTCTGCACTCCAGAGGCTTGTTCTTGGTATTGAAATACCACTCAGTCTGATAAAAAAAATTGTTCTTCTTGCTTCAGTGGAGGGCGGGAAGGGAAAACCATGCATTGAAACTTGTTCCTCCATTTGCATTTGGAAGCTTCTATTGACCGAACTCCTTCAGTGACTTCTTTTGCAGGCTCTTCAATAGAATGATGACTCATGATAGTGTCTAGGCTAGGCTTGCAGGTGACAGAACAACCAATAAGGGTCTTGAATATGATCAGAATTCCCTCTTGTAAGAAGAAAGGTGTAGAATGGGACCCAATATGTGATTCTTGAATTTTGTAGATATCGCTTTGGTTCCCATCATCTTGTGGCTATGAATCTTCATAAAAAAGAAGAGTATAACCACCTTCAAGAATAGAAAATAGATCAGCTCTTGCATCTACCTCCTCATAATCTACTAGAAGAGGCCTTGCAAATGAACCTTGCACCTACTCAATGGTAAGATCATTATCTTCCAATAGCTGATAGCCTTGTTGAAAAAGTGAGAACAAATCTTCATTGTACTCTTCCTACTGTCTAGACATGAAAACTCATTACAAAAATAAAAAATAGTCATTCTTGATAGGCTCCACAGAAATTTCTCTTGCAACCTTTTCCTCACGATAAGGTACAGACTGCAAATCATCATTTACCCAATACTTTTTAGCTTCAAAGCCACTCTTGAAGTACTTTTCAGCTTCTAGAAGTGTCACCTCATAAGCATCATCTGAGTCTTCTTCATTACTTGACTAAGTTTCTAAATTAAACCTTACCACATATCCCTGATACTGATAACCAGAAGGACACACTAAATAGAAAGGTTCACTTCTCTTCTTGTATCTTGAACTTTGAAACCTGATTCCTCCTTAATGGCCTCTATGGGTTGATTTGCAGCTACAGAGGCTTGTAAAGGTTAATTTTCAAGATAGTGGGGTAGTCTCTTGGTATGAGGAAGGATTTCTTCTATAATCTGACCACATTGGTATGGTTGTTCATAAGGATCTTGAGGCATGACATTTGGATCAACATAAAACATGGCTTGACCTTTTAGCTCATTGATCTCATAAGAGAGGGTTTTTATAAGTTCTTTGACAACACTCATCTCCTCATGATTCGGCAAATCAACAGGGGGTGGGTGGATCAGAATAGGTATACATTTGTCTAGAAGAAAGAACTTGAGATAGGTTATTTGCAAGAGGCATCAGCTATTTTAAAGGCGGAGGAGATAGTTTTCCAGCCTCTATGAGGTTATTTTCAGCCTTAATAGCAAGATCATATGACTGAGGAAGGGTTTCACCTCCCAAGGCTTGTATCATGATAGAAATCTCAGGGCCTAAAGCCTTTAGATAATAAAGAAATGCAAAGACTGGAGGAGGCCTCATGTCAACAAAGAATTTTGTCCATACCTTGTCAAATCTTGAATTGAAATCATGTATGGGCTCCATTGGATGCCTTTTGATGGTGATGATATTCTGGGTGAGGGTGCTGACATCTGTCCTCTCATTGAACTAATTGTAAATGAGCCCACCAAGCTGATCCCATCCAGTGATTGACCCGATCTGCAAGCTTTTATACCATTCTTTTGCTTTGTCTTTGAGAGAAGATGCCAACAACAAGAGTGCATGATTCTCAGTTGTGACATTGTGAATGGAGCATAAACTGGATACATCTTGAATGTGATCTATAGGAGAAACTGAGCCATCTCCAAGAAAGTGAGGCAGTGCCTTCCATACTGTGTTAGGAACTTGACCTTGCTGCTGAAGAACAAGAGGACTTGAATCTCAAGTCAGAAAAGGTACATCTCTTTGAATATTCAGATGCTCATAGATATGAGGCACTGCCATGGTCTGTAGAAGAAAAGATCTAAGAAAGAGTCTTCAGTAGAGTCACCAGATGGATGATTCATGCTCCAATGAGTAGATATTTCTATGATTTACCACCAAAACCACAAAATATAGGGTAAAGATTCAATGGAAACAAAGACCCAAGTCCTTGAATCCATTCCCACCGAGCATACCAAAAACTATTGAAGGATAAATTTGTGGGTCTAATCCAGCAACAACATGGGAAGTTTGTGAGATGTGG
Organism: Cunninghamia lanceolata; assembly: GCA_027924645.1. Lineage (NCBI taxonomy): Eukaryota > Viridiplantae > Streptophyta > Pinopsida > Cupressales > Cupressaceae > Cunninghamia > Cunninghamia lanceolata. The sequence continues at coordinate 84,877 of BSBN01000395.1, read as the reverse complement.
GATTGACCCCAGAAACAACCTCCAGATTTTAGGGAAGCTGGGTCTTCCATTTTTCAGTGGGGGTTTGGGAATAGGGACAGAAGAAGAAACAAGATTACAGATTTACAATATTAAAACCTAAATCTATGGCGATGCACTAGATTTAACATTTACCCAGTTGTACAGTGATTAAACTTTGAAAGATTAACTAGGAAATCAAACAACAAAATGCACGGTTAACTACCCAGTTTGTAAACAGATTTAATAAAGGAAAAAGAAACAGAGAAAATAATAAGCTAGAAACAAAGATTGACTCAGCTATGCACAGAACAATATTTCTCATTATTTGAATGGTAACAAATTACAGAGGCTGAAGATCTGCACAAGATAACATGTTACATTCTCCTGAAAGAGACACTATAGAAGCAAAAATAAATATCTGCTGCTGCTCAAAACTCTCTCATCTGAAAATATGTAGAACTCTCTACTCTGGGTCCTAGATCTACCTTTATAATCTAGAAAAACAAACAAAATATCTTGAACTGTTCAGAAAATCTCTGTAATTGCCCATAAAATTTGGCACAATATCTGGCAAACAACTAATTTTGCAACTGAACTCTATGGCTGAAAATATCTATGGAATGAAGAAAATTAACTCCCACCGCTCCTCTTCCTCTGTAGCTCACCGTGAAAAAGTGACTGCATTGAAGAATTAGGGCTGCATATCATTTGATTTCCTGTGAGTTATGTCAAATAATATGAGAGATAGTATTTATTTTATAAAACTTTGCTTTATGGATTTGGAGGGACCCACATGCTACTTAATTTATATTATTTAAATGTGACTTCCTTCCCATGGCTATAGCTAAAATCAGATCTTTATGCACTTATTAAAATAAGGCATATTCGCTTTATGAAGAAGGGGCCCACCAAGTTATAATAATGTTTTAATATCAAAATGAAACAAATCAGGCACTTAGAATTCACGTGACTCTTCACTTTTGCTACATTTATTAAAAATGAAAAGAATTCATTTTCTTGCTTCCGCTTAAACCACGTGGCTTCATCTGCTTCTTCCCTTTTGCTCCTTTTCCTCCGTAGTTGCCACATGGATCATTCTGGTGCATTCTTCAGTCTCTGTAGCGTTGCCACCTATCGGTCTCCACATCTTTCTTGAGCTACATTCATTGCATCATTTCAAAGTGTCTATAAGTCATTGATCCTACCTTGAATCTATGGAGTTTGAGTGTTTTCTTCTGCTTGCTCCTCTTCTATTAACGCTGGCTGATATATGTGCCATATATTAATACTGTGGTCTTTAGCTATGATGCAACACACATAACATGATAACTTCCATCTATTATACAGTGCATATGAATAGGCAACACCATTTAAAAATGGCTCTTGGTATATGACTACCCCTCCGTTGAATGGCCGCTCCTCATTGCAATGTTGATGCTTCCTTTTGTAGGCAAATTCATATGCCAACTTCAATGAACGCCAGGCATTTGGATGACTGCAGGTTATATAACATTGGCAGCACCTTTATTACCTGTGCATCTTTCCATATTGTGAGAGGCCGTGTTGAATGTAAAGGCACACATTAAATTTCCAGTGGCATGTGCTATCTTGTGGAAGCACTTTATTCATCTGAAGTGGTTTGTGTCTTGTAATGGCATACTCTTTGATCTCATGCCATCCCTTTATGTAGGAAGCGCCAGATATTAATTATTGTGCCTTTGGTTTCTAGTGGCGATGCCTTACCCTTGAATGGCTATGTTTCCTCCTCAATGGGTTGAGCTCTTGTATCATGAAATGGACTGTGGTTGTAATTGAAGTGGCTGGTCTTCTTTGGAAGTGCTTTGAGACTTATGTATCGGCTGCATAAAATCTTTATAGTGACGCCATGTAACCCAGCTGAGCCTTGTTTCTATGTTGTGTGCCTCATGGTCTTCATCCCTGAAATGCTATGTATCGACAGTGCCATATATATATTGCCAGCATCTTGGATTTGGAGTGGTTCGGACCTTGAATGGACTGTTCTGTATATCTACCTGATATCCTCTACAATGGAAATGCTTCTCTTTTTTAGTTGAGTGTCATATATGCTTTAATGTTTTGGGTTTTAAACAACACCATCCATCTTTTAAACAGTGGTATCTCTGAAGGTTGTCGCCTTTGAACTATAATAGAGCCTTTGTTTCTATCTAAATCTTGTCATAGCCTAGCACCTTATTTCTTGTGCTCATCTTGTATGGCCGCCTTCACTACTTAACTGTGCCTTCCTTTCTTGGTCGCATTTCATGAATCTTTATGGTGCCCTTCAAAAATATTGTAGCATCATACATTCATATGGTATCGCCACTTTCTAGTAAATGAATGCACTTTCAAATATTATGCATCATGGCTAATTCTTTGAATACATGCCTCTATTTCATGGTGGTAGTGATTTTCTTAGACTGGCATTATTTACACGAAGCTAATGCCTTCAGCTCATGCCTGAATTTCTTCATGCTTAAGGTGCCAAACCTGCTTTTAGATTGCAAAGCCTTTTCTTACATTGGCAATGCCTATATTTTCTATGACTGTGAGATATGAGTCTTATAGGCCACACCATTTTGAATTTGCATTGGTTCCTTCTAATGCCATGAACGATATGACTTTGTTCTCTATTCCAATAGAGCCAATTTTATAATGGCAGAGTCTTCTTTCTATGCTAGCTTTGTTTTCTTACATTGAAACTGAGTTCCTATTGGTGGGAAATGCCACTTTGATGTCCTTTAAACTAGAATTTGTAATGCTTCTCTAGGGTGAGAAGGCTTTGCATTTATCTCTAATCATGACCTCACCTATGATCATAACATAGGCGATCCTCTCATCGAAGGACTCAATTGTCCACACTTGCTTTTCAAAGAATACTAGAGCTTCATAATTATCACAAAAGTAAATGTGATGTTTCCCAGCCACTCCCTTGGCCGTGCAGTTATAGATCCACCCATATGAACTAATTGCAACTTTCTGTATGTAATATGTGTTGATAATGAATAAGCAACACACCCATTCAATGATGTCTTTTACAATGCCATACCTCAGATATAGGCCGATGCCTGAATTCAAAGACTATTTATGATTCTAGAGGTTGCTCCTTGTTTTTGAGCAGTGTGCCTCATTCTTAGAGACTATATCTTCATTATACAACCTACATTTCTTAAAATAAACCTTACACCATGGATGCACTTGAAACTTACAACAAACCAAACCTCGAAACTTACTAGCTTAATGATGTGATGAAACTCCATTGAATTTTAATGAGACATTCTTACTTGAATCCGTACTAACTTGAATCTGCCTCCAATCAATTATTTGTATGCCTTGAATTTTGTGGTGATATCGAAAGTTCAAAAATGGTCTGAGAAGAATTTCTCAACACAAACTAAGGGGACAATTCAATTAAAGATGTAATATGATGTAATGCACTAAACTATAAAGTGCCACTTTAAGGGGGGTATCAAGGAAGAGTGCTAAAAAACACTCAAACTAAAGTGCCACCTTAACTTTAAAAACTAAGCATTAAGAAGACTTCACCACTCAAAAGGGTAAAAAAAGGTAATATAATGCCACCATCAAAAACATAACTTAATAGATGGGTCCTTAGTTCAGTTGTGGGTGATCACGTGTCACCTTTCATTGAATTATTTTTGAGAATTCAATCTTGCAATACTTACAAAATACTAATGGATGGTGTCTATCATGATGTTCTTGGCAAAGGGACTATAAAATTGGGTAATGGTTTTGTACATAATGTATATTACATTCCCAATTTATTCAAAAATTATCTCTCAGTGTATGCACTCACGGATCTAAGAAGACAGTTGAGTTCACAACAACATCAACCCTCATTCAAGAATCCAAAGATCAAAAACTTGTTGTAGTTGGCAAAGTTTATCACTTTGACTACACCTTCATCTTTTCGCATTTTATGTCCGGTGAAGATGATAATCAAGATGCAACTTCAGAGCCAAGTATCAACTCACGGCTTAGATCAGTTGGTACCATATAGTAGGTTGATTGAACTCCACTAGCATCTTTGTTTGTAAATACTCTCATGTAGTGTCATGCAATTGAAAGTGTAAAGGGAATTGGGAAATTGTACTCACACTGATCTATAAAGTGTAATAGGGGTTGTAACAATCACAACTTGAATCACACAGATTCTTATCTCATTTGTATGTGTGCTCAATGCACATCCTTGTCTTCAATTGTCCAAAATATTTCTTGGACCTACATCCTGGTCATCATCCTTTGATCACTACCAAACTTCAATTAGTTTGCTCAATTCTCTTGGAATTAAGGGAATGGAAAAATTTACTACTACAACATGCTTTAGGAGTTCCTCATACCTACAGTACAGTCTACATCTGCATCATCTTCTTCTAGGGGGGCTATCTAAGCCTTTCCTTCTTTTCTCTTTGTTTTCTCTCTTTTTGGAGGAGAGTTTTTGCCCACAGGGTTTTCTTTCTTTCTCCGCCTTTTGAGAGACCCATCTTTCATTAACTCACCTATGGTATGCTTAAGGGGGGGGTGTTGGTGTATAACTCCTATAGTTTACACTAACTTAATCATAGTTAGGCAAATTCCCACATGTTCTTTGACTTTGTCTAAGTTGTTGGTCATTTGGGAGATGTGTCATTCAATTGGACACCTCGCCACTATTCTCTAGGGGGTACCCGCAAGAAACTTGGTCCACATATAGGGGAAGTTGCGCGGGCAAAAAAAAAGCCGCCGGTAATGGGTACCCGTTTTCAAAGAAATGGGTACCCGTTTAGGAACGGGTGCCCGAACCTAAACGGGTACTCGTTTCTTAACGGGTACCCGTTTAGTAACGCGCACCTGAGCCTAAAACGGGTACCCATTTAGTAACGGGTACCCGTTAATAACGGGTACCCATTTTCAAAAAATTATATATTTTGAAAAAAGACCTCTGCGGGCTCATTTTCACCCACAGAAGCCGATAGCGACAGCAGACAGCCAATAACGGGTACACGTTGCCAAAGCCCAAACAAAGAAAACAACAGAGTTTTTGTTGCCCTCTCACCTCCTCCCGCCACCTCGTCACCCTCGAGCTCTTCCAGGTTGGTTCTCTACCTATCTTTAGCTTGTTTTAATTTTTTTTTTCCTAATTGTAGGGTTAAAATGAAAATTAGGGTTTTATTTGTTATTTAAGCATTTTACTTGTTATTAGAATTTTGTGATTGTATGTTACTGCAAACCCTAAAAAACTTAAACTATAAACCCTAAAACCATGTTGTACAGTTACAAACCCTAAAAACCTAAACTATAAACCCTAAAAAATCAAATTATAAACCCTGAAACCATGTTGTACTGCAAACTCAAAAAACGTAAACTATAAACCCTAAAAAACCAAACTATAAACCCTAAAACCATGTTGTCCTACAAACCCTAAAAACCTAAACCTTAAACCCTAAAAAACCAAATTAGTAAATGTAATAATGATAAAAGGGATAAGTTTGAAGATGAAAATTGTTGGCTATAAGACTATACCCTATCTTTGATATCTGTCATTGTTGGCTATTAGAAGTTCCTGTCTGATATGCCAGTAAGGTTGCTATCACCAAAAATATAAGACATAAAGTATAATGGACCCAAATCATCTTCTTGTAAAACATTATGATCATTGATTAGGGGTTAATTTTGTGTCACTTAATTGTTAGATATATCGAAATTATATCCAATAATAGTTAAATGATATTCCTTTACATTTATTTGTGAACCTAACCATAGTTTTCACTCTAGTGTACATATGAACCATATTAAACTCCTAGACTCTTTCCATTCTATGAAATATCACATTATGTAAGGGTCCATATTAAAATAGAACGATATTTGGTCATATGTATTTAATAATGGAATACCATATAAGCCTTTTAAGGTCCACATGATACTCACCAAAACTATAAGATATAAATTCTAATGGACCCCAATCATCTTCAAGTGTAAGGCACTATGATCATTGACTAGGGGTTCATTTTCTGTAACACAACTGTTGATGTATTGAAATTGTATCTAGTAATAGTCAAATGGATTTCCTTTATATTTATTAGTGAACTTGACATTCCATCACCTAGGATTTTATAGTACTGGTTTGGCCTTTTTTTAATTACAGTTCTTAGATCTAATTTATCACTTTTATCTTTTTCTTAAATAGATTTACCTATGGTTTGCATTCATCCTTGTTTATCTTTTCCTATCATATCTTGATTATGGTTTGAGCATGTAAATAGTGATATATACCTTTTTGATTCAACCTATCTAGAAGCTTGGATAATCTTTTGTGACATGTGATCCTTCCATCCTTGATACCTTCATGATACATTTAAATGATGGACCAATGAGGATGTGTTTTCTATAGCTTGTGTTGTTCTAGTTATATACTTGTTTTACCTGCTTCCCTTGAGGATCTATCTATTAACCCACAAAATGTTGAACATATTTTGGTGCCTAATTTTGAGAATGCATATAAATGGATTGAGTAGAATACTTGTATAATTGGTTATTTTTTGGTTTCATGCCATCCAAAATGTAACCAAAGGCTTCCTTTTCTTCTCCTTTGTGGAATCCAACCATGCAAACAAACTCCTCCACAATGGACCCAACTACATGCATAGATCTTTACAAGTTTGTTCTCCCTAAATAAGGGATTTCATCATGTCACATAGACTACACTCTAGCTACACACAAGCCTAAACTAACCTCCAAGCTAGATGTTGAGGCAAGAAAAATTTAATTTGGGTGGACTAATGTAAAAAAATATAGAAATGTTCATAATAAGGATAAGAGCAACTATCTAACTTCCAACTCTACTACATGGCTAGCACATTTAACAAGTCCCACATGGCCTTAGGATAATGACAAATCAACATAACCCGTAAAATCCTCTTAGCTAAGGCCAATAATAAAGCAAAGCAAGTAGCTGATTCATAATCAACTCTTAGGTCGATATTCCTTTAGTGATTCCTTCAAAGAGTTTAGTAAGCCAAGTAGTTCTTAAGAAAGTTCCTCTTCTAGTGAGTGTTATTTTCTCATTGGATTTGGGAGTTCCAACTATGTCACAACCAAATGGAGGAAGACAGTCTCATATAGTCCCCCCCTAGGAGGTTAAACAAGGATAATATGATCTTGAGAAATGATAGATGCAATTTGGAGCCTTTTCTCCAAAAAATGTTAGATTAGATTTGAGTAGAATATTTTTTTGCATTGCAATGGTTGGACTACAAGGAAATATCCTTAGACCCTCTTGCCTTATGAATTAATGGAGGATATGGTGTCAGATTTTTGATATAGATTTACCCCCTAGACATTCTTTGTCTTCAAGAGGTTAAACTTTTCTTGGATTTTTGCTTCCAATAATGTGATGTGTCCTATGGCAAGATAATATTTTTTAATCAAAATTAATGAGCAACTTCATGGTGGCACTTAGAACATTTGTTAATTCCAATTGGCAACCCCACTATTTTACCCATACTTGTGACCCATATAACAAAGTAGGTTATGGGTCCTTTTCAATATTGAGAATCAATGTTTTAGTGTGTCAATATCTATACCTCAAATGATGTGACTGAAAGGATGTTACTTTAGTGGTGGCTTGCTTATGACATTCTACTAGTATAGTGGTTTATTAATGGCAACTTAAACCTAGTTGAGGTGGCATCTAAGAGACGCTTGGCCATTTTCCTATGCAATGGATAGAAAAAAAGAGACATGTGTTTTTATATGCACAATAAATTGTGCATTTATGACCCAAGTCTTTGTTTCCAAAGTTCATCTCTAATTTGGTACTCTTGATCCAATCTGCATAGTGGTTCTAAAAGATACATTAAGAGAATTGCTTGTGTTATGATGTCAAAGAAACTAGACACTTTTCCTTCACCAACTATTACTCTCTTCATGTTGAACCCATGCTAGATTGTTTTAGTTTCACAATTAAATATGATTTAGATAACATCAATGTATTAACTAGTGCAATGGTGACATTTGTAGACCTATGCTAATTCTCATTTAGTTTTGGGTCGATTCTAGTAGATGGATTAATATAGTTGTATATCAACATATGATGCACACAATCTTATATGAAGTTGGGATCATTCCTTGATCCTTCACCTACCCTTAGTTCATTTAAAAATATTGAGGAAAACATTCTTCTACCCTTGACATCCACATTTTATAGTTTCAAATTTACAACTTAGGGAACTTGACATCCACATTTTAGGGTTTCAAATATAAATTTTAGGGTTCTAAAGTAGATGTTTAGGGCTTCACTTTTCACCTTTTAGGGTATCAAAATGATGTATTAGGGTTTGAAAATTCATGTAATAGAGTTTTAAAATGACATTTTAGGGTTTCAAATTCTCATATTAGGGTTTGGAAATTAACATTTAATAAGGTTTCAAAATGATATTTTAGGGTTTTTACACTTCAGCAGAAGGTAACTCATATTGTTGGAATACAACATGTTGTAGTATTGGTATAAATGTAGTCTTTAACAAGGTCACTATTGTTATAAATGTAGTATTGGTAATAAATGTAGTATAAAAATAGCATGCAATGTTCAATTAAGTCATAATCTGTACCGCTCTTTTGAGACACATGAGAAGCCTATAGTAAAATTGGAGTTAATATAGGAAGAGAAATAGGAATGATAGCTCTAGCAAATTGAGTATAATGCTATTAATTAGAAAATATAACTTTTCTAAGTTAAGAGCAATAAATGAATAGAAATGAAATACTATTTACAAAATTGAGCTTAACTTAGAGCCTATAATGTCAGGGCATCACGTAGACATCTTCATGTCACACCGTCACAATTGAGCTTAACTTAGAAGCTAGAAGTAGCCTGATTAATAGAGAAATGGGAATCTAATACACTTGGCATGCACTTTTAAATTTGGACTATATAAGGTGTCAAAATGTAACTTCCATTATAATTTTGAGAAAAATGATGATACGACAAGACCTTGTTAGGTAGAGTGACACCTTGGTGTATGACTAGGACCTAGAACCTGCAACCTTGTCCACTATGTGAATTTAATGATCTAAAAACTTTGATATAGCTTTATGTTGTAATTTTTTGCATAACTTCCTCTTGGTAATTTTTGTGAGATCTTTTTTCTAATTATTCCATATAAATTATCTATAAATACCAATTCTATAGTTCAAAAACCCTCTAAAAATGGTTAAAGAGGAATGAAGTAGGACTTGGAGAATATAATATTTTAGGGAAATGTTGGATTAATTTAAGGAGACATTGGTATGAGGCATCATCATTTGATCATATTATATGATAAACTTGTGCATGCGTTTAATTTTCAAGTATTACGTGCTCTCTGAATTCATGGATATTTTAAACTAAATCATTTATAGATCTATTCTAGATTAAGTTTAAATTTATAGATATTTGTTTGTAAGTTTTCAATATACATATATATTTATAAATTGTGAAATTATACATTTGTAAGTTTTTAATATGAATTTACATATTTGAAAATTTGCAGGAGACAGATCTAATGGATGACCAGAGTCTAGATGAATTTTTAATAGATGACATTCTTTATGAAACCCCCCCACCCCGTGATCCACCTCAAAACCCCCCACCTCGTGATCCACCTCAAAACCCCCCACCCTCTCCACCTCAAAACCCCCCATCCCCTCCACCTCAAAACCCCCCATCCCCTCCATTTGATGAGGCCCGATTGCGGCAAAACATTAATGAAAATATTAATACAATTGAGGAGAACATTAATTTGATTAATAATCAACCTCACTTGATGCCTCCTCATGTGGTTCAGTTTGCATCTTCGATGCAAACCATTATTGATTCTGTTAGGTCTATCGATGCAGACCTAAATAGATTTCAGCTTTGGCGGGAGGAGAGGAGGCAATTCTATGTGGATGGTCTTTCATATAAAGACATCCATGACCTCCACATTACAAAACAAATATTAGCCCCATTTTTTCGTCACCCAAAAACTAATCAACCTATAGCTGCAACAAAAAAAAGAATATCAATTAAATGGTGTACGCATGAGGGGATTTCGAGACATTTTTTGGATCGGTGGTGGATGGTGTTTGATCACCCACCACATGCTAATTGTGAGGTGCCGCTATATTTTTTGAGAAAATTATGGGTGGAGTTTCAATTGGGTCAAAAACCCAATTATTTTGATATGAGAGATTTTCAGGGTGTTGGTCGTGGCATGCCACAACACAAACCAGGGGCACGAGTTGACCCCAATCGACGTGTTCCTCCTGCTCCTATGGTTGCTCCTATTTTGCCCACGATTCCTGCACCTATTCAGCAGCAGTCAGTTTTGTCGACATTAGGAGCATTGAGTAGACTCTCAGGCAATCTCACTGAACAAGCTGCCCACATGGCAGCTGAATTCAGTGGTGGAGAGCATCATGGAGGAGTCGATGCATCTCAGCATAGAGCCCCAGGCCTGTCAGGGGCACATTTGTGTACAAATTGCAATCAACCGTGTTATGGTCCTGCTCCTACATCCACATCAGATGCAGCTACAGCCGGAGTGGAGTCATACTTGGATCTACTATATTCGGATGATAATCCTACACAGGTACATTGACCACATTTTATTAAATATTTCAAGTGTATAATTTGAATGTAGATCAAATTTTTTATAAATAATTTAATGAATTAATTTATATAATTGTAAACTATTTGTTGTACAGATCTCAAGTCGCTCTAGGGCCACATCATGATTTGATACATTGAGTTTTGCATCGATAGCTGTAGAGGTTGGCACACCTTACGGGGTAAACCAATATATCTTAACCCTAAAACCATATGTATCTAATTCTAGTTTAATTTTTCTTTTGAAACTTATCAATATTATATTTTAAATTAACAAACTGTGTATAATTAAATAAATAACTATATACATACATGTATGTGAAACACTACTATTGCAGCGAGGCTCAGGTCCTGTGGCAGTTCCCATGTCTGACAGACCACCTAGCTCAGGTGTTTCTTCCATTGATCCTCCATCGACAGCTACTATGCCTGAGTATTCCCCGGTGTGTGTTTTAAAAAATTGTACTAAATTTGTACTAAGTTTCTTTTTTGAGTTTATATAAATTTATATATGCACGGGCCATATATATGTAAGTGCAGGATGATAGGAGTGAGACTATTGGCCAGGTTGGTACTCAGGGACAAATTCATGAGCCATCTACACATTTTCAGGTCCTAAACTTTAATTTAAATTTTCTATATGTGCAATTTCTAGGTCTTTTTTTGAGTTTATATAAATTTATATATGCACCCATATATATGTAAGTGCAGGATGATAGGAGTGAGATTATTGGTCAGGTTGGTACTCAGGGACAAATTCATGAGCCATCTACACATTTTCAGGTCCTAAACTTTACTTTAAAATTTTCTATATATGCAATTTCTAGGTCTTTATATGCTAATTTTAAATTGTAACTTATTTCAAACTTGCTTTATTTGAAATTCTAGCAATTAGCAAGTCAAACTTTTGGTCACGAAGATGAAACAGTTATACCACCTACACAACAAAATGTGGGAAGTGAGACGGTAATTTAAATGCACACTTTAAAACCTACATTTAAATATTTAATTTCATATGTCATTTTAAAAAAATTTTAATCTGATTGCAAGTTCTTTCTCTTGTGTGTACAGCATGAGGTAGATCCATCCATTTCATGAGGAAGAAAGAGGCCTCTTTCAGATTTGAACTTGAGTGATGATCATCCCTGATATAGAGTTTTATTTCATAGACTAAACTGTATGATGTGCACATTATTTTTTATATATGCCATTCCAGGACTTTGACTATCTATGTTGAACTTGCTATGACATGTTCTTCTAGATATATTTCAGTATTTCATGAACTGTGATTTGTATTTATTTATATGCTGATGATGAGTAGATGTTTTAAAGTACACATTTCATGGGTCCTACCTAGATATTTTATAGTATTTCATGGACTTATCTAGATCTAGATCTACATGTATATATTATTGAGTATATATGCTTGAATGTAGTTTAGTATGTTAAATATGCTTCATTGTTAAATATGTTAAATATGCTTCATTGTTCCCTTCTAGAAATTATAAATTATTTAATTGAGATGTGTGTTAAAAAATTTCTCTTTACTACATTTTTAAATTTTTAAGAAGTGATTAAATGCATTATGGTTCAATAGTTTTTCTTGAAATAGTGAACAAAAAGAATGCCAAAAGTTTGGATTTTGGTAACAAAGTGTTTAGTAGATCCATCTATGTTATATGTGTTATCCCTCTCAAATTTGTCTCACTAGAAATGCCAAAAATGGATTCAACCTTAAGGATGTGATTCTTTTCTAAAATAAAGTGTCATTGCCAAGAACATACTACCATCAATACTAAAGAGTTTCTATTAAAATATGTGAATTGAAACACCACATATCATGACATCAACTATTCCATAAAAGTTTGTGATATTCCCTATTATCTCAAACTCCATAAAATATACTATCTATCTTTAAAAAGGTACATACTACAATGACATCAAACATAAACCAATAACCTATGTCTTAAGATATATTAGTGGTAGGGAAAATTATAGTGGCCCTCACCCTAGAGTAATAAGTTGAAGTAGTGTTAAAGAATTACTAATAAACTAAAAAACTTTATCCTAGGGTGGTGGGACAAATTACACAAGCCTTACAAAGCCTCTACCACTTCCTTGACATTTTTAACATTGTTCGAATTTGATAGGAGGGATTTATGTCACCTCCTCCTCATCTTAATTCTCATAGTAGATAGAATCATCTAATTTAGCATCAAGATGAAGTTAAATATCTTCATTATCATAGAAATATATCCTCCAAGGCTTTGTGCATATACAAGTAACATTTGATAGCATGGAGGCACAACTTATTCACCAAGTTTCTAGCTTATAATTACCTTTTCTTTTGATATGTTTGAAGGAGATAGATTTAAACTTATTCACCAAGTTTATAGCTTCCAATAGAATAGTTTCCAATAACCACAAGCTTCATCTATACTTTTTCATATGATCAATGTTGATCTTGGAATCTCCTTCCACACTAAGGGATATCTTGTTTAGTTTCCAAGTCATCTTGAGGCCCTGGATATCATGGCCCTAGATATCCCAATGTAGGTGTGGACCAAAGGGTGTGAATATCAACATATGTATCTCCTTGTTTTAACCTTATTCAAAGCAACCTTGGCCAATTATGAGCCTAATCCACCTCTTCTAGTATGATCATATATTCCTCTTTACCCCAACAATCACCAAGTTCCTAAATGCACCATATTTCTTTAAAATAGTCCAAAATTTGGGATGCATATTCACATTTAAGAAATACATGATGATTGTCCAGAGACTTCCTTAAATGTGAATATGCATCCCAAATTTTGGACTATTTTAGGGCACTTTATAACAAGGTAATTTACCTAGGATAAACCTACAAAATCATGATAAAATGATAAGGATGTTAGACTCACCTAGTTAGCCTCAATTGAGATACATGTTCCTTTAAATGATTGTGGTCATCCTTTGATTAAAAAACCTTCAATATATATCATTTGTATAGTCCTTGAAATTTTATTAATTTGCAACCAAGACTTTGTTATCATCTTTCTTACAAAATTGAGACTTTGTTATCATCTTTCTTACTTAACCACTATAATAGCCAAAACTTCCTTGGCCTTTGGAAGTTGAATCGTGCATATAGTTTCTCATAAAGGAAAGGAATTAAAGAAGAGATTCCTATGAATATTTTCCCAATTCAAAATTACTTTACATCTTCAACATACCTAGTTCCTAGTGTGGATTTCATATTTGTTTGGTTTAATTTTTTTGAATTATAATATAGGTGTTCTACTAAGGGGACCCATCCTTACTAAATTGTTTAGAAAACATATATAAATGAGTGTGCTAACAACCCAAGACTAGGCATAGCAGTAGAAAGCACAACATCCCATAAAGGTTTCTAAACTACCCATATGCAACTATATCAATACCCCAATACATATAGCAAGCACAAAATTCCAACACAACTAATAGAAAGCTAAAAAACAAACAAAACACCAAACCACATCAACATCTTGAGGGAGCTTTGGCACTCCCTAATGCATCGAACGTCCCACTCATAGAGGGATTTCCATTTGTCATAGGCCCTATTGTGCACACCATTCCCAAACACACTTACAAGCTCCACCAAAAGAACCTTTGGACACTTTGCATTCTCTAGTCCATGAAAGTTGACACATTTCTAGACCTCTACACATTATATAGAACAAATGACAATTAATCCATAAACTCGGGGTAGCTAGATGCCTCACTTCGATACATCACATATGGATTTAAAAATGAGATACTTCCAACTTCCTTTACCTTCAGTCAACCACCTCTAATGGCTATCTAAAATGTGTATTAAAAGACTAAGCCAACATCTCAAATGTGGAACATTTAAACTTGCATCACACATAAATAAATCTAGTATACAACACAAGAATTCAAACTTGGGAGAAACTCTCAACTAGGCATAAAATTCTCAAAAGAGTGAGCATTGCTTCTAATGACACTAATTCATAATATATAATGGCTTTTACATAGCCTTAACATGACTTAAATTATCCAAATGCACAATTCTCTAAAATGGATCATGACCTACAACTCCTCTTGCAATGGTGGAGAATGAAGGATGAGAGCTCCATGCATGGGTTCCAAACACCACTTAAATAGTAGTCCAAAATTTTATTGCAACAATCCCAATTGACTTTGCATGCAACCTCTCTTCCAACCATAATCAACTATCTAGTTAGTCATAAGGCTTTGAATCTTTATCAACCAACTGGCTTCACAAGCTTTACTGTAAACTTACAACATGGCTCCAGTCTATTTGCAATCTATACCTCTATCAAGGACTCTCAATAACTGTATCAACCTACATACAATCAACACTTTTGCTTTCAAGATGCCACCAACTTTTCTAAGCTTTGTCTCCAAAAGACATCATTCTTTGTGGACTTCAACCATGTATGGCTCTGTCTAATACAACCTACTTTAAATGACTCCAACACTATACTAATCACATAGCTAGTTCTGTGCAACAACCAACCAATACCTATATTAAGTCTCTAAGCTCTGCCCAAGCATGTTCAACAAAGTTCAACCATGAATGGCTCTTTGCAAGCCTCCGTCACAAATCTCAAACAATTCAAATCAAGAAGAAACTAAAAGGTTCAATTCAAATCAAGTATCCACACAATATAAGCTACCAAAAAAATTATCACAATTTGAAATTATTCAAGAAGTAGCATTCAATTCTTGTAGAGAAACTAAATCTTTTAAAGAAGAAACTATCTAAGGAAATTCATTTAAATCTTATCCACACAATATAAGCTACAAAAAATTTTATCACAATTGGATTTAATTATTCAAGTAGTATTCAATTCTTGTAGATAAACTAACTCTTTTAAAGAAGAAACTACAAGGAAATTCAATTTTCTTATCCACACAATATAAGATACAAAAAAATTTATCACAATTTGAAATTATTCAAGAAGTAGCATGAACAATTCTTGTAAAGAAACTAGAACTCTTTTAAAGAAGAAACTATCTAAGGAAATTCATTTGAATCTTATCCACACAATATACTTGATCATCAATTACTGTGAAAACCTCTTGACTAACATTAGTTTGACATGACTACAAAATTGATCTACAATTTACATTATGATCAAATCTTGTAGTGGCAATCATGGAAAAATCTACTTGTAGGATACACCTGCAAGAAATAATGAATGTAAATGAGAATGAAAGAATATGTACCAAAAACACAAAATATTAATGCAATATGTACTAAATAACAAAAAAGAGGATACAACTTGACGATGGCATAAGGGGAGCTAAGAGGATGTCTTAAGGGGATACATAAGAGGATGGCTTTAGGGGATGTATAAGAGGATTAATTAAAAGGGGAGCTAGAAGAGGATGTCTTAAGGGAATACAAAAGAGGATAGCTTACTTGGAGAGATGTACACTAGTCAATTTACAAAGTATAAAATAAAACTTGATGGCTTAAGGGGAGCTAAGATGACATCTGAATTAAGGGGATGTACAAGTGGGTGTCTTTAGAGGATGGATGATAAATATTTGAGTATATATATATGTAATTACCTAATTTGCATTCACTTTTAGTTGAAGACTACAAAATTGACCTCACATACTTGTATGGTGATAACTTCTATTGACAATCATGCGTGCATTTGACTACTTGTCTAGGGTACACCTGCAAAAAGTAATGTTCAAATGTACAACTAAATTAACTATATATTTCCATGGGTCAATACAAAATTTAAGACAAGGGGAATAATATAGAAGTTGAAATGAGAATGAAAGAATTTAACTTGGGGATGTAAGAGTATTGTTTACTTACCTGAAAATTTATTCCATTGTACCATCTGCATCCTCATTTTTTTGTAATGCATCTATAATTGACTCATGTTCTTCCATCGAAAGTGTCCATAACTGTTTATTAGAAGGTTTGCCTTGATATCTGACTAGTTTTATATTTGTTGCCACAACCAAATGTGAGTAGTGTATGATCTTCTTATGTGTTTCATAATCTTCAAATGCAGGCACACCATTCCTTCTTATTAGATATTTTCGTAGCCAAGTGCCAACAACAACCACAGAACCTGTTGGATACTCCATGTTATCATCATCTACTCTAGGATGTAACAACTTTTGTTTTGTCTCAACACATCGAGCCAACCAATACTCGGTTTCCTCTTCATTGCCCTCAGGTGCAATAACAGCATAAACATGTCCTACAAAAAAATTATGTAATTCAATAAAGTGTGACATGTATCTAAATCACATAAATTTGTGGATGCATACATATATAATTAATTATATATAGGATGTACAAAAAAATAACAATAAAAAAAATTGAAAACAAAAGTACCTTCTTGTACAAGGTCTGAAACACGATCATAGTCATCTGATGCAAACATTTGATTATCATCTTCAATTGTTGTTTCAAGTTGATCTTGTGTTTCTGTAGGTGTCAAGGATCTTTGTTTCCATTCTTCAACCCATTCTGTATTTTCACATGCTCCCCAATCACCTGTAATACAAAATTGACAAAAACATGCAAGCTCCCTAGTCCATATAGTCCATGTGCTTGCATTTGAACTCTTAAATGAATGCCATTTTGTTGATCCAGTTATTGTTTCACAATCAAGTCGAGTAGGAATATTCTCTTCTTCAACTAACCAAAAGAATCGTCGAATTGTAGAGTTCTGACTTGATCCCGTAGATAACTTTTCATTACACCAACCCACAATTGCACGTGCATCTCTAAATTTGGCTGTATCCTCAAATTTTAGTTGCTCTCTAGCAAGAGCTCTTTTCACACATGCTCCAGCTCCATCATGTTCTCCTTTACCATGTCCAGCTTCAAAAAAACTCCACATATGTTGGATATTGATTTCTTTGTGAGCCCTACATAGCCAATAAAACATTCTTGCATTTTTGAATTGCCCCGTACAATTATGTGACCATATGAAATGTTGTGTCATCTGGATTCCTCTTTCTTTTAAACTTTCATAAAATTTTGTGAAACAATATTGCACAAACTCTGAAGAGTGTAACCGGTTATCACTCAAATAGAAATGATACTCCCTCAAAATTTTTCTATTATCTTCTGTACTATCATCTGCATGTCTGTATACAATATGAACAAATATGGCCACCTGCACTGAATTATAATACTGAGATTGAATTTCCTCTTGTGGAGCAAGAGTATAGTTTTCTGCAAAGTCAACCACTGATAGGATAGTTCCAATTGGAAAGGTGTTTTTACATGAACGGAATTGTCCATCAAGCCATCGAGCATATTGGGAGTGTTTGACATATTTGGATACAATATTATCCTTAAAATCTTTGATGAATGCATGCACACAATTTTTTTCAGTGACTAACTCACAACGCTTTCCAATTTTTCCATCTTTTAAAGAATATTCAACATTTTTGAATCTTTTCACATCCACTAATTGTTGTCCAAATTCATGTGAAATATTTTCATGTATACATTCTCCTAACAATGAAAAGTTGCCACATCTATTGCATTGTCCAGAAATACATGCTTTTGAATAAAATAAGTATCTAGTAGATGTTTCACAAAACAAACCTGCTACAAACTCCTTAATTGTTTGAGGTGGCATATTAATACCACATTCCTGCATAATTTCGTTAGTATGCAAAGTAGAACGTATATATCGAAAAAGATCATAATAATAACGAAATTGCACATGAGTTTTACAACAACAAGAGATTCACTGTTTATTAATTTTCACATACCAAGGTTTACATTTCTCAAAAGATCTTTGGCTTATGGTAATATTAAAAGGTTCTAACACTAAATCATCTAAGAATTTTTTATATAATTCAGTTTGAGTCATGTCTAATAGATGTTTTGGATGAGGATCATGAATTTTAGACCCCACTCATAATTTTAAAACATCTCTAACATTAGATGATACCCTTGTATTATCGTGCCAATATTTTTCAATTAAAGATTTGATTTCACTATTTAATTTCATGTCATACCTTGGGAGTCTACCACTAAAACTCCAACATTGGTTAATTGGATCTTTTCAATAGATTCTCTTCTCTTTGCTGCTCTTCTCAAAGTTTTAGGATTTATCTTTAGAATTTCACTTGTCTTACTTATCGTTCTTTTATTAGAAGACGATTTATTGACTAAAGCAGTTGTTATAGCTCTTCGTGCTACATTGCTATCTTTAGATCGACTCTTTTTACCAATAGAATCAATAGCATTAGCAACACTAGATAAAACTTGTTTCATTGATTCATCTTTTTTTTTAGGTTTTACAAATATGCCTAACGTTTTCATTACTTTTCGCAATTTCCACATCTTCATCAATTGCATCATAAGTTGACATTGAAATCCAAGACTTTTTCTATAAAAAAAATCTTTATATAATCTATTTGCATGAGTTCTCATTTGCCTCCAAGAAATCTTACCAGGAAGATTATCTAAGACATTTCTTTCAATCTCAAATAAAACATTTTCATTTTCACTCCTAAAAGGGATATCATTCTCATTCATATCATCAATAGGTGGGTTTGAAGACATACCTGGATTTGTTTCTATAGTCGTGTTTTCCATATCATTGAAAGTTGGCTCCGAAGACACACCTGGATTTGTTTCTATAGTCGTGTGTTCTATATCATTGAAAGTTGGCTCCAAAGACACACCTGGATTTGTTTCTATAGTCCTGTTTTCCATAACATTGAAAGTTGGCTGTGAAGACATGCCTGGATTTGTTTGTATAGTCGCATTTTCCATATCTTCGAAAGTTGGGTTTGAAGACATACATGCATTTGTTTCTATAAACACATTTTCTTCCAAATTCACCATTTCTGCATTTGCATCATCTACATTCATCCCATCATTTTCACTCTCTTGAATGTCTTTCTCTTCAATACTCATGGAACTAGATGCTTTAATATTCTTCATCTCTTGAATCCTTGCTCTTCTATCTCTTTGCCTTTTGGCTTCCTTCTCTCTATTTGCTTCAATTTCTTGAGGTGTCATTACCCTCCTTTGTTTTTTTCTTTGACGTTGATTTGATCCCATGATTACCAAGCCCTTTTGATAAAATAACAATTGATACTTAATCCAATTTCATAATTGATGTCCTTATTTGAACTTTTGAAGTAGAATTAGATGTAGATCCTTTGTTCCATAGATTTTGAAGTAAAAGGTAGATGTAAAAACAAAAACCCTCTTGCTTTATTCCTCTTGAAAATAGCTCATGCGCTTGATTTCACTTCAGAATTGTTCATATGATTGACTCCTTTCAAAATCTGAATAGAATATGACCTGTTAAGAGATTCCACAAAACAATTGTAAGTAAAAAAATGGAGAAACTGTCGCTGTCGCGCCGTATGAATCAGACTTGCAAATTGCAGAGATACAGGGAAAGTACTTTTTTCCCTAATTTGGGAAATAACAGGTATAATAGAAACGGGTACCTATTATAAAATAGGTACCCGTTATTGAAAATATAATGGGTAGTCGTTAAATAACGGGTACCTGTTTTATAACGGGTACCCGTTATATAACGCGTACCCATTTTATAACGGGTACCCGTTATTTGAAATTAGAAATCTCCGCCCGCGTTTTCCCTGACCTTTGCTTGGGTTTTAGGTTTGGGATAGGCATGGTTGACCGACCTTGAGCCTTGGACCTGCAAGTTTTTTTCTAAGTACAAAACAAGAAGAAACACTGAGTTTACCTGTATGGTTGAGGGCTTTTTTTTCTGAATTTTTTTACGAAATGAAAACCCATTACAGGGTACATTGTCTAGTTTTCAAATATATAATTTTTTTTGTTATTGGACATGTTCTTCTATTTATTATTTAATTTATAAGCAAACTAGTCCAAAAACTTCAAATGACAGGTGTTTGTATTTTTTTAATAACTTTTAATTTTTAATTTTTTTTTTTTAAAAATTATATGTCATCAATTTACACATCATTCTTTACACAATAAAAAAAAAAATTAATTTTATGATTTTTTTTGCTCAAATTATGTTGGCCGTACACGAGGGGTTTTTAAAAGTACCAATTAGGCCTAATAAAAAATTAATTAAAAAAAAATTATTTGGAAAAAAATTCTAAAAAAATATCCTCATCAAACTTCACTATACTACACATGTTTTCCCAAAAGGATTTTAAAAAATAATTTTATTTAGGTCAAATTATGTTGGCCGTACACGTGCATGGTATGGTAAAAAAAAAGTGACTTTTAAATAGTGGTTTTTAGAAATGCCTATTGAAAATTAATTTGTATCATCTGGGTATTGAAAAAAATTACATATTTAGAAACTAGACTCCGAGTACTATATTTTATATTTAGTGACTTTTTTAAAGATTCCATTTCTAAGTGCTTCAAATTTTAAGGTCAAATGCGACAAATTCTGAAAATTAGGGAAAACACTTCAACTTTTTGGCCAAAAAGTGGACCCAACTTCTTGCACTGACCCTAGGGTAGTTGTGCTATTCATATGGGTTGTAAGTCACCATCTATCCCTGTTTTGTGGAGAGTCAGGTATCCAACATCTTCTATTTATATCTTCTCATTTGTTAATACATTTATTCATTTTCACTTGCAATCTTGTGCTTGTTGTATCTCCACGATCTTGGTAGTTTCTACATATTTTTATTAAGAAAGAAACAAAAATGAAATTTATGTTATTAGTAGAATATATTGCAATCCAGAGGCACGAACTAAATCAGAAGGCCTGCAGGAGTGCCTAGGATTGTTGTTCGTAATGGAAACCATTAGACAAAGATGCCATGGAGGTTGCTGGAGTTGTAAAGCATTGTTCAGGTGTTGAAGAAGCCATTGGCAGGGGAAGAGCGTAACCAACCAGTGCATTGTAAACAACCGGCTAGTCGAAGACTGTACGGTTCGACAAAAATGGTTGAAAATAGGTCGACGAAACATACGGTTGGACTGGTTGAAAGTAGCTGATTCATTTGGGTCACTAGTATCCGTCGACTACAGGAATGGTCAATGTTTCCATACAGCTAGGTGTTTACAATGCACTAGCTATTTACAATGGGTGATTGGCAGGGGAGAGCCCTCCACTTCCCTTTGTAATGAAATTTGGAAGCACCTTTCTGCCACTATAGTGCAAGGATTGAGTGTGGAAGTATTGGAGGAACTGCAAGATAGTGGTGGAGGAATTGTAGGCATAGAATTAGAAGTTAACATAGTCGATGACATCGCCATACTCATTCTATAGCGCAGTATAAACTATCAAAATCACCATAATCAAATATTCTGCTACTTCTTTTATTGATGCTCTTAGGAGTATCAAAAATCTTAAAGCCACATAATGTTGGATCAATTAGTTTTCCCATCTAATATCTTTATATATCTCCTGTTCAAGCCTATTGTTGAGATCATCTAACTCCATAATTGCAATGTCGACCTTAAGGCAAAGCAAATTAGCTTCCTATATTTATACTTCAATTGATTTTTCTCTCTCAAATTTGCCATTATTTCCAAATAAAATGAATTATTTCCAATTGGTTCAGTTGCTTTTTAATATTCTTGGTGCACAAGAACCAACAAATCTTGAATCTCATCATTAATTCCCTTGTTATAGGGGTTGCAAGGCTCTCCATTTAAATAAATGATGTGCTGGTATGTTTGATTCGTATATAATAATATCTTGGTTTTTGTAATAACTTCATTAATTGTGTATCTATTTGTTCACAAGCTTTCTTTCATTCATTCCATTGCTTCCAACATCATCATAAAACTTATCATCACATTTATTCAAATTTCCTTCAACACATTCTTCTTCAAGTGCACCAGCACCATTGGTTGTCATTTCTTCAAAATTGAGTATCATTGTATCTTCTACCAAATAGAAGGAATCTTTATACTTATAATCATCTTCTATTTTTTTGGTTGAAATATCATCATTAACTTCTTCACTCAACACATTATACTCATATCCTTGTCCTTGACTCTCTAATTATGAATTTATTGATCGTTCTTCCTTTTTAGCTCTAGTGTTATTTTTCTTTAAGAGTCGTAACCAATCTTATAATAACCTCAGGACATGTAGTTTCACCATGCTCAATTGTGTTATATAAACAACATTCATCATGCAAACTTATTTGCTTAAAAAACCCGGAAACCCAAGAGCTTGCATATCTTGGTTTAAATTTTCAATTGCTTTTGGAATGTCTAATTCAAAGCTTGGCATAGATTGTTGGCATGGTTCAATTGTATGCTGATGACTTTCAAAAGCTTCATTTGTTGGAATCTCCTCACTTACATTTCTGCATCATCATGTTGCTCATCTTTGGTTGCACAAAAACTTGTTGCTCCACAATGTTGATTTATCATGTCAATGTAGTTCTCCACCCTTTCATTCGTATATGGCATAGTGAATCTTGATTTGTTGTTTGAGTAATTGCACTTTCATAATCATCACTTGAATCATGTGGATCCATTCCTTTTTTTATTGAAATAATAACTAGAGTAACTTTCTGATTTTATAAAATATTCATTTCTGTTGATGGAGTGAAGGTTTTTGTTGGTTAACAACTGGTAGTTGTGGTCTCCAATGACTTTTCTTTTGAGATAGATGAACGTATTTGATTGATTTGACCACTAAGGTTGTTGAAATCCAATGTTATTGTGGTCACAAAGACTAATTCAATTGGTTGTTGAGAGTTGTTATGTCTTGTTTCTTTATCATTGGATTTTATCGAGTCACCATATTTGGTTGTAGAGCATTGCTTATTAGATTGAATGTTGTTCCATACATATTTAACTGATACATTGATTGATTTTGCTGTGGGATACAATAAGATAAATTATGTATTCCTTGCATGTTATCATATCCTAAACAGGCCAAAGATATAGCTCTCTGAAAAGTATCTTCTTTTGTAATTACTCCAGGTGTATCCTTATTAATGTAACGTAAGTAGCATCTAATAATGCCTTAATAACTCAATTTGGTTGGGCCTATATATATGACATCATTATCGCTAAAGCTTGATAAAATCATTGATTATATTGATCAATAGGCTCACCCAACTATATTTTTGTTGTTCCAAATTGTATGAGGGATTCTCTTGGATTTGTATCTTGGTTGGATTGTCTTAGGAATGCATTCTATAATTCTATATATGAATTGATGGAATTATGTGGAAGATAAGCAAACTATTGAAATGTTGCATCATGAAAAGAGTTAACAAATAACTAACAAGCAATCACTTCGTGATTTATTTGAAATTTTGTTATCAAATCTTTGCATATTCTAACGCGCTCATAAGAATTCTACCCAAGATTAGCAGAAAAGGTAGGAAACAAACACATGTATTTGTAGGAAACAAAATCTTCCATTAGAAACAGTGCCCCTAATTCTTAAAAAAACACTACGAAAGATTGCAATTCATTTTTTAAAGCTTTCTTAATTTTGATTTTAAGAATGATAAATTTCGACAACAGGGAAGGAAATTTAAACATTAGAAACAAACACAATGAATAATCCTAATACTTTGGTAATTTCATGGCTGTTTCTTCTATAGGATTTGTTCGTGGCATTTTCCTTTATTAAATCACGTGTGTTTTGAACCCTGATTCAACGAGTTTAACTTTGGAACATGACCTTGTAGTTGTAGTTGTACTATCTATTTTGAAAAACCTTAAATGTATTATCATTGTCTTCCACATTTATTTCAATATAGAATGTTTTTATTAAAAACAAAACAGAAATACAATTTACACTATTAGTAGAATATATCGCGAAGGAAATCATGAGGAGGCCTGCAGGAGCCCCTGGGATTGTTGTTCGTAACGGAAGCCATTAGACATGGAGCTGTCCGCACACCAGACAAAGATGCCGTGGAGGTTGCCGGACTTTCGATTTCAATTGGATTCAGCTGATCCAGAGAGGCTTAATGCAATTGCAATACCCTTCACACACCAGCAAATTATATACAATGTCTCTACTTAGAGAATCCAACCCCCACGCCTCCCACCCCTTTCAATCCTCTTGCCGTGCTTGCCTCTAGGTAGTGCAATCCTTCACGAAAAAGGAAATCAATGTCCCGTGCTTTTAATAATCAACACCTTCCAAATATTTCGCTTTCTACCGTTTTACATCAGAGATTAAATATAAACAACTCGTTTTTATAGTGGGCAATTATAAGATCAAATCTTATCCTGTGTAACACTGCGTATACTCACTCACGCTTGCACTTCTAGAAGAGTAGAGATGAAGCGGACAAGTCTCCTTCGCGTCTGTTTTGCAAAACATATTATTTGACGGAGACATGGTGGCATACCCGAACTATTATAAAGAAAATGGAGGTAAAGCCACACACGGGAATCTCGGACGAAAACAGCTGCTATGTATAGCTGACCTGCTAAAGCCGCACACCGGAATATTATAGATTCGATGGGCGGCTGCTTCACAAAACTTAATCCTCTTTTCATCAACGTAGGGCACCTCAACTTTACCATGAATGACTTTAACAATTGTTATGGGTATGGAAATTTTCATTACATTTTGCTTCTGTTTTGATATGTTTGTGAATTTTATCATAAACCACTCTAAAGGATAATGAACACTCACAAACAAACATACATGTAAAGGAAATATTTAAATATAAAAAAGATAGCATGCAATCTATATAAAGTAATGGATCCCACTAGATCTCATCATGTGTGTTCATTCTCAATGTGTGTGCTCTATGAGAACCTATAAAACAAACAAAAGATTTGCAATTAGAACCTTCTATCACACAAGTAAAAATAAAAAACAATTGTAAAGTGAATTTACTATCAATTATCATGAGAGAGAGAGAGAGAATGAGAAAACAGAGTTGGAAAAAATCACCTTTATAGAAAGTGGTAATACTCTGTTGAATGGTGATAATAAGATGGCATGGCATATTGAGCACTACCATGTCATGTGATCATGATCCGTTTGGACACAATGATGAATCTTTTTATAGATACCTATAACTATCTACATCTTGCTCAACAAATTAGGAGTGTTAATGACATAATATAACCCCTTCAATTGGTTGTGATGGATCCATCAGATGTAAGGAATTAGAGGAAAGGGAAAATAGTACATGAAATGTTAAGGTAATCAAAGAAAAAAATACATATCATGCAAGGTAAATCAATCTCATGAATGCATCATGTGACAATTAGATAAAAATGTGTCAAATAATAGGCATGGCAAGCACATGAGATAGAGATAAGTATGGAGGAGTAGAACTTTTTTCCAAGTATAGGCAATAAATATGGTGATGTGACCCTAATGGCCAAAATTGCCCATGTAAGTACATGGAACATTAGGCTAGGTATATGTCTCCATTGTTGCATCAAAAAGCATGTGCACACATTAGTCAAGGTAAAGAAATAATTCCCTAGTGGTACCATGGATCAAGATAGTTTAGGGAAGGTTATGATGTCCCCAATGTAACTCTTAATACATGATAGGCATGGGAGCACACAATAAGATAGGGATTGTAGAATGCATGATACCCCCAATGTGATTATATGGCTCCTAGAACATGGTTAGACATGCAAATGTAATGATATAAGAACATGTGATAGTTAAAACACATGTGAATGTGATTTCCCCCACATGGAAAGAATAATGTGATGAGACACAAATAGTTTGTAATGGGCATAAGCAAGACTAGAAGTGATGTACAACCGCCCCAATGATAAGGTAGGATGGCCCTTAGTGGATGGATACATGTCATCTAATAATTGGAAATAGGTAATTGTATCAATAGATAAGCATATTGGTGTTAGTAGGTAAGTTGTGATCATGGAAGTGCATGTGAAAATGGTTTCCCCAATATGGGCAATATGATAAGATAGCTAAGAGGCAAGATAAAAAATAGTAAGCTCATGTGATGATAATACATAAGAATGAGATAACTGTAAGATTCATAAGCATAGGATCTAAACATGACCAAGATCATAGCTCATAATGTGATAAGCATCTTGAATGGGATCATAAGGTTGACAAGTATTATAACTGTGAGATGTAAATATGATAAGGGTCATAAACATGGAATCACAAGATGAAAACATGGGAATCATTAGGATTAGGAAAGATTAATTTTGATGTAGCATGAAAAGAACATCATAGTCATTGGAATACCCACTAATGTGTTTTCCTTGTGTGCTTTTCAATTTATATGATATATCTTGCACCAAGTCTTTTATTAGTGTATTACATGTGACTCATGTGTTATGATATGTTGCACTAAACTTTCTTATGAGGGCTATTGTACCATGAAGGTGTTCTAATAATGTATTCTAGATGCTTTTGTCAAGATGTTTTGTATGACTATCAGTGTGTTCTTGATGAGGTTTTGTATTGGCATTATATTTCTAACTGTGCATTATGGGATGAATATTTTGTGCCTTTATATATTAGATTGTTACAATATTTTAGTTTCACTATTTTCACTATATTTGATATAGTTGTGATGATTATAATTGTTTCAACATTATGAAATATGGTTGATTATGCATCATGTTTCTTGGCTCATACTAGTCATAGATGATTTATAGGTAGATGTGATTATATGATATCATGCTAGGTGGATTATGTTGTTTTATATATTATTGTGTGGAGTAGGTACACCTGATGTTTCACCTAAGTGTGTAGATATAGGTTTATTCCCCAATGATGGTTATACTAGAGATGGTCGTATTTGAGTAAAACATGTGTGTCAACCTCTATCTCACTCAGTTTGAGTGTGAGATGAGCCTTGTGACTCCATGTGTAAACCTAGATCTGAATTAGTGGTGATTATTGAGTCTGCATATTGTGGAAACCTACAAAGTGTATGAGTTCTTTGCATGTGTTTATTTTTTATTTTTGCATTCAATTTAAATTTGTTTCAAAATGCATGTTGTTCATGTTTGCAAAATATTTATTGCTTGCATGAAAAAGATAATAACTATGCCTTAGTGGAAGAAAAGGTTTATGTCATTAATTTCTTTTAAAGTGAATTCAATTATACATTTTGGAAATAAAGTATTTTGTGCACCATAATAGAATTTGCATTATAGTTGAAAAATTTAATCTAATTAGAAGGAAAACAAAATATTGTTAATCTTTTTAAATGCATTAGCTTTATTTAAATATTGTGTAAAGTTAAATTGCTAAGTTCTTGAAAGAAAAGAAATAATGCAAATGTCTTATTTAAATATGGATTTCTTTCAATAAGCCTTCTATGAAATATCTTGCAAGTAGGAAATGAAGAGAAAGTCAAAAGGAGGTCTAGGGAATTTAAAAATAAAAAGGAAAAAAGGAAGGAATTAATGATCCACTCTGCATTTTCTTTCTCAAAACCCTCTTTGTTCCTCTTTTGAAAAATAATTTTGAGAGAAAGAATGGATGGAGCTGCTTTAATTTTGATGTGAATTGCTTGTGCTTGGATTTGGAATTATTGCAAGTCGATATGAGTTACATGGGTGTGTGTGTGTGTTGCTCAAAAGGGGGATTTACTCCATTGTTGTGAGCTTGAGGAAATATGAAATTTTCTTGTTTAATTTGTGTTTTAAATGAAAATTATTTCATTTGTCATGCCCACATTAGGTGGAGGAATATTGCCTTTGTATTAGAAGATAATTTAGCTTCTATTTTTAGTTTTAAATTTGTATTTTAAAATTTGAAATTATGCATTTTGTGGCCAAGTTATGGGAAATTTTTCTAAAATTCATGTTTCATACATCTAGAAAAAAAATTGCAAAAGAGTGTTGTTGTGTATTTATGAAGAAAAAAGGAACTCTTGAAAATTTGAAATTTATTGTAATTTATAAGTTAGAAATTAAAACAACTTCATATAATCAAATAATGCAATCTTTTCTACTTCATATAACAACTAATTCTTGATTAAAATGTAATTTTGCATGAATGTTGTTGGGGGAAAAGAAGGAAAATGGGTACTTTGGCCAAAATAGATGAGGCTAGATTCTTCCTCATCACTCCCCTAGACCTACTATCCTACAAGTTGAGACATAGGAGAAGATGCTTGATTTTGCCTTCTCATCTTATCTCTTCTTTGGTTGTTGTCCTCCCAAATTTTTCTACACTTATATGTTTTGAACCATGTTTCCCCATTTTCTTTATCATCTTCCATAAATCCTCTATTTCTTTGCACTTCATTCTACCATTTTTCAAATTCCCTATCAAATTGTTTAGCAGTGACATTTATAGGTGTGGGAGGTGCTATGACCAAGGGAGGTCTAAATTTCATACCAATATATAATTCTTGAAATTCAAATATCATTTCTACTATCACAGAAGTCCTTCCAAACCAGAAAAAGTTAGTTGATGAAATTATTTCTCTTTTCCTCAAAAATTGTGATAGGGGATTATACATTTCTGAATAGGATTAAAAAGCATGATCAACTAATTCAACATATTCTCTTAAGGCCTTGTATGTAGTTCCTAGACTTTGCACATATTTCTCTTTTATCACAAGGTATTGATGTGTCCTTTGAAACTATTTCCTAAATTTTGTAGGTTTTGAATTCTAATGTCTCATCATCAAGCCTATAGTTTTCTCTACTTGATTATACTCATTGGTTATCTCCTGCCAGGCAACTTGATTTTGTAAAGTGGAAATAAATGATCTAATTTGAACTTCTCCTAAAAAAATATTAACAAAAATTGCATGCAATCTCACAATAATAAATTATGAGTGTAGAATTCACATAGAAGATTATGTTTCTTAGGGGTGGTATTTTTGAATGCCTCTAGAAATTCCTTGTCATCTAGTTTGAATGGAAGGTCATAGAATATCCTAAGGAGCTTCCATCAAAGATATTGCTCATTCAAGAACATACTATATATTCTGGATGGCTTCTTGCAACTAAGTAACAATTCCCTTGTTTTACAGGCTTCTTCCTTTAACTTTTCCAATTATTCATTTCTTTCTTGTAGGGAAGTTACTTGGGCCCTTAATTGATAAACTTACTCATCTTCTTGTCATAAAAGATAATAGTGAGCAATCCATTTATGTAAAAATCTCAATAAACTTGATAGTGAACTATCTCATGAAAGTTGGTTTGATCTGCATCTGTTTGGCCTTTTTTAGAGGATTCCCTTGAAGTTCTTGGAGATATTTCTCTAGTTCGACAACTTTGCTAATAGATGTTGTGCATTATTCTTGTGTCTTCTTATCTTTCTCTACAAATTCTTATCAAATTCTTTGAGAGAGACTCAGTTTTCTCTTCTCTGAGAGCAATTGCCTCTTGGAGATTGATAATCTCCAAGGCTAGTTCATCTATTTGGTTGGAAACTTCCACAAGTTTGCTTCTCTATTCTTTCATAGATATGATCTCTACTTCCTTTTCTACCATGAGAAGCTTTAGCAATCCAATTTCTTTTTTCTACGGATCAATAATGTGTTCTACTCGTAGAGATCTCTAGTGCATGTTGTAGCTATTGTTTCTCAGTTTTATTAGCTTCTTCACTTTTCTCCTTCTCTAGAGTGTTTATTGGAGCTTTACCTTTTTATGGGCTCCTCTAAAGGGAGGAGTCAAAAGAAGATGTACTCTTTGCTATTTGCATCTCCTTATTCGGAGCCCAGGAGATTGTACTAAGAGAACAATCTCCAAAGCAACTCCTTCCTTGGGTTTTGGAGTTAACATTTTTTCACATGAACACACCTTTAGAGTGGGAATAACTTCTTGATTATCTTTCTCTTGTTCAATTGTTTCTTGGGAAACATCCATAGTAGCATAAAATGGTTTCATATTTGAAGATAATTCAGATTCTTTAGAATATAAAACTACCAATGAAGCTAACACATTTTCTATTTGTTGTCTCCCTGGAGTAAGTTCAACTTTTGAACTCTCTAGGTTACCTTCGAGATGTATTTCTTCTTTTCCTATGGTATCAAGTTAGTTGTTCTTGGGTTCTCTAGACTTTGCAACTCTTGATCATTAAACATTTCTAAAGGTGAGGAAATAGATTTTTTAGGTGATTTTTCTAAGACACAACTGGTGAGACAATTTCAATGATGTATGGATGTCCATGTCTTTGGGTGAATCAAAGGCTTGTAGAATAAGATTTCCTAGAGATAAAATAGTCATAGGTTGAAACTCTTTTGAACCTAATCGGGTTTCCTCCTCTACTCCTTATTCCTTTTACATTGGTATAGATTTTTTTAGGAGACTCCATTGTAATTGAAGTGGAAATAAGAAATTGTGGCTCTTGACCTAAATGGTGCTTACTTCATCAAAGTGGAGGAGTTGTTTCAAATGGTCTCTTTGTCCACTTTTTCTTAGGTATAATTCATGTTTCATTATTAGAGTTGGACAAATAATCTCAATATCACCAATTTGGGACTTTACTAGAAAAAATCAAGGCTTTTTATAGGTTCTTTCTCTTGAGGTAGCATGGTTTGTGTTTTTGGAGCTGAATGCACTAAGGAGTTTTTTTGCACTGATGGTTGAGTGGCACTTGTACTTAGTCACTCATCCATAGAAGGAGTGGTTTTATTTCTAGGCAAAGGGTTTTTCTTGGAAGAAGAAATGGTAGTACATTGTTTATCAAACTCCTCATGGTCTTCTAGAGATTCTTCTTTTTGACTTTGTTTAATGACAACTTTTGCCACAAACTTCATCTATTTTTTGTCCAAGGAGTGGTGGTAGAGAATGTAATTTTTGCATATAAGCATAATGAGGCTATGGTGCTTCAGAGGTCTAGTACCCTATTTATATTTCTCTATCAAACTTTTCAATGAAGCAAATAGATACAAAGGTAGGTTAATCCGTAGTTTTGAGTTCTTTGTTCCTTTTCATGAATGGGTCATCATGAAGAAGGTAGGGCCAACCATAGTGCTAGATCTCCCCTCACATTTGATGAATTACATGATCCATAAAACTGTGGAATGCCATGGTTTAAAGATAGAATCCCTACTAATTCCTTGGCTCTCCCCCCTTTTCACTACCGAATGTGGCTCTAATTTCCTTTCTTTACATAAAATTTCTATAATTTATAGTAAGAATTAGGCTTAACTTGAAAAATATCTATGCCCTCATTATCTACTTTAGTGATAGAACAAATAATTTTTAAACTAACATTTATCTTTCTGCTAAGGACTTTGGAGTGGTTGTCAAAATTTTACAAAAAATCCTTGACAATTTCTGAAATATAATATTCAAACAACTTCAGGAACTTCAGTCACCCCCGTGCTTGAAAAATGCCTGCCACTACTTCATCAACTAGTAATTTTTCTATTGATTCTTGTTTAGCTTTATGCTTGACCCCCATTGTTGTCTTTGTTGACTATCTTACTTTTCAAATTTACTACTTGGCATAAGATTTCTATTAAGACTATGGTTTAGGTCTATTGGTTATGAATGGCTTCCTAATGGTTTAGACAACTTTTTCAGAGTTGCAGGAAAGTTCATGCAGATTGTCAATAAGTTCAAAGGAGGAAGAAGAAAGGATTGTGTATATATTGAATTATATAAATTGTTAAAAATCTATAATCTAAATTTGAACAACACATGTCTAGATCCTATATAAATTATAAATTATAATAAATTATCTAACCAAATATGTGTCGATATAATATAAATAGATACATAAACAACTCAATATAAATTATAATTCCCCTTTCATAGATTATGTGTCCCAAATATTGTACTTCCTTCTGAAAGAAGGTACATTTGGATAGCTTACCGAACAACTTGTGCTCTCTACGACACTCGAAGACTATTTACAAGTGTTGATAATGCTCTTCCTCATTGTAGGAGTAAATCAAGACATCATAAACAAAAACTAACACAAACTTATGCAAATAGTCTCAAAAGACACTATACATTAGATTCATAAAAGTTGTTGGGGCATTGGTTGACCCAAAAGGTAAAACTATGAATTTGTAATGCCCATATCTTGTTTGAAAGGATGTCTTATGAATGTCTTCATACTTCAACCTTAATTGGTGATAGCCTAACTTCAAGTTGATCTTTGAAAATACTATTGCGCCATGCATTTCATCAAAAAGATCATCTATGCACAGTAGAGGATGTACTTGTTCATGATCGTTGCTTTGTTAAGCATACAATGATTTATACACAAACATAGGGTACCATCCTTCTTGACAAAGATTAATGTTGCTCCCCATGGTGACACACTAGGTCTAATCAACCCTTTAGATAACTGTTAAGTGCACAAAAAATATGAGAAAGATGAATGATGACAACTAGCATGCACATTTTTTTATTTTTTTATTTTTTTTTCCGGTAAGGGCATGGTTCAGTGGTTAAGTCACTCAGTTGTAGTGGCAGCCACCAAAGTTCAAACCCTCGCTGGGCCAACGAGCTCACAGGCTTTACGTCTTCGCTGGGCCAACGATCTCACGGGTTTGAAGTGTTCTTGCTAGGGGATGAGGTCCCTCGTGTTGTGGCCTCACTGGTTCATTTTTCTGGGCAAAGGCATTCACATGGAGCTGGAGGGCGTGTCACACCAACATTGCCAGTCATGATAAAAAGTTTACCAGGCGCATTAAAAAAAAAACTAGCATGCACACTAGATCAAACCCTCTTTCACAATAACATTCAAAGACAAGATTGAGCCAAATCACTACTAAATGGAGGTGGACTTACCTATAGATCTTGTACTCATGAGTGCTATGGAAATATCAGATTTAATCAAGCCTTTTTACCAAACCCTAGGTCAATGATGCACAAAATCCTAGTTCTATGATGATCTGATTATAACAGAAGATGTACAACAAATCTCCAAAAAACAATTGTATAGGGAGGATCAAGATGATGATGGAACGTGTGTCCCAGAAGCAGAGATGTTAGAGGACTATTTTGAGGGCACCCAAGTCCTGGAAGTTGGAGTATTCAGAAAGTATAAACTGGAGAAATGATACAGAGACTACCCTAATGCCAGATTTGAAGTCTACTAAGGCAGAAAGACTGGGGTGCTAGCGCCCAAGTCTTGCACAAAGGAATATTCCCAAACTATTGTTGGATCATGAAACTCTGATTCTTGCTTAGTCTTCCTGTATCTTCATTTTTCTTGGATCTTGAACCTATAACCTACACATAAGAAGAAGAGAAGGGGTTTGGGGGTTATGGTGTTTAGAGACTTGCCTCAATCAAATCTTGAGATAGCATTCAAGCTTCCTAACACCATTGATAGATAAAGAGAGTGTGCCCTTGTAGGGTAGAGGCTAAAACACAAAATCAATATGATGAATCAAATGATGATAAACCACAATGATATCACCTATGTAATGAAACCCTTAGGAGGATGCATTCTCTTTAACTCATAAGGAGAGATAGATTATAACTTCAAACCTGCAACAACACATACAATGACAATACTAATCTTCTCTAGAATCACAATGAATGCTTTGAATGATCTTTGCTCTAATGCTTCAAGTTGGCTATCTCTATCTAGGTTCATAATGAATTCAAAAACACACTTCTATATGTTTTCTTGGTAACATTCATCAAATTAAACCAAAAGACCTGACAAGGAGAGACCTTTTTAAAGGTCCTAAGCTGACATACATTTAAATTTGCCTCGACCAATTAGGGCGACTTGGGCGTGGGTGCCCAAGTCTTGAGGCTCCTTTTTGGTCTGGGGTAAGATGAAATATGGGCCCTTGTTCCCAATTTACATTGCTTTTGGGGAATTTTGCATCAAGATGAATATTTATAATGTATAATGTAATCACGGGGACCTAGGAGCTAAACAAGGAGGTAAAAAGACATGTGTCCATGTTTTACTCCATAACAATTAGCCCCCACTTTAATGTGTGTATGATCTTATGATCAGTACATTTATTAAAGTATGGTCAAAGCATATCAAACACATCAAACACTAGAGTGAAAACACACCCTAAGTTTGGAAGACCATTTCTAGCCCCCAAGCTTAGGCAAACATAAGAAAACACATGACAGTCACACAAGACAGTAAATATAGTAAGAAAGCATGTAATACATGAAGAAGACAGTAACAGGCACATAATACATGAAAAAGGCATGAATGCAATCACGCAATACACAAGACATACATGAAGAGAAGTCATGATTAAACAATTATAAATCCCTAACTAGGTGCTGGGGGGAGCTCATCACTATGCACCGCCATCAAAAGCACACAAAACACATAGTGTGGGGGAGGCAAGCATCACTATGCGCTACCACAAAAGCACACAAGACACACGACATGAGGGGATCTCATCTCTATACGCCACCACTAAAACACGCAAGACACACAAAAAACACATAGAATACATGAGCATCATAAAGCATGTCATCGACATATTATACGTCTTATACAAAGCAAACATAGGCAATGGGGAGGATCTCATCACTACGCTCCACTATCTAAGACACACCAAACACACCTGGCAATTGAGGTACACTACCACAACTGCCAAAGACATGCTTAAGGGTGAATAACTCAAGATCCAACCCTACCTCCATACAAGACTTTTAAAAGGATGTGCAACCACTTAAGGGAATACACAATCCTACCTTTTGTAGAAGGACTTTCAAAAACATACAACCCCACCTACATCATATAGATGTCTTACAATGAAAAGGAAGCATGTGCATAAAGTATACAACCCCACCTGCATCATGGAGATGCCTTATAGTGAAAAGGAAGCTTACACAAACACACAACAAAATATACAACCTCGCCTGCATCACGAAGATGCCTTACAATGAAAAGGAAGCATACACAAACACGCTTTATCACAATGTCTAAATAATCCATGCATTTAACACAATATATGCCCCCACCTTAAAGTGGTTAATCTCACTTACTGGAAGCAATCACATTTAAGGTAAGGTTGAAAATACGTGAGGGAATAAGAGCTTTTGCAAATCCCATGCCCAAAGTGACATGTGCTTGCAATCACCAAATTGTTTCCAACAATCACAATAGAAATACATTAGTATTATATGCTAACAATTAACAAACTTCAGCTAGAAAATCTTAAGCTAAGATAACAACCAAATCAATTGATACAAAAATAAGGCAACATACCACTTAATAAACCAAGGCTACACTTGCGGGTTTGGAACCAAGTATAGCCATGAGGTCATACTTTAGGTATCTCAGAACCGAGTGTAGCTACAAGGTGATACAAAACATTCCAAAGTTCCTAGAAGAAGATTTAGAGTATTTCAAAGGTTTGTTATAAGAATTTCACAATATGATACATGATCACATCACAACACAAAGTGATTCTACTAGTCAAGTGTCAGTAACATATTAACCCCATTTTCATATATGGACTAGGTTGGTCCATTTTTGTTTTCTTGCATAGTCCTTATCATTATTTATTTTTTATCTTCATCCACTGACTAATAGAGCCACAAAATAATGAAATCTCAAAAAATAAGAGAGGAGACAAAAGTGACTTAGGTTTATAACGTGGGAAAATACCCCCAAGACATCTTCCACAACATTATACCCCTAAGGCACCACACAACAATTGTGATAAGAGAGAGGAGAATAGAAGAATAGAAAAACAAATAGAAGTATCACAATAGAGGCGGTCACCTTGTATCCTTGACCTGATAGGAGTATCAAGGGTTATCCAAGGAGACCTAAGAAACATTTAACACAATACGAGGGAACACAACACAACATTGATCAACATACATATCTAGGAGGAGGCCACCCTTGAGATCAACTGGAATAGGTGCTACATCGAGTGTGGCATAATGAGGGAGAGATACTTACTTGATTCAACAAGATATTTCTTGGCAAACAATCCATGGCTATCATCTTAGGATATATCATATTTAGTCTTGGACTTGTTGATATTGTATTAACATTAAGAGTAGGATGATGGTAAACTTTGGTGGGCTTCAAAGAATGATATCCAATACCAATCGAGTAGTTAATTGTAGAAGCTTGTAAGAGTACTCTAATTCCTTGTTGGTTTACACCACAACCATTGCCTATGTAGTTGCAATTTTTGTAAAGGATTTGAAATCCACCACCATAAAAAGAGTTCATCTCTTTAGAAGAAGGTGGGTCTCATAAATCTCATATTCTTTAGTGTAAGTAAAAGTATTATCTTTGTTTTATACTAGATAAACTTTGGGTTTCTTAGGTATTTCAAAAGATTTCTTGGATGAGATCAAGGCAACTTTTGATGCTTTAGGATTAGGAACATTAAGTTTGTATTCCCCCATAAAGGAAGGAGTAAAATCTAATGAACCCCAATCATCACCAAGAAGTACATTTGATGGTGATGTGGAATCTTGCACAACATTATCTGCGGCAAGAGATATTGATGAATCAACTTTTATGTTATTGAGAAACATGTGATTGATAACTTGTTTTTCTGCCTCAACCTTTAAACAACTTTTTGGATCCGAGTCAGCTTCAATGGTGTGAAGTTTATTTTTGTAAATAAACTTTACTGATCGATTAAGGGTAAACATAACTGCCCTCATGGAATGAATCCACGGTCTACCAAGAATGATGTTATATGAAAGCACACCAGGCATGACATGGATAAGGGTAGAAAATGTCACGGGTCCAACCTTTACAGGTAAAGTTATGGTACCCATGGATTGTCTACCAACTCTATCAAATCTACGAATGTGAAATTTATCTAATTTGATTAAAGATGTATCAACCTTGATTTTATATAACAAATCGATGCCAGAAACATTAAGATCCAATCCATTCTCAATCATAACTCGATTTATCAACATTTTTTTGTGTTATAGGGATTACAAGAGGGTCATATTGGTTTTGAAATCCAATTGATGGTAATTCATGTTGTTGAAATAGAATATCTATTTTAGTCGCATGCATACAATCTAACAGAGTTGCTACATCATTAGGCTTAATAGAAGGTGGTACAATCACCTTTTGTAAAGCTTCTTGGAGCATTCTGTGGTATGTAGGTGATGTTTATATGAGTTCCCAAAGAGAGATCTTAGCAGGAGTAGCATGAAGCTGTTCAACAAGATCATAATCTTGACCACCTTTATGAGTGAGACGAGGTGTTTGAGGAAGCATAGGTTGAGAAGTTGGTAAAGTGATCAGAATGTTTGATTGTTGTTTACTTTGTTTATTATTTCACTTATTGTATGTGTGAGCAACCACATTGTAGTAGGGTTGTTGCGGCACATTTTGATACACTTGATTTCCTTGAGTAATTTATTTTGGAAAATTGAGAATGGATCTCAAGGGTTGAGGTGGTGATGGAGCACCTTGAACCGTAATCATTGGCTTGAAGCAAGGAGGCACATTAGGTGTCTCATGCACAATGAATTTAGGAAAATTAGTACACTTATTCACTATCCCCTTAGTGGGTGGAATAAGTCTATTAATGATGATTGAATTAACATTGTTGTTACTTTGATTAAGTTCAACATCCATCCCTAAAGGATTTAATGTGAGAGACCTTTCTTCATCCACCAATGCTTCGTCTTTTGAAGGGAGAGCTTTGGAATGAAGGGAAGGTAAAATGTTAAAATAATTATCAATGATTGGTAAAATGTTGTAAAAATAATTGTCGATGATTGTATCTTTAGTGATGTCCAATGGGTTTGAATATGCAACCAAAGGAGAACTATTCGCATCCTCAGTGATGTCCAAAGTACTTGAGCATTTGGCCAAAGGATGAAGATCAAGGGTCTTCATTTCCTTAGTGACATCCAAGGTGTTTGAACATTCAACTAAAGGAGGAATAGGATGACTCATAGAAGCCTCATGTAGTATGTTATTAATAGAAGATTTTAGTTTATTATATGGATCTATCCATTATCTACCCATGGAGGTTCCTTTTTGTAGGGGCATTAGGATGTTCCAACTGGTCCTACAGGCTCCTCCCCCCTGCATGTTCTAGTTGGTCCTGAGGTTGAGGTTACTGCACATGATGTTATGGGAGGTGAGTATAGTAGGCTTCTTTTCGGCACTGAGGTTGCACCATCTACACATGTATCATTGTCTCTCCATGATTTTGACCTTAGTGAGATTGGGAGGGCCTTTGCTGGTGCAGTTGAGGTACAATTTATTTAAAAATTATAATCTAAATTCATAAATTATATATTTAAAAATTATAAGTTCAATTTTAAATAAAATCACATACATTGGAGCTCTGACTCTTGATTGTAATCTTAAATGTACATGTGTATTAGACACAAGCTACTGTTTTACAACCTGGATATGGAGATTTGCATCATGCTAGTGATCCTAGTCATCATCATGAGGTATTTAAAAACCAGGTCTATATATCACATGTACATATAAGTTTGATTTAAGTGTACACACACACACATATCAACTTAACTTTCTACATACAGACATCAAGTGTACAAGTTTTCTAACTAAATGCACATATGCTTATATATTGTATGAACACATGTCATATATAGGTTGCAGGATCAGGTCATACTTCTATTGAGACTCCTCTACATGATGCAGACCATGTATATCAGGTAATTTAGATTTTTCAAGTATTATTTATTTATTTAAAATCAAAACAAATTATATTTGTACATGTATATATATAGAATTTGAAAATTTTATGGTGTTTCATGTGCAGACCCTGACCCACAACTTAGCACAACGCTTGGGTCACAGATCAGTCGAGGGCTCCAATCAGGGATCATGATGTCACAGCCCGAGACACAACTCGAGACAAAGTGAGGCTCGATCCACTCATAGAGTGAGACATTTATGAGTTGTTATTATGATTCAGATGTTTTATATTTACAGTACATTTGGACATTATGACTTACATGTTATTATTTTTTATCTAGACATTTTTATGAGGCACATGAACTTTTATAGATCTAGACGTTATTATGAGTCACATGTTTTATATCTTAGAGACATTCTTATTATGAGTCACATGCTTTATATTTACATTTCAAAATTTATATTATGAGTTTCATGTTTTATATTAATTACTTGGACATTTGGATGTCCATTGTTTATTTTGTGAAGAAATTTAATTACTTTTCCCCTTTATGAATAAATTTAATGCATTGATGTAATATAGATATAATTGCTTGGTATTATTCAATCCAAGGATAACCAAGTGCCATGTTTAATCTACTTGACATAATGTTTTCAATGGTTGAATAGGTATCAAAGTAATCACATTGTCCCCTAAAATAGAAGATTAAGTTCACAATATTTCACATGAAAAAATAAACCTATAAATGATGCATAATGTTTGTGTGAATGGGAAAAGGTAAAATACTTATTTTTATGTGGTAAATTATTTTCAATTACCTACCCTAATGTTCCATTATAGATCTAACATAAAAAGAGTTTATTTAGTTAAAGCAAACATAAGTAACTACTATACCCAATAAGTTAGTGTTATTTTTCCTTTTATCTAAATTTCTAAATATGTCCTAATTAGGCTATATTCATAATATAAAATAAGATTAAGCTAGGAAATAGAAAATGAATATAGGAAGATATCTAAGATAATGAAGTAGTACATATTTAAACCTAGTAAAATTAGAAACTACCTAGAATTTAGCTAAAGTTGCTAGATTTAACAAACTTAAATTATTTTTGAAAACCGTAAATCCAACAAAACATATCTATTAATAAATATCCTATATCCTCTACATATCAAAATAAGTCTTGAAAGTGACTTGTCACACATGTTCACTCTTTTATTTGTCATTTTTATTTTTATTTTGTAAGTTGCTTGAACTCCTCTATTTTTTGCTAGATTTACAAAATGATAAATTGTGACTCACTAACGCTTAAAAAATATTTGTTATTTGCTTGGTGACCTCAACTTCCCAATCACACCCCAAAACAAGAACATTAGGACTTTCAAGCAAATAAGAATTTTTTACAAATTGATTTTAGGATTTATTTCTTAACTCAAAATATAAAGTGTGATTTTAGAGACATAAGGCATCTTTTTAGTTATTACAAACTTATTCACAATTTCTAGTTCTTGGCAATAAATTACAAAGGGGGATTTTGGTGGTAATTTGTAAAAGTGTAAATTTATAGTTAAAATTGCATATTA
Source organism: Cunninghamia lanceolata (assembly GCA_027924645.1). Lineage (NCBI taxonomy): Eukaryota > Viridiplantae > Streptophyta > Pinopsida > Cupressales > Cupressaceae > Cunninghamia > Cunninghamia lanceolata. Next base: position 44,199 of record BSBN01000395.1, on the reverse strand, counting down.
GTTCTACACCTCTATTTCCGTCTTGAAGTGGAACTTTAGAACAATCATGCAATCTATCAAAATTGAAAATTTTTAGTTAATCTCCACACTTATAATAATTGATCATTTAATGCAACTTTTCCCACGTGTAGGCAAGAACCTATATATATCACGTCACATTATCATTTTCAATACTTGATTTATCAATTAAACTCATATCAAGTTGAAGAGAGTTTAGTATGATTGAAAAATGAGCCCATTGTTGTGAAAAATGCCTCCATTGTGTTGAATTGAACCCCTTCAAAGGTTATTTATCAACTTTAGAGATCACTTGAATACTTTTAAACAAATTATACTAATCTTAGGCTTGGGAGTTGAATTATTGGTTTACTCATGTCATTCCCACATAGTTTAAGGTGTTTCAATTGTCTTTTGAAGAGATTGGAGTGTTAGAGTCATTTGAAGCTATGTAGCCTTGTTAAGGTCATATCAAGTTGAAGAGAGTTTAGTATGATTGAAAAATGAGCCCATTGTTGTGAAATATTCCTCCCTTGTGTTGAATTGAACCCCTTCAAAGGTTATTTATCAACTTTAAAGATCACTCAAGAATACTTTTAAACAAATTATACTAATCTTGGGCATGTTAATGTATTAAAAAAATTATTCAGAGAGTCAACAAGGAATATAAATATTTTGAAGTAGTACACAACAAATTCAAAGATATCTCAATGCTTAAATATTTTGAGTAATAAATGAAATGTAATCAAATATTAAAGAAATTTGTACATATTTTAAAAAGCTAGAGCATATAAATACCATTAAAGATCGACCTAAACTTCAGTTAAAATAACAATCATCATGTTAAAATCCAAAATACAAAAAAAACTCTTAGAAGAGAACTCATAAGCACATCATCTTTGAACATGTAAATTATGAACTAGATAGATCTACCTAATGTACTTGTTTGTTAAGTTTGAGACCCCTACATGATAAGAATACAAAAAAAAGAGCTTCCCTTAACTTTGAGAAATATTTAATCTATATTGACAAGGCCAACCATGTGAAGGTGGAAGCTCAGTGGCCTCACCTAAGACCTAACACACCTAAGACCTAACACACCTAAAACCTAAGACCTAAGACCTAGAACACAACTAAGAACTAGAAGACACCTTTAAGACACTTAAGACATACATTAAGACACGTAAGACCTTTAAAATTTTTTTAAGACATACACTAAGACACCTAATACCTTTAAGACACTTAGAAGACATACCTACTTGACACATTTAAGACACCTAGACACCTAAGTCTTAAAACACCTAAGAAACCTAAGACCTATAAGACACCATAGTACACCTCTAAAACACCTAAGAATTAAAAGACATATCTAAGACACCTAAGGAACGTAAGACATATAGTAAGACACCTAATACCTTTAAGACACTTACTTGACATATCTACTTGACATATTTAAGACACCTAGACACCTAAGACACCTAAAACACCTACGAAAGGTCTAAGATGCCTAGTCTACCTTTAAGACACTTAAGACATATATCTAAGACACGTAAGACCTAAGATAGGTCTAGAAGACATATTTAAGACACATTTAAGACACCTAGACACCTAAGACCTAAAACACCTAAGAAATTGGGTGCTGCCACAATAATGGGTTACACTTTCTGAGACATCCTAATTTTTGCTAAAATCACATATTTTTAGAAAATATAATGATTTAATCCTTGAAACGTTCCATTTAAAATATTTTAATTGAAGAGGGTTTGATCAAACCCTCTTAGATTCAAACCCCCTTGGATAGAACCCTGCTAGTTTTAAACCATACCTATAATGGAGTCTCCTCTACACCTATCAAAATGCTAATAAAAAACCACATTTGATTTACCTTTTGGGGGATCAAATGAATTCATTTAAAATTTATGTTTTGTAAGTATGTAGTCCTTATTATAAGCTTCCAAAAAAGTATAATTTTAAATATATTTAATTTGATTATTATATTTATTTTTTATTTCTTGTGAATGTAGGTTTTTTACCAAACATCAAGTTCTCTATTTTACACACATGGAAAATTAGTAAATTAGTGAAAAAAAATTCTAAAAAATATCTATTCCCTAGGTATTGATGTCCTTGTTTCAACAAAAATGAAAAAATTGAATTTTGATACATATAGAAAAAGTTATGTTTTATGGAATACGCCTATGTCTAAATTATAATTGGTTTGACTTCAAAAATTTATTAAAAAAAAAATTCAACAAAACATTATAAAACCAAATGCATGCCCTATATATCAATGTTACCAATCTAAATTCAAAAGAATCAGAATTTTATCCTTTGTAGAAAAAAAAGTTATGTGCTACGGAATACACATCACTTTAAAAAAATGTTGTTTACTATTAAAAACTAGTTATCAAAGGAGACAAATTTTTTTACAATTTAACTACAATTTTTTTAAAAAAATATATTTAGAATCTACAAACAAAATCTCACAAATCACTAGTTTGCATCATCTTCAAATTCCTAATGGTTTAGTGGCTATAGGTGTTAGAAAGTAAATATTTAGTTCAAAATGTTGATTTCAATGTCAAGTTTGGCCAAAAAGTGTAACCCATTATTGTGGGATGACCCAACTATAAGATCTTTAAGACAACTCTAAACACCTAAGACATCTAAGACTATCTATATATAGTTTAGAGATCATAATTGGACAACATGAAGTTCAATTTTATAACTTAAATCCTTATAGGCATAGACCTACACAATTGCAAAAACAAAAATCTGTGTAAATAAATTTATAGCTCATTTGTAGTTTGATCATGTTTGATTATAATAAAATTTGAACTAAGAACCATTGAAATTAAAATTTGAAAGGAAAGAACTATCAAGAATCATGTACATTTTAAAATAAATCAATAGATCAATAGATAATTCAAGTGTGCATATACCTTTATACCATGTATCGATTGGTTCAACTCGCTCTTCAAAAATGTAGTTAGAGCTCTTGGTACATCTAATCTAAATCTTCTCTATCTTTTATTATCTTTAAAATCTTTTCGTGATCTTCAATAGACAACCTCCACTTTTGTTGGCCATGTCATCTTTTTTTGTAAAGTTTCCAAACTTAATCTTGTTGCTATAACTAAGTGACTTTACTGTAGAACCTTTTGTCCTGACATATAATCAATAAATATATAATACCATTTTTATCTATCTTTACTTGTTGATAATAGGTGCCTTCAACAACAACTAATCCAATGGGATATGATTGTCCATCACCATCTATCATTGATTCTAACAATTTTGATTTTGCTTGTGTGCATCTTAGTAGATAGTAATCTACATCTTCTGTATTGTCAAGATTTGCAACCATAGGAAAAAATATCTCCTGTACACATCACAAGTAAACATGTCTGTACATTTGAGTTGAACAATGTAAATCAAATGTTCAAAACTTTATTACAATCTAGAATATAAATCAATTCTATAACTTACCTATAACAACTAAATCTAATACACATTCGTAATCAGCTAAATATATAGGATCATATACATCTACAATGTCACTATCTTCAAAAGGAGGCATTGATACTATTTGTTTCATTTCCCATTGTGAAACATATCCATCCCTTACATTTGGACATTGTACAATATTTGCATTATTCTCAATGCAATCAACACAAAAATAGAATTTTTCTCTCACTTGAATAGTAAGAGGCTTTCTATGTCCTGTAGTCATGACTTGATGCAAACTTCTAACACCATTAATAGCTTGACAATTATATGGATTTGATCGATCAATATCTACACATATGAACAAATTCTTGAGCATCTCAATTAAAACTATTTAAATTCAATTAAATCGCATGTGTACTTAAATTTAAATATTAAAGTTTTCAAATAACATAAATTCAATTAACATACATTTAACTTCTCAAAAATAGTGTTTGTTGTATATTGAGTCACAAGCACCAAAATGGCTTTTGCACCATTCAACAATTTGACTTGCATTTCGTATGGTGTTACCTGCAATTTCATATTGGTGTTCAGTGCCTAGGTAAGAGGTTTAAGAATTTAAAAAAGTTCACATGTACATCCAACTATTACAATACATGTAGATCAATTACATAAATCATTGTAGAAGTATTCAATAATTTTAAATTTTGTAAATTCCATATCTAGTATGCATTACCTGCAAGTTCATATTGGCAAAGTGCATGCTTTACACATGCTCCTACTCCATCATGCTCTCCTTTTCCATGTCCACTCTCAAAAAAATTTCACAAAAATTTTATGCCAAATCTAGCATGTTGTTGCATTAACCAATTAAATGCTTTTGCAGACTTAAATTGTCCTGTATAAATAGTTATATATAAACAACGATTTGAAAACCAAAAATTAGTTAAAAATTCAAGTCTTAAAATTTTATAAATTTTTAAATTAAAAATTAAAAATTAAAAAATAATAATAAAATCAACACTTACTAGTACATCCATCAAACCAAATCCAATGTTGTAATGCAGTAATGCCACGTTGTCCCAAATCTTCAAAAAACATTCGAAAGCAATGTGTTACATAGCTCTTATCATGACCTGTATCATCACTGATATAAAAGTGAACCTCCTCGATGATAATTCATTCATCTTCAGCACTTTCTACCTCATCTACAAATAACTCAACATGTCTATAGCAAACTTGTACAAAGATTGCGATTTGCTCTAAATGATAATATTGACTTTGAATCTTAGTTTGAGGACTAAATGTATAATTTTTAGAAAAATCTACAATAGAGAGAATACAACTTAGTGGAAAACAATTCTTTGTGTCACAAAATTGCTTAGCCTACCATCGTGCGCCATGACAATCTTGGATATGTGGGTATACAATGTTACAAAATTTGTTCATAAACTCGTTGCAGGGCAATTCACTCTCTCAAAATAATTTTTCTGGATTCAGCTCCTAACTTTGTTTCTCGTATTTCTCATATTCAAATCTCTTCCAAACAACTGACATTGAATGATCAATACTCTAAAATGGTAAAAAATTCGTCAAATTTCCACAATCTACACATATATTTCTTATATACTATACATTGAATTCATCTAAATCTTTTGATTTTTCACATACGATAGACTTCACAAATTGTGTTGTACTTCTAGGGATGGCTACATTTGGATTAACTATTGCCATAAATTTTTTATATGAATGTAGGTGTAGATCAAATTCAACATGATTTCGACAGCAACAAGTTTCACATACGTTATTTATAAGTACAAAACATGGTCGTAAATTCTCAAACATCCTTTGAGAAATCTTCACCTGTGAAAATTCTTGCTTGAATGCTTCAAAAAATTCACTTTGTGTTGTATCTATAAAATGCTTTGGATGAGAAATTTTTTTACCATCTTTGTCTTTTATTTGTATAGTGTCCCTTCTATTGGAAGAAACACAAGAGTGCTTGGTCCAATATCCAATTACTTTTTGTTTTACATCTTCTGAAATTCTATCTCTCCAAGGGACTCGACAAATATTTATCCAATTATTTTCAATATTTTCATCTAATCTATTTCTCTTATTGATATATCTTTGAACACTTCTCCTAGATATATTTACTAATTGGGCAATTTCTTTAACTTGTCTTCTATGTGATAATTTCTTACTAGAAATTACATTCATCAATACTCTACGTGAAACACTTAAATTAGAACTTCGACTCTTGGTTTGAATAGAATCCAATGCTATTTTCAAGTTTTCAATTACTATCTGATTTACTAAATTTAAAGATTTTTTCTTGTTATCAACTCCTAACAACTCCAAAATAGGGGTCATTTCTTTTCGCCTAAATAACTTTGCACATAATTGTGCTGTTCCAATTAGAGATTTATCTTCAAAAAAATCATCCCAAATTCTTATAGAGTGCAATTTTATTGTGCTTTTAGGTAACATATGTTCAAGTGAAATATTTTTGAAAAGAGCATCCTCATCCATCTCCATAAGATTTTTCATTCCATGCAAAAAATGTTTATCACTACTACCAATTTCATCTTGTACTTGTTCATTAACATGCCCTTCAACTTGTTCATCAATAATTTCAATGGGTTGTTCTTGACTAGATGTTCCTAGGGCTTTTTCATCTCTTTTTCGGTCATATAACCTTGATCTAGTTCTTTTATTCTCCATCATAAATTGCTTGTTTTAATTCACCTACACACGCATATACATCCTAATATATAACTCATGAAATTTAATTTCTACATGGTAAAATGAGTAAATAAGTTGGGAATCATGTTACATACCTTGAAAATTTGTAGCCTCTCTTGCCAAAAAAATAATTTTGTGTGGTTTCTCCAAATGCTTGAATTGAAAAAAAAAATTTAAAAAAAATTTAGCCTCTATAAGTTTAAAAAAAATAAAAAAATAAACAAAAAACAAAAAAACAAACCGCTGACTGATGGTGGTCGCTGGAATAATATAATTTTAGGCGAGTCAATCTCACCCCCAATTTGATGCAGGCAAGTTAATCTCACCCCCAAATTGATTTGCCTGAAACTGTCTATGTGGCATCTTACTTGGCAGCCACCTCCTCATTTTCTAGGGTTTTCTAAAATTCTCAACTTAAACTGAATATTTCTTCAATCAGAATTGATTATTTCAAAAATAAAAAAATACCCTTTTGTAGAGCTCTAAGTCTAGAATCCAAATATGATTTTTTGTAATATGTTTTTTTTAATTGTTGCAAGAAGTTTGTTAAAATCAGAGATGACACTGATTAGAAATTTAAAAAAGATATCAAAACATATCCAATTTTTTTCAAAATTATATGGTGCACTAGAGGAAAGAGTCCTCTCTAAAAGGGTATAATTGGTTTTGTGAAAATGATAAAAAAAATTATACAAAAGTTGATGTGGAATGAAAACTATCAAATTCTATAAAGTTTGACTTTAAAACGATATTACAAAGAAAATATGCATTGAAAACTGATTTTTTTTCTCCATGCACTAGATATTGAACTTCTCTATTTGGGAAAAAAAAATTAGGGAAAAATAAGATTATTTGCTCTTTTTTTGTGATGTGGATTCAAAGTCACTTTTTCCTGAAATTTTCAGCAATTCAAAATTTGCTCTTAAATTTATAAAAAAATTGTCAAAATAATTTTTTAAAATTTTTGAAAAATTACACGAATAAAATTCATCAAGAAATCTACATTTCATTAGTATACATCATTTTGAAATTCAAAACATAAATGCCAATTTTATGAGGTTGAAGTTCAGAAATTTTTTTGTTGTTGGCCGATTCTTTTACAAAGTGTGACACAAGTTTGTGCTTTTACCCATATATATATATATTACAATCAGGTATATAAATTTTGACACAATATATCATTCAATGTATATACATCATGTTTGTAATCAGGTATATAAATTTTGACACAATATATATCATTTAATGTATATATATCATTGAATGTATATATATCATGTTTACGCTGCAATTAGGGTTTACCCCAAATTAAATTTAGGGTAAATGCAGTCCTCCATGTTAATAATTTCTCAATTGGATGGATGCAAACATTGAGTTCTTCATATGCTACTTGGAAGCTCTAAGAGCTTTGTTCCATAAACTAAAAAATGCTAATAAATTTAAGGAGCAACAGAGCAAAAAAACTTAAAAAATACTAATAAATTTAGGGTAAATGTAGTCTGCCACCCTAAAAATGGTGGCGGACTATGCTTACCTTGAAACATTGTAGAATCTTTGAACGAATCCCCCTGTAGCTCCCTCAAACGTCGCGGGCTCCACCTGGGTCCTTCTCCTTCATCTGCCCTCAGCTCACTCAAAGTCTCTTTTGCTAAAATGAGCTGATAAAACAAAGTTGTTGGCTCATATAGTGATTAAAAAAACATTAAAATAATACATTCAAACAAATATTTTCTTCATTTGAAGGTATTATTTTAATGTTTTTTTAATAATCGAGAACCTTAATTCAAAGATTACCTTCGTTTGAAGATATTTCTTTGAATGAAGATTGTTGTGCAGTGATCATCATTCGCAGGTACCTTCATTCAAAGAAATATCTTTGAATGAAGGTATTTGATGCTTTTTGTCCCCCTCCCTCCCAATTTTTTCATGTCCCAAGTTTGGGACCGAGTATTATGATTTTACCCTCCCTGTAGGGGTGAGAGATTTCATAGGAGTCTAATTCATCTAGATTCCTCCATATGGGTTGAAGAATATAATTCAATTTCTAGTTATTTACCTTCTTGGATTTTAGAGCATTTATAATTAACATGGAATCTCCTTCAATCCAAATTTGTTTCATATTATATTTTTTGGCCAGTTCTAGACCATGCATTAATGCATAAGCTTCAACCTCATTATTGGATTCTTGTGAAATTTTGCACACCTTTTCTACCAAAATATTCCCATGAGAGTCCCAAATGAGGGAGCAGTTTGAAGCTGATGTGACTTTCTTTAGCAAAGAATTGTCCCAATCTGTGATTTTGCCATTTGATCCTTAACACTTAGTAATTTTTGACATAACTACCTCTGATATTGCTCCAGTTTTTATATCACCTTAAAAATGGGGGATGGAGATTTCCTAAAAATTCTATGATTCCTTTCCTCCCATATGTGCCAAATCACTAGTGAGGGACCTACTTCTTAAATGCTTGCAAAAGTTGAATCCATATAGAGGGAAGGCCATCCTCTGAAATGTTCTAGAAGTGACTTAGGAAATGGAGCTTTCCAACTTAGTTTTTTAAATAACCAATTCCAACATTTGTTGCTAAACAAGCAATGTAGAAGTAAGTGATCCACATCTTCCTCTTCTTCCCCACAAAGGACACATTTAAAAATGGGAGATATATTCATTTTACTTAATATTTTGCCTATTAGGATTTTGTTGTGTAGTGTGAGCCATGCAAATGATCCCACTTTTAGTAAATAAACATCACTCCAATAGAGTTTGATTGGCCAATCTACCTTATTGTCTTCTGCAAGATATTTGTAACCTAGATTGATTGAATAACTTCTTGATTTAGCCACTATCCAATTGATCTCACCTTCCTCCCTTGAGTAGATGATGACTCTTTTTGACAATAACTTATTTAATATTTCTTTCTGAGATCTAGGAAAAGTGCAACCATTAAAACTCTTCCATTTAACTTTGACATTGTTTATTCCCTACCAATTCTCCTAGTTTTCCTTAATTTTGTTTCCCCAAGCCTATTTGAGAAAGGTTCTGGCCCCATTCAAATCATGTCTTGTGGATAAAGGTGGATGACCATTCCATGAGTCTTCCCAAAATAGTGCCTTGTCTCAATTATGGATAATCTATGTTAATTATGGAGTTAAAAATTCTCTCCCTTGAATTAGAAAATTCCACATTTTAGATCCTACTAGGGGATTGTCAATGGTAAATATTCTTTCTCTATCCCTGTTGTCTAGATATTTGTCCTACATAATTCTTACCCATTTTGCATGTGGTTTAGAGTACATTTTCTATTCCAATTTGACTCCTAGTGCTTGATTTTAATGTTTCATGTTTAGCACAACATCCCCACATGACATTTTTCGTTTACATATTTTTCCCATGAGAAAAGACGAATTCTTTTTTTGTCTAAATTTCCCTACCATAGAAAACATCTAACAAGTTTTTTAAGGTCTGAAACAATCCCTTTTGGTATCTTGAGTATTGACATAATATGTATGGGGACAACAGTGAGAACCATCTTCACCATTCTCAATTGGCTAGCTAAGGATAGTTATTTTCCTTTCCATGAAAGAATTTGTTTTGATGGAAATGTGAATATGTTTCCAAATATCCTTCCTAATTGGAACATAAAACAAAGGAATGCCTAGATACTTTCTTGGTAAAGCTTCAATCTTGAACCTGAGAACATCAAAAATGCATCTTTGAACAATAATATTTGTAAAAAAAAGGAATACCTTAGATTTTAAAGCATTGATGGTCTAGCCTGATGCTTTGTAATACTAATATATTATGTTTCTTATGGACTTAGCCTCTGCAAAAGTTGCTTGACCAAACAACATCATATCATCTAAAAAGAATGAGTGTGTAAAGGGTTCTCAGAGCAAAACGAGATGTATGCCTCTCTAGTTGTTCCTCTAATTTTCTACCTTGATTGCTCAACTAAATGCTTCAACCATGAGAATAAAGAGATATGGGGATAGTGGATCCCCTTGTCTTAGTCCTTTCTTGGAGAAAAAGGTTTCAATGACAATGTCATTTACTAGAACTGAGAATTTAACCCCTAAGATGCATGATAGGATCCATTTGCACCAATATTTAAAGAAGCCAAATTTTGTGAGGATCTGAATAAGGAACTCCCATTTTACTTTATCATACACTTTAGCCATGTCTAATTTTATAACCTTTGAAGGAATTTTGAGTTCATCTATTGAATGGAGGATTTCATGTGTGACAATTGCTCCCTCTGGCATCTCTCACCCAAGCACAAATCTGCCTTACTCTTCTAAGATGATGTTTGGAATAATGGTTTCTATTCTAGATGCCATATATTTAGACATAATCTTATATACTGAATTACAAAGAGAAATCGACCTGAAATCCTCAAAGGATGAAGGACTTTTTATTTTAGGAATTAGAGCTATGAGGGAAGCATTCAATTCCTTCAAGATGTTCTTATGTTTTCTAGCTTCTTCTACCACCAAGAGCACATCTCTAACCACAAAGCTCCAACATTTCTAAAAGAAACTACTTCTAAAACCATCAAGTCCAAGTGCTTTATCATCAGACATAGAGAAAAGTGCGACTTGAATCTCCTCTAATGTAAATTCTTTCATAAAGTTCTCATTTTGTTCATTTGAAACCAATTTGGAAATATTAACAACTACTATTGGTCATTGGGCTAGTAAATTACTATCTTCACTAGCTAGTAGATCCTTGAAAATTTTTACCACCTCCTTTCAAATGTCTATCTAATTGGAAGTGACTTCACCATGCTCCTTTTTTATGCCGTGAATGAAATTAGTCGCCCTTCTAATTTTGTAAAGATATGAAAACTAATTATGTTTCTATCTCCTTTTAGCCATGTTTCTCTATATTTTTGTCTCCAATATATTTATTCTCTCAATAACATTTCCTATAGCTCCTCATTTATCATTTCTCCTCACTATAACATTTAGCATTCATACCATTTCTAATTATATGATTAGAGAGATTTGTTAGCTGCATTTGAATTATCTCCTCTTTGAAGATGCTTTCGAAATGATGATGCTTCCAAATTTTGATTTGAGCTTTGATATATTTAAATTTTTGAACCAATTAAAACATCCACAAGCTGTGAATGAATGGATATGTTTCCCACCATATTTGTAGTTGTGGCATGAAGCTTGGATCCATGAACCACATCTATTCATATTTTAAAAAATTGATTCTTTTGCTAGTATCCTCCAAGAATTCTAAACATATTGGATAATGACCAGATCTTGCAATGGGTAATATGCTACTTATGAAAGTTTTATTCTCAGAAAGTCATGAGATATGAGAAATCTATCTATCCTTTATGTAATGTGGCAAAAATCTTTCCTTCTACTAGTCCATGTAAATTTCCCGTTCTTTGGAATACAATCATACAAATTGTTGAAAAAGATGAAGTCCCTAAAATCTTCCATGGCTCTTGTAGGATGTGTAATCCCTCCCAATTTTCTTCTTCCTCTATGATGGCATTGAAATCCTCCTTTGATCACCCTTTCATCTTTTAGAGGGATCAGGAGTGTGCTAATACCCTTCCAAAGTTTGCATTTTTGAATAGTTCTATTTGGGCCATACACACAAATGACCCATAGGTCCCTAGAAAAGAGATATTTGGGGAACTTACCTAGTAGCCTATTTTCCCCAGTTGCAATAGTCTCCCTCTTAGGGAGATGTTTCTTCCACAAAATGGCTAGCCCTCCAGAAGCCCCACTAGTCAGAACCCTAACAAAATCACAACTTCCCCAACTTTGGAAAATCTATTCACCTTGCTCTTTGGATAGTTTTGTTTCTTTTAATAAAATAATGTCCACTTTTCCTCATCTATTTAATGTTGAACAGACATATTTTGTTAGGGGGGTTGATGCCCCCTTACATTCCACAAGAGGACCTTTATTGTACCCGTAGAGAGTTTTCCACTCTCCTCTTTCTTAAAGTTTTCTCAATTGTGGATTGTATGCCAACCACAATCTCCTCTTGTCTTATTAGTCCTTGTTCTTCGGCTCCTTCTAATTCTCCCTAGTTTCTTGATCTTCGTTTGTCTTCTAAATTTGTCTATAAAATTATTGTCTTTGAGTATCTCCTAGTTCCATTTGCTCCTATAGAACTTCCTTTGCTATATCATCACAAATCTCATTTTTGACTTTTGTAATGATGACTTCTAATAATGAGTTCAAAGATTTTTTAGCTTTTCAACCTCGTCAGCATTGATTTCTATTGCATTATCACTTTGCATTCCAAGATCTTCATCTCAGAAAGTGGTTAGGATTAATACTTGGAGTCCTCCTGATCTGAAATGGTCTTGATCTTCCCCAACTGATTGAGCCCCCATCTCAAGGTCTATTTGTGTATGAATCCTTGGATTGAGCTCTGTTCTATTAGTAATTTACTATAAGCAGTACAACCCCTTTTGGGCTTTATTCTTGGAATGTGTGTCTTTCCATTTCCCTTACCAAGAGTCAAATTTTGACTGTTTGCCTCCCTTCTCTCTTCTAATATTTGATTGTTACATTTTATGTGCCCATATCCCTTACAGACCATGCATCTGAACTCAAGGTCCTCATAGGAAATTTATTGCTCCCATGTACCCTCAAAGGTTTGAAGTTTGATTGTCTCTAGGAAACCCCACTTGATTTTGAATAATATACACATTTTGATGTTCCCTTTAGAATTCCGACCTATGTTTTCCTCAATGCCTTGGCATTTTCCAATAGAGTTTCCTATTAGTCTCAAGATGTTTTCATCCCTATATTCCAAAGGCAAATTTTTAATTTTTATCCAAAAGGGGCAAAAGAAATTTCAGCTTTGTCTGCGTTGAAGTTTGGTTGCCACGGTTGATAATATAGTCTTGCACCCTTAAAAAACCAAGCATTTTTGGATTTTTGGGAAAATAACTACAAAGAACCCTTCATCTAATTCAACCAACTCTTCTATGCTAGGCTAGTTTTGCACAATCCATTCATACAAAGCAATTTTGGATATATGGTTTTTCTAGAACTTATCGATTATGGCAATCTCCTTGAGTTTTTCCATCCTTCCTTCAAGAATTGCATCTGGTATTTGAGCATAGATCTCCTCCTCCTAGTGCTGAGCCTGGGATTTCTTAGAAAACTATTTAATATGATACTTTTGAATGTTCTCCCTTCTATAGTTCATCCCATTTTACTCTTTGTGTATCTCAATTTGGGATCTAGTTTCCTTCCTCAGGAAAGTACTGTCCTCCTTTTGAAATTGGTTGCTTCATATCTCCCCTTTGATTGCCCTATTTTGACAATGCGCTCTTCGTGTCACTTCTTTGCATGGACTGCTTTATCTATTGGTGACATTTTTCGAAAGTGGGCTAACCTACTTAAGTGATGAAGGTTAGTTTGTTCTGGGAGGGCCTTGCTTTCTTGCCACTTGTTCATTATGTTGCCTCCATAAGAAAACCCATGTCACCTACCCCCATGACTCTCTCCTTGCCAACTGAGCCTTCTATTGTCAAAATGCCCGTTCTTGATACGTCCATATTCCCTCATATGAGGAAATGACCTATTTGTTCTTTGTTTTGAGTATATTGGAAGTTTATCATCATGTAGAGATTTCTTATGCCTCCCCCTTCTTGCCTCGTATCAGAGATTTTCTATCCTATAAGTATTTCTCCCCTTCCTGTGCCATGGCACCACCATTCTTGAGAATTCACAAGGAGATAAAGTGTAATCAAAACCATGTATATATTAATGCATCTCTACTTATTTACAAGAACATTTAGCTAAGGAATTAAAAATGTTTGATAAAATGAATTGCCTTAGTATTGTTTGTACAATTTGTCTAATTCATTGATATCGTATTATCGTATATTCTTAGGAGAGAAAAATAAAATGAATTGCTTTCCCTAACCTTGTTTGGATTATCAAATGATTTTTCTATTTGGGAATATCATTATATTATCCAATCTTTTGAAGGAAATGAAGTAGTACATAGATATATCAACTAGCAGTTGCATAGAATTTATGTGCAACGGAATAGCCGATAGGGTGTATCTATATCTCCTCTGTAACCGTAATATTAAGAAAGAACATATTTGTAATTGTATACGATTAGGGTGTATCAATTTGTAATCATAAATTTGAAATGCGGCCTTCGACATTGGGAAATAACTTGTAGAAATATTGAGAAACAAATTGACCAAGAATTTGTTGGCATGGCTTCTAGTACCCTTTTTAATGTGTTTATTGCATTAAGTTGGATACCAGCTTAAAAAAAAATGAAATTATAGGTGGTAAGTAGCGGCTGCTCTTTAAATAAAATATGCATTGTTTTTACTCAAGATTAAAACAATACAAAATTAAAAATTAAAAAAAAATGTGATTACATTCCATTAATATACATTTGTAAAATTTTTAAATATAAAGATAAATCCATAAAATTATAAAATATATATTTTCCGGTAAGTGAGGGATTTTTAGGCTGGCCCACTCTAGTGGAGGTCACAAGGGGGACCTCCTCCCCATCGACATATTCAACTTAGTGCTTAGAAGCCACTTATTCAACTCAATTCCACTTGAGAGCCACGATGTTACTTGGGGGACTCAAACTTGGATCTCCATTTTGAAAACATTATGGCTTTGCCATTTAAGCACAACCCCTTTCACAAAAATAAATAAATAATAGTAAATATATTAAATTTTATATATTAAATATATTAATAATGAAAGATCTAAATTAAATATTTTTAAATATTAAAATTTTATGCATTAAAAATAAAATACTAATAGACTATTCTTAAAATATTTCTCCTCTTAATAAGTTACCTACAAGCTCCTTAATATTTTTGTGTGATTGTATTTGATATTCATACAAACGTTTGTTCATAAATGAGTTTTGGGCTTGTTTTAAAATGGAGGATTTCATTTCTTATTAATTTAACTTCAACATGAGCTCAATTTTATAACCCATGTCTTTTTATTAAACATGTCATTTTATTAAACATGAGCTTCTTTTGGCATTCAGGCTATGCTCTAATTTATTCACCTTTTGAAATAATGTTTAAATATTTATTCACCTTTTGAATTTATTAATCTTCACCCCAATAATATAAAGCTTACAACCATTAGAAGGTTATCCTAATTTATCCTATCTCTAACACCTTATTACTTATCCTTTTAATCCATTTCATTAATAATTATTATTTTATTATATTGATTCTAATCATACACTTTATAAATTTTAATATTACATTCTATTAACTATAAATAAACTATTATAATGATAATAACATGTTATTACCAATTATATTTACCCTTTATTAATAAATTGTTCTCATAATTATTAATAACTTTAATTTTATATTATTTATTAAATTCTCATAATTATCAATAGCTTCAATATTATATTATGTATTAAATCTAATTAAAAAACATACTAATTAAAAATAATAATTTATTTCAAACCTATTAAAAAGTGGCTTAAATTATGTAAATGTCAATTTAGCATCAATCTATATAGCTGTAAAGTTGTAAATAAAAAGCATGTTTTGGTTCAAATGTCAAAGAGTATTAACATGTCAATATTTTTAAAACAATTTTTTTTAACTTATTAAAAAATAGCACATACTGATAGTAAACTCTTAAAAATTACTCTGTCACTTAAAAATCTTTTACAACCATTTAGGGCATCCCATAACCTCCCTCAAAATTTATAGACTTTTTTTAACACCAAGAAAAGAATAATTTAATGTCTGTAAAATGTTACCGAAACACACTTCCCCAGGGCCCACACATTTACATATTTAATCCTATACACAAGGGGAGAGAGAGGAGATAGAGAAAAATTCTCTAGCTAAGAAGATAAAACTAACACTGGCTAAGGAGTTCAGGTAAACTTAGGCTAACTGGATGGCTCAGCATTAAAGGGTACCACCTCTTTCCCCTTATCCAAAGGGTTTTATGCTACATTTCTTTTTTTTTAAAGGCACCTGGTAAACTTTTTAATGTGACTGGTGACACCGGTGCGACACGCCCTCCAGCTCCACACCAACGCTTTTGCCCGGAGCAATGAACCAGTGAGGCCACAACACGGGGGACCTCATCCCCTAGCAAGAACACTTCAAACCTGTGAGCTCGTTGGCCCAGCGAAGGTGTAAAGCTTGTGAGCTCGTTGGCCCAGCAGGGGTTTGAACTCTAGTGGCCGCCACTACAACCGAGTGACTTAACCACCGAACCACGCCCTTATCAGTGGGTTTCATGCTACATTAACCAATTTCTTAATAATTTATTTTATAATGTTTCCTAGAGTCTTAGCATGAGCTCCACTATTTCTAGGGTTTTGATTATTTGTATAGTACCCTATAGTGGTCCACCCTTCCTCTTTTTTTGAATGGGAGCCTTAGATGATCAAGAAGAAGGCTTGTTGTGTAGGAAAACCAAGGGATGTAATCCTTAATCATATGATCAGAGGATTACATCTCAAGAAAGTGTTGGGAAGATTAAGGTAAAGGGCACACTAGGTATGATGCATCTAACCAATTTGAATATCCGCAATTTCTTTTAAATATTTCAAGAGGTCAACCTCATCACAGACTCATTTTTGGGGACGAGATGATAAGAACTAGTCTAGATCGATACAAACCACTTTACCAAGAAAACCAGTAATAGTCATAAAAATTTCCAATGTTGCAAAGGCAAACTTAGGACCCAGACAAGGACATGAAGATCCCTTTTATTACAGACATCAAATTCTTGAGTCCAGGGTTGGAAAACCAAAAGGGAGGCATGGACAAACTAGGGGCCATGTTTAAGAATGGCCTTTGCATGGCTAGCTTTAGTGAAGTGAAACAAAAAAACCATTGGTGAGGTTTTAGATAGCATCAAGGAAAACCCCATGTGAGGCCCAAGCCTTGTTGGCCCAGCCTGTTAGCATGGTTCTAGGAGGAACCCTTCCAACAAAGTATCATATTAAGGTAAAATGTTCTAGCCATTTATAGGCACTATCAAACTTTGACATGGGAAACACCAGATTATAAGGGAACTCAAAGTGCATACCTTGTGGAACACCTCAGGAACAAATTTCTTGGGTCACTTGTTCAGTTGAGCCATCCTTGAAAGCTGTCAAACCATCAACACCAATAGAAACAGTTGGGCTGATAAAGGTTGAGGCCATTAAGAAGGGTAAGGGGAAGCCCTTAGGCATGGAAATATAAAATCCCCCACAATATGATAGCATATGATAGCAACATAGTTGTAGACTTGGTTAAAAGCTTAAAAGTGTCAAACTATGTGTTAAATCTTGTTTAAAATTACATAAGTAGTGTTATGTAAGCTTGATGAGCTACTAACAAGTACTATGGTAGTCATAATCCTTAATTGAATAGTTGCATATATAACCAATTTGGAGTATGGAAAAACATAGTTATAAGGATGGGTGTATATGACTGGTCAGTTAAGTTGCACAACCATTCTAGTTATCTAAATTAAATGTTTAAAAGTGTGATTTCAATAGAAAATCATTAAGCTGGATTATTTTGTGTTGAGGCAAGCTGAGATAGTAGTGTATGGACATATAACCCATATATCCACAGTGGAATATGATATTATATTTAAATGTTTTGGTCAAAGTAATGCAATTGTTGCTTGTATTGTCGGTTCATAGTATCTAACAGGCTTGCATGTCAGTCAATTGTCATACTTAGCTAGATAGTATCTAGGGTTGCATGGTCAATTGCATGTAATAGAGTCAATACTTTACACTTGGTTCTTGGATGGCATGGTATACTTTGCAAATTTCTTTATCTACCATCTTTGTGAAAGGTAGGGCCACTTCCAGTAGGAAGGTGTGCAGGGGACTATTGGTCTGTGGTTGGAGGCAAAGTACCTAGATGATGCTCTCCCTTCATACAGTAGGATAGAACACCATGAAGTTTGAACTCAAAGACACACTTGTTTATGAATACTAAGACATTAAAAATGTAATTTGAATAATTATATATAAAATTGTATCATAGTATACTAATATTGATGTATTTGTGGAAACTTAATGAATTCATTGTAACAATATCTAGTGAAAGAATCTCGATTTACTATAAATTAGATTAATTGTTTTCTATTTCCATTTAATGGTTGTAATATGGTTTTTTATGATGAGTTGAAAAAACTAATTAGTACTTTACATTGATGTACTTGTATAATCTTTGTGTACTAGATGTATTAGTCATAATCATTGCATTGACTACTATAAGAAAGAAAGATGATCATTGTCAAGATAGGTTTGATTGCTTTATCATTTCAAAATAGTGTTGTTTAATGGATTTAAGTAATGAATTAATATGGTTAAACCTTTTTTTTCAAATTTAAAATTTTGGTTGTATAATGGTTTTAGAACTTTAGTTTGTTTCATAAATAAACATTTTTGTTCATTTCTTTTATATTCTATATATACGTTATAATATTTAAACTTAGATTATAACATTAGAAAATCCATTGTCATACTAAATTAATTATGAGAGATGAAATCTATCCAATTTTATAAAATAGAGAAAAGTGGCATTAAATTTTCAAATAATTTTAACATATATAAATATAGAATAATATTTATTTTCTTCTCCTCAACCTAAATACAAAGGAATTACCCTTCATGACCAAATTCATGGACATATGTATCTGTGCATATGTAGTTTGTTTACTAATCTATGCATATGTACTTTAATGTTTCCAAATAATTTTGACATATATAAAATACAAAATAATATTTGTTAAATGTTTATGTGAATCCTCAATGAAAATGTTTATTTGAATCCTTTAAAACTATATGATATATTATAATGTAGCTTCATGCCAGGGTTGGTTGATCTCCGTACTAACACTGCGTACTATTTGGACTGATGTCACTTGCATATAGACATTTTTTCATTCTAAAATTTTTGCAGTGTCATGGATTTTGTTATTCGTTATGATGGGTGGGGTAATAGCAAGATTTACTATTTGGTTATGCTGGTGTTTTCAAATTTCATCCAATAATATCATATATTCTCTCTTGGTGTTTATGATGCTATATACACATGTTTTTATACTGTAAAGAAAAAAATCAATTCATATTTAAATTTTTGTATTTTAGAACCTAGCAAAATGTCATCTGATATTTCCTCAACTTGGAGCTCTTACCTCAAGAGTACATATTTTAAAGAAGTCATTACGCTATACCAATTTGTGAATATGCCTTTAAAGACTTCACAAGATCTTAGCACCGTCAAATTCCAGGCCTGTTGGTGAATGGAATCGAACATCCCTTTAGAGAGTCACACAACCAAACTTCAAAAAATTACTACTAAAAGTATTTTCCATAGAAAAAAAATCTGGTAAAAAACTTAACAAGAAACTAAACAAGAGAATTTTGAAGACAAGATATGGCATATAGATCAGCACTTTTAGCTTCTGGTCCTTACAGTCGGCAGCCCTTTGGTGTAAATGGTGGTCGTGCCTTCAGGAACATTCACTCTTACAATCCTAGGAGAAAGGTCAGATTTTCATAGGAGATAAAGTTTTTGGGAGGTAGCCACGAAAAAGAAAAGGTCTTCCAAAAGAGCCAAGGCAGCTATAGGAATTTTCCTCCAAGCTCTTGTGGCTAGGGGCTATCCATAGGCCCAACAAAAAAGTTTCTTAACACCCCTATAAGACCTCTAAAGTCGCAACAAGAAGCCTTCAATGATTATTAGAAAGGGTCTCAGTTAAAGGTTCAGAGGAGTAACTCACGCCTTCAAAGGAGGGATCCCTTTCATTCCAGAAGGAAGCCCAATAAAAAGAAGATCTATGACAAGAGATTATCACACCCCCTTCAGAAGAGGTCAAAGCATGGGCCATCATTTAAAGTTTAAAGATACTTGGGTTCCAAAAGTTAAGGAAGTAACTAGGCGAAAAGAGTTTAATGAGGTCAAGCTAGACCAGGCAGAAAAGAGGGTGCTAGATGAAGCTGCCAGGCTACGCGAGAAGACCCTCATAGGTAAGGTCTCATCCCCCCACTTTGATACTAATGATTTAAAGGAATGGTGTCAAAAATCTTGGCCCTCAGCCGAGAAGTTCTGTGAGCTAGGTAATGGTTTTTTCTATTTCTTTTTCACTGCCAAAGAAGAAAGAGACAATATCCTAAAGGTAAAATTGTGGAAGTTTGGTCAAACAGCTATTTTATGTTAGGCATGGAAACCAAACTTCCATGTGGGAAAAGAAAAAATCACACTAGTTCCGTTTTGGATACAACTGCCCTGGCTACCGCTTGAATACATAGATCCAGAAATTGTGAGGTGTATAGGAAACTCCTTGGGAGTTTGCCATGAGATTGATATCCCAGACCTAAGCATCAAGGAGTCAACAATTAGATTCTAGATTTATGCAGAGGCAAAGGCCCTACTACCCAAGAGAGTTAAAATTACGAGTCAGGGCTTCTGGCTTCAAGAGCTTTGGCTAGAGGACGACATGCTCCCAGAGGACATAACAAGATGTCTCGAATTCCTGCGTAAGAGTTCAAAGATTGTCATAGTGGAAGACAACCCCCCCTTACAAGCCTCAAAGAATCAAGAGCAGGATCAAGAGCTTCAAGATCTTCCCCTCGAAAACACTTCGCTGCATTTTGATGCAATGCGGGAAATAGAGGACGTTGCCATAAAAAAGGACCCTGGGGCAAGAAACAATACTTCTATCAATCTGTAGGTCTTGTTATCTTCCCCGTTAGCCAGCTTTAAAGATAAGGGGGTCGGTGATCTAGATGATGAAGGTGATCAGCAGGTTTTGGCGGATGAAGGTATGGCAGGATTGTCGGGTTGTGACAAACTTCTAGACCAAGCGGACGAGATCTCGCATATCCAGGAGGATGAACCTCTAGAGGAATAAGAAGATGATTTCAAGTGGGAAGACCACTAGATGTCCCAAAACGATACCTCAACCATGGCTGGATTACTGAGGGATATTGAAATACTAGCAAAGCAAACTAGTGAGGCTGGCTCCCCTAGCTTTGCAAATGATTTAATCCAAGACAATGAGACTCTTAAAGATCTACTACATCAAGTAGTCGATAAGGTTGCTAATAATGTGATAGAAGAAATAGCTGATGAGGTGATGTTGGAAGAGGATCACATCTTTGATAAGCTTCCACTGGGTATTTCTCAATCAGAAATGACGAGCCCCCTGAAAAAGTATTTTGCATCTCCCACCAGGAAAAGTGCAAGGCAAAAAAATCAAGGAAGTCCAAAGGAAAGGAGGAAGCTTGCAATGTAGTGCCCGCTTATAGTCCAATTAAGAGGAGAGTTCATGGCTCTCCTCAAAAGCCATGAGAGTCCTTACTTGGAACGTTAGGGGCTTAGACGCCCCTAACAAGAGAAGCCTCATCAAGCACCATATTGATGAGGATAAAAGCAACATTATACTACTTCAGGAAACCAAGTTCTCTGCAGAAATGAACAGGTCTTTAATAACTGGTTTGGATGGCAGTTTTCCACAGTAGACGCAGTTGGAGCATTAGGTGGATTGGCGATAGGATGGAAATCACATATCCACCCCATCGAAGTGCTAGAAAGGAATAGTAATTTCCTAATTGGCAGATTTCTGCAAGTTATGCTAGGGTGTGATCTATGGTTGATCAACGTCTACACTCCTACCGATTTAGGTCTAAAGAGACAGATGTGGGAGGATCTTTCCTTTTGGCTCAATGTTATTAAGAGGGAGAAATTCATTCTAGGAGGAGATTTTAATGCAATCCTTGATGATTCAGAAAAAAAAGGAGGAACCTCTCATCCTTTAAGATCTCAACAGGACTTCAGAAAGTTCATAAATCAAAATGGCTTTTAAGATTGTGCTCCAAAAAATGGAAAATTTACTTGGACAAACAGGTGAAAAGATTTCTATAAGATAGCAGAGAGGCTTGACAGATTTCTTGTCTCTCCAGAGTGCATGTGTCTTTATACCACCTTTGAATCAGAGATTCTACCCCTGGGTGGATTGGATCATTTTCCCGTCAGACTTCAAATTGGAATGGACTCTCAGCCTAGCTGGAAAAATTTTAGATTCCAGTCAATGTGGTTCAATGACCCCTCCATCATCCAAAATGTCAATGAATGGTGGAAGAAAGCTCCTTTTGTTAAGGGGTCTCGCATGTTCCAGTTAGTCTAGAAGCTTAAATTCGTAAGGCAAAAGATCCTACATTGGAACAGCTCACACTTTAAAAACATTTTTTCTCAAAAAGCTAAGATTCTTCAGGACCTGAGACAGCTAGAGGAGAAAATTATAAGTGAAGGTATGGATGGCACTTCTTTTTAGCTAGAGAAGAGTCTAAAGCTTCAGCTGGAGGAGATTTTTAGTTGGGAAGAAATATATTGGAGACAAAGGTCAACGGAATTATGGCTTAAACAAGGGGATAAAAACACGTCTTTCTTCCATATGGCTGCTAAAATACGTAGGGTTTCCAATTCCATTAATTCAATACTTTCAAAAGATGGGAGAGTCATCATAGATTTGGAGGAGATCAAATTAGAAGCCAAAGATTTTTTTAGTGACCTAGTTTCCAAAAAGATAGCTCCAAAAGGAGATGGAATCCCCCCACTTGACTTCGTCCCTAAGCTTGTCTTCGATTTCCACAATGCGGACTTAATGAGGGAATTCTCTATGGAAGAGGTAAAGATAGCAGTCTTCTCCATGCCAGGTGAGAAAGTGTCTGGACCAGATGGGTGGATAGGTATTTTTTTCCAAAAATGTTGGGATACGGTCAGCAGAGACATTTTCTTAGCGGTTGAGGAATCCAGGAAGTTCAAAAATGTGCTTAAAGAGATGAAAATTACTAATCTAATGTTGATCCCTAAAACAAAAGCCCCGCAAAGTTTTGATGATTTTAGGCCCATCTCCCTCTGTAATTTTGTTTACAAAATTATTTCTAAAGCAGTGGCATTGAGACTAGCTAAATTATTGCCAAGTCTAATTTATGAGGAGCAAGGGGGATTCATCCTAGGCAAAGAAACCCTGAGGGTGCAATTCTCATGAAATCCTTCACTCGGTCAACATAGAGAAACAGGAGGCTATGTTGGTAAAATTGGACATGTCAAAGGCATATGATAGGGTGGAGTGGCAGTTCCTATTAGCAATGATGGATAAATTGGGCTTTTCCAAAGAGTTTTGCAAATGGATTTCCTCATGCTTCTCTGATTACAAGATGTCAGTTATTGTTAATTGTAGAGACACAGAGACCTTTAATCCCACAAGAGGATTGAGGCAAGGGGATCCAATATCTCCCTACCTCTTCATCATCATGTCAGAAGCCCTTACTTGGGCCATCAAGGAAGCCAAGAGTAAATTTCAATGGCAAGGTTTAAGAATTAAAGGCATGCAAGACTCCTTTACGCATGCCCTCTTTGCAGATGACACCCTCTTATTTGGGAAAGCTTCTTTGTCCGAGGCAATATCTATTAGGAATACAGTGGAGAATTATTGTTTAGTTTCTGGGCAGGTTGTTAATGGATCTAAGTCAGTGGTTTATCTTTTTAATGCATCTCAGGCCGTCCAAGAGGATATCAGCAAAGTCTTTAACTTCAAAATTGAATCCCTTCCAGGTAGATATCTTGGGCTACCACTATTCACAGGAAGACACAAAAACTCTCTTTGGAATAACATCTTAACTCACATGCATTCAAAAATGTTAGCTTGGAATAACAATTTTAACTCACATGCAGGTAGAATTGTTTTGTTTAAATTAGTGTTAGCAGCAGTCCCTACTTACATGATGTCCATTTTTCAAATCCCTAAAGGAGTTCTTTCAAAGGTTGAGAGGATCTACAGGCAATTCATGTGGCAAGGTACATTTCAGCAAAAGAAAGTTCACCTCTTGGCTTGGGATAAAATTTGTAAATCGAAGGATGAAGGAGGAGCGGGCATTCTAGACTTAGAGTTACAAAATCAAGTGCTTGGAGCTAAGCTGGCCTGGAGCTTCTATTCTACACCGAATTCTATTTGGGAACAGGTAATGAAATCAAAGTATCTGGGCTCTCATGAGAAGGAACGAATCTTCACAGTTAAAAACCCACCAAGAGGATTAGCAATATGGAATTTCATTTCTAAATGTAGAGATTTCCTTATTCCAAAACTATCATGGATTATTCATAATGGGGAGAAAGCAGACTTTTGGCTCGATTCTTGGTGTGGGGAGCCTAAGCTTTCGAATAGCCCGAGGACCTCCTAGAAGTGAGACTCTTCTTGCAGTCGAACTGGGACAACAAAGTGAAAGACTACTGGTGTGTTAAGAGAGATCGTGGACATGTCTCTATAAATTGGAAAAGCACAAGGAACTGTGATTTCCCCTATGATCAGAAAGTGCAACTAAAAAAGATCCTGGCCAAAAGAATGGTTATCTTTTCAGATAAAGAAGATGTATTAGATTGGACAGGAGCTAAATCGGCCTGTTACATAGTGAAAAATGGGTATAGATTAGCCAATGAAAAGTTGATGGCAAACTGGCCGTTGAATTTATGCTGGAGTAAAACAGTGTTGTCGAAAGCTGGAGCGTTCTCTTGGTTGGCGATCAACAAAAAAATTCTTACAGGTGACAGAATCAAATGGTTAGGCTTCGGTCCAAATTTCCTTTGCACCCTTTGCGAGAAAGAAGAAGAATCGGTGGACCACTTGCTTCTACACTGCCCATTCAGTAGAGAATGTTGGTTATGGTTTATGCGTATGCTGAACTAGTCCTCCCCCCTCTCTAGTTCTCTAGTTCTTATGTTTAAAAACTAGCCTCTTCCTTTCTCTGATTCATTCTTTGCTTGCATTTGGGAGCTAGGTCCTTCTCTAGTAGAGTGGCTCATATGGCGGGAGAGAAACTACCAAATTTTCAAAAAAGAAGCCTCGTCATTGAAGACAGTGTGCGGCAAGATTGAGGCAGCTATCTTAGAGATGGTTTTATCTAATGTAAGAAACTCAAAAACTAGAAATTTAAATTGGTCCAAATGGGACTCCATTGTCTTAAGAAAGTGGAAGTTGCTGGATAGAGACAACATAGGTGGCTTAGTTATGGCAAGAGTTCCATCGGTCTCCATAGGTGGCTTAGTTATGGCAAGAGTTATCGCCTACAACCCCGTTCATTAAGTTAAATTTTGACGGTGCATGTAGGGGCAACCCTGGAGTCTCAGGCATGGGGTGTGTCCTCAGAAGAGAGGATGGCTCTCTGTTAGCCGCCAAAGCAATGAAGATCCCAATAGGTACAAACAATGAAGCCAAAGTTTGGGCTCTGGTACATGGGTTGCAATTGGCGGTCATGTTTCGAGTTAAGCATATATGGATAGAAGGTGATTCTATGATTATTATCAACGCCCTTAAAGTGAAAGGCTTGGACAACTGGAAGCTAAACTATATATTGCAACAGGCTTTTCCCTTGCTTAAAACTTTCGAGGACTTCAGGATTTCGCAGACTCTGAGGGAAGGCAACAAGGTTGCCGATGGACTTGCCAACATGGCTATAGATCACACCACGGCCACAGAGGTTTTTATTCCAGCCCAGCTTAGTCAAAACAACCACGTGTGCAAGCTCCTACAAGATGATTTAAAGGTTGCATCCCCCTCTTAGGCTGAGCTACCTAGGTAGTATATTCGATTAGTTTTCCCCTGTATGTCAAGCTGTGTGTAACCCTCACTCCTTTATTGCAGTGGGTGCTTTTTAAGGAATACAAGACGGGCTAGAGGCAATTAGGAGGGATTCACTGCTCCTGTCATGTCTAAGTGTTCAAAAGGTCTTTGCAAATCCTTTTGCCAACGGGAATATTGTATGTGGGATCCGAGCATGCCTCTTGCTTCTACATCTTCTCTGTTTCAGATAAGTAGATGGGGTCTATTAATGGGATCTTCAATGCTCCTAACATGTCCTAGACTTCACAAGATCTTAGCTTGTCTTTTCACCAATGGGCAGTCTGCCTATGGGATCGGATCTTACCAGGCTCTGTCCTCCATTTCCATTGTATCTGATAGACAGATGGGGCATCTTTAATAATATATTCGATCATGATAGCAGTCTTGTCCTATGCGTAGAAAGTTGGAGCATTTAGCAGAAGAAGTTTCTAATGATCTCTTTTTGTTCACAAACATAACGGCCCATCTTGTTTCTCTCCCAGCGATGGTGTATGTCTCACCGTTGGTGTTGGTCATCAGCTTGACTATCACCGTCGACCTTGCCCTAAGTTCTCTCCCTGAGTGTCTTGTTTACTCTGATGATGTGCTGAAGGTTGACGTCGACAAGACCTATATGATCAGCGCAAGGTTGAGACAGTACTCCGATGGATGTGTGTCTTACTGATGGAGGCATTCTTTCACTTCTTCAAACCTCTAGTCAATTTCGAGGGGTGATGTGATGTTCTGCTAACTTTGAAACTTGCTTAGACCACCAACGATCCTCTGACATGAGCTGTCCTTTCTTCTTATTGCAGCATCATTCAGTCCTTTTACAAGGCATTGCAAAACATCCTCCAGAAGGGTAGTTGTGGAGCCGCTGGTGCAGGTTGTGCTCCTGGGTGACCTGCAGTCTGCTTCGACTCTAGACGTAGCTTAGTGATGGGATTGGCCTTTCCTTTTTGTTTGGTTTTTTTGATGGTCCTCTTTAGTTTTTTGTTTTTGGCTTCTACTGTTTCAATAGGCTATCCCAAGGCCTTCTCAGATGTCTATTTTTTGCTGTAGTTTTTCTCTGTATAAACCTTTACCTATTATTAATGAATTGGTTTGGGTGGCTTGCCACCTTTTTCTTTAAAAAAAAAATATGCCTTTAACCATTATAGTGTTTTAGTGTTTGTAGAATGATGTTTAATTTGTGCTTATCTTTTTTGATTACATTTTTTTTGTATGGTAAGCATAGGGTTTATAATAGTACATGTGTAATTGCATGTAGATGTACAACATGAATTAGGGACCTGACACTATCAAATTTCATGTTACTTTTTCAAATTTATCTAACCACCATAACCGGTGTCTGACAATTTTTAAAAAATTATGAAACAAAAAAATTGCAAAATTTCCCAGCGATCGCAAGCAGGTAGCATGACAATTTCCCGGTGGAATTTCCTGACCATAGCAGGTAGGCAGCCAAGATGAGGATTTTCCAGGAGCAAAAGCTCCCACTAAGAAGCCTATCGGCTAAATATTGTTATGATGACTAAATTCTTTTTTAACACTCCATGAGAGAAGATTAATGTTTGTCAATCCATGTCCTGCCAATGTGAAAGCACAAAAATAGTAATTAATGTTGTGCATGTGTTTTTTGTATTGGAAGGTCGAGATGATTATCCAACCTAGTTACATGTAAATCCAATATATGTTGGTCTTGTATTAACTCTAGTTATGAGCATACTTATTATGTTTAAGTTGTTGCATGTGTAACTATAAGTGGAAGTGGATTCCTTGGTTCTCTTCACCTAGTGGTCTTAGATGAGGCTATATGTATTATGGTTACCCTGTACATACCATAATAGATTGGATTGAGAGAAAGTTGGGTGCTGGTATGGCTAATCATCTTAGACACCAATTTTCTCTACTCTAGTGTCCATCACATTTGAAGACCATCTCCTCTTAAGTAATATTATAAGAGATTTTTCTCTTACCTTAGACTCAAAACAGTAACATTTAATGATCTATATGGGAAAAAATCTCATAGGCTATATTGATGTACATACTACTTCCCATCGAATCACTACAACTAGCAGATCTTTGATGAAGACCTATACGTCAATTGGTATACTATTTTCCACTTGATAGGGTTTGATAGAAAGTTGCTTGTGATTTCTATTATTCAAGATCCACTTACTTCTATGGGTGTTCCTATACAATGGTACACTATCATTTTGCAGATGTGTGCCTTAGTGCAGTATGGGACTTAGGTTTGGTATCAGGATTAAATTTAATGTGATTGTACTCTTATGTTTGTGTGACTTATTATTGCATTCATTGTTTAGTCTTGTGTCATGCATTACCATCCATATGCATATTTAGTGGTTTAAATAATGTGTTGTGAAGTGTTATGTAAACTTGTTTGTCTTAGAATGATTCTTTGGCACGTGTATGTTAATGTGAATGTGTTTTGTAAACTTGTACTATGTGTTAATGTTCCTATGGGATGTATGGGTCATGTATATGCTATGGATTAATTAAAGGAATGATTTAGGAAAGATAATCACATGTGTTGTGTTGGTTTACATATTTTTTAATGTTAATTTGGTAATTTTGTGACTGTTTCTTCTGTAGGATTTGTGAAGGATGCATGATCAACGATCTCCAATTCCACCGCCAATGATCAACGATCTCCAATTCCACGGCCAAACAAGTTTTTATTTATTTTTGTTATGCATAATAAAAACTACATGCGCAGTTACATAGGCATAGGTTTATTTTTGCATGAGAGTTAAAATTGTTTTTAACGCAGTGCATGTGCATTGCATGAATTATTTTGCTGTTAGCTTTAGCTTATTTTTAGTCTATTTTTTTTAGTTAATCTCCATATATATTTCACTGAACTCTATTCGCTAGGGATGCAATAAAAATAGTATAATTATTGTAATCATTGTTAGTAGTGTGTAATTTCTGATCGATGTTTCAAACAACAGATTGTAATCAACAGCAGATTGAAGAATTTTTGAGTGAATAAAACCAGTCTATTTTTCTTTATTTTTTGTAATGTTGATCTCTCATTGCTTGGGCAGTATATGAATAAGATTTTAATGTTTAAGCTCAGTATGGTGTAAGTGCATTAGTTTCAAAATCTTCAATTGGTATCAAAGCAGGTTGTAGAGGATTTTTTTTTGCAAGCAGGCGAATAGTTTTCTCCAAGGAAAATCAAAATGGTAAATGGTGGCAATTTTCCATTCGAGCTTCTGCTGTTTACCAGAGACAACTATGAATACTAGAGTATAAATATGAAGACCCTACTATTATCCCAAGATCTCTAGGAATTAGTAGAAGGAGGATACACAGAACCTGCAAACCAGAATGCTTTAAATGCATTAACAACAAATCAATGAACTCAGTTGAAAGAAGAGAAGAAAAAGGACAATCAAGCTCTCTTTACCATCCAATCCGCATTGGATATGTCAACTTTTCCCCATATAGCTGGTATGACAAAGTCAAAGGATGCATGGGAGGCCTTACAAACTGCATACCAAGGATCTGACAAAGTAAAATTAGTAAGACTTCAAACCCTTCGAAGAGATTTTGAAAATTTAAGGATGAAAGAAGTTGAGTCTATTCAAGAGTTTATCACTAGGGCTCAAAGTATTGTGAACCATCTTAAAAATCAAGGGGAAACTGTCACAAAGCAAAAAATTATAGAAAAGATTTTGAGATCCCTTCCTCCAAAATTTGATCCAGTGGTCATAGCCATTGAAGAAAGTAAAGATCTAATCACACTCAAAGTTGCAGAGTTGACAGGTTCTTTGCAATCTCATGAGGAGCATATGCAATGTTCTATGAAGAATTTTGTACAAGCTTTCCAGTCTATAATAAGAATTGAAGAAAAATCTACAACTCCTTTTTCTCCATCAAATAAGTCTCAATGGGAGCCTTCTACTAGTAGAGGACGTGGTAGAGGAAGAGGAAGAAGTTCTATGGATCGGAGAGGCATCCAGTGCAAATATTGTGAAAGGTATGAACACTATGAATCTGAATGTAGAAAGAAAAAATCTGATTTGAATCAGTCAAGAGCCAACTATACTGAAGAGTCTTTCGAAGATGTAAAGCACTCCACCTTTTTTACTTGCAATTTGGCGAAAGAACCTCAAAAGGATGTGTGGTTCTTGGATAGTGGTTGCTCCAATCATATGACAGATAAATCTGATCTCTTTGTCAAATTAGATGAATCTGTGAGAAGTCAAGTAAAATTTGGTGATGATAAAGAGGTTGATGTAATGGGAAAAGATACCCTTGCAGTGAAAACTAAGCAAGGAGAAACTACTTTTATTCATGACACTTTGCATGTGCCCAAATTATAGCATAATCTTTTAAGTATTGGGCAGCTTGTGGCAAAAAATTATAAGGTTGTGTTTGAGGATAACTATTGCAAAATATTTGATAAATTAGCTAACCATCATCTTGTAGCAAAGGCTTGTATGACAGAAAATAGATTGTTTCCTGTCACATTGGTGTCCACTAAGATGCATGCCCTCAAGGTAACTATAGATGATTCGTAGTTATGGCACCAACGGTATGGTCATTTGAATTTTCAAGGATTAAGATTGCTCCATAAGAAGGATATGGTGAGAGGACTTCCTGTAACTCAGGCAAAAGAAGAAGTTTGTTCAAGGTGTGCACTTGGCAAGTAGCATCGAGACAGTTTTCCAGTGAACAAATCATGGAGGGCAAAATCTCCTCTAGAGCTTGTGCATAGTGACATTTGTGGTGACATGCAAGAGGAATCTTTGGGTAAGAATATTTATTTTTTGACATTTATTCATGATTTCTCACGCCACACATGGGTTTATTTTCTTAAGTAAAAATCTGAGGCATTTGAATGCTTTAAGCATTTTAAGGCTATGGCAGAAAAAGAAAGCGAGTATTCTCTAAAAATACTTAGAACAGATAGAGGGGGAGAATTCACTTCTAAAGAGTTTGCTGATTTTTGTAACACTCATGGTATCCAAAGACAGCTCATGGCAGCTTATACTCCTCAAAAAAATGGTATTGCAGAAAGGAAGAACCATACCATTATGGAGATGGCACGAAGTATGTTGCAGTCCAAAAACCTTCCTAATTCCTATTGGGGAGTTGCAGTAGCAACCACAGTTTATATTTTGAATCGAAGCCCAACAAAATTGCTTCAGAATATCACTCCAAAGGAAGCCTGGAGTAGACACAAGCCCTCAATAGCTCACTTTCATGTATTTGTTTGCCCCGCATATGTTCATGTTCCAGTTCAAAAGCGGAAGAAGTTGGATGTAAAATCCCAATTTTGTATCTTTGTGGGCTATTCAGATTCCACAAAAGGATATAAATTCTATAACCCTGACACAAAGCAATGGATTATTAGTCGGGATGTGGTTTTTGATGAAGGGGGAGTATCGCAATGGCAAAAAGCAGTTCAGCAAACTACACCAATCATCATGGGTATTGAAGATGATCAAGTTCCTCCTCTCCCCACAAGCTCAAGTCCACCAAGTTCACCAAGTTCCTCTTCAGGTGATAGTTTCAGTCCAGCATCAAGTCCAAGCTCTTCAAGAAAAGTGTGAAGTTTAAATGAAATTTATCAAAGGAGTACAAATATCGATCCAGTTGTTAATTTTGCTTTGTTTGGTTCCATTCAAGTTGAACCTTCTGTGTATGAAGAAGCCATGAAAGAACAAGTATGGAATGATGTTATGAACGAAGAGATGGAAGTAGGTGTCACAGTTGATGGTTCTGTGAAATGGCACAAGGCAAGATTCGTTGCCAAGGGGTTTGCACAAACACCTAGAGATCGGTTAGGAATCATCCCCGTTGATCATCCAGGGGGAGATTGAAGGATGCATGATCAACGATCTCCAGTTCCACCGCCAATGATCAACGATCTCCAATTCCACCGCCAAACAAGTTTTTATTTATTTTTGTTATGCATAAGAAAAACTGCATGCGCAGTTACATAGGCATAGGTTTATTTTTGCATGAGAGTTAAAAATTGTTTTTAACGCAGTGCATGTGCATTGCATGAATTATTTTGCTGTTAGCTTTAGCTTATTTTTAGTCTGTTTTTTAGTTAATCTCCATATATATTTCACCGATCTCTGTTCGATGGGATGTAATAAAAACAGTATAATTATTGTAATCGCTGTTAGCAGTGTGTAATTTCTGATCTCTATTCCAAACAGCAGATTGTAATCAACAGCAGATTGAAGAATTTCTGAGTGAATAAAACCAGTCTATTTTTCTTTATTTTTTGTAATGTTGATCGCTCATTGCTTGAGCAGTATATGAATAAGATTTTAATGTTTAAGCTCAGTATGGTGTAAGTGCATTAGTTTCAAAATCTTCAATTTGTTCGTGGCTTTGTCCTTTATTAAATCATTTGAAACCCTGATTCAACGAGTTTAACTTTAAAAAAGAAACAGAAATACAATTTACACTATTAGTAGAATATATTGCAATCCAAATCAGGAGGCCTGCAGGAGCCCCTGGGATTGTTGTTCGTAACGGAAGCCATTAGACATGGAGCTGTCCGCACACCAGACAAAGATACCGTGGAGGTTGCCGGAGTTGCGAAGCGTTGTGCACGCGTCGAAGAACCCATTGCCAGGGGAGAGCCCTCCGCTGCCCTCCGTCATGAAACTGGGCAGCACCTTTCCACCGCTGTAGCGCGAGGACTGAGCGTGGAAGTATTGCAGGAACTGCGACACGGTGGTGGAGGAGGCGTAGGCATAGAATTGGAAGTTCACATAGTCGATGACGTCACCGTACTTATTCCACAGCGCGGTATAATGGGACTGCACTGGCTCGTCGTCGTAGGGGGCGATGGAGGCGAAGGAGATCACGTTCTTCTGCTTTAACTGCGTCACCACCTGCCCTATGCACTCCGCAAATGTATTGGGATCAGAATAGTCGAAATGCTCGTAGTCAATGTCGATGCCGTCGAGATGGTATTGCTGGATTATGTTGGTCAGAGAGGAGACGGCGTTGTCCACCCACGAAGACATGGAGGAGGGGTTGAACTGCACATGGCCGCTCCCCACGCTGTCTCCGCCTAAGCTCACACCAACCTTCACGTTCTTGTGTTGGGATTTTATAGCCTGCACAGCGCTGGGGCTCAGATTGTCGTTATCCCAGAATATATTAAACTTCCCATTTGTGGGAGAGCTTCCCGACGCAGTGTAGTCGATGGCAAAGGCGAGAATGAAGTGCACCTCCACTCCCTCACGGATCGGCATGTCTGAGAACTTCACGCCGCTGAACTCTGCGCCGATGTATTCCCTGAACACTTCACCACCTGCACACCTTGTTACATGTATTCATTAATCAATCACTTTCTATTTCTCTTCCTGCAAACAAATCAAATGATTATTAACTCACCCATAGATTTACTTGACATTAGTCCGACTATCAAAAGCAGCGACAGCAACACGGACTCCATCGAAATAGTGGCCATCACACCTCGATTTCAATTGGATTCAGCTGATCCCTACCCAAGATCCAGAGAGGCTTAATGCTATTGCAATGCCCTTCACACACCAGCAGTTTATATACAACGTGTCTAGAGAATCTAACCCCACCCGTTTCAATCCTCTTGCCGTGCTTGCCTCTAGTACAATCCTTCACGAAAAAGGAAATCAATGTCCCGCGCTTTTAATAATCAACTCCTTCCAAATATTTCACTTTCTACCGTTTTACATCAGAGATTAAATATAAACAACTCGCTTATATTCTGGGCAATTATATGATCAAATCTTATCCTGTGTAACACTGCGTATACTCACTCCCTCTTGCACTTCTAGAAGAGTAGAGACGAAACAGACAAGTCTCCTTCGCGTCTGTTTTGTAAAACATATTATTTGACGGAGACATGGTGGCATACCCGAACTATTATAAAGAAAATGGAGGTAAAGCCACACACGGGAATCTCAATTCTCAGAAAGAAGAAAGCTATTTGAAGAACGAAAACAACTGCTCTGTATAGTTGACCTGCTAAAGCCACACACGGGAATATTATAGTTTTGATGGGAAGGGCTTAACCAGCTGGTGCGTTGTATACTACTGGCTGGTCGAACCCTGTATGAAACCTAACATATAGTCGAAAATCATTTGACCAACAGTACGGCTGAGCAGGTCGGGAGCAGATGACTGGCTGTGGTTATTAGTCGAAGATTTTTGGCAGACCCATCGAGAAATCCGTACAACCGGTCATTTACAACGTACCGGCTGTTTACGGTGGGCAGTTTTGATGGGCTGCTGCTTCACAAAACTTAATCCTTTTTTCATCAACGTAGGGCACCTCAACTTTACCATGAATGATTTTAGCAATTGTTATGGGTATGCAAATTTCATCATTACATTTTGCTTCTATTTTGAGATGTTTTTGAATTTTATAATAAACCACTCTAAAGGATACTAAACACTCACAAACATGCATGTAAAGGAAATTATTCAAACATAAAAGGATACCATGCAATCTATGTAAAGTAATGGATTCCACTAGATCTCATGATGTGTGTTCATCCTCAATGTGTGTGCTCTATGAGAACCTATAAAACAAAGAAACGATTTGTAATTAGAACCTTCTATCACACAAGTAAAGATAAAAACAATTGTAAAATGAATTTACTATCAATTATCATGAGAGAGAGAATGAGAAAATAGAGCTAGAAAAAATCACCTTTATAGAAAGTGGTAATGCTCTGTCGAATGGTGATAATAAGATGGCATGGCATATTGAGCACTGCCATGTCATGTGATCATGATCCGTCTGGACACAATGATGAATCTTTTTATAGATACATGTAACTATCTACAACTTTCTCAACAAAGGAGTGTCAATTGGTTGTGTTAGATTCGTCAGATGTAAAGAATTGGAGGAGAGGGAAAATAGTAAAAATTCTAAAATTGGCTAAGTACTAGCCTTTGGTAGCCCTTTGGGCATTTCAGGAACTTGTCAATAGTTCCAATGGTTTCCGGAACCACCAGAACTTCTAACTAGTTCTTAGGTTCCCTATCGACCCCAAACCCCTGACATTGAACAAAGAATTGTTTAAAGGGGTTGGGAACCTTGTTGGTAGTTCTGATGGTTCCTAGAACCATCAGAACCCCCTACGTGATTCTAGGGTTCTCTCTTGGTCCCAAAGCCCCAACAAGTGTTGGCCTAACATTCAAATGGTGTTGGTGGTTCCATCGATTCCTAGAATTGATGGAACCCTCATCTAGGTTCCTAAGTTCCTAGTCTCACCCCACTCTGTGACAAAGAAAAGATGAAAAAGCGGTGAATGAGAGAAAGAAAGAGTTTCAAAGTTCCTAATTGTCTGTGAATTACCGACTAGAAGGAACAAAGGGGGAACCAAAGAAGAAAAGAAAGAACAAGTTAATGAAAGGAATGAGTTCCTGATAGTTGGCAGATCACCAATAAGTAAGAACCAAGGAAATTGAAGAAGAACAATGGAAAGTGAAAGTAGAATAAAGGAAAAGGAAGAGTAAAATAGAGGTCGGCAATTCTAGTGGTTCCCGGAACCACCAAAACCTTTGAAAAGGTTCCGACTTGGCCCAAAACCTTTGACTTAGTTCGACCTAGGCCCAAAAAGATTTGACAACATTCTAAAAAGAGCCTAAAAGTGCAAGAAAAGAGATACCACCTAGGAAAAGGGAGAAAGAGGAGATAAAGTTAGAATTTGAAATATTTTTATGGGCTTTGTGTTTAGTGACCTATGCACTTCTGCACCAAATGCTCACCTACCTCCAGCATGACCCAAGACACCATTAATGGCTGCAAATGAATACAATTAGATAGGTGAGGTCTCCCATATGCCACAGTACTCCACAAGACTAGCTCAAGGACGCGATGATAAGGGCAAATGATGGAAAGGTACATGGTTTCAGGTGGATGCCGTGTGGAGATGATGCACCCAATAGTCTAGTGACCTACAAAACGTGTTGACCACTCTCCTATCCACACCAAAATGGGAGGATGATTATGGTCTATAAATTTATATGTTTGTAAAATGTATTGAGAGTTGTTCGTTGAACCAGTTTCCAAACACCTACAAGTGGTCAAGAATCATCTACGGTTTCAAATCATGCTAGTCCAGTCTAGTTGGAGCAACAAGTTTGTAAATCATGGGAGTTAATATTGTAAATGGTGTTTGTAATGGAATGTCTCTATGTTTGTTTCTAGATTTTCAGGGAAATCCTATGTCACAATAGTGTGTTTCCTCTTGCCACATTTGTTGGTATGATTATAATGGAGATTTGATGAATATTGCAACATTTTAATTCATTGCAAGTTTTGCAGTGGTCATTTCTACATTGCATATAGATTTTTACAATATGGGAATGGATCACTAAATATGCTATGTTATTTGTCACCATATCTATGCTGTATGTTCATGCATAGCTCACATTCCTTTGTTTTTGAACAATTTGGTGTTTCTTGTTGGCAACTTGGACTTTGTGACCCAATGGATAGGCATTGATCTTTGGGTTTCATAGTCAACAATATTCCTTAAAATGAAAATATCATTTGTTAGTAGTTTAGGAGTAGGTTGGTAGATTAGTTTAGCTTATGATTGAATCCACAAACTAGCATTGTTACCTTTGTTGTATTTAGAGAGAGCTGGTGTTAGATAGATGTTTAGAGGTTTGTGGTTTTAGGAGTTTGACCCATCATAGCAGTCCATTGTTTTGCAAATGGATATATTTGGTGAGCTCATGTCACATAAATATTTAGAGGATTGTAATGATATGGAGCCAAGCTCTAAATTTGTATGCAATATTAAGGGGATTCAACTTTAGCGATTGACACTAATTATATCGTTGGGTGCACTTATATGCTTGTTTTTAATCTATTGTTATTGAGGTCTTATAGGCTTACTCCTAATTGCCATGGGGGTGTGGTATTCAAAGCCTTGTTCCAAATTGTTTCTTATACTTAGACCCCAAGGGTATACCCCCTAGATCTTGTAGAGCCTAAAGAAGAAGAGAAACTACCCCATCCTATGTGTTGGACCAAAACCACCATCTCTTTGTTGATATATCACTCTCCCTACTTGTGATATTTATTTCCCCTTTGTGTCACTCTTGGTGGTGATGTTAAAGGAGAGAGCCTACGTTCTTGGGAACCAATACGTAGTTTGACTTAGGGTTTCAACCTTGTCTTTGTAACAAGGTTTTATCATTGTACATTGTATCACTATGTATGCATCTAACACAATTTCTTCGCTTCATAGCATTTCAGTTACTTCTCTCTTGTGGAAGGTTGTTTCGATTGTAGGTGATTCTTGGCTCTTGTGGGATTTCTCAACAACACCTACATCTAGAACTATAGTGCTATTTTCCCTACACTTCAATTTTAAAATTCTATAATTTTTAATGTGTCTGCACATATAAATAAAGGTAATAAGCTAAAGACAGCTGATGTACCATTAGATGAGAACAAAGATGAATTGTCAATGTAGCCAAAAGGAATGAAGTGTTTATCATTTCAAAATGGTATGCAGCCTTTCCCCCAATGGCGCAGCTCTTCAAAAGGTTTTGCAAAGCATGATAGCAAGGTGGCCAGCTACAAATCCCACGCAATGTTAATAAAGGCATGACCTCAAAGAGAAAGTTCCAAAATTCATTCAAACTCCATGCAATCTCCTTCCAATTTCTACGTAGGCCATAAAATCAAAACTCGAATGCAACTAGAGACCCAAAAAAAATATAGCCATATAAAGAATGGTGTAGTAGTCCAATTTCAACACCACTCATTCCAAATCATGGCGTAACTTTTACAAACTCCACACAGCCATAAGGCATGGCACCCAAGCTAATAAACTTCAAATCCTACCACAACCTTTCTAAGATTCTACGCAGACTCAATAATGATGCACAACCATTGGTAGAGGATACGCAAGTTTCAAATCTCTAGCATAGCCATAAAAGGTGAGTTTACAGCCATGAATAATGGCATGACTTCTTCAAAATCAACGCCAGCAACTACTAAACAATGCACGACTTCCTTCAAGGTGGATCAGAGGTTTCATAAATGATACTTTATCATAAGAGGCACATAAACACTCCATAATAATGTGTAGCACATGAGCCATAGGAAAAACTTAGCACAGTCATCTAAGTATGGTGCAAGCAATTCAGATAAGTGTGACTAGAAATGGTGCACAAGCCACAAGATATGGTGCACAATCATCAAAATGATGTGCAATGCTTGCAAACATTGTGTAATCTTTCCAAACGGAGCACAAACCTCCTCCAAAATTTAGTGCAGCCATGTTATAACCAGTACAATACCTACAAAAATGAAACAAGGATTCAACGATTCTGTTAACTACTCAAGAGAGTTCATGTGATTGAGAAGGGAAATGGTTTTGAACCTAGCCCAGCAATTTCATTTCGTAAGAAGCCATAGAAGGAGATTATACAGAGAAGATGGAATGCCCAATACAACATCTTTGGAATTGTCTGATCAAAAGCGAATCCAATGGCTTGCACAACTCAAAAGAATCATAGAAGTTTTTAGAATAATATGCTGTGCCATTGGTTTGGTTTGTAGGAATCCAAGCTAGCAGAAGGGACCCGCCAAACAATAGCACCCTTGGAACCGTCCGATCTCCTCTTCAATCCAACAAACCATGCTCATTCAAGAAGTTGTCATAGGTACCTTCATTGGGATGGTGCCCTATTGATCAAGTTGTAACTTGTAAGTGACACGGCATGTGGGCCTAGAGTAAAATAAACTTTAGTTTATTAACCTTCCTTTTATCTCCTGTGAAGTTTAATGTTGTAAATTGGTTTTATTTAAAAATCATGTTAAGGAATGTGAAAATCATAAAAGGAGGTGGGTCCCAATTAATTTAAATAAAGATGATCTTTATTTAAAAGCACATGCTTTATGAGCTCACGGATATAATGAAGTAAAACTTCATTTATTAAAAGAGACAGTAAATGCAAGATTACATGAAGAGCTTTTATTCAAAGCCACGGCTTAAATTTGACAGTTGAATATTTTTTCCCAGTTTCGTATGACAATTAATTTTTTTTTAATGCAAGTCAAATTTTATATAGGAAATATTAAAAAAAATTACAAATGGTTTTAATGTATTCATACCAAAGTATTTCAAATTATGTATGCATTCTAATTCTTTCTATTTTTTATAACTGAGAGGCCCTTAATTGTTTGAGAAGTTAGAATGATTATAAAATGTTCTATAAAAAACACTTAAAGAGTATTGAGAACTTCTAAAATAAATCTAAAAATTTGAGGTTTTTTTTTTTTTTTGATTCATAAGGGTAATTTGTATAAGTATCAAAAAACAATATACATCTTCTACAAGCAGATATCAAAATGTAGTAGATACTGCCATGACCATAACCTATTACAACCCTTGACATCCTATCACCAGTCCATATAAAAGGATATATGACTATTTCTTTTATAGGATTTGTTCATGGCTTTTTCCTCTATTAAATCATGTGCTTTTGAACCCTGATTCAACCAGTTTAACTTTGGAACATGGTCCTATACAATCTATTTTGAAAAACTTTAAATGTATTGTTTTACACATTTATTTCTATATATAATGTTTTTTTATAAAAAAGTAGAAATACAATTTACATTATTATTAGAATATAATGAAATCCAGAGGCGCGAATGAAATCAGGAGGCCTGGAGGAGCACCTGGGATTGTTATTTGTAATGGAAGCCATTAGACATGGAGGTGTTGGCATACCAGACAAAGATGTCATGGAGGTTGTCGGAGTTGCGAAGTGTTGTGTAGGCGTCGAAGAAGCCATTGGCAGGGGAGAGCCCTCCGTTGCCCTCCATGATGAGTCAATGACATCATCGTACTTATTCCACAGCACAGTATAATGAGACTGCACCGGGTCATCATCATAGGAGGTGATGGAGGCAAAGGAGATGACATTGTTCTGCTTTAACTACCTCACCAACTGGCCAATGCAATCCGAAAATGTATTAGGATCACAATTTTTTGTTGACGTTTGACTTGGACAATTTTAAATTTGAACTTAGCATTTTATGCTTGCCTCACTGTCCTGTATTCAAACATTTTGATTCCTTAAATCTTTTGTTCACCCTTCTGAGACTGTTGTTTCAAATGCACAGTATGCGGTTAATTCAAAGGTTCATCCCGCTCTAATAAATGCTACAAGTATGAGGGGTAGTTCTGGGATCCCGGATCAAAGACTTTAGAGCTTTGACATTGATCTATAGCCTGGTTTGCTACCTAATCTACAGCTTTAGTCACCTCCCTGTAATAGCGTGAGCATTAATATGCATCCAATGTATCTAGACTCTTCCAAATGTTTTGTAATATATAGGTTGGGCTTAAACAACACACGCTAAGCTTTGACTTGTTTAGGTGGCTGGTAACAAAACAAAGTAAGAGAAAGGGCCCACCAGCCACCTAAGCAAGTCAAAGCTTAGTGTGTGCTGTTTAAGCCCAGCGCAATATGTATTGCATTTTCTAATTAAATACCTTTTTAGTTTTCAAAGCCTTCCTTCTATGCAAATCTGTCTAACTTTTAACTTATAATCCTTTAGCAAGTTCCAAACTATACATGAGTGCATAAGCTTCTTCTTCATTATTTAAACCTTGGGGCAATTTGATCACCTTAGTAGCAAGGAGTTTCCCATAGGAGACCCTAAGAATACAACCTGCTCTTAATAATCTCGGATTTCTTCGAGAGGCTCTATCAAAATAAAGTTTTATAAAAAGGAGCTACCAGGGGAGACCATTTAACTAAGATTCTATCCACCTTGTTTGAAATATTTTGAATTGATCCATGAGAAGGAAGAGGATGTAATTGTTGCCATTGTTTAAGAAAAGCATTGTCCCAATTTAAAATTTACTATTTAAATTTGTGCACTTTGTAACCTTTGACATAACCACTTTTGATATTGCTCCTTCTATTTTCCTTAACACCTTATTAATGGAAGAGGGAGACTTTCTAAAAGTTCTATAATTCCTTTCCATCCAAATGTGCCAAATAACTAGAGACGGACTTACCTCCCATATACTTGCAAAATTAGAATCTAGATAAAGAGCAAGCCATCCTTAAAATGTTCAAGTAGGGACTTAGGAAAAGGAGCTTCCTAATTCAATTTGTAAATTTTCTATTTGAATTTGTGCACTTTGTAACATTTGACATAACCACTTCCAATATTGCTCCTCCTATTTTCCTTAACACTACAAATTTTATTAGTAGTTTATAGGATCTCCATAAAAAATACAATATATGGCAAATCATTGAATTGTCTTTCCTTATTAAAATGCCATATATAATACAAATATAATTATTAAATACATTGAACAACATGAAGGCTGCAATAATGGGTGTAACTCCTTAACTAATCAGATTACCAATAATTAATTTTTTGAATATTTTTTGAAAATCTATTCACCTTGCTCTTTGGATAGTTTTGTTTCTTTCAATAAAAGAATGTCCACTTTTTTCTCATCTATTTGGCACTGACAAGACATATTTTGTTAGGGCCATTGATGCCTTTAACATTCCATGAGAGGACCTTCATTGTACTTGAAAACTCTCCTCTTTCTTAAAGTTTTCTCAATTGTGGATTGTATGCCAGCCACAACCTTCTCTTCTGTCTTATTAGTCCTTGTTCTATGGCTTCTCCTAATTTTCCCTAGTGTATTGATCTTTGTTTTCTCTTCTAAAATTGTCTATAAATTTCCCATTCTTTGAGTATCTCCTAGTTCCATTTGCTCTTGCAGAACTTCCTCTGCTATATCATCACAAATCTCATTTTTGACTTTTGTAATGACTTTTGAACCTCCTCAGCATCAGTTTCTATAGCATTATCACTTTGATTTCCAAGATCTTCATCTAGGAAATTGGTCAAGATTAATACTTGGAGTCCTGATCTGAAATGGTCTTGATCTTCGCCAACTGATTGAGCCCCCATCTCAGGGTCTATTTGTGTATGAATCCTTGGATTGAGCTCTATTCTATTAATATCAGCAGTGCCAACCCATTTTGGGCTCTATTCTTAGAATGCGTGCCTTTCCATTGCCCTTATCAAGAGTTAGATTTTGATTGTTTACCTCCCTTCTCTCTTCTAATATTTGATTGTTACATTTTATGTGTCCATATCCTTAGAGACCATGCATCTGAGCTCGAGGCCCTCATAGGAAATTTCTTGCTCCCGTGTACCCTCAAAGGTTTGAAGTTTGATTGTCTCTAGGAAACCCCATTTGATTTTTTCTAATAATATACACATTTTGATGTTCCCTTCAGAATTCTGACCTAGGTTTTCCTCAATGCCTTGGAATTTTCCAATAGAGTTTCCTATTAGTCTCAATATGTTTTCATCCCTATATTCCAAAGGCAAATTTCTAATTTTTATCCAAAAGGGGGCAAAATAAATTTCAGCTTTGGCTGCATTGAAGTTTGGTTGCCATGGTTGATAATATAGCCCTGTACCCTTAAAAAACAAAGTAGTTTTTTTGGAAGACAATATCTCTGTCTTCCTTTTTTGGGAAAATAACTACAAAGAATCCTTCATCTAACTCAACCAACTCTTCTATGCTAGGCTAGTTTTGCACAATCCATTCATACAAAGCAATTTTGGATATATGGTTTTTCTAGAACTTATCGATTATGGCAGTCTCCTTGAGTTTTTCCATCTTTCCTTCAAGAATTGCATCTGGTATTTGAACATAGATCTCCTCCTTCTGGTGCTGAGCCTAGGATTTCATACTAAACTATTTAATATGATACTTTTGAATGTTCTCCCTTCTATACTGCATCCAATTTTACTCTTTGTATATCTCAGTTTGGGTTCTAGTTTCCTTCCTCAGGTAGGTATTGTACTCCTTTTGAAATTGGTTGCTTCATATCTCCCCTTTGCTTGCCCTATTTTGACAATGCGCTCTTCGTGTCACTTCTTTGCATGGACCACTTTATCTATTGGTGGCATTTGTCAAATGTGGGCTAACCTACTCAAGAGATAAAGGTTAGTTTGGTCTAGGATGCCTTGCTTGCTTGCCACTTGTTCATCGCATTGCCTCCATAAGAAAACTCCCATGACTCTCTCCTTGCCAGCTAAGCCTACTGCTGTCAAAATGCTCGTTCTTGATACATCCATAGTCCCTCAGATGAGAAAATGACCTATTTGTTCTTTGTTCTGAGTGTTGAGCATATTAAAAGAGCAGATAAAAACATAATGAAACAACAAAAATGAAAATATAGACAAACAAAAAACACATAACACATCGATTACGTGGTTCACCATTTAAAATGGCTACATCCATGGGAGCAAAGGGAAAACTCCTTTTTATTGATCTATCTTTCTCATATAGCAGCATTCAGCTTATATAATGATGTATCCACTCACACCATATCATACAATAGTGAATATGCTTTAATAAATAGAAAACCGTTTGCCAAAGATAGAGTAACGGGCAATGAATGAAATGACAGAGAATAATAATGGAGACTACTGTAATGGTTGGGCTTCACCACCCAACAATCTCCCACTTGAAGTCCAACCAATGCTACAAAGAAGATTGCTCACATATTTTCCCTTACTCCCAGGCTCAATGTCATATCTTGACATCAGCCCAAAATGAAGATTTTAGCTTCGCCAATCATCATATGTAAGAATAGGCCCAAAAACACCAAAAGACAAGGAAAAACATAACACTAATGAACAGAGAAAACACAGGGCAAACAGAGTTGGATAACTCAGAAATTGTATTTATCTAGCTTGAATTACATCCAAAAAATGCTATGTCTAGCTGCTATCTAGATGTTGTGCCTAGCAGCTATCAAGATGCTGTGTCCAATACATCTTTACAATCACTTATATATAGCTATAGAATCTTTGAAGCCTAGAAACTTCTAGCTTTCTAGAAAACTCTTATACCTGGAATGTTCTTTTTTACAATAGCTCTTAGAATGTTCTAGCTTATGGAAGACTCTAGAAACATTCTATCATTTTCTAGACAATCTTAATTCTTAACATCCCCCCTTAAGATTGGTGAGAATAATTCAGAGAAAATACAAATGAGAGGGGAACATTATACTACTACCCCCCCTTAATGTTCACCTCTAGCATACCAAGCATTCTTCTAGCATATTCCTCTTTCATGGCTTACTCCCATTCTTTCTTCCCTCTAGCTTGCTCATATGAGATTGAATCATTTACTTGTAATACTTTGGCCATGAGACCACTACCAATAATACTTCTCGCTTGTTCCAACTTGCATTTCCAGCAATATAACAACCCTGCAAACAAAAATCACTCTAGCAATATACTAGCCTTGCAACAAATCACTCAGCAATATATCTGCCCTGCAA